>CM075241.1:3100000-4545000 GCA_037678475.1 x Bolboschoenoplectus mariqueter | reverse complement strand
AAACCCTAAACCCTAAACCCTAAACCCTAAACCCTAAACCCTAAACCCTAAACCCTAAACCCTAAACCCTAAACCCTAAACCCTAAACCCTAAACCCTAAACCCTAAACCCTAAACCCTAAACCCTAAACCCTAAACCCTAAACCCTAAACCCTAAACCCTAAACCCTAAACCCTAAACCCTAAACCCTAAACCCTAAACCCTAAACCCTAAACCCTAAACCCTAAACCCTAAACCCTAAACCCTAAACCCTAAACCCTAAACCCTAAACCCTAAACCCTAAACCCTAAACCCTAAACCCTAAACCCTAAACCCTAAACCCTAAACCCTAAACCCTAAACCCTAAACCCTAAACCCTAAACCCTAAACCCTAAACCCTAAACCCTAAACCCTAAACCCTAAACCCTAAACCCTAAACCCTAAACCCTAAACCCTAAACCCTAAACCCTAAACCCTAAACCCTAAACCCTAAACCCTAAACCCTAAACCCTAAACCCTAAACCCTAAACCCTAAACCCTAAACCCTAAACCCTAAACCCTAAACCCTAAACCCTAAACCCTAAACCCTAAACCCTAAACCCTAAACCCTAAACCCTAAACCCTAAACCCTAAACCCTAAACCCTAAACCCTAAACCCTAAACCCTAAACCCTAAACCCTAAACCCTAAACCCTAAACCCTAAACCCTAAACCCTAAACCCTAAACCCTAAACCCTAAACCCTAAACCCTAAACCCTAAACCCTAAACCCTAAACCCTAAACCCTAAACCCTAAACCCTAAACCCTAAACCCTAAACCCTAAACCCTAAACCCTAAACCCTAAACCCTAAACCCTAAACCCTAAACCCTAAACCCTAAACCCTAAACCCTAAACCCTAAACCCTAAACCCTAAACCCTAAACCCTAAACCCTAAACCCTAAACCCTAAACCCTAAACCCTAAACCCTAAACCCTAAACCCTAAACCCTAAACCCTAAACCCTAAACCCTAAACCCTAAACCCTAAACCCTAAACCCTAAACCCTAAACCCTAAACCCTAAACCCTAAACCCTAAACCCTAAACCCTAAACCCTAAACCCTAAACCCTAAACCCTAAACCCTAAACCCTAAACCCTAAACCCTAAACCCTAAACCCTAAACCCTAAACCCTAAACCCTAAACCCTAAACCCTAAACCCTAAACCCTAAACCCTAAACCCTAAACCCTAAACCCTAAACCCTAAACCCTAAACCCTAAACCCTAAACCCTAAACCCTAAACCCTAAACCCTAAACCCTAAACCCTAAACCCTAAACCCTAAACCCTAAACCCTAAACCCTAAACCCTAAACCCTAAACCCTAAACCCTAAACCCTAAACCCTAAACCCTAAACCCTAAACCCTAAACCCTAAACCCTAAACCCTAAACCCTAAACCCTAAACCCTAAACCCTAAACCCTAAACCCTAAACCCTAAACCCTAAACCCTAAACCCTAAACCCTAAACCCTAAACCCTAAACCCTAAACCCTAAACCCTAAACCCTAAACCCTAAACCCTAAACCCTAAACCCTAAACCCTAAACCCTAAACCCTAAACCCTAAACCCTAAACCCTAAACCCTAAACCCTAAACCCTAAACCCTAAACCCTAAACCCTAAACCCTAAACCCTAAACCCTAAACCCTAAACCCTAAACCCTAAACCCTAAACCCTAAACCCTAAACCCTAAACCCTAAACCCTAAACCCTAAACCCTAAACCCTAAACCCTAAACCCTAAACCCTAAACCCTAAACCCTAAACCCTAAACCCTAAACCCTAAACCCTAAACCCTAAACCCTAAACCCTAAACCCTAAACCCTAAACCCTAAACCCTAAACCCTAAACCCTAAACCCTAAACCCTAAACCCTAAACCCTAAACCCTAAACCCTAAACCCTAAACCCTAAACCCTAAACCCTAAACCCTAAACCCTAAACCCTAAACCCTAAACCCTAAACCCTAAACCCTAAACCCTAAACCCTAAACCCTAAACCCTAAACCCTAAACCCTAAACCCTAAACCCTAAACCCTAAACCCTAAACCCTAAACCCTAAACCCTAAACCCTAAACCCTAAACCCTAAACCCTAAACCCTAAACCCTAAACCCTAAACCCTAAACCCTAAACCCTAAACCCTAAACCCTAAACCCTAAACCCTAAACCCTAAACCCTAAACCCTAAACCCTAAACCCTAAACCCTAAACCCTAAACCCTAAACCCTAAACCCTAAACCCTAAACCCTAAACCCTAAACCCTAAACCCTAAACCCTAAACCCTAAACCCTAAACCCTAAACCCTAAACCCTAAACCCTAAACCCTAAACCCTAAACCCTAAACCCTAAACCCTAAACCCTAAACCCTAAACCCTAAACCCTAAACCCTAAACCCTAAACCCTAAACCCTAAACCCTAAACCCTAAACCCTAAACCCTAAACCCTAAACCCTAAACCCTAAACCCTAAACCCTAAACCCTAAACCCTAAACCCTAAACCCTAAACCCTAAACCCTAAACCCTAAACCCTAAACCCTAAACCCTAAACCCTAAACCCTAAACCCTAAACCCTAAACCCTAAACCCTAAACCCTAAACCCTAAACCCTAAACCCTAAACCCTAAACCCTAAACCCTAAACCCTAAACCCTAAACCCTAAACCCTAAACCCTAAACCCTAAACCCTAAACCCTAAACCCTAAACCCTAAACCCTAAACCCTAAACCCTAAACCCTAAACCCTAAACCCTAAACCCTAAACCCTAAACCCTAAACCCTAAACCCTAAACCCTAAACCCTAAACCCTAAACCCTAAACCCTAAACCCTAAACCCTAAACCCTAAACCCTAAACCCTAAACCCTAAACCCTAAACCCTAAACCCTAAACCCTAAACCCTAAACCCTAAACCCTAAACCCTAAACCCTAAACCCTAAACCCTAAACCCTAAACCCTAAACCCTAAACCCTAAACCCTAAACCCTAAACCCTAAACCCTAAACCCTAAACCCTAAACCCTAAACCCTAAACCCTAAACCCTAAACCCTAAACCCTAAACCCTAAACCCTAAACCCTAAACCCTAAACCCTAAACCCTAAACCCTAAACCCTAAACCCTAAACCCTAAACCCTAAACCCTAAACCCTAAACCCTAAACCCTAAACCCTAAACCCTAAACCCTAAACCCTAAACCCTAAACCCTAAACCCTAAACCCTAAACCCTAAACCCTAAACCCTAAACCCTAAACCCTAAACCCTAAACCCTAAACCCTAAACCCTAAACCCTAAACCCTAAACCCTAAACCCTAAACCCTAAACCCTAAACCCTAAACCCTAAACCCTAAACCCTAAACCCTAAACCCTAAACCCTAAACCCTAAACCCTAAACCCTAAACCCTAAACCCTAAACCCTAAACCCTAAACCCTAAACCCTAAACCCTAAACCCTAAACCCTAAACCCTAAACCCTAAACCCTAAACCCTAAACCCTAAACCCTAAACCCTAAACCCTAAACCCTAAACCCTAAACCCTAAACCCTAAACCCTAAACCCTAAACCCTAAACCCTAAACCCTAAACCCTAAACCCTAAACCCTAAACCCTAAACCCTAAACCCTAAACCCTAAACCCTAAACCCTAAACCCTAAACCCTAAACCCTAAACCCTAAACCCTAAACCCTAAACCCTAAACCCTAAACCCTAAACCCTAAACCCTAAACCCTAAACCCTAAACCCTAAACCCTAAACCCTAAACCCTAAACCCTAAACCCTAAACCCTAAACCCTAAACCCTAAACCCTAAACCCTAAACCCTAAACCCTAAACCCTAAACCCTAAACCCTAAACCCTAAACCCTAAACCCTAAACCCTAAACCCTAAACCCTAAACCCTAAACCCTAAACCCTAAACCCTAAACCCTAAACCCTAAACCCTAAACCCTAAACCCTAAACCCTAAACCCTAAACCCTAAACCCTAAACCCTAAACCCTAAACCCTAAACCCTAAACCCTAAACCCTAAACCCTAAACCCTAAACCCTAAACCCTAAACCCTAAACCCTAAACCCTAAACCCTAAACCCTAAACCCTAAACCCTAAACCCTAAACCCTAAACCCTAAACCCTAAACCCTAAACCCTAAACCCTAAACCCTAAACCCTAAACCCTAAACCCTAAACCCTAAACCCTAAACCCTAAACCCTAAACCCTAAACCCTAAACCCTAAACCCTAAACCCTAAACCCTAAACCCTAAACCCTAAACCCTAAACCCTAAACCCTAAACCCTAAACCCTAAACCCTAAACCCTAAACCCTAAACCCTAAACCCTAAACCCTAAACCCTAAACCCTAAACCCTAAACCCTAAACCCTAAACCCTAAACCCTAAACCCTAAACCCTAAACCCTAAACCCTAAACCCTAAACCCTAAACCCTAAACCCTAAACCCTAAACCCTAAACCCTAAACCCTAAACCCTAAACCCTAAACCCTAAACCCTAAACCCTAAACCCTAAACCCTAAACCCTAAACCCTAAACCCTAAACCCTAAACCCTAAACCCTAAACCCTAAACCCTAAACCCTAAACCCTAAACCCTAAACCCTAAACCCTAAACCCTAAACCCTAAACCCTAAACCCTAAACCCTAAACCCTAAACCCTAAACCCTAAACCCTAAACCCTAAACCCTAAACCCTAAACCCTAAACCCTAAACCCTAAACCCTAAACCCTAAACCCTAAACCCTAAACCCTAAACCCTAAACCCTAAACCCTAAACCCTAAACCCTAAACCCTAAACCCTAAACCCTAAACCCTAAACCCTAAACCCTAAACCCTAAACCCTAAACCCTAAACCCTAAACCCTAAACCCTAAACCCTAAACCCTAAACCCTAAACCCTAAACCCTAAACCCTAAACCCTAAACCCTAAACCCTAAACCCTAAACCCTAAACCCTAAACCCTAAACCCTAAACCCTAAACCCTAAACCCTAAACCCTAAACCCTAAACCCTAAACCCTAAACCCTAAACCCTAAACCCTAAACCCTAAACCCTAAACCCTAAACCCTAGACCCTAGACCCTAGACCCTAGACCCTAGACCCTAAACCCTAAACCCTAAACCCTAAACCCTAGACCCTAGACCCTAGACCCTAGACCCTAGACCCTAGACCCTAGACCCTAGACCCTAGACCCTAAACCCTAAACCCTAAACCCTAAACCCTAAACCCTAAACCCTAAACCCTAAACCCTAAACCCTAAACCCTAAACCCTAAACCCTAAACCCTAAACCCTAAACCCTAAACCCTAAACCGCAAACATGTTCTGCATCAATAAAATGAGGAATTTGAGACCGGAATACAAACAAACTTGTTTTGGATGAACAAAATCAAGAACTGAGTCTGGAATACCGCAAATAAGTTTATCATAAAGAAAATCAAGAATTCTGTGTGGAATACAACCAAACTTGTTTGGAATCAAGAAAATCAAGAACCGAGTCAGGAATACCGCCAACATGTTTTGCATCAAGAAAATAAGGAATTTGAGGCAGAATACAAACAAACTTGTTTTGGATGAAGAAAATCAAGAACTGAGTCAGGAATATCGCAAACAAGTTTTGCATCAAGAAAATCAAGAATTTGAGTCCGGAATACAAACAAACTTGTTTTGGATCAAAAAAAATCAAGAACTGAGTCCGGAATAACGCAAATATGTTTTGCATCAGGAAAATGAGGAATTTGAGGTCGGAATACAAAAAACTTGTTTTGGATGAAGAAAATCAAGAACTGAGTCTGGAATACCGCAAACAAGTTTTTCATCAAGAAAATCAAGAATTCTGTGCGGAATACAACCAAACTTGTTTCGGATCAAGAAAATGAAGAACCGAGTCAGGAATACCGCAAACATGTTTTCAATTAAGAATATGAGGAATTTGAGGCCGAAATACAAACAAACTTGTTTTGGATCAGGAATATCAGGAACCGAGTCAGAAATACCGCAAACATGTTTTTCATCAAGAAAATAAGGAATTTGAGGCCGGAAAACAAACAAACTTGTTTTGGATGAAGAAAATCAAGAACTGAGTCCGGAATATCGCAAACAAGTGTTGCATTAAGAAAATCAAGAATTTGAGTCCGGAATACAAACAAACTTGTTTTGGATCAAGAAAATCAAAAACTGAGTCCGGAATAACGCAAATATGTTTTGCATCAGGAAAATGAGGAATTTGTGGTCGGAATACAAAAAAACTTGTTTTGGATGAAGAAAATCAAGAACTGAGTCTGGAATACCGCAAACAAGTTTTTCATCAAGAAAATCAAGAATTCTGTGCGGAATACAACCAAACTTGTTTCGGATCAAGAAAATGAAGAACCGAGTCAGGAATACCGCAAACATGTTTTCAATTAAGAATATGAGGAATTTGAGGCCGAAATACAAACAAACTTGTTTTGGATCAGGAATATCAGGAACCGAGTCAGAAATACCGCAAACATGTTTTTCATCAAGAAAATAAGGAATTTGAGGCCGGAAAACAAACAAACTTGTTTTGGATGAAGAAAATCAAGAACTGAGTCCGGAATATCGCAAACAAGTGTTGCATTAAGAAAATCAAGAATTTGAGTCCGGAATACAAACAAACTTGTTTTGGATCAAGAAAATCAAAAACTGAGTCCGGAATAACGCAAATATGTTTTGCATCAGGAAAATGAGGAATTTGTGGTCGGAATACAAAAAAACTTGTTTTGGATGAAGAAAATCAAGAACTGAGTCTGGAATACCGCAAACAAGTTTTTCATCAAGAAAATCAAGAATTCTGTGCGGAATACAACCAAACTTGTTTCGGATCAAGAAAATGAAGAACCGAGTCAGGAATACCGCAAACATGTTTTGCATTAAGAATATGAGGAATTTGAGGCCGAAATACAAACAAACTTGTTTTGGATCAGGAATATCAGGAACCGAGTCAGAAATACCGCAAACATGTTTTTCATCAAGAAAATAAGGAATTTGAGGCCGGAAAACAAACAAACTTGTTTTGGATGAAGAAAATCAAGAACTGAGTCCGGAATATCGCAAACAATTGTTGCATTAAGAAAATCAAGAATTTGAGTCCGGAATACAAACAAACTTGTTTTGGATCAAGAAAATCAAAAACTGAGTCCGGAATAACGCAAATATGTTTTGCATCAGGAAAATGAGGAATTTGTGGTCGGAATACAAAAAAACTTGTTTTGGATGAAGAAAATCAAGAACTGAGTCTGGAATACCGCAAACAAGTTTTTCATCAAGAAAATCAAGAATTCTGTGCGGAATACAACCAAACTTGTTTCGGATCAAGAAAATGAAGAACCGAGTCAGGAATACCGCAAACATGTTTTGCATTAAGAATATGAGGAATTTGAGGCCGAAATACAAACAAACTTGTTTTGGATCAGGAATATCAGGAACCGAGTCAGAAATACCGCAAACATGTTTTTCATCAAGAAAATAAGGAATTTGAGGCCGGAAAACAAACAAACTTGTTTTGGATGAAGAAAATCAAGAACTGAGTCCGGAATATCGCAAACAAGTGTTGCATTAAGAAAATCAAGAATTTGAGTCCGGAATACAAACAAACTTGTTTTGGATCAAGAAAATCAAAAACTGAGTCCGGAATAACGCAAATATGTTTTGCATCAGGAAAATGAGGAATTTGTGGTCGGAATACAAAAAAACTTGTTTTGGATGAAGAAAATCAAGAACTGAGTCTGGAATACCGCAAACAAGTTTTTCATCAAGAAAATCAAGAATTCTGTGCGGAATACAACCAAACTTGTTTCGTATCAAGAAAATGAAGAACCGAGTCAGGAATACCGCAAACATGTTTTGCATTAAGAAAATGAGGAATTTTAGGGCGAAATACAAACAAACTTGTTTTGGATCAGGAATATCAGGAACCGAGTCAGAAATACCGCAAACATGTTTTTCATAAAGAAAATAAGGAATTTGAGGCCGGAAAACAAACAAACTTTTTTAGATGAAGAAAATCAAGAACTGAGTCCGGAATATCGCAAACAAGTTTTGCATGAAGAAAATCAAGAATTTGAGTCCGGAATACAAACAAACTTGTTTTAGATCAAGAAAATCAAGAACTGAGTCCGGAATATCGCAAACATGTTTTGCATCAAAAAAATGAGGAATTTGAGGCCGGTATACAAACAAACGTGTTTGGGATGAAGAAAATCAAGAACTGAGTCAGGAATACCGCAAACATGTTTTGCATTAAGAAAATCACGAATTGAGTGCTGAAAAAAACCAAACTTGTTTTGGATCAAGAAAATCAAGAACGGAGTTCGGAATAACGGAAACATGTTTTGCATAAAGAAAATCAAGAATTGAGTGCGGAATACAACCAAACTTGTTTCGGATTAAGACAATCAAGAATTGAGTCAAGAATACTTCAACATGTTTTGCATCAAGAAAATCAGGAATTGAGTGCGGAATTCAACCGAACTTGTTTCGGATCAAGAAAATCAGGAACCGTGTCCGAAATACCGCAAATATGTTTTTCATCAAGAAAATAAGGAATTTAAGGCCGGAATACAAACAAATTTGTTTTGGATGAAGAAAATCAAGAACTGAGTCCGGAATATCGCACTCAATTCCTGCATAAAGAAAATCAAGAATTTGAGTCCGGAATACAAACAAACTTGTTTTAGATCAAGAAAATCAAGAACTGAGTCCGGAATACCGCAAACATGTTTTGCATCAAGAAAATGAGGAATTTGAGGCCGGAATACAAACAAACTTGTTTTGGATACAGAAAATCAAGAACTGAGTCCGGAATACCGCAAACATGTTTTGCATCAAGTAAAATCAGGAATTGAGTTCGGAATACAACCAAACTTGTTTCGAATCAGGAATATCAGGAACCGAATCAGAAATACCGCAGACATGTTTTTCATCAAGAAAATAAGAAATTTGAGGCCGGAATACAAACAAACTTGTTTTGGATGAAGAAAATCAAGAACTGAGTCTGAAATACCGCAAACAAGTTTTGCATTAAGAAAATCAAGAATTGAGAGCGGAATGCAACCAAACTTGTTTCGGATCAAGACAATTAAGAAAATCAAGAACCGAGTGAGGAATACCGCAAACATGTTTTGCATTAAGAAAAATCAAGAATTGAGTGCGGAAAACAACCAAACTTGTTTGGGATCAAGAAAATCAAGAACTGAGTCCGGAATAACGGAAACATATTTTGCATCAAGAAAATCAAGAATTGAGTACGGAATACAACCAAATTTTTTGGATCAAGACAATCAAGAATGGAGTCAGGAATACCGCAAACATGTTTTGCATCAACAAAAATCAAGAATTATGTGCGGAATATCGCAAACATGTTTTGCATCAAGAAAATCAAGAATTGTGTGCGGAACACAACCAATCTTGTTTCGGATCAAGAATATCAAGAACCGAGTCAGGAATACCGCAAACATGTTTTGCATCAAGAAAATGAGCAATTTGAGGCAGCAATACAAACAACTTGGTTTGGATTAAGAAAAATCAAGAACGAAGTCCGGAATATCGCAAACAAGTTTTCATGAAGAAAATCAAGAATTTGAGTCCGGAATACAAACAAACTTGTTTTAGATTAAGAAAATCAAGAACTGAGTCCGGAATACCGCAAATATGTTTTGCATCAGGAAAATGAGGAATCTGAGGATGGAATACAAACAAACTTGTTTTGGATGAAGAAAATCAAGAACTGAGTCTGGAATACCGCAAACGAGTTTTTCATCAAGAAAATCAAGAATTCTGTGCGGAATACAACCAAACTTGTTTCGAATCAGGAATATCAGGAACCGAATCAGAAATACCGCAGACATGTTTTTCATCAAGAAAATAAGGAATTTGAGGCCGGAATACAAACAAACTTGTTTTGGATGAAGAAAATCAAGAACTGAGTCTGAAATACCGCAAACAAGTTTTGCATTAAGAAAATCAAGAATTGAGAGCGGAATGCAACCAAACTTGTTTCGGATCAAGACAATTAAGAAAATCAAGAACCGAGTGAGGAATACCGCAAACATGTTTTGCATCAAGAAAAATCTAGAATTGAGTGCGGAAAACAACCAAACTTGTTTGGGATCAAGAAAATCAAGAACTGAGTCCGGAATAACGGAAACATATTTTGCATCAAGAAAATCAAGAATTAAGTGCGGAATACAACCAAACTTTTTTGGATCAAGACAATCAAGAATGGAGTCAGGAATACCGCAAACATGTTTTGCATCAACAAAAATCAAGAATTATGTGCGGAATATCGCAAACATGTTTTGCATCAAGAAAATCAAGAATTGTGTGCGGAACACAACCAATCTTGTTTCGGATCAAGAATATCAAGAACCGAGTCAGGAATACCGCAAACATGTTTTGCATCAAGAAAATGAGCAATTTGAGGCAGCAATACAAACAAACTTGGTTTGGATTAAGAAAAATCAAGAACGAAGTCCGGAATATCGCGAACAAGTTTTCATGAAGAAAATCAAGAATTTGAGTCCGGAATACAAACAAACTTGTTTTAGATTAAGAAAATCAAGAACTGAGTCCGGAATACCGCAAATATGATTTGCATCAGGAAAATGAGGAATCTGAGGATGGAATACAAACAAACTTGTTTTGGATGAAGAAAATCAAGAACTGAGTCTGGAATACCGCAAACGAGTTTTTCATCAAGAAAATCAAGAATTCTGTGCGGAATACAACCAAACTTGTTTGGGATCAAGAAAATCAAGAACCGAGTCAGGAATACCGCAGACATGTTTTACATCAAGAAAGTAAGGAATTTGAGGCTGGAATACAAACTAACTTGTTTTGGATGAAGAAAATTAAGAACTGAGTCCGTAATATCGCAAACAAGTTTTGCATCAAGAAAAATCAAGAATTTGAGTCCGAAATACAAACAAACTTGTTTGGGATCAAGAAAATCAAGAACTGAGTCCGGAATAACGGAAACATATTTTGCATCAAGAAAATCAAGAATTAAGTGCGGAATACAACCAAACTTTTTTGGATCAAGACAATCAAGAATGGAGTCAGGAATACCGCAAACATGTTTTGCATCAACAAAAATCAAGAATTATGTGCGGAATATCGCAAACATGTTTTGCATCAAGAAAATCAACAATTGTGTGCGGAACACAACCAATCTTGTTTCGGATCATGAAAATCAAGAACCGAGTCAGGAATACCGCAAACATGTTTTGCATCAAGAAAATGAGCAATTTGAGGCAGCAATACAAACAAACTTGGTTTGGATTAAGAAAATCAAGAACTGAGTCCGGAATATCGCAAACAAGTTTTCATCAAGCAAATCAAGAATTTGAGTCCGGAATACAAACAAACTTGTTTTTGATTAAGAAAATCAAGAACTGAGTCCGGAATACCGCAAATATGTTTTGCATCAGGAAAATGAGGAATCTGAGGACGGAATACAAACAAACTTGTTTTGGATGAAGAAAATCAACAACTGAGTCTGGAATACCGCAAACGAGTTTTTCATCAAGAAAATAAAGAATTCTGTGCGGAATACAACCAAACTTATTTGGGATCAAGAAAATCAAGAACCGAGTCAGGAATACCGCAAACATGTTTTGCATCAAGAAAATAAGGAATTTGAGGCTGGAATACAAACAAACTTGTTTTGGATGAAGAAAATTAAGAACTGAGTCTGTAATATCGCAAACAAGTTTTGCATCAAGAAAATCAAGAATTTGAGTCCGGAATACAAACAAACTTGTTTTAGATCAAGAAAATCAAGAACTGAGTCCGGAATACCGCAAACATGTTTTGCATCAAGAAAATAAGGAATTTGATGCCGGAATACAAACAAACATTGTTTTGGATGAAGAAAATCAAGAACTGAGTTTGGAATACCGCAAACAAGTTTATCGTCAAGAAAATCAAGAATTCTGTGCGGAATACAACCAAACTTGTTTCGGATCAAGAAAATCAAGAACCGAGTCAGGAATACCGCAAACATGTTTTGCATCAAGAAAATGAGGAATTTGAGGCCGGAATACAAACAAACTTGTTTTGGATGAAGAAAATCAAGAACTGAGTCTGGAATACCGCAAACAAGTTTTGCATTAAGAAAATCAAGAATTGAGAGAGGAATACAACCAAACTTGTTTCGGATCAAGATAATTAAGAAAATCAAGAACTGAGTCCGTGATAACGGAAACTTGTTTTGCATCAAGAAAATCAAGAATTGAGTGCGGAATACAACCAAACTTGTTTCGGATCAAGACAATCAAGAATTGAGTCAGGAATACTGCAAACATGTTTTGCATCAACAAAATCAAGAATTATGTGCGGAATACCGCAAACATGTTTTGCATCAAGAAAATCAAGAATTGTGTGCGGAATACAACCAAACTTGTTTCCGATCAAGAAAATCAAGAATCGAGTCAGGAATACCACAAACATTTTTTGCATCAAGAAAATTAGGAATTTGAGGCCGGAATACAAACAAACTTGTTTTGGACGAAGAAAATCAAGAACTGAGTCTGGAGTACCGCAAACAAGTTTTGCATCAAGAAAATCAAGAATTGAGTACGGAATACAACCAAACATGTTTCGGATCAAGATAATGAAAAATTGAGTCAGGAATACCGCAAACAAGTTTTTCATCAAGAAAATCAAGAATTCTGTGCGGAATACAACCAAACTTGTTTCGGATCAAGAAAATCAAGAACCGAGCCAGGAATACCGCAAACATGTTTTGCATCAAGAAAATGAGGAATTTGATGCCGGAATACAAACAAACTTGTTTTGGATGAAGAAAATCAAGAACTGAGTCTGGAATACCGCAAACAAGTTTTGCATTAAGAAAATCAAGAAAACTAAGAATTGGGTGGCGAATGCACAAAACTAGTTTGGGATCAAGAAATTCAAGAATTGGGTCCCAAATACATAAAATTAGTTTTGGATCAAGAAAATCAAGAATTGGGTCGCGAATACAAAAAATTAGTTTTGGATTAAGAAAAAATAAGAATTGGGTCGCTAGTACGAAAAACTAGTTTTGGATCAAGATAATCAAGAATAGAGTCGCGAATACAAAAAACTAGTTTGGGATCAAGGAAATCAAAAAATTGGGTCGCGAATACAAAAAACTAGTTTTGGATCAAGCAACTCAAGAATTGAGTCCTCAATACGAAAAACTAGTTTTGGATCAAGAAAATCACGAATTGGGACACGAATACAAAAAATTAGTTTTGGATTGAGAAAATCAAGAATTGAGTGGCGAATGCCAGAAACTAGTTTTGGATCAAGAAAATCAAGAATTGGGTCGCGAATGCAGAAAACTAAATTTGGATCAAGAAAATTAAGAATTGGGTGGCGAATGCACAACACTAGTTTGGATCATGAAAATCAAGAATTGGGTCCCGAATACATAAAACTAGTTTTGGATCAAGAAAATTAAGAATTGGGTCCCGAATGCAAAAAACTAGTATTGGATCAAGAAAATCAAGAATTGGGTTGCGAGTACAAAAAACTAGTTTGGGATCAAGAAAATCAAGAATTGGGTCCCGAATACATAAAATTAGTTTTGGATCAAGAAAATCAAGAATTGAGTCGCGAATACAAAATAATAGTTTTGGATCAAGGAAATCAAGAATTAGGTCGCGAATACAAAAAACTAGTTTTGGATCAAGCAAATCAAGAATTGAGTGGTCAATACGAAAAACTAGTTTTGAATCAAGAAAATCAAGAATTAGGACACGAATACAAAAAACTAGTTTTGGATCGAGAAAATCAAGAATTGGGTGGCGAATGCAGAAAACTAGTTTTGGATCCAGAAAATCAAGAATTGGGTCACGAATTCAAAAAATTAGTTTGGGATCGAGAAAATTAAGAATTGAGTCCCGCATACAAAAAACTAGTTTTCGTTTAAGAAAATCAAGAATTGGGTGGTGAATACAAAAAATACGTTTTGGATCAAGAAAATCAAGAATTGGGTCGCGAATGCAAAAAAACTAGTTTTCGATCAAGAAAATCAAGTATTGGGTCGCGAATAGAAAAAACTAGTTTTCGATCAAGAAAATTTAGAATTGGGTCCCGAATGCAAAATACTAGTTTTGGATCAAGATAATCAAGAATAGATTCGCGAATACAAAACACTAATTTTGGATCAAGAAAATCAAGAATTGGGTCGCGAATCCAAAAAACTAGTTTTGGATCAAGAAAATCAAGAATTGGGTCGCGAATGCAGAAAACTAGTTTTGGTTCAAGAAAATCAAGAATTGGGTGGCGAATACAAAAAACTAGTTTGGGATCAAGAAAATCAAGAATTGGGTCCCGAATACGTAAAATTAGTTTCGAATCAAGAAAATCATGAATTGAATCGCGAATACAAAATAATAGTTTTGGATCAAGGAAATCAAGAATTGGGTCGCGAATACAAAAAACTAGTTTTGGAACAAGCAAATCAAGAATTGAGTTCTCAACACGAAAAACTAGTTTTGGATCAAGAAAATCAAGAATTGGGACATGAATACAAAAAGCTAGTTTTGGATCGAGAAAATCAAGAATTGGGTGGTGCATGCAAAAAATTAGTTTTGGATCCAGAAAATCAAGAATCGGGTCGCGAATACAAAAAAATAGTTTTGGATTAAGAAAATCAATAATTGGGTCGCTAGTACGAAAAACTAGTTTTGGATCAAGATAATCAAGAATAGAGTCGCGAATACAAAAAACTAGTTTGGGATCAAGAAAATCAAGAATTGGGTCGAGAATACAAAAAACTAGTTTCGGATCAAGAAAATAAAGAATTGGGTCGCGAATGTAGAAAACTAGTTTTGGATCAAGAAAATTAAGTATTGGGAGGCGAATGCACAAAACAAGTTTGGGATCAAGAAAATCAAGAATTGGGTCGCGAATGCAGAAAACTAGTTTGGTTTCAGGAAAATCAAGAATTGGGTGGCGAATACAAAAAACTAGTTTGGGATCAAGAAAATCAAGAATTGGGTCCCGAATACGTAAAATTAGTTTTGAATCAAGAAAATCATGAATTGAGTCGCGAATACAAAATAATAGTTTTGGATCAAGGAAATCAAAAAATTGGGTCGCGAATACAAAAAACTAGTTTTGGATCAAGCAACTCAAGAATTGAGTCCTCAATACGAAAAACTAGTTTTGGATCAAGAAAATCACGAATTGGGACACGAATACAAAAAATTAGTTTTGGATTGAGAAAATCAAGAATTGAGTGGCGAATGCCAGAAACTAGTTTTGGATCAAGAAAATCAAGAATTGGGTCGCGAATGCACAAAACTAATTTTGGATTAAGAAAATTAAGAATTGGGTGGCGAATGCACAAAACTAGTTTGGATCAAGAAAATCAAGAATTGGGTCCCGAATACATAAAACTAGTTTTGGATCAAGAAAATTAAGAATTGGGTCCCGAATGCAAAAAACTAGTATTGGATCAAAAAAATCAAGAATTGGGTTGCGAATACAAAAAACTAGTTTGGGATCAAGAAAATCAAGAATTGGGTCCCGAATACATAAAATTAGTTTTGGATCACGAAAATCAAGAATTGAGTCGCGAATACAAAATAATAGTTTTGGATCAAGGAAATCAAGAATTAGGTCGCGAATACAAAAAACTAGTTTTGGATCAAGCAAATCAAGAATTGAGTGGTCAATACGAAAAACTAGTTTTGAATCAAAAAATCAAGAATTAGGACACGAATACAAAAAACTAGTTTTGAATCGAGAAAATCAAGAATTGGGTGGCGAATGCAGAAAACTAGTTTTGGATCCAGAAAATCAAGAATTGGGTCACGAATTCAAAAAATTAGTTTGGGATCAAGAAAATCAAGAATTGGGTCGCAAATACAAAAAACTAGTTTCGGATCAAGAAAATAAAGAATTGGGTCGCGAATGTAGAAAACTAGTTTTGGATTAAGAAAATTAAGTATTGGGTGGCGAATGCACAAAACAAGTTTGGGATCAAGAAAATCATGAATTGGGTCCCGAATAAATAAAATTAGTTTTGGATCAAGAAAATCCAGAATTGAGTCGCGAATACAAAATAATAGTTTGGGATCAAGGAAATCAAAAAATTGGGTCGCGAATACAAAAAACTAGTTTTGGATCAAGCAACTCAAGAATTGAGTCCTCAATACGAAAAACTAGTTTTGGATCAAGAAAATCACGAATTGGGACACGAATACAAAAAATTAGTTTTGGATTGAGAAAATCAAGAATTGAGTGGCGAATGCCAGAAACTAGTTTTGGATCAAGAAAATCAAGAATTGGGTCGCGAATGCAGAAAACTAATTTTGGATCAAGAAAATTAAGAATTGGGTGGCGAATGCACAAAACTAGTTTGGATCAAGAAAATCAAGAATTGGGTCCCGAATACATAAAACTAGTTTTGGATCAAGAAAATTAAGAATTGGGTCCCGAATGCAAAAAACTAGTATTGGATCAAGAAAATCAAGAATTGGGTTGCGAGTACAAAAAACTAGTTTGGGATCAAGAAAATCAAGAATTGGGTCCCGAATACATAAAATTAGTTTTGGATCAAGAAAATCAAGAATTGAGTCGCGAATACAAAATAATAGTTTTGGATCAAGGAAATCAAGAATTAGGTCGCGAATACAAAAAACTAGTTTTGGATCAAGCAAATCAAGAATTGAGTGGTCAATACGAAAAACTAGTTTTGAATCAAGAAAATCAAGAATTAGGACACGAATACAAAAAACTAGTTTTGGATCGAGAAAATCAAGAATTGGTTGGCGAATGCAGAAAACTAGTTTTGGATCCAGAAAATCAAGAATTGGGTCACGAATTCAAAAAATTAGTTTGGGATCGAGAAAATTAAGAATTGAGTCCCGCATACAAAAAACTAGTTTTCGTTTAAGAAAATCAAGAATTGGGTGGTGAATACAAAAAATATGTTTTGGATCAAGAAAATCAAGAATTGGGTCGCGAATGCAAAAAAACTAGTTTTCGATCAAGAAAATCAAGTATTGGGTCGCGAATAGAAAAAACTAGTTTTCGATCAAGAAAATTTAGAATTGGGTCCCGAATGCAAAATACTAGTTTTGGATCAAGATAATCAAGAATAGATTCGCGAATACAAAACACTAATTTTGGATCAAGAAAATCAAGAATTGGGTCGCGAATCCAAAAAACTAGTTTTGGATCAAGAAAATCAAGAATTGGGTCGCGAATGCAGAAAACTAGTTTTGGTTCAAGAAAATCAAGAATTGGGTGGCGAATACAAAAAACTAGTTTGGGATCAAGAAAATCAAGAATTGGGTCCCGAATACGTAAAATTAGTTTCGAATCAAGAAAATCATGAATTGAATCGCGAATACAAAATAATAGTTTTGGATCAAGGAAATCAAGAATTGGGTCGCGAATACAAAAAACTAGTTTTGGAACAAGCAAATCAAGAATTGAGTTCTCAACACGAAAAACTAGTTTTGGATCAAGAAAATCAAGAATTGGGACATGAATACAAAAAGCTAGTTTTGGATCGAGAAAATCAAGAATTGGGTGGTGCATGCAAAAAATTAGTTTTGGATCCAGAAAATCAAGAATTGGGTCGCGAATACAAAAAAATAGTTTTGGATTAAGAAAATCAATAATTGGGTCGCTAGTACGAAAAACTAGTTTTGGATCAAGATAATCAAGAATAGAGTCGCGAATACAAAAAACTAGTTTGGGATCAAGAAAATCAAGAATTGGGTCGAGAATACAAAAAACTAGTTTCGGATCAAGAAAATAAAGAATTGGGTCGCGAATGTAGAAAACTAGTTTTGGATCAAGAAAATTAAGTATTGGGAGGCGAATGCACAAAACAAGTTTGGGATCAAGAAAATCAAGAATTGGGTCGCGAATGCAGAAAACTAGTTTGGTTTCAGGAAAATCAAGAATTGGGTGGCGAATACAAAAAACTAGTTTGGGATCAAGAAAATCAAGAATTGGGTCCCGAATACGTAAAATTAGTTTTGAATCAAGAAAATCATGAATTGAGTCGCGAATACAAAATAATAGTTTTGGATCAAGGAAATCAAAAAATTGGGTCGCGAATACAAAAAACTAGTTTTGGATCAAGCAACTCAAGAATTGAGTGCTCAATACGAAAAACTAGTTTTGGATCAAGAAAATCACGAATTGGGACACGAATACAAAAAACTAGTTTTGGATTGAGAAAATCAAGAATTGAGTGGCGAATGCCAAAAACTAGTTTTGGATCAAGAAAATCAAGAATTGGGTCACGAATGCAGAAAACTAATTTTGGATCAAGAAAATTAAGAATTGGGTCCCGAATGCAAAAAACTATTATTGGATCAAAAAAATCAAGAATTGGGTTGCGAATACAAAAAACTAGTTTGGGATCAAGAAAATCAAGAATTGGGTCCCGAATACATAAAATTAGTTTTGGATCACGAAAATCAAGAATTGAGTCGCGAATACAAAATAATAGTTTTGGATCAAGGAAATCAAGAATTAGGTCGCGAATACAAAAAACTAGTTTTGGATCAAGCAAATCAAGAATTGAGTGGTCAATACGAAAAACTAGTTTTGAATCAAAAAATCAAGAATTAGGACACGAATACAAAAAACTAGTTTTGGATCGAGAAAATCAAGAATTGGGTGGCGAATGCAGAAAACTAGTTTTGGATCCAGAAAATCAAGAATTGGGTCACGAATTCAAAAAATTAGTTTGGGATCAAGAAAATCAAGAATTGGGTCGCGAATACAAAAAACTAGTTTCGGATCAAGAAAATAAAGAATTGGGTCGCGAATGTAGAAAACTAGTTTTGGATTAAGAAAATTAAGTATTGGGTGGCGAATGCACAAAACAAGTTTGGGATCAAGAAAATCATGAATTGGGTCCCGAATAAATAAAATTAGTTTTGGATCAAGAAAATCCAGAATTGAGTCGCGAATACAAAATAATAGTTTGGGATCAAGGAAATCAAAAAATTGGGTCGCGAATACAAAAAACTAGTTTTGGATCAAGCAACTCAAGAATTGAGTCCTCAATACGAAAAACTAGTTTTGGATCAAGAAAATCACGAATTGGGACACGAATACAAAAAATTAGTTTTGGATTGAGAAAATCAAGAATTGAGTGGCGAATGCCAGAAACTAGTTTTGGATCAAGAAAATCAAGAATTGGGTCGCGAATGCAGAAAACTAATTTTGGATCAAGAAAATTAAGAATTGGGTGGCGAATGCACAAAACTAGTTTGGATCAAGAAAATCAATAATTGGGTCCCGAATACATAAAACTAGTTTTGGATCAAGAAAATTAAGAATTGGGTCCCGAATGCAAAAAACTAGTATTGGATCAAGAAAATCAAGAATTGGGTTGCGAATACAAAAAACTAGTTTGGGATCAAGAAAATCAAGAATTGGGTCCCGAATACATAAAATTAGTTTTGGATCACGAAAATCAAGAATTGAGTCGCGAATACAAAATAATAGTTTTGGATCAAGGAAATCAAGAATTAGGTCGCGAATACAAAAAACTAGTTTTGGATCAAGCAAATCAAGAATTGAGTGGTCAATACGAAAAACTAGTTTTGAATCAAAAAATCAAGAATTAGGACACGAATACAAAAAACTAGTTTTGGATCGAGAAAATCAAGAATTGGGTGGCGAATGCAGAAAACTAGTTTTGGATCCAGAAAATCAAGAATTGGGTCACGAATTCAAAAAATTAGTTTGGGATCAAGAAAATAAAGAATTGGGTCGCGAATACAAAAAACTAGTTTCGGATCAAGAAAATTAAGAATTGAGTCGCGAATGTAGAAAACTAGTTTTGAATTAAGAAAATTAAGTATTGGGTGGCGAATGCACAAAACAAGTTTGGGATCAAGAAAATCAAGAATTGGGTCCCGAATACATAAAATTAGTTTTGGATCAAGAAAATCCAGAATTGAGTCGCGAATACAAAATAATAGTTTGGGATCAAGGAAATCAAAAAATTGGGTCGCGAATACAAAAAACTAGTTTTGGATCAAGCAACTCAAGAATTGAGTCCTCAATACGAAAAACTAGTTTTGGATCAAGAAAATCACGAATTGGGACACGAATACAAAAAACTAGTTTTGGATTGAGAAAATCAAGAATTGAGTGGCGAATGCCAGAAACTAGTTTTGGATCAAGAAAATCAAGAATTGGGTCGCGAACGCAGAAAACTAATTTTGGATCAAGAAAATTAAGAATTGGGTGGCGAATGCACAAAACTAGTTTGGATCAAGAAAATCAAGAATTGGGTCCCGAATACAGAAAACTAGTTTTGGATCAAGAAAATTAAGAATTGGGTCCCGAATGCAAAAAATTAGTATTGGATCAAGAAAATCAAGAATTGGGTTGCGAGTACAAAAAACTAGTTTGGGATCAAGAAAATCAAGAATTGGGTCCCGAATACATAAAATTAGTTTTGGATCAAGAAAATCAAGAATTGAGTCGCGAATACAAAATAATAGTTTTGGATCAAGGAAATCAAGAATTAGGTCGCGAATACAAAAAACTAGTTTTGGATCAAGCAAATCAAGAATTGAGTGGTCAATACGAAAAACTAGTTTTGAATCAAGAAAATCAAGAATTAGGACACGAATACAAAAAACTAGTTTTGGATCGAGAAAATCAAGAATTGGGTGGCGAATGCAGAAAACTAGTTTTGGATCCAGAAAATCAAGAATTGGGTCACGAATTCAAAAAATTAGTTTGGGATCGAGAAAATTAAGAATTGGGTCCCGCATACAAAAAACTAGTTTTCGTTTAAGAAAATCAAGAATTGGGTGGTGAATACAAAAAATATGTTTTGGATCAAGAAAATCAAGAATTGGGTCGCGAATGCAAAAAAACTAGTTTTCGATCAAGAAAATCAAGTATTGGGTCGCGAATAGAAAAAACTAGTTTTCGATCAAGAAAATTTAGAATTGGGTCCCGAATGCAAAATACTAGTTTTGGATCAAGATAATCAAGAATAGATTCGCGAATACAAAAAACTAATTTTGGATCAAGAAAATCAAGAATTGGGTCGCGAATCCAAAAAACTAGTTTTGGATCAAGAAAATCAAGAATTGGGTCGCGAATGCAGAAAACTAGTTTTGGTTCAAGAAAATCAAGAATTGGGTGGCGAATACAAAAAACTAGTTTGGGATCAAGAAAATCAAGAATTGGGTCCCGAATACGTAAAATTAGTTTCGAATCAAGAAAATCATGAATTGAGTCGCGAATACAAAATAATAGTTTTGGATCAAGGAAATCAAGAATTGGGTCGCGAATACAAAAAACTAGTTTTGGAACAAGCAAATCAAGAATTGAGTTCTCAACACGAAAAACTAGTTTTGGATCAAGAAAATCAAGAATTGGGACATGAATACAAAAAGCTAGTTTTGGATCGAGAAAATCAAGAATTGGGTGGTGCATGCAAAAAATTAGTTTTGGATCCAGAAAATCAAGAATTGGGTCGCGAATACAAAAAAATAGTTTTGGATTAAGAAAATCAATAATTGGGTCGCTAGTACGAAAAACTAGTTTTGGATCAAGATAATCAAGAATAGAGTCGCGAATACAAAAAACAAGTTTGGGATCAAGAAAATCAAGAATTGAGTGGCGAATGCCAAAAACTAGTTTTGGATCAAGAAAATCAAGAATTGGGTCGCGAATGCAGAAAACTAATTTTGGATCAAGAAAATTAAGAATTGGGTCCCGAATGCAAAAAACTAGTATTGGATCAAAAAAATCAAGAATTGGGTTGCGAATACAAAAAACTAGTTTGGGATCAAGAAAATCAAGAATTGGGTCCCGAATACATAAAATTAGTTTTGGATCACGAAAATCAAGAATTGAGTCGCGAATACAAAATAATAGTTTTGGATCAAGGAAATCAAGAATTAGGTCGCGAATACAAAAAACTAGTTTTGGATCAAGCAAATCAAGAATTGAGTGGTCAATACGAAAAACTAGTTTTGAATCAAAAAATCAAGAATTAGGACACGAATACAAAAAACTAGTTTTGGATCGAGAAAATCAAGAATTGGGTGGCGAATGCAGAAAACTAGTTTTGGATCCAGAAAATCAAGAATTGGGTCACGAATTCAAAAAATTAGTTTGGGATCAAGAAAATCAAGAATTGGGTCGCGAATACAAAAAACTAGTTTCGGATCAAGAAAATAAAGAATTGGGTCGCGAATGTAGAAAACTAGTTTTGGATTAAGAAAATTAAGTATTGGGTGGCGAATGCACAAAACAAGTTTGGGATCAAGAAAATCATGAATTGGGTCCCGAATAAATAAAATTAGTTTTGGATCAAGAAAATCCAGAATTGAGTCGCGAATACAAAATAATAGTTTGGGATCAAGGAAATCAAAAAATTGGGTCGCGAATACAAAAAACTAGTTTTGGATCAAGCAACTCAAGAATTGAGTCCTCAATACGAAAAACTAGTTTTGGATCAAGAAAATCACGAATTGGGACACGAATACAAAAAATTAGTTTTGGATTGAGAAAATCAAGAATTGAGTGGCGAATGCCAGAAACTAGTTTTGGATCAAGAAAATCAAGAATTGGGTCGCGAATGCAGAAAACTAATTTTGGATCAAGAAAATTAAGAATTGGGTGGCGAATGCACAAAACTAGTTTGGATCAAGAAAATCAAGAATTGGGTCCCGAATACATAAAACTAGTTTTGGATCAAGAAAATTAAGAATTGGGTCTCGAATGCAAAAAACTAGTATTGGATCAAGAAAATCAAGAATTGGGTTGCGAATACAAAAAACTAGTTTGGGATCAAGAAAATCAAGAATTGGGTCCCGAATACATAAAATTAGTTTTGGATCACGAAAATCAAGAATTGAGTCGCGAATACAAAATAATAGTTTTGGATCAAGGAAATCAAGAATTAGGTCGCGAATACAAAAAACTAGTTTTGGATCAAGCAAATCAAGAATTGAGTGGTCAATACGAAAAACTAGTTTTGAATCAAAAAATCAAGAATTAGGACACGAATACAAAAAACTAGTTTTGGATCGAGAAAATCAAGAATTGGGTGGCGAATGCAGAAAACTAGTTTTGGATCCAGAAAATCAAGAATTGGGTCACGAATTCAAAAAATTAGTTTGGGATCGAGAAAATTAAGAATTGGGTCCCGCATACAAAAAACTAGTTTTCGTTTAAGAAAATCAAGAATTGGGTGGTGAATACAAAAAATATGTTTTGGATCAAGAAAATCAAGAATTGGGTCGCGAATGCAAAAAAACTAGTTTTCGATCAAGAAAATCAAGTATTGGGTCGCGAATAGAAAAAACTAGTTTTCGATCAAGAAAATTTAGAATTGGGTCCCGAATGCAAAATACTAGTTTTGGATCAAGATAATCAAGAATAGATTCGCGAATACAAAAAACTAATTTTGGATCAAGAAAATCAAGAATTGGGTCGCGAATCCAAAAAACTAGTTTTGGATCAAGAAAATCAAGAATTGGGTCGCGAATGCAGAAAACTAGTTTTGGTTCAAGAAAATCAAGAATTGGGTGGCGAATACAAAAAACTAGTTTGGGATCAAGAAAATCAAGAATTGGGTCCCGAATACGTAAAATTAGTTTCGAATCAAGAAAATCATGAATTGAGTCGCGAATACAAAATAATAGTTTTGGATCAAGGAAATCAAGAATTGGGTCGCGAATACAAAAAACTAGTTTTGGAACAAGCAAATCAAGAATTGAGTTCTCAACACGAAAAACTAGTTTTGGATCAAGAAAATCAAGAATTGGGACATGAATACAAAAAGCTAGTTTTGGATCGAGAAAATCAAGAATTGGGTGGTGCATGCAAAAAATTAGTTTTGGATCCAGAAAATCAAGAATCGGGTCGCGAATACAAAAAAATAGTTTTGGATTAAGAAAATCAATAATTGGGTCGCTAGTACGAAAAACTAGTTTTGGATCAAGATAATCAAGAATAGAGTCGCGAATACAAAAAACAAGTTTGGGATCAAGAAAATCAAGAATTGGGTCGCGAATACAAAAAACTAGTTTCGGATCAAGAAAATAAAGAATTGGGTCGCGAATGTAGAAAACTAGTTTTGGATCAAGAAAATTAAGTATTGGGAGGCGAATGCACAAAACAAGTTTGGGATCAAAAAAATCAAGAATTGGGTTGCGAATACAAAAAACTAGTTTGGGATCAAGAAAATCAAGAATTGGGTCCCGAATACATAAAATTAGTTTTGGATCACGAAAATCAAGAATTGAGTCGCGAATACAAAATAATAGTTTTGGATCAAGGAAATCAAGAATTAGGTCGCGAATACAAAAAACTAGTTTTGGATAAAGGAAATCAAGAATTGGGTCGCGAATACAAAAAACTAGTTTTGGAACAAGCAAATCATGAATTGAGTGCTCAATACGAAAAATTAGTTTTGGATCAAGAAAATCAAGAATTAGGAAATGAATACAAAAAACTAGTTTTGGATCGAGAAATCAAGAATTGGGTGGCGAATGCAAAAAACTAGTTTTGGATCCAGAAAATCAAGGATTAGGTCGCGAATTAAAAAAATTTGTTTGGGATCGAGAAAATTAAGAATTGGGTCCCGAATACAAAATACTAATTTTGGGTCCGGATAATCAAGAATAGAGTCGCGAATACAAAAAACTAGTTTTGGATCAAGAAAATCAAGAATTGGGACATGAATACAAAAAACTAATTTTTGATCGAGAAAATCAAGAATTGAATGGCGAATGCAAAATACTAATTTTGGGTCCTGATAATCAAGAAAAGAGTCGCGAATACAAAAAACTAGTTTTGGATCAAGAAAATCAAGAATTGGCTCGCGAATGCAAAAAACTAGTTTCGGATCAAGAAAATTAAATATTGGGTCGCGAATAGGAAAAACTAGTTTGGTATCAAGAAAATCAAGAATTGGGTGGCGAATGCCAAAAACTAGTTTTGGATCAAGAAAATCAAGAATTGGGTCCCGAATACATAAAATTAGTTTTGAATCAAGAAAATCATGAATTGAGTCGCGAATACAAAATAATAGTTTTGGATCAAGGAAATTAAGAATTGGGTCGCGAATACAAAAAACTAGTTTTGGAACAAGCAAATCTAGAATTGAGTGCCCAATACGAAAAACTAGTTTTGGATCAAGAAAATCAAGAATTGGGACATGAATACAAAAAGCTAGTTTTGGATCGAGAAAATCAAGAATTGGGTGGCGCATGCAAAAAAACTAGTTTTGGATCCAGGAAATCAAGGATTGGGTCGCGAATTAAAAAAATTTGTTTGGGATCGAGAAAATTAAGAATTGGGTCCCGAATACAAAATACTAATTTTGGGTCCAGATAATCAAGAATAGAGTCGCGAATACAAAAAACTAGTTTTGGATCAAGAAAATCAAGAATTGGGACATGAATACAAAAAACTAGTTTTGGATCGAGAAAATCAAGAATTGAGTGGCGAATGCAAAATACTAATTTTGGGTCCTGATAATCAAGAATAGAGTCGCGAATACAAAAAACTAGTTTTGGATCAAGAAAATCAATAATTGGGTCGCGAATCCAAAAAACTACTTTTGGATCAAGAAAATCAAGAATTGGGTCGCGAATAGGAAAAACTAGTTTGGGATCAAGAAAAACAAGAATTGGGTGGCGAATGCCATAAACCAGTTTGGGAACAAGAAAATCAAGAATTGGGCCCTGAATACATAAAATTAGTTTTGGATCAAGAAAAAATCAAGAATTGAAATTCGAATACAAAAAACTAGTTTTGGATAAAAAAAAATTAAGAATTGGGTCGCGAATGCAAAAAACTAATTTTGGATCAAGAAAATCAAGAATTTGGTCGCGAATAGAAAAAACTAGTTTGAGATCAAGAAAATCAAGAATTGTGTCGCGAATACAAAAAACTAGTTTTGGATCAACAAATCAAGAATTGAATGCACCGAACAGAAAACTAGTTTTGGATCAAGAAAATCAAGAATTGAGTCGCGAATAAAAAATAATAGTTTTGGATCAAGGAAATCAAGAAGTGGGTCGCGAATAAAAAAAACTAGTTTTGGATCAAGCAACTCAAGAATTGAGTCCTAAATACGAAAAACTAGTTTTGGATCAAGAAATCAAGAATTGGGACACGAATACAAAAAACTAGTTTTGGATCGAGAAAATCAAGAATTGGGACACGAATGCAAAAAACTAGTTTTGGATCCAGAAAATTAAAAATTGGGTCGCGAATTCAAATAATTAGTTTGGGATTGAGAAAATTAAAAATTGGGTCCCGAATAGGAAAAACTAGTTTGGGATCAAGAAAATCAAGAATTGGGTCCCGAATGCAAAATACTAGTTTTGGATCAATATAATCAAGATTAGACTCGCGTATACAAAAAACTAGTTTTGGATCAAGAAAATCAAGTATTGTGTAGCAAATACAAAAAACTAGTATGGGATAAAGAAATCAAGAATTGAAATGCGAATGCAAAATAATAGTTTTGGATCAAGGAAAATCAAGAATTGAGTCGCGAATACAAAAAACTAGTTTTGGATCAAGAAAATCAAGAATTGGGACATGAATAAAAAAAAACTAGTTTTGGATCAAAAAAATTAAGAATTGGGTCGCGAATGCAAAAATATAGGTTGGGATGAAGAAAATCAAGAATTGGTTCCCGAATACAAAATATTAGTTTTGGAATAAGATAATCAAGAATAGAGTCCCGAATACAAAAAACTAGTTTTGGATCAAGATATCAAGAATTGAATGGCGAAGACAAAAAACTAATTTTGGATTACGAAAATTAAGAATTGGGTCGCGAATCCAAAAAACTAGTTTGGGATCAAGAAAATCAAGAATTGGGTTCCGAATACATAAAATTAGTTTTGGATCAAGAAAATCAAGAATTCAGTCGCGAATAAAAAATAATAGTTTTGGATCAAGGAAATCAAGAATTGGGTCGCGAATACAAAAAACTAGTTTTGGATCAAGAAAAACAAGCATTGAATCGCGAATAGAAAAAACTAGTTTGGGATCAAGAAAATCAAGAATTGGGTCCCGAATACGTAAAATTAGTTTTGAATCAAGAAAATCATGAATTGAGTCGCGAATACAAAATAATAGTTTTGGATCAAGGAAATCAAGAATTGGGTCGCAAATACAAAAAACTAGTTCTGGAACAAGCAAATCAAGAATTGAATACCCAATACGAAAAACTAGTTTTGGATCAAGAAAATCAAGAATTGGGACATGAATACAAAAAGCTAGTTTTGGATCGAGAAAATCAAGAATTGGGTGGCGCATGCAAAAAACTAGTTTTGGATCCTGAAAATGAAGGATTGGGTCGCGAATGAAAAAAATTTGTTTGGGATCGAGAAAATTAAGAATTGGGACATGAATACAAAAAACAAATTTTTGATCGAGAAAATCAAGAATTGAGTAGCGAATGCAAAATACTAATTTTGGGTCTTGATAATCAAGAATAGAGTCGCGAATACAAAAAACTAGTTTTGGATCAAGAAATCAAGAATTGTGTGGCGAATGCAAAAAACTAGTTTTGGATCCAGAAAATCAAGAATTAGGTCGCGAATTCAAAAAATTAGTTTGGGATCGCGAAAATTAAGAATTGGGTCCCGAATACAAAATACTAATTTTGGGTCCAGATAATCAAGAATAGAGTCGCGAATGCAAAAAACTAGTTTTGGATCCGGAAAATCAAGAATTGGGTCGCGAATAGGAAAAACTAGTTTGGGATCAAGAAAATCAAGAATTGGGTGGCGAATGCCAAAAACTAGTTTTTGATCAAGAAAATCAAGAATTGGGTCCCGAATACTTAAAATTAGTTTTGGATCAAGAAAATCAAGAATTGGGACGCGAATACAAAAAACTAGTTTTGGACCAAGAAATCAAGTATTGAAATGCGAATACAAAAAACTAGTTTTCGTTCAAAAAAATCAAGAATTGGGTGGCGAATACAAAAAATATGTTTTGGATCAAGAAAATCAAGAATTGGGTCGCGAATGTAAGAAACTTGTTTTCGATTAAGAAAATCAAGTATTGGGTCGCGAATAGAAAAAAATAGTTTTCGATCTAGAAAATCAAGAATTGGGTCCCGAATGCAAAATACTAGTTTTGGATCCAGATAATCAAGAATAGAGTTGCCAATACAAAAAACTAATTTTGGATCAAGAAAATCAAGAATTGGGTCGCGAATCCAAAAAACTAGTTTTGGATCAAGAAAATCAAGAATTGGGTCGCGAATGCAGAAAACTAGTTTTGGTTCAAGAAAATCAAGAATTGGGTGGCGAATACAAAAAACTAGTTTGGGATCAAGAAAATCAAGAATTGGGTCCCGAATACGTAAAATTAATTTTGAATCAAGAAAATCATGAATTGAGTCGCGAATACAAAATAATAGTTTTGGATCAAGGAAATCAAGAATTGGGTCGCAAATACAAAAAACTAGTTCTGGACAAGCAAATCAAGAATTGAATACCTAATACGAAAAACTAGTTTTGGATCAAGAAAATCAAGAATTGGGACATGAATACAAAAAACTAGTTTGGGATCAAGAAAAGCAAGAATTGGGTGGCGAATGCCATAAACCAGTTTGGCAACAAGAAAATCAAGAATTGGGTCATGAATACATAAAATTAGTTTTGGATCAAGAAAAAATCAAGAATTGAAATTCGAATACAAAAAACTAGTTTTGGATAAAAAAAATCAAGAATTGGGTCGCGAATGCAAAAAACTAATTTTGGATCAAGAAAATTAAGAATTTGGTCGCGAAAAGAAAAAACTAGTTTGAGATCAAGAAAATCAAGAATTGTGTCGCGAATACAAAAAACTAGTTTTGGATCAACAAATCAAGAATTGAAAGCACCGAACAGAAAAAACAAGTTTTGGATCAAGAAAAAAAAAGAATTGAGTCGCGAATATAAAATAATAGTTTTGGATCAAGGAAATCAAGAATTGGGTCGCGAATACAAAAAAACTAGTTTTGGATCTTGAAAATAAAGAATTGAAATGCGAATACAAAAAAGTAGTTTTGGATCAAGAAAATCAAGAATTGCCTCGCGAATGCAAAAAACAAGTTTTGGATCAAGAAAATCAAGAATTGGGTCCCGAATACATAAAACTAGTTTTGGATCAAGAAAATCAAGAATTGGGTTGCGAATGCAAAAAACTAGTTCTGGTTCAAGAAAATCAAGAATTTGGTCGCGAATACATAAAATTAATTTTGGATCAAGCAAATGAAGAATTGAGTGCTCAATACGAAAAACTAGTTTTGGATCAAGGAAATCAAGAATTAGGACGCGAATACAAAAAACTAATTTTGGATCAAGCAAATCAAGAATTGAGTGCTCAATACGAAAAGCTAGTTTTGGATCAAGAAAATCAAGAATTGGGACACGAATACAAAATACTAGTTTTGGATCGATGAAAATCAAGAATTGGGTGGCGAATGCAAAAAACTAGTTTTGGATCCAGAAAATCAAGAATTGGGCTGCGAATCCAAAAAATTAGTTTGGGATCGAGAAAATTAAGAATTGGGTCCCGAATACAAAATACTAATTTTGGATCAAGATAATTAAGAATAGAGTCGCGAATAAAAAAAAACTAGTTTTGGATCAAGAAAATCAAGAATGAGTCCTCAATACGAAAAACTTGTTTTGGATCAAGAAAATCAAGAATTGGGACACGAATACAAAAAACTAGTTTTGGATCGAGAAAATCAATTATTGGGTGGCGAATGCAAAAAACTAGTTTTGGATCCAGAAAATCAATAATTGGGTCGCGAATCCAAAAAATTAGTTTGGGATCGAGAAAATTAAGAATTAGGTCCCGAATACAAAATACTAATTTTGGATCCAAATAATCAAAAAACTAGTTTTGGATCAGGAGAATCAAGAATTGGGTCGCGAATGCAAAAAACTAGTTTTGGATCACGAAAATCAAGTATTGGGTCGCGAATACAAAAAACTAGTTTGGGATCAAGATAATCAAGAATAGAGTCGCGAATACAAAAAACTAGTTTTGGATCAAGAGAATCAAGAATTGGGTCGCGAATACAAAAAACTAGTTTTGGATCAAGCAAATCAAAAATTGAGTCTCGAATACAAAAAACTAGTTTTGGATAAAGAATATCAAGAATTGAGTGCCCAAGAAGAAAAACTAGTTTTGGATCAAGAAAACCAAGAATTGGGACACTAATAAAAAAAACTAGTTTTGGATCAAAAAAATTAAGAATTGGGTCGCGAACGCAAAAAGATAGGTTGGGATGAAGAAAATCAAGAATTGGTTCCCGAATACAAAATATTAGTTTTGGAATAAGATAATCAAGAATAGTGTCCCGAATACAAAAAACTAGTTTTGGATCAACAAATCAAGAATTGAAAGCACCGAACAGAAAAAACAAGTTTTGGATCAAGAAAAAAAAAGAATTGAGTCGCGAATATAAAATAATAGTTTTGGATCAAGGAAATCAAGAATTGGGTCGCGAATACAAAAAAACTAGTTTTGGATCTTGAAAATAAAGAATTGAAATGCGAATACAAAAAAGTAGTTTTGGATCAAGAAAATCAAGAATTGCCTCGCGAATGCAAAAAACAAGTTTTGGATCAAGAAAATCAAGAATTGGGTCCCGAATACATAAAACTAGTTTTGGATCAAGAAAATCAAGAATTGGGTTGCGAATGCAAAAAACTAGTTCTGGTTCAAGAAAATCAAGAATTTGGTCGCGAATACATAAAATTAATTTTGGATCAAGCAAATGAAGAATTGAGTGCTCAATACGAAAAACTAGTTTTGGATCAAGGAAATCAAGAATTAGGACGCGAATACAAAAAACTAATTTTGGATCAAGCAAATCAAGAATTGAGTGCTCAATACGAAAAGCTAGTTTTGGATCAAGAAAATCAAGAATTGGGACACGAATACAAAATACTAGTTTTGGATCGATGAAAATCAAGAATTGGGTGGCGAATGCAAAAAACTAGTTTTGGATCCAGAAAATCAAGAATTGGGCTGCGAATCCAAAAAATTAGTTTGGGATCGAGAAAATTAAGAATTGGGTCCCGAATACAAAATACTAATTTTGGATCAAGATAATTAAGAATAGAGTCGCGAATAAAAAAAAACTAGTTTTGGATCAAGAAAATCAAGAATGAGTCCTCAATACGAAAAACTTGTTTTGGATCAAGAAAATCAAGAATTGGGACACGAATACAAAAAACTAGTTTTGGATCGAGAAAATCAATTATTGGGTGGCGAATGCAAAAAACTAGTTTTGGATCCAGAAAATCAATAATTGGGTCGCGAATCCAAAAAATTAGTTTGGGATCGAGAAAATTAAGAATTAGGTCCCGAATACAAAATACTAATTTTGGATCCAAATAATCAAAAAACTAGTTTTGGATCAGGAGAATCAAGAATTGGGTCGCGAATGCAAAAAACTAGTTTTGGATCACGAAAATCAAGTATTGGGTCGCGAATACAAAAAACTAGTTTGGGATCAAGATAATCAAGAATAGAGTCGCGAATACAAAAAACTAGTTTTGGATCAAGAGAATCAAGAATTGGGTCGCGAATACAAAAAACTAGTTTTGGATCAAGCAAATCAAAAATTGAGTCTCGAATACAAAAAACTAGTTTTGGATAAAGAATATCAAGAATTGAGTGCCCAAGAAGAAAAACTAGTTTTGGATCAAGAAAACCAAGAATTGGGACACTAATAAAAAAAACTAGTTTTGGATCAAAAAAATTAAGAATTGGGTCGCGAACGCAAAAAGATAGGTTGGGATGAAGAAAATCAAGAATTGGTTCCCGAATACAAAATATTAGTTTTGGAATAAGATAATCAAGAATAGTGTCCCGAATACAAAAAACTAGTTTTGGATCAAGAAATCAAGAATTGAATTGCGAATACAAAAAACTAATTTTGGATTAAGAAAATCAAGAATTGGGTCGCGAATCCAAAAAACTAGTTTGGGATCAAGAAAATCAATAATTGGGTCCCGAATACATAAAATTAGTTTTGGATCAAGAAAATCAAGAATTGAGACGCGAATACAAAATAGTAGTTTTGGATCAAGGAAATCAAGAATTGGGTCGCGAATACAAAAAACTAGTTTTGGATCAAGAAAAACAAGCATTGAATCGCGAATAGAAACAACTAGTTTGGGATTAAGGAAATCCAGAATTGGATCGCGAATACATAAAATTAGTCTTGGATCAAGCAAATCAAGAATTGAGTCGCGAATACGTAAAACTAGTTTTGGATCAAGGAAATCAAGAATTAGGACGCGAATACAAAAAACTAGTTTTGGATCAAGCAAATCAAGAATTGAGTGCTCAATACGAAAATCTAGTTTTGGATCAAGAAAATCAAGAATTGGGACACGAATACAAAATACTAGTTTTGGATCGATGAAAATCAAGAATTGGGTGGCGAATGCAAAAAACTAGTTTTGGATCCAGAAAATCAAGAATTGAGCCGCGAATCCAAAAAATTAGTTTGGGATCGAGAAAATTCAGAATTGGGTCCCGAATACAAAATACTAATTTTGGATCAAGATAATTAAGAATAGAGTCGCGAATAAAAAAAACTAGTTTTGGATCAAGAAAATCAAGAATTGAGTCCTCAATACGAAAAACTTGTTTTGGATCAAGAAAATCAAGAATTGGGACACGAATACAAAAAACTAGTTTTGGATCGAGAAAATCAATTATTGGGTGGCGAATGCAAAAAACTAGTTTTGGATCCAGAAAATCAAGAATTGGGTCGCGAATCCAAAAAATTAGTTTGGGATCGAGAAAATTAAGAATTGGGTCCCGAATACAAAATACTAATTTTGGATCAAGATAATCAAGAATAGAGTCGCGAATACAAAAAACTAGTTTTGGATCAGGAGAATCAAGAATTGGGTCGCGAATGCAAAAAACTAGTTTTGGATCACGAAAATCAAGTATTGGGTCGCGAATACAAAAAACTAGTTTGGGATCAAGATAATCAAGAATTGGGTCCCGAATGCAAAATACTAGTTTTGGATCAAGATAATCAAGAATAGAGTCGCGAAAACAAAAAACTAGTTTTGGATCAAGAAAATCAAGAATTGAGTCGCGAATACAAAAAACTAGTTTTGGATCAGGAGAATCAAGAATTGGGTCGCGAATGCAAAAAACTAGTTTTGGATCACGAAAATCAAGTATTGGGTCGCGAATACAAAAAACTAGTTTGGGATCAAGAAAATTAAGAATTGGGTCCCGAATGCAAAATACTAGTTTTGGATCAAGATAATCAAGAATAGAGTCGCGAAAACAAAAAACTAGTTTTGGATCAAGAAAATCAAGAATTGAGTCGCGAATACAAAAAACTAATTTTGGATCAAGAAATCAAGAATTGAAATGCGAATACAAAAAACTAGTTTTGGATCAAGAAAATCAAGAATTGGCTCGCGAATGCAAACAACAAGTTTTGGATCAAGAAAATCAAGAATTGAGTCGCGAATACAAAAAACTAGTTTTCGATCAAAAAAATCAAGAATTGGGTCGCGAACGCAAAAAACTAGTTTGGGATGAAGAAAATCAAGATTTGGATCCCGAATACAAAATACTAGTTTTGGATCAAGATAATCAAGAATAGAGTCGCGAAAACAAAAAACTAGCTTTGGATCAAGAAAATCAAGAATTGAGTCGCGAATACAAAAAACTAGTTTTGGATCAAGAAAATCAAGAATTGAGTCGCGAATACGTAAAACTAGTTTTGGATCAAGAAAATCAAGAATTGGGTCGCGAATCCAAGAAATTAGTTTGGGATCGAGAAAATTAAGAATTAGGTCCCGAATACCTAAAATTAGTTTTGGATCAAGAAAATCAAGAATTGAGTCGCGAATACAAAAAACTAGCTTTGGATCAGGAAATCAAGAATTGAAATGCGAATACAAAAAACTAGTTTTGGATGAAGAAAATTAAGAATTGTCTCGCGAATGCAAAAAACAAGTTTTGGATCAAGAAAATCAAGAATTGATTCGCGAATACATAAACTAGTTTTGGATCAAAAAATTCAAGAATTGGGTCGAGAACGCAAAAAACTAGTTTGGGATGAAGAAAATCAAGATTTGGTTCCCGAATACAAAATACTAGTTTTGGAATAAGATAATCAAGAATAGAGTCGCGAATACAAAAAACTAGTTTTGGATCAAGAAAATTAAGAATTGGGTCGCGAATACAAAAAACTAGTTTTGGATCAAGAAAATCAAGAATTGGCTTGCGAATGCAAAAAAACAAGTTTTGGATCAAGAAAATGAAGAATTGGGTCACGAATACGAAAAACTAGTTTGGGATCAAGAAAATCAAGAATTGGGTCCCGAATACAAAAAACTAGTTTTGAATCAAGAAAATTATGAATTGGGTGGCGAATGCAAAAAACTAGTTTTGGTTCAAGAAAATCAAGAATTGGGTGGCGAATCCAACAAACTAGTTTGGGATCAAGAAAATCAACAATTGGGTCCCGAATACAAAATACTAATTTTGGATCCAGATAATCAAGAAAAGAGTCGCGAATACAAAAAACTAGTTTTGGATCAAAAAAAATCAAGAATTGAGGCGCGAATCCAAAAACCTAGTTTTGGATCAAGATCATCAAGAATAGAGTCGCGAATACAAAAAACTAGTTTTCGATCAAGAAAATAAAAAATTGGGTCGCGAATCCAAAAAACTAGTTTTGGATCAAGAAAATTAAGAATTGGGTCGCGAATGCCAAAAACTAGTTTTTGATCAAGAAAATCAAGAATTGGGTCCCGAATACATAAAATTAGTTTTGGATCAAGAAAATCTAGAATTGGGACGTGAATACAAAAAACTAGTTTTGGATCAAGAAATCAAGTATTGAAATGCGAATACAAAAAACTAGTTTTCGTTCAAAAAAATCAAGAATTAGGTGGCGAATACAAAAAATATGTTTTGGATCAAGAAAATCAAGAATTGGGTCGCGAATGCAAAAACCTAGTTTTCGATCAAGAAAATCAAGTATTGGGTCGCGAATAGAAAAAAACTAGTTTTGGATTAAGAATATCAAGAATTGGGTCGCGAATGCAGAAAACTAGTTTTGGTTCAAAAAAATCAAGAATTGGGTGGCGAATACAAAAAACTAATTTGGGATCAAGAAAATCAAGAATTGGGTCCCGAATACGTAAAATTAGTTTTGAATCAAGAAAATCATGAATTGAGTCGCGAATACAAAATAATAGTTTTGGATCAAGGAAATCAAGAATTGGGTCGCGAATACAAAAAACTAGTTTTGGAACAAGCAAATCAAGAATTGAGTGCCCAATACGAAAAACTTCTTTTGGATCAAGAAAATCAAGAATTGGGACATGAATACAAAAAGCTAGTTTTGGATCGAGAAAATCAAGAATTGGGTGGCGCATGCAAAAAACTAGTTTTGGATCCAGAAAATCAAGGATTGGGTCGCGAATTAAAAAAATTTGTTTGGGACCAAGAAAATTAAGAATTGGGTCCCGAATACAAAATACTAATTTTGGGTCCAGATAATCAAGAATAGAGTCGCGAATACAAAAAACTAGTTTTTGATCAAGAAAATCAAGAATTGGGACATGAATACAAAAAACTAGTTTTGGATCGAGAAAAAATCAAGAATTGAGTGGCGAATGCAAAATACTAATTTTGGGTCCTGATAATCAAGAATAGAGTCGCGAATACAAAAAACTAGTTTTGGATCAAGAAATTCAAGAATTGGGTCGCGAATCCAAAAAACTACTTTTGGATCAAAAAAATCAAGAATTGGGTCGCGAATAGGAAAAACTAGTTTGGGATCAAGAAAAGCAAGAATTGGGTGGCGAATGCCATAAACCAGTTTGGCAACAAGAAAATCAAGAATTGGGTCCTGAATACATAAAATTAGTTTTGGATCAAGAAAAAATCAAGAATTGAAATTCGAATACAAAAAACTAGTTTTGGATAAAAAAAAATCAAGAATTGGGTCGCGAATGCAAAAAACTAATTTTGGATCAAGAAAATCAAGAATTTGGTCGCGAATAGAAAAAACTAGTTTGAGATCAAGAAAATCAAGAATTGTGTCGCGAATACAAAAAACTAGTTTTGGATCAACAAATCAAGAATAGAATGCATCGAACAGAAAACTAGTTTGGGATCAAGAAAAAAAAAGAATTGAGTCACGAATATAAAATAATAGTTTTGGATCAAGGAAATCAAGAATTGTGTCGCGAATACAAAAAAACTAGTTTTGGATCATGAAAATAAAGAATTGAAATGCGAATACAAAAAAGTAGTTTTGGATCAAGAAAATCAAGAATTGCCTCGCGAATGCAAAAAACAAGTTTTGGATCAAGAAAATCAAGACTTGGGTCCTGAATACATAAAACTAGTTTTGGATCAAGAAAATAAAGAATTGGGTTGCGAATGCAAAAAACTAGTTTGGGTTCAAGAAAATCAAGAATTTGGTGGTGAATACAAAAAACTAGTTTGGGATCAAGAAAATCAAGAATTGGGTCCCGAATACATAAAATTAGTTTTGGATCAAGAAAATCAAGAATTGAGTCTCGAATACAAAATAATAGTTTTGGATCAAGGAAATCAAGAAGTGGGTCGCGAATAGAAAAAACTAGTTTTGGATCAAGCAACTCAAGAATTGAGTCCTCAATACGAAAAACTAGTTTTGGATCAAGAAATCAAGAATTGGGACACGAATACAAAAAACTAGTTTTGGATCGAGAAAATCAAGAATTGGGACACGAATGCAAAATACAAAAAACTAGTTTTTGATCAAAAAATCAAGCATTGAAATGCGAATGCAAAATAATAGTTTTGGATCAAGGAAATCAAGAATTGGGTCGCGAATACAAAAAACTAGTTTTGGTTCAAGCAAATAAAAAATTGAGTCGCGAATACAAAAAACTAGTTTTGGATCAAGAATATCAAGAATTGAGTGCTCAATAAGAAAAAACTAGTTTTGGATCAAGAAAATCAAGAATTGGGACACGAATAAAAAAAAAACTAGTTTTGGATCAAAAAAATTAAGAATTGGGTCGCGGACGCAAAAAGCTAGGTTGGGATGAAGAAAATCAAGAATTGGTTCCCGAATACAAAATATTAGTTTCGGAATAAGATAATCAAGAATAGAGTCCCGAATACAAAAAACTAGTTTTGGATCAAGAAATCAAGAATTGAATTGCGAATACAAAAAACTAATTTTGGATTAAAAAAATCAAGAATTGGGTCGCGAATCCAAAAAACTAGTTTGGGATCAAGAAAGTCAAGAATTGGGTCCCGAATACATAATATTAGTTTTGGATCAAGAAAATCAAGAATTGAGTCGCGAATACAAAAAACTAGTTTTGGATCAAGAAAAACAAGCATTGAATCGCGAATAGAAAAAACTAGTTTGGGATTAAGGAAATCAAGAATTGGATCGCGAATACATAAAATTAGTTTTGGATCAAGCAAATCAAGAATTAAGTGGTCAATACGAAAAACTAGTTTTTGATCAAGGAAATCAAGAATTAGGTCGCGAATACAAAAAACTAGTTTTGGATCAAGCAAATCAAGAATTGAGTGCTCAATACGAAAAACTAGTTTTGGATCAACAACATCAAGAATTGGGACACGAATACAAAATAATAGTTTTGGATCGATGAAAATCAAGAATTGGGTGGCGAATGCAAAAAACTAGTTTTGGATCCAGAAAATCAAGAATTGGGCCGCGAATCCAAAAAATTAGTTTGAGATCGAGAAAATTAAGAATTGGGTCCCGAATACAAAATACTAATTTTGGATCAAGATAATTAAGAATAGAGTCGCGAATAAAAAAAACTAGTTTTGGATCAAGAAAATCAAGAATTGAGTCCTCAATACGAAAAACTTGTTTTGGATCAAGAAAATCAAGAATTGGGACACGAATACAAAAAACTAGTTTTGGATCGAGAAAATCAATTATTGGGTGGCGAATGCAAAAAACTAGTTTTGGATCACGAAAATCAAGTATTGGGTCGCGAATACAAAAAACTAGTTTGGGATCAAGAAAATCAAGAATTGGGTCCCGAATGCAAAATACTAGTTTTGGATCAAGATAATCATGAATAGGGTCGCGAAAACAAAAAACTAGTTTTGGATCAAGAAAATCAAGAATTGAGTCGCGAATACAAAAAACTAGTTTTGGATCAAGAAGTCAAGAATTGAAATGCGAATACAAAAAACTAATTTTGGATCAAGAAAATCAAGAATTGGCTCGCGAATGCAAACAACAAGTTTTTGATCAAGAAAATCAAGAATTGAGTCGCGAATACAAAAAACTAGTTTTCGATCAAAAAAATCAAGAATTGGGTCGCGAACGCAAAAAACTAGTTTGGGATGAAGAAAATCAAGATTTGGTTCCCGAATACAAAATACTAGTTTTGGAATAAGATAATCAAGAATTGGGTCCCGAATACATAAAATTAGTTTTGGATCAAGAAAATCAAGAATTGAGTATCGAATACAAAATAATAGTTTTGGATTAAGGAAATCAAGAAGTGGGTCGCAAATAGAAAAAACTAGTTTTGGATCAAGCAACTCAAGGATTGAGTCCTCAATACGAAAAACTAGTTTTGGATCAAAAAATCAAGAATTGGGACACGAATACAAAAAACTAGTTTTGGATCGAGAAAATCAAGAATTGGGACACGAATGCAAAAAACTAGTTTTTGATCCAGAAAATTAAGAATTGGGTTGCGAAATCAAATAATTAGTTTGGGATGGAGAAAATTAAGAATTGGGTCCCGAATAGGAAAAACTAGTTTGGGATCAAGAAAATCAAGAATTGGGTCCCGAATGCAAAATACTTGTTTTGGATCAAGATAATCAAGATTAGACTCACATATACAAAAAACTAGTTTTGGATCAAGAAAATCAAGTATTGGGTCGCAAATACAAAAAACTAGTATGGGATCAAGAAATCAAGAATTGAAATGCGAATGCAAAATAATAGTTTTGGATCAAGGAAATGAAGAATTGCGTCGCTAATAAAAAAAACTAGTTTTGAATCAAGCAAATCAAAAATTGAGTCGCGAATACAAAAAACTAGTTTTTGATCAAGAATATCAAAAATTGAGTGCTCAATAAGAAAAACTAGTTTTGGATCAAGAAAATCAAGAATTGGGACACGAATAAAAAAAAACTAGTTTTGGATCAAAAAAATTAAGAATTGGGTCGCGAACGCAAAAAGATAGGTTGGATCATGAAAATAAAGAATTGAAATGCGAATACAAAAAAGTAGTTTTGGATCAAGAAAATCAAGAATTGCCTCGCGAATGCAAAAAACAAGTTTTGGATCAAGAAAATCAAGAATTGGGTTGCGAATTCAAAAAACTAGTTTTGGTTCAAGAAAATCAAGAATTTGGTCGCGAATACAAAAAACTAGTTTTGGATCAACAAGAACAAGCATTGAATCGCGAATAGAAAAAACTAGTTTGGGATCAAGGAAATCAAGAATTGGATCGCGAATACATAAAATTAGTTTTGGATCAAGCAAATCAAGAATTGAGTGCTCAATACGAAAAACTAGTTTTGGATCAAGGAAATCAAGAATTAGGACGCGAATACAAAAAACTAGTTTTGGATCAAGCAAATCAAGAATTGAGTGCTCAATACGAAAAACTAGTTTTGGATCAAGAAAATCAAGAATTGGGACACGAATACAAAATACTAGTTTTGGATCGATGAAAATCAAGAATTGGGTGGCGAATGCAAAAAACTAGTTTTGGATCCAGAAAATCAAGAATTGGGCCGCGAATCCAAAAAATTAGTTTGGGATCGAGAAAATTAAGAATTGGGTCCCGAATACAAAATACTAATTTTGGATCAAGATAATTAAGAATAGAGTCGCGAATAAAAAAAAATTAGTTTTGGATCAAGAAAATCAAGAATTGAGTCCTCAATACGAAAAACTTGTTTTGGATCAAGAAAATCAAGAATTGGGACACGAATACAAAAAACTAGTTTTGGATCGAGAAAATCAATTATTGGGTGGCGAATGCAAAAAACTAGTTTTGGATCCAGAAAATCAAGAATTGGGTCGCGAATGCAAAAAACTAGTTTTGGATCACGAAAATCAAGTATTGGGACACGAATAAAAAAAAACTAGTTTTGGATCAAAAAAATTAAGAATTGGGTCGCGAACGCAAAAAGATAGGTTGGGATGAAGAAAATCAAGAATTGGTTCCCGAATACAAAATATTTGTTTCGGAATAAGATAATCAAGAATAGAGTCCCCAATACAAAAAACTAGTTTTGGATCAAGAAATCAAGAATTGAATTGCGAATACAAAAAACTAATTTTGGATTAAGAAAATCAAGAATTGGGTCGCGAATCCAAAAAACTAGTTTGGGATCAAGGAAATCATGAATTGGATCGCGAATACATAAAATTAGTTTTGGATCAAGCAAATCAAGAATTAAGTGCTCAATACGAAAAACTAGTTTTGGATCAAGGAAATCAAGAATTACGTCGCGAATACAAAAAACTAGTTTTGGATCAAGCAAATCAAGAATTGAGTGCTCAATACGAAAAACTAGTTTTGGATCAAGAAAATCAAGAATTGGGACACGAATACAAAATACTAGTTTTGGATCGATGAAAATCAAGAATTGGGTGGCGAATGCAAAAAACTAGTTTTGGATCCAGAAAATCAAGAATTGGGTCGCGAATGCAAAAAACTAGTTTTGGATCACGAAAATCAAGTATTGGGACACGAATAAAAAAAAACTAGTTTTGGATCAAAAAAATTAAGAATTGGGTCGCAAACGCAAAAAGATAGGTTGGGATGAAGAAAATCAAGAATTGGTTCCCGAATACAAAATATTAGTTTTGGATCAAGAAAATCAAGAATTGAGTCGCGAATACAAAATAATAGTTTTGGATCAAGGAAATCAAGAATTGGGTGGCGAATACAAAAAACTAGTTTTGGATCAAGAAAAACAAGCATTGAATCGCGAATAGAAAAAACTAGTTTGGGATCAAGGAAATCAAGAATTGGATCGCGAATACATAAAATTAGTTTTGGATCAAGCAAATCAAGAATTGAGTGCTCAATACGAAAAACTAGTTTTGGATCAAGAAAATCAAGAATTGGGACACAAATACAAAATACTAGTTTTGGATCGATGAAAATCAAGAATTGGGTGGCGAATGCAAAAAACTAGTTTTGGATCCAGAAAATCAAGAATTGGGCCGCGAATCCAAAAAATTAGTTTGGGATCGAGAAAATTAAGAATTGGGTCCCGAATACAAAATACTAATTTTGGATCAAGATAATTAAGAATAGAGTCGCGAATAAAAAAAACTAGTTTTGGATCAAGAAAATCAAAAATTGAGTCCTCAATACGAAAAACTTGTTTTGGATCATGAAAATCAAGAATTGGGGCACGAATACAAAAAACTAGTTTTGGATTGAGAAAATCAATTATTGGGTGGCGAATGCAAAAAACTAGTTTTGGATCCAGAAAATCAAGAATTGGGTCCCGAATCCAAAAAATTAGTTTGGGATCGAGAAAATTAAGAATTGGGTCCCGAATACAAAATACTAATTTTGGATCAAGATAATCAAGAATAGAGTCGCGAATACAAAAAACTAGTTTTGGATCAGGAGAATTAAGAATTGGGTCGCGAATGCAAAAAACTAGTTTTGGATCACGAAAATCAAGTATTGGGTCGCGAATACAAAAAAATAGTTTGGGATCAAGAAAATCAAGAATTGGGTCCCGAATGCAAAATACTAGTTTTGGATCAAGATAATCAAGAATAGAGTCGCGAAAACAAAAAACTAGTTTTGGATCAAGAAAATAAAGAATTGAGTCGCGAATACAAAAAACTAGTTTTGGATTAAGAAATCAAGAATTGAAATGCGAATACAAAAAACTAGTTTTGGATCAAGAAAATCAAGAATTGGCTCGCGAATGCAAAAAACAAGTTTTTCATCAAGAAAATCAAGAATTGAGTCGCGAATACAAAAAACTAGTTTTCGATCAAAAAAATCAAGAATTGGGTCGCGAACGCAACAAAATAGTTTTGGATGAAGAAAATCAAGATTTGGATCCCGAATACAAAATACTAGTTTTGGAATAAGATAATGAAGAATAGAGTCGCGAATACAAAAAACTAGTTTTGGATCAAAAAATCAAGAATTGGGTGGCGAATGCAAAAAACTGGTTTGGAATCAAGAAAATCAAGAATTGGGTCCCGAATACAAAAAACTAGTTTTGGATCAAGAAAATCAAGTTTTTGTAATGTGAATACAAAAAAGTAGTTTTGGATCAAGAAAATCAAGAATTGGCTCGCGAATGCAAAAAACAAGTTTTGGATTATGAAAATCAAGAATTGAGTCGCGAATACAAGAAACTAGTTTTGGATCAAGAAAATTAAGAATTGGGTCGCAAATCCAAGAAATTAGTTTGGGATCGAGAAAATTAAAAATTGTGTCCCGAATACCTAAAATTAGTTTTGGATCAAGAAAATTAAGAATTGAGTCGCGAATACAAAAAACTAGCTTTGGATCATGAAATCAAGAATTGAAATGCGAATACAAAAAACTAGTTTTGGATCAAGAAAATCAAGAATTGGCTCGCGAATGCAAAAAATAAGTTTTGGATCAAGAAAATCAAGAATTGAGTCGCGAATACAAAAAACTAGTTTTGGATCAAAAAAAATCAAGAATTGGCTCGCGAACGCAAAAAACTAGTTTGGGATAAAGAAAATCAAGAATTGGGTCGCGAAAGCAGAAAACTAGTTTTGGATCAACAAAATCAAGAATTGATTTGCGAATACAAAAAACTAGTTTTGGATCAAGAAAAAATCAAGAATTGGGTCGCGAATGCAAAAAACTAATTTTGAATCAAGAAAATGAAAATTGGGTCGCGAATAGAACAAACTAGTTTGAGATCAAGAAAATCAAGAATTGAGTCGCAAATACAAAAAACTAGTTCTGGATCACCCAAATCAAGAATTGAGTACCCCAAACAGAAAACTAGTTTTAGATTTAGAAAAAAAAAGAATCGAGTCGCGTATACGAAATGATAGTTTTGGATTAAGGAAATCAAGAATTGTGTCGCGAATACAATTAACTAGTTTTGGATCAAGAAAATCAAGAATTGGGACACGAATACAAAAAACTAGTTTTGGATCAAAAAAATCCAGAATTGGGACACAAATACAAAAAACTAGTTTTGGATCGAGAAAATCAATAATTGGGTAGCGAATGCAAAAAACTAGTTTTGGATCAAGAAAATCAAGAATTGAGTAGCGAACGCAAAAAACTAGTTTGGGATGAAGAAAATCAAGAATTGAAATGCGAATACAAAAAACTAGTTTGGGATCAAGAAAATCAAGAATTGGTCCCGAATACATCAAAATAGTTTTGGATCAAGAAAATCAAGAATTGGGACACGAATACAAAAAACTAGTTTTGGATCAAAAAAATCAAGAATTGGGACACGAATTAAAAAAACTAGTGTTCGATCAAAAAAATCAAGAATTGGGTCGCGAACGCAAAAAACTAGTTTGGGATGAAGAAAAATCAAGAATTGGTTCCCGAATACAAAATACTAGTTTTGGAATAAGATAATCAAGAATAGAGTCGCGTAGACAAAAAACTAGTTTGGGATCAAGAAATCAATAATTGAAATGCGAATACATAAAATTAGTTTTGGATCAAGAAAATCAAGAATTGGGTCGCGAATACAAAAAACTAGTTTTGGATCAAGAAAATCTAGAATTGAAATGCGAATACAAAAAACTAGTTTTGGATTAAGAAAATCAAGAATTGACTCGCGAATGCAAAAATCATGTTTTGGATCAAGAAAATCAAGAATTGGGTCGCGAGAAGAAAAACTAGTTTGGGATCGAGAAAATCAAGAATTGGTCACGAATACATAAAAGTAGTTTTGGATCAAGAAAATCAAGAATTGGGTCGCGAATGCAGAAAACTAGTTTTGGATCACCAAAATCAAGAATTGATTTGCGAATACAAAAAACTAGTTTTGGATCAAGAAAATCAAGAATTGGGTCGTGAATAAAAAAAAACTTGTTTTGGATCAAGAAAATCAAGAATTGGGTCGCGAATACAAAAAACTAGATTTGGATTAAGAAAATCAAGAATTGAAATACGAATACAAAAAACTAGTTTTGGATCAAGAAAAAATCAAGAATTGGGTCGCGAATGCAAAAAACTAATTTTGAATCAAGAATATCAAGAATTGGGTCGCGAATACAAAAAACTAGTTTGAGATCAAAAAAATCAAGAATTGAGTCGCGAATACAAAAAACTAGTTTTGGATCAACAAAAACAAGAATTGAGTGCCCCAAACAGAAAACTAGTTTTAGATCAAGAAAATCAATAATTGGGTGGCGAATGCAAAAAACTAGTTTTGGATCAAGAATATCAAGAATTGGGTCGCGAACGCAAAAAACTAGTTTGGGATGAAGAAAAATCAAGAATTGGTTCCCGAATACAAAATACTAGGTTTGGAATAAGATAATCAAGAATAGAGTCGCGAATACAAAAAACTAGTTTTGGATCAAGAAATCAAGAATTGAAATGCGAATACAAAAAACTAGTTTTAGATCAAGAAAATCAAGAAATGGGTCGCGAATAAAAAAAACTAATTTTGGATAAAAAAAATCAAGAATTGAAATGCGAATACAAAAAACTAGTTTTGGATTAAAAAAATCAAGAATTGGCTCGCGAATGCAAAAAACACGTTTTGGATCAATAAAATTAAGAATTGGGTCGCGAGTAGAAAAACTAGTTTGGGATCAAGAAAATCAAGAATTGGTCCCGAATACATAAAACAAGTTTTGGATCAAGAAAATCAAGAATTGGGACACGAATACAAAAAACTAGTGTTCGATCAAAAAAATCAAGAATTGCGTCGCGAACGCAAAAAACTTGTTTGGGATGAAGAAAAAATCAAGAATTGGTTCCCTAATAAAAAATACTAGTTTTGGAATAAGATAATCAAGAATAGAATCGCGTATACAAAAAACTAGTTTTGGATCAAGAAATCAAAAATTGAAATGCGAATACATAAAATTAGTTTTGGATCAAGAAAATCAAAAATTGGGTCGCGAATACAAAAAACTAGTTTTGGATCAAGAAAATCTTGAATTGAAATGTGAATACAATAAACTAGTTTTGGATCAAGAAAATCAAGAATTGAAATGCGAATACAAAAAACTAGTTTTGGATCAAAAAAATCAAGAATTGGGACACGAATACAAAAAACTAGTTTTGGAATAAGATAATCAAAATTGGGTCGCGAACGGAAAAAACTAGTTTGGGATGAAGAAAAATCAAGTATTGATTTTCCCGAATACAAAATACTAGTTTTGGAATAAGATAATCAAGAATAGAGTCGCGAATACAACAAACTAGTTTTGGATCAAGAAATCAAGAATTCAAAAGCGAATACAAAAAACTAGTTTTGGATCAAGAAAATCAAGAATTGGATCCCGAATGCAAAATACTAGTTTTGGATTAAGATAATCAAGAATAGAGTCGCGAATACAAAAAATTAGTTTTGGATCAAGAAAATCAAGAATTGAAATGCGAATACAAAAAACTAATTTTGGATCAAGAAAATCAAGAATTGAGTCCGGAATGCAATATACTAGTTATGGATCAAGGTAATCAAGAATAGAGTCGCGAATACAAAAAACTAGTTTTGGATCAAGAAAATCAAGAATTGGGCCGCGAGTCCAAAAAACTAGTTTTGGATCAAGAAAATAAAGAATTGAGTGGCGAATACAAAAAACTAGTTTTGGATCTAGAAAATCAAGAATTGGTTCGCGAATTCAAAAAATTAGTTTGGGATCGAGAAAATTAAGAATTGGGTCCCTAATAGGAAAAACTAGTTTTGGATCAAAAAAATCAAGAATTGGGTCGCGAACGCCAAAAACTAGTTTGGGATGAAGAAAAACAAGAATTGGTTCCCGAATACAAAATACTAGTGTTGGAATAAGATAATCAAGAATAGAGTCGCGAATACAAAAAACTAGTTTTGATTCAAGAAATCAAGAATTGAAATGCGAATACAAAAAACTAGATTTGGATCAAGAAAATCAAGAATTTGGTCGCGAATACAAAAAAACTAGTTTTCGATCAAGAAAATCAAGAATTGCAATGTGAATACAAAAAACTAGTTTTGGATCAAGAAAATCAAGAATTGGGTCGCGAGTAGAAGAAACTAGTTTTGGATCAATTAAATCAAGAATTGAAATGCGAATACAAAAAAGTAGTTTTGGATCAAGAAAATCAAGAATTGGCTCGCGACTGCAAAAAACAAGTTTTGGATCAAAAAAATCAAGAATTGGGTGGCGAATGCCAAAAACAAGTTTGGGATCAAGAAATTCAAGAATTGGGTCCTGAATACAAAAATTAGTTTTGGATCAAAAAAATCAAGAATTGGGTCGCGAATACAAAAAAGTAGTTTTGGATCAAGAAAATCAAGAATTGGCTCGCGAATGCAAAAAACAAGTTTTAGATGAAGAAAATCAAGAATTGAGTCGCGAATACAAAATAATAGTTTTGGATCAAGGAGATCAAGAATTGCGTCGCGAATACAAAAAACTAGTTTTGGATTAAGAAAATCAAGAATTGAGTGCTCAATACGAAAAACTAGTTTTGGATCAAGAAAATCAAGAATTGGGACAAGAATACATAAAACTAGTTTTGGATCAAAAAAATCAAGAATTGGGTCGCGAACGCAAAAAACTAGTTCGGGATGAAGAAAATCAAGAATTGGTTCCCGAATACAAAATACTAGTGTTGGAATAAGATAATCAAGAATAGAGTCGCGAATACAAAAAACTAGTTTTGATTCAAGAAATCAAGAATTGAAATGCGAATACAAAAAACTAGATTTGGATCAAGAAAATCAAGAATTTAGTCGCGAATACAAAAAAACTAGTTTTGGATCAAGAAAATCAAGAATTGCAATGTGAATACAAAAAACTAGTTTTGGATCAAGAAAATCAAGAATTGGGTCGCGAATAAAAAAAACTAGTTTTGGATCAAGAAAATCAAGAATTGCAATGTGAATACAAAAAACTAGTTTTGGATCAAGAAAATCAAGAATTGGGTCGCGAGTAGAAAAAACTAGTTTTGGATCAAGAAAATCAAGAATTGAAATGCGAATACAAAAAATTAGTTTTGGATCAAGAAAATCAAGAATTGGCTCGCGAATTCCAAAAACAAGTTTTGGATCAAGAAAATCAAGAATTTAGTCGCGAATACAAAAAACTAGTTTTGGATCAAAAAAATAAAGAATTAGGTCGCGAACGCAAAAAACTAGTTTGGGATGAAGAAAATCAAGATTTGGTTCCCGAATACAAAATACCAGTTTTGGAATAAGATAATCAAAAATAGAGTCGGGAATACAAAAAACTAGTTTTGGATTAAGAAATCAAGTATTGGTTTCGCGAATACAAAATACTAGTTTTGGAATAAGATAATAAAGAATAGAGTCGCGAATGCAACAAACTAGTTTTGGATCAAGAAATCAAGAATTGAAATGCGAATACAAAAAACTAGTTTTGGATCAAGAAAATCAAGAATTGGATCCCGAATGCAAAATACTAGTTTTGGTTCAAGATAATCAAGAATAGAGTCGCGAATACAAAAAATTAGTTTTGGATCAAGAAAATCAAGAATTGAAATGCGAATACAAAAAACTAGTTTTCGATCAAGAAAATCAAGAATTGGTTCCCGAATGCAAAATACTAGTTATGGATCAAGATAATCAAGAATAGAGTCGCGAATACAAAAAACTAGTTTTGGATCAAGAAAATCAAGAATTGGGCCGCGAGTCCAAAAAACTAGTTTTGGATCAAGAAAATTAAGAATTGGGTGGCGAATGCAAAAAACTAGTTTTGGATCTAGAAAATCTAGAATTGGTTCGCGAATTCAAAAAATTAGTTTGGGATCGAGAAAAATAAGAATTGGGTCCCGAATAGGAAAAACTAGTTTTGGATAAAGATAATCAAGAATTGGGTGGCGAATGCCAAAAACCAGTTTGGGATCAAGAAAATCAAGAATTGGGTCCTGAATACATAAAATTAGTTTTGGATCAAGAAAATCAAGAATTGGGTCGCGAATACAAAAAAGTAGTTTTGGATCAAGAAATTAAGAATTGAAATGCGAATACAAAATAATAGTTTTGGATCAAGGAAATCAAGAATTGAGTCGCTATACAAAAAACTAGTTTTTGATTAAGCAAATCAAGAATTGAGTGCTCAATACGAAAAACTAGTTTTGGATCAAGAAAATCATGAATTGGGACACGAATACAAAAAACTAGTTTTGGATAAAAAAAATCAAGAATTGGGTCGCGAACGCAAAAAACTAGTTTGGGATGAAGAAAATCAAGAATTGGTTCCCGAATACAAAATACTAGTTTTGGAATAAGATAATCAATAATAGAGTCGCGAATACAAAAAAACTAGTTTTGGATCAAGAAATAAAGAATTGAAATGCGAATACAAAAAACTAGATTTGGATCAAGAAAATCAAGAATTGGGTCGCGAATACAAAAAACTAGTTTTGGATCAAGAAATCAAGAATTGAAATGCGAATACAAAAAACTAGATTTGGATGAAGAAAATCAAGAATTGCGTCGCGAATAAAAAAAAGTAGTTTTGGATCAAGAAAATCAAGAATTGAAATGCGAATACAAAAAAGTAGTTTTTGATTAAGAAAATCAAGAATTGGCTCGGGAATGCAAAAAACAAGTTTTGGATAAAAAAAATCAAGAATTGGATCGCGAGTAGAAAAACTAGTTTGGGATCAAGAAAATCAAGAATTGGTACCGAATACATAAAACTAGTTTTGGATCAAGAAAATGAAGAATTGGCTTGCGAATGCAAAAAACTAGTTTTGGTTCAAAAAAATCAAGAATTGAGTGGCGAATACAAAAAACTAGTTTGGGATCAAGAAAAATAAAGAATGGGGTCCCGAATACATAAAATTAGTTTTGGATCAACAAAATCAAGAATCGAGTCGCGAATACAAAATAATAGTTTTGGATCAAGGGAATAAAGAATTTGGTCGCGAATACAAAAAACTAGTTTTGAATCAAACACCTCAAGAATTGAGTCCTCTATACGAAAAACTAGTTTTGGATCAAGAAAATCAAGAATAGAGTAGCGAATATAAAAAACTAGTTTTGGATCATCAAAATCAAGTATTGGGTGGCGAATGCAAAAAACTAGTTTTGGATCCAGAAAATCAAGAATTTGATCGCGAATCAAAAAAATTAGTTTGGGATCGAGAAAATTAAGAATTGAGTCCTGAATACAAAATAGTAAGTTTGGATCAACATAATCAAGAATACCGTCGCGAATATAAAAAACTAGTTTTGGATCAGGAGAATCAAGAATTGGGTCGCGAATGCAAAAAACTAGTTTTGGATCAAGGAAATCAAGAATTGGGTCGCGAATCCAAAAAAATTAGTTTTGGATCAAGAAAATCAACAATTGGGCCGCGAATAGGAAAAACTAGTTTGGGATCAAGAAAATCAAGAATTGGGTGGCGAATGCCAAAAACCAGTTTGAGATCAAGAAAATCAAGAATTGGGTCCCGAATACATAAAATTAGTTTTGGATCAACAAAATCAAGAATTAAGTCGCAAATACGAAAAACTAGTTTTGGATCAAGAAATCAAGAATTGAAATGCGAGTACAAAAAACTAGTTTTGGATCAAGAAAATCAAGAATTGGCTCGCGAATGCAAAAAATAAGTTTTGGATCAAGAAAATCAAGAATTGAGGCCCGAAGACAAAAAACTAGTTTTGGATCAAAAAAAATCAAGAATTGGCTCGCGAACGCAAAAAACTAGTTTGGGATGAAGAAAATCAAGATTTGGTTCCCGAATACAAAATACTAGTTTTGGAATAAGATAATCAAGAATAGAGTCGCGAATATAAAAAACTAGTTTGGGATCAAGAAATCAAGAATTGGGTGGCGAATACAAAAAACTAGTTTCGGATCAATAAAATCAAGAATTGAAATGCGAATACAAAAAACTAGTTTTGGATCAAGAAAATCAAGAATTGGTTTGCGAATGCAAAAAAACAAGTTTTGGATCAAGAAAATCAAGAATTGGGTCGCGATTAGGAAACACTAGTTTGGAATCAAGAAAATTAAGAATTGGGTCCCGAATACATAAAACTAGTTTTGGATTAAGAAAATCAAGAATTGGGTCGCGTCTGCAAAAAACTAGTTTCGATTCAAGAAAATCAAGATTTGGGTGGCGAATAAAAAAAACTAGTTTGGCATCAACAAAATCAAGAATTGGGTCCCGAATACATAAAATTAGTTTTGGATCCAGAAAATCAAGACTTGAGTCACGAATACAAAATAATAGTTTTGGATCAAGGAAATCAAGAATTGGGTCGCGAATACAAAAAACTAGTTTTGGATCAAGCAAATCAAGTATTGAGTGCTCCATACGAAAAACTAGTTTTGGATCAAGAAAATCAAGAATTGGGAAACGAATACAAAAAACTAGTTTTGGATCGAGAAAATCAAGAATTGGGTGGCGAATGCAAAAAACTAGTTTTGGATCCAGAAAATCAACAATTGGGCCGCGAATAGGAAAAACTAGTTTGGGATCAAGAAAATCAAGAATTGGGTGGCGAATGCCAAAAACCAGTTTGAGATCAAGAAAATCAAGAATTGGGTCCCGAATACATAAAATTAGTTTTGGATCAACAAAATCAAGAATTAAGTCGCAAATACGAAAAACTAGTTTTGGATCAAGAAATCAAGAATTGAAATGCGAGTACAAAAAACTAGTTTTGGATCAAGAAAATCAAGAATTGGCTCGCGAATGCAAAAAATAAGTTTTGGATCAAGAAAATCAAGAATTGAGTCGCGAAGACAAAAAACTAGTTTTGGATCAAAAAAAATCAAGAATTGGCTCGCGAACGCAAAAAACTAGTTTGGGATGAAGAAAATCAAGATTTGGTTCCCGAATACAAAATACTAGTTTTGGAATAAGATAATCAAGAATAGAGTCGCGAATATAAAAAACTAGTTTGGGATCAAGAAATCAAGAATTGGGTGGCGAATACAAAAAACTAGTTTCGGATCAATAAAATCAAGAATTGAAATGCGAATACAAAAAACTAGTTTTGGATCAAGAAAATCAAGAATTGGTTTGCGAATGCAAAAAAACAAGTTTTGGATCAAGAAAATCAAGAATTGGGTCGCGATTAGGAAACACTAGTTTGGAATCAAGAAAATTAAGAATTGGGTCCCGAATACATAAAACTAGTTTTGGATTAAGAAAATCAAGAATTGGGTCGCGACTGCAAAAAACTAGTTTCGATTCAAGAAAATCAAGATTTGGGTGGCGAATACAAAAAACTAGTTTGGCATCAACAAAATCAAGAATTGGGTCCCGAATACATAAAATTAGTTTTGGATCCAGAAAATCAAGACTTGAGTCACGAATACAAAATAATAGTTTTGGATCAAGGAAATCAAGAATTGGGTCGCGAATACAAAAAACTAGTTTTGGATCAAGCAAATCAAGTATTGAGTGCTCCATACGAAAAACTAGTTTTGGATCAAGAAAATTAAGAATTGGGAAACGAATACAAAAAACTAGTTTTGGATCGAGGAAATCAAGAATTGGGTCGCGAATCCAAAAAAATTAGTTTTGGATCAAGAAAATCAACAATTGGGCCGCGAATAGGAAAAACTAGTTTGGGATCAAGAAAATCAAGAATTGGGTGGCGAATGCCAAAAACCAGTTTGAGATCAAGAAAATCAAGAATTGGGTCCCGAATACATAAAATTAGTTTTGGATCAACAAAATCAAGAATTAAGTCGCAAATACGAAAAACTAGTTTTGGATCAAGAAATCAAGAATTGAAATGCGAGTACAAAAAACTAGTTTTGGATCAAGAAAATCAAGAATTGGCTCGCGAATGCAAAAAATAAGTTTTGGATCAAGAAAATCAAGAATTGAGTCGCGAAGACAAAAAACTAGTTTTGGATCAAAAAAAATCAAGAATTGGCTCGCGAACGCAAAAAGCTAGTTTGGGATGAAGAAAATCAAGATTTGGTTCCCGAATACAAAATACTAGTTTTGGAATAAGATAATCAAGAATAGAGTCGCGAATATAAAAAACTAGTTTGGGATCAAGAAATCAAGAATTGGGTGGCGAATACAAAAAACTAGTTTCGGATCAATAAAATCAAGAATTGAAATGCGAATACAAAAAACTAGTTTTGGATCAAGAAAATCAAGAATTGGTTTGCGAATGCAAAAAAACAAGTTTTGGATCAAGAAAATCAAGAATTGGGTCGCGATTAGGAAACACTAGTTTGGAATCAAGAAAATTAAGAATTGGGTCCCGAATACATAAAACTAGTTTTGGATTAAGAAAATCAAGAATTGGGTCGCGACTGCAAAAAACTAGTTTCGATTCAAGAAAATCAAGATTTGGGTGGCGAATACAAAAAACTAGTTTGGCATCAACAAAATCAAGAATTGGGTCCCGAATACATAAAATTAGTTTTGGATCCAGAAAATCAAGACTTGAGTCACGAATACAAAATAATAGTTTTGGATCAAGGAAATCAAGAATTGGGTCGCGAATACAAAAAACTAGTTTTGGATCAAGCAAATCAAGTATTGAGTGCTCCATACGAAAAACTAGTTTTGGATCAAGAAAATCAAGAATTGGGAAACGAATACAAAAAACTAGTTTTGGATCGAGAAAATCAAGAATTGGGTGGCGAATGCAAAAAACTAGTTTTGGATAAAGATAATCAAGAATTGGGTGGCGAATGCCAAAAACCAATTTGGGATCAAGAAAATTAAGAATTGGGTCCCGAATACATAAAATTAGATTTGGATCAAGAAAATCAAGAATTGGGTCGCGAATATAAAAAAGTAGTTTTGGATCAAGAAATCAAGAATTGAAATGCGAATACAAAAAACTAGTTTTGGATCAAGAAAATCAAGAATTGGCTCGCGAATGCAGAAAATCAAGAATTGGTTCCCGAATACAAAATACTAGTTTTGGAATAAGATAATCAATAATAGAGTCGCGAATACAAAAAACTAGTTTTGGATCAAGAAATCAAGAATTGAAATGCGAATACAAAAAACTAGATTTGGATCAAGAAAATCAAGAATTGCGTCGCGAATACAAAAAACTAGTTTTGGATCAAGAAAATCAAGAATTGGTCCCGAATACATAAAACTAGTTTTGGATCAAGAAAATCAAGAATTGGGTTGCGAATGCAAAAAACTAGTTTTGGTTCAAGAAAATCAAGAATTGAGTGGCGAATACAAAAAACTAGTTTGGGATCAAGAAAATCAAGAATGGGGTCCCGAATACATAAAATTAGTTTTGGATCAACAAAATCAAGAATCGAGTCGCGAATACAAAATAATAGTTTTGGATCAAGGGAATAAAGAATTGGGTCGCGAATACAAAAAACTAGTTTTGGATCAAGCCACTCAAGAATAGAGTCGTCAATACGAAAAACTAGTTTTGGATCAAGAAAATCAAGAATTGGGACACGAATACAAAAAACTAGTTTTGAATTGAGAAAATCAATAATTGGGTGGCGAATGCCAAAAACCAGCTTGGCATCAAGAAAATCAAGAATTGGTTCCCGAATACATATAATTAGTTTTGGATCAAGAAAATCAAGAATTGGGTCGCGAATGAAAAAAACTAGTTTTGGATCGAGAAAATCAAGAATTGGGTGGCGAATGCAAAAAACTACTTTTGAATCGAGAAAATCAAGAATTGGGTGGCGAATGCAAAAAACTAGTTATGGATCTAGAAAATCAAGAATTGGATCGCGAATCCAAAAAATTAGTTTGGGATCGAGAAAATTAAGAATTGGGTCCCGAATACAAAATAGTAATTTTGGATCAACATAATCAAGAATAGAGTCGCGAATATAAAAAACTAGTTTTAGATCAGGAGAAAAAAGAATTGGGTCGCGAATGTAAAAAAGTAGTTTTGGATCAAGAAAATCAAGAATTGGGTCGTGAATCCAAAAAAATTAGTTTTGAATCAAGAAAATCAAGAATTGGGACGCGAATAGGAAAAACTAGTTTGGGATCAAGAAAATCAAGGATTGGGTGGCGAATGCCAAAAACCAGTTTTGGATCAAGAAAATCAAAAATTGGCTCGCGAATGCAAAAAATAAGTTTTGGGTCAGGAAAATCAAGAATTGAGTCGCGAATACAAAAAACTAGTTTTGGATCAAAAAAATCAAGAATTGTGTCGCGAACGCAAAAAACTAGTTTGGGATGAAGAAAATCAAGATTTGGTTCCTGAATACAAAATACTAGTTTTGGAATAAGATAATCAAGAATAGAATCGCGAATACAAAAAACTAGTTTTGGATTAAGAAATTAAGAATTGGGTGGCGAATGCACAAAACTGGTTTGGAATCAAGAAAATCAAGAATTGAGTCGCGAATACAAAAAACTAGTTTGGGATGAAGAAAATCAATATTTGGTTCCCGAATACAAAATACCAGTTTTGGAATAAGATAATCAAAAATTGAGTCGCGAATACAACAAACTAGTTTTGGATCAAGAAATCAAGAATTGAAATGCGAATACAAAAAACTAGTTTTGGATCAAGAAAATCAAGAATTGGATCCCGAATGCAAAATACTAGTTTTGGTTCAAGATAATCAAGAATAGAGTCGCGAATGCAAAAAATTAGTTTTGGATCAAGAAAATCAAGAAATCAAATGCGAATACAAAAAACTAGTTTTCGATCAAGAAAATCAAGAATTGGTTCCCGAATGCAAAATACTAGTTTTGGATCAAGATAAACAAGAATAGAGTCGCGAATACAAAAAACTAGTTTTGGATCAAGAAATCAAGAATTGAAATGCGAATACAAAAAACTAGATTTGGATCAAGAAAATCAAGAATTGGGTCGCGAGTCCAAAAAACTAGTTTTGGATCAAGAAATCAAGAATTGAAATGCGAATACAAAAAACTAGATTTGGATGAAGAAAATCAAGAATTGTGTCGCGAATACAAAAAAGTAGTTTTGGATCAAGAAAATCAAGAATTGAAATGCGAATACAAAAAAGTAGTTTTGGATTAAGAAAATCAAGAATTGGCTCGCGAATGCAAAAAACAAGTTTTGGATCAAAAAAATCAAGAATTGGATCGCGAGTAGAAAAACTAGTTTGGGATCAAGAAAATCAAGAATTGGTCCTGAAAACAGAAAACTAGTTTTGGATCAAGAAAATCAAGAATTGGTTTGCGAATGCAAAAAACTAGTTTTGGTTCAAAAAATCAAGAATTGAGTGGCGAATACAAAAAACTAGTTTGGGATCAAGAAAAATAAAGAATGGGGTCCCGAATACATTAAATTAGTTTTGGATCAACAAAATCAAGAATCGAGTCGCGAATACAAAATAATAGTTTTGGATCAAGGGAATAAAGAATTGGGTCGCGAATACAAAAAACTAGTTTTGGATCAAACACCTCAAGAATTGAGTCCTATATACGAAAAACTAGTTTTGGATCAAGAATATCAAGAATAGAGTAGCGAATATAAAAAACTAGTTTTGGATCATCAAAATCAAGTATTGGGTGACGAATGCAAAAAACTAGTTTTGGATCCAGAAAATCAAGAATTTGATCGCGAATCCAAAAAATTAGTTTGGGATCGAGAAAATTAAGAATTGGGTCCCGAATACAAAATAGTAATTTTGGATCAACATAATCAAGAATACCGTCGCGAATATAAAAAACTAGTTTTGGATCAGGAGAATCAAGAATTTGGTCGCGAATGCAAAAAACTAGTTTTGGATCAAGAAAATCAAGAATTTTGTCGCGAATCCAAAAAAATTAGTTTTGGATTAAGAAAATCAACAATTGGGACGCGAATAGGAAAAACTAGTTTGGGATCAAGAAAATCAAGAATTGGGTGGCGAATGCCAAAACCAGTTTGAGATCAAGAAAATCAAGAATTGGGTCCCGAATACATAAAATTAGTTTTGAATCAACAAAATCAAGAATTAAGTCGCAAATACGAAAAACTAGTTTTGGATCAAGAAATCAAGAATTGAAATGCGAGTACAAAAAACTAGTTTTGGATCAAGAAAATCAAAAATTGGTTTGCGAATGCAAAAAATAAGTTTTTGATCCAGAAAATCAAGAATTGAGTCGCGAATACAAAAAACTAGTTTTGGATCAAAAAAAATCAAGAATTGGCTCGCGAACGCAAAAAACTAGTTTGGGATGAAGAAAATCAAGATTTGGTTCCCGAATGCAAAATACTAGTTTTGGATCATGAAATCAAGAATTGGGTGGCGAATACAAAAAAACAAGGTTTGGATCAAGAAAATGAAGAATTGGGTCGCGATTAGGAAACACTAGTTTGGAATCAAGAAATTCAACAATTGGGTCCCGAATACATAAAACTAGTTTTGGATTAAGAAAATCAAGAATTGGGTCGCGAATGCAAAAAACTAGTTTCGGTTCAAGAAAATCAAGATTTGGGTGGCGAATACAAAAAACTAGTTTGGCATCAACAAAATCAAGAATTGGGTCCCGAATACATAAAATTAGTTTTGGATCCAGAAAATCAAGACTTGAGTCACGAATACAAAATAATAGTTTTGGATCAAGGAAATCAAGAATTGGGTCGCGAATACAAAAAACTAGTTTTGGATCAAGCAAATCAAGAATTGAGTGCTCCATACGAAAAATTAGTTTTGGATCAAGAAAATCAAGAATTGGGAAACGAATACAAAAAACTAGTTTTGGATCGAGAAAATCAAGAATTGGGTAGCGAATGCAAAAAAACTAGTTTTGGATCCAGAAAATCAAGAATTGGGTCGCGAATTCAAAAAATTAGTTTGGGATCGAGAAAATTAAGAATTGGGTCCCGAATAGGAAAAACTAGTTTTGGATAAAGATAATCAAGAATTGGGTGACGAATGCTAAAAACCAATTTGGGATCAAGAAAATCAAGAATTGGATCCCGAATACATAAAATTTGTTTTGGATCAAGAAAATCAAGAATTGGGTCGCGAATATAAAAAAGTAGTTTTGGATCAAGAAATCAAGAATTGAAATGCGAATACAAAAAACTAGTTTTGGATCAAGAAAATCAAGAATTGGCTCGCGAATGCAGAAAATCAAGAATTGGTTCCCGAATACAAAATACTAGTTTTGGAATAAGATAATCAATAATAGAGTCGCGAATACAAAAAACTAGTTTTGGATCAAGAAATCAAGAATTGAAATGCGAATACAAAAAACTAGATTTGGATCAAGAAAATCAAGAATTGCGTCGTGAATACAAAAAACTAGTTTTGGATCAAGAAAATCAAGAATTGGGTCGCGAGTAGAAAAAACTAGTTTTTGATGAAGAAAATCAAGAATTGAAATGCGAATACAAAAAAGTAGTTTTGGATGAAGAAAATCAAGAATTGGCTCGCGAATGCAAAAAACAAGTTTTGGATCAAAAAAATCAAGAATTGGGTCGCGAGTAGAAAAACTAGTTTGGGATCAAGAAAATCAAGAATTGGTCCCGAATACATAAAACTAGTTCTGGATCAAGAAAATCAAGAATTGGGTTGCGAATGCAAAAAACTAGTTTTGGTTCAAGAAAATCAAGAATTGAGTGGCGAATACAAAAAACTAGTTTGGGATCAAGAAAATCAAGAATGGGGTCCCGAATACATAAAATTAGTTTTGGATCAACAAAATCAAGAATCGAGTCGCGAATACAAAATAATAGTTTTGGATCAAGGAAATAAAGAATTGGGTCGCGAATACAAAAAACTAGTTTTGGATCAAGCCACTCAAGAATAGAGTCGTCAATACGAAAAACTAGTTTTGGATCAAGAAAATCAAGAATTGGGACACGAATACAAAAAACTAGTTTTGAATTGAGAAAATCAATAATTGGGTGGCGAATGCCAAAAACCAGCTTGGGATCAAGAAAATCAAGAATTGCGTCCCGAATACATATAATTAGTTTTGGATCAAGAAAATCAAGAATTGGGTCGCGAATACAAAAAATTAGTTTTGGATCAAGAAATCAAGAATTGGGTTGCGAATGTAAAAAACTAGTTTTGGATCGAGAAAATCAAGAATTGGGTGGCGAATGCAAAAAACTAGTTTTGGATCGAGAAAATCAAGAATTGGGTGGCGAATTCAAAAAAACTAGTTATGGATCCAGAAAATCAAGAATTGGATCGCGAATCAAAAAAATTAGTTTGGGATCGAGAAAATTAAGAATTGGGTCCCGAATACAAAATAGTAATTTTGGATCAACATAATCAAGAATAGAGTCGCGAATATAAAAAACTAGTTTTGGATCAGGGGAAGCAAGAATTGGGTCGCGAATGCAAAAAACTAGTTTTGGATCAAGAAAATCAAGAATTGGGACGCGAATAGGAAAAACTAGTTTGGGATCAAGAAAATCAAGAATTGGGTGGCGAATGCCAAAAACCAGTTTGGGATCAAGAAAATCAAGAATTGGGTACCGAATACATAAAATTAGTTTTGGATCAAGAAAATTAAGAATTGAGTCGCAAATACGAAAAACTAGTTTTGGATCAAGAAATCAAGAATTGAAATGCGAATACCAAAAACTAGTTTTGGATCAAGAAAATCAAAAATTGGCTCGCGAATGCAAAAAACAAGTTTTGGGTCAGGAAAATCAAGAATTGGGTCGCGAATCCAAAAAAATTAGTCTTGGATCAAGAAAATCAAGAATTGGGACGCGAATAGGAAAAACTAGTTTGGGATCAAGAAAATCAAGAATTGGGTGGCGAATGCCAAAAACCAGTTTGGGATCAAGAAAATCAAGAATGGGGTCCCGAATACATAAAATTAGTTTTGGATCAACAAAATCAAGAATCGAGTCGCGAATACAAAATAATAGTTTTGGATCAAGGAAATAAAGAATTGGGTCGCGAATACAAAAAACTAGTTTTGGATCAAGCCACTCAAGAATAGAGTCGTCAATACGAAAAACTAGTTTTGGATCAAGAAAATCAAGAATTGGGACACGAATACAAAAAACTAGTTTTGAATTGAGAAAATCAATAATTGGGTGGCGAATGCCAAAAACCAGCTTGGGATCAAGAAAATCAAGAATTGCGTCCCGAATACATATAATTAGTTTTGGATCAAGAAAATCAAGAATTGGGTCGCGAATACAAAAAATTAGTTTTGGATCAAGAAATCAAGAATTGGGTTGCGAATGTAAAAAACTAGTTTTGGATCGAGAAAATCAAGAATTGGGTGGCGAATGCAAAAAACTAGTTTTGGATCGAGAAAATCAAGAATTGGGTGGCGAATTCAAAAAAACTAGTTATGGATCCAGAAAATCAAGAATTGGATCGCGAATCAAAAAAATTAGTTTGGGATCGAGAAAATTAAGAATTGGGTCCCGAATACAAAATAGTAATTTTGGATCAACATAATCAAGAATAGAGTCGCGAATATAAAAAACTAGTTTTGGATCAGGGGAAGCAAGAATTGGGTCGCGAATGCAAAAAACTAGTTTTGGATCAAGAAAATCAAGAATTGGGACGCGAATAGGAAAAACTAGTTTGGGATCAAGAAAATCAAGAATTGGGTGGCGAATGCCAAAAACCAGTTTGGGATCAAGAAAATCAAGAATTGGGTACCGAATACATAAAATTAGTTTTGGATCAAGAAAATTAAGAATTGAGTCGCAAATACGAAAAACTAGTTTTGGATCAAGAAATCAAGAATTGAAATGCGAATACCAAAAACTAGTTTTGGATCAAGAAAATCAAAAATTGGCTCGCGAATGCAAAAAACAAGTTTTGGGTCAGGAAAATCAAGAATTGGGTCGCGAATCCAAAAAAATTAGTCTTGGATCAAGAAAATCAAGAATTGGGACGCGAATAGGAAAAACTAGTTTGGGATCAAGAAAATCAAGAATTGGGTGGCGAATGCCAAAAACCAGTTTGGGATCAAGAAAATCAAGAATTGGGTACCGAATACATAAAATTAGTTTTGGATCAAGAAAATTAAGAATTGAGTCGCAAATACGAAAAACTAGTTTTGGATCAAGAAATCAAGAATTGAAATGCGAATACCAAAAACTAGTTTTGGATCAAGAAAATCAAAAATTGGCTCGCGAATGCAAAAAACAAGTTTTGGGTCAGGAAAATCAAGAATTGAGTCGCGAATACAAAAAACTAGTTTTGGATCAAAAAAATCAAGAATTGTGTCGCGAACGCAAAAAACTAGTTTGGGATGAAGAAAATCAAGATTTGGTTCCCGAATACAAAATACTAGTTTTGGAATAAGATAATCAAGAATAGAGTCGCGAATACAAAAAACTAGTTTTGGATCAAGAAATTAAGAATTGGGTGGCGAATGCACAAAACAGGTTTGGAATCAAGAAAATTAAGAATTGGGTCCCGAATTCATAAAATTAGTTTTGGATCAAGAAAAATCAAGAATTAGGTCGCGAATACAAAAAACTAGTTTCGGATCAATAAAATCAAGAATTGAAATGCGAATACAAAAAACTAGTGTTGGATCAAGCAAATCAAGAATTGCGTGCTCAATACGAAAAACTAGTTTTGGATCAAGAAAATCAAGAATTGGGACACGAATACAAAAAACTAGTTTGGCATCGAGAAAATCAAGAATTGGGTGGCGAATACAAAAAACTAGTTTTGGATCCAGAAAATCAACAATTGGGTCGCGAATCCAAAAAATTAGTTTGGGATCAAGAAAATCAAGAATTGGGTCGCGAATCCAAAAAACTAGTTTTGGATCAAGAAAATCAAGAATTGGGTCGCGAATGCAGAAAACTAGTTCTGGATCAAGAAAATCAAGAATTGGGTTGCGAATGCAAAAAACTAGTTTTGGTTCAAGAAAATCAAGAATTGAGTGGCGAATACAAAAAACTAGTTTGGGATCAAGAAAATCAAGAATGGGGTCCCGAATACATAAAATTAGTTTTGGATCAACAAAATCAAGAATCGAGTCGCGAATACAAAATAATAGTTTTGGATCAAGGAAATAAAGAATTGGGTCGCGAATACAAAAAACTAGTTTTGGATCAAGCCACTCAAGAATAGAGTCGTCAATACGAAAAACTAGTTTTGGATCAAGAAAATCAAGAATTGGGACACGAATACAAAAAACTAGTTTTGAATTGAGAAAATCAATAATTGGGTGGCGAATGCCAAAAACCAGCTTGGGATCAAGAAAATCAAGAATTGCGTCCCGAATACATATAATTAGTTTTGGATCAAGAAAATCAAGAATTGGGTCGCGAATACAAAAAATTAGTTTTGGATCAAGAAATCAAGAATTGGGTTGCGAATGTAAAAAACTAGTTTTGGATCGAGAAAATCAAGAATTGGGTGGCGAATGCAAAAAACTAGTTTTGGATCGAGAAAATCAAGAATTGGGTGGCGAATTCAAAAAAACTAGTTATGGATCCAGAAAATCAAGAATTGGATCGCGAATCAAAAAAATTAGTTTGGGATCGAGAAAATTAAGAATTGGGTCCCGAATACAAAATAGTAATTTTGGATCAACATAATCAAGAATAGAGTCGCGAATATAAAAAACTAGTTTTGGATCAGGGGAAGCAAGAATTGGGTCGCGAATGCAAAAAACTAGTTTTGGATCAAGAAAATCAAGAATTGGGACGCGAATAGGAAAAACTAGTTTGGGATCAAGAAAATCAAGAATTGGGTGGCGAATGCCAAAAACCAGTTTGGGATCAAGAAAATCAAGAATTGGGTACCGAATACATAAAATTAGTTTTGGATCAAGAAAATTAAGAATTGAGTCGCAAATACGAAAAACTAGTTTTGGATCAAGAAATCAAGAATTGAAATGCGAATACCAAAAACTAGTTTTGGATCAAGAAAATCAAAAATTGGCTCGCGAATGCAAAAAACAAGTTTTGGGTCAGGAAAATCAAGAATTGGGTCGCGAATCCAAAAAAATTAGTCTTGGATCAAGAAAATCAAGAATTGGGACGCGAATAGGAAAAACTAGTTTGGGATCAAGAAAATCAAGAATTGGGTGGCGAATGCCAAAAACCAGTTTGGGATCAAGAAAATCAAGAATTGGGTACCGAATACATAAAATTAGTTTTGGATCAAGAAAATTAAGAATTGAGTCGCAAATACGAAAAACTAGTTTTGGATCAAGAAATCAAGAATTGAAATGCGAATACCAAAAACTAGTTTTGGATCAAGAAAATCAAAAATTGGCTCGCGAATGCAAAAAACAAGTTTTGGGTCAGGAAAATCAAGAATTGAGTCGCGAATACAAAAAACTAGTTTTGGATCAAAAAAATCAAGAATTGTGTCGCGAACGCAAAAAACTAGTTTGGGATGAAGAAAATCAAGATTTGGTTCCCGAATACAAAATACTAGTTTTGGAATAAGATAATCAAGAATAGAGTCGCGAATACAAAAAACTAGTTTTGGATCAAGAAATTAAGAATTGGGTGGCGAATGCACAAAACAGGTTTGGAATCAAGAAAATTAAGAATTGGGTCCCGAATTCATAAAATTAGTTTTGGATCAAGAAAAATCAAGAATTAGGTCGCGAATACAAAAAACTAGTTTCGGATCAATAAAATCAAGAATTGAAATGCGAATACAAAAAACTAGTGTTGGATCAAGCAAATCAAGAATTGCGTGCTCAATACGAAAAACTAGTTTTGGATCAAGAAAATCAAGAATTGGGACACGAATACAAAAAACTAGTTTGGCATCGAGAAAATCAAGAATTGGGTGGCGAATACAAAAAACTAGTTTTGGATCCAGAAAATCAACAATTGGGTCGCGAATCCAAAAAATTAGTTTGGGATCAAGAAAATCAAGAATTGGGTCGCGAATCCAAAAAACTAGTTTTGGATCAAGAAAATCAAGAATTGGGTCGCGAATGCAGAAAACTAGTTCTGGATCAAGAAAATCAAGAATTGGGTTGCGAATGCAAAAAACTAGTTTTGGTTCAAGAAAATCAAGAATTGAGTGGCGAATACAAAAAACTAGTTTGGGATCAAGAAAATCAAGAATGGGGTCCCGAATACATAAAATTAGTTTTGGATCAACAAAATCAAGAATCGAGTCGCGAATACAAAATAATAGTTTTGGATCAAGGAAATAAAGAATTGGGTCGCGAATACAAAAAACTAGTTTTGGATCAAGCCACTCAAGAATAGAGTCGTCAATACGAAAAACTAGTTTTGGATCAAGAAAATCAAGAATTGGGACACGAATACAAAAAACTAGTTTTGAATTGAGAAAATCAATAATTGGGTGGCGAATGCCAAAAACCAGCTTGGGATCAAGAAAATCAAGAATTGCGTCCCGAATACATATAATTAGTTTTGGATCAAGAAAATCAAGAATTGGGTCGCGAATACAAAAAATTAGTTTTGGATCAAGAAATCAAGAATTGGGTTGCGAATGTAAAAAACTAGTTTTGGATCGAGAAAATCAAGAATTGGGTGGCGAATGCAAAAAACTAGTTTTGGATCGAGAAAATCAAGAATTGGGTGGCGAATTCAAAAAAACTAGTTATGGATCCAGAAAATCAAGAATTGGATCGCGAATCAAAAAAATTAGTTTGGGATCGAGAAAATTAAGAATTGGGTCCCGAATACAAAATAGTAATTTTGGATCAACATAATCAAGAATAGAGTCGCGAATATAAAAAACTAGTTTTGGATCAGGGGAAGCAAGAATTGGGTCGCGAATGCAAAAAACTAGTTTTGGATCAAGAAAATCAAGAATTGGGACGCGAATAGGAAAAACTAGTTTGGGATCAAGAAAATCAAGAATTGGGTGGCGAATGCCAAAAACCAGTTTGGGATCAAGAAAATCAAGAATTGGGTACCGAATACATAAAATTAGTTTTGGATCAAGAAAATTAAGAATTGAGTCGCAAATACGAAAAACTAGTTTTGGATCAAGAAATCAAGAATTGAAATGCGAATACCAAAAACTAGTTTTGGATCAAGAAAATCAAAAATTGGCTCGCGAATGCAAAAAACAAGTTTTGGGTCAGGAAAATCAAGAATTGGGTCGCGAATCCAAAAAAATTAGTCTTGGATCAAGAAAATCAAGAATTGGGACGCGAATAGGAAAAACTAGTTTGGGATCAAGAAAATCAAGAATTGGGTGGCGAATGCCAAAAACCAGTTTGGGATCAAGAAAATCAAGAATTGGGTACCGAATACATAAAATTAGTTTTGGATCAAGAAAATTAAGAATTGAGTCGCAAATACGAAAAACTAGTTTTGGATCAAGAAATCAAGAATTGAAATGCGAATACCAAAAACTAGTTTTGGATCAAGAAAATCAAAAATTGGCTCGCGAATGCAAAAAACAAGTTTTGGGTCAGGAAAATCAAGAATTGAGTCGCGAATACAAAAAACTAGTTTTGGATCAAAAAAATCAAGAATTGTGTCGCGAACGCAAAAAACTAGTTTGGGATGAAGAAAATCAAGATTTGGTTCCCGAATACAAAATACTAGTTTTGGAATAAGATAATCAAGAATAGAGTCGCGAATACAAAAAACTAGTTTTGGATCAAGAAATTAAGAATTGGGTGGCGAATGCACAAAACAGGTTTGGAATCAAGAAAATTAAGAATTGGGTCCCGAATTCATAAAATTAGTTTTGGATCAAGAAAAATCAAGAATTAGGTCGCGAATACAAAAAACTAGTTTCGGATCAATAAAATCAAGAATTGAAATGCGAATACAAAAAACTAGTGTTGGATCAAGCAAATCAAGAATTGCGTGCTCAATACGAAAAACTAGTTTTGGATCAAGAAAATCAAGAATTGGGACACGAATACAAAAAACTAGTTTGGCATCGAGAAAATCAAGAATTGGGTGGCGAATACAAAAAACTAGTTTTGGATCCAGAAAATCAACAATTGGGTCGCGAATCCAAAAAATTAGTTTGGGATCAAGAAAATCAAGAATTGGGTCGCGAATCCAAAAAACTAGTTTTGGATCAAGAAAATCAAGAATTGGGTCGCGAATGCAGAAAACTAGTTCTGGATCAAGAAAATCAAGAATTGGGTTGCGAATGCAAAAAACTAGTTTTGGTTCAAGAAAATCAAGAATTGAGTGGCGAATACAAAAAACTAGTTTGGGATCAAGAAAATCAAGAATGGGGTCCCGAATACATAAAATTAGTTTTGGATCAACAAAATCAAGAATCGAGTCGCGAATACAAAATAATAGTTTTGGATCAAGGAAATAAAGAATTGGGTCGCGAATACAAAAAACTAGTTTTGGATCAAGCCACTCAAGAATAGAGTCGTCAATACGAAAAACTAGTTTTGGATCAAGAAAATCAAGAATTGGGACACGAATACAAAAAACTAGTTTTGAATTGAGAAAATCAATAATTGGGTGGCGAATGCCAAAAACCAGCTTGGGATCAAGAAAATCAAGAATTGCGTCCCGAATACATATAATTAGTTTTGGATCAAGAAAATCAAGAATTGGGTCGCGAATACAAAAAATTAGTTTTGGATCAAGAAATCAAGAATTGGGTTGCGAATGTAAAAAACTAGTTTTGGATCGAGAAAATCAAGAATTGGGTGGCGAATGCAAAAAACTAGTTTTGGATCGAGAAAATCAAGAATTGGGTGGCGAATTCAAAAAAACTAGTTATGGATCCAGAAAATCAAGAATTGGATCGCGAATCAAAAAAATTAGTTTGGGATCGAGAAAATTAAGAATTGGGTCCCGAATACAAAATAGTAATTTTGGATCAACATAATCAAGAATAGAGTCGCGAATATAAAAAACTAGTTTTGGATCAGGGGAAGCAAGAATTGGGTCGCGAATGCAAAAAACTAGTTTTGGATCAAGAAAATCAAGAATTGGGTCGCGAATCCAAAAAAATTATTCTTGGATCAAGAAAATCAAGAATTGGGACGTGAATAGGAAAAACTAGTTTGGGATCAAGAAAATCAAGAATTGGGTGGCGAATGCCAAAAACCAGTTTGGGATCAAGAAAATCAAGAATTGGGTACCGAATACATAAAATTAGTTTTGGATCAAGAAAATTAAGAATTGAGCCGCAAATACGAAAAACTAGTTTTGGATCAAGAAATCAAGAATTGAAATGCGAATACCAAAAACTAGTTTTGGATCAAGAAAATCAAAAATTGGCTCGCGAATGCAAAAAACAAGTTTTGGGTCAGGAAAATCAAGAATTGAGTCGCGAATACAAAAAACTAGTTTTGGATCAAAAAAATCAAGAATTGTGTCGCGAACGCAAAAAACTAGTTTGGGATGAAGAAAATCAAGATTTGGTTCCCGAATACAAAATACTAGTTTTGGAATAAGATAATCAAGAATAGAGTCGCGAATACAAAAAACTAGTTTTGGATCAAGAAATTAAGAATTGGGTGGCGAATGCACAAAACAGGTTTGGAATCAAGAAAATTAAGAATTGGGTCCCGAATTCATAAAATTAGTTTTGGATCAAGAAAAATCAAGAATTAGGTCGCGAATACAAAAAACTAGTTTCGGATCAATAAAATCAAGAATTGAAATGCGAATTCAAAAAACTAGTGTTGGATCAAGCAAATCAAGAATTGCGTGCTCAATACGAAAAACTAGTTTTGGATCAAGAAAATCAAGAATTGGGACACGAATACAAAAAACTAGTTTGGCATCGAGAAAATCAAGAATTGGGTGGCGAATACAAAAAACTAGTTTTGGATCCAGAAAATCAACAATTGGGTCGCGAATCCAAAAAATTAGTTTGGGATCAAGAAAATCAAGAATTGGGTCGCGAATCCAAAAAACTAGTTTTGGATCAAGAAAATCAAGAATTGGGTCGCGAATGCAGAAAACTAGTTTTGGATCAAGAAAATCAAGAATTGGGTCGCGAATGCAGAAAACTAGTTTTGGATCAAGAAAATCAAGAATTGGGTCGCGAATACAAAAAACTAGTTTTGGATCATGAAAATCAAGAATTGAGTCGTGAATACAACAAAACTCGTTTTCGATCAAGAAAATCAAGAATTGAGTCGCGAATGCAAAAAACTATTTTTGGATCAAGAAAATAAAAAATTGGGTCGCGAATGCAGAAAACTAGTTTTGGATCAAGAAAATCAAGAATTGATTTGCGAATACAAAAAACTAGCTTTGGATCAAGAAAATCAAGAATTAAGTCGTGAATAAAAAAAAACTTGTTTTGGATCAAGAAAATCAAGAATTGGGTCGCGAATACAAAAAACTAGTCTTGGATCATGAAAATCAAGAATTGAAATGCGAATACAAAAAACTAGTTTGGGATCAAGAAAAAAATCAAGAATTGGGTCGTGAATAGAAAAAACTAGTTTGAGATCAAGAAAATCAAGAATTGAATCGCCAATATAAAAAACTAGTTTTGGATCAACAAAATCAAGAATTCAGTGCCCCAAACAGAAAACTAGTTTTGGATCAAGAAAAAAAAAATCGAGTCGCGAATACAAAATAATAGTTTTGGATCATGAAAATTAAGAATTAGGTAGCGAATACAAAAAACTAGTTTTGGATCAAGCAAATCAAAAATTGAGTCGTGAATACAAAAAACTAGTTTTGGATCAAGAAAATCAAGAATTGAGTGCTCAATACGAACAACAAGTTTTTGATCAAGAAAATCAAGTATTGGGACACGAATACAAAAAACTAGTTTTGGATCGAGAAAATCAAGAATTGGTTTGCGAATGCAAAAAACTAGTTTTGGATCCAGAAAATTAAGAATTGGGTCGCGAATCCAAAAAAATAGTTTGGGATCGAGAAAATTAAGAATTGGGTCCCGAATGCAAAATACTAGTTTTGGATCAAGAAAAATCAAGAATTGAAATGTGAATACAAAAAGTTTGTTTTGGAGAAAGAAAATCAAGAATTGGGTGACGAATCCAAAAAACTAGTTTTGGATCAAGAAAATCAAGAACTGGGTCGCGAATGCAGAAAACTAGTTTTGGATCAAGAAAATCAAGAATTGAGTCGCGAATACAATAAAACTAGTTTTGGATCAAGAAAATCAAGAATTGGCTTGCGAATGCAAAAAATTAGTTTAGGATCAAGAAAATCAAGAATTGGGTCCCGAAAACATAAAATTAGTTTTGGATCAAGAAAATCAAGAATTGGCTCGCGAATTCAAAAATCTAGTTTTGGATCAAGAAAATCAAGAATTGGGTCGCGAATAGGAAAACTAGTTTGGTATCAAGAAAATCAACAATTGAGTCGCGAATACAAAAAATTAGTTTTGGTTCAACCAAATCAAGAATTGAGTGCCCCAAACAGAAAACTAGTTTTGGATAAAGAAAAACAAAAATCGAGTCGCGAATACAAAAAATTAGTTTTGGATCAAGAAAATCAAGAATTGAGTGCTCAATACAAAAAACTATTTTTGGATCAAGAAAAAACAAGAATTGGGACACGCATACAAAAAACTAGTTTTGGATCAAGAAAATCAAGAATTGATTTGCGATTACCAAAAACTAGTTTTGGAATAAGAAAATCAAGAATTGAGTCGCGAATACGAAAAGACTAGTTTTGGATCAAGAAAATAAAGAATTGGGTCGTGAATACAAAAAACTAGTTTTGGATCAAGAAAATCAATAATTGAAATGCGAATACAAAACACTAGTTTTGGATCAAGAAAAAATCAAGAATTGGGTCGCGAATGCAAAAAACTAATTTTGGATCAAGAAAATCAAGAATTGGGTCGCGAATAGAAAAAAACTAGTTTGAGATCAAGAAAATCAAGAATTGAGACGCGAATACAAAAAATTAGTTTTGGATCAACATAATAACAAATTGAGTGCCCCAAACAGAAAACTAGTTTTGGATCAAGAAAAAAAAGAATCGAGTCGCGAATACAAAAAAATAGTTTTGGATCAAGTAAATCAAGAATTGGGTCACGAATACAAAAAACTAGTTTTGGATCAAGAAAATCAAGAATGGAAATAAGAATAAAAAAAACTAGTTTTGGATGAAGAAAAAATCAAGAATTGGCTCGCGAATGCAAAAAATTAATTTTGGATCAAGAAAATCAAGAATTGGGTCGCGAATACAAAAAATTAGTTTTGGATCAACAAAATCAAGAATTGTGTGCCCCAAACAGAAAACTAGTTTTGGATCAAGAAAAACAAGAATCGAGTGGCGAATACAAAATAATAGTTTTGTATCAAGGAAATCAAGAATTAGGTCGCGAATACAAAAAACTAGTTTGGGATCAAAAAAATCAAGAATTGAGTCGCAAATTCAAAAAACTAGTTTCGGATGAAGAAAAATCAAGAATTCATTTGCGAATAGAAAAAAACTAGTTTTGGAACAAAAAAAAAATCAAGAATTGGGTCGCGAATACAAAAAAATTAGTTTTGGATCAAGAAAATCAAGAGTTGAGTCGCCAATACAAAAAACTAGTTTCGGATGAAGAAAATCAAGAATTCATTCGTGAATACAAAAAACTAGTTTTGGATGAAGAAAATCAAGAATTGAGTGCTCAATACGAAAAACTAGTTTTTGATCAAGAAAATCATGAATTGAGTGCCCAATACAGAAAACTAGTTTTGGATCGAGAAAATCAATTGAGTGCCCCAAAAAGAAAACTACTTTTGGATCAACAAAATCAAGAATTGGGTCACGAATACAAAAAAATTAGTTTTAGATCAAGAAAATCAAGAATTGAGTCGCGAATACAAAAAACTAGTATTGGATCAATAAAATATAGAATTGAGTGCCCAATACAAAAAACTAGTTTTGGATCAAGAAAATCAAGAATTGAGTCGCGAATACCAAAAACTAGTTTTGGATCAAGAAAATCAAGAATTGAGTGCCTAATACAAAAAACTAGTTTGGGATCAAGAAAATCAATAATTAAGTCGCGAATACCAAAAACTAGTTTTGGATCAAGAAAATCAAGAAATTGAGTCGCCAATACAAAAAACAAGTTTCGGATGAAGAAAATCAAGAAATCATGCGCGAATACAAAAAACTAGTTTTGGATCAAGAAAATCAAGAATTGAGTGCCCAATACAGAAAACTAGTTTTGAATCAAGAAAATAAAGAATTCAGTGCCCAATACAGAAAACTAGTTTTGGATCGAGAAAATCAATTGAGTGCGCGAAAAAGAAAACTACTTTTGGATTAAGAAAAATCAAGAATTGAGTCGCGAATACAAAAAACTAGTTTTGGATCGAGAAAATCAAGAATTGGGTCGGGAATACAAAAAACTAGTTTGGATCAAGACAATCAAGAATTGGGTCGCGAATCCAAAAAACTAGTTTTGGATCAAGAAAATCATGAATTGAGTCGCGAATACAAAAAACTAGTTTTGAATCAAAAAAAATCAAGAATTGGTTCACGAATACAAAAAAATTGTTTGGGATCAAAAAAAACAAGAATTGGGTACCGAATACAAAAAATTCGTTTTGGATCAAGAAATATCAAGAATTGAGTCGCGAATACAAAAAACAAGTTTTGGATTAAGAAAATAAAGAATTGCATCGCGAATGCAAAAAACTAGTTTTGGATCAAGAAAATGAAGAATTGGATCGCGAATGCAGAAAATTAGTTTTGGATAAAGAAAATCAAGAATTGATTCGCGAATACAAAAAACTAGTTTGGGATCAAGAAAAATCAAGAATTGAGTCGCGAGTACAAAAAACTAGTTTTGGATCGAGAATATCAAGAATTGGGTTGCGAATACAAAAAACTAGTATTGGATCAATAAAATATAGAATTGAGTGCCCAATACAAAAAACTAGTTTTGGATCTACAAAATCAAGAATTGAGTCGCGAATACAAAAAACTAGTTTTGGATCAAGAAAATCAAGAATTGGGTCGCGAATACAAAAAATTAGTTTTGGATCAAGAAAAATCAAGAATTGAGTTGTGAATACAAAAAACTAGTTTTGGATTAAGAAAATCAAGAATTGGGTCGCGAATGCAAAAAACTAGTTTTTGATCAAGAAAATGAAGAATTGGATCGCGAATGCAGAAAACTAGTTTTGGATCAAAAAAATCAAGAATTGATTCGCGAATACAAAAAACTAGTTTGGGATCAAGAAAAATCAAGAATTGTGTCGCGAGTACAAAAAACTAGTATAGGATCGATAATATCAAGAATTGGGTCGCGAATACAAAAAACTAGTATTGGATCAATAACATATAGAATTGAGTGCCCAATACAAAAAACTAGTTTTCGATCTACAAAATCAAGAATTGAGTCGCGAATACAAAAAACTAGTTTTGGATCAAGAAAATGAAGAATTGGGTCGCGAATACAAAAAAATAGTTTGGGATCAAGAAAATCAAGAATTGGGTACCGAATACAAAAAATTAGTTTTGCATCAGAAAAAATCAAGAATTGAGTCGCGAATACAAAAAACTAGTTTTGGATTAAGAAAATCAAGAATTGGGTCGCGAATGCAAAAAACTAGTTTTGGATCAAGAAAATCAAGAATTGGGTCGCGACTGCAGAAAACAAGTTTTGGATCAAGAAAATCAAGAATTGATTCGCGAATACAAAAAACTAGTTTGGGATCAAGGAAAAAAAATCAAGAATTGAGTCGTGAATACACAAAACTAGTTTTGGATCAAGAAAATCAAGAATTGGGTCGCGAATGCAGAAAACTAGTTTTGGATCAAGAAAATTAAGAATTGATTCGCGAATACAAAAAACTAGTTTGGGATCAAGAAAATCTAGTTTTGGGTAGCGAATACACAAAACTAGTTTGGGATCAAGAAAATCAAGAATCGAGTCGCGAATACAAAAAACCAGTTTTGGATCAAGAAAATCAAGAATTGAGTCGCGAATACAAAAAACTAGTTTGGAATCAAGAAAATCAAAAATTAGATTGCGCATACAAAAAACTAGTTTGGGATCAAGAATATCAAAAATTCGATCGCGAATACAAAAAACTAGTTTTGGTTCAAGAAAATCAAGAATGGAGTCGCGAATACAAAAAACTAGTTTTCAATCTAGAAAATCAAGAATTGAGTGCCCAATACAGAAAACTAGTTTTCGATCAAGAAAATCAAGAATTCGGTACCGAATACAAAAAATTAGTTTTGGATCAAGAAAATCTAGTTTTGGGTCGCGAATACAAAAAAACTATTTTTGAATCAAGAAAATCAAGAATTGAGTGCCCAAACAGAAAACTAATTTTGGATCAAGAAAATCAAGAATTTAGTACCCATACAAAAAACTAGTTTTGCATCAAGAAAAAAGCAAGAATTGAGTCGCGAATACAAAAAAACTAGTTTTGGATCAAGAAAATAAAGAATTGGGTCGCGAATACAAAAAAACTAGTTTTGGATCAAGAAAATCAAGAATTGGGTCGCGAATACAAAAAATTAGTTTTGGATCAAGAAAATCAAGAATTGAAATGCGAATACAAAAACCTAGTTGTGGATCAAGAAAAAATCAAGAATTGGCTCGCGAATGTAAAAAACTAATTTTGGAACATGAAAATCAAGAATTGGGTCGCGAATACAAAAAATTATTTTTGGATCAACAAAATCAAGAATTGAGTGCCCCAAACAGAAAACTTGTTTTGGATTAAGAAAAACAAGAATCGAGTCGCGAATATAAAATAATAGTTTTGGATCAAGGAAATCAAAAATTTGGTCGCGAATACAAAAAACTAGTTTGGGATCAAGAAAATCAAGAATTGAGTCGCGAATTCAAAAAACTTGTTTCGGATGAAGAAAATCAAGAATTCATTCGCGAATAGAAAAAACTAGTTTTGGATAAAAAAAATCAAGAATTGGGTCGCGAATACAAAAAAACTAGTTTGGGATCAAGAAAATCAAGAATTGACTACCCAATACAAAAAACTAGTTTTGGATCAAGATAAAAAAGAATTGATACACGAATACAAAAAACTAGTTTTGGATCAAGAAAAATCAAGAATTGGGTCGCGAATGCAAAAAACTTGTTTTGGATCAAGAAAATCAATAATTGGGTCGCAAATACAAAAAACTAGTTTGGGATCAAGAAAATCAAGAATTGGATCCCGAATACCAAAAATTTGTTTTGGATTAAGAAAATTAAGAATTGAGTCGCGAATACAAAAAACTTGTTTTGGATCAAGAAAATCAAGAATTAAGTGCCCGATACGAAAAACTAGTTTGGGATCAAGAAAAGCAAGAATTGGGTCGTGAATTCAAAAAACTAGTTTTGGATTAAGAAAATCAAGAATTGAGTTGCGAATACAAAAAACTACTTTTAGATTAAGAAAATCAAGAATTGAGTGCCCAATACAGAAAACTAGTTTTGGATCAAGAAAATCAAGAATTGAGTACCCAATACAGAAAACTAGTTTTCGATCAAGAAAATTAAGAATTGAGCTCCCAAACAGAAAACTAGTTTTGGATCAAGAAATCAAGATTTGAGTGCCGATACAAAAAACTAGTTTTGGATCAAGAAAATTAAGAATTGGGTCGCGAATACAAAAATCTAGTTGTGGATCAAGAAAATCAAGAATTGGGTCGCCAATACAAAAAACCAATTTCGGATGAAGAAAATCAAGAATTCATTCACGAATACATAAAACTAGTTTTGGATCAAGAAAATCAAGAATTCATTCGCGAATACATAAAACTAGTTTTGGTTCAAAAAAATCAAGAATTGAGTCGCGAATACAAAAAACTAGTTTTGGATCAAGATAATCAAGAATTTGGTCGCCAATACAAAAAACCAATTTCGGATGAAGAAAATCAAGAATTCATTCACGAATACATAAAATTAGTTTTGGATCAAGAAAATCAAGAATTCATTCGCGAATACATAAAACTAGTTTTGGATCAAAAAAATCAAGAATGGAGTCGCGAATACAAAAAACTAGTTTTGGATCAAGATAATCAAGAATTTGGTCGCGAATGCAAAAAACTAGTTTTGGATCAAGAAAATCAAGAATTGGGTCGCAAATGCAAAAAACTAGTTTTGGATCAAGAAAATCAAGAATTGGGTCGCGAATAGAAAAACTAGTTTGGGATCAAGAAATTAAAGAATTGGGTCGCGAATATAGAAAACTAGTTTTGGAACAAGAAAATGAAGAATCGTTTCGCGAATACACAAAACTAGTTTGGGATCAAGAAAATCTAGTTTTGGGGTCGCGAATACAAAAAAATAGTTTTGGATCAAGAAAATCAAGAATTGAGTCGCGAATACAAAAAACAAGTTTGGGATCAAGAAAATCATAAATTGGATCGCGAATACAAAAAACTAGTTTTGGATCAAGAAAATCAAGAATGGAGTCGCGAATAAAAAAAACTAGTTTTCGATCTAGAAAATCAAGAATTGAGTACCCAATACAGAAATCTAGTTTTCGATGAAAAAAATTAAGAATTGAGTCGCGAATACACAAAATTAGTTTTCGATGATGAAAACCTAGAGTTGAGTGCGCAACACAAAAAAATTGTTTTGGATCAAGAAAATCAAGAATTAAGACCCGAATTAAAAAACTAGTTTTGCATCCAGAAAAAAAATCAAGAATTGAGTCGCGAATACAAAAACAAGTTTTGGATTAATAAAATCATGAATTGAGTCGCGAATACAAAAAACTAGTGTTTGGATGAAGAAAATCAAGAATTGACTCGCCAATATAAAAAAAATTAGTTTTGGATCAAGAAAATCAGGAATTTAGTCCCCTATACAAAAAACTAGTTTTGGATAAAAAAAACAACACTTAAGTCGCGAATACAAAAAATTAGTTTTGTATCAAGAAAATCAAGAATTGAGTTGTAAATACAAAATTCTAGTTTTGGATAAAGAAAATCAAGAATTTGGTCGGGAATAAAAAAAACAAGTTTTGGATCAAGAAAATAAAGAATTGAGTCGCGAATACAAAAAACTAGTGTTTGGATGAAGAAAATCAAGAATTGACTCGCCAATATACAAAAAATTAGTTTTAGATCAAGAAAATCAGGAATTTAGTCGCATATACAAAAAACTAGTTTTGGATCAAAAAATTAACAATTAAGTCGCGAATACATAAAATTAGTTTTGGATCAAGAAAATCAAGAATTGAGTCGCGAATACAAAAAACTAGTTTTGGATCAAGAAAATCATGAATTTTGTGGCGAATACAAAAAACTACTTTTGGATCAAGAAAATTAAGAATTGGGTCGCGAATACAAAAAATTAGTTTTGAATCAACAAAATCAAGAATTGAGTGCCCCAAACAGAAAACTAGTTTTGGATCAAGAAAAATAAGAATCGAGTCGCGAATACAAAACTAGCTTGGGATCAAGAAAATCAAGAATTGAAGTAAGAATACACAAAACTAGCTTGGGATCAAGAAAATCAAGAATCGAGTCGCGAATAGAAAAAACTAGTTTTGGATCAAGAAAATCAAGAATTTTGCGGCGAATACAAAAAATTAGTTTGGGATCAAGAAATTAAAGAATTGGGTCGCGAATACAAAAAACTAGTTTTGGATCAAGAAAATCAAAAATTGGGTCGCGAATACAAAAGACTAGTTTTGGATCAAGAAAATCAAGAATTGGGTCGCGAATACAAAAAACAAGTTGTGGATCAAGAAAATCAAGAATTGGGTCGCCAATACAAAAAACCAATTTCGGATGAAGAAAATCAAGAATTCATTCGCGAATACATAAAACTAGTTTTGGATCAAGAAAATCAATAATTCATTCGCGAATACATAAAACTAGGTTTGGATCAACAAAATCAAGAAATTTGAGTCGCGAATACAAAAAACTAGTTTTGGATCCAGAAAATCAAGAATTGGGTCGCGAATAGAAAAACTAGTTTGGGATCAAGAAATTAAAGAATTGGGTCGCGAATACAGAAAACTAGTTTTGGATCAAGAAAATGAAGAATTGTTTGGCGAATACAAAAAACTAGTTTGGGATCATGAAAATCTAGTTTTGGGTCGCGAATACACAAAACTAGTTTGGGATCAAGAAAATCAAGAATCGAGTCGCGAATACAAAAAACTAGTTTTGGATCAAGAAAATCAAGAATTGAGTCGCGAATACAAAAAACTAGTTTGGGATCAAGAAAATCAAAAATTGGATCGCGAATACAAAAAACTAGTTTTGGATCAAGAAAATGAAGAATGGAGTCGCGAATACAAAAAACTAGTTTTCGATCTAGAAAATCAAGAATTGAGTTCCCAATACAGAAAACTAGTTTTCGATCAAAAAATTTAAGAATTGAGTCGCGAATACACAAAATTAGTTTTCGATGATGAAAACCTAGAGTTGAGTGCCCAACACAAAAAAATTGTTTTGGATCTAGAAAATCAAGAATTTATTCGCGAATACATAAAACTAGTTTTGGATCAACAAAATCAAGAAATTTGAGTCGCGAATAAAAAAACTAGTTTTGGATCAAGATAATCAAGAATTTGGTCGCGAATGCAAAAAACTAGTTTTGGATCAAGAAAATCTAGAATTGGGTCGCCGATACAAAAAACCAATTTCGGATGAAGAAAATCAAGAATTCATTCGCGAATACATAAAACTAGTTTTGGATCAAGAAAATCAAGAATTCATTCGCGAATACATAAAACTAGTTTTGGATCAACAAAATCATGAAATTTGAGTCGCGAATACAAAAAACTAGTTTTGGATCAAGAGAATCAAGAATTTGGTCGCGAATGCAAAAAACTAGTTTTGGATCAAGAAAATCAAGAATTCATTCGCGAATGCATAAAACTAGTTTTGGATCAACAAAATCAAGAATTTAGTGGCGAATACAAAAAACTAGTTTTGGATCAAGATAATCAAGAATTTGGTCGCGAATGCAAAAAACTAGTTTTGGATCAAGAAAATTAAGAATTGGGTCGGGAATGCAAAAAACTAGTTTTGGATCAAGAAAATCAAGAATTGGGTCGCCGATGCAAAAAACTAGTTTTGGATCAAGAAAATAAAGAATCGGGTCGCGAATACAGAAAACTAGTTTTGGATCAAGAAAATCAAGAATTGATTCGCGAATACAAAAAACTAGTTTGGGATCAAGAAAATCTAGTTTTGAGTCGCGAATACACAAAACTAGTTTGGGATCAAGAAAATCAAGAATTTTGTGGCGAATACAAAAAATTAGTTTTGGATCAAGAAAATTAAGAATTGAGTGCCCAATACAGAAAACTAGTTTTCGATCAAGAAAATAAAGAATTGAGCTCCCAAACAGAAAACTAGTTTGGATCAAGAAATCAAGATTTGAGTGCGTGTACAAAAAACTAGTTTTGGATCAAGAAAATCAAGAATTGGGACACGAATACAAAAAACTAGTTGTGGATTAAGAAAATCAAGAATTGGGTCTCCAATACAAAAAACCAATTTCGGATGAAGAAAATCAAGAATTCATTCGCGAATACATAAAACTAGTTTTGGATCAAGAAAATCAAGAATTCATTCGCGAATACATAAAACTAGTTTTGGATCCACAAAATCATGAAATTTGAGTCGCGAATACAAAAAATTAGTTTTGGATCAAGAGAATCAAGAATTGGGTCGCCAATGCAAAAAACTAGTTTTGGATCAAGAAAATAAAAAATTGGGTCGCGAATAGAAAAACTAGTTTCGGATCAAGAAATTAAAGAATTGGGTCGCGAATACAGAAAACTAGTTTTGGATCAAGAAAATGAAGAATTGTTTCGCGAATACAAAAAACTAGTTTGGGATCAAGAAAATCTAGTTTTGGGTCGCGAATACACAAAACTAGTTTGGGATCAAGAAAATCAAGAATCGAGTCGCGAATACAAAAAACTAGTTTTGGATCAAGAAAATCAAGAATTGAGTCGCGAATACAAAAAACTAGTTTGGGATCAAGAAAATCAAAAATTGGATCGCGAATACAAAAAACTAGTTTTGGATCAAGAAAATCAAGAATGGAGTCGCGAATACAAAAAACTAGTTTTTGATCTAGAAAATTAAGAATTGAGTGCCCAATACAGAAAACTAGTTTTCGATCAAAAAAATTAAGAATTGAGTCGCGAATACACAAAATTAGTTTTCGATGATGAAAACCTAGAGTTGAGTGCCCAACACAAAAAAATTGTTTTGGATTATGAAAATCAAGAATTAAGACACGAATAAAAAAACTAGTTTTCCATTCAGAAAAAAAATCAAGAATTGAGTCGCGAATACAAAAAAAAGTTTTGAATGAATAAAATCAAGAATTAAGTCGCGAATACAAAAAACTAGTGTTTGGATGAAGAAAATCTAGAATTGACTCGCCAATATATACAAAAAATTAGTTTTGGATCAAAAAAATCAGGAATTTAGTCCCCTATACAAAAAACTAGTTTTGGATAATAAAAACAACACTTAAGTCGCGAATACAAAAAATTAGTTTTGCATCAAGAAAATCAAGTATTGAGTCGCAAATACAAAAATCTAGTTTTGGATCAAGAAAATCAAGAATTTGGTCGCGAATACACAAAACTAGTTTGGGATCAAGAAAATCAAGAATTTTGTGGCGAATACAAAAAATTAGTTTAGGATCAAGAAAATTAAGAATTGAGTGCCCAATACAGAAAACTAGTTTTCGATCAAGAAAATAAAGAATTGAGCTCCCAAACAGAAAACTAGTTTTGGATCAAGAAATCAAGATTTGAGTGCGTGTACAAAAAACTAGTTTTGGATCAAGAAAATCAAGAATTGAGTCGCGAATACAAAAAAACAAGTTGTGGATTAAGAAAATCAAGAATTGGGTCGCCAATACAAAAAACCAATTTCGGATGAAGAAAATCAAGAATTCATTCGCGAAAACATAAAACTAGTTTTGGATCAAGAAAATCAAGAATTCATTCGCGAATACATAAAACTAGTTTTGGATCAACAAAATCAAGAATTGAGTCGCGAATACAAAAAACTAGTTTTGGATCAAGATAATCAAGAATTTGGTCTCCAATACAAAAAACCAATTTCGGATGAAGAAAATCAAGAATTCATTCGCGAATACATAAAACTAGTTTTGGATCAAGAAAATCAAGAATTCATTCGCGAATACATAAAACTAGTTTTGGATCAAGAAAATCAAGAATTGGGTCGCCAATGCAAAAAACTAGTTTTGGATCAAGAAAATCAAGAATTGGGTCGCGAATAGAAAAACTAGTTTGGGATCAAGATAATCAAGAATTTGGTCGCGAATGCAAAAAACTAGTTTTGGATCAAGAAAATAAAGAATTGGGTCGCCAATGCAAAAAACTAGTTTTGGATCAAGAAAATCAAGAATTGGGTCGCGAATAGAAAAACTAGTTTGGGATCAAGATAATCAAGAATTTGGTCGCGAATGCAAAAAACTAGTTTTGGATCAAGAAAATCAAGAATTGGGTCGCCAATGCAAAAAACTAGTTTTGGATCAAGAAAATCAAGAATTGGGTCGCGAATAGAAAAACTAGTTTGGGATCAAGAAAATAAAGAATTAGGTCGCGAATACAGAAAACTAGTTTTGGATCAAGAAAATCAAGAATTGATTCGCGAATACAAAAAACTAGTTTTGGATCAAGAAAATCTAGTTTTGAATCGCGAATACACAAAACTAGTTTGGGATCAAGAAAATCAAGAATTTTGTGGCGAATACAAAAAACTAGTTTTGGATCAAGAAAATTAAGAATTGAGTGCCCAATACAGAAAACTAGTTTTCGATCAAGAAAATAAAGAACTGAGCTCCCAAACAGAAAACTAGTTTTGGAATTAAGAAATCATGATTTGAGTGCCTGTACAAAAAACTAGTTTTGGATCAAGAAAATCAAGAATTTATTCGCGAATACAAAAAACTAGTTTGGGATCAAGAAAATCAAGAATTTTGTGGCCAATACAAAAAACTAGTCTTGGATCAAGAAAATCAAGAATTAAGTGCCCGATACGAAAAACTAGTTTGGGATCAAGAAAAGCAAGAATTGGGTCGTGAATTCAAAAAACTAGTTTTGGATTAAGAATATCAAGAATTGAGTCGCGAATACAAAAAACTAGTTTTGGATCAAGAAAATCAAGAATTGAGTGCCCAATACAGAAAACTAGTTTTCGATCAAGAAAATAAAGAATTGAGCTCCCAAACAGAAAACTAGTTTTGGATCAAGAAATCAAGATTTGAGTGCCCGTACAAAAAACTAGTTTTGGATCAAGAAAATCAAGAATTGGGTCGCGAATACAAAAAACTAGTTGTGGATCAAGAAAATCAAGAATTGGGTCGCGAATAGAAAAACTAGTTTGGGATCAAGAAATTAAAGAATTCATTCGCGAATACAGAAAACTAGTTTTGTATCAAGAAAATGAAGAATTGTTTCGCGAATACAAAAAACTAGTTTGGGATCAAGAAAATCTAGTTTTGGGTCGCGAATACACAAAACTAGTTTGGGATCAAGAAAATCAAGAATCGAGTCGCGAATACAAAAAACTAGTTTTGGATCAAGAAAATCAAGAATTGAGTCGCGAATACAAAAAACTAGTTTGGGATCAAGAAAATCAAAAATTGGATCGCGAATACAAAAAACTAGTTTTGGATCAAGAAAATGAAGAATGGAGTCGCGAATACAAAAAACTAGTTTTCGATCTAGAAAATCAACAATTGAATGCCCAATACAGAAAACTAGTTTTCGATTAAAAAAATTAAGAATTGAGTCGCGAATACACAAAATTAGTTTTCGATTATGAAAACCTAGAGTTGAGTGCCCAACACAAAAAAATTGTTTTGGATCAAGAAAATCAAGAATTTATTCGCGAATACATAAAACTAGTTTTGGATCAACAAAATCAAGAAATTTGAGTCGCGAATACAAAAAACTAGTTTGGGATCAAGAAAATCAAAAATTGGATCGCGAATACAAAAAACTAGTTTTGGATCAAGAAAATGAAGAATGGAGTCGCGAATACAAAAAACTAGTTTTCGATCTAGAAAATCAACAATTGAATGCCCAATACAGAAAACTAGTTTTCGATTAAAAAAATTAAGAATTGAGTCGCGAATACACAAAATTAGTTTTCGATTATGAAAACCTAGAGTTGAGTGCCCAACACAAAAAAATTGTTTTGGATCAAGAAAATCAAGAATTTATTCGCGAATACATAAAACTAGTTTTGGATCAACAAAATCAAGAAATTTGAGTCGCGAATAAAAAAACTAGTTTTGGATCAAGATAATCAAGAATTTGGTCGCGAATGCAAAAAACTAGTTTTGGATCAAGAAAATCTAGAATTGGGTCGCCGATACAAAAAACCAATTTCGGATGAAAAAAATCAAGAATTCATTCGCGAATACATAAAACTAGTTTTGGATCAAGAAAATCAAGAATTCATTCGCGAATACATAAAACTAGTTTTGGATCAACAAAATCATGAAATTTGAGTCGCGAATACAAAAAACTAGTTTTGGATCAAGAGAATCAAGAATTTGGTCGCGAATGCAAAAAACTAGTTTTGGATCAAGAAAATCAAGAATTCATTCGCGAATGCATAAAACTAGTTTTGGATCAACAAAATCAAGAATTTAGTGGCGAATGCAAAAAACTAGTTTTGGATCAAGAAAATCAAGAATTGGGTCGCAAATGCAAAAAACTAGTTTTGGATCAAGAAAATCAAGAATTGGGTCGCGAATAGAAAAACTAGTTTGGGATCAAGAAATTAAAGAATTGGGTCGCGAATATAGAAAACTAGTTTTGGAACAAGAAAATGAAGAATCGTTTCGCGAATACACAAAACTAGTTTGGGATCAAGAAAATCTAGTTTTGGGGTCGCGAATACAAAAAACTAGTTTTGGATCAAGAAAATCAAGAATTGAGTCGCGAATACAAAAAACAAGTTTGGGATCAAGAAAATCATAAATTGGATCGCGAATACAAAAAACTAGTTTTGGATCAAGAAAATCAAGAATGGAGTCGCGAATAAAAAAAACTAGTTTTCGATCTAGAAAATCAAGAATTGAGTACCCAATACAGAAATCTAGTTTTCGATGAAAAAAATTAAGAATTGAGTCGCGAATACACAAAATTAGTTTTCGATGATGAAAACCTAGAGTTGAGTGCGCAACACAAAAAAATTGTTTTGGATCAAGAAAATCAAGAATTAAGACCCGAATTAAAAAACTAGTTTTGCATCCAGAAAAAAAATCAAGAATTGAGTCGCGAATACAAAAACAAGTTTTGGATTAATAAAATCATGAATTGAGTCGCGAATACAAAAAACTAGTGTTTGGATGAAGAAAATCAAGAATTGACTCTCCAATATAAAAAAAATTAGTTTTGGATCAAGAAAATCAGGAATTTAGTCCCCTATACAAAAAACTAGTTTTGGATAAAAAAAACAACACTTAAGTCGCGAATACAAAAAATTAGTTTTGTATCAAGAAAATCAAGAATTGAGTTGTAAATACAAAATTCTAGTTTTGGATAAAGAAAATCAAGAATTTGGTCGGGAATAAAAAAAACAAGTTTTGGATCAAGAAAATAAAGAATTGAGTCGCGAATACAAAAAACTAGTGTTTGGATGAAGAAAATCAAGAATTGACTCGCCAATATACAAAAAATTAGTTTTAGATCAAGAAAATCAGGAATTTAGTCGCATATACAAAAAACTAGTTTTGGATCAAAAAATTAACAATTAAGTCGCGAATACATAAAATTAGTTTTGGATCAAGAAAATCAAGAATTGAGTCGCGAATACAAAAAACTAGTTTTGGATCAAGAAAATCATGAATTTTGTGGCGAATACAAAAAACTACTTTTGGATCAAGAAAATTAAGAATTGGGTCGCGAATACAAAAAATTAGTTTTGAATCAACAAAATCAAGAATTGAGTGCCCCAAACAGAAAACTAGTTTTGGATCAAGAAAAATAAGAATCGAGTCGCGAATACAAAACTAGCTTGGGATCAAGAAAATCAAGAATTGAAGTAAGAATACACAAAACTAGCTTGGGATCAAGAAAATCAAGAATCGAGTCGCGAATACAGAAAACTAGTTTTGGATCAAGAAAATGAAGAATTGTTTCGCGAATACAAAAAACTAGTTTGGGATCAAGAAAATCTAGTTTTGGGTCGCGAATACACAAAACTAGTTTGGGATCAAGAAAATCAAGAATCGAGTCGCGAATACAAAAAACTAGTTTTGGATCAAGAAAATCAAGAATTGAGTCGCGAATACAAAAAACTAGTTTGGGATCAAGAAAATCAAAAATTGGATCGCGAATACAAAAAACTAGTTTTGGATCAAGAAAATGAAGAATGGAGTCGCGAATACAAAAAACTAGTTTTCGATCTAGAAAATCAACAATTGAATGCCCAATACAGAAAACTAATTTTCGATTAAAAAAATTAAGAATTGAGTCGCGAATACACAAAATTAGTTTTCGATTATGAAAACCTAGAGTTGAGTTCCCAACACAAAAAAATTGTTTTGGATCAAGAAAATCAAGAATTTATTCGCGAATACATAAAACTAGTTTTGGATCAACAAAATCAAGAAATTTGAGTCGCGAATACAAAAAACTAGTTTTGGATCAAGATAATCAAGAATTTGGTCGCGAATGCAAAAAACTAGTTTTGGATCAAGAAAATCTAGAATTGGGTCGCCGATACAGAAAACTAGTTTTGGATCAAGAAAAAATAAAGAATTGGGTCGCGAATACAGAAAACTAGTTTTGGATCAAGAAAATCAAGAATTGATTCGCGAATACAAAAAACTAGTTTGGGATCAAGAAAATCTAGTTTTGAGTCGCGAATACACAAAACTAGTTTGGGATCAAGAAAATCAAGAATTTTGTGGCGAATACAAAAAATTAGTTTTGGATCAAGAAAATTAAGAATTGAGTGCCCAATACAGAAAACTAGTTTTCGATCAAGAAAATAGAGAATTGAGTTCCCAAACAGAAAACTAGTTTTGGATCAAGAAATCAAGATTTGAGTTCGTGTACACAAAACTAGTTTTGGATCAAGAAAATCAAGAATTGGGTCGCGAATACAAAAAACCAGTTGTGGATCAAGAAAATCAAGAATTGGGTCTCCAATACAAAAAACCAATTTCGGATGAAGAAAATCAAGAATTCATTCGCGAATACATAAAACTAGTTTTGGATCAAAAAAATCAAGAATTCATTCGTGAATACATAAAACTAGTTTTGGATCAACAAAATCAAGAAATTTGAGTCGCGAATACAAAAAACTAGTTTTGGATCAAGATAATCAAGAATTCGGTCGCGAATGCAAAAAACTAGTTTTGGATCAAGAAAATCAAGAATTGGGTCGCCAATGCAAAAAACTAGTTTTGGATCAAGAAAATAAAAAATTGGGTCGCGAATAGAAAAACTAGTTTGGGATCAAGAAATTAAAGAATTGGGTCGCGAATACAGAAAACTAGTTTTGGATCAAGAAAATGAAGAATTGTTTCGCGAATACAAAAAACTAGTTTGGGATCAAGAAAATCTAGTTTTGGGTCGCGAATACACAAAACTAGTTTGGGATCAAGAAAATCAAGAATCGAGTCGCGAATACAAAAAACTAGTTTTGGATCAAGAAAATCAAGAATTGAGTCGCGAATACAAAAAACTAGTTTGGTATCAAGAAAATCAAAAATTGGATCGCGAATACAAAAAACTAGTTTTGGATCAAGAAAATCAAGAATGGAGTCGCGAATACAAAAAACTAGTTTTCGATCTAGAAAATCAAGAATTGAGTGCCCAATACAGAAAACTAGTTTTCGATCAAAAAAATTAAGAATTGAGTCGCGAATACACAAAATTAGTTTTCGATGATGAAAACGTAGAGTTGAGTGCCCAACACATAAAAATTGTTTTGGATCAAGAAAATCAAGAATTTATTCGCGAATACATAAAACTAGTTTTGGATCAACAAAATCAAGAAATTTGAGTCGCGAATACAAAAAACTAGTTTTGGATCAAGAAAATCAAGAATTGGGTCGCCAATGCAAAAAACTACTTTTGGATCAAGAAAATCAAGAATTGTGTCGCCAATGCAAAAAACTAGTTTTGGATTAAGAAAATCAAGAATTGGGTCGCGAATAGAAAAACTAGTTTGGGATCAAGAAAATAAAGAATTAGGTCGCGAATACAGAAAACTAGTTTTGGATCAAGAAAATCTAGTTTTGAGTCGCGAATACACAAAACTAGTTTGGGATCAAGAAAATCAAGAATTTTGTGGCGAATACAAAAAACTAGTTTTGGATCATGAAAATTAAGAATTGAGTGCCCAATACAGAAAACTAGTTTTCGATCAAGAAAATAAAGAATTGAGCTCCCAAACAGAAAACTAGTTTTGGATCAAGAAATCAAGATTTGAGTGCCTGTACAAAAAACTAGTTTTGGATCAAGAAAATCAAGAATTGGGTCGCGAATACAAAAAACCAGTTGTGGATCAAGAAAATCAAGAATTGGGTCTCCAATACAAAAAACCAATTTCGGATGAAGAAAATCAAGAATTCATTCGCGAATACATAAAACTAGTTTTGGATCAAGAAAATCAAGAATTCATTCGCGAATACATAAAACTAGTTTTGGATCAACAAAATCATGAAATTTGAGTCGCGAATACAAAAAACTAGTTGTGGATCAAGAGAATCAAGAATTTGGTCGCGAATGCAAAAAACTAGTTTTGGATCAAGAAAATCAAGAATTCATTCGCGAATGCAAAAAACTAGTTTTGGATCAAGAAAATAAAAAATTGGGTCGCGAATAGAAAAACTAGTTTGGGATCAAGAAATTAAAGAATTGGGTCGCGAATACAGAAAACTAGTTTTGGATCAAGAAAATGAAGAATTGTTTCGCGAATACAAAAAACTAGTTTGGGATCAAGAAAATCTAGTTTTGGGTCGCGAATACACAAAATTAGTTTGGGATCAAGAAAATCAAGAATCGAGTCGCGAATACAAAAAACTAGTTTTGGATCAAGAAAATCAAGAATGGAGTCGCGAATACAAAAAACTAGTTTTCGATCTAGAAAATCAAGAATTGAGTGCCCAATACAGAAAACTAGTTTTCGATCAAAAAAATTAAGAATTGAGTCGCGAATACACAAAATTAGTTTTCGATGATGAAAACGTAGAGTTGAGTGCCCAACACATAAAAATTGTTTTGGATCAAGAAAATCAAGAATTTATTCGCGAATACATAAAACTAGTTTTGGATCAACAAAATCAAGAAATTTGAGTCGCGAATACAAAAAACTAGTTTTGGATCAAGAAAATCAAGAATTGGGTCGCCAATGCAAAAAACTACTTTTGGATCAAGAAAATCAAGAGTTGGGTCGCCAATGCAAAAAACTAGTTTTGGATTAAGAAAATCAAGAATTGGGTCGCGAATAGAAAAACTAGTTTGGGATCAAGAAAATAAAGAATTAGGTCGCGAATACAGAAAACTAGTTTTGGATCAAGAAAATCTAGTTTTGAGTCGCGAATACACAAAACTAGTTTGGGATCAAGAAAATCAAGAATTTTGTGGCGAATACAAAAAACTAGTTTTGGATCATGAAAATTAAGAATTGAGTGCCCAATACAGAAAACTAGTTTTCGATCAAGAAAATAAAGAATTGAGCTCCCAAACAGAAAACTAGTTTTGGATCAAGAAATCAAGATTTGAGTGCCTGTACAAAAAACTAGTTTTGGATCAAGAAAATCAAGAATTGGGTCGCGAATACAAAAAACCAGTTGTGGATCAAGAAAATCAAGAATTGGGTCTCCAATACAAAAAACCAATTTCGGATGAAGAAAATCAAGAATTCATTCGCGAATACATAAAACTAGTTTTGGATCAAGAAAATCAAGAATTCATTCGCGAATACATAAAACTACTTTTGGATCAACAAAATCATGAAATTTGAGTCGCGAATACAAAAAACTAGTTGTGGATCAAGAGAATCAAGAATTTGGTCGCGAATGCAAAAAACTAGTTTTGGATCAAGAAAATCAAGAATTCATTCGCGAATGCATAAAACTAGTTTTGGATCAACAAAATCAAGAATTTAGTGGCGAATACAAAAAACTAGTTTTGGATCAAGATAATCAAGAATTTGGTCGCGAATGCAAAAAACTAGTTTTGGATCAAGAAAATCAAGAATTGGGTCGGGAATGCAAAAAAGTAGTTTTGGATCAAGAAAATCATGAATTGGGTCGCCAATGCAAAAAACTAGTTTTGGATCAAGAAAATAAAGAATCGGGTCGCGAATACAGAAAACTAGTTTTGGATCAAGAAAATCAATAATTGATTCGCGAATACAAAAAACTAGTTTGGGATCAAGAAAATCTAGTTTTGAGTCGCGAATACACAAAACTAGTTTGGGATCAAGAAAATCAGGAATTTTGTGGCCAATACAAAAAACTAGTTTTGGATCAAGAAAATTAAGAATTAAGTGCCCGATACGAAAACCTAGTTTGGGATCAAGAAAAGCAAGAATTGGGTCGTGAATTCAAAAAACTAGTTTTGGATTAAGAAAATCAAGAATTGAGTCGCGAATACAAAAAACAAGTTTTGGATCAAGAAAATCAAGAATTGAGTGCCCAATACAGAAAACTAGTTTTCGGTCAAGAAAATAAAGAATTGAGCTCCCAAACAGAAAACTAGTTTTGGATCAAGAAATCAAGATTTGAGTGCCCGTAGAAAAAACTAGTTTTGGATCAAGAAAATCAAGAATTGGGTCGCGAATACAAAAAACTAGTTGTGGATCAAGGAAATCAAGAATCGAGTCGCGAATACAAAAAATTAGTTTTGGATCAAGAAAATCAAGAATTGAGTCGCGAATACAAAAAACTAGTTTGGGATCAAGAAAATCAAAAATTGGATCGCGAATACAAAAAACTAGTTTTGGATCAAGAAAATGAAGAATGGAGTCGCGAATACAAAAAACTAGTTTTCGATCTAGAAAATCAACAATTGAGTGCCCAATACAGAAAACTAGTTTTCGATCAAAAAAATTAAGAATTGAGTCGCGAATACACAAAATTAGTTTTCGATGATGAAAACCTACAGTTGAGTGCCCGACACAAAAAAATTGTTTTGGATCAAGAAAATCAAGAATTTATTCGCGAATACATAAAACTAGTTTTGGATCAACAAAATCAAGAAATTTGAGTCGCGAATACAAAAAACCTAGTTTTGGATCAAGATAATCAAGAATTTGGTCGCGAATGCAAAAAACTAGTTTTGGATCAAGAAAATCTAGAATTGGGTCGCCGATACAAAAAACTAGTTTTGGATCAAGAAAAAATAAAAAATTGGGTCGCGAATACAGAAAACTAGTTTTGGATCAAGAAAATCAAGAATTGATTCGCGAATACAAAAAACTAGTTTGGGATCAAGAAAATCTAGTTTTGAGTCGCGAATACACAAAACTAGTTTGGGATCAAGAAAATCAAGAATTTTGTGGCGAATACAAAAAATTAGTGTTGGATCAAGAAAATTAAGAATTGAGAGCCCAATACAGAAAACTAGTTTTCGATCGAGAAAATAAAGAATTGAGCTCCCAAACAGAAAACTAGTTTTGGATCAAGAAATCAAGATTTGAGTGCGTGTACAAAAAACTAGTTTTGGATCAAGAAAATCAAGAATTGGGTCGCGAATACAAAAAACCAGTTGTGGATCAAGAAAATCAAGAATTGGGTCTCCAATACAAAAAACCAATTTCGGATGAAGAAAATCAAGAATTCATTCGCGAATACATAAAACTAGTTTTGGATCAAGAAAATCAAGAATTCATTCGCGAATACATAAAACTAGTTTGGGATCAAGAAAATCAAGAATTGGGTCGCGAATAGAAAAACTAGTTTGGGATCAAGAAATTAAAGAATTCATTCGCGAATACAGAAAACTAGTTTTGTATCAAGAAAATGAAGAATTGTTTCGCGAATACAAAAAACTAGTTTGGGATCAAGAAAATCTATTTTTGGGTCGCGAATACACAAAACTAGTTTGGGATCAAGAAAATCAAGAATCGAGTCGCGAATACAAAAAATTAGTTTTGGATCAAGAAAATCAATAATTGAGTCGCGAATACAAAAAACTAGTTTGGGATCAAGAAAATCAAAAATTGGATCGCGAATACAAAAAACTAGTTTTGGATCAAGAAAATGAAGAATGGAGTCGCGAATAAAAAAAAACTAGTTTTCGATCTAGAAAATCAACAATTGAGTGCCCACTACAGAAAACTAGTTTTCGATCAAAAAAATTAAGTATTGAGTCGCGAATACACAAAATTAGTTTTCGATGATGAAAACCTAGAGTTGAGTGCCCAACACAAAAAAATTGTTTTGGATCAAGAAAATTAAGAATTTATTCGCGAATACATAAAACTAGTTTTGGATCAACAAAATCAAGAAATTTGAGTCGCGAATACAAAAAACTAGTTTTGGATCAAGATAATCAAGAATTTGGTCGCGAATGCAAAAAACTATTTTTGGATCAAGAAAATCTAGAATTGGGTCGCCGATACAAAAAACTAGTTTTGGATCAAGAAAAAATAAAGAATTGGGTCGCGAATACAGAAAACTAGTTTTGGATCAAGAAAATGAAGAATTGATTCGCGAATACAAAAAACTAGTTTGGAATCAAGAAAATCTAGTTTTGAGTCGCGAATACACAAAACTAGTTTGGGATCAAGAAAATCAAGAATTTTGTGGCGAATACAAAAAACTAGTTTTGGATCAAGAAAATTAAGAATTGAGTTCCCAATACAGAAAACTAGTTTTCGATCAAGAAAATAAAGAATTGAGCTCCCAAACAGAAAACTAGTTTTGGATCAAGAAATCAAGATTTGAGTGCCTGTACAAAAAACTAGTTTTGGATCAAGAAAATCAAGAATTGGGTCGCGAATACAAAAAACCAGTTGTGGATCAAGAAAATCAAGAATTGGGTCTCCAATACAAAAAACCAATTTCGGATGAAGAAAATCAAGAATTCATTCGCGAATACATAAAACTAGTTTTGGATCAAGAAAATCAAGAATTCATTCGCGAATACATAAAACTAGTTTTGGATCCACAAAATAAAGAAATTTGGGTCGCGAATACAAAAAACTAGTTTTGGATCAAGATAATCAAGAATTCGGTCGCGAATGCAAAAAACTAGTTTTGGTTCAAGAAAATCAAGAATTGGGTCGCCAATGCAAAAAACTAGTTTTGGATCAAGAAAATAAAAAATTGGGTCGCGAATAGAAAAACTAGTTTGGGATCAAGAAATTAAAGAATTGGGTCGCGAATACAGAAAACTAGTTTTGTATCAAGAAAATGAAGAATTGTTTCGCGAATACAAAAAACTAATTTCGGATCAAGAAAATCTAGTTTTGGGTCGCGAATACACAAAACTAGTTTGGGATCAAGAAAATCAAGAATCGAGTCGCGAATACAAAAAACTAGTTTTGGATCAAGAAAATCAAGAATTGAGTCGCGAATACAAAAAACTAGTGTGGGATCAAGAAAATCAAAAATTGGATCGCGAATACAAAAAACTAGTTTTGGATCAAGAAAATGAAGAATTGTTTCGCGAATACAAAAAACTAGTTTGGGATCAAGAAAATCTAGTTTTGGGTCGCGAATACACAAAACTAGTTTGGGATCAAGAAAATCAAGAATCGAGTCGCGAATACAAAAAACTAGTTTTGGATCAAGAAAATCAAGAATTGAGTCGCGAATACAAAAAACTAGTGTGGGATCAAGAAAATCAAAAATTGGATCGCGAATACAAAAAACTAGTTTTGGATCAAGAAAATGAAGAATGGAGTCGCGAATACAAAAAACTAGTTTTCGATCTAGAAAATCAACAATTCAGTGCCCAATACAGAAAACTAGTTTTCGATCAAAAAAATTAAGAATTGAGTCGTGAATACACAAAATTAGTTTTCGATGATGAAAACCTACAGTTGAGTGCCCGACACAAAAAAATTGTTTTGGATCAAGAAAATCAAGAATTTATTCGCGAATACATAAAACTAGTTTTGGATCAACAAAATCAAGAAATTTGAGTCGCGAATACAAAAAACCTAGTTTTGGATCAATATAATCAAGAATTTGGTCGCGAATGCAAAAAACTAGTTTTGGATCAAGAAAATCTAGAATTGGGTCGCCGATACAAAAAACTAGTTTTGGATCAAGAAAAAATAAAGAATTGGGTCGCGAATACAGAAAACTAGTTTTGGATCAAGAAAATCAAGAATTGATTCGCGAATACACAAAACTAGTTTGGGATCAAGAAAATCAAGAATTTTGTGGCGAATACAAAAAACTAGTTTTGGATCATGAAAATTAAGAATTGAGTGCCCAATACAGAAAACTAGTTTTCGATCGAGAAAATAAAGAATTGAGCTCCCAAACAGAAAACTAGTTTTGGATCAAGAAATCAAGATTTGAGTGCCTGTACAAAAAACTAGTTTTGGATCAAGAAAAAATCAAGAATTGGGTCGCGAATACAAAAAACCAGTTGTGGATCAAGAAAATCAAGAATTGGGTCTCCAATACAAAAAACCAATTTCGGATGAAGAAAATCAAGAATTCATTCGCGAATACATAAAACTAGTTTTGGATCAAGAAAATCAAGAATTCATTCGCGAATACATAAAACTAGTTTTGGATCAACAAAATCATGAAATTTGAGTCGCGAATACAAAAAACTAGTTGTGGATCAAGAGAATCAAGAATTTGGTCGCGAATGCAAAAAACTAGTTTTGGATCAAGAAAATCAAGAATTCATTCGCGAATGCATAAAACTAGTTTTGGATCAACAAAATCAAGAATTTAGTGGCGAATACAAAATACTAGTTTTGGATCAAGATAATCAAGAATTTGGTCGCGAATGCAAAAAACTAGTTTTGGATCAAGAAAATCAAGAATTGGGTCGGGAATGCAAAAAACTAGTTTTGGATCAAGAAAATCATGAATTGGGTCGCCAATGCAAAAAACTTGTTTTGGATCAAGAAAATAAAGAATCGGGTCGCGAATACAGAAAACTAGTTTTGGATCAAGAAAAACAAGAATTGATTCGCGAATACAAAAAACTAGTTTGGGATCAAGAAAATCTAGTTTTGAGTCGCGAATACACAAAACTAATTTGGGATCAAGAAAATCAGGAATTTTGTGGCCAATACAAAAAACTAGTTTTGGATCAAGAAAATCAAGAATTAAGTGCCCGATACGAAAACCTAGTTTGGGATCAAGAAAAGCAAGAATTGGGTCGTGAATTCAAAAAACTAGTTTTGGATTAAGAAAATCAAGAATTGAGTCGCGAATACAAAAAACAAGTTTTGGATCAAGAAAATCAAGAATTGAGTCGCGAATACAAAAAACTAGTTTTCGGTCAAGAAAATAAAGAATTGAGCTCCCAAACAGAAAACTAGTTTTGGATCAAGAAATCAAGATTTGAGTGCCCGTAGAAAAAACTAGTTTTGGATCAAGAAAATCAAGAATTGGGTCGCGAATACAAAAAACTAGTTGTGGATCAAGGAAATCAAGAATCGAGTCGCGAATACAAAAAATTAGTTTTGGATCAAGAAAATCAAGAATTGAGTCGCGAATACAAAAAACTAGTTTGGGATCAAGAAAATCAAAAATTGGATCGCGAATACAAAAAACTAGTTTTGGATCAAGAAAATGAAGAATGGAGTCGCGAATACAAAAAACTAGTTTTCGATCTAGAAAATCAACAATTGAGTGCCCAATACAGAAAACTAGTTTTCGATCAAAAAAATTAAGAATTGAGTCGCGAATACACAAAATTAGTTTTCGATGATGAAAACCTACAGTTGAGTGCCCGACACAAAAAAATTGTTTTGGATCAAGAAAATCAAGAATTTATTCGCGAATACATAAAACTAGTTTTGGATCAACAAAATCAAGAAATTTGAGTCGCGAATACAAAAAACCTAGTTTTGGATCTAGATAATCAAGAATTTGGTCGCGAATGCAAAAAACTAGTTTTGGATCAAGAAAATCTAGAATTGGGTCGCCGATACAAAAAACTAGTTTTGGATCAAGAAAAAATAAAGAATTGGGTCGCGAATACAGAAAACTAGTTTTGGATCAAGAAAATCAAGAATTGATTCGCGAATACAAAAAACTAGTTTGGGATCAAGAAAATCTAGTTTTGAGTCGCGAATACACAAAACTAGTTTGGGATCAAGAAAATCAAGAATTTTGTGGCGAATACAAAAAATTAGTTTTGGATCAAGAAAATTAAGAATTGAGAGCCCAATACAGAAAACTAGTTTTCGATCGAGAAAATAAAGAATTGAGCTCCCAAACAGAAAACTAGTTTTGGATCAAGAAATCAAGATTTGAGTGCCTGTACAAAAAACTAGTTTTGGATCAAGAAAATCAAGAATTGGGTCGCGAATACAAAAAACCAGTTGTGGATCAAGAAAATCAAGAATTTATTCGCGAATACATAAAACTAGTTTTGGATCAACAAAATCAAGAAATTTGAGTCGCGAATACAAAAAACCTAGTTTTGGATCAAGATAATCAAGAATTTGGTCGCGAATGCAAAAAACTAGTTTTGGATCAAGAAAATCTAGAATTGGGTCGCCGATACAAAAAACTAGTTTTGGATCAAGAAAAAATAAAGAATTGGGTCGCGAATACAGAAAACTAGTTTTGGATCAAGAAAATCAAGAATTGATTCGCGAATACAAAAAACTAGTTTGGGATTAAGAAAATCTAGTTTTGAGTCGCGAATACACAAAACTAGTTTGGGATCAAGAAAATCAAGAATTTTGTGGCGAATACAAAAAATTAGTTTTGGATCAAGAAAATTAAGAATTGAGTGCCCAATACAGAAAACTAGTTTTCGATCAAGAAAATAAAGAATTGAGTTCCCAAACAGAAAACTAGTTTTGGATCAAGAAATCAAGATTTGAGTGCGTGTACAAAAAACTAGTTTTGGATCAAGAAAATCAAGAATTGGGTCTCCAGTACAAAAAACCAATTTCGGATGAAGAAAATCAAGAATTCATTCGCGAATACATAAAACAAGTTTTGGATCAAGAAAATCAAGAATTGGGTCGCGAATACAAAAAACTAGTTGTGGATCAAGAAAATCAAGAATTGGGTCGCGAATAGAAAAACTAGTTTGGGATCAAGAAATTAAAGAATTCATTCGCGAATACAGAAAACTAGTTTTGTAACAAGAAAATGAAGAATTGTTTCGCGAATACAAAAAACTAGTTTGGGATCAAGAAAATCTATTTTTGGGTCGCGAATACACAAAACTAGTTTGGGATCAAGAAAATCAAGAATCGAGTCGCGAATACAAAAAATTAGTTTTGGATCAAGAAAATCAATAATTGAGTCGCGAATACAAAAAACTAGTTTGGGATCAAGAAAATCAAAAATTGGATCGCGAATACAAAAAACTAGTTTTGGATCAAGAAAATGAAGAATGGAGTCGCGAATAAAAAAAAACTAGTTTTCGATCTAGAAAATCAACAATTGAGTGCCCAATACAGAAAACTAGTTTTCGATCAAAAAAATTAAGTATTGAGTCGCGAATACACAAAATTAGTTTTCGATGATGAAAACCTAGAGTTGAGTGCCCAACACAAAAAAATTGTTTTGGATCAAGAAAATTAAGAACTTATTCGCGAATACATAAAACTAGTTTTGGATCAACAAAATCAAGAAATTTGAGTCGCGAATACAAAAAACTAGTTTTGGATCAAGATAATCAAGAATTTGGTCGCGAATGCAAAAAACTATTTTTGGATCAAGAAAATCTAGAATTGGGTCGCCGATACAAAAAACTAGTTTTGGATCAAGAAAAAATAAAGAATTGGGTCGCGAATACAGAAAACTAGTTTTGGATCAAGAAAAAATCAAGAATTGATTCGCGAATACAAAAAACTAGTTTGGGATCAAGAAAATCTAGTTTTGAGTCGCGAATACACAAAACTAGTTTGGGATCAAGAAAATCAAGAATTTTTTGGCGAATACAAAAAACTAGTTTTGGATCAAGAAAATTAAGAATTGAGTGCCCAATACAGAAAACTAGTTTTCGATCAAGAAAATAAAGAATTGAGCTCCCAAAGAGAAAACTAGTTTTGGATCAAGAAATCAAGATTTGAGTGCCTGTACAAAAAACTAGTTTTGGATCAAGAAAATCAAGAATTGGGTCGCGAATACAAAAAACCAGTTGTGGATCAAGAAAATCAAGAATTGGGTCTCCAACACAAAAAACCAATTTCGGATGAACAAAATCAAGAATTCTTTCGCGAATACATAAAACTAGTTTTGGATCAAGAAAATCTAGAATTCATTCGCGAATACATAAAACTAGTTTTGGATCCACAAAATCAAGAAATTTGGGTCGCGAATACAAAAAACTAGTTTTGGATCAAGATAATCAAGAATTCGGTCGCGAATGCAAAAAACTAGTTTTGGATCAAGAAAATCAAGAATTGGGTCGCCAATGCAAAAAACTAGTTTTGGATCAAGAAAATAAAAAATTGGGTCGCGAATAGAAAAACTAGTTTGGGATCAAGAAATTAAAGAATTGGGTCGTGAATACAGAAAACTAGTTTTGTATCAAGAAAATGAAGAATTGTTTCGCGAATACAAAAAACTAGTTTGGGATCAAGAAAATCTAGTTTTGGGTCGCGAATACACAAAACTAGTTTGGGATCAAGAAAATCAAGAATCGAGTCGCGAATACAAAAAACTAGTTTTGGATCAAGAAAATCAAGAATTGAGTCGCGAATACAAAAAACTAGTGTGGGATCAAGAAAATCAAAAATTGGATCGCGAATACAAAAAACTAGTTTTGGATCAAGAAAATGAAGAATGGAGTCGCGAATACAAAAAACTAGTTTTCGATCTAGAAAATCAACAATTCAGTGCCCAATACAGAAAACTAGTTTTCGATCAAAAAAATTAAGAATTGAGTCGTGAATACACAATATTAGTTTTCGATGATGAAAACCTATAGTTGAGTGCCCGACACAAAAAAATTGTTTTGGATCAAGAAAATCAAGAATTTATTCGCGAATACATAAAACTAGTTTTGGATCAACAAAATCAAGAAATTTGAGTCGCGAATACAAAAAACCTAGTTTTGGATCAAGATAATCAAGAATTTGGTCGCGAATGCAAAAAACTAGTTTTGGATCAAGAAAATCTAGAATTGGGTCGCCGATACAAAAAACTAGTTTTGGATCAAGAAAAAATAAAGAATTGGGTCGCGAATACAGAAAACTAGTTTTGGATCAAGAAAATCAAGAATTGATTCGCGAATACAAAAAACTAGTTTGGGATCAAGAAAATCTAGTTTTGAGTCGCGAATACACAAAACTAGTTTGGGATCAAGAAAATCAAGAATTTTGTGGCGAATACAAAAAATTAGTTTTGGATCAAGAAAATTAAGAATTGAGAGCCCAATACAGAAAACTAGTTTTCGATCGAGAAAATAAAGAATTGAGCTCCCAAACAGAAAACTAGTTTTGGATCAAGAAATCAAGATTTGAGTGCCTGTACAAAAAACTAGTTTTGGATCAAGAAAATCAAGAATTGGGTCGCGAATACAAAAAACCAGTTGTGGATCAAGAAAATCAAGAATTGGGTCTCCAATACAAAAAACCAATTTCGGATGAAGAAAATCAAGAATTCATTCGCGAATACATAAAACTAGTTTTGGATCAAGAAAATCAAGAATTCATTCGCGAATACATAAAACTAGTTTTGGATCAACAAAATCATGAAATTTGAGTCGCGAATACAAAAAACTAGTTGTGGATCAAGAGAATCAAGAATTTGGTCGCGAATGCAAAAAACTAGTTTTGGATCAAAAAAATCAAGAATTCATTCGCGAATGCATAAAACTAGTTTTGGATCAACAAAATCAAGAATTTAGTGGCGAATACAAAAAACTAGTTTTGGATCAAGATAATCAAGAATTTGGTCGCGAATGCAAAAAACTAGTTTTGGATCAAGAAAATCAAGAATTGGGTCGGGAATGCAAAAAACTAGTTTTGGATCAAGAAAATCATGAATTGGGTCGCTAATGCAAAAAACTAGTTTTGGATCAAGAAAATAAAGAATCGGGTCGCGAATACAGAAAACTAGTTTTGGATCAAGAAAATCAAGAATTGATTCGCGAATACAAAAAACTAGTTTGGGATCAAGAAAATCTAGTTTTGAGTCGCGAATACACAAAACTAGTTTGGGATCAAGAAAATCAGGAATTTTGTGGCCAATACAAAAAACTAGTTTTGGATCAAGAAAATCAAGAATTAAGTGCCCGATACGAAAACCTAGTTTGGGATCAAGAAAAGCAAGAATTGGGTCGTGAATTCAAAAAACTAGTTTTGGATTAAGAAAATCAAGAATTGAGTCGCGAATACAAAAAACAAGTTTTGGATCAAGAAAATCAAGAATTGAGTGCCCAATACAGAAAACTAGTTTTCGGTCAAGAAAATAAAGAATTGAGCTCCCAAACAGAAAACTAGTTTTGGATCAAGAAATCAAGATTTGAGTGCCCGTAGAAAAAACTAGTTTTGGATCAAGAAAATCAAGAATTGGGTCGCGAATACAAAAAACTAGTTGTGGATCAAGGAAATCAAGAATCGAGTCGCGAATACAAAAAATTAGTTTTGGATCAAGAAAATCAAGAATTGAGTCGCGAATACAAAAAACTAGTTTGGGATCAAGAAAATCAAAAATTGGATCGCGAATACAAAAAACTAGTTTTGGATCAAGAAAATGAAGAATGGAGTCGCGAATACAAAAAACTAGTTTTCGATCTAGAAAATCAACAATTGAGTGCCCAATACAGAAAACTAGTTTTCGATCAAAAAAATTAAGAATTGAGTCGCGAATACACAAAATTAGTTTTCGATGATGAAAACCTACAGTTGAGTGCCCAACACAAAAAAATTGTTTTGGATCAAGAAAATCATGAATTTATTCGCGAATACATAAAACTAGTTTTGGATCAACAAAATCAAGAAATTTGAGTCGCGAATACAAAAAACCTAGTTTTGGATCAAGATAATCAAGAATTTGGTCGCGAATGCAAAAAACTAGTTTTGGATCAAGAAAATCTAGAATTGGGTCGCCGATACAAAAAACTAGTTTTGGATCAAGAAAAAATAAAGAATTGGGTCGCGAATACAGAAAACTAGTTTTGGATCAAGAAAATCAAGAATTGATTCGCGAATACAAAAAACTAGTTTGGGATCAAGAAAATCTAGTTTTGAGTCGCGAATACACAAAACTAGTTTGGGATCAAGAAAATCAAGAATTTTGTGGCGAATACAAAAAATTAGTTTTGGATCAAGAAAATTAAGAATTGAGTGCCCAATACAGAAAACTAGTTTTCGATCAAGAAAATAAAGAATTGAGTTCCCAAACAGAAAACTAGTTTTGGATCAAGAAATCAAGATTTGAGTGCGTGTACAAAAAACTAGTTTTGGATCAAGAAAATCAAGAATTGGGTCGCGAATACAAAAAACTAGTTGTGGATCAAGAAAATCAAGAATTGGGTCTCCAGTACAAAAAACCAATTTCGGGTGAAGAAAATCAAGAATTCATTCGCGAATACATAAAACAAGTTTTGGATCAAGAAAATCAAGAATTGGGTCGCGAATACAAAAAACTAGTTGTGGATCAAGAAAATCAAGAATTGGGTCGCGAATAGAAAAACTAGTTTGGGATCAAGAAATTAAAGAATTCATTCGCGAATACAGAAAACTAGTTTTGTAACAAGAAAATGAAGAATTGTTTCGCGAATACAAAAAACTAGTTTTGGATCAAGAAAATCAAGAATTGGGTCGCGAATACAAAAAACTAGTTGTGGATCAAGGAAATCAAGAATCGAGTCGCGAATACAAAAAATTAATTTTCGATCAAGAAAATCAAGAATTGAGTCGCGAATACACAAAATTAGTTTTCGATGATGAAAACCTACAGTTGAGTGCCCAACACAAAAAAATTGTTTTGGATCAAGAAAATCATGAATTTATTCGCGAATACATAAAACTAGTTTTGGATCAACAAAATCAAAAAATTTGAGTCGCGAATACAAAAAACCTAGTTTTGGATCAAGATAATCAAGAATTTGGTCGCGAATGCAAAAAACTAGTTTTGGATCAAGAAAATCTAGAATTGGGTCGCCGATACAAAAAACTAGTTTTGGATCAAGAAAAAATAAAGAATTGGGTCGCGAATACAGAAAACTAGTTTTGGATCAAGAAAATCAAGAATTGATTCGCGAATACAAAAAACTAGTTTGGGATCAAGAAAATCTAGTTTTGAGTCGCGAATACACAAAACTAGTTTGGGATCAAGAAAATCAAGAATTTAGTGGCGAATACAAAAAATTAGTTTTGGATCAAGAAAATTAAGAATTGAGTGCCCAATACAGAAAACTAGTTTTCGATCAAGAAAATAAAGAATTGAGTTCCCAAACAGAAAACTAGTTTTGGATCAAGAAATCAAGATTTGAGTGCGTGTACAAAAAACTAGTTTTGGATCAAGAAAATCAAGAATTGGGTCGCGAATACAAAAAACTAGTTGTGGATCAAGAAAATCAAGAATTGGGTCTCCAGTACAAAAAACCAATTTCGGATGAAGAAAATCAAGAATTCATTCGCGAATACATAAAACAAGTTTTGGATCAAGAAAATCAAGAATTGGGTCGCGAATACAAAAAACTAGTTGTGGATCAAGAAAATCAAGAATTGGGTCGCGAATAGAAAAACTAGTTTGGGATCAAGAAACTTAAAGAATTCATTCGCGAATACAGAAAACTAGTTTTGTAACAAGAAAATGAAGAATTGTTTCGCGAATACAAAAAACTAGTTTTGGATCAAGAAAATCAAGAATTGGGTCGCGAATACAAAAAACTAGTTGTGGATCAAGGAAATCAAGAATCGAGTCGCGAATACAAAAAATTAATTTTCGATCAAGAAAATCAAGAATTGAGTCGCGAATACACAAAATTAGTTTTCGATGATGAAAACCTACAGTTGAGTGCCCAACACAAAAAAATTGTTTTGGATCAAGAAAATCATGAATTTATTCGCGAATACATAAAACTAGTTTTGGATCAACAAAATCAAAAAATTTGAGTCGCGAATACAAAAAACCTAGTTTTGGATCAAGATAATCAAGAATTTGGTCGCGAATGCAAAAAACTAGTTTTGGATCAAGAAAATCTAGAATTGGGTCGCCGATACAAAAAACTAGTTTTGGATCAAGAAAAAATAAAGAATTGGGTCGCGAATACAGAAAACTAGTTTTGGATCAAGAAAATCAAGAATTGATTCGCGAATACAAAAAACTAGTTTGGGATCAAGAAAATCTAGTTTTGAGTCGCGAATACACAAAACTAGTTTGGGATCAAGAAAATCAAGAATTTAGTGGCGAATACAAAAAATTAGTTTTGGATCAAGAAAATTAAGAATTGAGTGCCCAATACAGAAAACTAGTTTTCGATCAAGAAAATAAAGAATTGAGTTCCCAAACAGAAAACTAGTTTTGGATCAAGAAATCAAGATTTGAGTGCGTGTACAAAAAACTAGTTTTGGATCAAGAAAATCAAGAATTGGGTCGCGAATACAAAAAACTAGTTGTGGATCAAGAAAATCAAGAATTGGGTCTCCAGTACAAAAAACCAATTTCGGATGAAGAAAATCAAGAATTCATTCGCGAATACATAAAACAAGTTTTGGATCAAGAAAATCAAGAATTGGGTCGCGAATACAAAAAACTAGTTGTGGATCAAGAAAATCAAGAATTGGGTCGCGAATAGAAAAACTAGTTTGGGATCAAGAAATTAAAGAATTCATTCGCGAATACAGAAAACTAGTTTTGTAACAAGAAAATGAAGAATTGTTTCGCGAATACAAAAAACTAGTTTTGGATCAAGAAAATCAAGAATTGGGTCGCGAATACAAAAAACTAGTTGTGGATCAAGGAAATCAAGAATCGAGTCGCGAATACAAAAAATTAGTTTTGGATCAAGAAAATCAAGAATTGAGTCGCGAATACAAAAAACTAGTTTGGGATCAAGAAAATCAAAAATTGGATCGCGAATACAAAAAACTAGTTTTGGATCAAGAAAATGAAGAATGGAGTCGCGAATAAAAAAAACTAGTTTTCGATCTAGAAAATCAACAATTGAGTGCCCAATACAGAAAACTAGTTTTCGATCAAAAAAATTAAGTATTGAGTCGCGAATACACAAAATTAGTTTTCGATGATGAAAACCTAGAGTTGAGTGCCCAACACAAAAAAATTGTTTTGGATCAAGAAAATTAAGAATTTATTCGCGAATACATAAAACTAGTTTTGGATCAACAAAATCAAGAAATATGAGTCGCGAATACAAAAAACTAGTTTTCGATCAAGATAATCAAGAATTTGGTCGCGAATGCAAAAAACTATTTTTGGATCAAGAAAATCTAGAATTGGGTCGCCGATACAAAAAACTAGTTTTGGATCAACAAAAAATAAAGAATTGGGTCGCGAATACAGAAAACTAGTTTTGGATCAAGAAAAAATCAAGAATTGATTCGCGAATACAAAAAACTAGTTTGGGATCAAGAAAATCTAGTTTTGAGTCGCGAATACACAAAACTAGTTTGGGATCAAGAAAATCAAGAATTTTGTGGCGAATACAAAAAATTAGTTTTGGATCAAGAAAATTAAGAATTGAGTGCCCAATACAGAAAACTAGTTTTCGATCAAGAAAATAAAGAATTGAGCTCCCAAAGAGAAAACTAGTTTTGGATCAAGAAATCAAGATTTGAGTGCCTGTACAAAAAACTAGTTTTGGATCAAGAAAATCAAGAATTGGGTCGCGAATACAAAAAACCAGTTGTGGATCAAGAAAATCAAGAATTGGGTCTCCAACACAAAAAACCAATTTCGGATGAACAAAATCAAGAATTCATTCGCGAATACATAAAACTAGTTTTGGATTAAGAAAATCTAGAATTCATTCGCGAATACATAAAACTAGTTTTGGATCCACAAAATCAAGAAATTTGGGTCGCGAATACAAAAAACTAGTTTTGGATCAAGATAATCAAGAATTCGGTCGCGAATGCAAAAAACTAGTTTTGGATCAAGAAAATCAAGAATTGGGTCGCCAATGCAAAAAACTAGTTTTGGATCAAGAAAATATAAAATTGGGTCGCGAATAGAAAAACTAGTTTGGGATCAAGAAATTAAAGAATTGGGTCGCGAATACAGAAAACTAGTTTTGTATCAAGAAAATGAAGAATTGTTTCGCGAATACAAAAAACTAGTTTGGGATCAAGAAAATCTAGTTTTGGGTCGCGAATACACAAAACTAGTTTGGGATCAAGAAAATCAAGAATCGAGTCGCGAATACAAAAAACTAGTTTTGGATCAAGAAAATCAAGAATTGAGTCGCGAATACAAAAAACTAGTGTGGGATCAAGAAAATCAAAAATTGGATCGCGAATACAAAAAACTAGTTTTGGATCAAGAAAATGAAGAATGGAGTCGCGAATACAAAAAACTAGTTTTCGATCTAGAAAATCAACAATTCAGTGCCCAATACAGAAAACTAGTTTTCGATCAAAAAAATTAAGAATTGAGTCGTGAATACACAAAATTAGTTTTCGATGATGAAAACCTACAGTTGAGTGCCCGACACAAAAAAATTGTTTTGGATCAAGAAAATCAAGAATTTATTCGCGAATACATAAAACTAGTTTTGGATCAACAAAATCAAGAAATATGAGTCGCGAATACAAAAAACTAGTTTTGGATCAAGATAATTAAGAATTTGGTCGCGAATGCAAAAAACTATTTTTGGATCAAGAAAATCTAGAATTGGGTCGCCGATACAAAAAACTAGTTTTGGATCAAGAAAAAATAAAGAATTGGGTCGCGAATACAGAAAACTAGTTTTGGATCAAGAAAAAATCAAGAATTGATTCGCGAATACAAAAAACTAGTTTGGGATCAAGAAAATCTAGTTTTGAGTCGCGAATACACAAAACTAGTTTGGGATCAAGAAAATCAAGAATTTTTTGGCGAATACAAAAAACTAGTTTTGGATCAAGAAAATTAAGAATTGAGTGCCCAATACAGAAAACTAGTTTTCGATCAAGAAAATAAAGAATTGAGCTCCCAAAGAGAAAACTAGTTTTGGATCAAGAAATCAAGATTTGAGTGCCTGTACAAAAAACTAGTTTTGGATCAAGAAAATCAAGAATTGGGTCGCGAATACAAAAAACCAGTTGTGGATCAAGAAAATCAAGAATTGGGTCTCCAACACAAAAAACCAATTTCGGATGAACAAAATCAAGAATTCATTCGCGAATACATAAAACTAGTTTTGGATCAAGAAAATCTAGAATTCATTCGCGAATACATAAAACTAGTTTTGGATCCACAAAATCAAGAAATTTGGGTCGCGAATACAAAAAACTAGTTTTGGATCAAGATAATCAAGAATTCGGTCGCGAATGCAAAAAACTAGTTTTGGATCAAGAAAATCAAGAATTGGGTCGCCAATGCAAAAAACTAGTTTTGGATCAAGAAAATAAAAAATTGGGTCGCGAATAGAAAAACTAGTTTGGGATCAAGAAATTAAAGAATTGGGTCGTGAATACAGAAAACTAGTTTTGTATCAAGAAAATGAAGAATTGTTTCGCGAATACAAAAAACTAGTTTGGGATCAAGAAAATCTAGTTTTGGGTCGCGAATACACAAAACTAGTTTGGGATCAAGAAAATCAAGAATCGAGTCGCGAATACAAAAAACTAGTTTTGGATCAAGAAAATCAAGAATTGAGTCGCGAATACAAAAAACTAGTGTGGGATCAAGAAAATCAAAAATTGGATCGCGAATACAAAAAACTAGTTTTGGATCAAGAAAATGAAGAATGGAGTCGCGAATACAAAAAACTAGTTTTCGATCTAGAAAATCAACAATTCAGTGCCCAATACAGAAAACTAGTTTTCGATCAAAAAAATTAAGAATTGAGTTGTGAATACACAATATTAGTTTTCGATGATGAAAACCTACAGTTGAGTGCCCGACACAAAAAAATTGTTTTGGATCAAGAAAATCAAGAATTTATTCGCGAATACATAAAACTAGTTTTGGATCAACAAAATCAAGAAATTTGAGTCGCGAATACAAAAAACCTAGTTTTGGATCAAGATAATCAAGAATTTGGTCGCGAATGCAAAAAACTAGTTTTGGATCAAGAAAATCTAGAATTGGGTCGCCGATACAAAAAACTAGTTTTGGATCAAGAAAAAATAAAGAATTGGGTCGCGAATACAGAAAACTAGTTTTGGATCAAGAAAATCAAGAATTGATTCGCGAATACAAAAAACTAGTTTGGGATCAAGAAAATCTAGTTTTGAGTCGCGAATACACAAAACTAGTTTGGGATCAAGAAAATCAAGAATTTTGTGGCGAATACAAAAAATTAGTTTTGGATCAAGAAAATTAAGAATTGAGAGCCCAATACAGAAAACTAGTTTTCGATCGAGAAAATAAAGAATTGAGCTCCCAAACAGAAAACTAGTTTTGGATCAAGAAATCAAGATTTGAGTGCCTGTACAAAAAACTAGTTTTGGATCAAGAAAATCAAGAATTGGGTCGCGAATACAAAAAACCAGTTGTGGATCAAGAAAATCAAGAATTGGGTCTCCAATACAAAATACCAATTTCGGATGAAGAAAATCAAGAATTCATTCGCGAATACATAAAACTAGTTTTGGATCAAGAAAATCAAGAATTCATTCGCGAATACATAAAACTAGTTTTGGATCAACAAAATCATGAAATTTGAGTCGCGAATACAAAAAACTAGTTGTGGATCAAGAGAATCAAGAATTTGGTCGCGAATGCAAAAAACTAGTTTTGGATCAAAAAAATCAAGAATTCATTCGCGAATGCATAAAACTAGTTTTGGATCAACAAAATCAAGAATTTAGTGGCGAATACAAAAAACTAGTTTTGGATCAAGATAATCAAGAATTTGGTCGCGAATGCAAAAAACTAGTTTTGGATCAAGAAAATCAAGAATTGGGTCGGGAATGCAAAAAACTAGTTTTGGATCAAGAAAATCATGAATTGGGTCGCTAATGCAAAAAACTAGTTTTGGATCAAGAAAATAAAGAATCGGGTCGCGAATACAGAAAACTAGTTTTGGATCAAGAAAATCAAGAATTGATTCGCGAATACAAAAAACTAGTTTGGGATCAAGAAAATCTAGTTTTGAGTCGCGAATACACAAAACTAGTTTGGGATCAAGAAAATCAGGAATTTTGTGGCCAATACAAAAAACTAGTTTTCGGTCAAGAAAATAAAGAATTGAGCTCCCAAACAGAAAACTAGTTTTGGATCAAGAAATCAAGATTTGAGTGCCCGTAGAAAAAACTAGTTTTGGATCAAGAAAATCAAGAATTGGGTCGCGAATACAAAAAACTAGTTGTGGATCAAGGAAATCAAGAATCGAGTCGCGAATACAAAAAATTAGTTTTGGATCAAGAAAATCAAGAATTGAGTCGCGAATACAAAAAACTAGTTTGGGATCAAGAAAATCAAAAATTGGATCGCGAATACAAAAAACTAGTTTTGGATCAAGAAAATGAAGAATGGAGTCGCGAATACAAAAAACTAGTTTTCGATCTAGAAAATCAACAATTGAGTGCCCAATACAGAAAACTAGTTTTCGATCAAAAAAATTAAGAATTGAGTCGCGAATACACAAAATTAGTTTTCGATGATGAAAACCTACAGTTGAGTGCCCAACACAAAAAAATTGTTTTGGATCAAGAAAATCATGAATTTATTCGCGAATACATAAAACTAGTTTTGGATCAACAAAATCAAGAAATTTGAGTCGCGAATACAAAAAACCTAGTTTTGGATCAAGATAATCAAGAATTTGGTCGCGAATGCAAAAAACTAGTTTTGGATCAAGAAAATCTAGAATTGGGTCGCCGATACAAAAAACTAGTTTTGGATCAAGAAAAAATAAAGAATTGGGTCGCGAATACAGAAAACTAGTTTTGGATCAAGAAAATCAAGAATTGATTCGCGAATACAAAAAACTAGTTTGGGATCAAGAAAATCTAGTTTTGAGTCGCGAATACACAAAACTAGTTTGGGATCAAGAAAATCAAGAATTTTGTGGCGAATACAAAAAATTAGTTTTGGATCAAGAAAATTAAGAATTGAGTGCCCAATACAGAAAACTAGTTTTCGATCAAGAAAATAAAGAATTGAGTTCCCAAACAGAAAACTAGTTTTGGATCAAGAAATCAAGATTTGAGTGCGTGTACAAAAAACTAGTTTTGGATCAAGAAAATCAAGAATTGGGTCGCGAATACAAAAAACTAGTTGTGGATCAAGAAAATCAAGAATTGGGTCTCCAGTACAATAAACCAATTTCGGGTGAAGAAAATCAAGAATTCATTCGCGAATACATAAAATAAGTTTTGGATCAAGAAAATCAAGAATTGGGTCGCGAATACAAAAAACTAGTTGTGGATCAAGAAAATCAAGAATTGGGTCGCGAATAGAAAAACTAGTTTGGGATCAAGAAATTAAAGAATACATTCGCGAATACAGAAAACTAGTTTTGTAACAAGAAAATGAAGAATTGTTTCGCGAATACAAAAAACTAGTTTTGGATCAAGAAAATCAAGAATTGGGTCGCGAATACAAAAAACTAGTTGTGGATCAAGGAAATCAAGAATCGAGTCGCGAATACAAAAAATTAGTTTTCGATCAAGAAAATCAAGAATTGAGTCGCGAATACACAAAATTAGTTTTCGATGATGAAAACCTACAGTTGAGTGCCCAACACAAAAAAATTGTTTTGGATCAAGAAAATCATGAATTTATTCGCGAATACATAAAACTAGTTTTGGATCAACAAAATCAAGAAATTTGAGTCGCGAATACAAAAAACCTAGTTTTGGATCAAGATAATCAAGAATTTGGTCGCGAATGCAAAAAACTAGTTTTGGATCAAGAAAATCTAGAATTGGGTCGCCGATACAAAAAACTAGTTTTGGATCAAGAAAAAATAAAGAATTGGGTCGCGAATACAGAAAACTAGTTTTGGATCAAGAAAATCAAGAATTGATTCGCGAATACAAAAAACTAGTTTGGGATCAAGAAAATCTAGTTTTGAGTCGCGAATACACAAAACTAGTTTGGGATCAAGAAAATCAAGAATTTTGTGGCGAATACAAAAAATTAGTTTTGGATCAAGAAAATTAAGAATTGAGTGCCCAATACAGAAAACTAGTTTTCGATCAAGAAAATAAAGAATTGAGTTCCCAAACAGAAAACTAGTTTTGGATCAAGAAATCAAGATTTGAGTGCGTGTACAAAAAACTAGTTTTGGATCAAGAAAATCAAGAATTGGGTCGCGAATACAAAAAACTAGTTGTGGATCAAGAAAATCAAGAATTGGGTCTCCAGTACAATAAACCAATTTCGGGTGAAGAAAATCAAGAATTCATTCGCGAATACATAAAACAAGTTTTGGATCAAGAAAATCAAGAATTGGGTCGCGAATACAAAAAACTAGTTGTGGATCAAGAAAATCAAGAATTGGGTCGCGAATAGAAAAACTAGTTTGGGATCAAGAAATTAAAGAATACATTCGCGAATACAGAAAACTAGTTTTGTAACAAGAAAATGAAGAATTGTTTCGCGAATACAAAAAACTAGTTTTGGATCAAGAAAATCAAGAATTGGGTCGCGAATACAAAAAACTAGTTGTGGATCAAGGAAATCAAGAATCGAGTCGCGAATACAAAAAATTAGTTTTCGATCAAGAAAATCAAGAATTGAGTCGCGAATACACAAAATTAGTTTTCGATGATGAAAACCTACAGTTGAGTGCCCAACACAAAAAAATTGTTTTGGATCAAGAAAATCATGAATTTATTCGCGAATACATAAAACTAGTTTTGGATCAACAAAATCAAGAAATTTGAGTCGCGAATACAAAAAACCTAGTTTTGGATCAAGATAATCAAGAATTTGGTCGCGAATGCAAAAAACTAGTTTTGGATCAAGAAAATCTAGAATTGGGTCGCCGATACAAAAAACTAGTTTTGGATCAAGAAAAAATAAAGAATTGGGTCGCGAATACAGAAAACTAGTTTTGGATCAAGAAAATCAAGAATTGATTCGCGAATACAAAAAACTAGTTTGGGATCAAGAAAATCTAGTTTTGAGTCGCGAATACACAAAACTAGTTTGGGATCAAGAAAATCAAGAATTTTGTGGCGAATACAAAAAATTAGTTTTGGATCAAGAAAATTAAGAATTGAGTGCCCAATACAGAAAACTAGTTTTCGATCAAGAAAATAAAGAATTGAGTTCCCAAACAGAAAACTAGTTTTGGATCAAGAAATCAAGATTTGAGTGCGTGTACAAAAAACTAGTTTTGGATCAAGAAAATCAAGAATTGGGTCGCGAATACAAAAAACTAGTTGTGGATCAAGAAAATCAAGAATTGGGTCTCCAGTACAATAAACCAATTTCGGGTGAAGAAAATCAAGAATTCATTCGCGAATACATAAAACAAGTTTTGGATCAAGAAAATCAAGAATTGGGTCGCGAATACAAAAAACTAGTTGTGGATCAAGAAAATCAAGAATTGGGTCGCGAATAGAAAAACTAGTTTGGGATCAAGAAATTAAAGAATACATTCGCGAATACAGAAAACTAGTTTTGTAACAAGAAAATGATGAATTGTTTCGCGAATACAAAAAACTAGTTTTGGATCAAGAAAATCAAGAATTGGGTCGCGAATACAAAAAACTAGTTGTGGATCAAGGAAATCAAGAATCGAGTCGCGAATACAAAAAATTAGTTTTCGATCAAGAAAATCAAGAATTGAGTCGCGAATACACAAAATTAGTTTTCGATGATGAAAACCTACAGTTGAGTGCCCAACACAAAAAAATTGTTTTGGATCAAGAAAATCATGAATTTATTCGCGAATACATAAAACTAGTTTTGGATCAACAAAATCAAGAAATTTGAGTCGCGAATACAAAAAACCTAGTTTTGGATCAAGATAATCAAGAATTTGGTCGCGAATGCAAAAAACTAGTTTTGGATCAAGAAAATCTAGAATTGGGTCGCCGATACAAAAAACTAGTTTTGGATCAAGAAAAAATAAAGAATTGGGTCGCGAATACAGAAAACTAGTTTTGGATCAAGAAAATCAAGAATTGATTCGCGAATACAAAAAACTAGTTTGGGATCAAGAAAATCTAGTTTTGAGTCGCGAATACACAAAACTAGTTTGGGATCAAGAAAATCAAGAATTTTGTGGCGAATACAAAAAATTAGTTTTGGATCAAGAAAATTAAGAATTGAGTGCCCAATACAGAAAACTAGTTTTCGATCAAGAAAATAAAGAATTGAGTTCCCAAACAGAAAACTAGTTTTGGATCAAGAAATCAAGATTTGAGTGCGTGTACAAAAAACTAGTTTTGGATCAAGAAAATCTAGAATTCATTCGCGAATACATAAAACTAGTTTTGGATCCACAAAATCAAGAAATTTGGGTCGCGAATACAAAAAACTAGTTTTGGATCAAGATAATCAAGAATTCGGTCGCGAATGCAAAAAACTAGTTTTGGATCAAGAAAATCAAGAATTGGGTCGCCAATGCAAAAAACTAGTTTTGGATCAAGAAAATATAAAATTGGGTCGCGAATAGAAAAACTAGTTTGGGATCAAGAAATTAAAGAATTGGGTCGCGAATACAGAAAACTAGTTTTGTATCAAGAAAATGAAGAATTGTTTCGCGAATACAAAAAACTAGTTTGGGATCAAGAAAATCTAGTTTTGGGTCGCGAATACACAAAACTAGTTTGGGATCAAGAAAATCAAGAATCGAGTCGCGAATACAAAAAACTAGTTTTGGATCAAGAAAATCAAGAATTGAGTCGCGAATACAAAAAACTAGTGTGGGATCAAGAAAATCAAAAATTGGATCGCGAATACAAAAAACTAGTTTTGGATCAAGAAAATGAAGAATGGAGTCGCGAATACAAAAAACTAGTTTTCGATCTAGAAAATCAACAATTCAGTGCCCAATACAGAAAACTAGTTTTCGATCAAAAAAATTAAGTATTGAGTCGCGAATACACAAAATTAGTTTTCGATGATGAAAACCTAGAGTTGAGTGCCCAACACAAAAAAATTGTTTTGGATCAAGAAAATTAAGAATTTATTCGCGAATACATAAAACTAGTTTTGGATCAACAAAATCAAGAAATATGAGTCGCGAATACAAAAAACTAGTTTTCGATCAAGATAATCAAGAATTTGGTCGCGAATGCAAAAAACTATTTTTGGATCAAGAAAATCTAGAATTGGGTCGCCGATACAAAAAACTAGTTTTGGATCAAGAAAAAATAAAGAATTGGGTCGCGAATACAGAAAACTAGTTTTGGATCAAGAAAAAATCAAGAATTGATTCGCGAATACAAAAAACTAGTTTGGGATCAAGAAAATCTAGTTTTGAGTCGCGAATACACAAAACTAGTTTGGGATCAAGAAAATCAAGAATTTTTTGGCGAATACAAAAAACTAGTTTTGGATTAAGAAAATTAAGAATTGAGTGCCCAATACAGAAAACTAGTTTTCGATCCAGAAAATAAAGAATTGAGCTCCCAAAGAGAAAACTAGTTTTGGATCAAGAAATCAAGATTTGAGTGCCTGTACAAAAAACTAGTTTTGGATCAAGAAAATCAAGAATTGGGTCGCGAATACAAAAAACCAGTTGTGGATCAAGAAAATCAAGAATTGGGTCTCCAACACAAAAAACCAATTTCGGATGAACAAAATCAAGAATTCATTCGCGAATACATAAAACTAGTTTTGGATTAAGAAAATCTAGAATTCATTCGCGAATACATAAAACTTGTTTTGGATCCACAAAATCAAGAAATTTGGGTCGCGAATACAAAAAACTAGTTTTGGGTCAAGATAATCAAGAATTCGGTCGCGAATGCAAAAAACTAGTTTTGGATCAAGAAAATCAAGAATTGGGTCGCCAATGCAAAAAACTAGTTTTGGATCAAGAAAATATAAAATTGGGTCGCGAATAGAAAAACTAGTTTGGGATCAAGATAATCAAGAATTGGGTCGCGAATACAGAAAACTAGTTTTGTATCAAGAAAATGAAGAATTGATTCGCGAATACAAAAAACTAGTTTGGGATCAAGAAAATCTAGTTTTGGGTCGCGAATACACAAAACTAGTTTGGGATCAAGAAAATCAGGAATTTTGTGGCCAATACAAAAAACTAGTTTTGGATCAAGAAAATCAAGAATTAAGTGCCCGATACGAAAACCTAGTTTGGGATCAAGAAAAGCAAGAATTGGGTCGTGAATTCAAAAAACTAGTTTTGGATTAAGAAAATCAAGAATTGAGTCGCGAATACAAAAAACAAGTTTTGGATCAAGAAAATCAAGAATTGAGTGCCCAATACAGAAAACTAGTTTTCGGTCAAGAAAATAAAGAATTGAGCTCCCAAACAGAAAACTAGTTTTGGATCAAGAAATCAAGATTTGAGTGCCCGTAGAAAAAACTAGTTTTGGATCAAGAAAATCAAGAATTGGGTCGCGAATACACAAAACTAGTTGTGGATCAAGGAAATCAAGAATCGAGTCGCGAATACAAAAAATTAGTTTTCGATCAAGAAAATCAAGAATTGAGTCGCGAATACAAAAAACTAGTTTGGGATCAAGAAAATCAAAAATTGGATCGCGAATACAAAAAACTAGTTTTGGATCAAGAAAATGAAGAATGGAGTCGCGAATACAAAAAACTAGTTTTCGATCTAGAAAATCAACAATTGAGTGCCCAATACAGAAAACTAGTTTTCGATCAAAAAAATTAAGTATTGAGTCGCGAATACACAAAATTAGTTTTCGATGATGAAAACCTAGAGTTGAGTGCCCGACACAAAAAAATTGTTTTGGATCAAGAAAATTATGAATTTATTCGCGAATACATAAAACTAGTTTTGGATCAACAAAATCAAGAAATTTGAGTCGCGAATACAAAAAACTAGTTTTGGATAAAGATAATCAAGAATTTGGTCGCGAATGCAAAAAACTATTTTTGGATCAAGAAAATCTAGAATTGGGTCGCCGATACAAAAAACTAGTTTTGGATCAAGAAAAAATAAAGAATTGGGTCGCGAATACAGAAAACTAGTTTTGGATCAAGAAAATCAAGAATTGATTCGCGAATACAAAAAACTAGTTTGGGATCAAGAAAATCTAGTTTTGAGTCGCGAATACACAAAACTAGTTTGGGATCAAGAAAATCAAGAATTTTGTGGCGAATACAAAAAACTAGTTTTGGATCAAGAAAATTAAGAATTGAGTGCCCAATACAGAAAACTAGTTTTCGATCAAGAAAATAAAGAATTGAGCTCCCAAAGAGAAAACTAGTTTTGGATCAAGAAATCAAGATTTGAGTGCCTGTACAAAAAACTAGTTTTGGATCAAGAAAATCAAGAATTGTGTCGCGAATACAAAAAACCAGTTGTGGATCAAGAAAATCAAGAATTGGGTCTCCAGTACAAAAAACCAATTTCGGATGAAGAAAATCAAGAATTCATTCGCGAATACATAAAACTAGTTTTGGATCAAGAAAATCAAGAATTCATTCGCGAATACATAAAACTAGTTTTGGATCAACAAAATCATGAAATTTGAGTCGCGAATACAAAAAACTAGTTGTGGATCAAGAGAATCAAGAATTTGGTCGCGAATGCAAAAAACTAGTTTTGGATCAAGAAAATCAAGAATAGATTCGCGAATGCATAAAACTAGTTTTGGATCAACAAAATCAAGAATTTAGTGGCGAATACAAAAAACTAGTTTTGGATCAAGATAATCAAGAATTTGGTCGCGAATGCAAAAAACTAGTTTTGGATCAAGAAAATCAAGAATTGGGTCGGGAATGCAAAAAACTAGTTTTGGATCAAGAAAATCATGAATTGGGTCGCCAATGCAAAAAACTAGTTTTGGATCAAGAAAATAAAGAATCGGGTCGCGAATACAGAAAACTAGTTTTGGATCAAGAAAATCAAGAATTGATTCGCGAATACAAAAAACTAGTTTGGGATCAAGAAAATCTAGTTTTGAGTCGCGAATACACAAAACTAGTTTGGGATCAAGAAAATCAGGAATTTTGTGGCCAATACAAAAAACTAGTTTTGGATCAAGAAAATCAAGAATTAAGTGCCCGATACGAAAACCTAGTTTGGGATCAAGAAAAGCAAGAATTGGGTCGTGAATTCAAAAAACTAGTTTTGGATTAAGAAAATCAAGAATTGAGTCGCGAATACAAAAAACAAGTTTTGGATCAAGAAAATCAAGAATTGAGTGCCCAATACAGAAAACTAGTTTTCGGTCAAGAAAATAAAGAATTGAGCTCCCAAACAGAAAACTAGTTTTGGATCAAGAAATCAAGATTTGAGTGCCCGTAGAAAAAACTAGTTTTGGATCAAGAAAATCAAGAATTGGGTCGCGAATACACAAAACTAGTTGTGGATCAAGGAAATCAAGAATCGAGTCGCGAATACAAAAAATTAGTTTTCGATCAAGAAAATCAAGAATTGAGTCGCGAATACAAAAAACTAGTTTGGGATCAAGAAAATCAAAAATTGGATCGCGAATACAAAAAACTAGTTTTGGATCAAGAAAATGAAGAATGGAGTCGCGAATACAAAAAACTAGTTTTCGATCTAGAAAATCAACAATTGAGTGCCCAATACAGAAAACTAGTTTTCGATCAAAAAAATTAAGTATTGAGTCGCGAATACACAAAATTAGTTTTCGATGATGAAAACCTAGAGTTGAGTGCCCGACACAAAAAAATTGTTTTGGATCAAGAAAATTAAGAATTTATTCGCGAATACATAAAACTAGTTTTGGATCAACAAAATCAAGAAATTTGAGTCGCGAATACAAAAAACTAGTTTTGGATAAAGATAATCAAGAATTTGGTCGCGAATGCAAAAAACTATTTTTGGATCAAGAAAATCTAGAATTGGGTCGCCGATACAAAAAACTAGTTTTGGATCAAGAAAAAATAAAGAATTGGGTCGCGAATACAGAAAACTAGTTTTGGATCAAGAAAATCAAGAATTGATTCGCGAATACAAAAAACTAGTTTGGGATCAAGAAAATCTAGTTTTGAGTCGCGAATACACAAAACTAGTTTGGGATCAAGAAAATCAAGAATTTTGTGGCGAATACAAAAAACTAGTTTTGGATCAAGAAAATTAAGAATTGAGTGCCCAATACAGAAAACTAGTTTTCGATCAAGAAAATAAAGAATTGAGCTCCCAAAGAGAAAACTAGTTTTGGATCAAGAAATCAAGATTTGAGTGCCTGTACAAAAAACTAGTTTTGGATCAAGAAAATCAAGAATTGGGTCGCGAATACAAAAAACCAGTTGTGGATCAAGAAAATCAAGAATTGGGTCTTCAGTACAAAAAACCAATTTCGGATGAAGAAAATCAAGAATTCATTCGCGAATACATAAAACAAGTTTTGGATCATGAAAATCAAGAATTGGGTCGCGAATACGAAAAACTAGTTGTGGATCAAGAAAATCAAGAATTGGGTCGCGAATAGAAAAACTAGTTTGGGATCAAGAAATTAAAGAATTCATTCGCGAATACAGAAAACTAGTTTTGTATCAAGAAAATGAAGAATTGTTTCGCGAATACAAAAAACTAGTTTGGGATCAAGAAAATCTATTTTTGGGTCGCGAATACACAAAACTAGTTTGGGATCAAGAAAATCAAGAATCGAGTCGCGAATACAAAAAATTAGTTTTGGATCAAGAAAATCAATAATTGAGTCGCGAATACAAAAAACTAGTTTGGGATCAAGAAAATCAAAAATTGGATCGCGAATACAAAAAACTAGTTTTGGATCAAGAAAATGAAGAATGGAGTCGCGAATAAAAAAAAACTAGTTTTCGATCTAGAAAATCAACAATTGAGTGCCCAATACAGAAAACTAGTTTTCGATCAAAAAAATTAAGTATTGAGTCGCGAATACACAAAATTAGTTTTCGATGATGAAAACCTAGAGTTGAGTGCCCGACACAAAAAAATTGTTTTGGATCAAGAAAATTAAGAATTTATTCGCGAATACATAAAACTAATTTTGGATCAACAAAATCAAGAAATTTGAGTCGCGAATACAAAAAACTAGTTTTGGATAAAGATAATCAAGAATTTGGTCGCGAATGCAAAAAACTATTTTTGGATCAAGAAAATCTAGAATTGGGTTGCCGATACAAAAAACTAGTTTTGGATCAAGAAAAAATAAAGAATTGGGTCGCGAATACAGAAAACTAGTTTTGGATCAAGAAAATCAAGAATTGATTCGCGAATACAAAAAACTAGTTTGGGATTAAGAAAATCTAGTTTTGAGTCGCGAATACAAAAAACTAGTTTGGGATCAAGAAAATCAAGAATTTTGTGGCGAATACAAAAAACTAGTTTTGGATCAAGAAAATTAAGAATTGAGTGCCCAATACAGAAAACTAGTTTTCGATCAAGAAAATAAAGAATTGAGCTCCCAAAGAGAAAACTAGTTTTGGATCAAGAAATCAAGATTTGAGTGCCTGTACAAAAAACTAGTTTTGGATCAAGAAAATCAAGAATTGGGTCGCGAATACAAAAAACCAGTTGTGGATCAAGAAAATCAAGAATTGGGTCTCCAATACAAAAAACCAATTTCGGATGAAGAAAATCAAGAATTCATTCGCGAATACATAAAACTAGTTTTGGATCAAGAAAATCAAGAATTCATTCGCGAATACATAAAACTAGTTTTGGATCCACAAAATCAAGAAATTTGGGTCGCGAATACAAAAAACTAGTTTTGGATCAAGATAATCAAGAATTCGGTCGCGAATGCAAAAAACTAGTTTTGGATCAAGAAAATCAAGAATTGGGTCGCCAATGCAAAAAACTAGTTTTGGATCAAGAAAATAAAAAAATGGGTCGCGAATAGAAAAACTAGTTTGGGATCAAGAAATTAAAGAATTGGGTCGCGAATACAGAAAACTAGTTTTGTATCAAGAAAATGAAGAATTGTTTCGCGAATACAAAAAACTAGTATGGGATCTAGAAAATTTAGTTTTGGGTCGCGAATACACAAAACTAGTTTGGGATCAAGAAAATCAAGAATCGAGTCGCGAATATAAAAAACTAGTTTTGGATCAAGAAAATCAAGAATTGAGTCGCGAATACAAAAAACTACTGTGGGATCAAGAAAATCAAAAATTGGATCGCGAATACAAAAAACTAGTTTTGGATCAAGAAAATGAAGAATGGAGTCGCGAATACAAAAAACTAGTTTTCGATCTAGAAAATCAACAATTGAGTGCCCAATACAGAAAACTAGTTTTCGATCAAAAAAATTAAGAATTGAGTCGCGAATACACAAAATTAGTTTTCGATGATGAAAACCTACAGTTGAGTGCCCGACACAAAAAAATTGTTTTGGATCAAGAAAATCAAGAATTTATTCGCGAATACATAAAACTAGTTTTGGATCAACAAAATCAAGAAATTTGAGTCGCGAATACAAAAAACCTAGTTTTGGATCAAGATAATCAAGAATTTGGTCGCGAATGCAAAAAACTAGTTTTGGATCAAGAAAATCTAGAATTGGGTCGCCGATACAAAAAACCAATTTCGGATGAAGAAAATCAAGAATTCATTCGCGAATACATAAAACTAGTTTTGGATCAAGAAAATCAAGAATTCATTCGCGAATACATAAAACTAGTTTTGGATCCACAAAATCAAGAAATTTGGGTCGCGAATACAAAAAACTAGTTTTGGATCAAGATAATCAAGAATTTTGTGGCGAATGCAAAAAACTAGTTTTGGATCAAGAAAATCAAGAATTGGGTCGCCAATGCAAAAAACTAGTTGTGGATCAAGAAAATAAAGAATTGAGTTCCCAAACAGAAAACTAGTTTTGGATCAAGAAATCAAGATTTGAGTGCGTGTACAAAAAACTAGTTTTGGATCAAGAAAATCAAGAATTGGGTCGCGAATACAAAAAACTAGTTGTGGATCAAGAAAATCAAGAATTGGGTCTCCAGTACAAAAAACCAATTTCGGATGAAGAAAATCAAGAATTCATTCGCGAATACATAAAACAAGTTTTGGATCATGAAAATCAAGAATTGGGTCGCGAATACGAAAAACTAGTTGTGGATCAAGAAAATCAAGAATTGGGTCGCGAATAGAAAAACTAGTTTGGGATCAAGAAATTAAAGAATTCATTCGCGAATACAGAAAACTAGTTTTGTATCAAGAATATGAAGAATTGTTTCGCAAATACAAAAAACTAGTTTGGGATCAAGAAAATCTATTTTTGGGTCGCGAATACACAAAACTAGTTTGGGATCAAGAAAATCAAGAATCGAGTCGCGAATACAAAAAATTAGTTTTGGATCAAGAAAATCAATAATTGAGTCGCGAATACAAAAAACTAGTTTGGGATCAAGAAAATCAAAAATTGGATCGCGAATACAAAAAACTAGTTTTGGATCAAGAAATAAAGAATGGAGTCGCGAATAAAAAAAAACTAGTTTTCGATCTAGAAAATCAACAATTGAGTGCCCAATACAGAAAACTAGTTTTCGATCAAAAAAATTAAGTATTGAGTCGCGAATACACAAAATTAGTTTTCGATGATGAAAACCTAGAGTTGAGTGCCCGACACAAAAAAATTGTTTTGGATCAAGAAAATTAAGAATTTATTCGCGAATACATAAAACTAATTTTGGATCAACAAAATCAAGAAATTTGAGTCGCGAATACAAAAAACTAGTTTTGGATAAAGATAATCAAGAATTTGGTCGCGAATGCAAAAAACTATTTTTGGATCAAGAAAATCTAGAATTGGGTCGCCGATACAAAAAACTAGTTTTGGATCAAGAAAAAATAAAGAATTGGGTCGCGAATACAGAAAACTAGTTTTGGATCAAGAAAATCAAGAATTGATTCGCGAATACAAAAAACTAGTTTGGGATTAAGAAAATCTAGTTTTGAGTCGCGAATACAAAAAACTAGTTTGGGATCAAGAAAATCAAGAATTTTGTGGCGAATACAAAAAACTAGTTTTGGATCAAGAAAATTAAGAATTGAGTGCCCAATACAGAAAACTAGTTTTCGATCAAGAAAATAAAGAATTGAGCTCCCAAAGAGAAAACTAGTTTTGGATCAAGAAATCAAGATTTGAGTGCCTGTACAAAAAACTAGTTTTGGATCAAGAAAATCAAGAATTGGGTCGCGAATACAAAAAACCAGTTGTGGATCAAGAAAATCAAGAATTGGGTCTCCAATGCAAAAAACTAGTTTTGGATCAAGAAAATAAAAAAATGGGTCGCGAATAGAAAAACTAGTTTGGGATCAAGAAATTAAAGAATTGGGTCGCGAATACAGAAAACTAGTTTTGTATCAAGAAAATGAAGAATTGTTTCGCGAATACAAAAAACTAGTATGGGATCTAGAAAATTTAGTTTTGGGTCGCGAATACACAAAACTAGTTTGGGATCAAGAAAATCAAGAATCGAGTCGCGAATATAAAAAACTAGTTTTGGATCAAGAAAATCAAGAATTGAGTCGCGAATACAAAAAACTACTGTGGGATCAAGAAAATCAAAAATTGGATCGCGAATACAAAAAACTAGTTTTGGATCAAGAAAATGAAGAATGGAGTCGCGAATACAAAAAACTAGTTTTCGATCTAGAAAATCAACAATTGAGTGCCCAATACAGAAAACTAGTTTTCGATCAAAAAAATTAAGAATTGAGTCGCGAATACACAAAATTAGTTTTCGATGATGAAAACCTACAGTTGAGTGCCCGACACAAAAAAATTGTTTTGGATCAAGAAAATAAAGAATTTATTCGCGAATACATAAAACTAATTTTGGATCAACAAAATCAAGAAATTTGAGTCGCGAATACAAAAAACCTAGTTTTGGATCAAGATAATCAAGAATTTGGTCGCGAATGCAAAAAACTAGTTTTGGATCAAGAAAATCTAGAATTGGGTCGCCGATACAAAAAACCAATTTCGGATGAAGAAAATCAAGAATTCATTCGCGAATACATAAAACTAGTTTTGGATCAAGAAAATCAAGATTTCATTCGCGAATACATAAAACTAGTTTTGGATCCACAAAATCAAGAAATTTGGGTCGCGAATACAAAAAACTAGTTTTGGATCAAGATAATCAAGAATTCAGTCGCGAATGCAAAAAACTAGTTTTGGATCAAGAAAATCAAGAATTGGGTCGCCAATGCAAAAAACTAGTTGTGGATCAAGAAAATAAAAAATTGGGTCGCGAATAGAAAAACTAGTTTGGGATCAAGAAATTAAAGAATTGGTTCGCGAATACAGAAAACTAGTTTTGTATCAAGAAAATGAAGAATTGTTTCGCGAATACAAAAAACTAGTTTGGGATCAAGAAAATCTAGTTTTGGGTCGCGAATACACAAAACTAGTTTGGGATCAAGAAAATCAAGAATCGAGTCGCGAATACAAAAAACTAGTTTTGGATCAAGAAAATCAAGAATTGAGTCGCGAATACAAAAAACTAGTGTGGGATCAAGAAAATCAAAAATTGGATCGCGAATACAAAAAACTAGTTTTGGATCAAGAAAATGAAGAATGGAGTCGCGAATACAAAAAACTAGTTTTCGATCTAGAAAATCAAGAATTGAGTGCCCAATACAGAAAACTAGTTTTCGATCAAAAAAATTAAGAATTGAGTCGCGAATACACAAAATTAGTTTTCGATGATGAAAACCTACAGTTGAGTGCCCGACACAAAAAAATTGTTTTGGATCAAGAAAATCAAGAATTTATTCGCGAATACATAAAACTAGTTTTGGATCAACAAAATCAAGAAATTTGAGTCGCGAATACAAAAAACCTAGTTTTGGATCAAGATAATCAAGAATTTGGTCGCGAATGCAAAAAACTAGTTGTGGATCAAGGAAATCAAGAATCGAGTCGCGAATACAAAAAATTAGTTTTGGATCAAGAAAATCAAGAATTGAGTCGCGAATACAAAAAACTAGTTTGGGATCAAGAAAATCAAAAATTGGATCGCGAATACAAAAAACTAGTTTTGGATCAAGAAAATGAAGAATGGAGTCGCGAATACAAAAAACTAGTTTTCGATCTAGAAAATCAACAATTGAGTGCCCAATACAGAAAACTAGTTTTCGATCAAAAAAATTAAGAATTGAGTCGCGAATACACAAAATTAGTTTTCGATGATGAAAACCTACAGTTGAGTGCCCGACACAAAAAAATTGTTTTGGATCAAGAAAATCAAGAATTTATTCGCGAATACATAAAACTAGTTTTGGATCAACAAAATCAAGAAATTTGAGTCGCGAATACAAAAAACCTAGTTTTGGATCAAGATAATCAAGAATTTGGTCGCGAATGCAAAAAACTAGTTTTGGATCAAGAAAATCTAGAATTGGGTCGCCGATACAAAAAACTAGTTTTGAATCAAGAAAAAATAAAGAATTGGGTCGCGAATACAGAAAACTAGTTTTGGATCAAGAAAATCAAGAATTGATTCGCGAATACAAAAAACTAGTTTGGGATCAAGAAAATCTAGTTTTGAGTCGCGAATACACAAAACTAGTTTGGGATCAAGAAAATGAAGAATTTTGTGGCGAATACAAAAAATTAGTTTTGGATCAAGAAAATTAAGAATTGAGTGCCCAATACAGAAAACTAGTTTTCGATCAAGAAAATAAAGAATTGAGTTCCGAAACAGAAAACTAGTTTTGGATCAAGAAATCAAGATTTGAGTGCGTGTACAAAAAACTAGTTTTGGATCAAGAAAATCAAGAATTGGGTCGCGAATACAAAAAACTAGTTGTGGATCAAGAAAATCAAGAATTGGGTCTCCAGTACAAAAAACCAAATTCGGATGAAGAAAATCAAGAATTCATTCGCGAACACATAAAACTAGTTTTGGATCAAGAAAATCAAGAATTGGGTCGCGAATACAAAAAACCAGTTGTGGATCAAGAAAATCAAGAATTGGGTCTCCAATACAAAAAACCAATTTCGGATGAAGAAAATCAAGAATTCATTCGCGAATACATAAAACTAGTTTTGGATCAAGAAAATCAAGAATTCATTCGCGAATACATAAAACTAGTTTTGGATCAACAAAATCATGAAATTTGAGTAGCGAATACAAAAAACTAGTTTTGGATCAAGAGAATCAAGAATTGGGTCGCGAATGCAAAAAACTAGTTTTGGATCAAGAAAATTAAGAATTCATTCGCGAATGCATAAAACTAGTTTTGGATCAACAAAATCAAGAATTTAGTGGCGAATACAAAAAACTAGTTTTGGATCAAGATAATCAAGAATTAGGTCGCGAATGCAAAAAACTAGTTTTGGATCAAGAAAATCAAGAATTGGGTTGGGAATGCAAAAAACTAGTTTTGAATCAATAAAATTAAGAATTAGGTCGCCAATGCAAAAAACTAGTTTTGGATCAAGAAAATAAAGAATCGGGTCGCGAATACAGAAAACTAGTTTTGGATCAAGAAAATCAAGAATTGATTCGCGAATACAAAAAACTAGTTGGTATCAAGAAAATCTAGTTTTGAGTCGCGAATACACAAAACTAGTTTGGGATTAAGAAAATCAAGAATTTTGTGGCCAATACAAAAAACTAGTTTTGGATCAAGAAAATCAAGAATTAAGTGCCCGATACGAAAAACTAGTTTGGGATCAAGAAAAGCAAGAATTGGGTCGTGAATTCAAAAAACTAGTTTTGGATTAAGAAAATCAAGAATTTTGTGGCAAATACAAAAAATTAGTTTTGGATCAAGAAAATCAAGAATTGAGTGCCCAATACAGAAAACTAGTTTTCGATCAAGAAAATAAAGAATTGAGTTCCGAAACAGAAAACTAGTTTTGGATCAAGAAATCAAGATTTGAGTGCGTGTACAAAAAACTAGTTTTGGATCAAGAAAATCAAGAATTGGGTCGCGAATACAAAAAACTAGTTGTGGATCAAGAAAATCAAGAATTGGGTCTCCAGTACAAAAAACCAAATTCGGATGAAGAAAATCAAGAATTCATTCGCGAATACATAAAACTAGTTTTGGATCAAGAAAATCAAGAATTGGGTCGCGAATACAAAAAACCAGTTGTGGATCAAGAAAATCAAGAATTGGGTCTCCAATACAAAAAACCAATTTCGGATGAAGAAAATCAAGAATTCATTCGCGAATACATAAAACTAGTTTTGGATCAAGAAAATCAAGAATTCATTCGCGAATACATAAAACTAGTTTTGGATCAACAAAATCATGAAATTTGAGTAGCGAATACAAAAAACTAGTTTTGGATCAAGAGAATCAAGAATTTGGTCGCGAATGCAAAAAACTAGTTTTGGATCAAGAAAATCAAGAATTCATTCGCGAATGCATAAAACTAATTTTGGATTAACAAAATCAAGAATTTAGTGGCGAATACAAAAAACTAGTTTTGGATCAAGATAATCAAGAATTTGGTCGCGAATGCAAAAAACTAGTTTTGGATCAAGAAAATCAAGAATTGGGTTGGGAATGCAAAAAACTAGTTTTGAATCAATAAAATTAAGAATTGGGTCGCCAATGCAAAAAACTAGTTTTGGATCAAGAAAATAAAGAATCGGGTCGCGAATACAGAAAACTAGTTTTGGATCAAGAAAATCAAGAATTGATTCGCGAATACAAAAAACTAGTTGGTATCAAGAAAATCTAGTTTTGAGTCGCGAATACACAAAACTAGTTTGGGATTAAGAAAATCAAGAATTTTGTGGCCAATACAAAAAACTAGTTTTGGATCAAGAAAATCAAGAATTAAGTGCCCGATACGAAAAACTAGTTTGGGATCAAGAAAAGCAAGAATTGGGTCGTGAATTCAAAAAACTAGTTTTGGATTAAGAAAATCAAGAATTGAGTCGCGAATACAAAAAACTAATTTTGGATCAAGAAAATCAAGAATTGAGTGCCCAATACAGAAAACTAGTTTTCGATCAAGAAAATAAAGAATTGAGCTCCCAAACAGAAAACTAGTTTTGGATCAAGAAATCAAGATTTGAGTGCCCGTACAAAAAACTAGTTTTGGATCAAGAAAATCAAGAATTGGGTCGCGAATACAAAAAACTAGTTGTGGATCAAGAAAATCAAGAATTGGGTCGCGAATAGAAAAACTAGTTTGGGATCAAGAAATTAAAGAATTCATTCGCGAATACAGAAAACTAGTTTTGTATCAAGAAAATGAAGAATTGTTTCGCGAATACAAAAAACTAGTTTGGGATCAAGAAAATCTAGTTTTGGGTCGCGAATACACAAAACTAGTTTGGGATCAAGAAAATCAACAATCGAGTCGCCAATACAAAAAATTAGTTTTGGATCAAGAAAATCAAGAATTGAGTCGCGAATACAAAAAACTAGTTTGGGATCAAGAAAATCAAAAATTGGATCGCGAATACAAAAAACTAGTTTTGGATCAAGAAAATGAAGAATGGAGTCGCGAATACAAAAAACTAGTTTTCGATCTAGAAAATCAACAATTCAGTGCCCAATACAGAAAACTAGTTTTCGATCAAAAAAATTAAGAATTGAGTCGCGAATACACAAAATTAGTTTTCGATGATGAAAACCTAGAGTTGAGTGCCCAACACATAAAAATTGTTTGGTATCAAGAAAATCAAGAATTTATTCGCGAATACATAAAACTAGTTTTGGATCAACAAAATCAAGAAATTTGAGTCGTGAATACAAAAAACTAGTTTTGGATCAAGAAAATCAAGAATTTGGTCGCGAATGCAAAAAAATAGTTTTGGATCAAGAAAATCTAGTTTTGAGTCGCGAATACACAAAACTAGTTTGCGATCAAGAAAATCAAGAATTTTGTGGCGAATACAAAAAACTAGTTTTGGATCAAGAAAATTAAGAATTGAGTGCCCAATACAGAAAGCTAGTTTTCGATCAAGAAAATAAAGAATTGAGCTCCCAAACAGAAAACTATTTTTGTATCAAGAAAATCAAGAATTGGGTCGCGAATACAAAAAACCAGTTGTGGATCAAGAAAATCAAGAATTGGGTCTCCAATACAAAAATCAATTTCGGATGAAGTAAATCAAGAATTCATTCCCGAATACATAAAACTAGTTTTGGATCAAGAAAATCAAGAATTCATTCGCGAATACATAAAACTAGTTTTGGATCAACAAAATCATGAAATTTGAGTCGCGAATACAAAAAACATGTTTTGGATCAACAGAATCAAGAATTTGGTCGCGAATGCAAAAAACTAGTTTTGGATCAAGAAAATCAAGAATTCATTCGCGAATGCATAAAACTAGTTTTGGATCAACAAAATCAAGAATTTAGTGCCGAATACAAAAAACTAGTTTTGGATCAAGATAATCAAGAATTTGGTCGCGAATGCAAAAAACTAGTTTTGGATCAAGAAAATCAAGAATTAGGTCGGGAATGCAAAAAACTAGTTTTGGATCAAGAAAATCAAGAATTTGGTCGCCAATGCAAAAAACTAGTTTTGGATCAAGAAAATCTAGTTTTGAGTCGCGAATACACAAAACTAGTTTGGGATCACGAAAATCAAGAATTTTGTGGCCAATACAAAAAACTAGTTTTGGATCAAGAAAATCAAGAATTAAGTGCCCGATACGAAAAACTAGTTTGGGATCAAGAAAAGCAAGAATTGGGTCGTGAATTCAAAAAACTAGTTTTGGGTTAAGAAAATCAAGAATTGAGTCGCGAATATAAAAAACTAGTTTTGGATCAAGAAAATCAAGAATTGAGTGCCCAATACAGAAAACTAGTTTTCGATCAAGAAAATAAAGAATTGAGCTCCCAAACAGAAAACTAGTTTTGGATCAAGAAATCAAGATTTGAGTGCCCGTACAAAAAACTAGTTTTGGATCAAGAAAATCAAGAATTGGGTCGCGAATACAAAAAACTAGTTGTGGATCAAGAAAATCAAGAATTGGGTCGCGAATAGAAAAACTAGTTTGGGATCAAGAAATTAAAGAATTCATTCGCGAATACAGAAAACTAGTTTTGTATCAAGAAAATGAAGAATTGTTTCGCGAATACAAAAAACAAGTTTGGGATTAAGAAAATCTAGTTTTGGGTCGCGAATACACAAAACTAGTTTGGGATCAAGAAAATCGAGAATCGAGTCGCGAATACAAAAAACTAGTTTTGGATCAAGAAAATCAAGAATTGAGTCGCGAATACAAAAAACTAGTTTGGGATCAAGAAAATCAAAAATTGGATCGCGAATACAAAAAACTAGTTTTGGATCAAGAAAATCAAGAATGGAGTCGCGAATACAAAAAACTAGTTTTCGATCTAGAAAATCAAGAATTGAGTGCCCAATACAGAAAACTAGTTTTCGATCAAAAAAATTAAGAATTGAGTCGCGAATAAACAAAATTAGTTTTCGATGATGAAAACCTAGAGTTGAGTGCCCAACACATAAAAATTGTTTTGGATCAAGAAAATCAAGAATTTATTCGCGAATACATAAAACTAGTTTTGGATCAACAAAATCAAGAAATTTGAGTCGCGAATAAAAAAAACTAGTTTTGGATCAAGATAATCAAGAATTGGGTCGCCAATGCAAAAAACTACTTTTGGATCAAGAAAATCAAGAATTGGGTCGCCAATGCAAAAAACTAGTTTTGGATCAAGAAAATCAAGAATTGGGTCGCCAATGCAAAAAACTAGTTTTGGATCAAGAAAATCAAGAATTGGGTCGCGAATACAGAAAACTAGTTTTGGATCAAGAAAATAAAGAATTGAGCTCCCAAACAGAAAACTAGTTTTGGATCAAGAAATCAAGATTTGAGTGCCTGTACAAAAAACTAATTTTGGATCAAGAAAATCAAGAATTGGGTCGCAAATACAAAAAATCAGTTGTGGATCAAGAAAATCAAGAATTGGGTCTCCAATACAAAAAACCAATTTCGGATGAAGAAAATCAAGAATTCATTCGCGAATACATAAAACTAGTTTTGGATCGAGAAAATTAAGAATTCATTCGCGAATACATAAAACTAGTTTTGGATCAACAAAATCATGAAATTTGAGTCGTGAATACAAAAAACTAGTTTTGGATCAAGAGAATCAAGAATTGGGTCGCGAATGCAAAAAACTAGTTTTGGATCAAGAAAATCAAGAATTCATTCGCGAATGCATAAAACTAGTTTTGGATCAACAAAATCAAGAATTTAGTGGCGAATACAAAAAACTAGTTTTGGATCAAGATAATCAAGAATTTGGTCGCGAATGCAAAAAACTAGTTTTGGATCAAGAAAATCAAGAATTGGGTCGGGAATGCAAAAAACTAGTTTTGGATCAAGAAAATCAAGAATTGGGTCGCCAATGTAAAGAACTAGTTTTGGATCAAGAAAATAACGAATCGGGTCGCGAATACAGAAAACTAGTTTTGGATCAAGAAAAAATCAAGAATTTATTCGCGAATACAAAAAATTAGTTTGGGATCAAGAAAATCTAGTTTTGAGTCGCGTATGCACAAAACTAGTTTGGGAGCAAGAAAATCAAGAATTTTGTGGCCAATACAAAAAACTAGTTTTGGATCAAGAAAATCAAGAATTAAGTGCCCGATAAGAAAAACTAGTTTGGGATCAAGAAAAGCAAGAATTGGGTCGTGAATTCAAAAAACTAGTTTTGGATTAAGAAAATCAAGAATTGAGTCGCGAATACAAAAAACTAGTTTTGGATCAAGAAAATCAAGAATTGAGTGCCCTATACAGAAAACTAGTTTTCGATCAAGAAAATAAAGAATTGAGCTCCCAAACAGAAAACTAGTTTTGGATCAAGAAATCAAGATTTGAGTGCCCGTACAAAAAACTAGTTTTGGATCAAGAAAATCAAGAATTGGGTCGCGAATACAAAAAACTAGTTTGGATCAAGAAAATCAAGAATTGGGTCGCGAATAGAAAAACTAGTTTGGGATCAAGAAAATCTAGTTTTGGGTCGCGAATACACAAAACTAGTTTTGGATCAAGAAAATCAAGAATTGGGTCACGAATACAAAAAACTAGTTGTGGATCAAGAAAATCAAGAATTGGGTCGCAAATAGAAAAACTAGTTTGGGATCATGAAATTAAAGAATTCATTCGCGAATACAGAAAACTAGTTTTGGATCAAGAAAATGAAGAATTGTTTCGCGAATACAAAAAACTAGTTTGGGATCAAGAAAATCTAGTTTTGGGTCGCGAATACACAAAACTAGTTTTGGATCAAGAAAATGAAGAATGGAGTCTCGAATACAAAAAACTAGTTTTCGATCTAGAAAATCAACAATTCAGTGCCCAATACAGAAAACTAGTTTTCCATCAAAAAAATTAAGAATTGAGTCGCGAATACACAAAATTAGTTTTCGATGATGAAAACCTAGAGTTGAGTGCCCAACACATAAAAATTGTTTTGTAGCAAGAAAATCAAGAATTTATTTGCGAATACATAAAACTAGTTTTGGATCAACAAAATCAAGAAATTTGAGTCGCGAATACAAAAAACTAGTTTTGGATCAAGAAAATCAAGAATTTGGTCGCGAATGCAAAAAACTAGTTTTGGATTAAGAAAATCTAGTTTTGAGTCGCGAATACACAAAACTAGTTTGCGATCAAGAAAATCAAGAATTTTGTGGCGAATACAAAAAACTAGTTTTGGATCAAGAAAATTAAGAATTGAGTGCCCAATACAGAAAACTAATTTTGGATCAAGAAAATAAAGAATTGAGCTCCCAAACAGAAAACTAGTTTTCGATCAAGAAATCAAGATTTGAGTGCCTGTACAAAAAACTAATTTTGGATCAAGAAAATCAAGAATTGGGTCCCGAATACAAAAAACCAGTTGTGGATCAAGAAAATCAAGAATTGGGTCTCCAATACAAAAAACCAATTTTGGATGAAGAAAATCAAGAATTCATTCGCGAATACATAGAACTAGTTTTGGATCAAGAAAATCAAGAAATTTGAGTCGCGAATACAAAAAACTAGTTTTGGATCAAGAGAATCAAGAATTTGGTCGCGAATGCAAAAAACTAGTTTTGGATCAAGAAAATCAAGAATTCATTCGCGAATGCATAAAACTAGTTTTGAATCAACAAAATCAAGAATTTTGTGGCGAATACAAAAAACTAGTTTTGGATCAAGATAATCAAGAATTTGGTCGCGAATGCAAAAAACTAGTTTTGGATAAAGAAAATCAAGAATTGGGTCGGGAATGCAAAAAACTAGTTTTGGATCAAGAAAATCAATAATTGGGTCGCCAATGTAAAAAACTAGTTTTGGATCAAGAAAATAAAGAATCGGGTCGCGAATACAGAAAACTAGTTTTGGATCAAAAAAATCAAGAATTTATTCGCGAATACAAAAAACTAGTTTGGGATCAAGAAAATCATGAATTGGGTCGCGAATACAAAAAACTAGTTGTGGATCAAGAAAATCAAGAATTGGGTCTCCAATACAAAAAACCAATTTCGGATGAAGAAAATCAAGAATTCATTCGCGAATACATAAAACTAGTTTTGGATCAAGAAAATCAAGAATTCATTCGCGAATACATAAAACTAGTTTTGGACCAACAAAATCATGAAATTTGAGTCGCGAATACAAAAAACTAGTTTTGGATCAAGAGAATCAAGAATTGGGTCGCGAATGCAAAAAACTAGTTTTGGATCAAGAAAATCAAGAATTTGGTCGCGAATGCAAAAAAATAGTTTTGGATCAAGAAAATCTAGTTTTGAGTCGCGAATACACAAAACTAGTTTGCGATCAAGAAAATCAAGAATTTTGTGGCGAATACAAAAAACTAGTTTTGGATCAAGAAAATTAAGAATTGAGTGCCCAATACAGAAAGCTAGTTTTCGATCAAGAAAATAAAGAATTGAGCTCCCAAACAGAAAACTATTTTTGTATCAAGAAAATCAAGAATTGGGTCGCGAATACAAAAAACCAGTTGTGGATCAAGAAAATCAAGAATTGGGTCTCCAATACAAAAATCAATTTCGGATGAAGTAAATCAAGAATTCATTCCCGAATACATAAAACTAGTTTTGGATCAAGAAAATCAAGAATTCATTCGCGAATACATAAAACTAGTTTTGGATCAACAAAATCATGAAATTTGAGTCGCGAATACAAAAAACATGTTTTGGATCAACAGAATCAAGAATTTGGTCGCGAATGCAAAAAACTAGTTTTGGATCAAGAAAATCAAGAATTCATTCGCGAATGCATAAAACTAGTTTTGGATCAACAAAATCAAGAATTTAGTGCCGAATACAAAAAACTAGTTTTGGATCAAGATAATCAAGAATTTGGTCGCGAATGCAAAAAACTAGTTTTGGATCAAGAAAATCAAGAATTAGGTCGGGAATGCAAAAAACTAGTTTTGGATCAAGAAAATCAAGAATTTGGTCGCCAATGCAAAAAACTAGTTTTGGATCAAGAAAATCTAGTTTTGAGTCGCGAATACACAAAACTAGTTTGGGATCACGAAAATCAAGAATTTTGTGGCCAATACAAAAAACTAGTTTTGGATCAAGAAAATCAAGAATTAAGTGCCCGATACGAAAAACTAGTTTGGGATCAAGAAAAGCAAGAATTGGGTCGTGAATTCAAAAAACTAGTTTTGGGTTAAGAAAATCAAGAATTGAGTCGCGAATATAAAAAACTAGTTTTGGATCAAGAAAATCAAGAATTGAGTGCCCAATACAGAAAACTAGTTTTCGATCAAGAAAATAAAGAATTGAGCTCCCAAACAGAAAACTAGTTTTGGATCAAGAAATCAAGATTTGAGTGCCCGTACAAAAAACTAGTTTTGGATCAAGAAAATCAAGAATTGGGTCGCGAATACAAAAAACTAGTTGTGGATCAAGAAAATCAAGAATTGGGTCGCGAATAGAAAAACTAGTTTGGGATCAAGAAATTAAAGAATTCATTCGCGAATACAGAAAACTAGTTTTGTATCAAGAAAATGAAGAATTGTTTCGCGAATACAAAAAACAAGTTTGGGATTAAGAAAATCTAGTTTTGGGTCGCGAATACACAAAACTAGTTTGGGATCAAGAAAATCGAGAATCGAGTCGCGAATACAAAAAACTAGTTTTGGATCAAGAAAATCAAGAATTGAGTCGCGAATACAAAAAACTAGTTTGGGATCAAGAAAATCAAAAATTGGATCGCGAATACAAAAAACTAGTTTTGGATCAAGAAAATCAAGAATGGAGTCGCGAATACAAAAAACTAGTTTTCGATCTAGAAAATCAAGAATTGAGTGCCCAATACAGAAAACTAGTTTTCGATCAAAAAAATTAAGAATTGAGTCGCGAATAAACAAAATTAGTTTTCGATGATGAAAACCTAGAGTTGAGTGCCCAACACATAAAAATTGTTTTGGATCAAGAAAATCAAGAATTTATTCGCGAATACATAAAACTAGTTTTGGATCAACAAAATCAAGAAATTTGAGTCGCGAATAAAAAAAACTAGTTTTGGATCAAGATAATCAAGAATTGGGTCGCCAATGCAAAAAACTACTTTTGGATCAAGAAAATCAAGAATTGGGTCGCCAATGCAAAAAACTAGTTTTGGATCAAGAAAATCAAGAATTGGGTCGCCAATGCAAAAAACTAGTTTTGGATCAAGAAAATCAAGAATTGGGTCGCGAATACAGAAAACTAGTTTTGGATCAAGAAAATAAAGAATTGAGCTCCCAAACAGAAAACTAGTTTTGGATCAAGAAATCAAGATTTGAGTGCCTGTACAAAAAACTAATTTTGGATCAAGAAAATCAAGAATTGGGTCGCAAATACAAAAAATCAGTTGTGGATCAAGAAAATCAAGAATTGGGTCTCCAATACAAAAAACCAATTTCGGATGAAGAAAATCAAGAATTCATTCGCGAATACATAAAACTAGTTTTGGATCGAGAAAATTAAGAATTCATTCGCGAATACATAAAACTAGTTTTGGATCAACAAAATCATGAAATTTGAGTCGTGAATACAAAAAACTAGTTTTGGATCAAGAGAATCAAGAATTGGGTCGCGAATGCAAAAAACTAGTTTTGGATCAAGAAAATCAAGAATTCATTCGCGAATGCATAAAACTAGTTTTGGATCAACAAAATCAAGAATTTAGTGGCGAATACAAAAAACTAGTTTTGGATCAAGATAATCAAGAATTTGGTCGCGAATGCAAAAAACTAGTTTTGGATCAAGAAAATCAAGAATTGGGTCGGGAATGCAAAAAACTAGTTTTGGATCAAGAAAATCAAGAATTGGGTCGCCAATGTAAAGAACTAGTTTTGGATCAAGAAAATAACGAATCGGGTCGCGAATACAGAAAACTAGTTTTGGATCAAGAAAAAATCAAGAATTTATTCGCGAATACAAAAAATTAGTTTGGGATCAAGAAAATCTAGTTTTGAGTCGCGTATGCACAAAACTAGTTTGGGAGCAAGAAAATCAAGAATTTTGTGGCCAATACAAAAAACTAGTTTTGGATCAAGAAAATCAAGAATTAAGTGCCCGATAAGAAAAACTAGTTTGGGATCAAGAAAAGCAAGAATTGGGTCGTGAATTCAAAAAACTAGTTTTGGATTAAGAAAATCAAGAATTGAGTCGCGAATACAAAAAACTAGTTTTGGATCAAGAAAATCAAGAATTGAGTGCCCTATACAGAAAACTAGTTTTCGATCAAGAAAATAAAGAATTGAGCTCCCAAACAGAAAACTAGTTTTGGATCAAGAAATCAAGATTTGAGTGCCCGTACAAAAAACTAGTTTTGGATCAAGAAAATCAAGAATTGGGTCGCGAATACAAAAAACTAGTTTGGATCAAGAAAATCAAGAATTGGGTCGCGAATAGAAAAACTAGTTTGGGATCAAGAAAATCTAGTTTTGGGTCGCGAATACACAAAACTAGTTTTGGATCAAGAAAATCAAGAATTGGGTCACGAATACAAAAAACTAGTTGTGGATCAAGAAAATCAAGAATTGGGTCGCAAATAGAAAAACTAGTTTGGGATCATGAAATTAAAGAATTCATTCGCGAATACAGAAAACTAGTTTTGGATCAAGAAAATGAAGAATTGTTTCGCGAATACAAAAAACTAGTTTGGGATCAAGAAAATCTAGTTTTGGGTCGCGAATACACAAAACTAGTTTTGGATCAAGAAAATGAAGAATGGAGTCTCGAATACAAAAAACTAGTTTTCGATCTAGAAAATCAACAATTCAGTGCCCAATACAGAAAACTAGTTTTCCATCAAAAAAATTAAGAATTGAGTCGCGAATACACAAAATTAGTTTTCGATGATGAAAACCTAGAGTTGAGTGCCCAACACATAAAAATTGTTTTGTATCAAGAAAATCAAGAATTTATTTGCGAATACATAAAACTAGTTTTGGATCAACAAAATCAAGAAATTTGAGTCGCGAATACAAAAAACTAGTTTTGGATCAAGAAAATCAAGAATTTGGTCGCGAATGCAAAAAACTAGTTTTGGATTAAGAAAATCTAGTTTTGAGTCGCGAATACACAAAACTAGTTTGCGATCAAGAAAATCAAGAATTTTGTGGCGAATACAAAAAACTAGTTTTGGATCAAGAAAATTAAGAATTGAGTGCCCAATACAGAAAACTAATTTTGGATCAAGAAAATAAAGAATTGAGCTCCCAAACAGAAAACTAGTTTTCGATCAAGAAATCAAGATTTGAGTGCCTGTACAAAAAACTAATTTTGGATCAAGAAAATCAAGAATTGGGTCCCGAATACAAAAAACCAGTTGTGGATCAAGAAAATCAAGAATTGGGTCTCCAATACAAAAAACCAATTTTGGATGAAGAAAATCAAGAATTCATTCGCGAATACATAGAACTAGTTTTGGATCAAGAAAATCAAGAAATTTGAGTCGCGAATACAAAAAACTAGTTTTGGATCAAGAGAATCAAGAATTTGGTCGCGAATGCAAAAAACTAGTTTTGGATCAAGAAAATCAAGAATTCATTCGCGAATGCATAAAACTAGTTTTGAATCAACAAAATCAAGAATTTTGTGGCGAATACAAAAAACTAGTTTTGGATCAAGATAATCAAGAATTTGGTCGCGAATGCAAAAAACTAGTTTTGGATAAAGAAAATCAAGAATTGGGTCGGGAATGCAAAAAACTAGTTTTGGATCAAGAAAATCAATAATTGGGTCGCCAATGTAAAAAACTAGTTTTGGATCAAGAAAATAAAGAATCGGGTCGCGAATACAGAAAACTAGTTTTGGATCAAAAAAATCAAGAATTTATTCGCGAATACAAAAAACTAGTTTGGGATCAAGAAAATCATGAATTGGGTCGCGAATACAAAAAACTAGTTGTGGATCAAGAAAATCAAGAATTGGGTCTCCAATACAAAAAACCAATTTCGGATGAAGAAAATCAAGAATTCATTCGCGAATACATAAAACTAGTTTTGGATCAAGAAAATCAAGAATTCATTCGCGAATACATAAAACTAGTTTTGGACCAACAAAATCATGAAATTTGAGTCGCGAATACAAAAAACTAGTTTTGGATCAAGAGAATCAAGAATTTGGTCGCGAATGCAAAAAACTACTTTTGGATCAAGAAAATCAAGAATTGGGTCGCCAATGCAAAAAACTACTTTTGGATCAAGAAAAATCAAGAATTGGGTCGCCAATGCAAAAAACTAGTTTTGGATCAAGAAAATCAAGAATTGAGTGCCCAATACAGAAAACTAGTTTTCGATCAAGAAAATAAAGAATTGAGCTCCCAAACAGAATACTAGTTTTGGATCAAGAAATCAAGATTTGAGTGCCCGTACAAAAAACTAGTTTTGGATCAAGAAAATCAAGAATTGGGTCACGAATACAAAAAACTAGTTGTGGATCAAGAAAATCAAGAATTGGGTCGCGAATAGAAAAACTAGTTTGGGATCATGAAATTAAAGAATTCATTCGCGAATACAGAAAACTAGTTTTGGATCATGAAAATGAAGAATTGTTTCGCGAATACAAAAAACTAGTTTGGGATCAAGAAAATCTAGTTTTGGGTCGCGAATACACAAAACTAGTTTGGGATCAAGAAAATCAAGAATCGAGTCGCCAATACAAAAAATTAGTTTTGGATCAAGAAAATGAAGAATTGAGTCGCGAATACAAAAAACTAGTTTGGGATCAAGAAAATCAAAAATTGGATCGCGAATACAAAAAACTAGTTTTGGATCAAGAAAATGAAGAATGGAGTCTCGAATACAAAAAACTAGTTTTCGATCTAGAAAATCAACAATTCAGTGCCCAATACAGAAAACTAGTTTTCCATCAAAAAAATTAAGAATTGAGTCGCGAATACACAAAATTAGTTTTCGATGATGAAAACCTAGAGTTGAGTGCCCAACACATAAAAATTGTTTTGTATCAAGAAAATCAAGAATTTATTTGCGAATACATAAAACTAGTTTTGGATCAACAAAATCAAGAAATTTGAGTCGCGAATACAAAAAACTAGTTTTGGATCAAGAAAATCAAGAATTTGGTCGCGAATGCAAAAAACTAGTTTTGGATTAAGAAAATCTAGTTTTGAGTCGCGAATACACAAAACTAGTTTGCGATCAAGAAAATCAAGAATTTTGTGGCGAATACAAAAAACTAGTTTTGGATCAAGAAAATTAAGAATTGAGTGCCCAATACAGAAAACTAATTTTGGATCAAGAAAATAAAGAATTGAGCTCCCAAACAGAAAACTACTTTTGGATCAAGAAATCAAGATTTGAGTGCCTGTACAAAAAACTAATTTTGGATCAAGAAAATCAAGAATTGGGTCCCGAATACAAAAAACCAGTTGTGGATCAAGAAAATCAAGAATTGGGTCTCCAATACAAAAAACCAATTTTGGATGAAGAAAATCAAGAATTCATTCGCGAATACATAGAACTAGTTTTGGATCAAGAAAATCAAGAAATTTGAGTCGCGAATACAAAAAACTAGTTTTGGATCAAGAGAATCAAGAATTTGGTCGCGAATGCAAAAAACTAGTTTTGGATCAAGAAAATCAAGAATTCATTCGCGAATGCATAAAACTAGTTTTGAATCAACAAAATCAAGAATTTTGTGGCGAATACAAAAAACTAGTTTTGGATCAAGATAATCAAGAATTTGGTCGCGAATGCAAAAAACTAGTTTTGGATAAAGAAAATCAAGAATTGGGTCGGGAATGCAAAAAACTAGTTTTGGATCAAGAAAATCAATAATTGGGTCGCCAATGTAAAAAACTAGTTTTGGATCAAGAAAATAAAGAATCGGGTCGCGAATACAGAAAACTAGTTTTGGATCAAAAAAATCAAGAATTTATTCGCGAATACAAAAAAACTAGTTTGGGATCAAGAAAATCATGAATTGGGTCGCGAATACAAAAAACTAGTTGTGGATCAAGAAAATCAAGAATTGGGTCTCCAATACAAAAAACCAATTTCGGATGAAGAAAATCAAGAATTCATTCGCGAATACATAAAACTAGTTTTGGATCAAGAAAATCAAGAATTCATTCGCGAATACATAAAACTAGTTTTGGACCAACAAAATCATGAAATTTGAGTCGCGAATACAAAAAACTAGTTTTGGATCAAGAGAATCAAGAATTTGGTCGCGAATGCAAAAAACTACTTTTGGATCAAGAAAATCAAGAATTGGGTCGCCAATGCAAAAAACTACTTTTGGATCAAGAAAAATCAAGAATTGGGTCGCCAATGCAAAAAACTAGTTTTGGATCAAGAAAATCAAGAATTGAGTGCCCAATACAGAAAACTAGTTTTCGATCAAGAAAATAAAGAATTGAGCTCCCAAACAGAATACTAGTTTTGGATCAAGAAATCAAGATTTGAGTGCCCGTACAAAAAACTAGTTTTGGATCAAGAAAATCAAGAATTGGGTCACGAATACAAAAAACTAGTTGTGGATCAAGAAAATCAAGAATTGGGTCGCGAATAGAAAAACTAGTTTGGGATCATGAAATGAAAGAATTCATTCGCGAATACAGAAAACTAGTTTTGTATCAAGAAAATGAAGAATTGTTTCGCGAATACAAAAAACTAGTTTGGGATCAAGAAAATCTAGTTTTGGGTCGCGAATACACAAAACTAGTTTTGGATCAAGAAAATCAAGAATCGAGTCGCGAATACAAAAAACTAGTTTTGGATCAAGAAAATCAAGAATTGAGTCGCGAATACCAAAAACTAGTTTGGGATCAAGAAAATCAAAAATTGGATCGCGAATACAAAAAACTAGTTTTGGATCAAGAAAATCAAGAATGGAGTCGCGAATACAAAAAACTAGTTTTCGATCTAGAAAATCAAGAATTGAGTGCCCAATACAGAAAACTAGTTTTCGATCAAAAAAATTAAGAATTGAGTCGCGAATACACAAAATTAGTTTTCGATGATGAAAACCTAGAGTTGAGTGCCCACACATAAAAATTGTTTTGGATCAAGAAAATCAAGAATTTATTCGCGAATACATAAAACTAGTTTTGGATCAACAAAATCAAGAAATTTGAGTCGCGAATACAAAAAACTAGTTTTGGATCAAGATAATCAAGAATTGGGTCGCCAATGCAAAAAACTACTTTTGGATCAAGAAAATCAAGAATTGGGTCGCCAATGCAAAAAACTACTTTTGGATCAAGAAAATCAAGAATTGGGTCGCCAATGCAAAAAACTAGTTTTGAATCAAGAAAATCAAGAATTCGGTCACGAATAGAAAAACTAGTTTGGGATCAAGAAAATAAAGAATTAGGTCGCGAATACAGAAAACTAGTTTTGGATCAAGAAAATAAAGAATTGAGCTCCCAAACAGAAAACTAGTTTTGGATCAAGAAATCAAGATTTGAGTGCCTGTACAAAAAACTAATTTTGGATCAAGAAAATCAAGAATTGGGTCGCAAATACAAAAAACCAGTTGTGGATCAAGAAAATCAAGAATTGGGTCTCCAATACAAAAAACCAATTTCGGATGAAGAAAATCAAGAATTCATTCGCGAATACATAAAACTAGTTTTGGATCGAGAAAATCAAGAATTCATTCGCGAATACATAAAACTAGTTTTGGATCAACAAAATCATGAAATTTGAGTCGTGAATACAAAAAACTAGTTTTGGATCAAGAGAATCAAGAATTGGGTCGCGAATGCAAAAAACTAGTTTTGGATCAAGAAAATCAAGAATTCATTCGCGAATGCATAAAACTAGTTTTGGATCAACAAAATCAAGAATTTAGTGGCGAATACAAAAAACTAGTTTTGGATCAAGATAATCAAGAATTTGGTCGCGAATGCAAAAAACTAGTTTTGGATCAAAAAAATCAAGAATTGGGTCGGGAATGCAAAAAACTAGTTTTGGATCAAGAAAATCAAGAATGGGGTCGCTAATGCAAAAAACTAGTTTTGGATCAAGAAAATAAAGAATCGGGTCGCGAATACAGAAAACTAGTTTTGGATCAAGAAAATAAAGAATTAGGTCGCGAATACAGAAAACTAGTTTTGGATTAAGAAAATCTAGTTTTGAGTCGCGAATACACAAAACTAGTTTGGGATCAAGAAAATCAAGAATTTTGTGGCGAATACAAAAAACTAGTTTTGGATCAAGAAAATTAAGAATTGAGTGCCAAATACAGAAAACTAGTTTTCGATCAAGAAAATAAAGAATTGAGCTCCCAAACAGAAAACTAGTTTTGGATCAAGAAATCAAGATTTGAGTGCCTGTACAAAAAACTAGTTTGGGATCAAGAAAATCAAGAATTGGGTCGCGAATACAAAAAACCAGTTGTAGATCATGAAAATCAAGAATTGGATCTCTAATACAAAAAACCAATTTCGGATGAAGAAAATCAAGAATTCATTCGCGAATACATAAAACTAGTTGTGGATCAAGAAAATCAAGAATTCATTCGCGAATACATAAAACTAGTTTTGGATCAACAAAATCATGAAATTTGAGTCGCGAATAAAAAAAACTAGTTTTGGATCAAGAGAATCAAGAATTTGGTCGCGAATGCAAAAAACTAATTTTGGATCAAGAAAATCAAGAATTCATTCGCGAATGCATAAAACTAGTTTTGGATCAACAAAATCAAGAATTTAGTTGCGAATACAAAAAACTAGTTTTGGATCAAGATAATCAAGAATTTGGTTGCGAATGCAAAAAACTAGTTTTGGATCAAGAAAATCAAGAATTGGGTCGGGAATGCAAAAAACTAGTTTTGGATCAAGAAAATTAAGAATTGGGTCGCCAATGCAAAAAACTAGTTTTGGATCAAGAAAATCAAGAATTTATTCGCGAATACAAAAAACTAGTTTGGGATCAAGAAAATCTAGTTTTGAGTCGCGAATACACAAAACTAGTTTGGGATCAAGAAAATCAAGAATTTTGTGGCCAATACAAAAAACTAGTTTTGGATCAAGAAAATCAAGAATTAAGTGCCCGATACGAAAAACTAGTTTGGGATCAAGAAAAGCAAGAATTGGGTCGTGAATTCAAAAAACTAGTTTTGGATTAAGAAAATCAAGAATTGTGTCGCGAATACAAAAAACTAGTTTTGGATCAAGAAAATCAAGAATTGAGTGCCCAATACAGAAAACTAGTTTTCGATCAAGAAAATAAAGAATTGAGCTCCCAAACAGAAAACTAGTTTTGGATCAAGAAATCAAGATTTGAGTGCCCGTACAAAAAACTAGTTTTGGATCAAGAAAATCAAGAATTGGGTCGCGAATACAAAAAACTAGTTGTGGATCAAGAAAATCAAGAATTGGGTCGCGAATAGAAAAACTAGTTTGGGATCAAGAAATTAAAGAATTCATTCGCGAATACAGAAAACTTGTTTTGTATCAAGAAAATGAAGAATTGTTTCGCGAATATAAAAAACTAGTTTGGGATCAAGAAAATCTAGTTTTGGGTCGCGAATACACAAAACTAGTTTGGGATCAAGAAAATCAAGAATCGAGTCGCGAATACAAAAAACTAGTTTTGGATCAAGAAAATCAAGAATTGAGTCGCGAATACAAAAAACTAGTTTGGGATCAAGAAAATCAAAAATTGGATCGCGAATACAAAAAACTAGTTTTGGATCAAGAAAATCAAGAATGGAGTCGCGAATACAAAAAACTAGTTTTCGATCTAGAAAATCAAGAATTGAGTGCCCAATACAGAAAACTAGTTTTCGATCAAAAAAATTAAGAATTGAGTCGCGAATACACAAAATTAGTTTTCGATGATGAAAACCTAGAGTTGAGTGCCCAACACATAAAAATTGTTTTGGATCAAGAAAATCAAGAAATTTGAGTCGCGAATACAAAAAACTAGTTTTGGATCATGAAAATCAAGATTTGGGTCGTGAATAGAAAAACTAGTTTGGGATCAAGAAATTAAAGAATTCATTCGCGAATACAGAAAACTAGTTTTGTATCAAGAAAATGAAGAATTCATTCGCGAATGCATAAAACTAGTTTTGGATCAACAAAATCAAGAATTTAGTTGCGAATACAAAAAACTAGTTTTGGATCAATATAATCAAGAATTTGGTCGCGAATGCAAAAAACTAGTTTTGGATCAAGAAAATCAAGAATTGGGTCGGGAATGCAAAAAACTAGTTTTGGATCAAGAAAATTAAGAATTGGGTCGCCAATGCAAAAAACTAGTTTTGGATCAAGAAAATCAAGAATTTATTCGCGAATACAAAAAACTAGTTTGGGATCAAGAAAATCTAGTTTTGAGTCGCGAATACACAAAACTAGTTTGGGATCAAGAAAATCAAGAATTTTGTGGCCAATACAAAAAACTAGTTTTGGATCAAGAAAATCAAGAATTAAGTGCCCGATACGAAAAACTAGTTTGGGATCAAGAAAAGCAAGAATTGGGTCGTGAATTCAAAAAATTAGTTTTGGATTAAGAAAATCAAGAATTGAGTCGCGAATACAAAAAACTAGTTTTGGATCAAGAAAATCAAGAATTGAGTGCCCAATACAGAAAACTAGTTTTCGATCAAGAAAATAAAGAATTGAGCTCCCAAACAGAAAACTAGTTTTGGATCAAGAAATCAAGATTTGAGTGCCCGTACAAAAAACTAGTTTTGGATCAAGAAAATCAAGAATTGGGTCGCGAATACAAAAAACTAGTTGTGGATCAAGAAAATCAAGAATTGGGTCGCGAATAGAAAAACTAGTTTGGGATCAAGAAATTAAAGAATTCATTCGCGAATACAGAAAACTAGTTTTGTATCAAGAAAATGGAGAATTGTTTCGCGAATACAAAAAACTAGTTTGGGATCAAGAAAATCTAGTTTTGGGTCGCAAATACACAAAACTAGTTTGGGATCAAGAAAATCAAGAATCGAGTCGCGAATACAAAAAACTAGTTTTGGATCAAGAAAATCAAGAATTGAGTCGCGAATACAAAAAACTAGTTTGGGATCAAGAAAATCAAAAATTGGATCGCGAATACAAAAAACTAGTTTTGGATCAAGAAAATCAAGGATGGAGTCGCGAATACAAAAAACTACTTTTCGATCTAGAAAATCAAGAATTGAGTGCCCAATACAGAAAACTAGTTTTCGATCAAAAAAATTAAGAATTGAGTCGCGAATACACAAAATTAGTTTTCGATGATGAAAACCTAGAGTTGAGTGCCCAACACATAAAAATTGTTTTGGATCAAGAAAATCAAGAATTTATTCGCGAATACATAAAACTAGTTTTGGATCAAGAAAATCAAGAAATTTGAGTCGCGTATACAAAAAACTAGTTTTGGATCAAGAAAATCAAAAATTGGGTCGTGAATAGAAAAACTAGTTTGGGATCAAGAAATTAAAGAATTCATTCGCGAATACAGAAAACTAGTTTTGTATCAAGAAAATGAAGAATTCATTCGCGAATGCATAAAACTAGTTTTGGATCAACAAAATCAAGAATTTAGTTGCGAATACAAAAAACTAGTTTTGGATCAAGATAATCAAGAATTTGGTCGCGAATGCAAAAAACTAGTTTTGGATAAAGAAAATCAAGAATTGGGTCGGGAATGCAAAAAACTAGTTTTGGATCAAGAAAATTAAGAATTGGGTCGCCAATGCAAAAAACTAGTTTTGGATCAAGAAAATCAAGAATTTATTCGCGAATACAAAAAACTAGTTTGGGATCAAGACAATCTAGTTTTGAGTCGCGAATACACAAAACTAGTTTGGGATCAAGAAAATCAAGAATTTTGTGGCCAATACAAAAAACTAGTTTTGGATCAAGAAAATCAAGAATTAAGTGCCCGATACGAAAAACTAGTTTGGGATCAAGAAAAGCAAGAATTGGGTCGTGAATTCAAAAAACTAGTTTTGGATTAAGAAAATCAAGAATTGAGTCGCGAATACAAAAAACTAGTTTTGGATCAAGAAAATCAAGAATTGAGTGCCGAATACAGAAAACTAGTTTTCGATCAAGAAAATAAAGAATTGAGCTCCCAAACAGAAAACTAGTTTTGGATCAAGAAATCAAGATTTGAGTGCCCGTACAAAAAACTAGTTTTGGATCAAGAAAATCAAGAATTGGGTCGCGAATACAAAAAACTAGTTGTGGATCAAGAAAATCAAGAATTGGGTCGCGAATAGAAAAACTAGTTTGGGATCAAGAAATTAAAGAATTCATTCGCGAATACAGAAAACTAGTTTTGTATCAAGAAAATGAAGAATTCATTCGCGAATGCATAAAACTAGTTTTGGATCAACAAAATCAAGAATTTAGTTGCGAATACAAAAAACTAGTTTTGGATCAAGATAATCAAGAATTTGGTCGCGAATGCAAAAAACTAATTTTGGATCAAGAAAATCAAGAATTGGGTCGGGAATGCAAAAAACTAGTTTTGGATCAAGAAAATTAAGAATTGGGTCGCCAATGCAAAAAACTAGTTTTGGATCAAGAAAATCAAGAATTTATTCGCGAATACAAAAAACTAGTTTGGGATCAAGAAAATCTAGTTTTGAGTCGCGAATACACAAAACTAGTTTGGGATCAAGAAAATCAAGAATTTTGTGGCCAATACAAAAAACTAGTTTTGGATCAAGAAAATCAAGAATTAAGTGCCCGATACGAAAAACTAGTTTGGGATCAAGAAAAGCAAGAATTGGGTCGTGAATTCAAAAAACTAGTTTTGGATTAAGAAAATCAAGAATTGAGTCGCGAATACAAAAAACTAGTTTTGGATCAAGAAAATCAAGAATTGAGTGCCCAATACAGAAAACTAGTTTTCGATCAAGAAAATAAAGAATTGAGCTCCCAAACAGAAAACTAGTTTTGGATCAAGAAATCAAGATTTGAGTGCCCGTACAAAAAACTAGTTTTGGATCAAGAAAATCAAGAATTGGGTCGCGAATACAAAAAACTAGTTGTGGATCAAGAAAATCAAGAATTGGGTCGCGAATAGAAAAACTAGTTTGGGATCAAGAAATTAAAGAATTCATTCGCGAATACAGCAAACTAGTTTTGTATCAAGAAAATGAAGAATTCATTCGCGAATGCATAAAACTAGTTTTGGATCAACAAAATCAAGAATTTAGTTGCGAATACAAAAAACTAGTTTTGGATCAAGATAATCAAGAATCGAGTCGCGAATGCAAAAAACTAGTTTTGGATCAAGAAAATCAAGAATTGAGTCGTGAATACAAAAAACTAGTTTGGGATCAAGAAAATCAAAAATTGGATCGCGAATACAAAAAACTAGTTTTGGATTAAGAAAATCAAGAATGGAGTCGCGAATACAAAAAACTAGTTTTCGATCTAGAAAATCAAGAATTGAGTGCCCAATACAGAAAACTAGTTTTCGATCAAAAAAATTAAGAATTGAGTCGCGAATACACAAAATTAGTTTTCGATGATGAAAACCTAGAGTTGAGTGCCCAACACATAAAAATTGTTTTGGATCAAGAAATTAAAGAATTCATTCGCGAATACAGAAAACTAGTTTTGTATCAAAAAAATGAAGAATTCATTCGCGAATGCATAAAACTAGTTTTGGATCAACAAAATCAAGAATTTAGTTGCGAATACAAAAAACTAGTTTTGGATCAAGATAATCAAGAATTTGGTCGCGAATGCAAAAAACTAGTTTTGGATCAAGAAAATCAAGAATTGGGTCGGGAATGCAAAAAACTAGTTTTGGATCAAGAAAATTAAGAATTGGGTCGCCAATGCAAAAAACTAGTTTTGGATCAAGAAAATTAAGAATTGGGTCGCCAATGCAAAAAACTAGTTTTGGAACAAGAAAATCAAGAATTTATTCGCGAATACAAAAAACTAGTTTGGGATCAAGACAATCTAGTTTTGAGTCGCGAATACACAAAACTAGTTTGGGATCAAGAAAATCAAGAATTTTGTGGCCAATACAAAAAACTAGTTTTGGATCAAGAAAATCAAGAATTAAGTGCCCGATACGAAAAACTAGTTTGGGATCAAGAAAAGCAAGAATTGGGTCGTGAATTCAAAAAACTAGTTTTGGATTAAGAAAATCAAGAATTGAGTCGCGAATACAAAAAACTAGTTTTGGATCAAGAAAATCAAGAATTGAGTGCCCAATACAGAAAACTAGTTTTCGATCAAGAAAATAAAGAATTGAGCTCCCAAACAGAAAACTAGTTTTGGATCAAGAAATCAAGATTTGAGTGCCCGTACAAAAAACTAGTTTGGGATCAAGAAAATCAAAAATTGGATCGCGAATACAAAAAACTAGTTTTGGATCAAGAAAATCAAGGATGGAGTCGCGAATACAAAAAACTACTTTTCGATCTAGAAAATCAAGAATTGAGTGCCCAATACAGAAAACTAGTTTTCGATCAAAAAAATTAAGAATTGAGTCGCGAATACACAAAATTAGTTTTCGATGATGAAAACCTAGAGTTGAGTGCCCAACACATAAAAATTGTTTTGGATCAAGAAAATCAAGAATTTATTCGCGAATACATAAAACTAGTTTTGGATCAAGAAAATCAAGAAATTTGAGTCGCGTATACAAAAAACTAGTTTTGGATCAAGAAAATCAAAAATTGGGTCGTGAATAGAAAAACTAGTTTGGGATCAAGAAATTAAAGAATTCATTCGCGAATACAGAAAACTAGTTTTGTATCAAGAAAATGAAGAATTCATTCGCGAATGCATAAAACTAGTTTTGGATCAACAAAATCAAGAATTTAGTTGCGAATACAAAAAACTAGTTTTGGATCAAGATAATCAAGAATTTGGTCGCGAATGCAAAAAACTAGTTTTGGATAAAGAAAATCAAGAATTGGGTCGGGAATGCAAAAAACTAGTTTTGGATCAAGAAAATTAAGAATTGGGTCGCCAATGCAAAAAACTAGTTTTGGATCAAGAAAATCAAGAATTTATTCGCGAATACAAAAAACTAGTTTGGGATCAAGACAATCTAGTTTTGAGTCGCGAATACACAAAACTAGTTTGGGATCAAGAAAATCAAGAATTTTGTGGCCAATACAAAAAACTAGTTTTGGATCAAGAAAATCAAGAATTAAGTGCCCGATACGAAAAACTAGTTTGGGATCAAGAAAAGCAAGAATTGGGTCGTGAATTCAAAAAACTAGTTTTGGATTAAGAAAATCAAGAATTGAGTCGCGAATACAAAAAACTAGTTTTGGATCAAGAAAATCAAGAATTGAGTGCCGAATACAGAAAACTAGTTTTCGATCAAGAAAATAAAGAATTGAGCTCCCAAACAGAAAACTAGTTTTGGATCAAGAAATCAAGATTTGAGTGCCCGTACAAAAAACTAGTTTTGGATCAAGAAAATCAAGAATTGGGTCGCGAATACAAAAAACTAGTTGTGGATCAAGAAAATCAAGAATTGGGTCGCGAATAGAAAAACTAGTTTGGGATCAAGAAATTAAAGAATTCATTCGCGAATACAGAAAACTAGTTTTGTATCAAGAAAATGAAGAATTCATTCGCGAATGCATAAAACTAGTTTTGGATCAACAAAATCAAGAATTTAGTTGCGAATACAAAAAACTAGTTTTGGATCAAGATAATCAAGAATTTGGTCGCGAATGCAAAAAACTAATTTTGGATCAAGAAAATCAAGAATTGGGTCGGGAATGCAAAAAACTAGTTTTGGATCAAGAAAATTAAGAATTGGGTCGCCAATGCAAAAAACTAGTTTTGGATCAAGAAAATCAAGAATTTATTCGCGAATACAAAAAACTAGTTTGGGATCAAGAAAATCTAGTTTTGAGTCGCGAATACACAAAACTAGTTTGGGATCAAGAAAATCAAGAATTTTGTGGCCAATACAAAAAACTAGTTTTGGATCAAGAAAATCAAGAATTAAGTGCCCGATACGAAAAACTAGTTTGGGATCAAGAAAAGCAAGAATTGGGTCGTGAATTCAAAAAACTAGTTTTGGATTAAGAAAATCAAGAATTGAGTCGCGAATACAAAAAACTAGTTTTGGATCAAGAAAATCAAGAATTGAGTGCCCAATACAGAAAACTAGTTTTCGATCAAGAAAATAAAGAATTGAGCTCCCAAACAGAAAACTAGTTTTGGATCAAGAAATCAAGATTTGAGTGCCCGTACAAAAAACTAGTTTTGGATCAAGAAAATCAAGAATTGGGTCGCGAATACAAAAAACTAGTTGTGGATCAAGAAAATCAAGAATTGGGTCGCGAATAGAAAAACTAGTTTGGGATCAAGAAATTAAAGAATTCATTCGCGAATACAGCAAACTAGTTTTGTATCAAGAAAATGAAGAATTCATTCGCGAATGCATAAAACTAGTTTTGGATCAACAAAATCAAGAATTTAGTTGCGAATACAAAAAACTAGTTTTGGATCAAGATAATCAAGAATCGAGTCGCGAATGCAAAAAACTAGTTTTGGATCAAGAAAATCAAGAATTGAGTCGTGAATACAAAAAACTAGTTTGGGATCAAGAAAATCAAAAATTGGATCGCGAATACAAAAAACTAGTTTTGGATTAAGAAAATCAAGAATGGAGTCGCGAATACAAAAAACTAGTTTTCGATCTAGAAAATCAAGAATTGAGTGCCCAATACAGAAAACTAGTTTTCGATCAAAAAAATTAAGAATTGAGTCGCGAATACACAAAATTAGTTTTCGATGATGAAAACCTAGAGTTGAGTGCCCAACACATAAAAATTGTTTTGGATCAAGAAATTAAAGAATTCATTCGCGAATACAGAAAACTAGTTTTGTATCAAAAAAATGAAGAATTCATTCGCGAATGCATAAAACTAGTTTTGGATCAACAAAATCAAGAATTTAGTTGCGAATACAAAAAACTAGTTTTGGATCAAGATAATCAAGAATTTGGTCGCGAATGCAAAAAACTAGTTTTGGATCAAGAAAATCAAGAATTGGGTCGGGAATGCAAAAAACTAGTTTTGGATCAAGAAAATTAAGAATTGGGTCGCCAATGCAAAAAACTAGTTTTGGATCAAGAAAATTAAGAATTGGGTCGCCAATGCAAAAAACTAGTTTTGGAACAAGAAAATCAAGAATTTATTCGCGAATACAAAAAACTAGTTTGGGATCAAGACAATCTAGTTTTGAGTCGCGAATACACAAAACTAGTTTGGGATCAAGAAAATCAAGAATTTTGTGGCCAATACAAAAAACTAGTTTTGGATCAAGAAAATCAAGAATTAAGTGCCCGATACGAAAAACTAGTTTGGGATCAAGAAAAGCAAGAATTGGGTCGTGAATTCAAAAAACTAGTTTTGGATTAAGAAAATCAAGAATTGAGTCGCGAATACAAAAAACTAGTTTTGGATCAAGAAAATCAAGAATTGAGTGCCCAATACAGAAAACTAGTTTTCGATCAAGAAAATAAAGAATTGAGCTCCCAAACAGAAAACTAGTTTTGGATCAAGAAATCAAGATTTGAGTGCCCGTACAAAAAACTAGTTTTGGATCAAGAAAATCAAGAATTGGGTCGCGAATACAAAAAACTAGTTGTGGATCAAGAAAATCAAGAATTGGGTCGCGAATAGAAAAACTAGTTTGGTATCAAGAAATTAAAGAATTCATTCGCGAATACAGAAAACTAGTTTTGTATCAAGAAAATGAAGAATTCATTCGCGAATGCATAAAACTAGTTTTGGATCAACAAAATCAAGAATTTAGTTGCGAATACAAAAAACTAGTTTTGGATCAAGATAATCAAGAATTTGGTCGCGAATGCAAAAAACTAATTTTGGATCAAGAAAATCAAGAATTGGGTCGGGAATGCAAAAAACTAGTTTTGGATCAAGAAAATTAAGAATTGGGTCGCCAATGCAAAAAACTAGTTTTGGATCAAGAAAATCAAGAATTTATTCGCGAATACAAAAAACTAGTTTGGGATCAAGAAAATCTAGTTTTGAGTCGCGAATACACAAAACTAGTTTGGGATCAAGAAAATCAAGAATTTTGTGGCCAATACAAAAAACTAGTTTTGGATCAAGAAAATCAAGAATTAAGTGCCCGATACGAAAAACTAGTTTGGGATCAAGAAAAGCAAGAATTGGGTCGTGAATTCAAAAAACTAGTTTTGGATTAAGAAAATCAAGAATTGAGTCGCGAATACAAAAAACTAGTTTTGGATCAAGAAAATCAAGAATTGAGTGCCCAATACAGAAAACTAGTTTTCGATCAAGAAAATAAAGAATTGAGCTCCCAAACAGAAAACTAGTTTTGGATCAAGAAATCAAGATTTGAGTGCCCGTACAAAAAACTAGTTTTGGATCAAGAAAATCAAGAATTGGGTCGCGAATACAAAAAACTAGTTGTGGATCAAGAAAATCAAGAATTAGGTCGCGAATAGAAAAACTAGTTTGGGATCAAGAAATTAAAGAATTCATTCGCGAATACAGAAAACTAGTTTTGTATCAAGAAAATGAAGAATTGTTTCGCGAATACAAAAAACTAGTTTGGGATCAAGAAAATCTAGTTTTGGGTCGCGAATACACAAAACTAGTTTGGGATCAAGAAAATCAAGAATCGAGTCGCGAATACAAAAAACTAGTTTTGGATCAAGAAAATCAAGAATTGAGTCGCGAATACAAAAAACTAGTTTGGGATCAAGAAAATCAAAAATTGGATCGCGAATACAAAAAACTAGTTTTGGATCAAGAAAATCAAGGATGGAGTCGCGAATACAAAAAACTACTTTTCGATCTAGAAAATCAAGAATTGAGTGCCCAATACAGAAAACTAGTTTTCGATCAAAAAAATTAAGAATTGAGTCGCGAATACACAAAATTAGTTTTCGATGATGAAAACCTAGAGTTGAGTGCCCAACACATAAAAATTGTTTTGGATCAAGAAAATCAAGAATTTATTCGCGAATACATAAAACTAGTTTTGGATCAAGAAAAAATCAAGAAATTTGAGTCGCGTATACAAAAAACTAGTTTTGGATCAAGAAAATCAAGAATTGGGTCGTGAATAGAAAAAACTAGTTTGGGATCAAGAAATTAAAGAATTCATTCGCGAATACAGAAAACTAGTTTTGTATCAAGAAAATGAAGAATTCATTCGCGAATGCATAAAACTAGTTTTGGATCAACAAAATCAAGAATTTAGTTGCGAATACAAAAAACTAGTTTTGGATCAAGATAATCAAGAATTTGGTCGCGAATGCAAAAAACTAGTTTTGGATCAAGAAAATCAAGAATTGGGTCGGGAATGCAAAAAACTAGTTTTGGATCAAGATAATTAAGAATTGGGTCGCCAATGCAAAAAACTAGTTTTGGATCAAGAAAATCAAGAATTTATTCGCGAATACAAAAAACTAGTTTGGGATCAAGAAAATCTAGTTTTGAGTCGTGAATACACAAAACTAGTTTGGGATCAAGAAAATCAAGAATTTTGTGGCCAATACAAAAAACTAGTTTTGGATCAAGAAAATCAAGAATTAAGTGCCCGATACGAAAAACTAGTTTGGGATCAAGAAAAGCAAGAATTGGGTCGTGAATTAAAAAAACTAGTTTTGGATCAAGAAAATCAAGAATTGAGTCGCGAATACAAAAAACTAGTTTTGGATCAAGAAAATCAAGAATTGAGTGCCCAATACAGAAAACTAGTTTTCGATCAAGAAAATAAAGAATTGAGCTCCCAAACAGAAAACTAGTTTTGGATCAAGAAATCAAGATTTGAGTGCCCGTACAAAAAACTAGTTTTGGATCAAGAAAATCAAGAATTGGGTCGCGAATACAAAAAACTAGTTGTGGATCAAGAAAATCAAGAATTGGGTCGCGAATAGAAAAACTAGTTTGGGATCAAGAAATTAAAGAATTCATTCGCGAATACAGAAAACTAGTTTTGTATCAAGAAAATGAAGAATTCATTCGCGAATGCATAAAACTAGTTTTGGATCAACAAAATCAAGAATTTAGTTGCGAATACAAAAAACTAGTTTTGGATCAAGATAATCAAGAATTTGGTCGCGAATGCAAAAAACTAGTTTTGGATCAAGAAAATCAAGAATTGGGTCGGGAATGCAAAAAACTAGTTTTGGATCAAGAAAATTAAGAATTGGGTCGCCAATGCAAAAAACTAGTTTTGGATCAAGAAAATCAAGAATTTATTCGCGAATACAAAAAACTAGTTTGGGATCAAGAAAATCTAGTTTTGAATCGCGAATACACAAAACTAGTTTGGGATCAAGAAAATCAAGAATTTTGTGGCCAATACAAAAAACTAGTTTTGGATCAAGAAAATCAAGAATTAAGTGCCCGATACGAAAAACTAGTTTGGGATCAAGAAAAGCAAGAATTGGGTCGTGAATTAAAAAAACTAGTTTTGGATCAAGAAAATCAAGAATTGAGTGCCCAATACAGAAAACTAGTTTTCGATCAAGAAAATAAAGAATTGAGCTCCCAAACAGAAAACTAGTTTTGGATCAAGAAATCAAGATTTGAGTGCCCGTACAAAAAACTAGTTTTGGATCAAGAAAATCAAGAATTGGGTCGCGAATACAAAAAACTAGTTGTGGATCAAGAAAATCAAGAATTGGGTCGCGAATAGAAAAACTAGTTTGGGATCAAGAAATTAAAGAATTCATTCGCGAATACAGAAAACTAGTTTTGTATCAAGAAAATGAAGAATTCATTCGCGAATGCATAAAACTAGTTTTGGATCAACAAAATCAAGAATTTAGTTGCGAATACAAAAAACTAGTTTTGGATCAAGATAATCAAGAATTTGGTCGCGAATGCAAAAAACTAGTTTTGGATCAAGAAAATCAAGAATTGGTTCGGGAATGCAAAAAACTAGTTTTGGATCAAGAAAATTAAGAATTGGGTCGCCAATGCAAAAAACTAGTTTTGGATCAAGAAAATCAAGAATTTATTCGCGAATACAAAAAACTAGTTTGGGATCAAGAAAATCTAGTTTTGAGTCGCGAATACACAAAACTAGTTTGGGATCAAGAAAATCAAGAATTTTGTGGCCAATACAAAAAACTAGTTTTGGAATAAGAAAATCAAGAATTAAGTGCCCGATACGAAAAACTAGTTTGGGATCAAGAAAAGCAAGAATTGGGTCGTGAATTCAAAAAACTAGTTTTGGATTAAGAAAATCAAGAATTGAGTCGCGAATACAAAAAACTAGTTTTGGATCAAGAAAATCAAGAATTGAGTGCCCAATACAGAAAACTAGTTTTCGATCAAGAAAATAAAGAATTGAGCTCCCAAACAGAAAACTAGTTTTGGATCAAGAAATCAAGATTTGAGTGCCCGTACAAAAAACTAGTTTTGGATCAAGAAAATCAAGAATTGGGTCGCGAATACAAAAAACTAGTTGTGGATCAAGAAAATCAAGAATTGGGTCGCGAATAGAAAAAGTAGTTTGGTATCAAGAAATTAAAGAATTCATTCGCGAATACAAAAAACTAGTTTTGGATCAAGAGAATCAAGAATTTGGTCGCGAATGCAAAAAACTAGTTTTGCATCAAGAAAATCAAGAATTCATTCGCGAATGCATAAAACTAGTTTTGGATCAACAAAATCAAGAATTTAGTTGCGAATACAAAAAACTAGTTTTGGATCAAGAAAATCAAGAATTGGGTCGGGAATGCAAAAAAACTAGTTTTTGATCAAGAAAATCAAGAACTGGGTCGCCAATGCAAAAAACTAGTTTTGGATCAAGAAAATCAAGAATTTATTCGCGAATACAAAAAACTAGTTTGGGATCAAGAAAATCTAGTTTTGAGTCGCGAATACACAAAACTAGTTTGGGATCAAGAAAATCAAGAATTTTGTGGCCAATACAAAAAACTAGTTTTGGATCAAGAAAATCAAGAATTAAGTGCCCGATACGAAAAACTAGTTTGGGATCAAGAAAAGCAAGAATTGGGTCGTGAATTCAAAAAACTAGTTTTGGATTAAGAAAATCAAGAATTGAGTCGCGAATACAAAAAACTAGTTTTGGATCAAGAAAATCAAGAATTGAGTGCCCAATACAGAAAACTAGTTTTCGATCAAGAAAATAAAGAATTGAGCTCCCAAACAGAAAACTAGTTTTGGATCAAGAAATCAAGATTTGAGTGCCCGTACAAAAAACTAGTTTTGGATCAAGAAAATCAAGAATTGGGTCGCGAATACAAAAAACTAGTTGTGGATCAAGAAAATCAAGAATTGGGTCGCGAATAGAAAAACTAGTTTGGGATCAAGAAATTAAAGAATTCATTCGCGAATACAGAAAACTAGTTTTGTATCAAGAAAATGAAGAATTGTTTCGCGAATACAAAAAACTAGTTTGGGATCAAGAAAATCTAGTTTTGGGTCGCGAATACACAAAACTAGTTTGGGATCAAGAAAATCAAGAATCGAGTCGCGAATACAAAAAACTAGTTTTGGATCAAGAAAATCAAGAATTGAGTCGCGAATACAAAAAACTAGTTTGGGATCAAGAAAATCAAAAATTGGATCGCGAATACAAAAAACTAGTTTTGGATCAAGAAAATCAAGAATGGAGTCGCGAATACAAAAAACTAGTTTTCGATCTAGAAAATCAAGAATTGAGTGCCCAATACAGAAAACTAGTTTTCGATCAAAAAAAATTAAGAATTGAGTCGCGAATACACAAAATTAGTTTTCGATGATGAAAACCTAGAGTTGAGTGCCCAACACATAAAAATTGTTTTGGATCAAGAAAATCAAAAATTTATTCGCGAATACATAAAACTAGTTTTGGATCAACAAAATGAAGAAATTTGAGTCGCGAATACAAAAAACTAGTTTTGGATCAAGATAATCAAGAATTGGGTCGCCCATGCAAAAAACTACTTTTGGATCAAGAAAATCAAGAATTGGGTCACCAATGCAAAAAACTAGTTTTGGATCAAGAAAATCAAGAATTGGGTCGCGAATAGAAAAACTAGTTTGGGATCAAGAAAATAATGAATTAGGTCGCGAATACAGAAAACTAGTATTGGATCAAGAAAATCAAGAATTAAGTGCCCGATACGAAAAACTAGTTTGGGATCAAGAAAAGCAAGATTTGAGTGCCTGTACAAAAAACTAATTTTGGATCAAGAAAATCAAGAATTGGGTCGCAAATACAAAAAACCAGTTGTGGATCAAGAAAATCAAGAATTGGGTCTCCAATACAAAAAACCAATTTCGGATGAAGAAAATCAAGAATTCATTCGCGAATACATAAAACTAGTTTTGGATCAAGAAAATCAAGAATTCATTCGCGAATACATAAAACTAGTTTTGGATCAACAAAATCATGAAATTTGAATCGCGAATACAAAAAACTAGTTTTGGATCAAGAGAATCAAGAATTTCGTCGCGAATGCAAAAAACTAATTTTGGATCAAGAAAATCAAGAATTCATTCGCTAATGCATAAAACTAGTTTTGGATCAACAAAATCAAGAATTCATTCGCGAATGCATAAAACTAGTTTTGGATCAACAAAATCAAGAATTTAGTGGCGAATACAAAAAACTAGTTTTGGATCAAGATAATCAAGAATTTGGTCGCGAATGCAAAAAACTAGTTTTGGATCAAGAAAATCAAGAATTGGGTCGGCAATGCAAAAAACTAGTTTTGGATCAAGAAAATCAAGAATTGGGTCGCCAATGCAAAAAACTAGTTTTGGATCAAGAAAATAAAGAATCGGGTCGCGAATACAGAAAACTAGTTTTGGATCAAGAAAATCAAGAATTTATTCGCGAATACAATAAACTAGTTTGGGATCAAGAAAATCTAGTTTTGAGTCGCGAATACACAAAACTAGTTTGGGATCAAGAAAATCAAGAATTTTGTGGCCAATACAAAAAACTAGTTTTGGATCAAGAAAATCAAGAATTGAGTGCCCAATACAGAAAACTAGTTTTCGATCAAGAAAATAAGGAATTGAGCTCCCAAACAGAAAACTAGTTTTGGATCAAGAAATCAAGATTTGAGTGCCCGTACAAAAAACTAGTTTTGGATCAAGAAAATCATGAAATTTGAGTCGCGAATACAAAAAACTAGTTTTGGATCAAGAGAATCATGAATTTGGTCGCGAATGCAAAAAACTACTTTTGGATCAAGAAAATCAAGAATTGGGTCGCCAATACAAAAAACTACTTTTGGATCAAGAAAATCAAGAATTGGGTCGCCAATGCAAAAAACTACTTTTGGATCAAGAAAATTAAGAATTGGGTCGCCAATGCAAAAAACTAGTTTTGGATCAAGAAAATTAAGAATTGGGTCGCGAATAGAAAAACTAGTTTGGGATCAAGAAAATAAAGAATTAGGTCGCGAATACAGAAAACTAGTTTTGGATTAAGAAAATCTAGTTTTGAGTCGCGAATACACAAAACTAGTTTGCGATCATGAAAATCAAGAATTTTGTGGCGAATACAAAAAAGTAGTTTTGGATCAAGAGAATCAAGAATTTGGTCGCGAATGCAAAAAACTAGTTTTGGATCAAGAAAATCAAGAATTCATTCGCGAATGCATAAAACTAGTTTTGGATCAACAAAATCAAGAATTTAGTTGCGAATACAAAAAACTAGTTTTGGATCAAGAAAATCAAGAATTGGGTCGGGAATGCAAAAAACTAGTTTTGGATCAAGAAAATCAAGAATTGGGTCGCCAATGCAAAAAACTAGTTTTGGATCATGAAAATCAAGAATTTATTCGCGAATACAAAAAACTAGTTTGGGATGAAGAAAATCTAGTTTTGAGTCGCGAATACACAAAACTAGTTTGGGATCAAGAAAATCAAGAATTTTGTGGCCAATACAAAAAACTAGTTTTGGATCAAGAAAATAAAGAATTAAGTGCCCGATACGAAAAACTAGTTTGGGATCAAGAAAAGCAAGAATTGGGTCGTGAATTCAAAAAACTAGTTTTGGATTTAGAAAATCAAGAATTGAGTCGCGAATACAAAAAACTAGTTTTGGATCAAGAAAATCAAGAATTGAGTGCCCAATACAGAAAACTAGTTTTCGATCAAGAAAATAAAGAATTGAGCTCCCAAACAGAAAACTAGTTTTGGATCAAGAAATCAAGATTTGAGTGCCCGTACAAAAAACTAGTTTGGGATCAAGAAAATCAAGAATTGGGTCGCGAATACAAAAAACTAGTTGTGGATCAAGAAAAATTAAGAATTGGGTCGCGAATAGAAAAACTAGTTTGGGATCAAGAAATTAAAGAATTCATTCGCGAATACAGAAAACTAGTTTTGTATCAAGAAAATGAAGAATTGTTTCGCGAATACAAAAAACTAGTATGGGATCTAGAAAATCTAGTTTTGGGTCGCGAATACACAAAACTAGTTTGGGATCAAGAAAATCAAGAATCGAGTCGCGAATACAAAAAACTAGTTTTGGATCAAGAAAATCAAGAATTGAGTCGCGAATACAAAAAACTAGTTTGGGATCAAGAAAATCAAAAATTGGATCGCGAATACAAAAAACTAGTTTTGGATCAAGAAAATCAAGAATGGAGTCGCGAATACAAAAAACTAGTTTTCGATCTAGAATATCAAGAATTGAGTCCCCAATACAGAAAACTAGTTTTCGATCAAAAAAATTAAGAATTGAGTCGCGAATACACAAAATTAGTTTTCGATGATGAAAACCTAGAGTTGAGTGCCCAACACATAAAAATTGTTTTGGATCAAGAAAATCAAGAATTTATTCGCGAATACATAAAGCTAGTTTTGGATCAACAAAATCAAGAAATTTGAGTCGCGAATACAAAAAACTAGTTTTGGATCAAGATAATCAAGAATTGGGTGGCCAATGCAAAAAACTACTTTTGGATCAAGAAAATCAAGAATTGGGTCGCCAATACAAAAAACTAGTTTTGGATCAAGAAAATCAAGAATTGGGTCGCGAATAGAAAAACTAGTTTGGGATCAAGAAAATAAAGAATTAGGTCGCCAATACAGAAAACTAGTTTTCGATCAAGAAAATAAAGAATTGAGCTCCCAAACAGAAAACTAGTTTTGGATCAAGAAATCAAGATTTGAGTGCCCGTACAAAAAACTAGTTTTGGATCAAGAAAATCAAGAATTGGGTCGCGAATACAAAAAACTAGTTGTGGATCAAGAAAATCAAGAATTAGGTCGCGAATAGAAAAACTAGTTTGGGATCAAGAAATTAAAGAATTCATTCGCGAATACAGAAAACTAGTTTTGTATCAAGAAAATGAAGAATTGTTTCGCGAATACAAAAAACTAGTTTGGGATCAAGAAAATCTAGTTTTGGGTCGCGAATACACAAAACTAGTTTGGGATCAAGAAAATCAAGAATCGAGTCGCGAATACAAAAAACTAGTTTTGGATCAAGAAAATCAAGAATTGAGTCGCGAATACAAAAAACTAGTTTGGGATCAAGAAAATCAAAAATTGGATCGCGAATACAAAAAACTAGTTTTGGATCAAGAAAATCAAGGATGGAGTCGCGAATACAAAAAACTACTTTTCGATCTAGAAAATCAAGAATTGAGTGCCCAATACAGAAAACTAGTTTTCGATCAAAAAAATTAAGAATTGAGTCGCGAATACACAAAATTAGTTTTCGATGATGAAAACCTAGAGTTGAGTGCCCAACACATAAAAATTGTTTTGGATCAAGAAAATCAAGAATTTATTCGCGAATACATAAAACTAGTTTTGGATCAAGAAAAAATCAAGAAATTTGAGTCGCGTATACAAAAAACTAGTTTTGGATCAAGAAAATCAAGAATTGGGTCGTGAATAGAAAAAACTAGTTTGGGATCAAGAAATTAAAGAATTCATTCGCGAATACAGAAAACTAGTTTTGTATCAAGAAAATGAAGAATTCATTCGCGAATGCATAAAACTAGTTTTGGATCAACAAAATCAAGAATTTAGTTGCGAATACAAAAAACTAGTTTTGGATCAAGAAAATCAAGAATTGGGTCGGGAATGCAAAAAACTAGTTTTGGATCAAGATAATTAAGAATTGGGTCGCCAATGCAAAAAACTAGTTTTGGATCAAGAAAATCAAGAATTTATTCGCGAATACAAAAAACTAGTTTGGGATCAAGAAAATCTAGTTTTGAGTCGCGAATACACAAAACTAGTTTGGGATCAAGAAAATCAAGAATTTTGTGGCCAATACAAAAAACTAGTTTTGGATCAAGAAAATCAAGAATTAAGTGCCCGATACGAAAAACTAGTTTGGGATCAAGAAAAGCAAGAATTGGGTCGTGAATTAAAAAAACTAGTTTTGGATCAAGAAAATCAAGAATTGAGTCGCGAATACAAAAAACTAGTTTTGGATCAAGAAAATCAAGAATTGAGTGCCCAATACAGAAAACTAGTTTTCGATCAAGAAAATAAAGAATTGAGCTCCCAAACAGAAAACTAGTTTTGGATCAAGAAATCAAGATTTGAGTGCCCGTACAAAAAACTAGTTTTGGATCAAGAAAATCAAGAATTGGGTCGCGAATACAAAAAACTAGTTGTGGATCAAGAAAATCAAGAATTGGGTCGCGAATAGAAAAACTAGTTTGGGATCAAGAAATTAAAGAATTCATTCGCGAATACAGAAAACTAGTTTTGTATCAAGAAAATGAAGAATTCATTCGCGAATGCATAAAACTAGTTTTGGATCAACAAAATCAAGAATTTAGTTGCGAATACAAAAAACTAGTTTTGGATCAAGATAATCAAGAATTTGGTCGCGAATGCAAAAAACTAGTTTTGGATCAAGAAAATCAAGAATTGGGTCGGGAATGCAAAAAACTAGTTTTGGATCAAGAAAATTAAGAATTGGGTCGCCAATGCAAAAAACTAGTTTTGGATCAAGAAAATCAAGAATTTATTCGCGAATACAAAAAACTAGTTTGGGATCAAGAAAATCTAGTTTTGAATCGCGAATACACAAAACTAGTTTGGGATCAAGAAAATCAAGAATTTTGTGGCCAATACAAAAAACTAGTTTTGGATCAAGAAAATCAAGAATTAAGTGCCCGATACGAAAAACTAGTTTGGGATCAAGAAAAGCAAGAATTGGGTCGTGAATTAAAAAAACTAGTTTTGGATCAAGAAAATCAAGAATTGAGTGCCCAATACAGAAAACTAGTTTTCGATCAAGAAAATAAAGAATTGAGCTCCCAAACAGAAAACTAGTTTTGGATCAAGAAATCAAGATTTGAGTGCCCGTACAAAAAACTAGTTTTGGATCAAGAAAATCAAGAATTGGGTCGCGAATACAAAAAACTAGTTGTGGATCAAGAAAATCAAGAATTAGGTCGCGAATAGAAAAACTAGTTTGGGATCAAGAAATTAAAGAATTCATTCGCGAATACAGAAAACTAGTTTTGTATCAAGAAAATGAAGAATTGTTTCGCGAATACAAAAAACTAGTATGGGATCTAGAAAATCTAGTTTTGGGTCGCGAATACACAAAACTAGTTTGGGATCAAGAAAATCAAGAATCGAGTCGCGAATACAAAAAACTAGTTTTGGATCAAGAAAATCAAGAATTGAGTCGCGAATACAAAAAACTAGTTTGGGATCAAGAAAATCAAAAATTGGATCGCGAATACAAAAAACTAGTTTTGGATCAAGAAAATCAAGAATGGAGTCGCGAATACAAAAAACTAGTTTTCGATCTAGAATATCAAGAATTGAGTCCCCAATACAGAAAACTAGTTTTCGATCAAAAAAATTAAGAATTGAGTCGCGAATACACAAAATTAGTTTTCGATGATGAAAACCTAGAGTTGAGTGCCCAACACATAAAAATTGTTTTGGATCAAGAAAATCAAGAATTTATTCGCGAATACATAAAGCTAGTTTTGGATCAACAAAATCAAGAAATTTGAGTCGCGAATACAAAAAACTAGTTTTGGATCAAGATAATCAAGAATTGGGTGGCCAATGCAAAAAACTACTTTTGGATCAAGAAAATCAAGAATTGGGTCGCCAATACAAAAAACTAGTTTTGGATCAAGAAAATCAAGAATTGGGTCGCGAATAGAAAAACTAGTTTGGGATCAAGAAAATAAAGAATTAGGTCGCCAATACAGAAAACTAGTTTTCGATCAAGAAAATAAAGAATTGAGCTCCCAAACAGAAAACTAGTTTTGGATCAAGAAATCAAGATTTGAGTGCCCGTACAAAAAACTAGTTTTGGATCAAGAAAATCAAGAATTGGGTCGCGAATACAAAAAACTAGTTGTGGATCAAGAAAATCAAGAATTAGGTCGCGAATAGAAAAACTAGTTTGGGATCAAGAAATTAAAGAATTCATTCGCGAATACAGAAAACTAGTTTTGTATCAAGAAAATGAAGAATTGTTTCGCGAATACAAAAAACTAGTTTGGGATCAAGAAAATCTAGTTTTGGGTCGCGAATACACAAAACTAGTTTGGGATCAAGAAAATCAAGAATCGAGTCGCGAATACAAAAAACTAGTTTTGGATCAAGAAAATCAAGAATTGAGTCGCGAATACAAAAAACTAGTTTGGGATCAAGAAAATCAAAAATTGGATCGCGAATACAAAAAACTAGTTTTGGATCAAGAAAATCAAGGATGGAGTCGCGAATACAAAAAACTACTTTTCGATCTAGAAAATCAAGAATTGAGTGCCCAATACAGAAAACTAGTTTTCGATCAAAAAAATTAAGAATTGAGTCGCGAATACACAAAATTAGTTTTCGATGATGAAAACCTAGAGTTGAGTGCCCAACACATAAAAATTGTTTTGGATCAAGAAAATCAAGAATTTATTCGCGAATACATAAAACTAGTTTTGGATCAAGAAAAAATCAAGAAATTTGAGTCGCGTATACAAAAAACTAGTTTTGGATCAAGAAAATCAAGAATTGGGTCGTGAATAGAAAAAACTAGTTTGGGATCAAGAAATTAAAGAATTCATTCGCGAATACAGAAAACTAGTTTTGTATCAAGAAAATGAAGAATTCATTCGCGAATGCATAAAACTAGTTTTGGATCAACAAAATCAAGAATTTAGTTGCGAATACAAAAAACTAGTTTTGGATCAAGAAAATCAAGAATTGGGTCGGGAATGCAAAAAACTAGTTTTGGATCAAGATAATTAAGAATTGGGTCGCCAATGCAAAAAACTAGTTTTGGATCAAGAAAATCAAGAATTTATTCGCGAATACAAAAAACTAGTTTGGGATCAAGAAAATCTAGTTTTGAGTCGCGAATACACAAAACTAGTTTGGGATCAAGAAAATCAAGAATTTTGTGGCCAATACAAAAAACTAGTTTTGGATCAAGAAAATCAAGAATTAAGTGCCCGATACGAAAAACTAGTTTGGGATCAAGAAAAGCAAGAATTGGGTCGTGAATTAAAAAAACTAGTTTTGGATCAAGAAAATCAAGAATTGAGTCGCGAATACAAAAAACTAGTTTTGGATCAAGAAAATCAAGAATTGAGTGCCCAATACAGAAAACTAGTTTTCGATCAAGAAAATAAAGAATTGAGCTCCCAAACAGAAAACTAGTTTTGGATCAAGAAATCAAGATTTGAGTGCCCGTACAAAAAACTAGTTTTGGATCAAGAAAATCAAGAATTGGGTCGCGAATACAAAAAACTAGTTGTGGATCAAGAAAATCAAGAATTGGGTCGCGAATAGAAAAACTAGTTTGGGATCAAGAAATTAAAGAATTCATTCGCGAATACAGAAAACTAGTTTTGTATCAAGAAAATGAAGAATTCATTCGCGAATGCATAAAACTAGTTTTGGATCAACAAAATCAAGAATTTAGTTGCGAATACAAAAAACTAGTTTTGGATCAAGATAATCAAGAATTTGGTCGCGAATGCAAAAAACTAGTTTTGGATCAAGAAAATCAAGAATTGGGTCGGGAATGCAAAAAACTAGTTTTGGATCAAGAAAATTAAGAATTGGGTCGCCAATGCAAAAAACTAGTTTTGGATCAAGAAAATCAAGAATTTATTCGCGAATACAAAAAACTAGTTTGGGATCAAGAAAATCTAGTTTTGAATCGCGAATACACAAAACTAGTTTGGGATCAAGAAAATCAAGAATTTTGTGGCCAATACAAAAAACTAGTTTTGGATCAAGAAAATCAAGAATTAAGTGCCCGATACGAAAAACTAGTTTGGGATCAAGAAAAGCAAGAATTGGGTCGTGAATTAAAAAAACTAGTTTTGGATCAAGAAAATCAAGAATTGAGTGCCCAATACAGAAAACTAGTTTTCGATCAAGAAAATAAAGAATTGAGCTCCCAAACAGAAAACTAGTTTTGGATCAAGAAATCAAGATTTGAGTGCCCGTACAAAAAACTAGTTTTGGATCAAGAAAATCAAGAATTGGGTCGCGAATACAAAAAACTAGTTGTGGATCAAGAAAATCAAGAATTGGGTCGCGAATAGAAAAACTAGTTTGGGATCAAGAAATTAAAGAATTCATTCGCGAATACAGAAAACTAGTTTTGTATCAAGAAAATGAAGAATTCATTCGCGAATGCATAAAACTAGTTTTGGATCAACAAAATCAAGAATTTAGTTGCGAATACAAAAAACTAGTTTTGGATCAAGATAATCAAGAATTTGGTCGCGAATGCAAAAAACTAGTTTTGGATCAAGAAAATCAAGAATTGGTTCGGGAATGCAAAAAACTAGTTTTGGATCAAGAAAATTAAGAATTGGGTCGCCAATGCAAAAAACTAGTTTTGGATCAAGAAAATCAAGAATTTATTCGCGAATACAAAAAACTAGTTTGGGATCAAGAAAATCTAGTTTTGAGTCGCGAATACACAAAACTAGTTTGGGATCAAGAAAATCAAGAATTTTGTGGCCAATACAAAAAACTAGTTTTGGAATAAGAAAATCAAGAATTAAGTGCCCGATACGAAAAACTAGTTTGGGATCAAGAAAAGCAAGAATTGGGTCGTGAATTCAAAAAACTAGTTTTGGATTAAGAAAATCAAGAATTGAGTCGCGAATACAAAAAACTAGTTTTGGATCAAGAAAATCAAGAATTGAGTGCCCAATACAGAAAACTAGTTTTCGATCAAGAAAATAAAGAATTGAGCTCCCAAACAGAAAACTAGTTTTGGATCAAGAAATCAAGATTTGAGTGCCCGTACAAAAAACTAGTTTTGGATCAAGAAAATCAAGAATTGGGTCGCGAATACAAAAAACTAGTTGTGGATCAAGAAAATCAAGAATTGGGTCGCGAATAGAAAAAGTAGTTTGGTATCAAGAAATTAAAGAATTCATTCGCGAATACAAAAAACTAGTTTTGGATCAAGAGAATCAAGAATTTGGTCGCGAATGCAAAAAACTAGTTTTGCATCAAGAAAATCAAGAATTCATTCGCGAATGCATAAAACTAGTTTTGGATCAACAAAATCAAGAATTTAGTTGCGAATACAAAAAACTAGTTTTGGATCAAGAAAATCAAGAATTGGGTCGGGAATGCAAAAAAACTAGTTTTTGATCAAGAAAATCAAGAACTGGGTCGCCAATGCAAAAAACTAGTTTTGGATCAAGAAAATCAAGAATTTATTCGCGAATACAAAAAACTAGTTTGGGATCAAGAAAATCTAGTTTTGAGTCGCGAATACACAAAACTAGTTTGGGATCAAGAAAATCAAGAATTTTGTGGCCAATACAAAAAACTAGTTTTGGATCAAGAAAATCAAGAATTAAGTGCCCGATACGAAAAACTAGTTTGGGATCAAGAAAAGCAAGAATTGGGTCGTGAATTAAAAAAACTAGTTTTGGATCAAGAAAATCAAGAATTGAGTCGCGAATACAAAAAACTAGTTTTGGATCAAGAAAATCAAGAATTGAGTGCCCAATACAGAAAACTAGTTTTCGATCAAGAAAATAAAGAATTGAGCTCCCAAACAGAAAACTAGTTTTGGATCAAGAAATCAAGATTTGAGTGCCCGTACAAAAAACTAGTTTTGGATCAAGAAAATCAAGAATTGGGTCGCGAATACAAAAAACTAGTTGTGGATCAAGAAAATCAAGAATTGGGTCGCGAATAGAAAAACTAGTTTGGGATCAAGAAATTAAAGAATTCATTCGCGAATACAGAAAACTAGTTTTGTATCAAGAAAATGAAGAATTCATTCGCGAATGCATAAAACTAGTTTTGGATCAACAAAATCAAGAATTTAGTTGCGAATACAAAAAACTAGTTTTGGATCAAGATAATCAAGAATTTGGTCGCGAATGCAAAAAACTAGTTTTGGATCAAGAAAATCAAGAATTGGGTCGGGAATGCAAAAAACTAGTTTTGGATCAAGAAAATTAAGAATTGGGTCGCCAATGCAAAAAACTAGTTTTGGATCAAGAAAATCAAGAATTTATTCGCGAATACAAAAAACTAGTTTGGGATCAAGAAAATCTAGTTTTGAATCGCGAATACACAAAACTAGTTTGGGATCAAGAAAATCAAGAATTTTGTGGCCAATACAAAAAACTAGTTTTGGATCAAGAAAATCAAGAATTAAGTGCCCGATACGAAAAACTAGTTTGGGATCAAGAAAAGCAAGAATTGGGTCGTGAATTAAAAAAACTAGTTTTGGATCAAGAAAATCAAGAATTGAGTGCCCAATACAGAAAACTAGTTTTCGATCAAGAAAATAAAGAATTGAGCTCCCAAACAGAAAACTAGTTTTGGATCAAGAAATCAAGATTTGAGTGCCCGTACAAAAAACTAGTTTTGGATCAAGAAAATCAAGAATTGGGTCGCGAATACAAAAAACTAGTTGTGGATCAAGAAAATCAAGAATTGGGTCGCGAATAGAAAAACTAGTTTGGGATCAAGAAATTAAAGAATTCATTCGCGAATACAGAAAACTAGTTTTGTATCAAGAAAATGAAGAATTCATTCGCGAATGCATAAAACTAGTTTTGGATCAACAAAATCAAGAATTTAGTTGCGAATACAAAAAACTAGTTTTGGATCAAGATAATCAAGAATTTGGTCGCGAATGCAAAAAACTAGTTTTGGATCAAGAAAATCAAGAATTGGTTCGGGAATGCAAAAAACTAGTTTTGGATCAAGAAAATTAAGAATTGGGTCGCCAATGCAAAAAACTAGTTTTGGATCAAGAAAATCAAGAATTTATTCGCGAATACAAAAAACTAGTTTGGGATCAAGAAAATCTAGTTTTGAGTCGCGAATACACAAAACTAGTTTGGGATCAAGAAAATCAAGAATTTTGTGGCCAATACAAAAAACTAGTTTTGGAATAAGAAAATCAAGAATTAAGTGCCCGATACGAAAAACTAGTTTGGGATCAAGAAAAGCAAGAATTGGGTCGTGAATTCAAAAAACTAGTTTTGGATTAAGAAAATCAAGAATTGAGTCGCGAATACAAAAAACTAGTTTTGGATCAAGAAAATCAAGAATTGAGTGCCCAATACAGAAAACTAGTTTTCGATCAAGAAAATAAAGAATTGAGCTCCCAAACAGAAAACTAGTTTTGGATCAAGAAATCAAGATTTGAGTGCCCGTACAAAAAACTAGTTTTGGATCAAGAAAATCAAGAATTGGGTCGCGAATACAAAAAACTAGTTGTGGATCAAGAAAATCAAGAATTGGGTCGCGAATAGAAAAAGTAGTTTGGTATCAAGAAATTAAAGAATTCATTCGCGAATACAAAAAACTAGTTTTGGATCAAGAGAATCAAGAATTTGGTCGCGAATGCAAAAAACTAGTTTTGCATCAAGAAAATCAAGAATTCATTCGCGAATGCATAAAACTAGTTTTGGATCAACAAAATCAAGAATTTAGTTGCGAATACAAAAAACTAGTTTTGGATCAAGAAAATCAAGAATTGGGTCGGGAATGCAAAAAAACTAGTTTTTGATCAAGAAAATCAAGAACTGGGTCGCCAATGCAAAAAACTAGTTTTGGATCAAGAAAATCAAGAATTTATTCGCGAATACAAAAAACTAGTTTGGGATCAAGAAAATCTAGTTTTGAGTCGCGAATACACAAAACTAGTTTGGGATCAAGAAAATCAAGAATTTTGTGGCCAATACAAAAAACTAGTTTTGGATCAAGAAAATCAAGAATTAAGTGCCCGATACGAAAAACTAGTTTGGGATCAAGAAAAGCAAGAATTGGGTCGTGAATTAAAAAAACTAGTTTTGGATCAAGAAAATCAAGAATTGAGTCGCGAATACAAAAAACTAGTTTTGGATCAAGAAAATCAAGAATTGAGTGCCCAATACAGAAAACTAGTTTTCGATCAAGAAAATAAAGAATTGAGCTCCCAAACAGAAAACTAGTTTTGGATCAAGAAATCAAGATTTGAGTGCCCGTACAAAAAACTAGTTTTGGATCAAGAAAATCAAGAATTGGGTCGCGAATACAAAAAACTAGTTGTGGATCAAGAAAATCAAGAATTGGGTCGCGAATAGAAAAACTAGTTTGGGATCAAGAAATTAAAGAATTCATTCGCGAATACAGAAAACTAGTTTTGTATCAAGAAAATGAAGAATTCATTCGCGAATGCATAAAACTAGTTTTGGATCAACAAAATCAAGAATTTAGTTGCGAATACAAAAAACTAGTTTTGGATCAAGATAATCAAGAATTTGGTCGCGAATGCAAAAAACTAGTTTTGGATCAAGAAAATCAAGAATTGGGTCGGGAATGCAAAAAACTAGTTTTGGATCAAGAAAATTAAGAATTGGGTCGCCAATGCAAAAAACTAGTTTTGGATCAAGAAAATCAAGAATTTATTCGCGAATACAAAAAACTAGTTTGGGATCAAGAAAATCTAGTTTTGAATCGCGAATACACAAAACTAGTTTGGGATCAAGAAAATCAAGAATTTTGTGGCCAATACAAAAAACTAGTTTTGGATCAAGAAAATCAAGAATTAAGTGCCCGATACGAAAAACTAGTTTGGGATCAAGAAAAGCAAGAATTGGGTCGTGAATTAAAAAAACTAGTTTTGGATCAAGAAAATCAAGAATTGAGTGCCCAATACAGAAAACTAGTTTTCGATCAAGAAAATAAAGAATTGAGCTCCCAAACAGAAAACTAGTTTTGGATCAAGAAATCAAGATTTGAGTGCCCGTACAAAAAACTAGTTTTGGATCAAGAAAATCAAGAATTGGGTCGCGAATACAAAAAACTAGTTGTGGATCAAGAAAATCAAGAATTGGGTCGCGAATAGAAAAACTAGTTTGGGATCAAGAAATTAAAGAATTCATTCGCGAATACAGAAAACTAGTTTTGTATCAAGAAAATGAAGAATTCATTCGCGAATGCATAAAACTAGTTTTGGATCAACAAAATCAAGAATTTAGTTGCGAATACAAAAAACTAGTTTTGGATCAAGATAATCAAGAATTTGGTCGCGAATGCAAAAAACTAGTTTTGGATCAAGAAAATCAAGAATTGGTTCGGGAATGCAAAAAACTAGTTTTGGATCAAGAAAATTAAGAATTGGGTCGCCAATGCAAAAAACTAGTTTTGGATCAAGAAAATCAAGAATTTATTCGCGAATACAAAAAACTAGTTTGGGATCAAGAAAATCTAGTTTTGAGTCGCGAATACACAAAACTAGTTTGGGATCAAGAAAATCAAGAATTTTGTGGCCAATACAAAAAACTAGTTTTGGAATAAGAAAATCAAGAATTAAGTGCCCGATACGAAAAACTAGTTTGGGATCAAGAAAAGCAAGAATTGGGTCGTGAATTCAAAAAACTAGTTTTGGATTAAGAAAATCAAGAATTGAGTCGCGAATACAAAAAACTAGTTTTGGATCAAGAAAATCAAGAATTGAGTGCCCAATACAGAAAACTAGTTTTCGATCAAGAAAATAAAGAATTGAGCTCCCAAACAGAAAACTAGTTTTGGATCAAGAAATCAAGATTTGAGTGCCCGTACAAAAAACTAGTTTTGGATCAAGAAAATCAAGAATTGGGTCGCGAATACAAAAAACTAGTTGTGGATCAAGAAAATCAAGAATTGGGTCGCGAATAGAAAAAGTAGTTTGGTATCAAGAAATTAAAGAATTCATTCGCGAATACAAAAAACTAGTTTTGGATCAAGAGAATCAAGAATTTGGTCGCGAATGCAAAAAACTAGTTTTGCATCAAGAAAATCAAGAATTCATTCGCGAATGCATAAAACTAGTTTTGGATCAACAAAATCAAGAATTTAGTTGCGAATACAAAAAACTAGTTTTGGATCAAGAAAATCAAGAATTGGGTCGGGAATGCAAAAAAACTAGTTTTTGATCAAGAAAATCAAGAACTGGGTCGCCAATGCAAAAAACTAGTTTTGGATCAAGAAAATCAAGAATTTATTCGCGAATACAAAAAACTAGTTTGGGATCAAGAAAATCTAGTTTTGAGTCGCGAATACACAAAACTAGTTTGGGATCAAGAAAATCAAGAATTTTGTGGCCAATACAAAAAACTAGTTTTGGATCAAGAAAATCAAGAATTAAGTGCCCGATACGAAAAACTAGTTTGGGATCAAGAAAAGCAAGAATTGGGTCGTGAATTCAAAAAACTAGTTTTGGATTAAGAAAATCAAGAATTGAGTCGCGAATACAAAAAACTAGTTTTGGATCAAGAAAATCAAGAATTGAGTGCCCAATACAGAAAACTAGTTTTCGATCAAGAAAATAAAGAATTGAGCTCCCAAACAGAAAACTAGTTTTGGATCAAGAAATCAAGATTTGAGTGCCCGTACAAAAAACTAGTTTTGGATCAAGAAAATCAAGAATTGGGTCGCGAATACAAAAAACTAGTTGTGGATCAAGAAAATCAAGAATTGGGTCGCGAATAGAAAAACTAGTTTGGGATCAAGAAATTAAAGAATTCATTCGCGAATACAGAAAACTAGTTTTGTATCAAGAAAATGAAGAATTGTTTCGCGAATACAAAAAACTAGTTTGGGATCAAGAAAATCTAGTTTTGGGTCGCGAATACACAAAACTAGTTTGGGATCAAGAAAATCAAGAATCGAGTCGCGAATACAAAAAACTAGTTTTGGATCAAGAAAATCAAGAATTGAGTCGCGAATACAAAAAACTAGTTTGGGATCAAGAAAATCAAAAATTGGATCGCGAATACAAAAAACTAGTTTTGGATCAAGAAAATCAAGAATGGAGTCGCGAATACAAAAAACTAGTTTTCGATCTAGAAAATCAAGAATTGAGTGCCCAATACAGAAAACTAGTTTTCGATCAAAAAAAATTAAGAATTGAGTCGCGAATACACAAAATTAGTTTTCGATGATGAAAACCTAGAGTTGAGTGCCCAACACATAAAAATTGTTTTGGATCAAGAAAATCAAGAATTTATTCGCGAATACATAAAACTAGTTTTGGATCAACAAAATGAAGAAATTTGAGTCGCGAATACAAAAAACTAGTTTTGGATCAAGATAATCAAGAATTGGGTCGCCCATGCAAAAAACTACTTTTGGATCAAGAAAATCAAGAATTGGGTCACCAATGCAAAAAACTAGTTTTGGATCAAGAAAATCAAGAATTGGGTCGCGAATAGAAAAACTAGTTTGGGATCAAGAAAATAATGAATTAGGTCGCGAATACAGAAAACTAGTATTGGATCAAGAAAATCAAGAATTAAGTGCCCGATACGAAAAACTAGTTTGGGATCAAGAAAAGCAAGATTTGAGTGCCTGTACAAAAAACTAATTTTGGATCAAGAAAATCAAGAATTGGGTCGCAAATACAAAAAACCAGTTGTGGATCAAGAAAATCAAGAATTGGGTCTCCAATACAAAAAACCAATTTCGGATGAAGAAAATCAAGAATTCATTCGCGAATACATAAAACTAGTTTTGGATCAAGAAAATCAAGAATTCATTCGCGAATACATAAAACTAGTTTTGGATCAACAAAATCATGAAATTTGAATCGCGAATACAAAAAACTAGTTTTGGATCAAGAGAATCAAGAATTTCGTCGCGAATGCAAAAAACTAATTTTGGATCAAGAAAATCAAGAATTCATTCGCTAATGCATAAAACTAGTTTTGGATCAACAAAATCAAGAATTCATTCGCGAATGCATAAAACTAGTTTTGGATCAACAAAATCAAGAATTTAGTGGCGAATACAAAAAACTAGTTTTGGATCAAGATAATCAAGAATTTGGTCGCGAATGCAAAAAACTAGTTTTGGATCAAGAAAATCAAGAATTGGGTCGGCAATGCAAAAAACTAGTTTTGGATCAAGAAAATCAAGAATTGGGTCGCCAATGCAAAAAACTAGTTTTGGATCAAGAAAATAAAGAATCGGGTCGCGAATACAGAAAACTAGTTTTGGATCAAGAAAATCAAGAATTTATTCGCGAATACAATAAACTAGTTTGGGATCAAGAAAATCTAGTTTTGAGTCGCGAATACACAAAACTAGTTTGGGATCAAGAAAATCAAGAATTTTGTGGCCAATACAAAAAACTAGTTTTGGATCAAGAAAATCAAGAATTGAGTGCCCAATACAGAAAACTAGTTTTCGATCAAGAAAATAAGGAATTGAGCTCCCAAACAGAAAACTAGTTTTGGATCAAGAAATCAAGATTTGAGTGCCCGTACAAAAAACTAGTTTTGGATCAAGAAAATCATGAAATTTGAGTCGCGAATACAAAAAACTAGTTTTGGATCAAGAGAATCATGAATTTGGTCGCGAATGCAAAAAACTACTTTTGGATCAAGAAAATCAAGAATTGGGTCGCCAATGCAAAAAACTACTTTTGGATCAAGAAAATTAAGAATTGGGTCGCCAATGCAAAAAACTAGTTTTGGATCAAGAAAATTAAGAATTGGGTCGCGAATAGAAAAACTAGTTTGGGATCAAGAAAATAAAGAATTAGGTCGCGAATACACAAAACTAGTTTGGGATCAAGAAAATCAAGAATTTTGTGGCCAATACAAAAAACTAGTTTTGGATCAAGAAAATAAAGAATTAAGTGCCCGATACGAAAAACTAGTTTGGGATCAAGAAAAGCAAGAATTGGGTCGTGAATTCAAAAAACTAGTTTTGGATTTAGAAAATCAAGAATTGAGTCGCGAATACAAAAAACTAGTTTTGGATCAAGAAAATCAAGAATTGAGTGCCCAATACAGAAAACTAGTTTTCGATCAAGAAAATAAAGAATTGAGCTCCCAAACAGAAAACTAGTTTTGGATCAAGAAATCAAGATTTGAGTGCCCGTACAAAAAACTAGTTTGGGATCAAGAAAATCAAGAATTGGGTCGCGAATACAAAAAACTAGTTGTGGATCAAGAAAAATTAAGAATTGGGTCGCGAATAGAAAAACTAGTTTGGGATCAAGAAATTAAAGAATTCATTCGCGAATACAGAAAACTAGTTTTGTATCAAGAAAATGAAGAATTGTTTCGCGAATACAAAAAACTAGTATGGGATCTAGAAAATCTAGTTTTGGGTCGCGAATACACAAAACTAGTTTGGGATCAAGAAAATCAAGAATCGAGTCGCGAATACAAAAAACTAGTTTTGGATCAAGAAAATCAAGAATTGAGTCGCGAATACAAAAAACTAGTTTGGGATCAAGAAAATCAAAAATTGGATCGCGAATACAAAAAACTAGTTTTGGATCAAGAAAATCAAGAATGGAGTCGCGAATACAAAAAACTAGTTTTCGATCTAGAATATCAAGAATTGAGTCCCCAATACAGAAAACTAGTTTTCGATCAAAAAAATTAAGAATTGAGTCGCGAATACACAAAATTAGTTTTCGATGATGAAAACCTAGAGTTGAGTGCCCAACACATAAAAATTGTTTTGGATCAAGAAAATCAAGAATTTATTCGCGAATACATAAAGCTAGTTTTGGATCAACAAAATCAAGAAATTTGAGTCGCGAATACAAAAAACTAGTTTTGGATCAAGATAATCAAGAATTGGGTGGCCAATGCAAAAAACTACTTTTGGATCAAGAAAATCAAGAATTGGGTCGCCAATACAAAAAACTAGTTTTGGATCAAGAAAATCAAGAATTGGGTCGCGAATAGAAAAACTAGTTTGGGATCAAGAAAATAAAGAATTAGGTCGCGAATACAGAAAACTAGTTTTGGATCAAGAAAATAAAGAATTGAGCTCCGAAACAGAAAACTAGTTTTGGATCAAGAAATCAAGATTTGAGTGCCTGTACAAAAAACTAATTTTGGATCAAGAAAATCAAGAAATGTGTCGCCAATACAAAAAACTAGTTTTGGATCAAGAAAATCAAGAATTGTGTCGCGAATAGAAAAACTAGTTTGGGATCAAGAAAATAAAGAATTAGGTCGCGAATACAGAAAACTAGTTTTGGATCAAAAAAATAATGAATTGAGCTCCCAAACAGAAAACTAGTTTTGGATCAAGAAATCAAGATTTGAGTGCCTGTACAAAAAACTAATTTTGGATCAAGAAAATCAAGAATTGGATCGCGAATACAGAAAACTAGCTTTGGATCAAGAAAATCAAGAATTGATTCGCGAATACAAAAAACTAGTTTGGGATCAAGAAAATCTAGTTTTGAGTCGCGAATACACAAAACTAGTTTGCGATCAAGAAAATCAAGACTTTTGTGGCGAATACAAAAAACTAGTTTTGGATCAAGAAAATTAAGAATTGAGTGCCCAATACAGAAAACAAGTTTTCGATCAAGAAAATAAAGAATTGAGCTCCCAAACAGAAAACTAGTTTTGGATCAAGAAATCAAGATTTGAGTGCCTGTACAAAAAACTAGTTTTGGATCAAGAAAATCAAGAATTGGGTCGCGAATACAAAAAACCAGTTGTAGATCAAGAAAATCAAGAATTGGTTCTCCAATACAAAAAACCAATTTCGGATGAAGAAAATCATGAATTCATTTGCGAATACATAAAACTAGTTTTGGATCAAGAAAATCAAGAATTCATTCGCGAATACATAAAACTAGTTTTGGATCAACAAAATCATGAAATTTGAGTCGCGAATACAAAAAACTAGTTTTGGATCAAGAGAATCAAGAATTTGGTCGCGAATGCAAAAAACTAGTTTTGGATCAAGAAAATCAAGAATTCATTCGCGAATGCATAAAACTAGTTTTGGATCAACAAAATCAAGAATTTAGTTGCGAATACAAAAAACTAGTTTTGGATCAAGAAAATCAAGAATTGGGTCGGGAATGCAAAAAACTAGTTTTGGATCAAGAAAATCAAGAACTGGGTCGCCAATGCAAAAAACTAGCTTTGGATCAAGAAAATAAAGAATTTATTCGCGAATACAAAAAACTAGTTTGGGATCAAGAAAATCTAGTTTTGAGTCGCGAATACACAAAACTAGTTTGGGATCAAGAAAATCAAGAATTTTGTGGCCAATACAAAAAACTAGTTTTGGATCAAGAAAATCAAGAATTAAGTGCCCGATACGAAAAACTAGTTTGGGATCAAGAAAAGCAAGAATTGGGTCGTGAATTCAAAAAACTAGTTTTGGATTAAGAAAATCAAGAATTGAGTCGCGAATACAAAAAACTAGTTTTCGATCAAGAAAATCAAGAATTGAGTGCCCAATACAGAAAACTAGTTTTCGATCAAGAAAATAAAGAATTGAGCTCCCAAACAGAAAACTAGTTTTGGATCAAGAAATCAAGATTTGAGTGCCCGTACAAAAAACTAGTTTGGGATCAAGAAAATCAAGAATTGGGTCGCGAATACAAAAAACTAGTGGTGGATCAAGAAAAATGAAGAATTGGGTCGCGAATAGAAAAACTAGTTTGGGATCAAGAAATTAAAGAATTCATTCGCGAATACAGAAAACTAGTTTTGTATCAAGAAAATGAAGAATTGTTTCGCGAATACAAAAAACTAGTTTGGGATCAAGAAAATCTAGTTTTGGGTTGCGAATACACAAAACTAGTTTGGGATCAAGAAAATCAAGAATCGAGTCGCGAATACAAAAAACTAGTTTTGAATCAAGAAAATCAAGAATTGAGTCGCGAATACGAAAAACTAGTTTGAGATCAAGAAAATCAAAAATTGGATCGCGAATACAAAAAACTAGTTTTGGATCAAGAAAATCAAGAATGGAGTCGCGAATACAAAAAACTAGTTTTCGATCTAGAAAATCAAGAATTGAGTCCCCAATACAGAAAACTAGATTTCGATCAAAAAAATTAAGAATTGAGTCGCGAATACACAAAATTAGTTTTCGATGATGAAAACCTAGAGTTGAGTGCCCAACACATAAAAATTGTTTTGGATCAAGAAAATCAAGAATTTATTCGCGAATACATAAAACTAGTTTTGGATCAACAAAATCAAGAATTGGGTCGGCAATGCAAAAAACTAGTTTTGGATCAAGAAAATCAAGAATTGGGTCGCCAATGCAAAAAACTACTTTTGGATCAAGAAAATAAAGAATCGGGTCGCGAATACAGAAAACTAGTTTTGGATCAAGAAAATCAAGAATTTATTCGCGAATACAATAAACTAGTTTGGGATCAAGAAAATCTAGTTTTGAGTCGCGAATACACAAAACTAGTTTGGGATCAAGAAAATCAAGAATTTTGTGGCCAATACAAAAAACTAGTTTTGGAATAAGAAAATCAAGAATTAAGTGCCCGATACGAAAAACTAGTTTGGGATCAAGAAAAGCAAGAATTGGGTCGTGAATTCAAAAAACTAGTTTTGGATTAAGAAAATCAAGAATTGAGTCGCGAATACAAAAAACTAGTTTTGGATCAAGAAAATCAAGAATTGAGTGCCCAATACAGAAAACTAGTTTTCGATCAAGAAAATAAAGAATTGAGCTCCCAAACAGAAAACTAGTTTTGGATCAAGAAATCAAGATTTGAGTGCCCGTACAAAAAACTAGTTTTGGATCAAGAAAATCAAGAATTGGGTCGCGAATACAAAAAACTAGTTGTGGATCAAGAAAATCAAGAATTGGGTCGCGAATAGAAAAAGTAGTTTGGTATCAAGAAATTAAAGAATTCATTCGCGAATACAAAAAACTAGTTTTGGATCAAGAGAATCAAGAATTTGGTCGCGAATGCAAAAAACTAGTTTTGCATCAAGAAAATCAAGAATTCATTCGCGAATGCATAAAACTAGTTTTGGATCAACAAAATCAAGAATTTAGTTGCGAATACAAAAAACTAGTTTTGGATCAAGAAAATCAAGAATTGGGTCGGGAATGCAAAAAAACTAGTTTTTGATCAAGAAAATCAAGAACTGGGTCGCCAATGCAAAAAACTAGTTTTGGATCAAGAAAATCAAGAATTTCTTCGCGAATACAAAAAACTAGTTTGGGATCAAGAAAATCTAGTTTTGAGTCGCGAATACACAAAACTAGTTTGGGATCAAGAAAATCAAGAATTTTGTGGCCAATACAAAAAACTAGTTTTGGATCAAGAAAATCAAGAATTAAGTGCCCGATACGAAAAACTAGTTTGGGATCAAGAAAAGCAAGAATTGGGTCGTGAATTCAAAAAACTAGTTTTGGATTAAGAAAATCAAGAATTGAGTCGCGAATACAAAAAACTAGTTTTGGATCAAGAAAATCAAGAATTGAGTGCCCAATACAGAAAACTAGTTTTCGATCAAGAAAATAAAGAATTGAGCTCCCAAACAGAAAACTAGTTTTGGATCAAGAAATCAAGATTTGAGTGCCCGTACAAAAAACTAGTTTTGGATCAAGAAAATCAAGAATTGGGTCGCGAATACAAAAAACTAGTTGTGGATCAAGAAAATCAAGAATTGGGTCGCGAATAGAAAAACTAGTTTGGGATCAAGAAATTAAAGAATTCATTCGCGAATACAGAAAACTAGTTTTGTATCAAGAAAATGAAGAATTGTTTCGCGAATACAAAAAACTAGTTTGGGATCAAGAAAATCTAGTTTTGGGTCGCGAATACACAAAACTAGTTTGGGATCAAGAAAATCAAGAATCGAGTCGCGAATACAAAAAACTAGTTTTGGATCAAGAAAATCAAGAATTGAGTCGCGAATACAAAAAACTAGTTTGGGATCAAGAAAATCAAAAATTGGATCGCGAATACAAAAAACTAGTTTTGGATCAAGAAAATCAAGAATGGAGTCGCGAATACAAAAAACTAGTTTTCGATCTAGAAAATCAAGAATTGAGTGCCCAATACAGAAAACTAGTTTTCGATCAAAAAAAATTAAGAATTGAGTCGCGAATACACAAAATTAGTTTTCGATGATGAAAACCTAGAGTTGAGTGCCCAACACATAAAAATTGTTTTGGATCAAGAAAATCAAGAATTTATTCGCGAATACATAAAACTAGTTTTGGATCAACAAAATGAAGAAATTTGAGTCGCGAATACAAAAAACTAGTTTTGGATCAAGATAATCAAGAATTGGGTCGCCCATGCAAAAAACTACTTTTGGATCAAGAAAATCAAGAATTGGGTCACCAATGCAAAAAACTAGTTTTGGATCAAGAAAATCAAGAATTGGGTCGCGAATAGAAAAACTAGTTTGGGATCAAGAAAATAATGAATTAGGTCGCGAATACAGAAAACTAGTATTGGATCAAGAAAATCAAGAATTAAGTGCCCGATACGAAAAACTAGTTTGGGATCAAGAAAAGCAAGATTTGAGTGCCTGTACAAAAAACTAATTTTGGATCAAGAAAATCAAGAATTGGGTCGCAAATACAAAAAACCAGTTGTGGATCAAGAAAATCAAGAATTGGGTCTCCAATACAAAAAACCAATTTCGGATGAAGAAAATCAAGAATTCATTCGCGAATACATAAAACTAGTTTTGGATCAAGAAAATCAAGAATTCATTCGCGAATACATAAAACTAGTTTTGGATCAACAAAATCATGAAATTTGAATCGCGAATACAAAAAACTAGTTTTGGATCAAGAGAATCAAGAATTTCGTCGCGAATGCAAAAAACTAATTTTGGATCAAGAAAATCAAGAATTCATTCGCTAATGCATAAAACTAGTTTTGGATCAACAAAATCAAGAATTCATTCGCGAATGCATAAAACTAGTTTTGGATCAACAAAATCAAGAATTTAGTGGCGAATACAAAAAACTAGTTTTGGATCAAGATAATCAAGAATTTGGTCGCGAATGCAAAAAACTAGTTTTGGATCAAGAAAATCAAGAATTGGGTCGGCAATGCAAAAAACTAGTTTTGGATCAAGAAAATCAAGAATTGGGTCGCCAATGCAAAAAACTAGTTTTGGATCAAGAAAATAAAGAATCGGGTCGCGAATACAGAAAACTAGTTTTGGATCAAGAAAATCAAGAATTTATTCGCGAATACAATAAACTAGTTTGGGATCAAGAAAATCTAGTTTTGAGTCGCGAATACACAAAACTAGTTTGGGATCAAGAAAATCAAGAATTTTGTGGCCAATACAAAAAACTAGTTTTGGATCAAGAAAATCAAGAATTGAGTGCCCAATACAGAAAACTAGTTTTCGATCAAGAAAATAAGGAATTGAGCTCCCAAACAGAAAACTAGTTTTGGATCAAGAAATCAAGATTTGAGTGCCCGTACAAAAAACTAGTTTTGGATCAAGAAAATCATGAAATTTGAGTCGCGAATACAAAAAACTAGTTTTGGATCAAGAGAATCATGAATTTGGTCGCGAATGCAAAAAACTACTTTTGGATCAAGAAAATCAAGAATTGGGTCGCCAATACAAAAAACTACTTTTGGATCAAGAAAATCAAGAATTGGGTCGCCAATGCAAAAAACTACTTTTGGATCAAGAAAATTAAGAATTGGGTCGCCAATGCAAAAAACTAGTTTTGGATCAAGAAAATTAAGAATTGGGTCGCGAATAGAAAAACTAGTTTGGGATCAAGAAAATAAAGAATTAGGTCGCGAATACACAAAACTAGTTTGGGATCAAGAAAATCAAGAATTTTGTGGCCAATACAAAAAACTAGTTTTGGATCAAGAAAATAAAGAATTAAGTGCCCGATACGAAAAACTAGTTTGGGATCAAGAAAAGCAAGAATTGGGTCGTGAATTCAAAAAACTAGTTTTGGATTTAGAAAATCAAGAATTGAGTCGCGAATACAAAAAACTAGTTTTGGATCAAGAAAATCAAGAATTGAGTGCCCAATACAGAAAACTAGTTTTCGATCAAGAAAATAAAGAATTGAGCTCCCAAACAGAAAACTAGTTTTGGATCAAGAAATCAAGATTTGAGTGCCCGTACAAAAAACTAGTTTGGGATCAAGAAAATCAAGAATTGGGTCGCGAATACAAAAAACTAGTTGTGGATCAAGAAAAATTAAGAATTGGGTCGCGAATAGAAAAACTAGTTTGGGATCAAGAAATTAAAGAATTCATTCGCGAATACAGAAAACTAGTTTTGTATCAAGAAAATGAAGAATTGTTTCGCGAATACAAAAAACTAGTATGGGATCTAGAAAATCTAGTTTTGGGTCGCGAATACACAAAACTAGTTTGGGATCAAGAAAATCAAGAATCGAGTCGCGAATACAAAAAACTAGTTTTGGATCAAGAAAATCAAGAATTGAGTCGCGAATACAAAAAACTAGTTTGGGATCAAGAAAATCAAAAATTGGATCGCGAATACAAAAAACTAGTTTTGGATCAAGAAAATCAAGAATGGAGTCGCGAATACAAAAAACTAGTTTTCGATCTAGAATATCAAGAATTGAGTCCCCAATACAGAAAACTAGTTTTCGATCAAAAAAATTAAGAATTGAGTCGCGAATACACAAAATTAGTTTTCGATGATGAAAACCTAGAGTTGAGTGCCCAACACATAAAAATTGTTTTGGATCAAGAAAATCAAGAATTTATTCGCGAATACATAAAGCTAGTTTTGGATCAACAAAATCAAGAAATTTGAGTCGCGAATACAAAAAACTAGTTTTGGATCAAGATAATCAAGAATTGGGTGGCCAATGCAAAAAACTACTTTTGGATCAAGAAAATCAAGAATTGGGTCGCCAATACAAAAAACTAGTTTTGGATCAAGAAAATCAAGAATTGGGTCGCGAATAGAAAAACTAGTTTGGGATCAAGAAAATAAAGAATTAGGTCGCGAATACAGAAAACTAGTTTTGGATCAAGAAAATAAAGAATTGAGCTCCGAAACAGAAAACTAGTTTTGGATCAAGAAATCAAGATTTGAGTGCCTGTACAAAAAACTAATTTTGGATCAAGAAAATCAAGAAATGTGTCGCCAATACAAAAAACTAGTTTTGGATCAAGAAAATCAAGAATTGTGTCGCGAATAGAAAAACTAGTTTGGGATCAAGAAAATAAAGAATTAGGTCGCGAATACAGAAAACTAGTTTTGGATCAAAAAAATAATGAATTGAGCTCCCAAACAGAAAACTAGTTTTGGATCAAGAAATCAAGATTTGAGTGCCTGTACAAAAAACTAATTTTGGATCAAGAAAATCAAGAATTGGATCGCGAATACAGAAAACTAGCTTTGGATCAAGAAAATCAAGAATTGATTCGCGAATACAAAAAACTAGTTTGGGATCAAGAAAATCTAGTTTTGAGTCGCGAATACACAAAACTAGTTTGCGATCAAGAAAATCAAGACTTTTGTGGCGAATACAAAAAACTAGTTTTGGATCAAGAAAATTAAGAATTGAGTGCCCAATACAGAAAACAAGTTTTCGATCAAGAAAATAAAGAATTGAGCTCCCAAACAGAAAACTAGTTTTGGATCAAGAAATCAAGATTTGAGTGCCTGTACAAAAAACTAGTTTTGGATCAAGAAAATCAAGAATTGGGTCGCGAATACAAAAAACCAGTTGTAGATCAAGAAAATCAAGAATTGGTTCTCCAATACAAAAAACCAATTTCGGATGAAGAAAATCATGAATTCATTTGCGAATACATAAAACTAGTTTTGGATCAAGAAAATCAAGAATTCATTCGCGAATACATAAAACTAGTTTTGGATCAACAAAATCATGAAATTTGAGTCGCGAATACAAAAAACTAGTTTTGGATCAAGAGAATCAAGAATTTGGTCGCGAATGCAAAAAACTAGTTTTGGATCAAGAAAATCAAGAATTCATTCGCGAATGCATAAAACTAGTTTTGGATCAACAAAATCAAGAATTTAGTTGCGAATACAAAAAACTAGTTTTGGATCAAGAAAATCAAGAATTGGGTCGGGAATGCAAAAAACTAGTTTTGGATCAAGAAAATCAAGAACTGGGTCGCCAATGCAAAAAACTAGCTTTGGATCAAGAAAATAAAGAATTTATTCGCGAATACAAAAAACTAGTTTGGGATCAAGAAAATCTAGTTTTGAGTCGCGAATACACAAAACTAGTTTGGGATCAAGAAAATCAAGAATTTTGTGGCCAATACAAAAAACTAGTTTTGGATCAAGAAAATCAAGAATTAAGTGCCCGATACGAAAAACTAGTTTGGGATCAAGAAAAGCAAGAATTGGGTCGTGAATTCAAAAAACTAGTTTTGGATTAAGAAAATCAAGAATTGAGTCGCGAATACAAAAAACTAGTTTTCGATCAAGAAAATCAAGAATTGAGTGCCCAATACAGAAAACTAGTTTTCGATCAAGAAAATAAAGAATTGAGCTCCCAAACAGAAAACTAGTTTTGGATCAAGAAATCAAGATTTGAGTGCCCGTACAAAAAACTAGTTTGGGATCAAGAAAATCAAGAATTGGGTCGCGAATACAAAAAACTAGTGGTGGATCAAGAAAAATGAAGAATTGGGTCGCGAATAGAAAAACTAGTTTGGGATCAAGAAAATAAAGAATTACGTCGCGAATACAGAAAACTAGTTTTGGATCAAGAAAATAAAGAATTGAGCTCCCAAACAGAAAACTAGTTTTGGATCAAGAAATCAAGATTTGAGTGCCTGTACAAAAAACTAATTTTGGATCAAGAAAATCAAGAATTGGGTCGCAAATACAAAAAACCAGTTGTGGATCAAGAAAATCAAGAATTGGGTCTCCAATACAAAAAACCAATTTCGGATGAAGAGAATCAAGAATTCATTCGCAAATACATAAAACTAGTTTTGGATCAAGAAAATCAAGAATTCATTCGCGAATACATAAAACTAGTTTTGGATCAACAAAATCATGAAATTTGAGTCGCGAATACAAAAAACTAGTTTTGGATCAAGAGAATCAAGAATTTGGTCGCGAATGCAAAAAACTAGTTTTGGATCAAGAAAATCAAGAATTGGGTCGGGAATGCAAAAAACTAGTTTTGGATCAAGAAAATTAAGAATTGGGTCGCCAATGCAAAAAACTAGTTTTGGATCAAGAAAATCAAGAATTCATTCGCGAATACATAAAACTAGTTTTGGATCAACAAAATCAAGAATTTAGTGGCGAATACAAAAAACTAGTTTTGGATCAAGATAATCAAGAATTTGGTCGCGAATGCAAAAAACAAGTTTTGGATCAAGAAAATCAAGAATTGGGTCGGGAATGCAAAAAACTAGTTTTGGATCAAGAAAATCAAGAATTGGGTCGCCAATGCAAAAAACTAGTTTTGGATCAAGAAAATAAAGAATCGGGTCGCGAATACAGAAAACTAGTTTTGCATCAAGAAAATCAAGAATTGATTCGCGAATACAAAAAACTAGTTTGGGATCAAGAAAATCTAGTTTTGAGTCGCGAATACACAAAACTAGTTTGGGATCAAGAAAATCAAGAATTTTGTGGCGAATACAAAAAACTAGTTTTGGATCAAGAAAATTAAGAATTGAGTGCCCAATACAGAAAACTAGTTTTCGATCAAGAAAATAAAGAATTGAGCTCCCAAACAGAAAACTAGTTTTGGATCAAGAAATCAAGATTTGAGTGCGTGTACAAAAAACTAGTTTTGGATCAAGAAAATCAAGAATTGGGTCGCGAATACAAAAAACTAGTTGTGGATCAAGAAAATCAAGAATTGGGTCTCCAATACAAAAAACCAATTTCGGATGAAGAAAATCAAGAATTCATTCGCGAATACATAAAACTAGTTTTGGATCAAGAAAATCAAGAATTCATTCGCGAATACATAAAATTAGTTTTGGATCCACAAAATCAAGAAATTTGAGTCGCGAATACAAAAAACTAGTTTTGGATCAAGAAAATCAAGAATTCGGTCGCGAATGCAAAAAACTAGTTTTGGATCAAGAAAATGAATAATTGGGTCGCCAATGCAAAAAACTAGTTTTTGATCAAGAAAATAAAAAATTGGGTCGCGAATAGAAAAACTAGTTTGGGATCAAGAAATTAAAGAATTGGGTCGCGAATACAGAAAACTAGTTTTGGATCAAGAAAATGAATAATTGGGTCGCCAATGCAAAAAACTACTTTTGGATCAAGAAAATCAAGAATTGGGACGCGAATAGAAAAACTAGTTTGGGATCAAGAAAATAAAGAATTAAGTCGCGAATACAGAAAACTAGTTTTGGATCAAGAAAATAAAGAATTGAGCTCCCAAACAGAAAACTAGTTTTGGATCAAGAAATCAAGATTTGAGTGCCTGTACAAAAAACTAATTTTGGATCAAGAAAATCAAGAATTGGGTCGCAAATACAAAAAACCAGTTGTGGATCAAAAAAATCAAGAATTGGGTCTCCAATACAAAAAACCAATTTCGGATGAAGAGAATCAAGAATTCATTCGCAAATACATAAAACTAGTTTTGGATCAAGAAAATCAAGAATTCATTCGCGAATACATAAAACTAGTTTTGGATCAACAAAATCATGAAATTTGAGTCGCGAATACAAAAAACTAGTTTTGGATCAAGAGAATCAAGAATTTGGTCGCGAATGCAAAAAACTAGTTTTGGATCAAGAAAATCAAGAATTGGGTCGGGAATGCAAAAAACTAGTTTCGGATCAAGAAAATTAAGAATTGGGTCGCCAATGCAAAAAACTAGTTTTGGATCAAGAAAATCAAGAATTCATTCGCGAATACATAAAACTAGTTTTGGATCAACAAAATCAAGAATTTAGTGGCGAATACAAAAAACTAGTTTTGGATAAAGATAATCAAGAATTTGGTCGCGAATGCAAAAAACTAGTTTTGGATCAAGAAAATCAAGAATTGGGTCGGGAATGCAAAAAACTAGTTTTGGATCAAGAAAATCAAGAATTGGGTCGCCAATGCAAAAAACTAGTTTTGGATCAAGAAAATAAAGAATCGGGTCGCGAATACAGAAAACTAGTTTTGCATCAAGAAAATCAAGAATTGATTCGCGAATACAAAAAACTAGTTTGGGATCAAGAAAATCTAGTTTTGAGTCGCGAATACACAAAACTAGTTTGGGATCAAGAAAATCAAGAATTTTGTGGCGAATACAAAAAACTAGTTGTGGATCAAGAAAATCAAGAATTGGGTCTCCAATACAAAAAACCAATTTCGGATGAAGAAAATCAAGAATTCATTCGCGAATACATAAAACTAGTTTTGGATCAAGAAAATCAAGAATTCATTCGCGAATACATAAAACTAGTTTTGGATCCACAAAATCAAGAAATTTGAGTCGCGAATACAATAAACTAGTTTTGGATCAAGATAATCAAGAATTCGGTCGCGAATGCAAAAAACTAGTTTTGGATCAAGAAAATCAAGAATTGGGTCGCCAATGCAAAAAACTAGTTTTGGATCAAGAAAATAAAGAATCGGGTCGCGAATACAGAAAACTAGTTTTGCATCAAGAAAATCAAGAATTGATTCGCGAATACAAAAAACTAGTTTGGGATCAAGAAAATCTAGTTTTGAGTCGCGAATACACAAAACTAGTTTGGGATCAAGAAAATCAAGAATTTTGTGGCGAATACAAAAAACTAGTTTTGGATCAAAAAAATTAAGAATTGAGTGCCCAAATACAGAAAACTAGTTTTCGATCAAGAAAATAAAGAATTGAGCTCCCAAACAGAAAACTAGTTTTGGATCAAGAAATCAAGATTTGAGTGCGTGTACAAAAAACTAGTTTTGGATCAAGAAAATCAAGAATTGGGTCGCGAATACAAAAAACTAGTTGTGGATCAAGAAAATCAAGAATTGGGTCTCCAATACAAAAAACCAATTTCGGATGAAGAAAATCAAGAATTCATTCGCGAATACATAAAACTAGTTTTGGATCAAGAAAATCAAGAATTCATTCGCGAATACATAAAATTAGTTTTGGATCCACAAAATCAAGAAATTTGAGTCGCGAATACAAAAAACTAGTTTTGGATCAAGAAAATCAAGAATTCGGTCGCGAATGCAAAAAACTAGTTTTGGATCAAGAAAATGAATAATTGGGTCGCCAATGCAAAAAACTAGTTTTTGATCAAGAAAATAAAAAATTGGGTCGCGAATAGACAAACTAGTTTGGGATCAAGAAATTAAAGAATTGGGTCGCGAATACAGAAAACTAGTTTTGGATCAAGAAAATGAAGAATTGTTTCGCGAATACAAAAAACTAGTTTGGGATCAAGAAAATCTTGTTTGGGGTCGCGAATACACAAAACTAGTTTGGGATCAAGAAAAAATCAAGAATCGAGTCGCGAATACAAAAAACTAGTTTTGGATCAAGAAAATCAAGAATTGAGTCGCGAATACAAAAAACTAGTTTGGGATCAAGAAAATCGAAAATTGGATCGCGAATACAAAAAACTAGTTTTGGATCAAGAAAATCAAGAATGGAGTCGCGAATACAAAAAACTAGTTTTCTATCTAGAAAATCAAGAATTGAGTGCCCAATACAGAAAACTAGTTTTCGATAAAAAAAATTAAGAATTGACTCGCGAATACCCAAAATTAGTTTTCGATGATGAAAACCTAGAGTTGAGTGCCCAACACATAAAAATTGTTTTGGATCAAGAAAATCAAGAATTTATTCGCGAATACATAAAACTAGTTTTGGATCAACAAAATCAAGAAATTTGAGTCGCGAATACAAAAAAGTAGTTTTGGATCATGAAAATCAAGAATTGGGTCGCCAATGCAAAAAACGACTTTTGGATCAAGAAAATCAAGAATTGGGTCGCCAATGCAAAAAACTACTTTTGGATCAAGAAAATCAAGAATTGGGTCGCCAATGCAAAATACTAGTTTTGGATCAAGAAAATCAAGAATTGGGTCGCGAATAGAAAAACTAGTTTGGGATCAAGAAAATAAAGAATTAGGTCGCGAATACAGAAAACTAGTTTTGGATCAAGAAAATCTAGTTTTGAGTCGCGAATACACAAAACTAGTTTGGGATCAATTAAATCAAGAATTTTGTGGCGAATACAAAAAACTAGTTTTGGATGAAGAAAATTAAGAATTGAGTGCCCAATACAGAAAACTAGTTTTCGATCAAGAAAATAAAGAATTGAGCTCCCAAACAGAAAACTAGTTTTGGATCAAGAAATCAAGATTTGAGTGCCTGTACAAAAAACTAGTTTTGGATCAAGAAAATCAAGAATTGGGTCGCGAATACAAAAAACAAGTTGTGGATTAAGAAAATCAAGAATTGGGTCTCCAATACAAAAAACCAATTTCGGATGAAGAAAATCAAGAATTCATTCGCGAATACATAAAACTAGTTTTGGATCAAGAAAATCAAGAATTCATTCGCGAATACATAAAACTAGTTTTGGATCAACAAAATCATGAAATTTGAGTCGCGAATACAAAAAACTAGTTTTGGATCAAGAGAATCAAGAATTTGGTAGCGAATGCAAAAAACTAGTTTTGGATCAAGAAAATCAAGAATTCATTCGCGAATGCATAAAACTAGTTTTGGATCAACAAAATCAAGAATTTAGTGGCGAATACAAAAAACTAGTTTTGGATCAAGATAATCAAGAATTTGGTCGCGAATGCAAAAAACTAGTTTTGGATCAAGAAAATCAAGAATTGGGTCGCGAATACAAAAAACTAGTTTTGGATCAAGAAAATCAAGAATAGAGTCGCGAATACAAAAAACTAGTTTTCGATCTAGAAAATCAAGAATTGGGTCGCGAATACAGAAAACTAGTTTTCGATCAAAAAAATTATGAATTGAGTCGCGAATACACAAAATTAGTTTTCGATGATGAAAATCAAGAATTGAGTCGCGAATACAAAAAACTAGTTTTGGATCAAGAAAATCAAGAATTGAGTGCCCAATACAGAAAACTAGTTTTCGATCAAGAAAATAAAGAATTGAGCTCTCAAACAGAAAACTACTTTTGGATCAAGAAATCAAGATTTGAGTGCCCGTACAAAAAACTAGTTTTGGATCAAGAAAATCAAGAATTGGGTCGCGAATACAAAAAACTAGTTGTGGATCAAGAAAATCAAGAATTGGGTCGCGAATAGAAAAACTAGTTTGGGATCAAGAAATTAAAGAATTGGGTCGCGAATACAGAAAACTAGTTTTGGATCAAGAAAATGAAGAATTGTTTCGCGAATACAAAAAACTAGTTTGGGATCAAGAAAATCTAGTTTTGGGTCGCGAATACACAAAACTAGTTTGGGATCCAGAAAATCAAGAATCGAGTCGCGAATACAAAAAACTAGTTTTGGATCAAGAAAATCAAGAATTGAGTCGCGAATACGAAAAACTAGTTTTGGATCAAGAAAATCAAGAATGGAGTCGCGAATACAAAAAACTAGTTTTCGATCTAGAAAATCAAGAATTGAGTGCCCAATACAGAAAACTAGTTTTCGATAAAAAAAATTAAGAATTGAGTCGCGAATACAAAAAACTAGTTTGGGATCAAGAAAATCGAAAATTGGATCGCGAATACAAAAAACTAGTTTTGGATCAAGAAAATCAAGAATGGAGTCGCGAATACAAAAAACTAGTTTTCTATCTAGAAAATCAAGAATTGAGTGCCCAATACAGAAAACTAGTTTTCGATAAAAAAAATTAAGAATTGACTCGCGAATACCCAAAATTAGTTTTCGATGATGAAAACCTAGAGTTGAGTGCCCAACACATAAAAATTGTTTTGGATCAAGAAAATCAAGAATTTATTCGCGAATACATAAAACTAGTTTTGGATCAACAAAATCAAGAAATTTGAGTCGCGAATACAAAAAAGTAGTTTTGGATCATGAAAATCAAGAATTGGGTCGCCAATGCAAAAAACGACTTTTGGATCAAGAAAATCAAGAATTGGGTCGCCAATGCAAAAAACTACTTTTGGATCAAGAAAATCAAGAATTGGGTCGCCAATGCAAAATACTAGTTTTGGATCAAGAAAATCAAGAATTGGGTCGCGAATAGAAAAACTAGTTTGGGATCAAGAAAATAAAGAATTAGGTCGCGAATACAGAAAACTAGTTTTGGATCAAGAAAATCTAGTTTTGAGTCGCGAATACACAAAACTAGTTTGGGATCAATTAAATCAAGAATTTTGTGGCGAATACAAAAAACTAGTTTTGGATGAAGAAAATTAAGAATTGAGTGCCCAATACAGAAAACTAGTTTTCGATCAAGAAAATAAAGAATTGAGCTCCCAAACAGAAAACTAGTTTTGGATCAAGAAATCAAGATTTGAGTGCCTGTACAAAAAACTAGTTTTGGATCAAGAAAATCAAGAATTGGGTCGCGAATACAAAAAACAAGTTGTGGATTAAGAAAATCAAGAATTGGGTCTCCAATACAAAAAACCAATTTCGGATGAAGAAAATCAAGAATTCATTCGCGAATACATAAAACTAGTTTTGGATCAAGAAAATCAAGAATTCATTCGCGAATACATAAAACTAGTTTTGGATCAACAAAATCATGAAATTTGAGTCGCGAATACAAAAAACTAGTTTTGGATCAAGAGAATCAAGAATTTGGTAGCGAATGCAAAAAACTAGTTTTGGATCAAGAAAATCAAGAATTCATTCGCGAATGCATAAAACTAGTTTTGGATCAACAAAATCAAGAATTTAGTGGCGAATACAAAAAACTAGTTTTGGATCAAGATAATCAAGAATTTGGTCGCGAATGCAAAAAACTAGTTTTGGATCAAGAAAATCAAGAATTGGGTCGCGAATACAAAAAACTAGTTTTGGATCAAGAAAATCAAGAATAGAGTCGCGAATACAAAAAACTAGTTTTCGATCTAGAAAATCAAGAATTGGGTCGCGAATACAGAAAACTAGTTTTCGATCAAAAAAATTATGAATTGAGTCGCGAATACACAAAATTAGTTTTCGATGATGAAAATCAAGAATTGAGTCGCGAATACAAAAAACTAGTTTTGGATCAAGAAAATCAAGAATTGAGTGCCCAATACAGAAAACTAGTTTTCGATCAAGAAAATAAAGAATTGAGCTCTCAAACAGAAAACTACTTTTGGATCAAGAAATCAAGATTTGAGTGCCCGTACAAAAAACTAGTTTTGGATCAAGAAAATCAAGAATTGGGTCGCGAATACAAAAAACTAGTTGTGGATCAAGAAAATCAAGAATTGGGTCGCGAATAGAAAAACTAGTTTGGGATCAAGAAATTAAAGAATTGGGTCGCGAATACAGAAAACTAGTTTTGGATCAAGAAAATGAAGAATTGTTTCGCGAATACAAAAAACTAGTTTGGGATCAAGAAAATCTAGTTTTGGGTCGCGAATACACAAAACTAGTTTGGGATCCAGAAAATCAAGAATCGAGTCGCGAATACAAAAAACTAGTTTTGGATCAAGAAAATCAAGAATTGAGTCGCGAATACGAAAAACTAGTTTTGGATCAAGAAAATCAAGAATGGAGTCGCGAATACAAAAAACTAGTTTTCGATCTAGAAAATCAAGAATTGAGTGCCCAATACAGAAAACTAGTTTTCGATAAAAAAAATTAAGAATTGAGTCGCGAATACCCAAAATTAGTTTTCGATGATGAAAACCTAGAGTTGAGTGCCCAACACATAAAAATTGTTTTGGATCAAGAAAATCAAGAATTTATTCGCGAATACATAAAACTAGTTTTGGATCAACAAAATCAAGAAATTTGAGTCGCGAATACAAAAAACTAGTTTTGGATCAAGAAAATCAAGAATTGGGTCGCCAATGCAAAAAACGACTTTTGGATCAAGAAAATCAAGAATTGGGTCGCCAATGCAAAAAACTACTTTTGGATCAAGAAAATCAAGAATTGGGTCGCCAATGCAAAATACTAGTTTTGGATCAAGAAAATCAAGAATTGGGTCGCGAATAGAAAAACTAGTTTGGGATCAAGAAAATAAAGAATTAGGTCGCGAATACAGAAAACTAGTTTTGGATCAAGAAAATCTAGTTTTGAGTCGCGAATACACAAAACTAGTTTGGGATCAAGAAAATCAAGAATTTTGTGGCGAATACAAAAAACTAGTTTTGGATCAAGAAAATTAAGAATTGCGTGCCCAATACAGAAAACTAGTTTTCGATCAAGAAAATAAAGAATTGAGCTCCCAAACAGAAAACTAGTTTTGGATCAAGAAATCAAGATTTGAGTGCCTGTACAAAAAACTAGTTTTGGATCATGAAAATCAAAAATTGGGTCGCGAATACAAAAAACCAGTTGTGGATCAAGAAAATCAAGAATTGGGTCTCCAATACAAAAAACCAATTTCGGATGAAGAAAATCAAGAATTCATTCGCGAATACATAAAACTAGTTTTGGATCAAGAAAATCAAGAATTCATTCGCGAATACATAAAACTAGTTTTGGATCAACAAAATCATGAAATTTGAGTCGCGAATACAAAAAACTAGTTTTGGATCAAGAGAATCAAGAATTTGGTCGCGAATGCAAAAAACTAGTTTTGGATCAAGAAAATCAAGAATTCATTCGCGAATGCATAAAACTAATTTTGGATAAACAAAATCAAGAATTTAGTGGCGAATACAAAAAACTAGTTTTGGATCAAGATAATCAAGAATTTGGTCGCGAATGCAAAAAACTAGTTTTGGATCAAGAAAATCAAGAATTGGGTCGGGAATGCAAAAAACTAGTTTTGGATCAAGAAAATCAAGAATTGGGTCGCCAATGCAAAAAACTAGTTTTGGATTAAGAAAATCAAGAATTTATTCGCGAATACAAAAAACGAGTTTGGGATCAAGAAAATCTAGTTTTGAGTCGCGAATACACAAAACTAGTTTGGGATCAAGAAAATCAAGAATTTTGTGGCCAATACAAAAAACTAGTTTTGGATCAAGAAAATCAAGAATTAAGTGCCCGATACGAAAAACTAGTTTGGGATCAAGAAAAGCAAGAATTGGGTCGTGAATTCAAAAAACTAGTTTTGGATTAAGAAAATCAAGAATTGAGTCGTGAATACAAAAAACTAGTTTTGGATCAAGAAAATCAAGAATTGAGTGCCCAAACAGAAAACTAGTTTTGGATCAAGAAATCAAGATTTGAGTGCCCGTACAAAAAACTAGTTTTGGATCAAGAAAATCAAGAATTGGGTCGCGAATACAAAAAACTAGTTGTGGATCAAGAAAATGAAGAATTGGGTTGCGAATAGAAAAACTAGTTTGGGATCAAGAAATTAAAGAATTCATTCGCGAATACAGAAAACTAGTTTTGTATCAAGAAAATGAAGAATTGTTTCGCGAATACAAAAAAACTAGTTTGGGATCAAGAAAATCTAGTTTTGGGTCGCGAATACACAAAACTAGTTTGGGATCAAGAAAATCAAGAATCGAGTTGCGAATACAAAAAACTAGTTTTGGATCAAGAAAATCAAGAATTGAGTCGCGAATACAAAAAACTAGTTTGGGATCAAGAAAATCAAAAATTTGATCGCGAATACAAAAACTAGTTTTGGATCAAGAAAATCAAGAATGGAGTCGCGAATACAAAAAACTAGTTTTCGATCTAGAAAATCAAGAATTGAGTGCCCAATACAGAAAACTAGTTTTCGATAAAAAAAATTAAGAATTGACTCGCGAATACCCAAAATTAGTTTTCGATGATGAAAACCTAGAGTTGAGTGCCCAACACATAAAAATTGTTTTGGATCAAGAAAATCAAGAATTTATTCGCGAATACATAAAACTAGTTTTGGATCAACAAAATCAAGAAATTTGAGTCGCGAATACAAAAAAGTAGTTTTGGATCATGAAAATCAAGAATTGGGTCGCCAATGCAAAAAACGACTTTTGGATCAAGAAAATCAAGAATTGGGTCGCCAATGCAAAAAACTACTTTTGGATCAAGAAAATCAAGAATTGGGTCGCCAATGCAAAATACTAGTTTTGGATCAAGAAAATCAAGAATTGGGTCGCGAATAGAAAAACTAGTTTGGGATCAAGAAAATAAAGAATTAGGTCGCGAATACAGAAAACTAGTTTTGGATCAAGAAAATCTAGTTTTGAGTCGCGAATACACAAAACTAGTTTGGGATCAATTAAATCAAGAATTTTGTGGCGAATACAAAAAACTAGTTTTGGATGAAGAAAATTAAGAATTGAGTGCCCAATACAGAAAACTAGTTTTCGATCAAGAAAATAAAGAATTGAGCTCCCAAACAGAAAACTAGTTTTGGATCAAGAAATCAAGATTTGAGTGCCTGTACAAAAAACTAGTTTTGGATCAAGAAAATCAAGAATTGGGTCGCGAATACAAAAAACAAGTTGTGGATTAAGAAAATCAAGAATTGGGTCTCCAATACAAAAAACCAATTTCGGATGAAGAAAATCAAGAATTCATTCGCGAATACATAAAACTAGTTTTGGATCAAGAAAATCAAGAATTCATTCGCGAATACATAAAACTAGTTTTGGATCAACAAAATCATGAAATTTGAGTCGCGAATACAAAAAACTAGTTTTGGATCAAGAGAATCAAGAATTTGGTAGCGAATGCAAAAAACTAGTTTTGGATCAAGAAAATCAAGAATTCATTCGCGAATGCATAAAACTAGTTTTGGATCAACAAAATCAAGAATTTAGTGGCGAATACAAAAAACTAGTTTTGGATCAAGATAATCAAGAATTTGGTCGCGAATGCAAAAAACTAGTTTTGGATCAAGAAAATCAAGAATTGGGTCGCGAATACAAAAAACTAGTTTTGGATCAAGAAAATCAAGAATAGAGTCGCGAATACAAAAAACTAGTTTTCGATCTAGAAAATCAAGAATTGGGTCGCGAATACAGAAAACTAGTTTTCGATCAAAAAAATTATGAATTGAGTCGCGAATACACAAAATTAGTTTTCGATGATGAAAATCAAGAATTGAGTCGCGAATACAAAAAACTAGTTTTGGATCAAGAAAATCAAGAATTGAGTGCCCAATACAGAAAACTAGTTTTCGATCAAGAAAATAAAGAATTGGGTCGCCAATGCAAAAAACTACTTTTGGATCAAGAAAATCAAGAATTGGGTCGCCAATGCAAAAAACTAGTTTTGGATCAAGAAAATCAAGATTTGGGTCGCGAATAGAAAAACTAGTTTGGGATCAAGAAAATAAAGAATTAGGTCGCGAATACAGAAAACTAGTTTTGGATCAAGAAAATCTAGTTTTGAGTCGCGAATACACAAAACTAGTTTGGGATCAAGAAAATCAAGAATTTTGTGGCGAATACAAAAAACTAGTTTTGGATCAAGAAAATTAAGAATTGCGTGCCCAATACAGAAAACTAGTTTTCGATCAAGAAAATAAAGAATTGAGCTCCCAAACAGAAAACTAGTTTTGGATCAAGAAATCAAGATTTGAGTGCCTGTACAAAAAACTAGTTTTGGATCATGAAAATCAAAAATTGGGTCGCGAATACAAAAAACCAGTTGTGGATCAAGAAAATCAAGAATTGGGTCTCCAATACAAAAAACCAATTTCGGATGAAGAAAATCAAGAATTCATTCGCGAATACATAAAACTAGTTTTGGATCAAGAAAATCAAGAATTCATTCGCGAATACATAAAACTAGTTTTGGATCAACAAAATCATGAAATTTGAGTCGCGAATACAAAAAACTAGTTTTGGATCAAGAGAATCAAGAATTTGGTCGCGAATGCAAAAAACTAGTTTTGGATCAAGAAAATCAAGAATTCATTCGCGAATGCATAAAACTAATTTTGGATAAACAAAATCAAGAATTTAGTGGCGAATACAAAAAACTAGTTTTGGATCAAGATAATCAAGAATTTGGTCGCGAATGCAAAAAACTAGTTTTGGATCAAGAAAATCAAGAATTGGGTCGGGAATGCAAAAAACTAGTTTTGGATCAAGAAAATCAAGAATTGGGTCGCCAATGCAAAAAACTAGTTTTGGATTAAGAAAATCAAGAATTTATTCGCGAATACAAAAAACGAGTTTGGGATCAAGAAAATCTAGTTTTGAGTCGCGAATACACAAAACTAGTTTGGGATCAAGAAAATCAAGAATTTTGTGGCCAATACAAAAAACTAGTTTTGGATCAAGAAAATCAAGAATTAAGTGCCCGATACGAAAAACTAGTTTGGGATCAAGAAAAGCAAAAATTGGGTCGTGAATTCAAAAAACTAGTTTTGGATTAAGAAAATCAAGAATTGAGTCGTGAATACAAAAAACTAGTTTTGGATCAAGAAAATCAAGAATTGAGTGCCCAAACAGAAAACTAGTTTTGGATCAAGAAATCAAGATTTGAGTGCCCGTACAAAAAACTAGTTTTGGATCAAGAAAATCAAGAATTGGGTCGCGAATACAAAAAACTAGTTGTGGATCAAGAAAATGAAGAATTGGGTTGCGAATAGAAAAACTAGTTTGGGATCAAGAAATTAAAGAATTCATTCGCGAATACAGAAAACTAGTTTTGTATCAAGAAAATGAAGAATTGTTTCGCGAATACAAAAAAACTAGTTTGGGATCAAGAAAATCTAGTTTTGGGTCGCGAATACACAAAACTAGTTTGGGATCAAGAAAATCAAGAATCGAGTTGCGAATACAAAAAACTAGTTTTGGATCAAGAAAATCAAGAATTGAGTCGCGAATACAAAAAACTAGTTTGGGATCAAGAAAATCAAAAATTTGATCGCGAATACAAAAATTAGTTTTGGATCAAGAAAATCAAGAATGGAGTCGCGAATACAAAAAACTAGTTTTCGATCTAGAAAATCAAGAATTGAGTGCCCAATACAGAAAACTAGTTTTCGATAAAAAAAATTAAGAATTGAGTCGAGAATACACAAAATTAGTTTTCGATGATGAAAACCTAGAGTTGAGTGCCCAACACATAAAAATTGTTTTGGATCAAGAAAATCAAGAATTTATTCGCGAATACATAAAACTAGTTTTGGATCAACAAAATCAAGAAATTGGAGTCGCGAATACAAAAAACTAGTTTTGGATCAAGATAATCAAGAATTTGGTCGCGAATGCAAAAAACTAGTTTTGGATCAAGAAAATCTAGAATTGGGTCGCGAATAGAAAAACTAGTTTGGGATCAAGAAAATAAAGAATTGGGTCGCGAATACAGAAAACTAGTTTTGGATCAAGAAAATCAAGAATTGATTCGCGAATACAAAAAACTAGTTTGGGATCAAGAAAATCTAGTTTTGAGTCGCGAATACACAAAACTAGTTTGGGATCAAGAAAATCAAGAATTTTGTGGCGAATACAAAAAACTAGTTTTGGATAAAGAAAATTAAGAATTGAGTGCCCAATACAGAAAACTAGTTTTCGATCAAGAAAATAAAGAATTGAGCTCCCAAACAGAAAACTAGTTTTGGATCAAGAAATCAAGATTTGAGTGCCTGTACAAAAAACTAATTTTGGATCAAGAAAATCAAGAATTGGGTCGCGAATACAAAAAACTAGTTGTGGATCAAGAAAATCAAGAATTGGGTCTCCAATACAAAAAACCAATTTCGGATGAAGAAAATCAAGAATTCATTCGCGAATACATAAAACTAGTTTTGGATCAAGAAAATCAAGAATTCATTCGCGAATACATAAAACTAGTTTTGGATCAACAAAATCATGAAATTTGAGTCGCGAATACAAAAAACTAGTTTTGGATCAAGAGAATCAAGAATTTGGTCGCGAATGCAAAAAACTAGTTTTGGATCAAGAAAATCAAGAATTCATTCGCGAATGCATAACACTAGTTTTGGATCAACAAAATCAAGAATTTAGTGGCGAATACAAAAAACTAGTTTTGGATCAAGATAATCAAGAATTTGGTCGCGAATGCAAAAAACTAGTTTTGGATCAAGAAAATCAAGAATTGGGTCGGTAATGCAAAAAACTAGTTTTGGATCAAGAAAATCAAGAATGGGGTCGCCAATGCAAAAAACTAGTTTTGGATAAAGAAAATAAAGAATCGGGTTGCGAATACAGAAAACTAGTTTTGGATCAAGAAAATTAAGAATTTATTCGCGAATACAAAAAACTAGTTTGGGATCAAGAAAATCTAGTTTGGGTCGCGAATACACAAAACTAGTTTGGGATCAAGAAAATCAAGAATTTTGTGGCCAATACAAAAAACTAGTTTTGGATCAAGAAAATCAAGAATTAAGTGCCCGATACGAAAAACTAGTTTGGGATCAAGAAAAGCAAGAATTGGGTCGTGAATTCAAAAAACTAGTTTTGGATTAAGAAAATTAAGAATTGAGTCGCGAATACAAAAAAACTAGTTTTGGATCAAGAAAATCAAGAATTGAGTGCCCAATACAGAAAACTAGTTTTCGATTAAGAAAATAATGAATTGAGCTCCCAAACAGAAAACTAGTTTTGGATCAAGAAATCAAGATTTGAGTGCCCGTACAAAAAACTAGTTTTGGATCAAGAAAATCAAGAATTGGGTCGCGAATACAAAAAACTAGTTGTGGATCAAGAAAATCAAGAATTGGGTCGCGAATAGAAAAACTAGTTTGGGATCAAGAAATTAAAGAATTCATTCGCGAATACAGAAAACTAGTTTTGTATCAAGAAAATGAAGAATTGTTTCGCGAATACAAAAAACTAGTTTGGGATCAAAAAATTCTAGTTTTGGGTCGCGAATACACAAAACTAGTTTGGGATCAAGAAAATCAAGAATCGAGTCGCGAATACAAAAAACTAGTTTTGGATCAAGAAAATCAAGAATTGAGTCGCGAATACAAAAAACTAGTTTGGGATCAAGAAAATCAAAAATTGGATCGCGAATACAAAAAACTAGTTTTGGATCAAGAAAATCAAGAATTGAGTGCCAACACAAAAAAATTGTTTTGGAACAAGAAAATCAAGAATTTATTCGCGAATACATAAAACTAGTTTTGGATCAACAAAATCAAGAAATTTGAGTCGCGAATACAAAAAACTAGTTTTGGATCAAGATAATCAAGAATTTGGTCGCGAATGCAAAAAACTAGTTTTGGATCAAGAAAATCTAGAATTGGGTCGCCGATACAAAAAACTAGTTTTGGATCAAGAAAAAATAAAGAATTGGGTCGCGAATCCAGAAAACTAGTTTTGGATCAAGAAAATCAAGAATTGATTCGCGAATACAAAAAACTAGTTTGGGATCAAGAAAATCTAGTTTTGAGTGGCGAATACACAAAACTAGTTTGGGATCAAGAAAATCAAGAATTTTGTGGCGAATACAAAAAACTAGTTGTGGATCAAGAAAATCAAGAATTGGGTCTCCAATACAAAAAACCAATTTCGGATGAAGAAAATCAAGAATTCATTCGCGAATACATAAAACTAGTTTTGGATCAAGAAAATCAAGAATTCATTCGCGAATACATAAAACTAGTTTTGGATCCACAAAATCAAGAAATTTGAGTCGCGAATACAATAAACTAGTTTTGGATCAAGATAATCAAGAATTCGGTCGCGAATGCAAAAAACTAGTTTTGGATCAAGAAAATCAAGAATTGGGTCGCCAATTCAAAAAACTAGTTTTGGATCAAGAAAATAAAAAATCGGGTCGCGAATAGAAAAACTAGTTTGGGATCAAGAAATTAAAGAATTGGGTCGCGAATACAGAAAACTAGTTTTGGATCAAGAAAATGAAGAATTGTTTCGCGAATACAAAAACCTAGTTTGGGATCAAGAAAATCTAGTTTTGGGTCGCGAATACACAAAACTAGTTTGGGATCAAGAAAATCAAGAATCGAGTCGCGAATAAAAAAAAATAGTTTTGGATCAAGAAAATCATGAATTGAGTCGCGAATACAAAAAACTAGTTTGGGATCAAGAAAGTCAAAAATTGGATCGCGAATACAAAAAACTAGTTTTGGATCAAGAAAATCAAGAATGGAGTCGCGAATACAAAAAACTAGTTTTCGATCTAGAAAATCAAGAATTGAGTGCCCAATACAGAAAACTAGTTTTCGATCAAAAAAATTAAGAATTGAGTCGCGAATACACAAAATTAGTTTTCGATGATGAAAACCTAGAGTTGAGTGCCCAACACAAAAAAATTGTTTTGGATTAAGAAAATCAAGAATTAAGACACGAATAAAAAAACTAGTTTTGCATTCAGAAAAAAAATCAAGAATTGAGTCGCGAATACAAAAACAAGTTTTGGATGAATAAAATCAAGAATTGAGTCGCGAATACAAAAAACTAGTGTTTGGATGAAGAAATTCAAGAATTGACTCGCCAATATACAAAAAATTAATTTTTGATCAAAAAAATCAGGAATTTAGTCCCCTATACAAAAAACTAGTTTTGGATAATAAAAACAACACTTAAGTCACGAATACAAAAAATTAGTTTTGCATCAAGAAAATCAAGTATTGAGTCGCAAATACAAAAATCTAGTATTGGATCAAGAAAATCAAGAATTTGGTCGCGAATACAAAAAACAAGTTTTGCATCAAGAAAATAAAAAACTGAGTCGCGAATACAAAAAACTAGTGTTTGGATGAAGAAAATCAAGAATTGACTCGCCAATATACAAAAAATTAGTTTTAGATCAAGAAAATCACGAATTTAGTCGCATATACAAAAAACTAGTTTTGGATCAAAAAATTAACAATTAAGTCGCGAATACATAAAATTAGTTTTGGATCAAGAAAATCAAGAATTGAGTCGCGAATACAAAAAACTAGTTTTGGATCAAGAAAATCAAGAATTTTGTGGCGAATACAAAAAACTAGTTTTGGATCAAGAAAATTATGAATTGAGTGCCCAATACAGAAAACTAGTTTTCGATCAAGAAAATAAAGAATTGAGTGCCCAAACAGAAAACTAGTTTTGGATCAAGAATTCAAGATTTGAGTGCCATTACAAAAACTAATTTTGGATCAAGAAAATCGAGAATTGAGTCGCCAATACAAAAAAACAAGTTGTGGATCAAGAAAATCAAGAATTGGGTCGCGAATACAAAAAACCAATTTCGGATGAAGAAAATCAAGAATTCATTCGCGAATACATAAAACTAGTTTTGGATCAACAAAATCAAGAATTTAGTGGCGAATACAAAAAACTAGTTTTGGATCAAGATAATCAAGAATTTGGTCGCGAATGCAAAAAACTAGTTTTGGATCAAGAAAATCAAGAATTGGGTCGCCAATGCAAAAAACTAGTTTTGGATCAAGAAAATCAAGAATTGGGTCGCGAATAGAAAAATTAGTTTGGGATCAAGAAAATAAAGAATTGGGTCGCGAATACAGAAAACTAGTTTTGGACCAAGAAAATCAAGAATTGATTCGCGAACACAAAAAACTAGTTTGGGATCAAGAAAATCTAGTTTTGAGTCGCGAATACACAAAACTAGTTTGGGATCAAGAAAATCAAGAATCGAGTCGCGAATACAAAAAACTAGTTTTGTATCAAGAAAATCAAGAATTGAGTCGCGAATAAAAAAAACTAATTTGGGATCAAGAAAATCTAGTTTTGGGTCGCGAATACAAAAAACTAGGTTTGGATCAAGAAAATCAAGAATGGAGTCGCGAATACAAAAAATTAGTTTTGGATCAAAAAAATCAAGAATTGAGTCGCGAATACAAAAAACTAGTTTAGAATCATCAAAATCAAGATTAGAGTCGTGACTTCAAAAAACTAGTTTTGGATCAAGATAATTAAGAATTGAGTGCCCAATACAGAAAACTAGTTTTCCAATAAAGAAAATAAAGAATTGAGTGCCCAATACAGAAAACTAGTTTTCCAATAAAGAAAATAAAGAATTGAGTGCCCAAACAGAAAACTAGTTTTGTATCAAGAAATCAAGATTTGAGTGCAAATACAAAAAACTAGTTTTGGATCAAGAAAATCGAGAATTGAGTCGCGAATACAAAAAAACAAGTTGTGGATCAAGAAAATCAAGAATTGGGCCGCCAATACAAAAAACCAATTTCGGATGAAGAAAATCAAGAATTCATTCGCGAATACATAAAACTAGTTTTGGATAAAGAAATTCAAGAATTCATTCGCGAATACATAAAACTAGTTTTGGATCAACAAAAAACAAGAATTGAGTCGCGAATACAAAAAACTAGTTTTGCATCAAGATAATCAAGAATTTGGTCGCGAATGCAAAAAACTAGTTTTGGATTAAGAAAATCAAGAATTGGGTCGCAAATGCAAAAACTAGTTTTGGATTATGAAAATCAAGAATTGATTCGCGAATACAAAAAACTAGTTTGGAATCAAGAAAATCTAGTTTTGGGTCGTGAATACATAAAACTAGTTTGGGATCAAGAAAAATCAAGAATCGAGTCGCTAATACAAAAAACTAGTTTTGGATCAAGAAAATCAAGAATTGAGTCGCGAATACAAAAAACTAGTTTGGGATCAAGAAAATCAAAAATTGGATCGCGAATACAAAAAACTAGTTTTGGATCAAGAAAATCAAGAATGGAGTCGCGAATACTGAAAACTAGTTTTCGATCTAGAAAATCAAGAATTGGGTACCGAATACAAAAAATTAGTTTTGGATTAAGAAAATCAATAATTAAGTACCCGATACGAAAAACTAGTTTGGGATCAAGAAAAGCAAGAATTGGGTCGTGAATACAAAAAACTAGTTTTGGATCAAGAAAATCAAGAATTTCGTCGCGAATACAAAAAATAGTTTTCGATCTAGAAAATCAAGAATTATGTCGCGAATACAAAAAACTAGTTTTGGATCAAGAAAATCTAGAATTGAGTGCTCAATACAGAAAACTAGTTTTGGATCAAGAAAATAAAAAATTGAGTGCCCAAACAGAAAACTAGTTTTGGATCAAGAAATCAAGATTTGAGTGCCAATACAAAAAACTACTTTTGGATCAAGAAAATCGAGAATTGAGTCGCGAATACAAAAAAACAAGTTGTGGATCAAGAAAATCAAGAATTGGGCCGCCAATACAAAAAACCAATTTCGAATGAAGAAAATCAAGAATTCATTCGCGAATACATAAAACTAGTTTTGGATAAAGAAATTCAAGAATTCATTCGCGAATACATAAAACTAGTTTTGGATCAACAAAAAACAAGAATTGAGTCGCGAATACAAAAAACTTGTTTTGCATCAAGATAATCAAGAATTTGGTCGCGAATGCAAAAAACTAGTTTTGGATCAAGAAAATCAAGAATTGGGTCGCAAATGCAAAAACTAGTTTTGGATTATGAAAATCAAGAATTGATTCGCGAATACAAAAAACTAGTTTGGGATCAAGAAAATCAAGAATTGGGTCGTGAATACAAAAAACTAGTTTTGGATCAAGAAAATCAAGAATTTCGTCGCGAATACAAAAAATAGTTTTCGATCTAGAAAATCAAGAATTATTTCGCGAATACAAAAAACTAGTTTTGGATCAAGAAAATCTAGAATTGAGTGCTCAATACAGAAAACTAGTTTTTGATCAAGAAAATAAAAAATTGAGTGCCCAAACAGAAAACTAGTTTTGGATCAAGAAATCAAGATTTGAGTGCCAATACAAAAAACTACTTTTGGATCAAGAAAATCGAGAATTGAGTCGCGAATACATAAAAACAAGTTGTGGATCAAGAAAATCAAGAATTAAGTGCTCGATACGAAAAACTAGTTTGGGATCAAGAAAAACAAGAATTGGGTCATGAATACAAAAAATTATTTTGGATCAAGAAAATCAAGAATTTCGTCGCGAATACAAAAAATAGTTTTTCGATCTCGAAAATCAAGAATTGAGTCGCGAATACAAAAACTAGTTTTGGATCAAGAAAATTAAGAATTGAGTGCCCAAACAGAAAATTAGTTTCGGATCAAGAAATCAAGATTTGAGGACCAATACAAAAAACTAGTTTTGGATCAAGAAAATCGAGAATTGAGTCGCGAATACAAAAAAACAAGTTGTGGATCAAGAAAATCAAGAATTGGGTCGCCAATACAAAAAATCAATTTCGGATGAAGAAAATCAAGAATTCATTCGCGAATACATAAAAATAGTTTTGGATCAAGAAAATCAAGAATTCATTCGCGAATACATAAAACTAGTTTTGGATCAACAAAATCAAGAATTGAGTCGCGAATACAAAAAACTAGTTTTGGATCAAGATAATCAAGAATTGGGTCGCGAATGCAAAAAACTAGTTTTGGATCAAGAAAATCAAGAATTCGGTCGCCAATGCAAAAAACTAGTTTTGGATCAAGAAAATCAAGAATTGGGTCGCGAATAGAAAAGCTAGTTTAGGATCAAGAAATTAAAGAATTGGGTCGCGAATACAGAAAACTAGTTTTCGATCAAGAAAATGAAGAATTGTTTCGCGAATACAAAAAACTAGTTTGGGATCAAGAAAATCTAGTTTTGGGTCGCAAATACACAAAACTAGTTTGGGATCAAGAAAATCAAGAATCGAGTCGTGAATACAAAAAACTAGTTTTGGATCAAGAAAATCAAGAATTGAGTCGCGAATACAAAAAACTAGTTTGGGATCAAGAAAATAAAAAAATGGATCGCGAATACAAAAAACTAGGTTTGGATCAAGAAAATCAAGAATGGAGTCGCGAATACAAAAAACTAGTTTTCGATCTAGAAAATCAAGAATTGGGTACCAAATACAAAAAATTAGTTTTGGATCAAGAAAATCTTGTTTTGGGTCGCGAATACAAAAAAACTATTTTTGAATCTAGAAAATAAAGAATTGAGTGCCCCAAACAGAAAACTAATTTTGGATCAAGAAAATCAAGAATTTAGTACCAATATAAAAAACTAGTTTTTGATCAAGAAAATCGAGAATTGAGTCGCAAATACAAAAAAACCAATTTCGGATAAAGAAAATCAAGAATTCATTTGCGAATACATTAAACTAGTTTTGGATTAAGAAAATCAAGAATTCATTCGCGAATACATAAAACTAGTTTTGGATCAACAAAATCAAGAATTGAGTCGCGAATACAAAAAACTAGTTTTGGATCAAGATTATCATGAATTTGGTCGCGAATGCAAAAAACTAGTTTTGGGTCAAGAAAATCAAGAATTGGGTCGCGAATAGAAATACTAGTTTGGGATCAAGAAAATAAAGAATTGGGTCGCGAATACAGAAAACTAGTTTTGGATCAAGAATATCAAGAATTGATTCGCGAATACAAAAAACTAGTTTGGGATCAAGAAAATCTAGTTTTGGGTTGCGAATACACAAACCTAGTTTGGGATCAAGAAAATCAAGAATCAAGTCACGAATACAAAAAACTAGTTTTGGATCAAGAAAATCAAGAATTGAGTCGCGAATACAAAAAAACTAGTTTGGGATCAACAAAATAAAAAATTGGATCGCGAATACAAAAAACTAGGTTTGGATCAAGAAAATCAAGAATGGAGTCGCGAATACAAAAAACTAGTTTTCGATCTAGAAAATCAAGAATTGAGTGCCCAATATAGAAAACTAGTTTTCGATCAAGAAAATTAAGAATTGAGTCGCGAATACACAAAATTATTTTTGGATGATGAAAATCTAGAGTTGAGTGCCCAACACAAAAAAATTGTTTTGGATCAAGAAAAATCAAGAATTATGACACGAATAAAAAAACTAGTTTTGCATCAAGAAAAAAAATCAAGAATTGAGTCGCGAATACAACAAACTAGTTTTGGATGAATAAAATAAAGAATTGAGTCGCGAATACAAAAAACTAGTGTTTGGATGAAGAAAATAAAGAATTGACTCGCCAATATACAAAAAATTAGTTTTGGATCAAGAAAATCAGGAATTTTGTCCCCTATACAAAAAACTAGTTTTGGATAAAAAAAGCAACATTAAGTCGCGAATACAAAAAATTAGTTTTGGATTAAGAAAATCAAGAATTGAGTCGCGAATACAAAAATCTAGTTTTGGATCAAGAAAATCAAGAATTGAGTCGCGAATACAAAAATCTAGTTTTGGATCAAGAAAATCAAGAATTTGGTCGCGAATACAAAAAACTAGTTTTGGATCAAGAAAATCAAGAATTGAGTGCCCAATACAGAAAACTAGTTTTCGATCAAGAAAATAAAGAATTGAGCTCCCAAACAGAAAACTACTTTTGGATCAAGAAATCAAGATTTGAGTGCCCGTACAAAAAACTAGTTTTGGATCAAGAAAATCAAGAATTGGGTCGCGAATACAAAAAACTAGTTGTGGATCAAGAAAATCAAGAATTGGGTCGCGAATAGAAAAACTAGTTTGGGATCAAGAAATTAAAGAATTGGGTCGCGAATACAGAAAACTAGTTTTGGATCAAGAAAATGAAGAATTGTTTCGCGAATACAAAAAACTAGTTTGGGATCAAGAAAATCTAGTTTTGGGTCGCGAATACACAAAACTAGTTTGGGATCCAGAAAATCAAGAATCGAGTCGCGAATACACAAAACTAGTTTGGGATCCAGAAAATCAAGAATCGAGTCGCGAATACAAAAAACTAGTTTTGGATCAAGAAAATCAAGAATTGAGTCGCGAATACGAAAAACTAGTTTTGGATCAAGAAAATCAAGAATGGAGTCGCGAATACAAAAAACTAGTTTTCGATCTAGAAAATCAAGAATTGAGTGCCCAATACAGAAAACTAGTTTTCGATAAAAAAAATTAAGAATTGAGTCGCGAATACACAAAATTAGTTTTCGATGATGAAAACCTAGAGTTGAGTGCCCAACACATAAAAATTGTTTTGGATCAAGAAAATCAAGAATTTATTCGCGAATACATAAAACTAGTTTTGGATCAACAAAATCAAGAAATTTGAGTCGCGAATACAAAAAACTAGTTTTTGATCAAGAAAATCAAGAATTGGGTCGCCAATGCAAAAAACTACTTTTGGATCAAGAAAATCAAGAATTGGGTCGCCAATGCAAAAAACTACTTTTGGATCAAGAAAATCAAGAATTGGGTCGCCAATGCAAAAAACTAGTTTTGGATCAAGAAAATCAAGATTTGGGTCGCGAATAGAAAAACTAGTTTGGGATCAAGAAAATAAAGAATTAGGTCGCGAATACAGAAAACTAGTTTTGGATCAAGAAAATCTAGTTTTGAGTCGCGAATACACAAAACTAGTTTGGGATCAAGAAAATCAAGAATTTTGTGGCGAATACAAAAAACTAGTTTTGGATCAAGAAAATTAAGAATTGCGTGCCCAATACAGAAAACTAGTTTTCGATCAAGAAAATAAAGAATTGAGCTCCCAAACAGAAAACTAGTTTTGGATCAAGAAATCAAGATTTGAGTGCCTGTACAAAAAACTAGTTTTGGATCATGAAAATCAAAAATTGGGTCGCGAATACAAAAAACCAGTTGTGGATCAAGAAAATCAAGAATTGGGTCTCCAATACAAAAAACCAATTTCGGATGAAGAAAATCAAGAATTCATTCGCGAATACATAAAACTAGTTTTGGATCAAGAAAATCAAGAATTCATTCGCGAATACATAAAACTAGTTTTGGATCAACAAAATCATGAAATTTGAGTCGCGAATACAAAAAACTAGTTTTGGATCAAGAGAATCAAGAATTTGGTCGCGAATGCAAAAAACTAGTTTTGGATCAAGAAAATCAAGAATTCATTCGCGAATGCATAAAACTAGTTTTGGATAAACAAAATCAAGAATTTAGTGGCGAATACAAAAAACTAGTTTTGGATCAAGATAATCAAGAATTTGGTCGCGAATGCAAAAAACTAGTTTTGGATCAAGAAAATCAAGAATTGGGTCGGGAATGCAAAAAACTAGTTTTGGATCAAGAAAATCAAGAATTGGGTCGCCAATGCAAAAAACTAGTTTTGGATTAAGAAAATCAAGAATTTATTCGCGAATACAAAAAACGAGTTTGGGATCAAGAAAATCTAGTTTTGAGTCGCGAATACACAAAACTAGTTTGGGATCAAGAAAATCAAGAATTTTGTGGCCAATACAAAAAACTAGTTTTGGATCAAGAAAATCAAGAATTAAGTGCCCGATACGAAAAACTAGTTTGGGATCAAGAAAAGCAAGAATTGGGTCGTGAATTCAAAAAACTAGTTTTGGATTAAGAAAATCAAGAATTGAGTCGCGAATACAAAAAACTAGTTTTGGATCAAGAAAATCAAGAATTGAGTGCCCAAACAGAAAACTAGTTTTGGATCAAGAAATCAAGATTTGAGTGCCCGTACAAAAAACTAGTTTTGGATCAAGAAAATCAAGAATTGGGTCGCGAATACAAAAAACTAGTTTTCGATCTAGAAAATCAAGAATTGAGTGCCCAATACAGAAAACTAGTTTTCGATAAAAAAAATTAAGAATTGAGTCGCGAATACACAAAATTAGTTTTCGATGATGAAAACCTAGAGTTGAGTGCCCAACACATAAAAATTGTTTTGGATCAAGAAAATCAAGAATTTATTCGCGAATACATAAAACTAGTTTTGGATCAACAAAATCAAGAAATTTGAGTCGCGAATACAAAAAACTAGTTTTGGATCAAGATAATCAAGAATTTGGTCGCGAATGCAAAAAACTAGTTTTGGATCAAGAAAATCTAGAATTGGGTCGCGAATAGAAAAACTAGTTTGGGATCAAGAAAATAAAGAATTGGGTCGCGAATACAGAAAACTAGTTTTGGATCAAGAAAATCAAGAATTGATTCGCGAATACAAAAAACTAGTTTGGGATCAAGAAAATCTAGTTTTGAGTCGCGAATACACAAAACTAGTTTGGATCAAGAAAATCAAGAATTTTGTGGCGAATACAAAAAACTAGTTTTGGATAAAGAAAATTAAGAATTGAGTGCCCAATAAAGAAAACTAGTTTTCGATCAAGAAAATAAAGAATTGAGCTCCCAAACAGAAAACTAGTTTTGGATCAAGAAATCAAGATTTGAGTGCCTGTACAAAAAACTAATTTTGGATCAAGAAAATCAAGAATTGGGTCGCGAATACAAAAAACTAGTTGTGGATCAAGAAAATCAAGAATTGGGTTTCCAATACAAAAAACCAATTTCGGATGAAGAAAATCAAGAATTCATTCGCGAATACATAAAACTAGTTTTGGATCAAGAAAATCAAGAATTCATTCGCGAATACATAAAACTAGTTTTGGATCAACAAAATCATGAAATTTGAGTCGCGAATACAAAAAACTAGTTTTGGATCAAGAGAATCAAGAATTTGGTCGCGAATGCAAAAAACTAGTTTTGGATCAAGAAAATCAAGATTTGAGTGCCCGTACAAAAAACTAGTTTTGGATCAAGAAAATCAAGAATTGGGTCGCGAATACAAAAAACTAGTTGTGGATCAAGAAAATCAAGAATTGGGTCGCGAATAGAAAAACTAGTTTGGGATCAAGAAATTAAAGAATTCATTCGCGAATACAGAAAACTAGTTTTGTATCAAGAAAATGAAGAATTGTTTCGCGAATACAAAAAACTAGTTTGGGATCAAAAAATTCTAGTTTTGGGTCGCGAATACACAAAACTAGTTTGGGATCAAGAAAATCAAGAATCGAGTCGCGAATACAAAAAACTAGTTTTGGATCAAGAAAATCAAGAATTGAGTCGCGAATACAAAAAACTAGTTTGGGATCAAGAAAATCAAAAATTGGATCGCGAATACAAAAAACTAGTTTTGGATCAAGAAAATGAAGAATGGAGTCGCAAATACAAAAAACTAGTTTTCGATCTAGAAAATCAAGAATTGAGTGCCAACACAAAAAAATTGTTTTGGATCAAGAAAATCAAGAATTTATTCGCGAATACATAAAACTAGTTTTGGATCAACAAAATCAAGAAATTTGAGTCGCGAATACAAAAAACTAGTTTTGGATCAAGATAATCAAGAATTTGGTCGCGAATGCAAAAAACTAGTTTTGGATCAAGAAAATCTAGAATTGGGTCGCCGATACAAAAAACTAGTTTTGGATCAAGAAAAAATAAAGAATTGGGTCGCGAATCCAGAAAACTAGTTTTGGATCAAGAAAATCAAGAATTGATTCGCGAATACAAAAAACTAGTTTGGGATCAAGAAAATCTAGTTTTGAGTGGCGAATACACAAAACTAGTTTGGGATCAAGAAAATCAAGAATTTTGTGGCGAATACAAAAAACTAGTTGTGGATCAAGAAAATCAAGAATTGGGTCTCCAATACAAAAAACCAATTTCGGATGAAGAAAATCAAGAATTCATTCGCGAATACATAAAACTAGTTTTGGATCAAGAAAATCAAGAATTCATTCGCGAATACATAAAACTAGTTTTGGATCCACAAAATCAAGAAATTTGAGTCGCGAATACAATAAACTAGTTTTGGATCAAGATAATCAAGAATTCGGTCGCGAATGCAAAAAACTAGTTTTGGATCAAGAAAATCAAGAATTGGGTCGCCAATTCAAAAAACTAGTTTTGGATCAAGAAAATAAAAAATCGGGTCGCGAATAGAAAAACTAGTTTGGGATCAAGAAATTAAAGAATTGGGTCGCGAATACAGAAAACTAGTTTTGGATCAAGAAAATGAAGAATTGTTTCGCGAATACAAAAACCTAGTTTGGGATCAAGAAAATCTAGTTTTGGGTCGCGAATACACAAAACTAGTTTGGGATCAAGAAAATCAAGAATCGAGTCGCGAATAAAAAAAAATAGTTTTGGATCAAGAAAATCATGAATTGAGTCGCGAATACAAAAAACTAGTTTGGGATCAAGAAAGTCAAAAATTGGATCGCGAATACAAAAAACTAGTTTTGGATCAAGAAAATCAAGAATGGAGTCGCGAATACAAAAAACTAGTTTTCGATCTAGAAAATCAAGAATTGAGTGCCCAATACAGAAAACTAGTTTTCGATCAAAAAAATTAAGAATTGAGTCGCGAATACACAAAATTAGTTTTCGATGATGAAAACCTAGAGTTGAGTGCCCAACACAAAAAAATTGTTTTGGATTAAGAAAATCAAGAATTAAGACACGAATAAAAAAACTAGTTTTGCATTCAGGAAAAAAATCAAGAATTGAGTCGCGAATACAAAAACAAGTTTTGGATGAATAAAATCAAGAATTGAGTCGCGAATACAAAAAACTAGTGTTTGGATGAAGAAAATCAAGAATTGACTCGCCAATATACAAAAAATTAATTTTGGATCAAAAAAATCAGGAATTTAGTCCCCTATACAAAAAACTAGTTTTGGATAATAAAAACAACACTTAAGTCACGAATACAAAAAATTAGTTTTGCATCAAGAAAATCAAGTATTGAGTCGCAAATACAAAAATCTAGTATTGGATCAAGAAAATCAAGAATTTGGTCGCGAATACAAAAAACAAGTTTTGCATCAAGAAAATAAAAAACTGAGTCGCGAATACAAAAAACTAGTGTTTGGATGAAGAAAATCAAGAATTGACTCGCCAATATACAAAAAAGTAGTTTTAGATCAAGAAAATCACGAATTTAGTCGCATATACAAAAAACTAGTTTTGGATCAAAAAATTAACAATTAAGTCGCGAATACATAAAATTAGTTTTGGATCAAGAAAATCAAGAATTGAGTCGCGAATACAAAAAACTAGTTTTGGATCAAGAAAATCAAGAATTTTGTGGCGAATACAAAAAACTAGTTTTGGATCAAGAAAATTATGAATTGAGTGCCCAATACAGAAAACTAGTTTTCGATCAAGAAAATAAAGAATTGAGTGCCCAAACAGAAAACTAGTTTTGGATCAAGAATTCAAGATTTGAGTGCCATTACAAAAACTAATTTTGGATCAAGAAAATCGAGAATTGAGTCGCCAATACAAAAAAACAAGTTGTGGATCAAGAAAATCAAGAATTGGGTCGCGAATACAAAAAACCAATTTCGGATGAAGAAAATCAAGAATTCATTCGCGAATACATAAAACTAGTTTTGGATCCACAAAATCAAGAATTTAGTGGCGAATACAAAAAACTAGTTTTGGATCAAGATAATCAAGAATTTGGTCGCGAATGCAAAAAACTAGTTTTGGATCAAGAAAATCAAGAATTGGGTCGCCAATGCAAAAAACTAGTTTTGGATCAAGAAAATCAAGAATTGGGTCGCGAATAGAAAAATTAGTTTGGGATCAAGAAAATAAAGAATTGGGTCGCGAATACAGAAAACTAGTTTTGGACCAAGAAAATCAAGAATTGATTCGCGAACACAAAAAACTAGTTTGGGATCAAGAAAATCTAGTTTTGAGTCGCGAATACACAAAACTAGTTTGGGATCAAAAAAATCAAGAATCGAGTCGCGAATACAAAAAACTAGTTTTGTATCAAGAAAATCAAGAATTGAGTCGTGAATAAAAAAAACTAATTTGGGATCAAGAAAATCTAGTTTTGGGTCGCGAATACAAAAAACTAGGTTTGGATCAAGAAAATCAAGAATGGAGTCGCGAATACAAAAAATTAGTTTTGGATCAAGAAAATCAAGAATTGAGTCGCGAATACAAAAAACTAGTTTAGAATCATCAAAATCAAGATTAGAGTCGTGAATTGGGTGAACTAGTTTTGGATCAAGATAATTAAGAATTGAGTGCCCAATACAGAAAACTAGTTTTCCAATAAAGAAAATAATGAATTGAGTGCCCAAACAGAAAACTAGTTTTGTATCAAGAAATCAAGATTTGAGTGCCAATACAAAAAACTAGTTTTGAATCAAGAAAATCGAGAATTGAGTCGCGAATACAAAAAAACAAGTTGTGGATCAAGAAAATCAAGAATTGGGCCGCCAATACAAAAAACCAATTTCGGATGCAGAAAATCAAGAATTCATTCGCGAATACATAAAACTAGTTTTGGATAAAGAAATTCAAGAATTCATTCGCGAATACATAAAACTAGTTTTGGATCAACAAAAAACAAGAATTGAGTCGCGAATACAAAAAACTAGTTTTGCATCAAGATAATCAAGAATTTGGTCGCGAATGCAAAAAACTAGTTTTGGATTAAGAAAATCAAGAATTGGGTCGCAAATGCAAAAACTAGTTTTGGATTATGAAAATCAAGAATTGATTCGCGAATACAAAAAACTAGTTTGGAATCAAGAAAATCTAGTTTTGGGTCGTGAATACATAAAACTAGTTTGGGATCAAGAAAAATCAAGAATCGAGTCGCTAATACAAAAAACTAGTTTTGGATCAAGAAAATCAAGAATTGAGTCGCGAATACAAAAAACTAGTTTGGGATCAAGAAAATCAAAAATTGGATCGCGAATACAAAAAACTAGTTTTGGATCAAGAAAATCAAGAATGGAGTCGCGAATACAGAAAACTAGTTTTCGATCTAGAAAATCAAGAATTGGGTACCGAATACAAAAAATTAGTTTTGGATTAAGAAAATCAATAATTAAGTACCCGATACGAAAAACTAGTTTGGGATCAAGAAAAGCAAGAATTGGGTCGTGAATACAAAAAACTAGTTTTGGATCAAGAAAATCAAGAATTTCGTCGCGAATACAAAAAATAGTTTTCGATCTAGAAAATCAAGAATTATGTCGCGAATACAAAAAACTAGTTTTGGATCAAGAAAATCTAGAATTGAGTGCTCAATACAGAAAACTAGTTTTGGATCAAGAAAATAAAAAATTGAGTGCCCAAACAGAAAACTAGTTTTGGATCAAGAAATCAAGATTTGAGTGCCAATACAAAAAACTACTTTTGGATCAAGAAAATCGAGAATTGAGTCGCGAATACAAAAAAACAAGTTGTGGATCAAGAAAATCAAGAATTGGGCCGCCAATACAAAAAACCAATTTCGAATGAAGAAAATCAAGAATTCATTCGCGAATACATAAAACTAGTTTTGGATAAAGAAATTCAAGAATTCATTCGCGAATACATAAAACTAGTTTTGGATCAACAAAAAACAAGAATTGAGTTGCGAATACAAAAAACTTGTTTTGCATCAAGATAATCAAGAATTTGGTCGCGAATGCAAAAAACTAGTTTTGGATCAAGAAAATCAAGAATTGGGTCGCAAATGCAAAAACTAGTTTTGGATTATGAAAATCAAGAATTGATTCGCGAATACAAAAAACTAGTTTGGGATCAAGAAAATCAAGAATTGGGTCGTGAATACAAAAAACTAGTTTTGGATCAAGAAAATCAAGAATTTCGTCGCGAATACAAAAAATAGTTTTCGATCTAGAAAATCAAGAATTATTTCGCGAATACAAAAAACTAGTTTTGGATCAAGAAAATCTAGAATTGAGTGCTCAATACAGAAAACTAGTTTTTGATCAAGAAAATAAAAAATTGAGTGCCCAAACAGAAAACTAGTTTTGGATCAAGAAATCAAGATTTGAGTGCCAATACAAAAAACTACTTTTGGATCAAGAAAATCGAGAATTGAGTCGCGAATACATAAAAACAAGTTGTGGATCAAGAAAATCAAGAATTAAGTGCTCGATACGAAAAACTAGTTTGGGATCAAGAAAAACAAGAATTGGGTCATGAATACAAAAAATTATTTTGGATCAAGAAAATCAAGAATTTCGTCGCGAATACAAAAAATAGTTTTTCGATCTCGAAAATCAAGAATTGAGTCGCGAATACAAAAACTAGTTTTGGATCAAGAAAATTAAGAATTGAGTGCCCAAACAGAAAATTAGTTTCGGATCAAGAAATCAAGATTTGAGGACCAATACAAAAAACTAGTTTTGGATCAAGAAAATCGAGAATTGAGTCGCGAATACAAAAAAACAAGTTGTGGATCAAGAAAATCAAGAATTGGGTCGCCAATACAAAAAATCAATTTCGGATGAAGAAAATCAAGAATTCATTCGCGAATACATAAAAATAGTTTTGGATCAAGAAAATCAAGAATTCATTCGCGAATACATAAAACTAGTTTTGGATCAACAAAATCAAGAATTGAGTCGCGAATACAAAAAACTAGTTTTGGATCAAGATAATCAAGAATTGGGTCGCGAATGCAAAAAACTAGTTTTGGATCAAGAAAATCAAGAATTCGGTCGCCAATGCAAAAAACTAGTTTTGGATCAAGAAAATCAAGAATTGGGTCGCGAATAGAAAAGCTAGTTTAGGATCAAGAAATTAAAGAATTGGGTCGCGAATACAGAAAACTAGTTTTCGATCAAGAAAATGAAGAATTGTTTCGCGAATACAAAAAACTAGTTTGGGATCAAGAAAATCTAGTTTTGGGTCGCAAATACACAAAACTAGTTTGGGATCAAGAAAATCAAGAATCGAGTCGTGAATACAAAAAACTAGTTTTGGATCAAGAAAATCAAGAATTGAGTCGCGAATACAAAAAACTAGTTTGGGATCAAGAAAATAAAAAAATGGATCGCGAATACAAAAAACTAGGTTTGGATCAAGAAAATCAAGAATGGAGTCGCGAATACAAAAAACTAGTTTTCGATCTAGAAAATCAAGAATTGGGTACCAAATACAAAAAATTAGTTTTGGATCAAGAAAATCTTGTTTTGGGTCGCGAATACAAAAAAACTATTTTTGAATCTAGAAAATAAAGAATTGAGTGCCCCAAACAGAAAACTAATTTTGGATCAAGAAAATCAAGAATTTAGTACCAATATAAAAAACTAGTTTTTGATCAAGAAAATCGAGAATTGAGTCGCAAATACAAAAAAACCAATTTCGGATAAAGAAAATCAAGAATTCATTTGCGAATACATTAAACTAGTTTTGGATTAAGAAAATCAAGAATTCATTCGCGAATACATAAAACTAGTTTTGGATCAACAAAATCAAGAATTGAGTCGCGAATACAAAAAACTAGTTTTGGATCAAGATTATCATGAATTTGGTCGCGAATGCAAAAAACTAGTTTTGGGTCAAGAAAATCAAGAATTGGGTCGCGAATAGAAATACTAGTTTGGGATCAAGAAAATAAAGAATTGGGTCGCGAATACAGAAAACTAGTTTTGGATCAAGAATATCAAGAATTGATTCGCGAATACAAAAAACTAGTTTGGGATCAAGAAAATCTAGTTTTGGGTTGCGAATACACAAACCTAGTTTGGGATCAAGAAAATCAAGAATCAAGTCACGAATACAAAAAACTAGTTTTGGATCAAGAAAATCAAGAATTGAGTCGCGAATACAAAAAAACTAGTTTGGGATCAACAAAATAAAAAATTGGATCGCGAATACAAAAAACTAAGTTTGGATCAAGAAAATCAAGAATGGAGTCGCGAATACAAAAAACTAGTTTTCGATCTAGAAAATCAAGAATTGAGTGCCCAATATAGAAAACTAGTTTTCGATCAAGAAAATTAAGAATTGAGTCGCGAATACACAAAATTATTTTTGGATGATGAAAATCTAGAGTTGAGTGCCCAACACAAAAAAATTGTTTTGGATCAAGAAAAATCAAGAATTATGACACGAATAAAAAAACTAGTTTTGCATCAAGAAAAAAAATCAAGAATTGAGTCGCGAATACAACAAACTAGTTTTGGATGAATAAAATAAAGAATTGAGTCGCGAATACAAAAAACTAGTGTTTGGATGAAGAAAATAAAGAATTGACTCGCCAATATACAAAAAATTAGTTTTGGATCAAGAAAATCAGGAATTTTGTCCCCTATACAAAAAACTAGTTTTGGATAAAAAAAGCAACATTAAGTCGCGAATACAAAAAATTAGTTTTGGATTAAGAAAATCAAGAATTGAGTCGCGAATACAAAAATCTAGTTTTGGATCAAGAAAATCAAGAATTGAGTCGCGAATACAAAAATCTAGTTTTGGATCAAGAAAATCAAGAATTTGGTCGCGAATACAAAAAACTAGTTTTGGATCAAGAAAATAAAGAATTGAGTACCCAGTACAGAAAACTAGTTTTCGATCAAGAAAATCAAGAATTGAGTGACCCAAACAGAAAACTACTTTTGGATCAAGAAATCAAGAATTGAGTGCCAATACAAAAAACTAGTTTTGGATCAAGAATATCGAGAATTGAGTCGCGAATACAAAATAATAAGTTTTGCAACAAGAAAATCAAGAATTCAGTCGCCAATACAAAAAACTAGTTTCGGATCAAGAAAAAATTCAAGAATTGAGTCGCGAATACAAAAAAAACTAGTTTGGATCAAGAAAATCAAGAATTGAGTCGCCAATACAAGAAACTAGTTTTGGAAGAAGAAAATCAAGAATTGATTCGCGAATACAAAAAACTAGTTTTGGATCAAGAAAATCAAGAATTGGGTCGCGAATGCAAAAAACTAGTTTTGGATCTAGAAAAGTAAGAATAGAGTTGTGAATAGAAAAACTAGTTTGGGATCAAGAAAATAAAGAATTGGGTCGCGAATACAGAAAACTAGTTTGGGATTAAGAAAATCAAGAATTGATTCGCGAATACAACAAAACTAGTTTCGGATCAAGAAAAATTAAGAATTGGTTCGTGAATACAAAAAAACTAGTTTCGGTTGAACAAAATCAAGAATTGAGTGCCCAGTACAGAAAACTAGTTTTTGATCAAGAAAGTCAAGAATTGGGTCGCGAATGCAGAAAACTAGTTTTGGATCAAGAAAATCAAGAATTGATTCGCGAATACAAAAAACTAGTTTGGGATCAAAAAAATCTAGTTTTGGGTCGCGAATATAAAAAACTAGTTTCGGATTAAGAAAATTAAGAATTGAGTCGTGAATACAAAAAAAACTTGTTTTGCATCAAGAAAAAAATCAAGAATTGAGTCGCGAATACAAAAAACTAGTTTTGGATGAAGAAAATCAAGAATAGAGTCGCGAATACAGAAAACTAGTTTTGGATCAAGAAAATCAAGAATTGGGTTGCAAATGCAAAAAACTAGTTTTGGATCAAGAAAATCAGGAATTGGGTCGCCAATAGAAAAACTAGTTTGGGATCAAGAAAATCAAGAATTGGGTCGCGAATACAGAAAACTGGTTTTCGATCAAGAAAATCAAGAATTGATTCGCGAATACAAAAAAGTAGTTTGGGAATTAAGAAAATCTAGTTTTGGGTCACGAATATAAAAAACTATTTTTGCATCAAGAAAATAAAGAATTGAGTTGCGAGTACAAAAAACTAGTTTTGGATCAATAAAATCAAGAATTGAGTGCCCAATACAAAAAACTAGTATTGGATCAAGGAAATCATGTATTGGGTCGCGAATGCAAAAAACTAGTTTTGGATCAAGAAAATCAAGAATTGAGTCGCGAATACAACAAATTAGTTTGGGACAAAGAAAATCAAGAATTGGGTACTGAATACAAAAAATTAGTTTTGGATCAAGAAAATCTAGTTTTGGGTCGCGAATACAAAAAACTATTTTTGGATCAAGAAAATCAAGAATTGAGTGCCCCAAACAGAAAACTAGTTTTGGATCAAGAAAAACAAGAATCGAGAGCCAATACAAAAAACTAGTTTCGGATCAAGAAAATAAAGAATTGAGTCGCGAATACAAAAAAAACTTGTTTTTTATCAAGAAAATCAAGAATTGGGTCGCGAATGCAGAAAACTAGTTTTGGATTAAGAAAATCAACAATTGATTCTCGAATACAAAAAACTAGTTTGGGATCAAGAAAATCTAGTTTTGGGTCGCGAATATAAAAAACTAGTATTGGATCAAGATAATCAAGAATAGAGTCGCGAATACAGAAAACTAGTTTTGGATCAAGAAAATCAAGAATTGGGTCGCGAATGCAAAAAACTAGTTTTGGATCTAGAAAAGTAAGAATAGAGTCGCGAATAGAAAAACTAGTTTGGGATCAAGAAAATAAAGAATTGGGTCGCGAATACAGAAAACTAGTTTGGGATCAAGAAAATAAAGAATTGGGTCGCGAATACAGAAAACTAGTTTGGGATCAAGAAAATCAAGAATTGATTCGCGAATACAACAAAACTAGTTTCGGATCAAGAAAAATTAAGAATTGGTTCGCGAATACAAAAAAACTAGTTTCGGATGAACAAAATCAAGAATTGAGTGCCCAGTACAGAAAACTAGTTTTTGATTAAGAAAGTCAAGAATTGGGTCGCGAATGCAGAAAACTAGTTTTGGATCAAGAAAATCAAGAATTGATTCGCAAATACAAAAAACTAGTTTGGGATCAAAAAAATCTAGTTTTGGGTCGCGAATATAAAAAACTAGTTTCGGATTAAGAAAATTAAGAATTGAGTCGTGAATACAAAAAAAACTTGTTTTGCATCAAGAAAAAAATCAAGAATTGAGTCGCGAATACAAAAAACTAGTTTTGGATGAAGAAAATCAAGAATAGAGTCGCGAATACAGAAAACTAGTTTTGGATCAAGAAAATCAAGAATTGGGTTGCGAATGCAAAAAACTAGTTTTGGATCAAGAAAATCAGGAATTGGGTCGCCAATAGAAAAACTAGTTTGGGATCAAGAAAATCAAGAATTGGGTCGCGAATACAGAAAACTGGTTTTCGATCAAGAAAATCAAGAATTGATTCGCGAATACAAAAAAGTAGTTTGGGAATTAAGAAAATCTAGTTTTGGGTCACGAATATAAAAAACTATTTTTGCATCAAGAAAATAAAGAATTGAGTTGCGAGTACAAAAAACTAGTTTTGGATCAAGGAAATCATGTATTGGGTCGCAAATGCAAAAAACTAGTTTTGGATCAAGAAAATCAAGAATTGAGTCACGAATACAAAAAATTAGTTTGGGACAAAGAAAATCAAGAATTGGGTACTGAATACAAAAAATTAGTTTTGGATCAAGAAAATCTAGTTTTGGGTCGCGAATACAAAAACTATTTTTGGATCAAGAAAATCAAGAATTGAGTGCCCCAAACAGAAAACTAGTTTTGGATCAAGAAAAACAAGAATCGAGAGCCAATACAAAAAACTAGTTTCGGATCAAGAAAATAAAGAATTGAGTCGCGAATACAAAAAAAACTTGTTTTTTATCAAGAAAATCAAGAATTGGGTCGCGAATGCAGAAAACTAGTTTTGGATTAAGAAAATCAACAATTGATTCTCGAATACAAAAAACTAGTTTGGGATCAAGAAAATCTAGTTTTGGGTCGCGAATATAAAAAACTAGTATTGGATCAAGATAATCAAGAATAGAGTCGCGAATACAGAAAATTAGTTTTGGATCTAGAGAATCAAGAATTGGGTTGCGAATACAAAAAACTAGTTTTCGATCTAGAAAATAAAGAATTGAGTCGCGACTATAAAAAAACTAGTTTTGGATCAAGAAAATCAAGAATTGAGTCGCGAATACACAAAATTAGTTTTGGATGATGAAAATCTAGAGTTGAGGGTCCAATACAAAAAAATTATTTTGGATCAAGAAAATCAAGAATTAAGTTACGAATAAAAAAACTAGTTTTGCATCAAGAAAAAAATCAAGAATTGAGTAATTTATACAAAAAACTAGTTTTGGATCAAGAAAATCAAGAATAGAGTCGCGAATACAGAAAACTAGTTTTGGATCTAGAAAATCAAGAATTGGGTCGCGAATGCAAAAAACTAGTTTGAGATCAAGAAAATCAAGAATTGGGTCGCGAATGCAAAAATCTAGTTTGAGATCAAGAAAATCAAGAATTGGGTCGCGAATGCAAAAAATTAGTTTTGGATTAAGAAAATCAAGAATTTAGTCGCGAATACAAAAAACTAGTTTTCGATCTAGAAAATAAAGAATTGAGTTGCGACGACAAAAAACTAGTTTTGGATCAAGAAAATCAAGAATTGAGTCGCGAATACAAAAAATTAGTTTGGGATCAAGAAATCAAGAATTGAGTCGCGAATACAAAAAACTAGTTTTGAATCAAAAAATCAACAATTCAGTAGCGAACAAAAAAAACTTGTTTGGGATCAAGAAAATCAAGAATTGGGTCGCCAATACAAAAAACTAGTTTCGGATAAAGAAAATCAAGAATTCATTCGCGAATTCGAAAACTTGTTTTGGATCAAGAAAATCAAGAATTGGGTTGCGAATGCAAAAAACTAGTTTTGGATCAAGAAAATCAAGAATTGGGTCGCGAATAGAAAAACTAGTTTGGGATCAAGAAAATCAAGAATTGGGTCGCGAATACAGAAAACTGGTTTTCGATCAAGAAAATCAAGAATTGATTCGCGAATACAAAAAACTAGTTTGGGATCAAGAAAATCTATTTTTGGGTCGCGAGTACACAAAACTTGTTTGGGATCAAGAAAATCAAGAATCGAGTCGCGAATACAAAAAACTAGTTTTCGATCAAAAAAATCAAGAATTGAGTCGCGAATACAAAAAACTAGTTTGGGATCAAGAAAATCAAAAATTGGATCGCGAATACAAAAACTAGTTTTGGATCAAGAAAATCAATAATTTAGTCGCGAATACAAAATATTAGTTTGGGATAAAGAAAATCAAGAATTGGGTACTGAATACAAAAAATTAGTTTTGGATCAAGAAAATCTAGTTTTGGGTCGCGAATACAAAAAACTATTTTTGGATCAAGAAAATCAAGAATTGAGTGCCCCAAACAGAAAGCTAGTTTTGGATCAAGAAAAACAAGAATCGAGAGCCAATACAAAAAACTAGTTTCGGATCAAGAAAATAAAGAATTGAGTCGCGAATGCAGAAAACTAGTTTTGGATTAAGAAAATCAACAATTGATTCTCGAAACAAAAAACTAGTTTGTGATCAAGAAAATCTAGTTTTGGGTCGCGAATATAAAAAACTAGTTTTGGATCAAGATAATCAAGAATAGAGTCGCGAATACAGAAAACTAGTTTTGGATCTAGAAAATCAAGAATTGGGTCGCGAATGCAAAAAACTAGTTTGGCATCAAGAAAATCAAGAATTGGGTCGCGAATGCAAAAAACTAATTTTGGATCAAAAAAATCAAGAATTGGGTCGCGAATAGAAAAAACTAGTTTGAGATCAAGAAAATCAAGAATTGGGTCGCGACTACAAAAAACTAGTTTTGGATCAAGAAAATCATGAATTGAGTCGCGAATACACAAAATTAGTTTTGGATGATGAAAATCTAGAGTTGAGTGCCCAATACAAAAAAATTATTTTGGATCAAGAAAATCAAGAATTAAGTGACGAATAAAAAAACTAGTTTTGCATCAAGAAAAAAATCAAGAATTGAGTCGCGAATACAAAAAACTAGTTTTGGATCAAGAAAATCAAGAATTGAGTCGCAAATACAAAAAATTAGTTTTGGATCAAGAAAATAAAGAATTCATTGCCCAATACAAAAAAATTGTTTTGGATCAAGAAAATTAAGAATTGAGTCGCGAATACAAAAAATTAGTTTTGGATCAAGAAAATCAAGCATTGAGTCATGAATACAAAAAACTAGTTTTGGATCTAAAAAATCAAGAATTAAGTGCCCAATACAAAAAACGAGTTTGGGATAGAGAAAATTAAGAATTGAGTCGTGAATACAAAAAAACTAGTTTTGGATTATAACAATCAAGAATTGAGTGTCCCGTACAAAAAATGAGTTTGGGATCAAGAAAAATCAAGAATTGAATCGCGAATACAAAAAGCGAGTGTTGGATCAAGAAAATCCAAGATTGAGTCTGCAATACCCGAAACTAGTTTTGTATCACGAAAATCAAGATTGAGTTCTGAATAACAAAAGCTAGTTTTGGCTCAAGAAAAAAAAGGATGGAATCTTGAATAATGAAAACAAGTTTTGTCTCGACAAAAGCAAGAATTGGGTCCGGATTACCCAAAACTACTTTTGGCTCAAGAAAGTAAAGAATTTTGTTCAGAATACCAAAAATAAATTTTGTCTGAAGAAAATAATGGATTCAATCGTGAATACCGGAAACTAGTTTTGGATTGAAAAAATCAACAATTGAGTCGGGAATACTGAAAAATAGCTTTAGCTCAAGAAAATAAAGTAGTTAGCCAGGAATACTAAAAACTAGTTTTATTTCAAGAACATCAGGAATTGAGTCAGGAATACCCAAAACGTGTTTTGGCTCAAGAAAATAAAGGATTGAGTCATGAATAACGAAATCTAATTTTGGTTCAAGAAAATCAAGAATTGAGTTCTGAATACCCAAAGCTAGTTTTGGCTCAATAAAGTAAAGGATTCAGTCCTGAATACCAAATACTATTTTTGGCTCCAGAAAATCAAGAATTGAGTTCAGAATACCAAATACTCTTGGGCTAAAATAATTAAATATATGGATCAAATAAAAAAAATATATAATAAATTTTGCATGAAATATGGCTAATTGATTTGTGGAGTTTATATTTTTCAGGAAATGATGTCTGAAGCGAATTCTTCGTTTGCGATCGCTGTCCCCGTCTCCCTCAACGAGGCGGGCCACATGGTGTTCTCGTTTGGGGACTTTCCCCAAATGATCGTTCTTCCTCCTACTTCACCATCACCGACACCAACTCTAGTCGAAGATGAGGACCATGAAGACTCCTTCAGGATCACCCAGAAGGGGATTGACAACAAAATTATGGCGCTCCCTTCAAAACCTCAGCGCCCCAGGAGACAATGCTCAGTCAACAAAGTCTCCCCGACCCTTCCAACACCGGTGGCTGAGCCAAATCTTCCAGTCTCCAACCCCTTTACATCCCTAAGGATTGTGAAAAGGAACTCTCCAACCGCTCGTATCCGAAGCGTTTGGGAGGTTCCACAACCAAAACCTCACATAAACCAAAACTTCTCGACTGAGTCGGGAAGACCTTCGGGCCTCAAACAGGCCAACCTTGGTAAGTCTCTATATGAGACTCACCAAGCTATTAAGGCGCGTAAACAACAACGCCGAAACAAATCTCAAGCTTCTGCCTCTCAAGTCCAAGGGAGACGGGTCCAGTTCCCCCGGGAATCGGGGAACCGCCCATATGAACGGGCACCAGGGACCAAACAAACATGGATCCCAAAATCTCGTCTGACCCAAACAAGCCAGACACCATCCACCTATATACAGGTGGCTAAGCCCAAAACACGGGCTACGGTCAAAACCACCGCTCTCTCGAAAAATATCGAGAGTGAAAACGTGTTTAATGGGCTGGGGTCAAAGATAAAACCCCAAGCCTCGAGCACGACTGTGTTTGACAAGTTAGGGCCAAAACCAAACCCTAAACCATTGAAGTCAAGCAAAGGGTTGGTTATTACTGTCCTTGATCAGGCCCAAAAGAGGAGACGAGTCTCTCGTCCGGCACCCTACGCTGATGACGAAGAATAACACTTCACAGTCTATACTGTGGGAGCGTATGACGAAAGCTCCTCTGATGAGCAAGAAGAACGTCATGCCACATACATGGCTGATGATGAAGAAGTGGGCCCATCCAATGACCCACCGCCAGGTCGAGATGTCGAGAACGCTCATGCGGCCAGAACTAGAGCCAGGACCAAGAGAGGGCAAAAAGGGGGCCCTCCAACTGACTACGAATCAGCCCACAATGAGGCAGAAATGGAAGACACTGGTGGCTCCGCGAATGACTTCGTCGCCCAACTAAAACGACAACTGTCTATACGAGAACGAGAAATGGAGGAGTATAGACAGAGAAATGAACAAGAAATGGGAGAGCTCAGAAAACAAGATCAAGAGGCCTTAAGACTGATCAAGTCCTTAAGTGACTTTCTGACCAAGAAGGGGATCACAAATGAGAGGGTGGAAGATGAAGGACCCTCCAAACATACGGGACCTCAACCATCGCAACATCCAATCTTCAGAGACCCCGACGGTCATAAAGAAGACTTCCCATGTGGAGGAGAGAGCTCTTGAGTCAACATTGCTCGGGGCTCCAACACTCGTACATATGCTAACGAGAATCAAGGATTGACTAAAAAGGAGATCCAGGAGATAATTAGTCAACAGCTCCAAATAGCGGGCGCAGGATTTACCGTCTCACCCTTGAAACGAACGGGGAGGCCGTATCCAGCCGATTACGACGCTATACCTTACCCAAAGGGGTATATAGTCCCGAAGTTTAAATCCTTCTCGGGAGAGGGTGTAAAAGACACCAACCCAGATCAACACTTGGCCCATTTCATGGCCTTGTGTGGGAATACAGGGAGCAATGACGCCTTGTTGCTGCGTCAATTCCCGCAAAGTCTAACGGGTCCCGCCTTTGAATGGTACTACTCATTAGAAAATGGGAGTATTAAAATGTGGGATGATATGACCGATGCCTTCAGGGCAAAGTTCGCAGTCATGACCGACAAAATCAGCATTGCGGACTTGGCCAATACCAGGCCCCAGAAGAATGAAAAAGTTCTGGAATACATTAGTCGCTGGCGAAACCTCAACATCAGGTGTGATCGCCCGATAACCTAAAGGGAGGCGGTCGAACTAATACTCAGGAACATTGACAACTAGATGACACCGTTCTTGGGGATAGCCAAAATTACGACATATCAGGATTTGATAAACTGTGTGTCCAAGCTGGAAAATGCACCTCCAAATTCATGGCCCAACTACTCGGGTCAGAGATTTCAAAGAGGAGGGAAGGCCGAGGCCAAGGTAGCCAGTACAAGCAAATCCAGCGGCAAAAACACGGCCGCTAATGTCAACACTGTGAACAATGGTGGCTCGTCAAATAAAAATGACGGCGACAGCAGTGCAAAACTCGTATATGGAAGCGGGCAGCCTCTTAAAAGTCTAGAGGAATTGAAGGGCAAGCCTTATTCATTTAAAAGGGATAAATTCGCGCGACTTTTCAAAGATGCCTTGAAGGACGGGCTCCAATTACCTAAATGTAAACGGCCCGCTGACATGGAAAATTCCAGTGACCCAAACTACTGTCCATATCACAGAGTGCTTGGGCACCCTATAGAAGATTGTTGGGTGTTCAAGGACTGGATAGAAAGGAGGTATAAGAATGGCGAGATAACCCTGGCTGATAGTATCCTCCAAACGTCAGCCCCGCATGAGCAGGTGAACGCGGTCTCTCATATAGAGGTCAATACTCCAGATTTCTCGGCAGAACCTTGGAGTATCCATCTGTCCCGTAAAGCAAAGAAGCTTCTCAAATCCATCCAAAAAGAACCAGGTATTTTGTGGAAAAATGATGTAACTCCCATTATCCCTGAACCACCAAGAAAACCGGTGGCTTTCTACAAAAAGGCAAACAAAAATGGCAGCCGTAAATGGGACAAGAAGCCAGTAAAGCCAAAGGAGTTCCCGGAAAAGTCAGACCTCCAGAAGTACATTGATGCGTTCGAAGAATATGAGCAAGGTCAACCGATACCGGCCGTACTTAGGGACTTCATTCCTAAACGAATTTTCAACAAATTATTGGGTATAGTCGATGAAGACGAGACCACAGACGGAGGAGATGAGTTCTGGGATGAAGAATGCTGTGTCATCACCCACGTAGAAACTCATGAGGTGAGCGAGTAAGAAGACTCTGATACTCTCCCTTGTCGGGAGGAGTTTTATCTCAACGAGCTTCTCGGGCAAGTTCATCATTTCATGGATGGTCGCAAAAAGACAACCAGCATAGACTCAAAGTCGACAATTCGAAAGTTCAAACCTAAAGGCATAAAAGGGCTAGTGGAAGACATGCCCTGTCGAATGAGAAAAAAATGTGAGAAGGGACCCGAAATGAATGGGTTCCTTAGAGTTGGGTTTACCCGAGACGAGGGAAACTCATCTTCGGGACGCCCGACAGAGGACATGGTGATCATAGTTTCTCATGGGCATCAATCCAGAAGTGAAGCATTTCGGTCGGGTCAAACCCGAAGGAAACCTCCCAGTGTCTTTTTAGTAAATATAGAAGACAAAGAAATGCTGGAAAGTATAGCATGGCAAGATTGTGGCCACGAAGAAAGGCTGACGATTGAAACCACAAGTGAGGAAAGAGGTGGCGAGTCTCAGGGCGTTTCTACTCAAGCCAGGAATTTCTCCGTTGCAAACCCAAGGAGAAGGTCAACAAATCCTGAGTCAAGGAAAGAGGGTAGGCCCGTCGACGGCCGAAAACACTCTTTTAAAATAGAGAACGGGGAGGAAGGGCAATCAAATCCTCACAAAGGCACCCGTTCCGCGCCTAACCAAAAAGAATGGTGCCATGCAATTCATCATAATAGCGATTCTGAAGAAGACGCACACTTTCCCGGGAGTCTATTCTATCCCGAAGAAGGTAATGAGGGCACTACCTCTGAAAAGGAAAAGACGGAATGTCAGGTCGTTCTGCGTTCGGGCACCTATATCCCTGAACGCCAACCTCCAAAAGAGTCTGACCGAAATGTCGTAAAGACCAAAAGCACGAGCAAAGAGCCAGAGAATGGCATACCCACCCGTGAAAAATCAAAATTCACGGTAGGAGATTACAATGTGCTGGCGCATCTCCGTAAGATCCCAGCCTTACTTAGTGTCTTTGATGCATTGATGATGTCGAAGGATATGCGCGATATATTAATATACGCGGTCCAAAATCCTAAGCAATTTCAGGCCTACTTTGCTGAAAAACAATCACATGAGACGGCATACGTCAACAGCCATTCGACAGGTATCCACTTCACTGATGAAGACCTGTTAACCGGCACCGCTGATCACAATCGGCCGCTATATGTAACTAGCGACTGTGAGGGGCAAAGATTGAACCGCATTCTGGTCGATTCGGGGTCATCGATAAACATTATGCCCTTGAGGATCCTGAAAACCTTAATGCTGGACACCAAGCCATTGTCGAATGAGAAAGTGACCATTCATGGGTTCAATCAACATTCCCAGAAAGCCATGGGTGCGGTGACCCTAACACTCCAATTCGGGGGCCTGATAACCTCGACCAAATTTTATGTCATTGACGCCGATACATCATACAAGGCCTTAATCGGTCGCCCTTGGCTGCATGAAAACCGGGTAGTGCCATCAACTCTTCACCAATGCATGAAATACATGAAAGATGGAAGGCAAAAAAGGATAAATGGGGATATCAAGCCATTCGGGGTCCATGAAATTGGCCTTAGCGACGCTCGTTATTTCTTAACGCAAGACGAGAAGGATCAGCATAAAGCGCTAATGGAGTCTCTGAGTTATGTCTTGAAAGAAAGTGGCTTGGAAATGCAAACAAGCCAAGCCAAACCCACGCCCGATCTGGTGTCATCTCATGATAAAAAGGCACCAACTTTGAGCAATAAACCCATTTACGGGTTATCCTCTGATGAAGAGGAAGACAAGGAGGAATGAGTGTATGGTGTCACTCCCTTATTTGGCGCATCTTCTGATGAAGAAGATGAGAAGATCTCAACACGCCGGGTTATCCCGTTATACGGGGCCTCAACAGACGATGAGTCAGAAGAAGAAGCTCCTATAGATGGAGAGGCGTATGAATCGGAAAGTGGATCAGAAGAAGAAATCCTATTTCACGTTATGCCGACATACAACTTCGAAACTGACGAGAGCCATGAATAGTCTTTAAGGGTTAAAAAGGTGCCAGAAAAACATTACAAAGACCTTTCTCCCAAAGAACTGAACCAAATCCAGAAGTTGCGGACGTTTGTCGTTCCTTCAAAGGTCGAACGCTTGCCAGGGAAGACGGTCACTCATAGACCAATCAGATTCTACAAAATCGATGCAATCAATCCTGGTGATAATGCCCTGATCCACGAGTGGAGTCGCTTATTGTCAGAAGACTCCGACGACGGGGAAGTCAATATCGAGGCGTCTCGGTATTTCGGGAAGAATCAGGGTCAACTGATGGAAAAAGCCCGGTGTCCTCAAACCATATCGAAATCCAAGATGTATTATTTTGAAAAGTTATGGAATGGCTCGACTAATACGGTCAGGGGCCTTGATGACAAGATCAAATACACTCGCGGTTTGGGATATGACTCTGAGCCAGAAGAAGACGGGGATCCCGACGAACGGTGTCGAAGTTTCTTCAAGAACCGAAGAGTTACCTGTCATATGGTATCTGAGGAGCTAGAAGAAGAAGACTTCATCCTGGTGGCTAAAAATGCACCAAATGAGTTGGAGGACGGCACGCCAAACACCATTGACGAGTTGGTGGAGGTTAACCTCGGGGCAGATGAAAACCCTAGGCCAACCTTCATAAGCGCATCCCTTCCTCAGGAAAAACGAGAACCTTTGAGGGCCTTGCTCCGAGAATATGTTGATTGCTTCGCATGGAGCTATGAAGAAATGCCAGGTTTGGATCCTAAAGTTGTTGTCCACAAACTCAAAATTGACCCAAGTATAAAGCCGGTCAAACAGGCACCACGACGAATGAGAATAGAACTCGAGGAAAAGGTCGTGGTCGAAACCAAGAAGCTTATAGATGCAGGATTTGTACGGGAAGAAGAAACTCCTGATTGGGTGGCCAGCATCGTCCCCGTGAAAAAGAAGAACGGGCAAATACGCATATGTGTCGACTTCCGGGACCTGAATAAAGCTTGTCCCAAAGATGACTTTCCTTTACCCGTGACTGAAATCATCATCGACCATACCTCGTCCTATGAAGTATTCTCCTTTATGGATGGATATGCGGGGTATAACTAGATCAAGATGGACGAAGAAGACCAGAAGCATACGGCCTTCCGTACTGTTAGATTTGTGTTCTAAAAGTTATCATTTATTGATTATCTTTTATATATGTTATATTTATGAATTGAATGTGATTTACATTTTGTTCCATGAGTTTTATATTTATATTTAGAAGTGTTCAAGAAGATGCACTTGGTCTTGAACTGCAGGACTCTAAGTAAATAAATATACAACACTAAAATGTTCACAGGTCTTGCATATTAGCAGGAACACTAATATGACATATAAGACTGTCGTGTTGATTAAAAGTACGTTGTAGTTCTGCAAACGTTGATAAAAGATTATCATTTAATAACATGAATATATGAAATGCTTCATATATTGAACAGACCTAATAGATGAAACATTATATGGATTGTGTTAGTGTCATTAATGTTTTCATCGTGTCTCTGATTTTAAGATTGAGACATATATTGTTTTCATATGAGAAATGTACAACGTAATTATTATTAAAAACTATTTGCAAGAAGTGGTGATAAAAATAATAGTTCTTTATATATAACTTGTGTGGGAAAATAATATATATGTCAATAGCATCATTGCCACTAATTAATAATGAGAAATGATATTTTGGGCCCCTTGGTAAAGTAGAATTATAAATGGATCCAATATAACTGAAGTGCAGTTATAATTTTATAATTTGCTTAATAGAGATCAAGAAATGATTATAATACAAAGATGACACAGTCCTACTTTGTATGTTAATCAGAATATCATAAGGCAAGAAATGGACACAAGTAATGACAAATGTTACATTACTATAAGGATCGCGTTTCGTAAAAGGATTATTAAACGTCTATGTTATTTGGGTAGCTGCAATGTATAGCTAGAATACCGCTTACAGTTTATGAAATTAAATATTTAATTTCATTGCCAACATAATATAGATCCTCAATATAGGTCACACCAACTGAACGGGAAACAAGAAATAAATATTATGTCACATGATGTGGCTGACTAGCAAAGAAAAATAAATATATATTGTAATGTGCATATTATGAGAATAATATTCGTTGCACATATCGTAATATGTGAATATTATGAAATATAAATTTATTTCAAGCCCAAGCCCAAACCCAAAATATATTTTAGCAAATTGAGAAGAGAATAAGCCCAAACAAATATTGATTATGACCATTAAATTCGGATTACAAAATGGACAGATTTTAAGGTAACTTTGAATGAGAATTTGAAGGGGCAAACATCAACCAATCTGAGCATATGATTTATGAATTATGTAGCCCTTCGAATCTAGAATCCAACGGTGAAAGTTTCAAGTCGTTTGGAATTCCCTACAGAAAGTTATGATAGTTTTAGTAACAAAAGGTCAGAAGTTGATTTGCTGTTTCGAATTCTGTTCATGGTTTAATACGAATTTAAAGAGTCTAATTATTTTTCTTAATGGCTAAAAATAATAGAAAAGATATATACATCAGGCTTTTCTCTCTCTCAAGCAAGTCTAGAGTTTTTCCTCCAAAAACATTTTGCTAAAATATATATCGATTGATTATACAATCGATTAATTGACGGGTGAAAAAGCTAGACGCGGAAGAGAGTTCGCTAGCACGAATTCGACACCGTTCTTGTTTCGGATTCAAGGTGAACCTCGGAGGAATCAAGCTACCTTAAAGATCATAGGTATGATATAAAATTCCCTCTTGTAAGAATATGTATATGATTACGACATGGATAAATTAGCAATAATAGAACGATCTTAGATGTTATCGGATTAAATTTTTTTTATTTTATCCGATTCGCATCATGAAATCCTTCACGTACTCTGATGGGTATTTATTGTTACAAGGTTATGCCTTTTGGCCTCAAAAACGCCGGGGCCACATACCAATGAGCCATGACAAAAATATTCGACGATTTAATTCATAAGATTGTCGAGTGCTACGTGGACGATTTGGTCATAAAGGCGACATCCTATGACGAGCATCTCAGAAATCTCAAAGTCGTGTTCGACCGTCTGAGGCAACATGCGCTTAAGCTAAATCCATTAAAGTGCGCTTTTATGGTTTCGTCGGGGAAATTTCTTGGGTTTGTCATCCGACACCGGGGGATAGAGATAGACCCGAGTAAAATCAAAGTAATACAAGAATTGCTGCCACCCAGGAACCTTAAAGAGGTTCGCTCGCTTTAAGGCCGCTTGGCATACATCAGGCGATTCATAGCCAATCTATCGGGTAGGATACAACCTTTCACCCGATTGACCAAGAAGGATGTCCCGTTTAAATGGGACGAAGCCTGTCAACAAGCCCTGAACAACATCAAGGGCTATCTCCTCAAACCGCTAGTACTAGCCGCTCCAATACCAGGAAAAGAGCTGATACTGTACACAACGGCCTTGGATGGATTTCTCGGGGCCTTATTAGCGCAAGAAAATGAACAAGGGAAAGAAAACGCCCTCTATTATTTGAGCCGCATGCTAGTAGGGGCGGAATACGCCTATACACCGATTGAAAAGCATTGCCTGGCATTGGTGTTCGCTGTAAAGAAGTTGCGACACTACATGATAGCCCACAAGGTCATCCTCATCTCAAAGATTGACCCCTTAAAATATCTCATGACGAGACCCATGCTTACAGGCAGGTTGGCAAGATGGGCCATAATCCTGACCGAGTTTGTTATAACTTTCGCGCCACAAAAGGCCATAAAAGGGCAAGCAATGGCCGATTTTCTCACGGCCCATCCAATACCCGACGACTCTCCTTTGGCATGCGAATTTCCAGATGAAGAAGTCTTTCATATCAAAGATGAAATCCCAAGTTGGGAAATGTACTTTGATGGGGCATCATCAATACGGCCCACCGCGGGCCCAAACATCCCGCAAATACGGGCCGGGATAGGCCTAGTCTTCGTAACGCCAGAAGGAGGGATCATATGTCACTCCTTCGCATTGACTAAGCCTTGCACAAATAACGAGGCTGAATATGAAGCGCTCATAGCCGAGTTAGAGTTTGCGCTGAATATGGGGATTAGAAAACTCCATGTGTTTGGTGACTCCCAATTGATAATAAACCAAATCACTGGAGCATACAAAGTGCTAAAACCAGAATTGGTGAAGTATCACACTAGGGTTTTGGAGTTAATGGATGAAATTCCTGAAATCCTATTTAAGAAAATCTCGAGAGCCACAAATGGCAAAGCTGATGCACTCGCTCGGATGGCTAAAGAATTAGGCGAGCCCGACGATGAAAATGTACAAATTGTTGTCAAAAACCGACGACCCCTGTCCTCATGCTTCACGGGGACCAAAGATAAAACCCAGGTGGCTATGGCCGAAGAAATGGAAAGTGACCTGGAAGATGTCATGGTAACTCAGCCAAATGACGATTGGTGCCAACCTTTTGTTGAATACTTCAAATACGGGGTTCTCCCGAATGAGAAATCAGCGCGAGAGCAACTCAAGAAGAGAGCGCTTCGCTACGCCTACGTCAATGACACCTTATACAGGCGATCATGCGACCAAATGTGGCTTCGCTGTGTGTCAAACCCAGAAGTCCACCAAATCATGAAGGAAGTTCATTCGGGTTTATGTGGAGCACATCAGCCGGGACCCAAAATGCGACTTCAGATAAAGCGCATGGGTTATTATTGGCCTACCATGGCACGCGATTGTATCGAGCATGCCAAGAAATGTCATATGTGCCAAATACATGGCACGTTTCATACATCATCCTGGCCGTTCGATGCATGGGGTACCAATGTAGTTGGGCCCATTGACCCACCTTCCTCCAAGGGTCACAAGTTTATCTTGGCTGCGACCGATTACTTCACCAAATGGGCCGAGGCAGTCCCGCTTAGGGAAGTGAAGGCAATTGATGTCGTAAATTTCTTCAAAACCCATATCCTATACCGATTTGAAACTCTGAGGAGAATCATTTCTGATAACGGGGCCGCGTTCAAAAGTGCCAAAGTCTACGCACTCGCGGAAAAGTTCAAGATCGATTGGAAATATTCTTCCATATACAATCCCAGAGCAAATGGTTTAGCAGAGGCCTTCAATAAGACCTTGATAAAAATCATGAAAAGGACGTTGAAAGGAAATCAACGCGACTGGCATTAAAGGCTACAAGAAGCGCTTTGGGCATATCGAACCACATGTCGAACCCCAACTCAAGCGACACCATATTCCTTGGTGTTCGGTGTCGAAGCTGTTCTGCCGCTTGAGGCGGAACTCCCGTCCTTAAGGGTGGCGCTCCAGAACGAAATGTCGTTGGATGAGCAGAAGCAACTCAGACTCGACGAACTCGACGCTATGGACGAAAGGCGAATCATAGCCCAACAAAACTTGGAAATATACCAAGCAAAGATGGCACGGGCCTACGCCAAATTTTTTCGCCAAGGAGAATTGGTGCTTGTTCTCCGAAGGCCCATAATTGGCCGGCATGTCGGCCCAAAGTTTTCACCTAATTGGGAAGGCCCATATGTGGTTGAGAAGGTATTTGACGGAGGAGCGTACCAACTCATAGATCATAAAGGCGAAAGACCATTACCTCCTATAAACGGGCGGTATCTTAAGAAATACCATGCATGATACACCAAGAAGAAAGGTGGCTAAACCCATACACCAAGAAGAAAGGTGGCTAAACTCATACACCAAGAAGAAAGGTGGCTAAACTCAAACACCAAGAAGAAAAGTGACTAAACCCATACACCCAAAAGAAAGGTGGCTTAAGTCCCGGGGTAAAAGGTATTTATCCATGTCCCGCCGGGTGTAAATCGGCCTTGTCGCCTTGAGCTGTTAATCAAGGGACGTGGATGGTGTCCACTGAAGAAATACCACAAACAAAGCTGTCCCATCGGGCATAAATCGGCCTTGTCACCTTGAGCCGTTAATCAAGGGACGTGGATGGTGTCCACTGAAGAAATACCACAAAGAAAGTTGTCCCATCGGGCATAAATCGGCCTTGTCGCCTTGAGCCATTAATCAAGGGACGTGGATTGTTTCCACTGAAGAAATACCATAAACCAAAATGTCCTCCCCCCCCCCTCGGGCATAAATCGGCCTTGTTGCCTTGAGCCGTTAATCAAGGAACACATGTGGTGGCTAATACAAAAGCTACCAAAACCTCTGGCAGGCCAAAAAGAAAGGTTTTGTCCACATCGCCGGATGAAGTCGGCACCCAAACTTTGGAGCCACTAAAGCGGGGAAATGGTTTTGGTATTTGTGCCTCTAATACAATTACCACTGTGTTTGCCTGTTTGATACAAAATAAATATGAAAATGGGCAGCGTTACGATTTGTCGCTTTAAACAAATCATTGCTGAATAAAACATTGCCTTATTAATTAATAGTAAGGCAGAGTATTGAAGGCATAAATAAAAAGCCCTATAATGAATGAAACCTTCTTATCCTTATGATAAGCTTGGATAATTTATCAGGGCGAAATCCCACTCCAAATATATAAATAAATATGCGTGGAGAATGAGTGAAATGTGAGGGTTCCACACTTAATAATGGGTGGAGAGAATAAAAAGGATCCACATTCAAAATGATTTTGCCAATTTGTACCGTAAACAATTGACACTGGTATGTTCATCTGACCAGTCATAAAGAGATGAACAGGCTTTTATTTTGTGCCTAACAAAATAACAAAATACCAAAATACTGATAATAATATAAATCTTCCCAAAACACATATCCAATCCATACATCATACAAAATGCAACAATAAACCTAAACTGCTCAAAATAAATAACTAAAACCATGTCCAAAACAAACAAAATGCCAAAAATACAAACAAACCCCACCCTAAAGGCTGGGATAGCGACTACGCAATTGGGACAAGAACCCGTCAATCCGGGTAAACAAGGAACAGGCGGCGGTAAAGTGACGCTCCTCGTCAGCCACTAGGTCGTCTACGCTAGCTCGGGCGGCCTCATAATCATATTAGTAGTCGCGAAGAGTATGTGCGGCCCTTTTTCGCGGCCCACGCGCGAGGCATCGACGTCCTCGCTCATGGGGGAAGAAAGTGCAGGTACATCCCTGCGCGTGTTTGTGCGCTCAAGGACTTATTATTTAGGTGATTGTGGGAACTTTTATTTTCCGACGGGCGCAAGCTCCCGCCGTTAATTACCCCGGCTCTCGCCTTGGGAACCTCTGATTAATGGGCTAAACTAATCAAAATATATGGATCAGATTTGTGGCTTTATTTCTTCCTTCCAATTTATTATAATACATGCTTGAAATAACCCAAAGGTATAACTTTGGGTAATAAGACTAAAGACGTGTGATCTAAAGTCAGAGAAACGTATAATTTCTCATAAATCAGAGATCGAGGACGTATAATCCTATTGATCTCACGGAGTTCGAATATGAAGCGCACTGCCAACTCGATACTCAAGGAACCAGAGATGTTTGATCTCTAGAAAGGTTCATGTCAAAAACAAGGACGTATAGTCCTAAACAGTCTATTGACCTTCCAAATCCCGAATCTGAAGCGCTATGCCAATTTGAAACCTGAGAAAATTGGAGAATCAAGAACATATAATTCTTTATCGATTTCCAAAATGAGACACATTAAACCTGAAGCGCACTGCCAGTTTAACGTTCTCGAAACATGATTTGATATGATTTGATATGTTGGCATGTTTTACCAAGTTTTGGATTTATCTGCATATTTGGCATATTTGGACAAAGATTTGGACATATTTGCATATTTGACATATTTTGTCAAGAGTTTGGACATATTTGCACATTTGGCATATTTGGTCAAAGATTTAGACATATTTGCATATTTGACATGTTTGGTCAAAAGTTTGGGCATATTTGCATATTTGACATGTTTGGTCAGAAGTTTGGGCATGTTTGCATATTTGACGTGTTTGATCAAAGGTTTGGACATATTTATATTTTTTGACATGTTTGACCAAATGTTTGGGTTGATTTGCATATTTGACATGTTTGGTCAAAGATTTGGACATATTTGTATTTTTGACATATTTGGTCAAATATTTGGGTATATTTACATATTTGACATGTTTGGTCAAATATTTGGACATATTTACATTATTAACATATTTAGTTACATATTTGGGTATATTTACATATTTGACATGTTTTGGTCAAATATTGGACATATTTGACATATTTAAATATTTTTGACTTGTTTTATCAACATATAACAAATTTTAATCATTTTTGAATATTTTGATTTGTTTTATCAAAATATAACATAATTTGATTATTTTTTAATGTTTTGATTTGTTTTATCAAAGTTTAACATATTTAATCATTTTTGGATATTTTGATTTGTTTTATCATAATTTGATTATTTTGAATATTTTGATTTGCTTTATTAAAGTTTAACATATTTAATCATTTTTGAATATTTTGATCAAAACATAATATAATTTGATTATTTTTAATGTTTTGATTTATTTCATCAAAGTTTAACATATTTAATCATGTTTGAATATTTTTTATTTGTTTTATCAAAATATAATATAATTTGATTATTTCTAATGTTTTGATTTGTTTTATCAAAACATGACATAATTTAATTATTTTTGAATATTTTGATTTGTTTTATCATAATTTGATTATTTTGAATATTTTGATTTGTTTTATCAAAATATAGCATGATTTAATTATTTAAAATATTTTTGATTTGTTTATGACATATTTTAATTATCCTTGAATATTTTGATTTGTTTTATCAAAATATACATAATTTGATTATTTTGAAAATTGTTGGTTTGTTTTATCATAATTTTCACTTATTTTTAAATATACTATTTGGTATTTTGAATTTATTTTGTACATATATCATATATTTTGAATTTTCTTTTATTTATAAAAATAAAAAAAAAAGGAAAATAAAATCAAAATTGACATTTTATAGTCTTAAAAATATTCATAAATGAAATTTGGTGAATGATAATTGTATAAGATTAATATGCCTAATCATATACAATTAATGATTTAAGTGAAATTAATGCCTAATTTCACACCCAAAAAATACCAAAAATATTACCTAAAATAACAAAATCATGGAATATATTTTCTGTGATTTTTCAGTAATTTTTCATGGATTTTTACATGAAAAATAAAATAAAATGGAAAAAAGAATAAAGAAAATACCAAAATCAGAATTGGAGATAGTTCTGGGTGCAATTTGGGGGATGTGCAACACTCTGGGTACAATCTGGGGAGCTCAAACACGACCTCTGCCTTTGGGACCCGCCTGTCATACACACAAAATGTTAAAGGTGATTTGCGTGGACCCAGTACACATGCACCATACCACTGACGATATGTTTCGGTGCACAAGGACCAAGCCCACAACCCAACCCTCAGTTTTTCGTTGGGGCTGTGTCTCATTAAACCTGACGACTGGCCCCTCTCCTTCAGTCTCACTGCCAAGGGGGCCCAGCGCCCAGAGTTATTTTGGCCAGCAAAAAGAAAATAAAGAAAAGAGAGATGACCGCGGTGCAAGCGCTCTCTCCCTCTGACAGGTTTGAAATCAAAGCACGGTTCATGGGCACCCAACCCAAGCGAGAGAAACCTTTCGAATTTCTCTCTCTCTCCCTCCTTTCTTCTTCCTCGAGCTCCAGAGCTCAACTGGAGCTTCGAAAATGGAGTTCGGGTGTATGGTTCGAGTTGGCTTAAACTATTCTAGGGACTTAATCTACACCCTAAGGGGAGTTCAATGCCACAAACAGCATTGAAAATAGTAAAGTAAACAAGGAGAAAATCGAAGGAGAAAGTACCTCGACCTTGAAGGTGACAGAGCAATTGGGAGCTCAAGAAGCTAAGCCAACACCTGGAGAAGCTTCGAGACACCTCCACGACACTGCCTGAAGTGCTAATTTGGGGAGAAAAGCACTCAATTGGCAGGTGCACCACTTGGCACCTGGGTTTGATCTGGGTGTGGTCAATTGGCACAACTCAGCACTCAAGCAGCCAAATTGACACGTTGGGCACACTCAGTGGCACTTTGGTGACATGTCAAGCGCCAGCAAGGCTAAGGAATATTTGGGATATGCTCACACCCGTAAGGCATGACATACTGACCCAAGGAAGAAGACAAAGCCAACGGCTCCTTCTCTCTCCCCAGGCCTGTGTCAGGGACACGTGTAGGCACCTCAATGGAGAGCTCTGAGCGTCAGTTAGCTGGAGGAATCTTCCAAGGACAAGCCACAGGCCACCACAGGCCTGGCTGGTTCAATCCTGGCCATTTGATCAAACCAAGGGCTGGGATGTTGCCAGCTCAGCCCTGAGGCTTAAACCATGCCCTCTGGGCTATAAATAGACCCCCAGTGAAGAAGAAGAAGAAAAAGGAGAGAGCAACATAGCTGAAACTCTGCCAAAATCAAAACTCAACCCAACTTCCACAAAAAGAAAGCTTAGCTGAGAAGAAATCAAGTCTTGAATAGCTAAGTAAGGGATAGAGGAGCCAAGCCTTGAGCTTGGCCTCAGTCCCAATTGAGCCCAAGGAGCCAGTCTCACCTTACTGGGTGAGATGGCTAGCCTCTGGCTGGGGAGGTGCACATGTGCCTCCCTCCTTCCAGAGCTCAATTGGTGGCTGAGCTTGAGTCTCAGAAGCTCACATGGTGAGTTCACCATAGAATTTGACAGTATACTCCAACCAATTGGCACATGCCAATCTAGTTCCATGGGGATGGGCACATGTTCATCCCCTTTCTCTCTCAAGCTCTGTGCACATGTGCAGTGGCTGTGTAAAGCTCAATAATGGCTTTATACAAGCTGTTATGCTGTTAAAATCCCATGGAGAAACAAAATTCCATGCCTTTTATGTGTATTGTATTTCAATTTGTTATAATATATGATATTTTGGTGTAAATTGGTTTTATTTCCCTCTTTAGTTCCTTCTTTCATGATTCTCTGATGTGCTTGATAGCTCAAAAGCATAATTGAGCAATGGAAAAGCAATATATATCAATACTGGTTTGAATCCAGTGTATTCCAGTTTCTGTCCAGCTGACAGATCAATCCATATCTCTCAGCCTGGTTGTTAATTTCTTATGAAATTTCACAGTCATATAGATTAGGTTTATACTAACTTACAACCTAAATTTTATAATTTTTGGAATTTTCTGTGAATTATTATGAATTTTACAATCTCATTTGTCAAAAACTCCAAAAAAGTCAACTTTGGGTCAAACTGAGAAGTTCATTCTCTTTTGATTCCAAAAATCCAAATTTTCTCAATAAATTCACCCTTATAACACCTCATGTGATGTTTTAAAGGGTTTAGAATAATTAAACCAGGTTTTAACACATAGGTTAAGCCAAATTTGATCTTTAACAGATCTGAAAGGGTATTTCTGTCCAGTTTGGTAAATATTTAAAAAAACATGCTTTCTGTTTGCTCAATTAGCTTGAAATTTCACAGGCATATAGAATAATTCTTAATGCATTCACTCACCAAATTTTACCATTTTTGGTATTTCCTGTGATTTTCAATGAATTTCTGAAATTGGATCTGTAAAGAAATCAGAATTTGGTCAATTCTGGAATAAATGCCAGAAAGAAAAAAAATGAAATTAACTTGTGTATGAGTGAAATTCATGTGCAAAATTAGTATAAAACCTTTCTAAAACATACAATTGACACAAATAAATATACTTAAACATGCAATTTGAGAAGAATGTGATGAAATCAAAAGAAAACAAAATTGAAAATAAAACCAGAAATGACCCAATATGCATAAAGGACAATGCACATCTAAATTGATGAAATTGATCATCCAAACATGTTCAAACATGTTAAACGACACTGTTTGGAAGGTTAATTGTAAGAAAATTGCAAAGGAAAGCCATGAAATACCATTTGGTACCAAGGCCCCGAAACCAGTTTGGTACCAAATGGCCAAAGTTGCAAAATTGATGGATTAAACCCAAATTAAATCTCAAAAACTGGTTAAACATGCTCTGACGATGCCACATGACAAAGAAATCAAGTCAAATTCCTCAAAATTTCATCTCAGCCAAATTCCCAACCGAAACCAAGTGGCTACCCCCATCTCCGGCGATCCAGGCCGCCGCCGCTGTCGAGACCACCACCGATGGACTCCCCACGCTCCGGCGATGCCAGCCATGCCTCCTGATCGGAGATCCGACGCCGGCAAGGCCTCGATCAGTGTCGGGGAGGATGAAGCACGAATATTGATGCATCTCAAAGTGCGAATCTTGATGAAATTCAAACAGTCCAGAGAAGGCTTAATGCACGCCAGAGATCCAACGGCCCAGTTTAAAAGATGCTTTAAAAACTGAACTTAAGTTCAGATCTTGATGCATGGGCCCGAATCTGACGGCCCATATTAATTTGTTTTGAAAATAAACTTTAAACACCAAATAAAAATGATTTCTCAAACCCAAAAATTACGAAAAATATATCAAAAATCATGATTTCATTTATAAATATTTTTGAGACTATAAAGTGTCAATTTTGATTTTATTTTATTTTTATATTATAAATAAAAGAAAATTCAAGATATATGATATATGTATAAAATAAATTCAAAATAACAAATAGGATATTTAAAAATAAAGTGAAAATAATGATAAAACAAATCAACAATTTTCAAAATAATCAAATCATGCATATTTTGATAAAACAAATCAAAATATTCAAGGATAATTAAAATATGTCATAAACAAATCAAAAATATTTTAATATAATCAAACCATGCTAAAACAAATAAAAATGTTCAAAATAATCAAATTTTGATAAAACAAATCAATAATATTCAAAAATGATTGAATTATGTTATATCTTGATAAAATAAATCAAAATATTCAAAAATGATTAAATATGTTATATTTTGATAAAACCAATCAAAATATTCAAAAATAATTAAATTATGTCATGTTTTGATAAGATAAATCAAAATATTCAAAAATGATTAAATGTGTTATGTTTTTGATAAAATAAATCAAGAATATTCAAAAATGATTAAATATGTTACATTTTGATAAAACAAATCAAAATATTCAAAAAATGATTAAATATGTTATATTTCGATAAAACAAATAAAAAATATTTAAAAAAATAATCAAACCATGTTATATTTTGATAAAAGAAATAAAAAATGTTTAAAATAATAAAATCATGTTATATTTTGATGAAATGAACAAAAGCATTCAAAATAATCAAATTATGTTATATTTTGATAAAACAAATCAAAATATTCAAAAATAATCAAATTATGTTATATTTTGATAAAACTAATCAAAATATTCAAGATGATCAAATTATGTTATGTTTTGATAAAACAAATCAAAAATATTCAAAATAACCAAATTATGTTATATGTTATAAAACAAATCAAAAGAATCAAATTATATTATAATTTGATAAAACAAATCAAAATATTCAAAATAACCAAACTTTGTCATATTTTGATAAAACAAATTGAAATATTTAAAATATGCAAATAAACCCAAGTATTTCCAAATATTTGACCAAATATGTCAAAAATATAAAATATGTCCAAATATTTGACCAAACATGTCAAATATGCAAATATACCCAAATATTTAACCAAATATGTCAAAAATATAAAATATGTCCAAATATTTGACCAAACAAGTCAAATATGCAAATATACCCAAATATTTGACCAAATATGTCAAAAATACAAATATGTCCCAATCTTTGACCAAATATGTCAAAAATACAAATATGTCCCAATCTTTGACCAAACATGTCAAATATGCAAACATACCCAAATATTTGACCAAATATGTCAAAAATACAAATATGTCCAAATATTTGATCAAATATGTCAAAAATACAAATATGTCCAAATATTTGACCAAATATGTCAAACATGCAAATAAACCCAAACATTTGACCAAACATGTCAAATATGTAAATATGACCAAACTTTTGACGAAACATGTTAAATATGCAAATAAACCCAAACATTTGACCAAACATGTCAAATATGCAAATACACCCAAATTTCTGGTCAAACATGCCAAATATACAAATATGTCCAAACTCTTGATAAATTATGTCAAATATGCAAATATGTCCAAATCTCTAGTCAAATATGCCAAATATGCAGATAAGTCCAAAACTTGGTAAAAACATACCAACATATCAAATCATATCAAATCATATTTCGAGAACATTAAACTGGTAGTGCGCTTCAAGTTTAATGTACCTCATTTTGGAAATCGATAAAGAATTATATGTTCCCGATTTTCCAATTTTCCCAAGTTTCGAATTGGCATAGCGATTCAGATTCGGGATTTGGAAGGTCAATAGACTGTTTAGGACTATACGTCCTTGTCTTTGACATGAACCTTTCTAGAGATCAAACATCTCTGGTTCTTTGAGCATCGAGTTGGCAGTGTGCTTCATATTCGAACTCCATGAGATCAATAGGATTATACATCCTCGATCTCTGATTTATGAGAAATTATACGTTTCTCTGACTTTAGATCATACGTCTTTAGTCTTATTATCCAAAGTTCTACCTTTGGGTTATCTCAAGCATGTATTATAATAAATTGGAAGGAAGAAATAAAGCCACAAATCTGATCCATATATTTTGATTAGTTTAGCCCATTAATCAGAGGTTCCCGAGGCGAGAGCCGGGGTAATTAACGGCGGGGGCTTGCGCCCGTTGGAAAATAAAAGTTCCCACAATCACCTAAATAATAAGTCCTTGAGCGCACAAACACGCGCAGGGATGTACCTGCACCTTCTTCCCCCGTGAGCGAGGATGCCGATGCCTCGCGCGTGGGCCGCGAAAAAGGGCCGCACAATACAAAATGTTAGTTTTGGATGAAGAAAAATAAGAATTGAGTGCGGAATACCAAAAACTAATTTTGGATCAAGAAAAATAAGAATTGAGTCCGCAGTACAAAAAATTAGTTTTAAATGAAGAAAAATAAGAATTAAGTGCCGAATACAAAATTCAGTTTTGGATCAAGAAAAACAAGAATGGAGTGTAGATATCAAAAATTAGTTTTGGAACAAGAAAAATAATAATGCAGTGCAGAGCTCCAAAAAATAGTTTTGGATCAAGAAAAGGAACAATTGAGTCCACAGTGCAAAAAGTTATTTTTGGATCAAGAAAAACAAGAATTGAGTGCTGCATACAAAATTTAGTTTTGTATTAAGAAAAATAAGAATTGTGTGCGGAATGCCAGTAACTAGTTTTGGATAAAAAAAAAATAAGAATTGAGTCCGAAATACAAAAAGTTTGTTTTTTCGATCAAGAAAAATAAAAATAAAGTACAGAATATCAAAAATTAGTTTTGGATCAAGAAAAATAAGAATTGACCGCGCAATACCAAACACTAGTTTTGGATAAAAAAAAATAAGAATGAATCATGAATATAAAAAGTTAGTTTTGGATCAAGAAAAATAAGAATTGAGTGCGGAATATCAAAAATTAGTTTTGGATGAAGAAAAACAAGAATTGAGTGCCGAATACAAAATTTAGTTTTGAATCAAGAAAAACAAGAATGTAATGCGGAGTATAAAAAATTAGTTTTGAACAACAAAAACAATAATGGAATGCAGAGTACCAAAAAATAATTTTGGATCAAGAAAAACTAGAATTGAGTCCCAAATACAAAAATTAGTTTTGGATGAAGAAAAAGAAGAATTGAGTGCGAAATACCAAAAACTAATTTTGGATCAAGAAAAATAAGAATTGAGGGCAGAATATAAAAAATTAGTTTTAGATCACAAAAAATATGAATTGTGACCGGAAAATCAAAAAATAGTTTTGAATCAAGAAAAATATGAATTCATTCCAGAACACTAAAAAGTAGTTTTGGGTCAAGAAAAATAAGAATGTAGTCTGGAATATCAAAAACTAATTTTGGATCAGGAAAAACAAAAATTGAGTCCAGAATACAAAATTTTAGTTTTGGATAAAAAAAACAAGAATTGAGTTCGTATTACAAAATGTTAATTTTCGATCAAAAAAATAAGAATTGAGTCTGGAATACCAAAAATTAGTTTTGGATGCACAAAAATAAGAATTGAGTCCGGAATACAAAAAGTTATTTTTGAATCAAGAAAAAGAAGAATTGTGTCCAGAATACCAAAAACTAGTTTTGGATCAAGAAATCAAAAATTGAGTCCGGAATAGAAAATTTTAGTTTTGGATGAAAAAAAATAAGAATTGATTCCATATTACAAAAAATTAGTTTTCCATCGAGAAAAATAAGAATTGAGTACGGAATACCAAAAATTAGTTTTGGATGCACAAAAATAAGAATTGAGTCCAAAATGCAAAAAGTTAGTTTTAGATCAAGAAAAATAAGAATTTAGTCCGGAATACCAAAAACTAGTTTTGAATCAGAAAAAATAAAAATTGAGTTTGGAATACAAAATTTGAGTTTTGGATTAACGAAAACAAGAATTGAGTTCGGATTACAAAAAGTTAGTTTTCGATCAAGAAAAATAAGAATTGAGTCCGGAATACCAAAAATAGTTTTGGATCAAGAAAAAAAAGAATTGATTCCGAAATACGAAAAACTAGTTTTGGATGAACAAAAATAAGAATTGAGTCCGGAATACCAAAAACTAGTTTTGGATCAGGAAAAATAAAAATTGAGCCCGGAATACAAAATTTTAGTTTTGGATAAAAAAATAAGAATTGAGTCCGTATTACAAAAAGTTAGTTTTCGATCAAAAAAAAATAAAAATTGAGTCTGGAATACCAAAAATTAGTTTTGGATGTGCAAAAATAAGAATTGAATCTGGAATACAAAAAGTTATTTTTGAATCAAGAAAAAGAAGAAATGTGTCTGGAATATCATAAACTAGTTTTGGATCAAGAAAAACATAAATCCAGTCGAGAAAACCAAAAACTAGTTTTGAATCAAGAAAATAAGAATGGAGTCCGGAATATAAAACGTTAGTTTTGTTTCAAGAAAAATAAGAATTGAGTCCGGAATATCAAAAACTAGTTTTGGATCGAGAAAAAGATGAATTGAATCTGGAATACAAACGTTAGTTTTGGATCGAAAAAATCAAAATTGAGTCCGGAATACCAAAAACAAGTTTTGAAACAAGAAAGACAAGAATTGAGTCGAGAATAACAAAAACTAATTTTGGATCAATAAAAATGAGAATTGAGTCCGGAAATAACAAAAACTAATTTTGGATCAATAAAAATGAGAATTGAGTCTGGAATACCAAAAACTAATTTTGGATCAATAAAAATGAGAATTGAGTCCGGAATATAACAAAAAAAAATGAATCAAGAAAATTAAAAACTGAGTCCGAAATATCAAAATTTAGTTTTGGATCAAGAAAAATAAGAATTGAGTCCAGAAATACGTCATATTTGATTTGAACGCTTGGATTTCATTGAATACCTTATGCTTTGTCAAAATTCGCAATTTGATTGTCAGTCTTAAGAGCTTTTGTGGATATGATGATCTTGGTGTATCAAACATCTTTATATATTAAATATTTTCGTCAAAGTCCTTCGACTTTTAAATTGATGATAATCATCTTTTAAATGCTTGTTAAATGATAAGGGGAGAATAAAATCTTTTTCCCAATCAGCTTTGATGGCGCCCAGGATTTGCTCTCCTCGCACCTTTGGTATATTTGGCACAGTGGCCTTTGATATATTGTGATCACCAATCATATGGCGATACATACCCCTTTTGTCAATTTACTTGATCTCTCAATTTAGTTTATCCATTCACGGAATCCAATTTATTATCAAATTTAGAAGAGCTTCAAGTATGTTACTGGACCAATCTTGACAGGATTTCATGCATTCAATTTATGCCGACAAAACATTTATATCTTCTTTCACCGAACAAAGAATGTGATGTAAATCACTTTATTTCTGGCTTAATGAAAGATCATGTTAATCATTCAAAATTGTAACCTTGAAGCAATTTAGAGAACGCAAATATATGTTGCCTTAGCTTTTGATGAATTTGGACCCTTGAATTGATCTGTGACCATATCAACAGGCCAGTTTAATATATCACCTGTCTTCGCTCTTTTTTTGGGGGGGGCCGAGTTGCAGTACTTGAAAAATTTACGGAGATCAACTTTAAACAAATTGAACTTAGGCTTATTGACATTTTTTTTGTATGTCAACAACCATCAACAAACTTTAGAATTGAGTTGAAAATATTAGATGTTAATTCAGGATAAAAAAAAATCACAAAAATTGAGTGGGAATTATCAAATACTATTAAAGAGAATTGAGTCCGGCATATCAAATATTAATTAATGATCAAGAAACACAAGAATTGTATTGTGAATATATTAACTGAATATTAAGAAAAATAAAAATTGAGTCGGAATACCGAATGTTAATTAACGATCAAGAAACTCAAGAATTGAGTCAAAAAATGCTAATTGAAAATCACGAAACTCAAAAATTAAGTCGAAAATATCAAATACTACGTGGGAATCTACAAATACAAAAATTAGGTGGGGATTACCAAATGTTAATTTGAGAATAAAGAAACACAAGAATTGAGTCGGTGATACTAAATGTTATTAGAGAATCAAGAACACAATAATTGAGTCCGGAATATCAAATATTAATGAGAATCAAAAAACACAAAAATTGAGTTTGGAATACGAAATGTTGATTGAGAATCAAGAAATACAAAATTGAAGTCGGGAATATCAAATGTTAATTGATGATAAAAAAAACTCAAGAATTGAGTTGAAAATATCAAATGTTAATTGAGAATCAAGAAACACAATAATTGAGTTGGAAATATTAAATGTTTATTGAGGATTAAAAAAAATACAAGGATTGAGTCCGGAATATCAATTATTAATTGAGAATCAGAAACACAAGAAAGAAGTAGGGGATACAAAATGTTAATTGAGAATAAAAAAACACAAGAATTGAGTTGGAAATACGAAATGTTAATTGACGATAAAAAAACTCAAGAATTGAATCGGAAATGTCAAATATTAATTGAGAATCTAGAAATACAAAAATTAGGTTGGGAATACTAAATGTTATTAGAGAATAAAAAAACTTAAGAATTAAGTCCGGAATATCAAATGTTAATTAAGGAATAAGAAATACAAAAAATTAGTCCATAATATCAAATGTTAACTGAGAATTAAGCAATGCAAGAATTGAGTCAGGAATATTAAATGTTAACGAGAATCAAGAAACACAAGAATTGAGTCGGGAATACCAAATGTTAATTGACGATCAAGAAACTCAAAAATTGAGTCAGAAATATCAACTGTTAGTTGAGAATCAGAAAACACAAAAAATGAGTTGAAAATATCAAGTGTTTATTGAGAATTAAAAAAACACAACAATTGAGTACGGAATATCAACTATTAATTAAGAATCAAGAAACACAGGAAAGGAGTAGGGGATATAAACTGTAAATTCAGAATCAATAAACATAAAAATTGAGTCGGGAATATCAAATGCTAATTAGGTTGGGATTACCAAATGGTATTAGAGAATCAAGAAACACAAGAATTAATCCCGGAATATCAAATGTTAATTAAGGAACAAGAAACACAGAAATTGAGTCTGGAATATCAAATATTAAATGAAAATCAAGAAACACAAAAATTGAGCCCAGAACATCAAATGTTAATTGAGAATCAAGAAACATAAAAATTGAGTCGGGAATACTAAATATTATTGGAGAATCAAGAAACACAAGAATTGAATCTAGAATATCAAATGTTAATGAGAATCAATAAAAAAAAATTGAATCTAGAGTATCAAATATTAATTAAGAATCAAGAAATATAAGAATGGAGTTGAGAATACTAAATGTTAATTGACGATCAAGAAACTCAAGAATTGAGTTAGAAATATCAAATATTAATTGAGAATCAAGAAACACAATAATTAAGTCGGGAATACTAAATGTTATTAGAGAATCAAGAAACACAAAAATTGAGTCGGCAAAATCAATTGTTAATTGAAGATAAAGAAATAGAAGAGTTGAGTCGGGAATACCAAATGTTATCAAAGAATAAAGAAACATAAGAATTTAGTCTAGAATATAAAATATTGATTAACAATCAAGAAACTGAAGAATTGACTCGAAAATATCAACTGTGAATTGAGGATGAAAAAATACAAGAATTGAGTCAGAAATATCAAATGTTATTAGAGAATCAAAAATGCAAGAAATGAGGTGGAATATCAAATATCAACTTAGAATCAAGAAATATAAGAATTGAGTCGGAATACCAAATGTTAATTGATGATAAGAAAACTCAAAAATTGAGTCTGAAATTTCAAATTTTAATTGAGAATCAAGAAACACAAGAATTGAGTTCGAAATACAAAATATTAATTAACGATAAAAAAACTGAAAAATTGACACGAAATTATCAAATGTGAATTGAAAATAAAAAAACACAAGAATTGAGTCAGAAATACTAAATATTATTAGAGAATCAGGAATACAAGAATTGAGTCTAGAATATCAAATATTAACTTAGAATCAAGAAATATAAGAATTGAGTCGGGATATTAAATGTTGATTGACAATAAAAAAAACTCAAGAATTTAGTACGAAATATCAAATTTTAAGTGAGAATCAAGAAACATAAAAATTGAGTCGGAAAAAACCAAATATTAATTGAGCATCAAAAAACACAAGAAGTAAGTCCAAAATATCAACTGTTAATTAAGAATCAAGAAAAACAAGAAATTAGTCGGAATTACAAAATATTAATTGAGGATAAAAAAAAAAGCATTTAGTCGGGAATATCTAATGTTAATTGAGGATTAAGAAAACACCAAAATTGAGTTTGGAATACCAAATATTAATTGAGCATCAAGAAACATAAGAATTAAGTCGAGAATAACAAATGTTAATTGATGGCCAAGAAACTCAACAATTGAGTCGGAAATATCAAATATTAATTAGGGATAAAAAATACAAGAATTGAGTCCGAAATATCAAATGTTAATTAGGGATAAAAAATACAAGAATTGAGTCCAAAATATCAAATGTTAATTTAGAATTAAGAAACACATGAATTGAGTTGGGAACACCAAATATTATTAGAGAATCAGAAACACAATAATTGAGTCAGGAACATCGAATGTTAATTTAGAATCAAAAACATAAAAATTAAGTTAGGAAAACCAAATGTTAATTGACAAATCAAGAAACTCAAGAATTGAGTCAAAAATATTTAATATTTATTGAGGATAAAAAAAATTGAGTCGGGATTACTAAATGTTATTAGAGAATCAAGAAATACAAGAATTGAGTACAAAGTATCAAATATTAATTGACGATCAAGAAACTCAAGAATTGAGTCAAAAATATTTAATATTTATTGAGGAGCAAAAAACACGAAAATTGAGTCGGGATTACTAAATGTTATTACAGAATCAAGAAACACATGAATTGAGTACAAAGTATCAAATATTAATTGAGTATCAAGAAACATAAAAATTGAGTTCGGAATATCAAATATTAATTGACGATCAAGAAACACAAAAAATGAGTCGGGAGTACAAAATATTAATTAATGATAAAAAAAACTTAAGAATTGAGTCGGAAATATCAAATGGTAACTGAGGATCAAGAAACACATGAATGAAGTCGGGAAAATAAAATGTTAATTGACGAAAAAAACTCAAAAATTGAGTCGGATGTATCAAATTTTAATTGAGTATCAAGAAACACAAAAAATGAATTGGGATTACCAAATATTATTAGAGAATCAAGAAATACAAGAATTGGATCTGAAATATGAAATGTTAACTAAAAATCAAGAAGTACGAAAATTGAGTCCAGAATATCAAATCTTAATTGAGGATTAAGAAACACAAATATTGAGTCTAGAATATCAACTATTAATTGAGAACTAAGAAACACAAGAAATGAGTCGGGAATACAAAATGTTAATTGAGGATTAAAAAATAAAAGAATTGAGTTGGGAATATTAAATATGAATTGAGGATCAATAAAGACTTAAATTGAGTCCGGAATCTCAAATATTAAATGAGAATCAAGAAACATAAGAGTTAAGTCGGAAATACTGAATGTTATTAGAGAATCAAAAAACACAATAATTGAGTCCGGAATATCAAATGTTAATTGATAATTAAGAAACATAAAAATTGAGTTGAGAATATCAAATGTTAGTTGACAATCGAGAAACTTAAAAATTGAGTCGAAAATATTAAATATTAATTGAGGATCGAGAAACATAATAATTGAAATCGGTAATTTCAAATGTTAGATATCCAAGGTTGTTAAAAGCAAGCGACCAATGTGTGAGCCGACCCCCTCACCTCCACCATCGCGTGTCTACTTGCAAGAAGAAGTTGATGCAATGATCTGGGAGGAGAGGCGTCGCAACCAAGAAAAGGTCAATGCAAGAATTCTCGAGGAAAGGCGTCACAACATGGAATTCATAACTACTATATGCAGCCATATTGTGTTTCGGATGCCTCCTTTTGTTGAGGTACATGATCTTGTACCTTTTGCTTGAATCTGTGTTGAATGTTATTTAGATTTGGGTCTTTTAATTGATCTGGTGGGGGCATGGTTTAGCACCATGTTAATGTGTTCGCCATTTATTTTAGCACTATTTTATATAATTTATAATAAAAACTTGAATTTGGGTGTAGGGTTCTTTAGCGGCATCTGCTGAAGTGCACAAGAGGGCCAAATCCATGTATCGGCTAATGAGCAAGAAGACTAAACAGATAGCTTTGTTGATATGTGTTGACTTGGATATTATGCTAAGTTCTTATGTGCTAGCTAGGATCATCTAATGGTATTTTTTTGTGGATAGTATTATGTTAATTCAGGATTTTGGCTAATTTTTAATAGGGATATATCGTGGATGTGTTTACGGATATTTTGGTAGTATTGTGATGGTTTATGGTTTTTGTGTTGTTTTTAATATGGGATGATATGATGAATATGGATATAATATTTAGTCTTGTTAAACAATTGGTCTAAGTGGAAAACTATGATAGTTAAAATATTACTTTTGAGTCTTTTGAATAGTTATAGTTTCGGTATTGTCTTTATTAACTAGTGTGATTTATGTGTAGTACTAATTGATTAGTAAACTAAATATAAGATTTTTAAATGATTAGTAAATTATAATAATTATGAATGTATAACGGAATGAGAATAAAAACTTGTTAGGGGGCTCCAACAAAAAGTTTTTGATGCTAATAAAAAAAGTCATTCTATCAAATGTCCAATCAAAGCTTGTTAAGTCATAAGTCAAAATTTCAATAACTACCACCACGTATCATATTTTAAATGCTATTTATAAGAATTTTGCATGGTCACTCAAATTTTGAATTCATGCAGATCCTTTTGCGCTCGGATGCAAAGAGAAAACTGCATCGTTCTATGCTAAAAATCAATAACAACGTGAGCAAAATTATATCGGATTCATCTGCATGGGCTACCCATGCAACTGAGTCAATTGCATCAGTATTTCGATGCTAGCACTGCATTTTTTTTTACCAATACAACTGTTGTATTTTCTTGTAGTGAGTATAATATAATTAAAAACCATATACATTGCCTTGAATGCTTGCTGCCCATGAATCGGTGCTTGTATCCTTCTGACTGACATAGCTATTTTAACAAAACTCAGTATAAAAAAAAAGTATATAACATGTTAAATCAACAATTAATTTAAATTAATCAGATTAAGAGTTTGAAGAACTTGAGAAATAATTTGCATTTTGATAAAACAATGAAGGAAAGCCTAAATAATTGCAGAAGTTTCAGAAATAAAAAAACAATTTGCTGTCAAAGAGTTGACAAAGAGAAGAGAAGAAAACCTGTCAAAATGGAGCTCTGTTGCATTGGATTCACATCTTCACTTCTTGAAAAATGACTCTAAGGAGGCTGAAAGGAAGTTCATACCTTAAGGCTTAAGGCGAGAGTTGAGCAGGATTAGTAAAGTCGCTAAAGAATGAGGTATCTTGATCCTTTCTAAAGAGAGCTTATTCGGAGAGATTAATGGAGATTAAGATGTAAAGGAGGCTAAAGGAAGCCTGCCGAATGTATTCATATGTGTTTAAAACTAAAGTGTTATGATTTATATTTCATTTTAAATTAGATTAAAATATATTTAAAACGTATTTGAATATATTTATAAGTATTTTTAATAATTTAATATAATTTTTAATTCAAATATAATCAAAATACATATATAAACTAGTAGATATATTTATTTATTTTTTATATGTATTTTTGGAATTAAACTCATTGGAAATTTTATAGCGCAGATCAGTTCCTAATAGTTATTTTGATATTCATTTTTATTTAGTTTGTTGAGAAATTCTTTAAACCTTCTTTGCCTACAAATTAGAAAAAAAAAATTAATTTTAATTTTATCTTTAAAAATTATCAATGTAAATCATTGTAAATTGGTCACACTGTTGCTCAAACTTGTAAGTTATATTTGAATGAATATAAGGCATAATAATTAGTAATTAAATCAATAACTGTTTTAATTGAACATATAATTTTATATTGTTTTAATCACTAAATCAAAAGTTGATACTTAAATGACATTCTGTCCAACAGCGCCGTCACATATTAACCGACAAATTTCAACTAGTTCAACCTTTTTCTGATGCACAACTTTTCTTTTGAATCTCTCCAAATACTTACCCACTCAGCTTATGTTTTGTTCTCTAAGCATGGTGCTCTTATCGCATATATATGTTACATATATAGGACTCATTGATACATGCATGCTTAGTCCAGCAAGTCGAGATTATCTGATCTGGATTTGGATTGGTGCCAAAAGAGATCTAATACAAATTCTCAAAGAATTAATTCAGAGTCATGCATGGACCACAATTCCATGGTCCCAATTAAGATTACAATCCACGTCTTCCACATTGCAAATTTTATAGCGTAGATCAGTTCCTAATATATAGTTGTTTTGATACTCCTTTTTAGTTCTTCTTCGCCTACATATTACGAAAAAAAAATTTCAAATTTTAATTTATCTTTAGAAATTATCAATATAAATCATTGTAAGTTGGTCTCTCCGAGTACATAAATTATTGAAACACACATAAAACAAAGCATCACTATAACCCAAGAATGAGATACTATACTTGGAGCAATTCTATTTTATTTGTCTATATATAATATATAATTGTGAAAAAGTTATTTGGGTGGGACCATGCCTAATCACTTCATGGGATTATCCTCATCATCATTGATATCCTTTTCCAACCTGATCAAATACTACACCAAACTGGGCCCCACGCTGACATAGATCTTACTTTATCATTTATCACATTCATTCGTAATTTGATATTTATTCCCCAAATTGAGGCGCATGGGATTTTCAATTTAGAAACCAACAACTCATTGGCGGCTCCGGCGCGCCTTGTTTGCGTCTGCGAGTTGCCTCAGTACTATTTTCAAGTCTCAAGAAAGAAAGAAATGTGTATTTTTCTCAACTGCTCTCACTTGTGTTCAAAAGAAAATCAAAGAAACAATTAAAGAAGCTCAAAGAACGATGGGAAAGCAAATTAAGCTGCTCCACCTGTACCAATCCAAAACAAGGGAATTTTTCAATATGCCCTTGTGATTTCTGAAATTATCAAATCAAATGCCATGCAATATTATATCAAGATGATATTGGAAACTTTCTTAGTCTATTCTTAAATTTTTTTGTGCTTGAGGCCCTAGTTAATGATTTGTTGGCTAAATATTAGAGATCTTGATAAATAAACTCCATAGGCATGCCTAATCAAATAAAAAGTCATGTACCTAAAATTTTCACAATTAGAAATATGTTATAGAAAGAAAGATGTAAGCAATTTCTGTTTTCACAATGCTTTTTCCACATTAAACAATTTCTTACTTCTTATATATAAAGCGCCATCAATCATGCAAGTGTTTTCTCTTTTGAAGTGCAATCATGGTGATCTCTATTCACATTAACACAAAGCTTTATCGTTTAATGAAATCATAACTTGGTCTTTTCACAAAGCTTTATCTTCAAAATCATAACTTGGTCTTTTCACAAAGCTTTATCTTCAAAATCATAACTTGGTCTTTTCACAAAGCTTTATCTTCAAAATCATAACTTGGTCTTTTCACAAAGTTTCATAAAGCCATATGCATATTAAATAATTTATGTTCTTAAAGAGCCATTATGCAATTTTTTTTCTTTTGAAGGGCTATTATGCAAGATGGACTCTATATATAGTCATATCACATCACGGAATGAAATCACCAATTATTTCAAATAGAAAAGTAAGACTCTATTATTTCAATCTAGACGGTTAGATTAAAACAAACGAATTAAATTAATTTAAAAAAGACCCTCTAAATTTTAAATAAAACCGATCCGATCCGTCTGTTTTGATCCAACGGTCCGAATTAAAATAATAGAATTCTAATTGGAATAATAGCAGATACGGACTCGTCAAACCACTACTTGCTACTTGGGTAATTGTATCTATAAATAAGCAGAGAAAAGCTCATCCTCTTTAAGCACTTAATCAAAAAATTCTTTTGAGAAGCTTGGCAGAAGCTACTCACCTCTCTCTCTCTCTCTCTCTCACACACACACACACACACATATTACGCCAGCTAACAAAAAACTCTTTTGTAGACTCATCAAATGGAGGTGGATAAAGAAGGGAAGATATGGGTTCTTGCTGGAATTCAACTACCATCACCACTGAAACCTATAAAAATCAGGCCTAATCAATTAACCCAAAAAGATCAAGAAGAAGAAGAAGAAGTGCGACTGGAACTGCTGCAACTCACACCACAAAAGAAGAATTCAATGCCAAGAAAAGGACTTGTCTGCCCGCCTACCCCGAGAAAGCCGACAAACGCACGTAAGTGCAGTTTTGAAGAACTCGAATTCTTCGATGTCCCTGAATTAGAGACAGTTTTTACTCGGCGAGTGAAGAGGATAAAGATGATCATGAAGTAATTCCAAATTAGGCGACATGAAAATCACTCTGAAATCCAGAAATTGGGTTAAGATTTGATTAGAATTGTTGGTGTAGAAGAAAGGGTAGGATCTACCTAGCAGAGCACGTAAAACTATGGAATGAATTGAGATTAAAGTCAATTAGAAATCTACAATTATGGTCTCTCACCATAGTTTAACTTGCCACTTGATAAGAATGGGGCAATTGTTTTAGGGGAAAGGACAAATTCTATGTGGGAAAGAAGAATATATATATTTATGTATAGAGTTTATGTTACTCCTATTGTAAGAGTTCCAGATGTTTATGTAAATGTTCTATATGTAGCTTTTTTTAGATAACTATCCAATTGCTTCATTTCCCTTTCTTAACCATTTTTCATTGAGAAAATGAAATGAAGTTAAAACCAACATAATAATAAGAAAAAAAAAAGACTAGGACAGAGCCTGTACTTGTATTTAAAAAAATATTAATAGAAGTGAGAGAAAGACTAAAAAAATAAGCAAATAAAATTAAAAAGTCCGGAGGCCCTTTGCAATAATTTGAGGCCCATGTAGCATTAATAACTTGCAAATAAAAAAAATATTCCTTTCTTAGAATTAATTAATTAACTAAATTTTTAATTAATTTGACGCGAAACATTCTGAGTGAGAAAAAAGAAATAAACACATGTAGCATATGCTATGACAGTAGCAGTATACATCAAAGAACAGACGTGTTGAAGACTAAAAGCTAACAAGATAAAAATAACAACAATATCTGACATCAATGATTGAATCTAAGATGCCAGTTTCGGATTCTTGTTATGAATTGATCTCTACTTTTAGTCATATCATATCATTTTAGTCATCTGTTCTTAGCTCCTAGCTAGCTAGGCTCATGGAATAATGTTATCTGGATTAATTTTTCATTGCTTGAATCAACTAATTAATTCAAGCTGCATGCCTTTTGTTTGTTTAGGTCAGTTTTCTATCTAGACCACAGACCAAGACCAATGATTGATTGGATGGAGCTGTTGGTGGTACGTTGTAATCTAGAAGCAAGAGTAGTTAAAAAATTTCCAAGTTTCTGGAACCTATGATGTGTGGTCAAACCTTATTGAAGCTAGGCATGTGAAGTCTTCTGGACCAATTTCGGTTCTTCCAGAACTAAGAAATTCCCATATGCTTGACAGAAAAAGTCATATATGTATATTAGATATAGACCTTCAGAAAACTGATAATTAAGTAGAACAAATCTTGAAGAGAACAATTAAAATCAGTGCTTATATTAATCCCGGAAATAAATTCAGAAACTTTGGTACGGGTGGTAAATACCAGTATAATCTGATACGTCCATCAGCAGTAGTAGTACTTGCCAGAAAAGCCAGTACTTGTTTTCCTGGGAATTAAAACTCTTTTCTTGCATATGAGAAACTCAAATTAACTGAAATAAAAGGAAAACAGTGATATGAAGCATTTTATTATCATCAAAATTACTAGTCTTTCAGAATTACTTGTAATTCCAACAACAAAAAATGTATCACATGCATGAAAATTTTCTTCGAATTGGTGTGCAAGCTATACACACTTCTTCAACATGTGTTTTGATTAACTTGGCAGTGTTACTATGTTAAATTGTTTGTTCAAAAAGATCCATGAGTTACAAGCAATAAACCACAGAGACGGAAATGTCACCCTTGTCATTGTCAAAAAGTTTCTAGAACAGGGAACAAATAATATCCCCAAACTGGTCTGATGTCAAACCTGACAAATGGGTAATGCTGGATGACTTATGTGACAATTATACTGTAACTTTTCCTTATTTTCAAATTAATCACAACATTTTTTCAAAGAAACTTGTATCTAATATGCCTACTATGTAAATATCATTAATAAAACATAAAAGGAGTTGTTACAGACGTAGAGGATTTGTTACAAGAGGTAGGAATGAGAATGGTAGGACTATTTTTACAATAACATTAATCTGCCTATTCTAGTGTGTAAAATGTCGTTTCCACAATGCGCCCAGTCTTGTTGCCTGGTCCTGAGTAGAGTCTAGGTTTGTGGCAGTTCACTGAAATGATGCACGTGTTTCATTCTTTCCAAAGCATCCAGAGTAGTGCAGCCCAAGATATTTGGTTTGACGTGCAACATGTCCATGTCCATGTCTATGCAGCTATGGCTGAGTTGAAGTGCGGTAACCCCGTGATTGATGTCAATAGATGTTTTGTTATGGGACATGTTATGAAGAGGTGGCCAGTTGTCTCCACCATTGTGGTGTTACACAATACACATCTATCAGTATCCAGTATGATTTTGAACTCCGATTTATCATTTATACTAGTTTGAGTTTCAGAGCCTAGTAGGGGTCATCAGCCAGTACTAGAATATATATATTATGATTTAAAATAAAGTGCAAAATTCAACTCTATGGATGCTACTGTTATACTTTCTAAAAAAAAATAGTCCTCATTTTGAAACATTTGCTCTTACTACTGTTTAGTACATCGAGGGAAAATAGCCCAATTATTATCTCCATTAAGCATAGATTAATACAAGATTATCTACAGGAAATAGCAGAGAAATTGTAATTTGCATGATCACTCTGTACAAGGCAAAAAAATATCCTTACTGAGATGACAAGAAACACTTTTAAGTATAGGGATTTCAACACCATCGCCCTTCCAATTGGAGGAGAAACAAATTAAGAGGAGGGAGATGAGATATAGGTTGAACTGGATATGAGTGGAAGTCGGAGATAATGCGAGATCGGGTTACTCATTATGATAAGCTATATAGATTTTAGTAGTTAACACATTAAGCCAAGAAATTTGAGTCGCTGGTGATGCCAAACTGTACTGATTATATATCTGTACCCGTTAATTTCCGATTGTTCATCCTCTATGATTTCGCTTGGTCTGTGCCTTGTCTAATGTGCCTTGTCTAATGTGCCTTGTGCTATATATATATTCTCTATAACCAATTCCTCGCTTTTCTTCTCATCATGGGGAATTGGATGGAATTGTGGAGTCAGGTTCCGAACCAACAGTTTCCTCCAAATCAAAAGTTACTCTTGCTACAGAGAAGACCAGAGACTACATGTTCACTCCATACAAGGTGAAGAATAGCCTTATTGGGACGATAAAAGAAAAACCTTAGAAATAGAGATTTTAACTTCATAACCACTCAAATTGAAGATGGGGAACAAAGAGGAGGGTTGGATTGAACTGGAGATAAGAGGCCCTAGATATATAAAAAGGTTTTAATATTAACGAATTAAACCCAGGAATTGTACTCCATCTCAGGTCAGGTGGTGCTTACTGCCAGGCTTTTTAATTTTTATGATGATGATGTGAAATGTGCATGGCCTTCTTTAATGGGCCTAGTGCTCTCTTCTATTAAGTATTCTAGGTTTTTTTTTTCTAAGGTGAAATTGGGTAGAAACCCAGTCCAAATTCTAAAACATGTATACAGTCATGATTTAAAATGCTTGCTAATTACACGAGCTATAGATATCGCATGATTCGTCCAAGCATTAATTCATGAATTCGGCATTCACTCTAGTGACATGCTAGATTACATTCGTATATTTCAATATTGAAATATATGAATGTTATGTGATAATACTTGGCCTTTTTTTCTTATGATATTTTTTCATAAGTTGTGTTATATATCTAGATATTCGATGAAGCTAATAAATTAAATAAGAAACAATATATAATTTAGTGTCATTATAACTATTGATAATACTAAAAATATAAAAGACTTGAAGTTTATTCTTACAATTGATAATATCCAAAAAAACTAAATTCAAGATTTGATTAATTTCTACATATGTTAATTCAAGATTTCTTATGCAAGAAAAAAATAAATTAATGATTTTAATATATATAAAAAAATTCACTATTATAATCATTAAAACAGTTATTATTTAAATTATCAAAGCCACAAAATAATACTGCAACAACATGAATATTAAAAAAATAGTCAATTAATTATATAAGAAATGTATCATTTTGCAACGCAATACAATGATATTAACGTTAGTGTACTATTAGAAGAATATACTCCATAAAATAAGTGAACATAATTAACACATGAAGAAGATAGAGCAGGGCATTTCCTATCGTCCCTCTCCTCTCGAACTGGACATGTAACTGTGATCACCATCGTCAGAGGATATGACTGAAAGGGAGAAATCAATCCAAAATATCATTTGTGATATAGTGCAGAGAAGGTAATGACCGGATAGTCATGGATCAAATGAGTTTAAGGTGAACATACATGATAGCCATTTACATCAAAACTTGTAAAACAGAAAAAATAGCAAATCATCCTCAATGTATTAATTCTGGTTTGCACTTGTTCATCCAATGTGCTTCTAGCCTCTTCCCAAATTCAAAGACACCATGTGCCAAACATCTGGTGGTCTCAACAGTGACATAAACACGGTGTTTTCTTATCCATCAAGTGATAGAAAAGCGTTCTTCCATCAGAAAATGAATAAAAGGAAAGTTGCCTGTTACAGTTCCATTTTCTCTTGTCACATCTGCAAGAAAACTGTGGAAAGAAAGATAAGTAAATTGACTCAAGGAAGACACCGATTGTGAAGTTTGTGCTTCTTGTTTGTAGCTTCTTGCAAAATACATAGGTAATTAGTAATTAGGTACCGAATATATCAAAGGACAGTCTCAAATATACCCATGTAAAGAATTAAATTTTCCACCAGTCCATCCAATCTTGCCTTTTTGGTCCTTATAATTTTTTTTTTTCAAAAGTTCAGCGAGAACTCTACTGATGTTGTCATACTTTAATGCAATTTTTTTTACTCACTGAACCTATGTCTTAATTTTATATTTGAATGTGAAAAGAAATACCAAGTATATGACTTGTATATCAGATATTTTTAAAATAATCTTTCTATGACATGTATGCTATATGTCTTTTTCATTATTAGGAGTCCATAAGTTCAACTTTTAATTTTAATGGATTTACAAAGATTTCTCTCATGTCCATGGATTTCTAAACATGACAAAAGAAATCCCATACAAAAGAGAGTAGCACAAACTTATTAAAAGCGAATTAATCAAAGTGAGCAATATTTTTGGAAACTGTAGGGGCAGACATGAAATTTACACAAAGTGAAAAGGCTCCAATCACAGTTCTATATATATATATATATATATATATATATATATGAAGCGACTGACTTATTACTCTAAATCAAATCTTTTAAAAAAAATTCCTAACTAACTTTTCATTTTTGATAAAAAAAAATAAGTTCATGTACTTTCAGGTAAGTATAATGAGTCAAAGTATTTATATTATGTACTCAGGTATTTATATAAGTGATTCGGATATTTATATAAGTGATTCAAGTATTTATATATCTAACTTAGGTGTTTATATCTTTTAAACAGATGTTTATATTTTATATTGTACTTGGATATTTATATTTCAGATTCATGTATTTATATATGGAACTCATGTATTTTAATAAATCGCCAAGAAGAAAAATAATAATAGAGAAAAAAAAAGTCTTGAAAAATAAAATCACATGGAAGAAAAAATAACAATGATAGAAGAGATGGGAGAGACAAAGAAAAGGAGAGTACTGCAAAAGCAAAACCACATGGAAAAAGAGAGAGAAAGAGAATCTCGGAAAACTAAAACGTACGGGGACAAGTCGCATATATTATTCAAATATTTATATAAGTGACTCAAGTGCTTATATAATTAAATAGCGAAATTAATTTGGAGACAAAAAATTAAAAAAAAAAGATAAAAGTTACATGGGCTAACTGTAATAAAAAAACATGTGGGGATAGATCTAAAGATGATGTTTGAGAAAAATAAATATTTTCTCTATGTATACACTATATATATATATATATTATCCATTTGAATTCTTGGATCTATCCAAGCAGTGGAGGAGGTTGAATTGAATCTTTTTCTTTCAAAGAATCTCAGCAATGTGACCACCAGTTGGTCTCCTAAATTCTCCGCCAATTGATTGAGTTCTTATCCGATTAATTTTCTCTTTCCTGTTGTATCTTTCACATTGTTTTTTTTTTCTTTTTCTCTCAAATGTTATCCATTTAAATTGTTTTTACATTGCAAAGAATATTTATGAGATAATGAGAAAGAGGTAGATGTTGATCTGTTTGAACTTGCACCTCATGCATGCATGTATTGAAGTGTGATTCTTTTATGGTGATTGTTGCTCATTTCGAGGCACATTCATTTCGGATTAATTTATCAGTTTCAGTAGCCATTTACACTGATAGGATGCTAATATAGACGCAAAATTTGCGATCTAAAATAATTCCAACCAATTTTATTTTATTTTATTTCTTTCCTAGGATGGATATGGGAAAACTGCAGGTTTCCAAAAATGTTTTAAGATTGTATTATATTCTTTTTTCTTTAAGATAAAAATGAAATCAAATCATCTAATTTTAAATATTTATAAGAGATTTTTTGTTTGAATTTTAAATATGCAACAGAGATATTGTTTTTATCACTAAATCAAAATTAATTCTTAATGATATGTTATATCTTAAACCAAAGTTAAAATATAAATAAGCTGAAATTTAATGTTAAATTTTGACACATAAGTCCCTCTAAATTCTTTATATTAGATTTCAAAAGACGACCATGAAATCAAATTTTTGTATAATGACATCCTCAAAGGAATATGGTCAACCATTGACATTGCTTATCACTTTTAAACAAATTTTCTCGATGGCTTATATTTAATAGCTTCATTGATTTGCAAAAACAAATAACGAGTCTATAAAGTATAAGCCATCGAGAAAACAAAAAAGAATGTGCTAGAAATTCTTGTTTAAGAGCAAATACAAGAATTAATTTGCAAAAATTAGTAGGCCCAATGAAGCAAACAAGAAAGGTACTAATTAATATGTCTGTAGCAGATAATATTACTAGGCGCATCACACTCAAACTTTGATTCTGTTCTAATCTCTAGCTTCATGAAACCATTAAGAAAAGTTGCTGAAACTTCATAGTGATAACAATCTTTGTTTTCTTTTTCTTTTACTGTTTTGTGAACATAAAATATTTTACCTAGTACGGAATAACTTCTTTTAGTTGAGGCCAATTTCATTAAGCTTTGATGAAAGCTGATCAAATGATATACATAATTAATTCTAAAACTAATGCATTATGAAAACAATATATAAAAGAGATAGAGACTGTTGGATTAATATAATGCTCTCCTCATCTCCTGGCTAATTTCTTGACAACGGTACAAACAGATAATCATTAATTATTTATTTGTTTTTCTATTTGAAATATTCTAGCAAGCCTTGTTGAAGAAAGATAACCAACTAAATTGAAATAAAGAATCTGAAACTCCATAACAAATTAATAATTGTTGTATCAACTTTAAAAAAGTTATGTCCATGACCGCATGTTTTGTCATTTACATATAATTAAATATTAAAATGATTTTTGTAGCTCCTAGAAATGTCTCTCTCATCAACCAAAGCCTTGTAGAAATTATACAATTTCCCCTTTTATTGTGGGTACTGATTTTCAAGAAATCTGTAAGAGTCAGAATTTTAATATATATATATATACCCATCATATGATAATTAATTAATCATGCATCCTGACACCCTCATTTTTGGTGATGAAGATGCACATATTGTATAACCCTTATATATGAAAAATCTATGCAAAACAAACTAACAATAAGAGTGATATATAGATCTTGGTTGCAATCTTGCAGAAAAACAACTGTCTGTTTTGGTGGATCCACCAGGGTACTGAGCCCATAACACATGGTCCTTCAAACCATTTAAGCTTTTTTCCCAATACTACTACTACATCATATGCAGTTTGCATTCATGCTTGCCATTGATTGAATGTACGATTTGCACTTCTGTATGAATTGCGTATTTTGGAGCATTGCCATTGAATGTAGACAGCTATGTATGCGTGTCCAATTCTGATAACAAACAACACTTCCTGTCCCAGCTGTGCACTCGTAGTCTTGTACGCACCGACCATGCACACATTATTGTACCCAATCAAGGAACTAGCTTCATGTCTTTCTCTTCAAATGGAGGATATTTACTTCACTTTTTCTCTTTTTACCAGACTGGAAAATTCCCTCATTTATATAAATTGAATAGGTATATGGGAAGATGCGCCTCAAAAGTTAAATACTAGGGGCTAATATTAAGCGAGGCCAGAAGCATTTTTCATTCAATTGCTAATTATCATATCATTATTTTTTTTATATATTAATTTCAAAATATTTTCATTCCTCTAATTACTAATTAACTGATATAAAATTTTTAATAGATAAAGAAAATAATTTTATATAATTTTAGAGATGAAGATACTCTAATAAATTAGAAATGCTCTTCATTTTTAAAATTATAACTATAATTTTCACATCCAATTTAGCAAATAATTCATAATTTTATTAGTCTAACAAAAGTTCCTGACACGTGTACACGGTACAACTCACAAACATGACTTAAACACGACATGCTAACTTAAATGTGTCATGCTCATTTAAAATGTTTTTTTAATATATTTTTTATAGAAATTATTTTTCATTTGAAATATTTAATTCTTTATTCCATAACTATTTTTTTCAAGACAAAACCCATGAACAATCCTAATTTTAATAATTTTGAATTCAAACCCAAAAATTTTTTATCAAACTGAGTCAAGTTTATTCTAAGTTCAAACTGATCTCTAACATATCAGAAAAAATCAGAAAAAAATGAAGAGTATTTGTCATCTTAACTTTTTTGAGATAAATATGAGTGTCAAAATCACTTAATTTTAAATTTCCACAAAAAACTCTATTTGAGATCTCAAATCTGCGGCCTCTTACACAACAAATATTATTATTTTTCAATGGATAAAAGACTAATTTTTGTTGGTCCGTCCTAATTAATTAAAACTCTCGAATCCAATTAATTATAAAACTTAATTTTTCTAAATCTTTATAGTAGGCGGCATATAGTAGTCTTGATGATAACGCTTCCCTTTTGAAATTTCTGTGAACATGAGATTGATTCCTTTAATCCTGTTTCATAGACCCCAATGATGGTAGGGTATCCGTTACATTTACACCGAACCAAAAAAGAAAAAAAGAAAAGAAAGATAACAGTCCACTAGAAGATCAGGAGAGCACAGAAAAAATAAAGCCAAGCTTTGATTTGCATTGATGGCACATGAACGCCTCAAAATTTGTTCCCTGATCCGCACGTGCAATCTGTCATCATGTTGAAATCTCCGCCGGTCTATTCCATTTCTTTATATAAGTTCTCAAAAGGGAAAAGTACCAGAAACTAAATAAAAATATTGCAGCGCAGATCTGAAGTAAATTGGAATCGCTATGTTAGCAAATTGCTGGCCGTTAGATGTTGATTGGACTGTTTGATTTTGTAATTTATTGGCAGAATTTTGTAATGAGATTAAAAAATAGATTAATATAATATTTATCCCCAGTTTACGTACCGCACAACACCTCAATCTCCTTAGCAATATTAAACATCTCCAAAATAATACCCGTAAACACAGTTTAATTTAAAATTCAAATTTAAAATTAAAAAATAACCAAAATACCCTCATTTAATAGTTATAAACGGGCTATATTCAGAGATAAAATTGTAAATTGATGGAAAAATATTTTTCGAATTTTTATAATTTTTTTACAATTTTCACAAAAAAGAATTTTTATAATTTTTTTCAATTGTTTGTTTATTTTTTTTTAGCAGCAAATAAATTTAAAATTTTTAAATTTTTAAATTTTTAATATTTTTCCGAATTTTTTTACAATTTTTTTGATTTTTTCGAATTTTGTCAACACGACACGATTAAGGCACGCCACATTTAGCACGGCGTGTTAGATCAACACGACATATGTAGCATGCCGTGATTTAATCATATCGTGTCTTAACCATATCATACCGTCCTCCCTTTATTTTTTAATACGACACGACACGCACGCTAAAAATAAATCTGTGCCGTGCCACGGCACGATATGGCACACGCATTTTTAATTCCCTGGCGAGAATATGTATGCTCTGAATGACTTGAGATGATAAAAATTGAAGCAAGCAGTGGTGTGATAGACTGGAGAGGATTGGGTGTTTTAAAAAGACAGAAAGAAATGGCGCATGCAGCATCGCAGCAGGCACCTAGCTAGGGGCACTGCTCCCCAGCTGGAAAATGGAATCTTGTGCTCAATCTCAACTCCCCTTGTTTTGTGTTTGCACCTCACATGCCTCATCGCCTCTCCTCTCCTCTCCTCTCCATCGGAATCTTTCTTTCATAAAGTGTGTGTATATATGACTGCTGCTGAAATATTCCCAATATTACTTGTACCTGCTTAATTCATTTCTTCATTGACCGCAGCCCAATTAAAGGAGGGGGGGCGGGGGGGGTCCGACCTCAAAATCAAAATGTGAAAACTGTGGACTGCAGTCTATAGTCGTTGTGGCCGCGTAATAACTGCATTTTGTTGGTTCAACATATATACATAAATAGTTTCACATACTATGGATCGATGTACATATTCAATCAGTTAACGAATTAGTTCGTATATAATTAGAACAAGAGGGATCTCTTAACTAAAACTTCTGAAAGAAACAAACGCTACTACTAGCAGAGCAAAGCCTTCACAGAAAGCCTATCTCGGAACCTCGTCTCTTTAAATTACTGTGAAAAAACCCTTTCCTTTTAAATTTCTTTTCAAAAAAAGGTCCTTTTCCCTGTTAAACTATAATTAATATATCTGCTTTTAATTCAATGGTTCGATCTCCAACTCTCTATATACGGCCCCCACCCCGTTTCCTTGTATAAATTGCTCTCGCTTGCAATTCCAAACCCCTTCTCTTCCTTCTCTTCCTCCGCTAGCTGTTTCTTCACTAGTCACTACTCTCCTTGAAATCAGATAAAATTAACCTCTACTTCTATATAGGAAAATCCCTCTTCTTCTCTCCTAGCTGCTCCTCGTCCCTCCTCCTCTCCTCTCCTCACCAACTAACCTTGATTAATTCAATCGCATATATATGCATCCGTCTCTCTTAGCATTTCTCATTGATGTCGCCCATAATAAGTGAGATCCTTCTTTCTGGGTTTATGATCAATTCCACACTCAGGCGCCGCACGCACCTTGTCCAGTCCTTCTCTGTTGTCTTCCTTTACTGGTTCTACGTTTTCTCATAAACTAAACTAACTCACTCTTCATTTTATACAATAATTCTAGCTATTACCATATTATCTTCCATTAGCTACTATAACTATTGCTACCTTCAACCATCCATCTTTCTATTATTAATTTTTACCTATCTATTTCCACAAAATAAAAAAATAAAAATAAGAATTCTCCTACTATCCTACTATACTACTACAATCAATCAATATATATATATCATACAAGTGCTACAACAAATTAAATGGCATCTTCAAGTGGCACATCATCGGAATCGATACAGATCCAGAACTCAGGATCAGAGGGAGACCTACAAGCCCTGATCAAACAGCGAAAGCAGAAACGGATGCTTTCGAACCGTGAGTCAGCGCGCCGATCGAGACTGAGGAAGCAAAAGCACCTCGACAATCTGATGGCGCAGGTCGATCAACTCAAGAAGGAGAACGGTCAGATCATGCGCGCGCTAAACGTGACGACTCAGAGCTATTTTGCGGCGGAGGCGGAGAACTCGGTGCTGAGAACTCAGCACCTGGAGCTGAGCAACAGGCTCCAGTCCTTGAATGAGATTGCTTTCTACTTGAGTGGAAATGGAGGTGGCGGTGGCGTTGGCGAGGTAGGGTTTGGCGGAGGGGAGGGGAACAACTGTGAGGGACTAGTGAGGCCGTGGAGCATGGTGCCAGGTGAATCCATGCCCATGTTTCAGTACTGCTGAGAGGTGTCCCTTCTAAGTTCTTAGTTTTATCCTTCCAGAATGCAAAATTGCTGAACAAACCCCTTCCAAGATGATGAATACTGAGAACAACATTTGCAAATTGGAAGGATGAACTTGAGGTTTTATGATTTTGGAAGGATGCAATTGTAATATTTGGCCTTTCTGGATTTTCCTTTTGAGATTGGTGATAGATGAATGAATGAATCATGCATAGACATACTTATGGTCAAGGTCCTACTTTGTTGTTTGCTTCTTTTTTTCTTGTTTTTATTTCTTATTTAATTTTTCTGTTTTATTCTGTAGCTTGTATTAAAAGTTGGAAGAATTAATACATAGTCTAGAGGGGCCTTGTGGGTCATAAAGTGTCAAATTAAGATGTTAATCTGTGTAGGATGGTTGTGTATGTTGGTGATCAATTGATGATTGTATGCTTCAACCATTCATTTTGATGTTTATTCTTCTCTCTATGTAACAAAAGTTTTTCCACTGTGAATCGGATTGGATCTTCTCCATAAGTTTGCATTTACTTGGGATCCTTATCTGGTAATTTGGATTAATTTTCGACTTATTTATAAAAAAAATTAATTAAGACTTTTAAAATAGTCAATATATATTAAAATACAAAATAATCAAGTTAATTTATTATATTAAAATAGTCAATATATAGTCAAAATATCAAAATAATCGACTTCTCTATTAAAATACAAGATTTTTTTTATCTTTTCCTTTTCATTTATTATATTAGAGCCCTCCAATAATTTTGAAATTTATCATCATATATTTTATTTTAAAAAGTTATATATAATGCTTGTACGATATACGTTGATAGTACTGATAAATAAAATATTCATTAAGATGAACTCAATCATATTAATAATCAATAATATGAAATGTATTTTTTTGATATACACATTTGGGACGGGTTTTTGTTCCACGTGCATGCCGTATCATATCAAACATTAGAAGAGGATGGTACGGTACGGTTAAGGCATGACGTGTTATACATATCATGTCGATTTGACACGCCGTATTAAATATGACATGTTTTAATTATGCTATATCGACTTGATATGACGTATCTTAACTATGATAAATATGTTTGATAGAAACAAATTAAAAAAAACATAAAATTTGGGAAATAATCTTTAAAAAATGAAATATTTTTATACAAATATTCTAATTTATTTGCTACTAAAAATTCAAAAAATAATTGGAAAAAATTAGGATATTTTGGTCATTTTTTATTTTCAAATTGAATTTTAAATTAAACTGTGTTTACTGGGTTACATTATTGTGGGGATGTTTAACATTACTGAGGTGAGGGTTCTGCTGGGTACATTGCGCTAAGAATAAATATCATATCTAACATATTTTTTAATCCCTATTATAAAATCCCGCCGACAAATTACAAAACCAACTATCTGATTAAGATCCAACGGCCTACAATCCGTGTGTATCGTGCTTATCTGTGCTAATTGTGTTTACTCGTGCCTATCCGTATCATACCGTATCATGCTGTTCGTGCCTACACGTGTCTATCTGTACTTATACGTGTCTATTTGTGTCTAACACGTGTCTACGCGTGTTTTTATGCCGTGTTTATGTGTGTCCTGTGCTGTATCGACTTCTTTAACTGTGCATGCCGTGTTATACTTTCGGTGATAAAAATACAACATTACATGAATAATGACACGATACATGATATGTATAATACAATATGTATTAATACGTTTTATCGTGCCGTATTAAGATATGTAAAATTTAGAACTCTACCTGCTGCTAATATTATATGCAAGAATCGGACTATGAGCTGGACACTCTTTGTTCCTATGCCTGGCATTTCCTTGTACAATTTTGGGCGCTAATTTGGCATTTTCGTGTCTGTTTCTATTTTTTTTACGACTAATATCTGAAAATGAGCACAGATTCTATTATTTAATTTTTGTCGTTATATTTTGGAAAGAATAAAGTTGAGATTAAACTTTGATTCAAACAATTAATTTTCTTTTCTTTTTTGAGTCCGGGAACTTTTGCTCATCAGAATTACAAGATTTGAAAACTTGATTGCCTTTTGCCCATAGTCATCTCGTCTGATTAATCGAATTAGCTATCTCAAAAAATGGTATCAATCGAATTAGGTAAATATTTGGGTTAACAATGAGAACAAATAATTAGATTAGAAGAAACAAGCTAATTAACTACCATTAACAGGAGAATCAGTATTTGATCCAATGATAAAAATAATATTTTTCATATGAAAGTAGTGATAAGAATGAACACACACTAATAGAATATGGAATATATGAGTATGTAATAACAAATTGGTAGGTATGTAGACACACTCGGAAAAAAAAGTAGGGGTCCAACAGTACTTTGTTAAATACGTGGGTGTACCCACGCATTAATTGATGTTTGGAAATAAAAACATCTTTTCACGGAACTAAGTAATGTTGACTCACGGAAAATAAAATAGCTTGGCTCATATTTTCTCAAAAAATTTCTCTGTCTTTCCTTTCTCCCCTCTTCCGCCCAAAATTTTCACTCTCCCTCATTTTCCTCCCAAAAGTTCAGCAAACATTTAAAATATTTATCTTTATCCAGCCGCCTCTCTTTCTTTCTAACCCGAACCCTACCACCATCTCTCTCCAACGCCACTGATCTCTTTCTCCCATGGCCATCTCTCCAGCACGAGCGAGTACTCCCTCAACGCTATGAGGCAGCTCCATGCATTTGTACTTGTTGCCTTGAGGCTGTCATAAACGGCGAAGGATTCAGTGTGGGACGGAGGTAAAGAAACAGCGATCGAGACACTTTATTGCTTTACTATGTGTAGATCGGAGTAAGTTCAGATACTTGAAACCCCTCTTTAGTTCTCTTTCTTTCTTTATGCGACTTTATGGCTGTTGAGAGTTGACCATCTAAATTTAAGTACTTCCCTTGCTTAATTGTGCTGTAACATTACATTTTAGTTCAACAATTTATTTCTTTAGTATGAAATTTGAGAAAAAAAATGCTTTTTAGATTCTTTCATTTTCTCTCATGGTTGCTTTATTAATTGGTAGTCAAATGTGTCTTTAGTAGAATATTTAGGCAAAATTTTGCTTTTAGTTTCTTTAAATTATTTATGTTTAATTCATTTATGCCTTCAGTTACAAGAGTTGGTTGATTACTAAAATGTAAGTTTGATTTTCTGTTTTAGTACATAAAGAGATTGGATACAAATCCTGATGTAAATTGTATAAGAGTTTAGTTAATTAATATTTAGATCATATTTAAAAATTAGTTAATATTTTCCTCGATTGATTGCATTTCTGTATTGCAATTGTACCAAATTTGGAAAAACTCAACTGGCTCACACTCTGTGCATCCACTCAATTTTGGTTGTTTCAATCCCTTATCTAAATTCAAATAGTCATATTTTAGCCAATAGATTGGATTGTAGTATAGTAATAAGACTTGTGTTTTGTTTTTCCTTTTTCAATTTCGACTCAATTTGTATGGTAGAAATAACAAGATATAGATGTTGGAGTTGTACTTAATAATGTAAGTATATATATCATCATCATATTTGATCTTATCTTGATTTTGGTTTTACCATAAGGAGTTTGTTGATGAATAGATAAGTACAACAATATGTACTCTCACTTGCTTTACATTCAGTAAAGGACTTTAAAGTAATGAAATTTATTGAGGACGGGGGCAGTTAGGCCAACAAGGGTGTATAGATGGAAAAGTACTAGAGCACAACAGAGCTCAATTTGTACCAGAGCACAAAAGATGGAGGGCTTAATTTGTACCAAAGTGTAGGTGTAAGCTTTCTCAATTTGTAACATTTACTTTAATTTTCTTTGGCACGTTTGAATACATCAAGACTACATAATTATCTTTTCTTCATTTCATGTATGGACTCTTATCTTTAGAGTGAAACATTCAATTGTAGATATAAACTTAGAAACATAAGTATAGTAATTTAGGTATAGGCTGTGTTCATAGAAGTATTGTTAACAAACTTGGTTATCACATATATTAGGAATGAATTGTATTAATAGCCACGTTACTCTCTGGTATTTTTAATTTCTTTGTATATTGGATTATCATATATCATGTTAGAAAGGCATTCATATCCAATTATCTATAAATTCTATAATTAGTATACATACATATTTTGGGTGCACAATCATGTCTAATTAGTTCATGTATGTAAGTGAAATTTGTAATGAGGTTTTGTATAAATATGTCTCATTTCTTATACTATACAAAAACTCAACAAATAATTGGTTTGCTAACGGGCATGAATCCATTTAGTATTCTAGAAGGGTCCCCTGCAAGTTAGACAGTACATGTGTTTAATTTAGTTCAAGTATCACTGCATTTTTTTAGAACCATCACTCAAACTGAAATTTGGAAGTTATATATAAGATTGTATTAGTTATCAGTTGACTTTCACTACTTGTGATATAGAAAAAAACTAATATAAAAGAAACAACTAACATTAATGAATTCTTACAACTTATCATACAAGATGAACCTTCCAACCAGTGCTTCACCATGGGGTTTGAGGGGGCTATGATGCAAACATGATATTTGAAGACTGGTAATTATTTTGAATTAATGGAGAATTGGAGATAAATGAGAAAAGGTGAAGGGTACGTGGGGTTTGTTTTTGGGAATTTGTATGTTGTTAATTTTTGTATGTTAATTAGTAATATTAAATTGGCATGTGTAAACATTGCTATGATGCAATGTATATAGTGCAGTTGCTTAAAAATATTTCTTGTTTATTTGTACATGAAATTGGATGCAATACAGTTATGTATTAGGAGTTATTTAGTATGATAAAAAGGAAAAAAAATGGAATAATAGAGAAATTATCAGAAAAATTGTCTAATTATGCTAGTGCACGCATTGTAATTAATATGGCTAAAAAAACAAATTTGGAAAATAAACATTTGCGTGAAAATATATATATTAGTAAGCCCACAAATATAATTCCTCATCACCCACGTATTTGTTCTTAAAATGGATTTTTGAAGCTAGTTATAAATGATGGCTAAGCCCACGAATCTAATACATAACTACCCAACAGAGACTAAATACGTTGGCCCCACGAAAATAAGAATTATTTACGTGATCTACTTCGAGGGTATGCACACGTAACTACCTATTTACGTGGGGGTACACACGTAATTGATTCTTTTTTTACCCACGAGTATATTTCATATTTTAGTAGTGACATGTTCAAAATTCAAATATAAAATCTTTATAGACATTAATTTAAATTTGAATATATAACTTAAACCCCATCTTTATACGAAAAACTCTACCTGTAACAGAGCTCGTAAGAGGAAGTAGCTAAGGTCAAATTGGTCCAGTCATTTTATTTATTTGTATTTTTAAGTAATATTTTGTATTTTTCTCAAAATAATTTTTTTGAAAAATAATTAAATTTTTGTCTATAGAAAATTTTTTTTTGTATTTTTGTATTTTCTCTATATTTAGATTTGTAGTTGTTTATATGTGAACGAGCACTAAAGCTTAAAAGATTATCAACTTTATAGACAATTTAATAGAATTAATTGAGGCTCTTATTATTTAATTAAATAATTGAATTTAATTAAAGAAGCCCATAATTTTTTTCCTATGACCAGCTTGACCTAACTTCCCTAGTTTCACCATGAATTGGATTTGAAATATCTTAACGTGCCTTTGATACAGGTGGCACGAATCTTAACCTGATCCCACAGTCAAAACCAGCTGAAATACTCCCTTAATAAATGTTGTATGGCCTCTTTGCAAATATTATTTTAACCACTTTACTTTTCTGATATCTTCAGGAGAGACAGCTAGCGGTGGACCAATGATAGAGTTCAAAATCCAACACGGTATATCAACATACGATACAACACGGTATGTATGGGAGGCGATATGATATGTCAATACATGTCATGTTATACGTGGTATATGTAATGACGTTATTCATCTTATATTGGGTTTTCGTCGCCGAAAGCACGTCATAGCACACACGGTTAATGGAGTCGATACAGCACGACACGCATAGACATGCCACGGGAGCACGCATAGGCATGGGTAGACACGTTAGTAGGTAAGATAAGCACGATTAAACATGTATAGGTACAGATAGACATGGCACGACATAACACAGATATCCACGTTTAGCACGGATAGACACGACATGCACAGATTGTAGACCGTTGGATGTTGATCGGAAAGTTGATTTTATATTTTTTTTTATGGGATTTTGTAATGAGATTTAAAAAAATAGGTTAGATATGATATTTGCCCGAATGCAAGATATGTTGGAGCACCCCACTTTCTTAACAGTGTTAAATATTCTTAAAATAATGTACCCCGGTAATTTTTTTTTAATTCATTTTTATTTTTGTAGAAAATAGGAATATGCATATTGTTTGCTCTTTAAAAGTTGCCAGAAAAATACACAAATTAAATTGCATGAAATTAATGATATAATTTCATGTGATTTTTATACCAAAGATTTGAAACTATGAAATTATATTTAATTTCATAATTTATTATATGTGAAAATTATTTCTTGAAATTAAAGAAACAATTTCATGAAATAGTCATGTCAAATATTAAATCATGAAATTATATTCAATCTCATGATTTATCAAATCTCAAAATTATTTCTTGAAATAAAAAAATAATTTCATGAAATAATTATGCCAAACACCCTTTAAAAAATATATATATACACACATGTGTGCAAAAAAAAATCTATGCACAAAACCCTAATTATATGAAATCAAGAAACAATTTCATATAATTAAATATGCCAAATCAAAAAAAAATCATCATGAATTTCATTCATGAAAAATGCCCCAAATATTATCCCTTGGAATTAAAAAAATGATTCTTTGGAATAATCATGCCAAAATATTAATTGTATAAGATTAATATGCCTAATCATATACAATTAATGATTTAAGTGAAATTAATGCCTAATTTCACACCCAAAAATACCAAAAATATTACCCAAAATAACAGAATCATGGAATATATTTTCTGTGATTTTTCAGTAATTTTTCATGGAATTTTACATGAGAAATAAAATAAAATAAAAAAAGGAAATAAAGAAAATACCAAAATCAGAACTGGAGATAGTTCTGGATGCAATTTGAGGGATGTGCAACATTCTGGGTACAATCTGGGGAGCTCAAACACGACCTCTGCCCTTGGGACCCGCCTGTCATACACACAAAATGTTAAAGGTGATTTGCGTGGACCCAGAACACATGCACCATACCACTGACGATATGTTTTGGTGTACAAGGACCAAGCCCACAGCCCAACCCCCAGTTTTTCGCTGGGGCTGTGTCTCATTAAACCTGACGACTGGGCCCCTCTCCTTCAGTCTCACTGCCAAGGGGGCCAGCACCCAGAGTTATTTTGGCCAGCGAAAAGAAAAGGGAAAGGAAAGGAAGTGAGCGCGGTGCAAGCACTCCCTCCCTCTAACAAGCCTGAAACCAAAGCACAGTTCACGTGCACCCAACCCAAGCGAGGGAAACCCTTTGAATTTCTCTCTCTCTCCCTCCATTCTTCCACCTCGAGCTCCAGAGCTCACTGAAGCTTCGAAAATGGAGTCTAGGTGTACAGTGCGAGTTGGCTTAAACCATTTTAGAGACTTAATTTACACCCTAAGGGGAGTTTAATGCCACAAACAGCATTGAAAATAGTAAAATAAACAAGGAGAAAATCGAAGGAGAAAGTACCTCGACCTTGAAGGTGACTGAGCAATTGGGAGCTCGAGAGGCCAAGCCAACACTTGGAGAAACTTCAAGACACCTCCACGACGCTGCCTGAAGTGTCAATTTGGGGTGAAAAGCACTCAATTGGCAGGTGCACCACTTGGCACTTGGGTCTAATCTGGATGTGGTCAATTGACACAACTCAGCACTCAAGCAGCCAAATTAACATGTTGGGCACACTCAGTGGCACATTGGTGACATGTCAAGCGCCAGCAAAGCCAATGAAGGTTCTGGATATACCCTCACTGAGAGGCATGATGCTCCAGCCCAAGAAGAAGACAAAATCAGCAGATTCCTTCTCTCTCTCCAGGCCTGTGCACAGGGACACGTGTAGGCACCTCAATGGAGAGCTCTGAGCGCCAGTTAGCTGGAGGAATCTTTCAAGGGCAGGCCACAGGCCTCGCTGGCTCAATTCTGGCCATTTGATCAAACCAAGGGCTGGGATGATGCCAATCCAATCCTGAGGCTCAAACCATGCCCTCTGGGCTATAAATAGACCCCCAGTGAAGAAGAAAAAGGGGGAGAGAGCAACATAGCTGAAACTCTGCCAAAATCAAAACTCCACCCAATTTTCACAAAAAGAAAGCTTAGCTGAGAAGAGATCAAGTCTTGAGTAGCTAAGTAAGGGACATAGGAACCAATTCTTGAACTTGGCTCAGTCCCAATTGAGCTCAAGGAGCCATTCTCACCTTGCTGGGTGAGATGGCTAGCCCCATGGCTGGGGAGGTGCACATGTGTCTCCCTCCTTCCAGAGCTCAATTGGTGGCTGAGCATGAGTCTCGGGAGCTCACATGGTGAGTCCACCATGGAATTTGACAGTATACTCCAACCAATTGGCACATGCCAATCTGGTTTTATGGGGATGGGCACATGTTCATCCCCTTTCTCTCTCAAGCCCTGTGCACATGTGCAGAGACTATACAAAGCTCATTAAAAGCTTTATACAAGCTGTTATGCTGTCAAAATTCCATGGAGAAACAAAAAATCCATGTTTTCTATGAATATTGTATTTCAATTTGTTATAATACATAATGTTTTGTTTCCAATTGGCTTTTGTTTCTTCCTTTAGTTTCTTCTCTTATGTTTCTATGATGTGTTTGTTGGCTCAGAACCACAATTGAGCAATGAAAAGCAATAAACATCAGTACTGGCTTGAATCCAATGTATCCCAGTTTCTGTCCAGCTGAGAGATCAATCCATATCTCTCAGTCTGGTTGATAATTTTTGATGAAACTTCACAGTCATGTATAGTAGGTTTATACTAACTTACGACCTAAATTTTATAATTTTTGGAATTTTCTGTGAATTGTTATGAATTTCACAATCTCATCCGTCAAAAACTCTAAAAAAGTCAACTTTAGGTCAAACTAAGAAGTTCATTCTCTTTTGATTCCAAAAATCCAAATTTTCTTAATAAATTCACCCTTATAATACCTCATGTGATGTTTTAAAGGGTTTAGAATAATTAAACCAGGCTTTAACACATAGGTTAAGCCAAATTTGATTTTTAACAGATCTAAAAGGGCATTTCTGTCCAGTCCGATAAATATTCAAAAAAACATGCTTTCTGTTCACTCAATTAGCTTGAAATTTCATAGGCATATAGAATAAGTCTTAATGCATTCACTCACCAAATTTTACCATTTTTGGTATTTTCTGTGATTTTCTATGAATTTCTGAAATTGGATCTGTAAAAAATCAGAATTGAGTCAATTCTGGAATAAATGCGAAAAAAAATGAAATTAACTTGTGTACAAGTGAAATTCATGTGCAAAACTGATATAAAACCTTTCTAAAACACGTAATTGACTCAGATAAACATGTTCCAACATGCAATTTTAGAAGAATGTAATGAAATCAAAAGAAAACCAAATTGAAAATAAAGCCAGAAAATAACTTAATGTGCATAGATGACAATGCACATCTAAATTGATGAAATTGATCAGCCAAACATGTTCAAACATACTAAACGACACTGTTTGGAAGGTTAATTGGAAAAAAGTGCAATTGAAAGTCATGAAATACCATTTGGTACCAAAGCCCCGAAACCAGTTTGGTACCAAATAGCCAAAGTTGCAAAATTGATGGATTAAACCCAAATTAAACCTCAAAAACTTGTTAAACATGCTCTGGCAATGCCATACGACAAAGAAATCGAGTTAATTTGTCAAAAATCAGCTCAAATTCCTCAAAATTTCATCTCAGTCAACTTCCCAACCGAAACCAAGTGGCTACCCCATCTCCGGCGATCCAGGCCGTCGCCGCCACCGAGACCACCACTGATGGACTCCCCACGCTCCGACGATGCCAACCATGCCCTCCGATCGAAGATCCGACGCCGGTAGGGCCTCGATCAATGTCGGAGAGGATGAGCACGAATATTGATCCATCTCAAAGTGCGAATCTTGATGAAATTCAAACAGCCCACAGGAGGCTTGATGCGCGCCAAAGATCCAACGACCCAGTTTAAAATATGCTTTAAAAACTGAACTAAAGTTCGGATCTTGATGCATGTGCCCAAATCCAACGACCCATATTAATCTGTTTTGAAAATAAACTTTAAACACCAAATAAAAATGATTTCTCAAAGCCCAAAAATTACGAAAAATATATCAAAAATCATGATTTCATTTATGAATATTTTTAAGGCCATAAAATGCCAATTTTGATTTTTATTTTCTTTTTATTATAAATGAAAGAAAATTCAAGATATATGATATATCTATAAAATAAATTCAAAATATCAAATAGAATATTTAAAATAAATGGAAATTATGTCATACGAAAATACTCAAAATAATTGAATTCTTTTTGATAAAACAAATCAAAATATTCAAAATAGTCAAATTATATTATATTTTGATAAAATAAATAAAAAAATATTCAAAATAATCAAATGATATTATATTTTGATAAAATAAATAAAAATATTCAAAATAATCAAATTATGTTAAATTATGTCATGTTTTGATAAAACAAATAAAAATATTCAAAATAATCACATTATATTATATTTTGATAAAACAAATCAAAATATTCAAAAATGATTAAATTGTGTTATGTTTTGATAAAACAAAACAAAATATTCAAAATGACCCAACTTTATTATGTCTTGATAAAACAAATTGAAATATTCAAAATAATCAAATTATGTTATATTTTGATAAAACAAATCAAAATATTAAAAAATGATTGAATCATGTTATAAAACAAATAAAAAATGTTTAAGATAATTAAACTTTGTTATATTTTGATAAAACAAATCAAAATATTTAAATATGCAAATATGTCCAAATATTTGACCAAATATGTCAAAAATATAAATATGTCCAAATATTTGATCAAATATGTCAAAATTACAAATATGTCGAAATATTTGACCAAACATGTCAAATATGCAAATAAACCCAAACATTTGACCAAACATGTCAAATATCCAAATATACCCAAATATTTGACCAAATATGTCAAAAATATAAATATGTCCAAATATTTGACCAAATATATCAAAAATACAAATATGTCCAAATATTTGACCAAACATGTCAAATATAAACCCAAATATTTGGCCAAACATGACAAATATACAAATATGCCCAAATTTCTGACCAAACATGTCAAATATGCAAATAAACCCAAACATTTGACCAAACATGTCAAATATACAAGTATGCCCAAATTTCTGACCAAACATGTCATATATGCAAATATATCCAAATCTCTGGTCAAATATGCTAAATATGCAAATATGTCAAAATCTCTGGTCAAATATGTCAAATATGCAAATAAGTCCAGGACTTGGTAAGAACATACCAACATATCAAATTATGTTTCGAGAACATTAAACTGGCAGTGCGCTTCAGGTTTAATGTGCCTTATTTTGGAAATCGATAAAGAATTATGTGTTCCCGATTCTCCAATTTTCCTAGGTTTCGAATTGGCATAGCGCTTCAGATTCAGGATTTGGAAGGTCAATAGACTGTTTAGGACTATACGTCTTTGTCTTTGACATGAACCTTTCTAGAGATCAAGCATCTCTGGTTCTTTGAGCATCGAGTTAGCAGTGCGCTTAATATTCGAACTCCATAAGATTAATAGGATTACACGTCCTCGATCTCTGATTTATGAGAAATCATACGTTTCTCTGACTTTAGATCATACGTCTTCAGTCTTATCATCCAAAGTCATGTCTTTGGGTTATTTTAAGCATATATTATAATAAATTGGAAGGAAGAAATAAAGCCATAAATCTGATCCATATATTTTGATTAGCTTAGCCCATTAATCAGAGGTTTCCGAGGCGAGAGCCGGGGTAATTAACGACGGGGACTTGCGCCCGTCGGAAAATAAAAGTTCCCACAATCACCTAAAATAATAAGTCCTTGAGAGCACAAACACGCGTAGGGATGTACCTGCACCTTCTTCCCATGTGAGCGAGGACACCGATGCCTCGCGCGTGGGCCGCGAAAAAGGGCCGCACATATATAAAAATAGATGCACAACTTCAAAATTGGTGAAATTTTTTCTGTGCCTTCCCCTAACCTGAATGAACATAAAAAAAATAGATTTGTAATTTTTTTTTATGTTGTACCCTTTTTTGATAATTTTTATATCCAAATCCGAAAATTAATTTTTTATTGACATAACTAATATTTGATAATAAATTTTAGTGTAGGTTTTCTCCAAAATGCCAAAACCTAAATAAATAAGTTTTTTCTAGAAATCTTTTATTTAAAACCTTTTAAATTTTATTTCCCAATTTAAATTTTATCTGATTATGTCAACATAAGCCCTGATGTTGGAATATTTCACATATAGCTAATAATATCCTAAATTTACCTAATTTGGTTGCAAGCGTACAATCTTGTCAAATAGTAATTGAGGTGTCGAATCCACAAGGACAAACTCGTAAAGTATCGATTCTTACTAATTCATTAAGCTAGACGAATTAATCTTTGTTGGTTTTCTAAACTAAATCGGATGAAAACAAAACAAATAATAAAATCCTGAGATTTAATTCAATAACAAGAATTCTATGGGTTTTGGCTTACTTTCCACTAGATTTTAATTCACTTGATTTGCGTATTTATATTTTCTAAACATGTGCGGGTTAATTTATAGATTTTGGTTCTATTAATTAGTTGTAATTCACCGTTACATACATCTCATAAGCAATTCAACATAACCAAAAATATCCGTCTAGACCTTTAGATTCACCGTTAGGTACCTCAGCAAGATTTTGGTTCTTTTGATCCGGGTTCGAGCAAGTGATTGATTAGTCATTTACTCAAAATCCTAAATACACGTATCGCTAAAGTTGGTTAAATAAGCAATTCATGCATTTAACAGTTCGCAAAAGAACACACCACAATAATCAGTTAAAAACAACAAACCAAGTAAAATTAAAGCATTAGTTTCGAGTTTTACATGACATCGCCCTAGAGAGGGAATTAGCCTCTCATAGGGGCACACATCATCTCAAAAGAGTATCTAGAACGACAGATAAGAATTTAAAAGAGAGAGAATAAAGAGATAAAATAAAGCAAAAGTAGTCTTCTTCTTCTCCAAATCACGCGCTAGATCTCTTTAAGCAACCCCAAAAATCCTTCGAATCTTGGTCCTAAATCAGTTCCTAGGTGTGGAGAGTCGTGGAGAGAGGTGAGGAGAGGTCTAGGGACGGCTAGGGTTTCTTGGGAGTCGAGCCCAGACCCTTTTATATCTTTCCCAAATGAACAAGCCTGTTTTGGGCTTTTCAGATCTGAAATAGGGTCGATTTTGCGACCCGCAAAATCGGGGTGAAAAGGCGCCACTGAATTCGTAGGAAAAATTGTTTCTTAGCCATGAGAAACTTCGACCCACAATATTTACTGCGGCCCCCAATAATTGTGCAAAACTCCACCAGCAAATTTCCAATGCTGTATTTGTGCTCTGCCTTGCCTTCAACATTTCTCTCTTGCTCTCGAATGCTCCAAACTCCTGAAATCAAACCAGAACATAGCAGTATCTCGAATTTGGTTCAATATTTGACTAAATGATCTAAAAATTATGTAAAACGATATCATTTTAGATATCAAATTCTATCAAAAAGTGTACGCAATTAAGACTTATCACCTGACGATGAAAATTTCGATACTGTACGATTCTGGGATCAAGTTAAGGGCGTGTTCCCCATTTTAGTGTCCATGGCTCAAAATAATTTTGTCGTTCTAGTCTCCACAGTAGCTTCTGAATCTTATTTCAGCGCAGTTAACAGAATTCTAACTGATAAAAGAATGAGATTAGGTCCTAAAATATTCAAGGCTCTGGTTGTATTGAAGGACTGGTTCGATGTAGAAAGAAGACTTCAGGACAAGTTTTGGATGCACGCAATTGAACCAGACGAAATTGCTGGCACATCGGGTTCTAATCTAAGCAGACTAAGTCAGGAGATGTCAAAGCCAGATATGACCCAACTCAGTGAGGACCAAAATCAGTATGGATCGAATTCATATATGTACGACTATGAAGAATATGGATACTCATACAACCAAGACTGATATTACTAAAGAGTAAGGTATAAATTTCAATTTTAATTTAAATATTTAGATTTTAATTTTCTTAAATTATACTAACATATTTTCAAGTTTTTAACTTCACTTATATTTCTAACATAGTCGGTCCCAAGTCCACAAAAAAGAGAGAAAATTTGAAAAATAAAATATTTTAAAAATAATTTTGAATTTTTTAAAAATAATTTTTGGATTTTTTTTAGAATGTTTTTGAATTTTTTACAATTGTTAAAAACATTTCCTAATTTTTTTCCATTTTTTTGAATGTTTTAGCAACAAATAAATTTAGAATATTTGTAAAAAAAATTCATTTTTTAAGATTTTTTCCGAATTTTTTACAATTTTTTACAATTTTTTTCCACCAAACACGTTTAGTACCATTAAGACACATTATGTTTAACACAGTGTATCAAATCGACACGGCACGTATAGCACGACGTGTCTTAATCATACCGTACTACCCTCCAATTTTTAATACGACACAATACGACACATATATTTTGAGAACACTAACCACTGGCCATGGCCAAGCAGAAGCCGGTGCCGGTGCCGGTGCTGCTGGACCTAATTAATTATCAAAAAATTGAATTAATCATTTTACAAGGAAAAGGCCGCTTTTCATTAATTTTTGAAGTCAGTGCAGAGGCCAGGGGTGCAAATTAAAATTAAGAAGGGGGTCACCTCATCATGTCAACTTGTCATTTTAGTAATTGTTGGAATTTGGATTCTGGATCCTGTTGGCCGTCTCGAATATTCTCCACACTGTTCCTATTATTATATTGCGATGCAGGTTACAAACCCACATTTTGTAATAATAATTAATTGATTGATTGATTTCGTTCCTGTCTAGGATGTTAATCCGGTGCGGTTTAAATTTATTTATTTATACTCCTCTCTTTCACAACAATAATTTTATCCTTCTCTAATTTATCTTCCTCTCAAATATGTTCCTTGTACCATTTAGCATCTCACTAACTCTAGCCTCTTATTAATGTTATATCCGCAAGATTTTTTATTTTGTTGGATAAATCATAGCTCCATTCTGATCCGAAAATTAATCTTTAATTAGCTTTTAAAAAACAAATATTTGTTTATCAATATACGGACTCAAGTCAATCTATTTTCATAAAAATTAATTTAATGTATTGATTTAATCTATTTTCATCTTTACAAAATATATAATTAATTCCCTATAGAGATGAAAGGAAGATGAAGGAAGCATGGAAAAAGAAAATTGAAGTCTGATAAACTGTTCAAATTGTCATAGTTCCTTTTTAATTAAAAATTACAAAGTCTCAATTTTAATTAGATGATCAACAGAAAATATATATATATATATATATATATATATATATATAATTATGGCATGGCATGATCACATGCATGAATGATTAATTTCATACAGCTGGATTTATTTGGGAACATAAGATATGAGGAATCAAGATATAATTAGTTTATTGGACTATAAATAATAATTGAATCAATCTCTATTTTTATTATTACATTCCGAGAGAAAGAATCCAATGTTTTCTTTTTATTTCCGCACTGAAATAATTTCATTTTCAATACCAATTTTTTTTTTAATTTTGAGTACGGCTTGAAGTGAAAGGTAAAGCACAATTCCCTGTTCAAAGAAAAAATCAATTGGATTCATCAGCCATGAGGAATTTTCAATACCAGAGATTGATTCAACTTGTTTTTTAAGGCTTTCATGACAAATCACATCGATCCTTCCTCTACTTGGGGAAAATGGAATCAAATAAAACCTCCATCATTTCGTGTCAACCTCAGATTTACATCCCACAGAGAAAAAATGGCGCCAGAATCAAATCGAATTAATTAAATATGCTGACCTTCTTTATACCAGAAAAATTAAGTCAGTTTTACATATCTCAACAGTTAATTGCACTAAAACGCTATCTACAGTTTATTCTGAGGACCGTTATTTATGCCGATTTTAAATATCACGCTGCGTTTGAAATTTCCAGTACATATCTGATTTGTTGGGTATGCTTTAAGATTTGTGCTGATACATTTTTCTGAAATTTTCAGCCACCGAACTTGACCAATATTAATGGTGGAGCTAATATATTATCTTCAATATAATTATATATCTCAATTTTTTTTTGTAGCAAAGGGAGGAGCTAATTATAATAAAAAATTTAAAATTCTTAATACATATAATCATTTTTAAAAAAATTCTTTTATTGATGAGAGGAGAGGAAGATTGCAGTCCCTCCTGATCTCCACTAAGCTCCACCCCTAAAAACTTCCCAACATATTCAAAACATGAAAATACACTAAAAAAATAATGATAACAATAACAATAATAATAATAATGATAATGATGGTGGTGGTGGTGATGATGATAATAACAACAATTACATAAATAATAATCATAAGAATTTGATATCAATTGAGATGTCAAAGTCTGAGAGCTTTGCAAATTGGAAATCCGGTTGAAAATATTTTTACGGATATTTAAAACTAGATGATTTGATTTGATTTGATTTGATTTTTACTATGTTATTAAAATTAGCTAATATTTATTAGATATTCAAGGTTAAATGCTCCGTAGATAGATGTAACTGGACTGAACTCATATGTGTGTCTTTTCTACAACAGCTCGCAACAAGTTGTAATGTGTGAAACGTACTAGAGCTTTTGAATTTATTATCATATTCAATGCACTTCATTTCAAAATTTTAAATGATTTTACACATGCATGCATGGAGGAGGAGGCAGTAGATTCTCTCAATTAATAAAGGGCAAAATTAACTTACTTTTAACCAGCTTTTCATGTTCCCAGGAGACGCCTCACAATTTAACAAAGAAAAATGTTTGAGAGATACATCTTTGATATCATTATCGATATCGATTTTATTATTTAAATTAAATAAATTTTATTCATGTTAACGATTTTATTATATAACTTATTTTATATAATATTTTTATTATTCAATTCAAATGCCACTAATATGAATAATAACTCACTTAAGTTAAATAATAAAAATATTATATAAAGAAGTTATATAATAAAATTATTAATATGAATAATAATTCATTTAATCTGAATTATAAAATCGGTATCGATAATGATACCAACAATGGTATCTATATATCAGCTCCGTTTATGAAGATGTGGGGAAGCAAAAGGCTTTAATAAAACCGGCAAAATCCAACAAATTTAAAATGTTATTAATCTCACCAACTGAACAAATATAAACCATTGCATACTACAAAAGTAGATTACATGGTTTAAACTGCACAAGCTCACATAAACAAATTAAGACAATTGAGGTATTTAGATTTGTTTTATTTGTTGGCATATATATACAATTAAGACAAATATAAAAGTACATTACATGGTTTAAAACTTAATTGTGTCTGTGCACATACTCAAAGGATCCACATGATGCTTAATTTATCATTAAACTTAATTAAGTTCATATATACCTTTTGAATTTTTAATTTCTAGATCTCCACTTATATATACATTGTTTCACACATGCTTATTGATTGAAGCTTGGATCTCATACCCAAATCCAGAGCAAGTATCATATAGGGTTTAAGCTAATTATATATTTGCCGACATCCCAGATATTTGTAGTTACATGCCTATGCATAGAGCAAATTAAAATTTTTAATTTATGATCATTACTGTTGTAATATTTGATTTATCATTATTAGTGGTGTAATGATGTTATTATCATTAATATGTCGCTGCATGCCTCCATTCTTTATTAATTAATATGGTTACTGTTGCAGCCTTTACCTCATTCCTCAGTATGTTATTTTAATATAATAGTATGCATACGAAATGTGGCCTCATTATTTTGTGTAGTTAGATTTAAGAAAGAAGAAGATTCCTTGTCGACAACGAAGCTAGGTATCCATTTACTTTTGATCTGGCCATTTTGTGTTGCTAATTAATATATATATAGTTGGCAACTCTATTAGTGTTGGGCCATGAAATGTTTTGTACTGACAATTTGACATGTAAATGTAATCCTTTTCTGCAATATTAATTAGGTTTTGAGATTTTCTGATTGGAATTCAAACACTAACTGATAATGAATCTCATCTTTCATATCTTAAAGATTAAGTCACAGTTAATTAATAACACATTGCTCTTTTCATTTAATTGTACTTTCTTCTTAAATTAGTGTTTTGTATCAATAACTAATCATAATGTGTTTTAACACTAACATCGTTGCTAATATTATTTGGATGGAATAGTTTACTTGGGATGACTTATTTTAAAAAAATGGCAAAATATTTTCAAATCAATTAAGATAGGATTCAAAATAAAAAAAAATTATAGGTGTTTTATTGGAAGTTTGGAACCCACCCCTAATTTGAATGAACCTCCTCTTTTTCAAGTAATTTTTTTGTTTTAAGAAATAATAAGTTTCCTCCTTTTTCAAGTTTTCAAGTGTTAAAAAGATTCTTCTCAACTAAGCAAAAAGACAATAGGTACATATATTCCCCATTTGGTTTTTAGTAGTCTCCATTTTGTTACTAATACTAATGAAAAATAGTTTTTTTTTCTCTTTTTTTAAAAGATTTCAAACCAATAAGGCCAGAAAAAAAAAGAGCTTTTGGTTGCAATCAAAGACATGCATGTTCTTAATTTGTTCAACATTCGTTGGTTGAAGCTCTAGTTATGATGCTTTTTTTTTTTTTTTTGCACTCCAAGACTTTTGACATGAATATAATTTAATTTAATATATAGTGTCAGTAGTGGCCTTGTTCAATTTGGCAAATTGCCAATTTCGCATCCAATGATGAATGATTGTCATGATTCATGAATTTTAACAATATACAGTGTCATTAGGCGGATTGTGGAATCAGTATAGGAACCAATGAGTTGGCCAAGAATATAAGCAAGCGGTACGTATCCTCTATTCCTACCATATGTAGACGCACATTTCTATCAAGCAATTGAATAAATGCATTTATTCGGACTAGATACTTAATTTATCAAATTATACAATTATTAATAGAGTGAATTACATAGCACAACAATATTAACCAAGGTTTTAAATATTAAAGGGAGCTTTATATATATATATATATATATATATATATATATATATATCATTATTGATATTCTTATTTGGTTAGCACGATAATTTGATCGGTCAATAATGAGATTATGACGAACTTTCAGAACATTTAATCTAAATAATAAAGTAATTAACATGAACAAAACAATATAATCAAAATAAATAATAAATAACTCGAAACCAATAATATATATCTACCACTGAAGTTTATGTTAACTTCGACAAACTTTTTTGACAAATATAGTTCATATGAATTATAAAATGAATAATATAAATAATAAAACATTCAACATGAATAACAAAATAAAACTATCAAAGTAAATGATAAAACAATTAACGTAACATGAATAATGAAAACCTCTACTTGAATAATAATAAGTATCATACTCTTTGATATTATTTTGTTTTATCATTCATTTCAAGTTCTTTATTATGAACTTTGATTGCTTAGTTTTACTATTCATGTTGTTTATTTGATTATTTGATTAGTACGCTGTATTATTCATATTAATTAATGTTTCTATTGTAAGTTATCTTAATTAAGGTCTACTTGGAGATATTATTTGTTCAAGTTCTCTCTTATTCATTTTGATTGCATTGTTTTATTATTCATGTTAATTACTTTATATAAATCATGTGATTTATTATTTAAATTAAATGTCTTTGAAAGGTCACTAGAGTACTTCCATTGCCAGCCCTGTCAATGTTGTACCAGTGGTAAAATATAGATTATAGAAAATGATTGACGACTATGATCAAATGAATTGTGATATATATCAACAATGATATTAGAATAACAACTCGCAAATATCTAGAAAACTTTGGTTCATAGTTTTCGTCGAATTTAATTGAAAAGGGTGCTCGAATATCTTTTAAACTTTGGTTGATAAATTCGTAATTGTTCAACGTTTTCCCTATGTTTCACAACATGAGATATATAGTCATGAGGTAACATGCTCCTCCTTTTTTTTCTATTTCGTTTGCTTGTGCATAAAGGAAACGATAAAGGCGTGCCTAATTTATTGCTAGTTTGAAACTAAACAGAAAAGCAATTAATGGCTAACTTTATGTCATGTCCCAGGTTGGATGTGTATGGATTTGCAATATGTAAATATGGCATCTGAAATTCATGGATTATATGTGTCTATTTATGCTTGCTTTAGTTTAGTGAAATATTTCTAAGTCAACAATTTCTTAATTTTACATATCGTGTAACAAACTACTAGGCTTTTGATCCAAACCAAACCGGTCTGTATGCCTAGTTTGATTTTGCTGATGCTAAAATAGAACAAGGCATTTAACAATTTTAATACCTGTTTGATAGAAAGATAACTTGAAAGTTAATTAAGATGTAAAGTTATTGTCTGTGAAAAGTGAGAATAATTTAATCTTATTCAATTATTTTATTTTCAAACATAGCTTAAGTTTTTGTTTGAGATTGAGATAAGTGGAGAATAAAGTTATCACCTCCTCTCATACAGAAAATAACTTTATTTTCGAATTATTTCTAATTTATCTCGTTCTCAAACGGAATCTAAGAGATTGTAAAAGAGAAGGATAACAAAAAAGATATTTCAAGAAAACTGTTATATGCAACTTTTTGTCCATTTTTTTCCAAAAATTTTGCCTTTTACTTTTTTTAACCTGAAAACTCCTTTTACAATATTAATGAATTACCATTCAAGAAGAACTCTTTTCACCTGGAGTTTTCTTTAGTTTCTTCCCATCATTAGTTCCTCTAAAAGATGAAAACACAAAATACATAAGAGAATAATTGTGCTTGGGCTTTCATATAATTTATTCTTTATACTCTGCATAAACAATAATATCTGAGCCGCCCCATAAATGTTCATAGATTAGATGCTAGCTAACTTGTCGTACTCCATGATATGAAAGCAAACACCAACAATTTATTAATAGGTAAATAAAGACGATGCAAACAGGCTCACATGAATAAAAGCTTCTTCTCGAAGACGTGAGAACCTAAGTTATCACATGACATGGAAGAGAATAAAATTTTAGAATCAAACATATTTGAAAATCTTGTAAGAGAGAAAATATATTTTTTATTACTACTCTCTTTATTCTATTCAGTATAAATACTTTAATTATCGATCAAACTATATGTAAATACTTTAATTATCAATCAAACTATACATATTTGTCTGATTGTCCGTGCATATATTGTAGGACAAAAGAAAGGAGGAGAATGAACTTATATTAATTAGAAAATGATACAACGGCTATTTATTTATTTCATGTCCCAGGTTGTATATATATCCGCTAGATTTGCAATATAGAATCATATATATGTGCTTGACAAGTTGATTTGATTGGTGGCATGTTGTTGCTTGTTTTTACTTGAAATGTTTGAAGTTTCTGAATTTCAGATGGTGTAATTGACTATAATCCAACCACAGCTATTAGATTGATTGGATTCTGTTGATGGGGAAGTGGAAAAAGTTATTGATGATTAACTTTTAAAAATTCTAAAAGAAATCATAAACAACGAAGGTAATCCAAATCATACATTAATTAATTAAGCGACTTGAAGTCTCAACAGTGAGAAATTAATGGTCTTGATATATCATCATAATATACATATTCAAAAATTGTCTGAAATTTAGTTACTAAACCATCTATATATATGTCTAATCAAATATCAACAAATCAATTAACTTTTTAATTTCCAATCTTATTGATTTATATTAATTAAAAAAATATTGTCAACGATATCAAGATATAAGTGATTCCTCTTGTATATTAATTTCTGAACGAAAATTAATGAGTTTGAAAAGATTAATTTGGTTGGGGTCATGAAACTTCTACTCTAATTCTCTAAAAGGTGTTTTTATGAGTGTGCAAGGATTGAGATGCGAAATAAAACAAATTAACAAGGAGCAATTGATGCCCACCTTTTCGGATTATCTTAACTAATAATAATATGAGCCGCCCCATTAATGGATGCTAAGCTTATCGTACATGACTTATTTCAAACACCAATTATTTATTAGTAAATGTATGGTGATAATGAAATATTCTATATAATCTCTCTAATTGGATTTGGTGATTTCATACCTTCAAAGGACCAATTTGTTATTAATTTAAAATAGACTAACTATCATGCATGTACGCCCCTTCAAATTGTGAATTTACTTAATCAGTCAACCATCCAAATATTTTCAAACTCCAAATTTACCCATTTAGTTTTTTGTTTGATAATTACAATGTCGTCCTTGCTCCAATGCTCCTCCTCTGAATGAAAGGTATTTTACCAGTCAGTACTAAAATTTGTTTATCTAAATCCAGATCTTTTGAGAAATTTTAGCTATAAAAGGGACAGATCGTATTGCACCATTCATTGAAATGGAGGGCTGAAATTCGTCCAAGGAAGCATATATTATATATATATATATATATATATAGTACTTTTAGTTTCATGTCTTTACAAAAAATGCAAGGTTTACTTTACACTGGTGATGCCATCATTCGGCTCTTAGAATAAAATCATAAGCATGATCTGTTGGCAACTTTTATGTGACCTACGGCCTGTGACAATATTTGCTATTTATTTTGATTGTGTTTTTGTTTGTTGCGTGAGCTAGGACAAGTAATCACGCATCTATGAAGATACTGAAAAAGAGATTTGACATAGAGAGAGAGCAGAGAGGAACGATGAAAGAGAGAAAGCACGTCGTCCCAGCCATAATTGAGAGCAATTAAGTCCCTGATTTTCCCAGGTTGAGGGATTTTGGAATTACTGGTTCCCTCATTCCATTGGCCCATGGGCCACTTCGGCATAAACCCACAAACGCTCTCTCGCCTCTTCTTCTGGTAGGGAAGGCTCGAGCGGAAATGGGACCAGAAGAGTCTTCTGGGCCCATGGACTTGTTCAGTGAGAAATCAATTCTCCGGCCTCGATTGCTAGCTCTGCTAGTGCCTTTTCTTTTGATTCTGCGATTCGTTTAATTCTTTCGCTCTTTTAAGAATCCAAAACCGACATCATCGCTGGTCTCCTCTGAGGTGCTCTGCCTCTCTGGCAAGTTCACTGTGCAAGAATCAGGGTCATTTCATCCTTCTTTGTCTCATATCATATGGATTCAATATATATTTTAGTCCAGAAATGTAACCAATTGAATCATTTGTCTCTAAGTCTAAATCTTAGCTAAATTCTTCTTCCATATCATCTATCTTCTGGGTTATTTGGTTTTTTTATACAATCCAAGTAATTTCGTAATACTTATAAAGAGTATAACACTGCATTAATTATAAATACAGTTTTGAAGTTTCCTTTTTGTTTTCTTTTTGAAAATAAGCAGCAATCTTATAACCATGTTTATATTAACTAAAATACAAATACAAGCCAGTTTACATATGAGAGCAATCAGGTAGAGTACTAAAAAAATCTCCAAATATATCATAAAGCTTCCATCGAGTATAGGCTCTGCATTGACCACATCACAGTGAAAATTTAGAAAATTAGGAACAATCATCATTGACATATCCTTGCCAATATCTGATTAAACTCAAGCTCTTCTCATGAAGCTGTAACTTATACCAGCACCAGTCAAGCTGGCACCAGTACTACCAAGCCCATATCAATTAACAATTAAGGATAAAATCCAGCACATTTATTACACAGCTTCTTGTATGCAAATCCATGACTTATTGACTAAAGCAAAGAAGACCTATTATGGTTGCAAAGATCTTTTAAGCAATTAAATTTGCAACTGTCACCCCTGAAGATTTGTGAAATCTTTCTGTTTGCTGCTACTTGCTTTGGTGGGCCCCCCAGCTGGAAGTGGCAAAGTATCCAAAGAATTAGGCAGCATAGCAAAGCACTATCAAGTTCTCTTCTAAATGGAGCATCAAAGTGATGCTGGTATTGCTTCATGTCATATTTGTGGGTTTGATTTTTGGACTGGAGCCAGATTTGCTATGGAAAAACAATGGCATGCCATGGTACTATCGAGTTCTCTTCTATTGCTTCTTATTTTTTTTAAATTTCGAAAGAATATTGGTATTTAATATTCGGTAGGTCGTTTAATTCTGTCTATAAGCATGAAATAGGCAAATAATAGATATATTAGAATTGAGCTCAAATTGGAAATGCATAAGAATTTATCTATGATTTCTGTAGATATAAGTGAAAAAATTGCATCATCAGCTAGAAAACTTTATGAAGTTTTTTGCAGCAACCTTGTGTTTTCTATTAAACTATGCTCAATTGCAGATACGTATAATTTTGATGTAATTCAATCTATTTTAAAATTTTGATGTAATCCATTTGATTAATTTTACAAATACAGGTGGAATAATATATCTGGCACTTCTTTTAGGCTGTGTTCCCGAGATTGAGGGGGAAGGGAAGGGAAGGGAAGGGAAGGAAAGAAAATGGAAGGAGGTTAACTTTTTTACACCTCAAATCGAGGGAGAACTATTTTTGGAAAAATCATTAGAGGAATTCTCCCCATTTCCCTCCATTCACCTCCTTTATCTTCTTAAAATCAGACTTGGGAGCAAGCTAGAAAGCGGTTCTCCCCTCCCTTCCCCTCTCTCCCTCCCCATTAACATCCTCTGGAGCACACCCTTAGCGACCATTAACCAATATTTCTATACTGCCTACTCTCAACCAGGGTTAGTTTCTCTTATGCCTTTTTCAAGCCCATATGTTTTTTTCTCTATGGGGTGGCTTTGCAATTCACGGAATAGTGCTAAAAGATTGGTAATTGGAAGAGTATAGTAAAATAGTGATCACTGGAGGCTGCCATTTGTAAATCATATAATACTGGTTAGAGTGTAACCAAAAATAGAATAGAAGTGGGAAAGAGTACCCTTTCTCTCCCCTCTCTTTTGCTACTCTAATGTTTCTTTGGAATAGCAGAAGATAGCACTCTTCTAGGGGCAATTTTATGTTTGGCAACTACTTTCATGCAAATAAGCTGGTATTCAGAACAGTATTACATAATATGAAGGTGGGGTATTTTGACTTTTGTATAGTTTGTTTGATTAAACTTGCTTATCTTTCTTCTTTTCTAAATAGCTTTATAATTGATGCTATGCAAGAAGGCAATGAAATGCATGCCACCTTTGTTAACACACGGACAATCTTCAGGGCTTCAATTTGAAATGAAAGCTTTAAGCAATCAGGTACCTTTTATCTTACCATCAACTTTTTAACGTTTGTACGATGTTATATGTGATTTAGTCTTTCATCTCATTTAAGACAGCCTCCTCAAAGGTGTGCTTCTTTTATCTTTTAGTGTTGTAGTTCATTTCAGTTGAAATTCTGGTTCTTTTCAGAGACTTTTCTATTTCATATCAAGGTCTAATAATGTTCTCAGTGAATCTGATCAATTTCAGGATTTGTTCTGCAATTTTCTATATTCTGACTGGTTCAAGAGGTGTACTTATGGAAAAATTGGGTCCTGTAAAAGTTGTAGGGGTATTCCTGTCTATTTTTGTTAAAACTGATTGGTCATTTGATCTGGCTTTAGTTTTTCTAAGCGAAACTGAAATTTTGAAAATTATTTAGGTGAAATCTGATGTCCTTTTTTCTAATAAATTTCAGAATAATGAAATCTATTCTGACAGGCTGTCAAGGTAACACACATACACTCTCTCTCTCTCTCTCTCTCTCTCTCTCTCTCTCTCTCTCACACACACACACACACACACACAAAACTGGTGGTTAAGATAAAGAGAATTATGGTTGATTCCAGTCAGCTAAGAAGGATCACAGAAAAGATGATATCAGGTATCAAATGTATTTATTGATGTTTTTCCTTCAACTTTTTGTTTATACTGGCATGTTTATGTCTTTTGCACATTGATAAATATTAATTTCTTATGTCAGGGAGATGAGCCTCATGATTAGCAAATATAACAGCTTTGGTTTTGATATATATTTGCTCTCGAGGTATTTACCATTTTTCTTTTGAGTTCCGGAAAAATATTATTAGTTTCATTCTTATTTATGTTTTTCTGCTAGGATCCAATATTTTGTTTTGCAATTTGCATACTAAATATCAAGGAAGTAATTACTTTGTACATATGTTTCGATATATTGTTCTGGATTTTATAAACTTCGCTATATGTTACAAACAAAGTTAAATATTTTAGTCCATTTTCTTTTACACATTTGTTTGAATTTCTGCAGTCATTTTATTGTATTCTGACATATATTGTTTTTGAAATATATTAGTTGTTGTTGGTACTGATATCGGATCTCTGACTGTTGCAAATTTCTGGTACTTCTGCCAGCATCAACAGTGATAGCAGTTGTGGGTGGTATTGATATCCTTACTAGGTGCCAATATCAGCAGTTACTGAGTGAAATAAGAGTGTAAACTAAAAGGTAAAAAATTATCCTGATATGTTAAAAACATGATATGCTTTTATTTGAAAGAAAAAAGTTAGGATCAGATTTTGTATAATGTCGGTATGTATTTATGGAATGCAATCAAAACAACAGGAAATATTGACTATAATATGGTAAGAAATATTTGCTGTTATCTGAAATTTGGCAAGAAATATGAAAAAGTTGCTGCCTCCCCAAATTTCATAATTAGCGGTAAAAGTTAAATAAGAAACAGTTTGATGATTCCTTTTTTGTTTGTTGCCATATGAACTTAAAAAATGATTCCGTAAACAGGTACTGTGTATAAAACTTTTAATTGTATTGTATTCTTCTTATTTTGGGTTGTATGAAGATTGAGTACAACTTGTGCTCTGAAAATGTTGGTTGCATTCATGTTTCTAGTTCAGTAACTGTGGGTGTGTCTATGAAGTTTTGGCTTCAACCATTCACAGTAAAATTTTGCTGACTGTTAATGCTTTTACTTTTGAGTCCGTGTTGCAAAAAACATGACCCACAAAAATTAAAAAAAAAAAAAGAGTGTTAGCATGATCAGATTATTAATTGACTGCGATCCTCGCTCATATATGCTTACGTAAATTATATAGTATTGGGTTAAAAGAATAAAAGAAATGAGTTTTTATTTATTGAATGTGATCCTCTCTGAAGAGATGTCTCACGTATCATCTAAGAAATGAATGTGCGTGAGGTTGAAGATCGTCTACAAATATAATGCAGGACCTTCATTTAGTATTAAATTGAGAATAAAAGATATTGTGCTTTATTTAATAATGGGAATATGCTGTAGGACTTGAATGTTAGAATAAAAGAGTCCAATTTTGCACTAAATTTGTTTCACAAAATAATTAGCATCGCAGACAATTTCTGAGAAGATTTGAAAGTATTCTAAGAAAATAATGGGATAAGACCACAAATGAGATCAAAACCGTTTCTCATATTGTGCTACTATATTTCCTAAATCTGAAATCATATAAAATATTATCCGCCACAACTTATTTCATCGTTGATTGCAAACAAATGAAATAAGGACTTTTTATTTGTTTCCTAATATGTTTGTAAATTTATTTTTTTTGAGATAAAAATACAATTATTATTTTATGATATTTTATAATATCTAATTTAGAAAAAGCCGCTGCGCGGGGTACATAGCTAGTTAATTAAAACTTCCAAAGTTCTAATTAATTACCAATATACAACCCAAAATCCACATACTATATATATACACTAGTATAATGCTCTTGCTTCATTAGGGATGATTTTTCAAATATAAAAATATTTTTAAGATATTATAAAATTATTTTGACAAAAAATAAATTAATACCATCTAATTTCATTTAACATGCAAAATTACTCTTAAAAGATTATAAAAGAAGACGATAAAGAAATTAAGAACTAAAGTAATATTAAATAAAAATCATATCATCATCCAAATAACAATTATTTCTTTGAGTACATCTGAAATTGAGTACACCTGAAATAGATATAAAAATATGCTTACTTTTTATTTGACTAAATATTTAACTTAATTTCATCTTTTTTATATTTAATTTTTATTTGACTAAATATTTTACTTAATTTCATCTTTATTATATTTAATCAGTTCATTAAATATTAAATAATATCATTTAATATCTTTTCATATAATATTTATAACTTTATAATTATAATCATATCAATCATCAATCAATTTAAAATAAAAATAAAAATATAAAAATAAAAATGTGCTTACTTTTTATTTGACTGAATATTTAACTTAATTTCATCTTTATTATATTTAATCAACATCAATCAATTTAAAATAAAAATGTGCTCACTTTTTATTTAACTGAATATTTAACTTAATTTCATCTTTATTATATTTAATCAGCTCATTAAATATTATAATAATATTATTTAATGTCTTTTCATATAATATTTATAACTTTATAATTATAACCATATCAATTATCAATCAATTAAAAAAATTTCTTAAATGACATCATAACAAATAAAAAGAAAGCAAGAATTGTAATTAGATCTGCATTATAATTAGAGAGGGAGGCGTAAAGCAAGAATTGTAATTAGATCTGCATTATAATTAGAGAGGGAGGCGTAAATTTATGACAAAGATTTATATAAAAATCTATGTTGATGAGCTAAATTTTAACCTTTCTAAAATGAAGAAGACACAATCAATGATTGAAATTAACTCCGAAAATTGATCATTGATTAATTAATCTGAACCGTTTCAAAATCATAACAACTATATGCTTAATTAATAAGAGTAGAGATATATATCTCACTCACATTAATGTCATTCCCTCCTCCATCCTTGATCGGCTCCGTGGCGAACAAAATGCAAAAGAAACAAACTACATACAACAGAGCTTGAGCCCAAACAGGCCAACTTAACCAAAGAACAAAAATCATGAAACAAAACTAATTAGGAGGCTATTTCGCGGCCTAATTATATAACTAACTCAGAAAATATATTGCCTCTATATAAAATTTTGAATGAAAAAGGAGAATCATGACTCACTCTGGTCAGAACAAAGCTCCGTCAATAACTGCATACATACTGCCCACAGTTACCACATACACAGTCTAAATTTACAGCTACCAAAAATTCACATCCATTCACTACAAACCCACAACACAACCTAACACCCTAATATGTAAAGGCCTAAACCGGCCCCATGATCGATTCGATGCATATACATTAATACATATCACTGATTCTGACCTCCCTGATGAAGGCCAGAAAAGTAACGCTGTGCGTTACTCTCGAATCCAGCTCGTGATATGTATCCTTCTGCACCTGGTGCTTTCATGAAACCGCTACCATGTCCGGTGCTGCCCGACTTACCACCTCCAGTACTTGCACCTTTGGATCCAGCACCACCTCCACCTTTTGCCCCGCTGCTGCCTCCTTTCACGCCGCCACTGCTACTTCCACCCTTGCCTCCGCCTCCTCCTCCGCCTTTGCTTCTGCCGCCTCCGCCTCCGCCTCCTCCACCTTTGCCGCCCATTTATCCTTTTCCTAAATACAAATGCTTCTACGTACTAATTAAGGGGATGTAGCTTTTCTTTCTATACAGTAGTGTATGTGGAATCTATTTGGCGTGAGAGACTGAGATTTTATTTATTCAAAGCCGGAGGAGCTACATATATATATATCTATATATACTCTGTTCTGGGAACAACGTACACGTGGATCACTGCTGACGTGTCAGGCATGCCTAAAGCCACCAAAATGAGTGAAGTCGGTTAAGAGATAATCATCTCTATCAGGAGGGGTGTATTGTCAGAAGTTTCAATTCGGAAAAATAAAAAATGTAAATCATCTCATTTCTTTACAATAAAGGACATCTCCATTTAGTCATTTACAATATGGAATGTGCAAATATCCAAAGATTGAGTACTTATCGTCTGAGTTTCAAATTTAGCACTTGTTTGTAATGAATTTAAACCGAAATGAAACTATTGATACGAACTTTTGTCAGTTCATCGGTCCTTAATAACCCATTTCATTAGATGGGCCAAAACAGACAAATTAGGTCCATTTAAGCCTGCTTATATTTGTTCCTGTTTGAAAAGAGGATTAACAAGACGATAATTTTATCCTGTTAAAAGGTGAGGATAATTTTATCCTTTAATTATTTCTCTTATATATATTATATATTATGACATTAAACATCTCTGAGAGAGAAATAATGTTTTCTTCAACTACTATTCGCTCATGCAAGCAACATTTCAAAACCCTTAATTTGACGCATTTTTTCATGACCAGAATCTTAAATTGAGATGATCTTGCGTATATAAATTTTGATATTTTTTTCCTAATAAACAGCTAAATGCTTCACGCTATATTTATTACCAATTAATAGTGATCGGTCCCAACTTTTAAGATAATAGAGAAAATCATAGCTAAGTTTTCTAATTCTCAACTCCATTCGCACTTGAAACCATTTGAGAGCAACCATTTGTTGAATCAACATGTACTAGTTAAGTGTATCAAAAGAAAAAGAAACGGTAAGAAAAGAGAAACAAATATATAAGAGATTACAAATGTTTCCAGTTCATACTTGCATAAATAATAAATATTAATTGTGCTGATGATAGGAATGGATTTCAATTTGTTGTTGTGGTTATATTGTCATGCAGGACAGAGCAAGAAGAGTTATGAATGTCAAATTTTTTGCATGTTTTTAGACTGACTAGTAGAATTATTGTAAAATCCTACTAATCTCCACCAAAGGTTAGATCCCTTTTTAGAAAGTCAAGATATATTAGCTTAAATTTCAAAAATGTGTGCATTTCAAATTGTTCGTTTGAATGCCAGATTTATAAAATTATTGTAAAGATAGATATATTTAATAACTTGTGGTAGAAAAATTCTTTGTGAAAACAATCACTACAAGAATGTTGGGTTCTAGAGGCATTTAAAAATGCACCAAAAGTCTTAAAAATGCCACTCTTGACATCTAACGGCGTTTGCGAAGTGATGCAAATTTCTGTGTCATTAAAGATACATGGTGGCATTTTTTACACTTTTAATGGCATTTATAAATGCCACTAACCTGATCGAAATGGAGGCATTTAATAGTGCCGCAAAAAGATATTTATTATATAAATGCCTCTGAAGCTCACCAGTTGCGCCAATTCCAAATTGCTTTCATAATAATTGCTAAGTGCTTCATGTCACCTAAGTAAATGCCGCCTAATAATAAAAATGTTGTCAAATATATAGAAAAAAATGCCTCAATAGGTTACAAAAAAAATATGCTGAAAATTCCATTGAAAATGCCGCTATTCAAAGTAAAAAATGCCTCGCTATGTTATGGATTATTATAGCATGTTTTATTGGATATTTAGAACCTTTATGTTATGATTTTCTACTTTAAGAAGCTATTGCATAAGAAACATTTTAAATCCATAATATAGATTGCACATGTCAATAACCAAAGCAAGATTAAAACCTTAATATCACAAAATGCACTTAATTAACTAACCAAAAGTCATACCAACTATCTTTGATATATTTTGATATATAGTTAACAATCCAACAAAATATCTACAAGTTGAAATTGAATTCTAAATAAAAAAAAACATAATTTTGCTGTCATGCGGCCAAAATAATGTATATAAAAAACATGGAGTATTTTCTCACAGGTCATGACTGGAGTTTTTACATACTTGTCACCTAGACAGCAAAAAGAAAAACAAAATGAAGAACATATTAGAATAAATAGATGACAAGTTTATAAATTATTTTACCCTCTGAATAAAATTAAGTCAATTAAAGCAAGGAATGATGGAGAAGGGAAAAATCTTAAAGATTACTTGTATGAAAAGCTCTAATAAAAGTTTCAAATTACCAATTGTTTTGGCCATGTGATATGCTGCCCCTTGGAATCTCCCATAATTTTTAGATTTCCATAGGCACATAGCATCCTTTTGGTTCTATTCATCTTTTTCTAGAAAAAAAAGTAAAACGGAAAACGTATATTAAGACAAAGGGAGATAATATATAAATACTGTCATTGTATCGTTGTCGATATCGACATTATTATTCAAATTAAATGAGTTATTATTCATGTTAACGATTTATTTATGCAACTTATTTATACTATATTTTGATTATTCAGTATCGATGACGGTATCAATGATGACATTTTACAAACATTTTCCTAAGACAAAATATTATTCATCTATTGAACTGTATCACACTGTCGTACGTAACAATAAAACAGAAACTACCTTATTGAAGGAAACCTTCTAAGATTTGTTCCTAATCAACTCCTACAAATAAGAGAGATAAAAATTGCATGTGACGACAAGTAGTGAACTTAAAGAAATGAAAAATTTGATTAATAAATTGCAAGGTCCATCTTTTATCTAAAGTATCCCAAGCTCATGATGGTTACTGTATTAGGCAGTCAAATTATGCATTTTAGTCCCTCTAATTACCAAAAATGAACCAAATTCCAGAACTAAAAATGCATATTTTGGCCCCTCTAATTACACAAATTAATCAAATTGCATAACCAGATTTCAAAACTTGACCGTGAGAAAATGACAAAAATGATAACAAAAATACCTTATTGAAGATTCTACTATGATTATGACTAGTAATGTGGATCCAACAATTTCACAAGTGGACAATCTATATGAGAAAAAAAGAACATCGAGAACATCGAAAGCTGAATGAAGTCATGAAATTAAATAAAAACAGAAAAATTACCACCTCGTCAGCAACCTTAGCAAAGCTTTTTGAGCCTGCAGTATGAGTTGTTTTGAAGTTCCTTCCTGCTGGCTTTATTTCTCTTACTTTTTTCCTGCCAATACAATTTCTGCAAATTACAAGCTGACATGATTCTAGTAATAAAGCTGATATATATTATTAAGCAAAATCAGCCAAAACTTCATTTCCACTTATCAAGAGATATTGTGCTGGTAGGGACATAGTTGCATTGTAAAACTATAACATAGAAGTACAATTAAAACCTCATATAATTAACAAAAAGAACCTATATTGTACTGCATTACTAAAAAACTATTCCACAACAAGATGGAAGATTTGTACCAGTCTGATAGTATTTCATTACCCAAAACCTTTTGATATAATAGTCAATAAAAAGATAAGAGACTGGAAAAAGACAGCTTCTTAAAACTGCACATGAGCAAGTCATAAAAAAGACAATAAGCAGGATAAAAGAGGAGCAATTCTTGATAACCACATGAGAGATGAATGATACATACTTTGTGTCCTTACTGCAATTACTGGTACAGAATTAAAGAAGAATATTGAGAGAGAGAGAGGAGACATGGGAATATTGAGAGGGAGACAGGAAGTAAAATAGAAAATACATCTAACTTATCTCTTTCCAATTTATTAGACCTATTTCAGAAATTACTAGATTTGGTTGTATGTATTTTTCCTATAATGCCCTTCTCTAATCACAGGACACTTCAATTTTTTTTCCACAAAAAACAATGTATTGAAGCAATTATCTTATTATTTCATTACATTTAGATAACAAATTATTTCAAAGTTAGGGCAATCTACTATATGCTGACTACTAGTTGGTCTAATGTGATGTGGTATATAGTAAGGAAAAGAAAAAAAAGGAAAATTTTGGTTTCTGTTATGATGTGGTACACTTTTATGAAATGAAAAAATTATCGATGCTTCAATATCAGAATGAAATAATGGAAATTGTCAAATTTTGGCTGATTAAAACTCTTGGAAAGATTAGGGTAATTTCTAACATACTATTCGTATAAGTTCAGTATTTTCTTTTTTGTAATTAGACCCTTTAAAAGTTTAAATTGTGAAATTAATAATTAGACTTCTAAACCTGTAAGTAATGCTTGAACAGTACTAGATAAAGAAAGTCCACGAAAGAAATGCCTACTGGCAGCAACTTCAGAAAATCTTTCATTTCTATTTCAGCACTGAATTAAACAGACTAACTCAATTTCTTAGCAATTGGAACAACAAAAGACTGGTTTAGCTATACTGACATGGCCAAGTACAGGTTTAACCATCAAATAAAGGCACAATCACCTAAGATTATTTCTGCTAAATATGAACTTCACATTTCAAACGTTACAACAATTAGCACAAATGCAGTCTTTAAAAATGGAAACTCAATCTGTAAGCTTAAATAGTTGATAAAAGTCATGCACACAAATTGCTTGCCCTCCTACAAGTATGTCATGTCATACAACACGACAATACCCCAGAAAAGAAAATGCATTTTATTAAACTTCCAAACAAGCTCAGTGTCTTCTGGAAATAGACCAGAAAGTATGAAGGTATCTATTTAGGATAGCAGACCACAACTCTGCATACTCACTTAGATGCACACAACATGTTCGACAAAAAGTCCCAAAAGAAAAACGCGACTACATCATTCCAATCCAGCATCGACTAGAAAAGAGGAGGAATAAGAGAGCGAAGGACAGAAAGAACGTACCTTGTCTAGGAGCCGAGGGTCGGAGGAGTCACTGGAGGGAGAACTATTGCCTCTTACATCGACCTGGCAGCACACGCTCCTCGGCCTCCGCAAGGTTTTTCGTGTAGATAAAGGAGCAAGGGATCAGAGAAGAGGAACAGGAGGGGTTCGTCGAGGAGAGGACGCGGAGATGAGGCGACAGGTCGCGAGCTGCGTGTGGGGTTTTAGAGGAGAAATGGAGGTGAGAAGTAATATTTTGGAGATTATAGCTGGAGATGGCGGGATTAGGCATCTTGGTTGGTGACGCTACGGTATTTTTTTTTTTTTCTTGGGTCTTCGTCGGCATTTCTCAATTTACGGCATTTTCATTTCTACTAAATTAGATGCGGAAGTGTATGCAGGCATTTTTACTTTTGTTGTCAATATAATGCCGCCCAATAGCAGAATTCTTGTAGTGAATGTGTAACATGTCTTTAATTGAGCGTTAGCAAATAACTAGATTTAATTTATAATTATACTTCAATTGAACCCTAATCAGTAATCCCAACTTGGACTTGGACTTGGACTTGGACTTCAATTACAACATGTCTTCAAGGAGCTGGCATGGATATCAATGAGCATATCGACTTGGACTTCGATGTGGAGGACCTCATCGATGATGAGGACCTCCTTGATGATATGCAAGTTGACTTCTGATACAAGCCCCAACTGGCAGTATTCTTTGTCAGGGTTAGTTACAAAGTTTTGTTTTTTGTTTTGGCTCTGATTAGTTCAGTAGATGTTTTTGCTTTGTTCTTGCTTTGTTCAGTTCAACAGAGGTTCTGGTTAGCTAGTTCTTGTTAGTTAATTGTTGGTTTTTAAAGTGGATTTTGCTATTTGTTTTATGAAAAGGGGCTTTTTTGTTGACTAATGAATGAATTAATCTCTCTTTTATCTTGGAATGTACGCGGTATTGGTGACTCCACTAAGTGTTCAGTGGTTAAGAGTACAATTAGAGATGCCTCATGTAAACTTGTTTGTCTTTAGGAGACCAAGTGGGATGTGTTTAATTTATTTAAACTTAGGCAGGTTTGTCCTCCTAGATTTAACATGGGACATGCCTCCAATGCCGGCCATTAATTCAAAAGGCGGAATATTAATAGCATGGACTAATGTTTTTTCCTTCATAAATACATACACACATAATTACTCATGTACAGTAACATTATCTTCTAATAGCACACATCAAGAGTTCATGTTAACAAATGTGTATGGTCCAACCGATAATTCATCCAAGCTAGCTTTCCTTCAAGAATTGCGGGATATTCGGAATACAAATGAATTACCGTGGTTAGTAGTAGGGGATCTCAACTTGCTTAGGAATACTCGGGAAACAACGAGCACCACTTACAATTTGGGAACAATAATGGAATTTAACCATTGTAGTGAGGAACTGTTGAGAAATAAAGAAAATTAGAGGGAGGATTAGTCTCAGAAATACTTCATCATCGACTAATTAAGGAAAATGGGAGTTCATATTTTTAGACAAAATAGACATCTCAACCTTTTTCCTTTTTTTCCAGAAATATTACTGTTGGATACTCATAGTACCAACGGTACAATAAAGGTTACCGTTATTTATCTGTAAAGACCTATATAAGGCATTGTAACTGACAACTGTATATGATATACATAGATAATATTACTCATCATCTCAGATTGTTAATTATAAAAACTATCATGGTATCAGAGCAACTCTGATTCCTAGCTTCCGCAAAATCGATAGAAAGAAATTGACCAGAGAAACCAATCAGGCAACTCAGTGAAAATGGCAGATGATACAACAACCCAAGAAATTACATCTCATCACAAATACCGTCCAGATTTTAACTCATCTCAAAGACTCACCAACGTACCATTGAATGGAAAAAATTACATTCCTTGGGCCAAATCTGCGAGAGTCTCACTCAAAGGGAAAGGACTCTTGGGGTTCATCACCGGCGACAAGAAAAGACCTGATAAATCAGGAGATGCCCAAGAAGATTGGGACATCGCCGATGGCCAAACTGTCACTCTGATAATGAACTCTCTCGAACCCCAACTGTCAGAAATATTCTGCTATTACGACACAGCAACTGAGCTGTGGCAAGCTATTGAAAATCAGTACAGCAACCAGAAAAATCATTCACATGTCTACCATCTCAAAAAAGAAATCGCGAGATTGAGTCAAGAAAACAGATCTATACCCGAGTTAATCGGGCATGTAAGAGCCAAATACCAAAAACTGAAAATGTTCAGACCATCAACCACTGACCTGGAGGTGCTCAAAGAAAGAGAAGAGACAGATCAAGTCTACACTTTCCTGGCTGCTCTCGACTCGAGCTACGAAGCAATCAGAGCTCAGATTCTACTCTCAGAGAGGAAGCTGACATTTGCGAGTGTCACTGCTCTCATCCAACAAGAAGACTCGAGACGAGCAGCTATGGGCACCTCCGACCTAAACCCTAGGTCAGAAGGCCATGCATTCTCAGCCTCGACCTTCTTCTCACATAAAGGCAAGGGAAAGGGGGAAATAGAAAAGTGCACACACTGTAAAAGAGACGGTCACTCTCAGGACAAGTGTTGGGTACTCCATCCCCACCTCCGGCCAAGGCGAGGAGGAGATCGAGGAGATCGCAAGAAAGGATTCTCAGCGGCGCGAGACAGAGACGAAGAGCGAGAGGGGGAGAAGAAGGGATTCTTCTCAGCAACGCAAGAGTCAACAATTAGGTCTGGGCCCAGCTCAACAGACTCCACTCAGACCCAGCTTTCATCCCTCTTTGCGCAGCTGGCCCAAATCCAAGAGATGTTGGGCCATAAAGGTCCAAACTCTCATCACTCTTTATTTTCAAATAAAAAACCTGATCCAGCCCAAAATAAACTCAGTTTAACCAATAAAATTGAGCCCGAATCTGGAATTGAATTAAGGACCAATTTTGTTAATGTCAAATATGCAGAAAAATTTCGGAAAAAAAATTGTGAAACTTGGATACTTGACTCAGGAGCAACTGACCATATGACCGGAAATTTAGGTTTGCTAAAAGGGTACAAAAAATTGATAATGGGCAATATTTCAAAGTTGCTAATAATGAAAAAATGCAAATTAAAGGATGGGGCTTAGTTAGCTTATTCCAAAAGAATTATTTGCAAGATGCATTCTATGTTGAAAATTGCACCATCAATTTATTATTCGTTAGTAAACTTTCACGAGATTTAAATTGCGAAATTATTTTTAAACCCAATAGTGTCATTTTTCAGGACTTAGTAACCAAGGAGAAGATTGGTGAAAGTTCATTTGAAAATGGTCTCTATTTCTTGAATTGTAATAAATCTAGTTTTTGCACTCAAAAGAAAGAGAATTTGAGCAATCTTTGGCACAAAAGAGTAGGACATCCATCCGACAAGATTTTAAAATTCATGTTTAATTTTTCTAGATTAGATTGTAGCAAGTGTGAAGTTTGTAAGCTTGCTAAGCATACCAAACTTCCTTTTTGTGTCTCTAATTCCAAAAGTGAAAGTATATTTGAATTAGTTCATTCGGATGTATGGGGACCCGCTCCAGTTACTTCGTATAATGGTTATAAATATTTTGTTACCTTTATTGATGATTTATCACGTACTACTTGGGTTTATCTAATGAAAAATAAAAGTGAAGTTTTTTCTCACTTTCAAGAATTCACTAATCTTGTAGAAACTCAATTTAATAAAAAAATTAAAATTTTAAGAACGGATAATGGAACGGAATTTGTCAATCAAAACCTTTCAAATTTTTTAAAAAATAAAGGAATTATACATCAAACTTCTTGTGTTTATACTCCCGAACAAAATGGTGTATCCGAACGAAAAAATCGTCATCTTCTTGAGATGACAAGAGCTCTTTTATTTCAAAGTAATGTTCTAAAATATTTTTGGTCCGATGCCGTTCTCACCTCTACTTACTTAATAAATCGGTTGCCAAGTGCCATTTTAAAATTTAAAAGCCCATTAGAAATTATCTATCAAAGAAAAATTAACATTGAACATTTAAGGGTGTTTGGATGTACATGCTTTATCTATAAAAATAAAATCGATAAACTTGATTTTACCTCTATTAAAACCATTTTCTTAGGTTTTTCTAATGAGAAAAAGGGGTATAAATGCTATGATCCAACAACAAAAAAACTTCATATTTCAAGAAATGTGACATTTTTTGAGGATGATCCGTTCTTTAAAAGAAATAAAAAAGTTGGTGAGCAAGTTGATAAAAATGATTTTGTGCTCCCATATATTACTAACCATGAACAAAGAGAAGTCTTTGTAGAGAATACTAATAATATAGGTAATAAACATCAAGATGAGGAAGAAGATGGATAAGTAGAAGAAGCAGAGATTAACGAGCAAATTGAAAATAATCAAGAGGAAATGATTTCCATAAGAAGATCAATTCGAAAAGCTCAACCTTCCACAAGGCTACGGGACTTTGTAACGTATGCGGTACAATATCCTATTCAAGATTATATTTCTTACAAAAATATTTCCAATGAACATTATGCCTTCTTAAATACTCTCTCAAAATTAGAAGAACCAACTACCTATGAGAAAGCCAAAGAAGAACCAAAATGGCGTGAGGCAATGGAAGAGGAACTCCATGCCTTAGAAAAAAATCATACTTGGGAATTATGCACCTTACCAAAAAACAAAAAACCGGTTGATTGTAAATGGGTGTATAAAATCAAATATCATAGTAATGGTACCATTGAACGGTACAAAGCTAGATTGGTTGCTAAAGGTTACACTCAAACATATGGCATCGATTACCATGAAACTTTCGCACCGGTTGCCAAAATGAATACCGTAAGAATTTTATTTTCTATTGCAATTAATAATGGTTGGAACCTTCATCAAATGGATGTTAAAAATGCTTTTCTTCAAGGAACCCTTGAAGAAGAGGTTTACATGACCTTACCTCCCGGTCACAAAAAGAAAAATATCTCTAATTTTGTTTGTAGGTTAAAAAAATCTATTTATGGATTAAAGCAATCTCCAAGAGCTTGGTATGGAAAACTCAGTCATTTCTTACTCTCATGTAATTTTAAAATTAGTGGAGCCGATTCATCTTTGTTTATTAGACATGATGCCAATGGTACAACCGTGATTTTAGTTTATGTTGATGACATAATTATAACCGGAAACAATCAAATAGAAATTGATTGCATAAAAGGGAACTTAAAAGAAAATTTCGAAATCAAAGACTTGGGCAAATTAAAATATTTTCTAGGGATAGAAATTGCTCATTCCTCAAAAGGGCTATTTATATCTCAACGAAAATACATTCTTGATTTGCTCAAGGAAACCGGTAAACTAGGTTGTAAGCCTACCACAACCCCAGTTGATGCTAATATAAAGCTCAATACCGAGGATGGTGAACCATTAAGCAATATAAATCAATTTCAAAGGCTTATAGGAAAATTAATCTATTTAACTGTGACTAGACCGGATATATCATTTGCGGTAAGTCAGATTAGCAAATTCATGCATGCACCAAGAACACCACATTTAACTGCCATTAATAGAGTATTAAGGTATCTAAAGGGTTCTCCCGGAAAGGGAATTTGGATGCGGAAAAATGGTACTAATGCAATATGTGGCTATTCCGATGCAGATTGGGCCGGAAGTTTTGATAGAAAATCAACGACCGGTTTTTGCATATTTGTAGGCGGAAATTTAGTCACATGGAAGAGCAAAAAGCAAAATGTCGTGGCACGATCAAGTGCAGAAGCGGAGTATCGAGCAATGGCTTCCACCACAAGTGAACTAACATGGGTCAAACAATTACTAGCCGACTTGAATATCAAAACCGAAGGACCAATGAAAATGTTTGGTGATAACCAAGCGGCAAGGCACATTGCGGCTAATCCTGTATTTCATGAGCGGATGAAACATATTGAAGTAGATTGCCACTTCGTGAGAGAAAAAATTCAAGCCAAAGAAATTGAGACTCCATTCGTCAAGAGTCAAGATCAATTGACGGATGTATTCACCAAAGGCTTATGTACAAGGGTCTTCGAAGATATTATAAGCAAGCTCGGATTATTTGATATTTACAATCCAAGCTTGAGGAGGAGTGTTGAGAAATAAAGAAGATTAGAGGGAGGATTAGTCTCAGAAATACTTCATCATCGACTAATTAAGGAAAATGGGAGTTCATATTTTTAGACAAAATAGACATCTCAACCTTTTTCCTTTTTTTCCAGAAATATTACTGTTGGATACTCATAGTACCAACGGTACAATAAAGGTTACCGTTATTTATCTGTAAAGGCCTATATAAGACATTGTAACTGACAACTGTATATGATATACATAGATAATATTACTCATCATCTCAGATTATTAAATACAAAAACTATCAGGAACTATCTATCTCGGAAGTTCCTCTCAGGGGAAGGATGTATACCTACTCAAATAAACGTCCAACACCAACACTATCTAAACTTGTTAGGGTTTTTGTCTCTAATCACTGGAACATGCAGGCAGGCTCCTTGCTAACTCAAACATTGTTCGACTTACCTGCCTTTGTATATGACCACGCTCCACTAAGATTAGCTATCAAAAAAGAGGTGATAAAGAGAACAAAACATTTCATGTTTGAGAGGTACTGGTTGAACTACCCTGAAATTAAGCAAATTGTGCAAGTAGCATGGGATTCGATAAAACCATCCTCAATAAAAGCAGTCGTATTCCCGTACAGATCGAATGCGGTAAAGAAAGCTTTTAAAGCTTGGGCAAAGGAAAAATTTAGAAGTCCACGATTGATGTTAGCTAATACAAAATTAGTAATAAAACGACTAGACTGGGCAGAGGAATTCTGATTGCTTACCTTACAAGAATTCCGTCTTAGAATAAAATTAAGGGAGCATGCGTATCGACATCAAATAATCACCGATTATTACTTTTGCATTCTTTCTAATTGATTTTTATTCATTCTTTATCATATATAGTTACCTTTAAGTTACTTTTCCATTCTTCTAATCATTGATTCTTACTATATTGCATATTGCATTCTTTCTAATTGCTACTTTTCATTTTAGTCAGTTCAAATGGACATTTATAGCTACCAGGGGGCACTTTCTGTCGATAAGGTATTTTCCTTTTGAAAATACATATTTTTTTAGTGCCCAAGCTATGGTTGTATATCAATTATAATTGACATCAAGCTTTTCCTTTATGCTTGTTGTAATTGGTTTTAATTTTCGCAAGATGAGCTGAATTTAATTATGGTTCATACATACTACGTACGCTAGGAATAGTCCAGGTTGTTGGTCATGATTTGTCTTTGGTTCCAGTGTTCTTGATTAAGTGGATGCAAGAATTCTTGTGGGATGTAGGCCTGGATTTGCTCTGATCTAATAAATATGGAATATTAAGCTGAAGATGATAGCTAGTACCGTAAAGAAATGTAGTTTTCTGAAACGTTTGGGCTAGTATCACCTTATGGAGGGTTTTTGAAACGGTATAATTTTCTTCGGTTGTAGATTTGCACAGGGGATCGATAATGTAGACTGGTATGATAATTGATAAGAAGTTACAATTGAACAAATTGCTGAGTTACTAAACAGATTTCTACTGCATGCAATTTCAGAATGGAAAATGCAAGCTGACTGCTATGCGCATTCAACAAGTTAATTTTACTCATTTTTCAGTTTTGAATACTTAAATTATTTTTTAGATATGTACATCAGAGAGTAAAGCCAAAGTGTTCTTAGGAGTACGGAGTTTCTCGGTATTTCTAACTCAAAAATCTATCAAATAGACTTCAAACGAAAAATTCAAATTGCTCAATAAATTTTTCATATCAAAATCTTATAGGATACCGAAATTTTCTATTTTTAAGATTTTCTAACTATTTATTTCATATTTTTTAACATGACTTATTTTTATATACAAAAATTCATTATTTTATTATTATTATTAGAGTCATATCAAAAATTCAAAATAAATAGTTAGAAAATTTCAGTATCCTATAAGATTTTAATATGAAGAATTTATTGAGCAGCTTGAATTTTTCGTTTGAAATCAATTTAATATGTTTTTAAGTTAAAAACACCAAAGAACTTCATACTCCTAAGAGCACACTAACTTTATTCTACATCAAAATATTTATTAATTTGTACATGTAGTGGTAACTTCACAAATAAAATGATATGTAATAGAATTATATTGTATGTCTTTGAAGTCTATTGCACAAAATATTGATATCTAATTTATTGAATGAATGAGTGCTCGATCTCAGGGGACCGTGGGTTTGATCATCCAATCCCTCCTTTTTTTTAATTTATTATTTTATCTTTAACGGCGTTTTGGATGGGGAAATGACAGCATTTCAAAACAAAAGAGCGTCGCTTTGATGTGCTAAGAGTTCCTTTTAATCGACAATATAAAGCGTTGCAATTCATAGGCTAATCCCAGGATTTTACAGAGAAACGCCACGAAAATATACCCGACACGAGGAAAAGTCGCTATAGGAAAAATCGGGATGCATTTCATAAACATCGCTAAATGTCTGGGTAAACGCCACGAAAGACCTTTACCGACTCTCTGATCTCCGGCGTCAGGAAAAGTGTCAGTAAAAGCGCATAATGGCGTTTTCTGCTGCTTATTGTGGCTTTTTCGAACGCCGGTAAATGCCAGGTTTCCTGTAGTGCTGGGTAGGGGAACTGAACTCAAGTGTAGCAGTGTAATTAATGAGCTTTTCTATATATCGATCAGTATGTTAGAGATAAACATTATGTAGATAAATACTAAGTTTTTCTTGTAAGTTCGTTAGATGCCCTTGATTAGACTTAACATTCTTTAATTAGTTTATATCGTCAGTGTTTTCCATGTGAGAGGTGATTGGTAGTGTTGTTATACCAACCTGCATGGACAATATGAGGAATACAAATGTATAACATGTATGTATCCTATTAGCCCTAATAAATACTATCAGTTGAATTAATATATTACAGGTATGTTACTTGCCTTTGTTTTAATTTCTTCTTACTTAGGAGTACAGGTCGTGTATATGTTCAGCTTGAGCATACAGTTTAGTTACACAAAAACCTTTTAATTCTATTGATTAGTGTTATATCTCTTCCATTTTCTCTGAATTAATATAATGGGTCAACAAAAACCTTTTCAATTAGTTTGTAGAATTAACCGTAGCCCACCATATTTAATTTTTAATCCTCAATTTTTTTGAGGAAAAAATAACCCTCAATTATTATACATAAAAGCCCAATTGCACAAAGAGTAAACCAAAACATGCATATATGGAAACAAACTTGTGTATGTTGATTTCTTAATTGGAATACTTGTGAACTAGTAAATTTATTTGCTTCATGAAAATAATTTTGCAGAATAATTGATAATTTTATATTTCTTCTGTAGGAAACCACAATCGATCTTCCGATGAGATTGAGGTAAATTCCCATATATGCAATAACTTTATTTATTATTATTATTTTTTTTGCATGTGCCTAAGTACTAATACAGTTTCAACTTAATTTCAATTAAAGCAAAGTATAATAGATGATATTGTTGGAAATATAATATTACAAACTCAAAATTTTATTCACAATACTCTGTTATATATCTTTAAATCAATTCATTAGTTTTTATTCTCTCATTCACATTTGATCCGGTCAATTTGTTTGATCGGTTACCCATTCAATTACATAAAATCCATACAATTATAATATTATTATAATAATTAAGTACACCATTGATGTCTTCAGTTTTTGGGTATTTGCTCTCTTCCGTTATCTCTATCAATAGTGATTCATCTCCTTTATTAAATTAATTCATTGAATTAATTTGTTGACTAGCCGTTTGATTGGTCTAGCTTCCATGCTCTATATATTTATGTACAGAGTTCTCAAAAAATTACGCCGTATCAAAGATACGGCACATGTTGGGGGCGATACGGCACGGCGTATTAAAACGTGTCATATTATACATATTGTGTGCCGTGCCGTTATCTGTACTGTGTTGGATTTTTGTCGTCGGAGGCACGACACGGCACAGAAACACGCGTAGGCACGTTTAGTACGGATATGTATGTTTAGCACGGATAGGCATAGTATGTACGGATTGTAGGTCGTTGAATGTTAATCGGACGCTTGATTTTTGTAATTTGTTGACGGGATTTTGTAATGGAGATTAACAAATAAGCTAATATGATATTTGTCCGCAGTTTGCGTGCCCCACAGCACCCCCACCTCATTAGCAATATTAAATATTCTCAAAATAATGTATCTCAGTAAACACAGTTTAATTTAAAATTCAAATTCAAATTTATTTGTTGCTAAAAAAATAATTTTCGGATTTTTTTGCATTTTTTTCCAATTGTTTCTTTAATTTTTTTAGCGGCAAATAAATTTAAAATTTTTGAATTTTTTTTAAATTTTTTTAAGATTTTTTCCGAATTTTTTATATTTTTTTATGAATTTTCCGAATTTTTTATATTTTTTTATGAATTTTCCGAATTTTTTTCCTACCAAATACATTTAGCACGGTTAAAGCATGTATAGCACAGCGTGTCAACTCGATACGGCACTGTTAAAGCACGTATAACACGACGTGTCAACTTGATATGGAACGGTTAAGGCACGGCACGTTTAGCACAGCGTATCGAATTGACACGGCACGTATAGCACGCCGTACCGCCATCTCCCCATTTTTGACACGGTACGGCACGCACGTAAAAAAAAATCCATACCATGCGACGGCACGTTATTTTTTTAACACCGCACGCACGTATTAAATTCTCTATTTATATATCATTTCCCATCAAATAAGATATACGGAAAAGAATAGTGAGTTTTGATACAGCAATGGACAGAAAATATTCCTCAAATTATTGATCAAATAATTCTTCAATTTTATTCCTAAATACCATTTCAATATATTTCCCTAGATATTGTGGAGCTATTGTTAACCACTTTTATGATCGTGCTATAAGAAGTGACAATTCCGGATTATTTTAATTGATTTCAAGTATTATACATAAAAGGCAGAATATGTTTGAGAACAGTGACAATATCACGATCCGGATAATATATTCTAATTATATATTTTAATTTATTTCATTTTATTTGTAGCTATCCGAATTTACAAAAATTAGTTACAACAAATATATCTGAAATTCAAAGTTTGATTGACGAGCAATTATTGTAATTGTTTCTTTCTTTGAAAAAAAAATACATCTCTATTAAGGAATTAGCAACTTAATTAGATAGCATATATATATATATATATACATATATATATATATATATATATGTATATATATATATATATTAGCTTAGTAATTCTATTTTGAGAAAATGTAGAATAAAAGTACCCATAAGAGTGTGTGGCTCTGGATGTCCGAAACAAATTATGCACTTAACTCAATTTTTTTTTTCCAAAATTTGACAATATGAATTTTTAGTATGAGGTTGATTACATCAAAATTAGTCAACTTGTCCTGTTTGCATACTAATGTTGTATCACCGATTTCTGGAACAAATTTGAGTGAACGAGCAAGTGAGCAACTACGTTGTTTTTCTTTCTTCTTTTTTTTTTGCATTTTAAATGATATAACAACTTCTTCTTTTTTTGGTTTTAGTTGAATATAGATACCTTCATCGTACATCATAATTATGTGTTTAGAATTTAATTTAATAGCAACTATATTATTCATTTTTTAAATATGACTTGACGAAGTGTATTTGGGGAAATTAATAGTGAAGGATAAACCAAAAAAGTTAATAGCAAATGAAGTCTTGAATCAATTCCGACTAAATCAAACGAGATATATATATATATATATATTTGTTTTATAATATGCCTTAAGAAATTAATATTTAGTTTAATAATTTTATTATTCAATTTATTTGTCGATCGCGTAAGTTAATTGTTTGTGCTGAGGAGGTGAGTTTTCTTAAAATTTAATCAGATGATTCGAATTATATCTCTGCCTATATCGTTCATGTAACTATACTATTTGAAACAAAAACACACACACACACACACACACACACACACAAAAGTAGTACTTTGAAAAAGAAAATTTCAAAAAGAAAGTCGCCTAGGCAGGCAGTGACGGACGAGTGGGACACAGACCTTGCACTAAGCTCTCGACGTGTCTGCGCCTCGTAAAACCAAAGCGATGATTGATTTCTTTTGCTCCATCTCCATACTCTCTTCTACACTTCTGCCTCCCAGGCTCCCCACTTCCCGAAAGAAAAGAGCGAAGAAAGAACGTCAGTAACAGATCAGAGCCTGAGTTGAAAACAAGAAACGATGGCGGATAAGCCGAGCCGAGGGCTGATTTTGTACGGCGACGGTCTGGCGTCGCTCATCTCCCCCTCGCATTGCCATCTCCATTCCTTCGCCTCTCTCTCCTCCTGCGGCTTCCTCTCCCTCCGATCTCCCCCATCGCAAGGTCAATCTCCTCTCTCCTTTCCTCTCATCAATTCCTCGGGAGTGAAGTAAAATTGGGATTACTAACCTTCGATCGGGTTTAATTTCAGACTCTATAGCCGACGGCAGGACAGCTCGAGATTTCGCACAGTTACTTGATGCGTACGATTTCTACATTGCCAAGGTCGCACTTCTCTTCGCTATCTTATCTTAAAAGAAAGAAACAAGTAACAAATATAACAAATCCTTTCTGACATAAATCCTGTTGTTATTTCAGAACGGGCAGAGTAACGAGTCTGGTTCTCGCACTGATCTGAAACAGAATACTGTACCTGAATTACCAAAAAGGTAACAACTTTAAATCGCTGCAGTTTTCAGATGATGAAACAATGCATACTTACTACTATACTAGGACTCAGTACTGACAGACAGCATTTTCCTCTAATTATGTGATGAAACCCCCATCTAATCAATTAAGCATCAACGGACCTGTCAATTACTTCTGACCTTCGGGCATCCTAAATCTTGCAAAGAAGAATTCATTCTCCTCTTTTTAACTCAATCATACTTATATCTCACATGTTTAAATAAACATCAAGAATGAGCTTATAGAAAATTCAAACAAAACATATGCTGTCTTTATCCATTATGGTTAGAATTTAATTATTGGCGTTGGGATCTTTGCTGTATGCAAAAGAAAAGTAGCACATTCTTGAGAGTGTTCTTACTATAACATACTTTGAGCTTCTTCATCCACATTCTAATCTTTCCTTTTGACATTATTAATTTAATTTTTCAGGTTTATGGGCCTCAGAGCTGCCATATTTAGCAGCTCCCCTAGCATAATTTCTCTGGCATCCGACCTTGCTCTCTCTACTCTTCAACTGGAGGAAACTGAATGCTTAGAATTACCTTCTCAGCTTCTCTCCCTTCTAGGGTTCTCTGGACCAAATGTACTAGATGCATCTGAATATGATTTGATATTTTTACATATAACCTCGGAGACCATAAAGACCCAGAAAAGGAAAAATGCAGCCGACTGGCTTGACCAGTTAGTAGGGGCGATATTGGAAATTGCTAACCCTGGTTCAGCTGTATCGTCCCGGCTCCACCTCTCTGTTGTCTTGAGCTATGAAACGTTGTCAGATAGGACCCGTGTCTCCCTAGTAGAAGATATGAACTCTGACTTGGGTTTACTTCGGCCACGCCAGAGTTATACCATGAAGGACGGGAAGCCTTTGGATGAAATTAGGTAACCAAATTATTTATTGCATCAAATGTTTAGTTACTGCTACAGGCATAATACAGATACACAAAGGTTAGTATCTCTTTAGTAGTTGGTTGTTTGAAGAGAAACTTGCACAAGGGAACCACTGCTATCAAGGATTGGCAGATAAACCTAACTTGAGAATGGATGTTTTTTTCTTATTTGAAAATAATGAAAATAGGTTGAGCTCTTCTTCTATGGAGTGTTTACAAATGTAAAAACATAATGTATTCTCAATAAAAGGATATTATTTTCTTTTGTAGGCATGATTATCCAATGCTGGTTGCACAGTGGCAGGATGGGGTGACAAGGAGAGACCTGGCCAATGCATTTACCTTTGAGGAATTCAACAAGGTATCTTTTGTTATTCCTGATCAAATACTAAGAAAAATGCCTTTTCTAACCTAACAGATCACCAAATTGCTGATAGTATCTAATAGTTGGACTTGCATTGAAACCACCTTTTGTCAACTTATTCACTTCATATTGGTACTGTATTGTTTTGCATTTGTATGCTGGCTTGTAATCAATAAATTTTGCTTAATATGTTTACTCTGCCCAATGATGCAAAAAATAAAAGAAGAAAAACTAAGATGGCTATTCCATGGGAGCTTTCTTTCTCTGCTTGAGAGTAAATGGAGTTTCCATTGGAGAGGCAAGTAGTACAGTCAACTAATTGCATTGATAGAACCGCAGGCCTAGCACAGCGGTGATAGGCCTCACCTCTCTACGGAGAGATGCAGGTTCAAGTCCCTCAAGTGGCATTTGAACAGAAACAAATGCCGGGGTTAAAGGGAGCCCTTATATCAAAAAAAAAAAAAATTACTGCATTGATTGCCATGCTAGAAGTGGCTGTGATTGGTAACAGATGAACTGAAATTTGAGTTAATAATTGTGTGAGTTACAGTGAAATAACTCCTTCACTGGAAATATTATAAATGGCTTAACCAAACAATACAGTAGGCATTTTCCTAGAGTGTTACCACTTTGGCACGCTCAACAGAATAGCTTCAATTTGAAGTTGGAAACTTCAGGTTCCAAAATGGTAAATAAGCCATACTTCAGGACCATTTGTGATTTTACTCTTTTAGAAAAATTATTAAATCCCACGATTAGAGATGCGAAGACTGCCATAATGATGCGAAACCTACTTGCTTCTGGGTCTGTACAGCACTATTCTTGCACTAATCCTTGCACGATCCAAACGTACCCTTGGAGTTTATATGCTTTGAAAACTACGGTGGTGCTCTCTTAATTCAGTCCGTCAAATCTAAAATGAATGGACCAGATACACATTGATGTTTTATGGGGGGTTTCGGATATGGGACCTGATCCAAACTGTAGGATCCAAGTTGGATGGTCCAAAACTCCCTGCTATTCCTGTTATTATTGGATTAACAACAGCAGAGACATGTCCACTTTCTGCTTTTCTAATGACAAGATTAGTAAGTAATTTCTCTCAAAAAAAAGTTAACTGAGTACTGCTTGGTACCCAAAGGAAAGCCTACTTGCTCCTTTGCTCAGATTGAGTGGCCTCTGGACAACCATCTATGGTTTTTATTCAGCTCACTTTTATTATCTTGTACCGAGGCTGAGGGCACTGTTATAAAAATCTCCTTTCTATCATTGTGAGTTCTTTTAGTTTGCAACTGGTGAACTAGGAGAACTGGTGTTACCAGTTGGTCAAAATGTTTGTTTCATGTTTTGTGTTTTTTTTTCCTGGTTGTTTTATTGTTATATTGTTAACTAGTGTATTCTTTATTATGAGATTCATTTTGTATACTGGGGCTGAGACCACTGCCACTTTTCTCGAATTCTGAAGTTTGCAACTAGCAGTATTTGAAGAATTAATTCTATCTGTTGTGGTTTCAAATGTTTATTTTACATTCTTTGTTTTGTGCCTGACATGACGTGTTTTGTTTTCTTTTGTTTAGGGTTAATTTGGGACTGTTTTCTTAAGAAAAAATGAAAAGGAAAATCATACTGTGCTGGTTTAATACCATGTCAATCAGATCCAGAACCAATATTTAATGCCTGGTGTTTAAACCTGCCGCTTTGTTAATGCTTCAAAGTTATTTTAGTTCAAGCTGTACCTCTTTATATGATGTCTCATTTCTTTTCTTCTTTTCACATAGAATGGAGGAAATCTGGCCATGCTGGCAGATCGTTTTCTACATGAGGTGGCATTCAAACTCTGGAAGGCACCCAAATATGGTGCTTAGCTACTCAGCTAACGATAATTTAGAGGGATATAAGTTAACATTTGCAAATGCTCTTTTGACCAGGGAGAAAATAAGTGCAAAGTTAGCCCTTGAATGGCATGTCTTTTGAAACCTGCTCATATTAAATGAATTTGAGGAGCTGTTTTCGTTTCGTTTTGTTTGTGTTTCTTTCTTCTGCCTATTTGTTTTGGTTACCTTTTCCTTTTCCTTCATTTTGTGTTTGTATTTCGGTGTGTATGGTTAAAGTATCAAGTTGGCATTCGATATCGGTTTGGTTGTGCAATCATTTAACATTAGTACAATGACAACTAGCAGATAGTTTACTGACGTGGTTATCTCGCCTCAAGGGCTTCACTAATGTCATGCACTGTGCTTTCACCATATCAGGCTCTCTAGAAATCAGTCTGCTTTGCTTATTCTTTCCAATTTTTTTCTATTCATTAGTTAACCTGCGATTTTTGCCACGATCTTTCAAGTGTTAGGCTTATATTTAGAGTTTAGACCATTAAATGAATAAAATAACATAACAGAAGCATCTGTTTTTTTTTTCTCTAAATTCTAATATCCCCACCGTAAAAGAAAAATATAGGACTTTAGAGAATTTCACAAAGGAATTATAAATGTTAACATGGTATTTTACAAGTGGTGCAAACATTTTCGTCCCTCTGATGGCAAAAGTTGCTCCCTTTGATAATTCTAAAAAATATTTCTTTAACATATAAGTGAAATTGGAATTGTAAAGATGGAAGCATTTTGAAATGTATGTGAAAAGAATTATAACATTGCCAATGTGATAAATAAATTCAGTTCTTTCAATTACAAGGATGAAGACTACTCTTATAAGTTATAATCATGCCCAACCAATGAAACATGACATGCTATGATATGTTTCATAAAATCCAAATATTAAAATGTCACTGGGGTTCAAAATTTTAGTAGAAGATGTGAATCCATCTTTTTTTTATATCTAAAAGAAATACACTAAATACAAATTGGGAAAAAAAGAAAAAAGATGGTCACGTTTTCTGAGAAACAAAAAATTGACAAGCGGGAAATGGGAAAAGCGACTACTTGTTACTAGTTCAGTTCAATGCGGGAAAAAGACTGCTGGGCCGGTATTACTCTAATTAGGAAATAAACTAAGCCCACACATGATCGATCGGCCTGCTTCCAGAGAGAATTAATTAAGCTTATCCGGTTTTCTGCTACAATACTAATAGTACATAAGCGCTTCGTTAGTCCCACAACGCCGAAACGCAGGAGAGCAACCGCTCGGGAGCTCCATAAAAGAGGTGGGGAGCCGACGGAGAAAGGCACTTACCTGGACGGGGTCGATGAGCGATCAAGAAGGCTCATGGCCTGGGCCAGTGGCCCACATTGCACTTGGTGGGAGCGCTGGCCTACCATCTGCCCAAGTGGCAGAGTGGACGTCGTAATTTGTGGTCGAGGGGGTACGCGTTCGCGCGGCCCCTGCCATTTCTCAATTCAAACCTTTGATTTTTCTTAATTGGTTTTTCAAACTTCTCAAATATACTTAAAGCAAAGACTCTCTATTGCTCGGTTAATGTCTCCTTGATTCTGCGCTCTTGCTGAGTTGCTGTTGCTCGACTTCTCCACACCACACGGGGGGGATCAGCTGGGATGCACCAAGAGGAGACCTCGTCTGCCTCCTCCCCTCTTCTCCCCTCGAAATCACGCTCTCTCCTTGATGAGATACAGCAGCAGTTGTGTCTGGCTGGGCCGCTGGTGTTAGTGAGTTTGCTTCAGTACTGCCTCCAGGTAGTTTCACTTTCCTCAGACTTGTTTCGTTTCTGATCTGATGAACTTTGTTCTCAACCTGTTTGCTCTTGGTTATAGTCAATTTACAAGGACCCTTTAAACCCTAGCTAAGTCCACATGGTTTAATTGAACAGTTGACTTTCTGACCGTGCTAAATTCAAATATGCTGTTATCGGGCTACCTAGCATGACCCATTGCAGTTTCGGGTCTCTATAATTAAGCTCATTTCAGGTTAGTTTAATATCAAAGAGGGACCTAATTTGGAACCAATTACTGAAGTGCTTTTGCAGTCCTGACAACATTTTGCAGCATGTATAGGACCCCAAGGTTTATTTTCTTTGCAATTACATATAACTATTTTGGGGAATGCGCAACAAGAACAGCCTTTAGATTAATATGACGGGATAAGAACATTTCCTGTCAACTTTTGGCAATTCCTGCCTGTACTTGTAATAAGCCATTTCTTTTCCTAATATTAAAGTCAAACTGAATTGTTCTGACTTCCAAGAGCATATTTTGGTCACAATAAAAAAGAAAGAATTGAGGAGAGAGAGGAATGGGAAGAGTTAAGTACTGATCCTTGTCCGGTATACTTGTGCAGTATCAGTATCAGTATCAAACCTAAAATAAAGTGGGGTTCAGGTCTGGTAATAAAATTGATGGTTTTGATGTCAAAACCTACAGGTGATCTCGCTTATGTTTGCTGGACATCTTGGTGAGCTGTCACTCTCTGGAGCATCTGTTGCAACCTCCTTTGCTAATGTCACCGGATTCAGTGTCTTGGTATGTTAAGAATTTTATATTTTTTTTTCCTGCTTTGTGGAATGTGTTCAAGACATATCCAAATAGTAGTGGAATTTTCTATGTCACTGAGATGCCTGTAAAACCTGGATTATTTCCTTTGGCATGCTGTTTAAATTTTCTATAGAACTTCTGTAAACAATCTTAATGTTTCTTCCGTTTTAGCCAAATCTGTAAACAATCTTAATGTTTCTTCCGTTTTAGCCAAATCTGTAAACAATCTTAATGTTTCTTCCTTTTTAGCCAAATCTGTAAACAATCTTAATGTTTCTTCCTTTTTAGCCAAAAATGAACAAAGTACTCACAAGGGCGATAAAAATCTCATCCTGGTAAACATTGGGTACGGCTGACAAGTACAGAACTAAAGTGGAGATTGAACTCTTTGCCTCTACAACTTAAATAACCAGCTCAGACACACTACCAATCGGAAAACCAATCTGGGCTCCCTTGTCGTGGGCTTTTACTTTCTCTTATACATATGAACTAACCTACTTCCTACCCGATTTGCCAGTCAAAAGTAAATAAATACATATCTCTACCCATATTTTTTCTTTTTGTCAAGCTAGGGATGGGAACTGCACTTGACACCTTTTGCGGCCAGGCATATGGTGCAAAACAGTATCACTTACTTGGTGTCTACCTCCAAAGAGCAGTGTTCGTGCTCCTCCTAACCAGCATCCCTTTGGCAATTGTCTGGGGCTTCACAGGCCAAATCCTTCTACTTTTGGGCCAGAATCCTGAGATATCGGCTGAGGCTGGGATCTACACCCGTTGGTTGATCCCAAGCCTCTTTGCCTATGGTCTCCTCCAATGCCATGTGAGGTTTCTTCAGAGTCAAAATATAGTTTTTCCCATGGTTTTTTGCTCTGGTATCACTGTGCTTGTGCATGTGCCACTGTGTTGGATTCTGGTGGCAAAAGCTGGATTTGGAAATAGAGGTGCTGCACTGGCTACAGCAGTTTCGTATTGGATCAATGTGGTGATGTTGGGTCTGTATGTGAATTTCTCGAGGGCGTGTAGGAGGACTAGGACCAAGTTGAGCAATGAGGTGCTAACTGATTTGGTCGCATTTGTTAGGCTGGCTATTCCTTCAGCCTTTATGATTTGGTGAGTATTATATATGCAAGCTTTGCAATCTTTTGCTTCGATGCAACTTAAAATGAAAAAATTGAAACACAATGACATTATGGATTTCAATCATTTTGGTATAGTACATAACCATCATAGACCAACCCAAATTTAAGTTGGTATTAGGATCTCATTCACACGTTTTCTCAGTCAAAATTCAGCTCGCAGATGTATGCCTGCACTGGTACATACCTGTTATATCAATTCCAATCTTTTTCTTGGGTAATTCTAGTAAAGGCCAGCTGGTTCTGTATTCATGTAGCTCAAGGATTCTATTTTTTAAATACTCTTTATGTATATGCAATCAAAGTTCGTAATTTTCCATTCTTATGAACTCTCTATAGCAACAACAATGCAGCTTGGAATATTGGGCATTTGAGATGGTGGTCCTCCTTGCAGGGTTTCTTCCCAACCCAAAACTAGAGACTTCTGTTCTTTCCGTCACGTAAGGAAAGAAAACACAAACACTGACCTATTTCTTTGTCACTGAGAAAACAAATTGTTTCATTTGTTCATGCATGTTGCTGTTGATCCTTGTTTGTTCACTACTTAGAATATGAATAGTTTAATTAATTCCCATACAGTATCAATTCTCTTGTATGTCCTAAAAAATTTAAAATATCACATAGCTCTTATGTAAAATGGAAACTTTACAAGGAAATCCTCCACCTGGTTTCTCTGGAGTAAACCAAATTACCTCTCTTTTCTCCTTTATTTATTACACAATGAACATGTGAGGGGCAAATGAAGAGTGAAGAGGATAACATTCATACTATATAGTATTGCATATGATATGGTTATTTCCAATTTCATTCGGAATTGTCCCTCTCATAGATTAAACTGAAATTTTCATTTGGAATTTGCATAAGTGTTTTCTTTTTACTACTAAAAATCACTACATTCTAACAACTTTGCATCTGATTGCAGCCTTAACACAATGTGGATGGTTTATATGATTCCAACTGGTCTCAGCAGTGCTATTAGGTAGGTAGAAGAAGTATCAAGCTGATACATTGTATCATTCATATCAATCCTTTTTTTTCCGCATATAGAATTATGTTGTCTTTCTTTTCTTCACAGCATCAGGGTTTCAAATGAATTGGGCTCTGGTAACCCTCAAGGGGCACAACTGTCAGTTTTTGCTGCTTTTATTATATGCCTTACAGAAGGTCTTATTGTGGCTGTACTCACCATTTTGGTGCGTGATATTTGGGGTTTTCTTTATAGCAACGAGACTGAAGTCGTGAGATATGTGTCGGCTATGATGCCTGTTTTGGCCACTTCTGACTTTATGGATGGCATTCAATGCACTCTTTCAGGTTTGAAAATTAAACTACAATAACTGAGCCAACATTGGCAATCAATTAGTATGGTTGGAGCTTGGTTCCTGTCAGATTAGTCCTGAAGGTTTAACCCGTAGGCTAGTCCAAACATTGTTGCTTTTGGTCGAACCATAGTGATATCATCACAATTTTTAAAAATGCAGTGATTCATTAGTGTGTTTTTTGCATTATTCTTATGATTTGTTGTTATCTTAATATATTTACATTGGAAAAATTTAAGCTAATTGGAATTGATTTGTTTTTATGTTCTAATAGAAATTACGGATTAAGCACTAGATGGTTCAGGTAATGACATGTATTTTATTTTTGGAACTGAGCCGACACCATCTAACAGTGGGAAAAGAAGAACATCTCGATAATGGAGCAATAATAAACAATGTTTTACCATCTACTCAGGTGTTCCAGGTTGCAATAGTAAACAATGTTTTACCTAATAACCTGAAGTAAAAACATGTTAAGCTGAAAAACCCTATTTATAATGTACAAAGTGTGTTGAACCTGACTAATACAGTGTTGGTACCCTTTGAAGCAATCAATTGACTTTTATGATAAATGTATGCATTTCTGTTATGTAGGGGTGGCAAGAGGGTGTGGTTGGCAGAACATCTGTTCTATAATTAACCTTGGAGCCTATTACCTTGTTGGCATCCCTTCTGCTGTTTTCTTCACATTTTTCTTGCATTTTGGTGGTCAGGTAGGATTTTAAATTTAAGTTCACATAAGTTAGTACCACTGGTGATCTTTTCATTTTTCCTGTTCACCCTGTTCAAGTCATTACTGATCCTTGATCTCTAAACTGTGAACCTCTAGCAATAACAAAAGATGGTGGCTTTGTTTGCTGCCATAGCAGCAAGTACCAAATTTCAGTTCTGCACCTCTCCTATGGTCCTAAGCTAACATGATTAGATATGATTAAAATATATGAAATAAAATGTAATAAAATGGGCATTGAAAAAATAAATATAATGAAAATTCATGTTCTGGTTGGGTTGCAGGGTCTGTGGATGGGAATAATTTGTGCCATGATTGTTCAATTAATCATACTTGTCTGGATTATTGTACACACTGACTGGCACCATGAAACTTTGATGTCTCAAGAGAGAGTCCAGAAATCTCAAGGCAGCAATGTTAACCTACCTTAGTTTTATTTTTTTACTATAGCTATTGATATCTGTGTATGACCATCTTATTTTGTAGAAAGGCTAGTTTTTGTTTGTTTGCAACAATCGAGTGCACTTAATTTAAACAAGTATTGATTTGCACCTTATAGTGTTCCAGTTATTTCGTCTTGTTTCTTTCTTTGTTGAAATAATAGAACAGAAGAAGAAATAAAGGAGACAAAAATGCTAAAACAAACTTGTGTTCAGTTGCTATTTCTATATAAATGGTTTGCTATATCCTCTAGGCCTTTTGCTCATGCAAGGTTTTAACTTATTTATTCTAAAAAAACTAAAAAAAAGAATTATGGTGAATTGGTGATTGGTATAATATTACCTCTAAGTGGGAAATCAATGGCATGATGGTAAAACCATGGTATGTTACCCTTTTCATAAGAGCAACATGCTTTAGTCTGAAACTTATATTCAATCAAAATGGCTCTTTAGAAATTTATACGAAACTGGCTTTGACTTGGTAGATAGCAAAAACATTACAAATAGACTAAACCTAATTAAATTTACCAATGAACAAAAGAAACTAATGAAAAGTAAACAAAAAAAAAAGGATTTCTGTTATTGCCTAAGAAAATCCATTGCTTCCTCCAGAACAGACCTAAACCTAACAACATCAAGTTTGACATTTTGCTGTTGGAGGTATATTTTATCTAACTCAAGCCAGCCTTTTTTGTGGATTGACATAGGATCAGTGAAAATCGGGTCGTCCCTAGGGTACAAATCAGTAAGGGTACTCTCATCCTCTAAAATTTCGTACTGCAAGTATTTCAAGTTCATGTCTCTTGCTGGTACACCAAATTCGTCCGAGAAAAGCTTGTTGAGTTTCCCCACTGGAATTATCTGTATCACCACTGCATTCATAGGGAGGAAAATTATGTTTGTCAGACCTGCTCCGTGCACACCCATCATAACATCAAATGTGTTCACAACCTGAGCAGCCTCTTGCAAATTAGGCCCTCGGTTTAGGTCATCTACAATTACTTCAAACCCTAGCTCCTCTGCCATGGAAATTACTTGATCAGTATTTGTGAGAACCCGTGTATGCTTCCTTCCTATGATTAACAGCCTTGGTTTCTTCACAGGATTCTCTCCAACCCGAACTGCAAAATCTCTCTCTAGCGAGAATGCCTCTCTCATGAATTTGGTGAAGTCGACCATGGAGAGCCCATATGGAGGCTTTGCGGGGTCAATGCTAAAGTCCTTATGCTGGTAGAGACTCAGGATTGCTTGTGGATAGCAATGCACCTGCTGTTCCTTGTCAAAATCAATTACTTCGTATTTCGAGAGCCTGCTGATGATAGCTTGGTACTTCCAAAAGAACCAATCTCGCTTTTGTGTTACCAGCAACTGGACCTCTCCATTGAATTTCCGGGTTGTTATGAAAAGTGGGACCAACACATCATTAAAGTCATGCCAGTAGTTGCCACAGTAACCCCTGTTGCTAAAGATAACTGCAGCTACAGTATGGTTGGTTGTGCATCCCGGGGCCTTATCAAGGTGCGTAAATGATGTTAGGGTTACGTTCCTTATTTTTTCCATGGTACCATCATTTTTTCGGGCATATGGCTTGATGATCCAAGTTTTGTTCAAGTCGGAGGCTGCTACTTCATTGGGATCATTTGGAGCAAAAAGTACTGAAGATGAGTTGCCATGGATGCGGATGTCGCCTTTCATTATACAAATGTCTGTTCGATAAGCTGAGAAATCGCAAATTGATTTTGGTTTCATTTTTGGTTTCAGTTGAGGCTGCAGGACTTTCTCAGCTACCTCAGTGCCTTTTCAATGCATCATATCCGAAGCATTAGAATAAGAACTCATAACTCATATGATGCTTGAGTTTGTTATGATATGAACATAAAAATAAATAACAAAAAAATAAATTAATGTTTCAATACTTGAAAGCTGTAAAAGTTAATTACCTGTTCCTTCAGACTTCTTGGCGTTAACGGCTAATGGAATAGCTTTCAATTGTTCTGCATATTCAATAAAAATAAGCAGAAGTTGCTTAAAAGAATAAAGTAGCAAACCTTCAAAAACAATATGGTAAACCACATACTGGCAATCTTTGATTCTTTTTTGGGTATTAACAGGCAACCATGCACTTCCATGATAATTTAAAATAAAATGTTTTACAAAAGTGTGGAATGGTTACAATATGTAAGCTGCAGAGAAAAATAAGAAAAGAACAAGAATAAACAGAAACCAGCAATGCTTGCTTTTGGAACTTGATTCATTAATTAAGATAGAAGAATTAAAACAACGACCAAAACTATGCTCTATACGTATATGGAAATATATGTAGAAAAATGTAAAAGATTTTTCTATTACACACCTGTATTAGTGATAGCATTGTTCTGATACGGGATGACCGTCAGAAAGATTAAAATGCCAATACCAGAGATGAGCAAAAGAGGCCCGATTATGCGCCTGTCAACCTGACTTGAAGTCTTTGCTGCCTGACATGAACTCTTTCCCATTTTTATCTCCTTACAAGCCATGGTTCTAGCCTTTTTGAATTTGAGTACAAGTATTATTTGAAGCTAATTGCTAGCTCCATTCATGGTATCATATATATGAAGAGATTTTTTTCTTTTTTTCAGTTTAGCATATCTTTTTTCAAACCTTTTTCTGGTCAACCAATAATAATATGTAGATGTGCTTCGCATGTTTCATATTTCCTTTTAAGTCGTTCTAATTATGACTATTTTCAAGATATGCTTTGTGAGAATAGTTATTGTGTGTTCCATTAATTATTAAATGCGCAATACAGAACCGTCTCCTCTAGAATACTTCAAATGTTATGCGATCTTTTTCCTTCTTTTTTTCAATATTTCAAAAACTCCATTAGTAAATATAATATATTCTGGCATTACAATGTTCATATGGTCTCCGTATTCCGTATTAGATAAATTAATATTCTAGAGAAAAGATTTTAGACAACTGCCTAAGGTGTAGTAGGATGTGCTGGCCATAAGAGTTCCAAGTCGCTGACAACAAGTTCCCAACAATTAATCATTAAAACCCTAAAAGTGTGAAAAAAAATATGAAGGACAATTATTGATTTTATTCGTGGGGAGAATTTCAACCGGCTCATATGCCAAATTTACCTAAACAGCAATCCTTCCATGTTCATCAGTTATCTTCTATATGCTTGAAGAGCATTTCTTGGTAAACATAAAATAATGAATAAATAAAAATGCTCAACTTTGGCCCTTGTTGGTAGGCATCCAGTTCCTGGACATGATTAAAGATGGGACTTTTCAAATTACCAGAATATTCCCCTTTTGTTTTGTTAAACTTTCACTAAACAACATTTGGTGCCATTTTATTTATTCTTTGCATTAATGAGTATATACTTGTTTCTCTGTGCAAGCACCAGATTGGCCACCTTAGAACTCATATATCCTTTTTGCAAGTCAGGAGGAGTTTCTCTATGCAGAGAAATGCACCAATCCTACAGAATTAATACTGAACGAAACCTAAAACACAAATGCAACTAATAAACAAACACTGCAAGAAATTAACGAGCTTATTTGCCACGATAGTTAGCATGTTTCACTTGAATGCAAATAAGCTTGCGCTACTCTCGCAGAAAATACATTACCAGGATAGCACAAGCTTATTTGACAGTACAGAAAATGGCGACCTTGCAAATAACTTACCTGACAATTGTGAAAATTTACCAAGCAAGAGTACAGAATTATCCAGCTGGCAATTGAATTTTCTGTTCTAACCGATCAAACTATGACAGTACCTCTTCCAAATCCTTCTAAATTTACCTAAACAGCCAAAATTCTTTCCTAAAATTGACTGAAATTGGAACCCCTCCATTCATCTTAATAACACCCAAATTATCTCACTCTATTTGATCCTCACTAATAAAAATACAAGGTATGCCACATTGCCACTTATTTTTAAATTTGATAAGTTAATTAATTGTCTAATCAAGGACTATAAAGTTCGTGGTATTAAGTTAGTTTTGATTAATCACTGTTCTCTAATTAAGAATTGCTTCAAAATATATAGCATGTAATTATAATAAACACATGAAGAAAATATATTTAATTTTCTTCATTTTGATTATAGGAGCAATTAATTGAGATAACAGAGGATCAAAGTTGGATGTACAAATGGATTGTAAGAAACAAAAGTATTAATATGATGATGACTATCTAAGCTAAGTCGTTCTTGTGTCATAAAGATCTGGGTAGGAAACTTCAAAATAAAATACAAAATTTTCTTTAAGAAAAAAATAACAATAAAAGAAAAAGAATTTAAGAATCTGGTTCTCCGCTCAGATGTTTTATGGTTCTCTGTAATATTGGTCTAAATCTCTTAACATCAAGCTTCACATTTTGCTGCTTCATGTAAATCCTTGACACAGTATCCCACCCTTGCTTGTGAATCGACTCCGGGTCAGTAAAAATCGGATCATCTCTTCGATATAGATCCAGCAGTGTGCTTTCTTCTTTAGTAATGTTATATGCTATATACTTCAATTTCATATCTATCGCTGGGATCCCGAATTCATTATGAAAAAGACCATCAAATTTTCCTAGAGGAATTATCTGTATTACCACGGCATTTGTAGGTAGAAAAACCATGTTTGTCAGACCAGCACCGTGCACGCCCATCATCACATCACAAGAGTTGATCACTTGAGCTGCATCCTTAACAGATGCATATTTGACACTTCCTTCGATTACCACCTCGAACCCTAACTCCTCGGCCATAGGGATGATTTCATTCATGTTTGTGAGCATCCTTTTATTCTTTCGCGGTATGATGTAAAGCCTTGGTTTTTTCCCGGGGTTGTCCCTCATCTTTATTGCGAGATCTCTCTCGAGTGAGTATTCCCCACGCATGAATTTCGTAAAATCTTGCATGGAGTACCCATTTGGAGCCCTGGCTGGATCGATGCTGAAATCCTTATGGCTATGCAAACCGACAATTGTTCGAGGGAAGCAATGCACATCGTCCACATTATCAAGGTCAATTATGTCATACTTTGACATTCCCTGAAAATAATTGCTGTATTTCCCAAACCACCAGCTTTTCATCTGTGTTGCAAGGAACTGTACTTCTCCGTTGAACTGCCGTGCGGTTATGAAGAGTGGTACAAGTACATCATTGAAATCATGCCAATAGTTTCCACAATAACCCCTGTTGCTAAAAATCACAGCTGGGACACTATGGTTCACTTGGCATGGCGGTGCTTTTCTTTTGCTCACAATTTTCATTGATACTTCTCTGATCAGCAACATGTTATTGTCCATCTTTCGGGTGTATGGCTTCACTATCCATGTTTGCTTTTCTTCTTGCTTGCTAACTTGGTGGGTAATGATAAATACCTGGGAAGTGCTGCCATGAATGCGAATGTCGCCTTCCATTTCACATTTATCAGCTCGATAGCTGCTGAAATCACAAACTGGTAGCAAAGGATTTGGTTGAGGCTTGAGCTTGTTATCAGTATTGTTTTCTATTGAGAAGAAAGATTGGATTATGTCAATTCAAAATAGCATGAGAAATTACATAAATAAATAGTAGATAGCATATATGGTGGATTCTGATGTAAATACTGATTCCAAATATTTAATAAAATCCTGAAAGTAGGTAAGAACTTTTTTTTTTTTTTGAAGGATGATTTTACACCAGGTGCAGTTATGGAAAATACTAACAACTGCCCAAAAGAAGAACAGAAAAGCTTAAATTCATGTCATTGTATGGAAATATTATCAAATGTTTTGGGAGAGAGCACCAAAACAAAAAAGAAAAAACAAATTACCTGATCTTCTGGAGCTTGTATCTGGATGAACCATCGGTGATTCAAATTTAAATTTATCTGCAGGGGACAAAAAAGGAAAATCTCATTCCAGTTGGTGAAAATTACTGATTACATTTGGCTAGAGTCCTATATAAACACCAGATGGCTGTCTTTATGAAGGATCCATTTCATAGATAATTACTGACGGATACAATACCAAACAGCTATTTACCGATAGTATGCCTAAATTAAGAGGATTCATATATTTTCTTTAAAAAAAGGTGATATTTTACATTGACATGCATGAGCTAAAGAAAAGCACATACCTACATTATTGATCTTCATATATCGATCAATGGCTATGAAAATAATTATGAAAAATAGAAAGCCCCCAGTTAGCAATGATGATATATGTTTGTGAATATTGGTGACAGGAATTTGTACACAAATGTTGGAGTTCTTTTCCTTAACCATGGCTTGAGGATTTCCTAGTTCCTTCTCTAAAGAAGGTAAAAGGCCTACTCCAACAAAACCAAGTTTATGTTGAATTTTGATGAGAGGAATGGAATTAAAGGTTTTGTCATAGACATGCTAACCATGTTCCTCTCACCGAGTAATATTTCATATAATACCAGAGCTGGTTCTTTCCTCCTCCAAAAAAACCTAGTGTATATATCTTGAATTTTGGTGAGAGGATTAAGAATAAAGGCTTTGTCACAAACATGCTAACCATGTTTCTCTCACTGACTAATATTTTATATAATACCAGGCCTGCTTTTGACTGTTACTGGTCTCCAAAATTAATTCCACCCTGCAACTCCCAAAATTTCATCGCTCTCCTTCAACCGATGAATGCAATTTACAACATTTACAATATATAATGAAAATCCACAAATTCAAAGCTACTCCAAGTGGTGCAAAAACAATAAATTTGATCGAAACTTAGAGGCGAGTAGTTAAATAACTTTTGTGGAAAAATACTGAAATAATTGTCAGAAGAGTTCCAAAAGCACGCAATACAATTGGGAAGACAAATTTGTGCAGCATTGCTTACCAGAAACACACCTCTTACCAGAAAGAACTTCTGTCACAAACTTACAATGCTCATCAGTCGGTTATACATGTTAAATATTTCTTTTGGAGATTTGAAGCTGCCAAGCTTAGAACATTATATTTGTTTTGAAATTTGATGAAAGAAATTAATAGGAAAACCGTTGTCACATAATACGATAACTTGCCAATAGTTATTTTGACAATCTCATAATGAGCTTTCAAATACTTGATGAGGAATCACTAGACAATTAATTAATGGTTATTTTGGCAATCTTGAGTTGTGACAATGATTATTCAAATGAATTCAAAAAATAAAAAAATAAAAAATTTATAAACATATTCTTAAGTTTATAGATTTATTGTGTATTAAATTTCATATAATTTGAGTGTCTTTTGATATTTCATCAAAAATAATTGAAATTACATATAATTATTTGTAAGATTTAAATTTAATGATATCTGATGGAATATCAAATAACACTCAAATTGTGTAAAATTTGAAACCCAATTTATCTATATGTTGAAGACTATATCTATAAATGCTTTTCTATTTTCAAAATTGTTTAGAAATTACTTAAAAATTCATTATCAAAATTGAATGACCATTGTCAAGAATTCAACTACAACTTCCTTAATAAAAAACAGCATAAATACGCAAGTCTGATTGTTCTCATCTAATTAACAATGCAAATTGGACAAGATCTAAAAAAGTAATGAATATAGAGGTGCAATCTATCATTAGGAAATTTCGTTAATTCAGAATTAACCCCTTTTTAGTTTAAAAATCGTGTAGGATTTGTTAGTATAGTGATCTAAATATCAAATACAGTTAGTTCATATAATCTGAATGATTTATATATGCGATATATATGTCTATTTTGTTCTTTGAGTTATCTTTATTTATTAATCTTTTTTATTAAGGATTTAAAATATGAAACTTAATAATATAACATAAAGTTTATTTTAAAATGTTCATAACTTATCAATTAAAGAGAAACACAAATTAGACAGTTTAAATTAATATATGGATTAATGTAATAGTTATGTATCACAAGTCACGTGATAATTGTTATTAGCTTAATCACACAAATATATATTATGGAACACAATTAAGATTAGATATCATAATTATATTAGTATTATTGATGTTTCATGTGCATTTTAATTCTAAAATATAAGATGATTTGTTTCATACATGAAGAATATGTGCTCGTATGTATTATCCAACGTTATCCATAACTAGTAACTGTACAGATTATATCTCAATGTGTATCTCTTATGCGGAGAAATATATTAATTAAAAATACTAGCGTCACTCATATATGTCATTATGTGAGTGATAATATATATTGCTTACTTGATGAAATGATTTAGTGACTATGCGTATGTATTTAAGTGTTAATCATTATTATTACGTCATTTCGAAAATCAAAAGTATAATAAATCTGTAAAGATGACACAATCTTACTTTGAATTTATTAGGGATATCATGTAACAAGGTAAATATTGATTGAGGATCGTGATTACGTATGGTATATATCGTTTATGCTATATGGATAGATGTGATGTATATTGCTAAGTACCGCTCATATTTGCTCATATTTTATAGATTAGAATGGTTATGACACTATTATCAAAAGAAACTGAGTTAGATCAAGCATGTAATACTTGAGCAATGTCATAGGATGAAAAACTTAATTTGATGTTTATTAGATAAACATCATTCTCTAAATTAGATTTCAGACAGAGCTATTGTAGGTTGCAACAGGGTGTACTGCAAGCCACAACAGGGCGTCATGGATCGCGGCACTAGGTGTTTCTGGTCGCAACACATGGATTTGTTATGGGGTGACATGAGGCATTATTGCGGTGTGCAACACAGTGCCGCAGGCTGTAATAAGAGGTGTCACAAGTGATAAAAAGTTGGTTATTGAAGCAGTTGCATGCTAAGTCAGTTCCCAAACGTGAGATCACCGGCACCTAGTAACTTTCAGATGGATACCGACGAAGGGCTTCTACATTGAGGCCTAGACAGTGCAGACAAGTAACCACGTCAGCATTAAGGCCCTATTCTCCAGTGAAATAAAGATATAAATTGATTTGTATTACGTCTTCAGTTTGATTCTAATTGTACAAATAAACCCTTTGATGTGTTAGAGAATTTTTAAAATTATTATTCCGCCTTTGCACCATAAAATCTTAAGTAACTTACAGGATTTACTCTTCAAATTTACAAGATTTATTTTTTTGAAAAGAAAAAGACTTATTATGTACTAGACGAAATTTGGACAATTTTTTAGGAGATCAAAATTATTACCTAAATTTCTACACTTCATGTTATGTATTTCTTATCTGCAAATCAAAAATATTTATATTAAATAGTTAACTTATTTATATTTAAATTTATAAGTGTTTATAGTTAGTATTTTATCATTTTTTTCATTACTTAATAATTATTGAAAAATTCAAGTTAAAAACTTTATCGTATAAGTAAAAATACATTTTATAAAACTTATAATACCAATAACATAAAATATAAATATTTTTATTATTAAATATAAATATTTTTATTATTAAATATAAATATTTTTATTATTAAATATAAATATTTTTATTATTAAATATAAATATTTTTAAAAAATATAAACACATCTAAAATATATAAGTAAAAAATACAGTTATCACTCTCAAATATTTAATACTTCAAAGCTAATATATATAGAGATATGATCATAACCTTAATGAAATATCTATACGGGCAAATACTAAAGTTACTAAATAGCCCATCATATATAATATACTTCAGCCTTAGAATTTTCATGTTAAATATACTTTTCAAGATCCCAAGCTGCCAAAAAGAAGTCGGATCAAATTCTGTGCCTTCTGACAGGTGGGCCTCCAAGAAATTAAAGTAGACGCTTACATCAATAATTAAGAAATAAATGCATGAGACCTCTACTGAGCTTGAGCAAGAAAAAGAAAAATATTTTAGAACAACAGATTAATAGGCCACAAGGAACATGATGCCTAGACAAATTTATTTACTTGTTAGGCTTATATCTAATTCTAGGCCGAGATCAACTACATAGGTTAAAGCTTTTATGAGCCATGGTAGTTGAGGCCCAAGTCACATTAAAGAGTACTAGTTCATTTTTGAAGCTTTAGTTCTATTATTTCGCATTTTAGAACGGAAAAAACATGCTCAAAATGGAAAGAAAGTGTTGTAGGATCCAAGGGTTTAGAAGTCTTTTTTTATGAATATCTATCTATTCCTACCTTTTATTTTTCTCTTTTAATGGATATCTCCTTGTCAACCACTGTTGTTGGTTTTCTCCTTTCATCGCTTTTCTTTTTTGCTTTTACTTCAAGTTTATTGAAGTCCTTTTTTCTCACTAATAAATTCAATACCTTAATAAACTATTATTCACATGAAGAACAGAAAAGAAGCACCGCCAATTTGAGTCCAATTATTGCATTTCGAACTTATAACACCCGTTTGCTAATGATTGCTATGAAAAAATTTTATTTTTCAAGTCCTTGTTTTGGCATCTAGGGTTGCCTAACTACCAAAGTTTGTACTTTGTACTATGGTTTGTTTGTTTGTTTCCATTAAAGAGAGAACTTTGATGGGCTAAGCTTATGAAACTATAATATATCATAAATGGATCCCCCTAGTAAACCTATCTAGAGATATTATTGGTTGCAGCCAACAAATCAAGAACATGTGCCTTGTTCAAACTATATAATAGCTGCTCATTCATTCCAAATTAATTTAAAGAAATCTATGCTTTTCAATATGAAAAAAGAGAAATGTTTTGAATGTACTTAGTACTTCTTTAATTACTAAAAAAAAATTGTATTAAAACGTTCAACCAGGTAAAAACAAGCCTAGTCGGATCTTGTCCGGTAAAAAACCCGGTTGAACCCGTTAACATCCCTATTTATCTTTAGTAGATACATACATTAATGTGTTTGCTTAATGTTGTAAGAAGATGGAAGTTGGTCACCAAATAGGTGATCAGGACCCTCTAACAATTTTAAATGAAGATCAACTGATGCTTTCTTTTTAATGAAAGGATTATTGATAAAGTTGAAGTTGTTAAGTGAGCGTCATTTTTAAATTGAAGCCAAAATTGCTTTCTTTCTAAAAGAGATTCCGTGTAGAATGTCTAATTAAGATTTAAGAGGACTTTGTCGCTTTGTATTAATTACTTTATTTTAATTACCTTGAGATTAAACCAAAAAAAAATTTATGCTTTAATTTTTATTTCCTTCTACGCTTAATTTGTGTATGATCAGGAAGTTGAAAACAGATTTTTTTTTTCTTATGCATCCATTTTTCAACAATTTTCATCTTCTTGATCTTATATAAAATGAAATAAAAAAATAAAAACTTGGCTTCCCAAGTAGATAAAAAAAAACAGTTCGAATTTATTTTTTGAAACCTACATGATAATTGTTTGCTCATTAATTTCCTTGAGGAAATTAAAATTCATAATAGCTTTGCTCATTATTTTTATTTTATTTTGTAAGCATACATGTAGGTGTTATATTATCTTAAGCTCTTAGAATTAACGATTTAAAAGAACGGTTATTATTTCTCATACTTTAACCAAAATTATCACCCATCTACATAACCAATTTTTTTAATATGTGATGAAGGGAGGTTGCAAATGCAATTTGAGCAAATATGAATTACATTTAAAAAAGGAGCACCATTTTTTCTAAAGTTTTGTGTAGAATGTGGAAGCTTCCTGAAAATTTTACAAAATCAACGCAAAACGGACTGACCAGGTCTGTGCTTACGTCATTTTTGAATGAATCATGAGGTTGAAATGTTTAACTAATTATTAATACATCTCTCAACCTGTTCAATTATTATATCAATGAAAAACACCAATTCAAGATTTTAAGCCAAAATGATAGGATAGCTATTAGTCGTCTACGAACGTATAAACCCACAACCCACAAAAAAGCAATCAACTGATCATAAAAAACTAACTAAAATTTGAATTACAATATAATACTTTTTTTTTCTGAAAGCAAATAGGAGGGTTTAATATATGCATAGATAATAGATGAACACAAAAAGTTCTTTCTCTCTGGTTTAATGTATGTATAGATAATAAATAGATGAACACAAGTGCTAATGCTCTCTCAGCCTCTCTTGTGACTGTCACCTAGTCAACTATCATGTGGGAGGTCGCAAACATTGCGCTGTCACCCCCTTTTTCTGATATTTATTAATTATAAACTTGAATTTACTCTGATTTTTGACATATACTATCATAATGTGCTTAACTTAATGGACCCACCTCCACACCTAGACTAGTTTATATCATCCAAAAGTCTTCACATCTCAGAGGGCTACAGAGAGAGAGAGAGAGAGAGAGAGAGAGAGGAGGAGGAGACAGAGATGAAGGCACATAGGCATTTCTCAAGGGGGGAACCAAAGAGGATAGGCAATGTAGTGATCATAGCTTCTATGCTTCTCTCTCTAATCTTTCTCTCTTTTATCAAGTCTCGTTACTGCGCTTCCCCTTCTTCTCACGGTGTGTTTGTATTCTCGCTTGTTAGTTTCGTATCTCTTTCTTTTTCTTCTTTCTTTTACCACCTTTCTTTGTGCTGATTTGGGGCTGAATTGGCAGTGAGAACAGATGCACATTTAAGGCCTGTGTTAAATGCGAATGAGCTTGTGAGGAATGAAAAACCACACAGCACCGTTTCCACTGTACAAGGTAAATTAATTTGTTCCATTTTTTTTTTGTTCTCTCTTTTCCTATTTCCAGGTTATTTTTTCTCATGGATTCCATATTTGGAACTTGATGATTGAGAATAAAATGGCTGGAAATCAAAAGAACTTCATTTTCTTTGGTACAAGATTGAAGCGATTTTCAGAAACCAATTTGGCAGGGTTCTGATAAATTGGGGAAATTCTGGAAAGTGGGATAGTTTGAAGAAGTTTCAATTAATACGCCTTCTTAGAAAGTTGCCAATTTGCATACTTTTTAGGGTACTACTTGAAATCTTCTCAAATATCTGATTAGTTTCCAGGTCAAATTTTGCTTGGGCATTATTATTTTTTGCAATTGTTATCAATCCCTGATAACTGAGATAGGGTCTACTTACAAAACAAAACTAAAAGAGGTTTCTTTATGTTAAAAACGTCAACCGATCTGATTTTGGAACCGAAACCAGACTAGGAGGGCCAAGAAAAAAGAGTCAAATTTATTTCTTCATAATTCCAGGAGGAACAATTAATAAGGACCAAAGTGCAAAACCATGGACAATATCAAAATTCCTAACGTAAATCAATCAATTTTGCTCCTTTTTAACAGAGGATGAAGATGAAGAAGTCCAAATCAACCTTGCTGCCATTGGAACCATTACTTTATCTGACATTAACAATAGACCAATTTGCTATGTGCCCACAAAACGATCTGAAACATGCGATGCAAGAGGCGACATTCGTGTTCAAGGCTCCACCGCCACCATCTTTGTCCCGACTATCACCCAAGAGCACAAGATCAAACCTTACGCACGAAAGCACGATGAATTTGCGCTTTCGTATGTGAAAGAGTGGACATTGAAGCCCTCCAAAGGAGACCAGGCCCCGCCCAAATGCACTCAAAAACACTCCGTACCAGCCATGCTCTTCTCGTCTAACGGCTTCACTGGTAACCTGTTTCATGATTACACTGATGTATTGGTGCCATTGTTCATCAACACCTACCAATTTCACGGTGAGGTGAAATTTGTGGTAACTCAGGTCAAGTCATGGTGGATCAACAAGTTCATTTTGGTATTCAAGCAATTGACGAATTACGACATAATTGATGTGGATAATGATGATGAGGTCCATTGCTTCCCGAGAGTTATTGCAGGCCCCACTTACCATAAGGAGCTTGGTGTCGACCCGTCAAAGACCCCAACTGGTTTCTCGATCTTGGAGTTCAAGCGGATGCTCAGAACGGCATTCAAGTTGGAGCGGGCCGAGGTGGTGCCGACACGCAAACCGAAGCTGCTTATTATTTCTAGGAAGACCTCACGCCGGTTCATGAACCTTAAGGCCATGATTGCAGCAGCTGAGAAATTAGGGTTTGAGGTTAAGACTGCCGAGGCTGACATGAACACAGACCCGCCGACCTTCGCCCGATTAGTTAACTCAGTTGATGTCATGCTCGGGGTCCACGGCGCCGGCCTAACCAACATGGTGTTTCTCCCAGTAGGCGCTGTGCTGATCCAATTTGTGCCTTACGGGAACTTAGAGTGGCTCACAAAAGAGACATTCAAAGACCCGGCACCCGACATGGGGATACACTATATGGATTACTTTGTGCAGTTGAATGAATCTACGCTGATTGAGCAGTACCCGAAAGACCATCCAGTGTTGAAGGATCCGACGGCCATTCACACACAAGGGGGATGGGATGCTTTGAAATCGATATACCTCGATAAGCAAAATATTAGGCCGGATATCGAGAAATTCAAGAGAAAGTTGACCGAGGCGCTCAGGCTGCTACGCAGCAAGAAGAAACACCATGTGCAGATGAACTGAGCTAGATGGCAAGTTAGTTGATTTGTTTTGTTTCTTAATTTTATTTTATTATTTTTTTTTGGTTCACTTCATTGTTTCAAGTAAAAATAATTATTGTTATAGTTCTTTGAAATGCTAAGAGTAACACTATGGTGTTGTAAGGAAATTTTTTCCTTTTTTTTTTTCTTTTTTTTTTTTTGCTTTTGTAATTTCACGATGTTATAGGGGTGGAATCAACAAAAGACTGTGAAGGACATCTTTGTTGTCATCTTTTCTGTCCCCTCTTTTCTTATTTCACATAATATTAGAACCCTTTTGAACTGTAAAAGGGCAAAAAAGTCTTGAATAATCATCACATGTATATAGTTTTTATTCCTAGTGCATTTATATTTTTGTCACACTTTTCAATTTCATTTCAGGATTTTCTTTTTAAGAAAAAGATGGAGTTGAAGCTCTCAAATTTTATACAGGAGAGGTGTAAAATTAGAACAGTACAGTAGTGTAAGCGAAGAAAAGAAACAAGTAAAAAGAATACAACATGAGGCTAGTTAGTACATGCCAGCTGGAAAGCCACATTTCTCTCTCTCAATAATTTAAAAAACCAACTCTTATACTTCTCCCATAATTGCAAGTTCATCCGTTCATACCCTCATGCCTAATTTGACTTTTCTTTTTCTTTTTTACCTGAGCAATAACACTAGTATATTGTAGTATAATATTGTAGTATAGCTTGTGAACATTGTGGTGTGGTTCCTCTATGGCTGGGGGGCATTAAATAAATAAATGGTAAGAAAAGACTGGTTCAAATTCAAGGATGGTGGCTTCTTGTGGTAATTGCAACTTGACTTGGAGAGGCTTAGAGCTTACAAGCAACGGTTAGTTGTCACAGTCGCTTTCTTAGAAGGCCACCACCCCAAACACAACACACCACACCACAACTACACAACTACACAAGGAAGGAAGGAAGGAGTCTAATGCAATCAAAGGAAAGCGTTCAGGTCACCAAACCAAATGGTAATGGATCACCAAAACATACTACAAACAAAGAAAATTGAATACCATTGCGGACACCCTGGACCTCCAGCTTTTAATTGACTTAGCTAACAATTCACAACACACATGCGATATCCGGCATATATATATAGCGCATTTTTGTTTTGTGGGGAGTCCGTAGCCATACCCGATCCGACAAATTCGGATCATCCATCATCCATCATCCATCACCCATGCAGTGATGCAGATAATTCTTCCAATCGAATTGAGAACTCTCCAAGAAATTGAAGTTGAACCAGCTCCTAGTCAACTTCCATTGAAAACCTTAATTCATGAATTAGTACCAGTAAGTACCAGTATCCGCTCCTACAAACTGAAGTAGCATTATCAATTTGGAGCAGGACTGGGGCCCGATCAATATGTCTGTCATTCACACACCATACGCAGTCATAATAACATCTCGTTTTCTGAGCAAAAGGTAGTCATAATTTATCACAGTCACGCGAACATGAAGAGTGCTTTTTCATTTGGGCTCAGTACTCGTACGCAATTATGAGCACCTTTTACAACGATGCCAACATATCCATATCCATCCATCCATCCTTCCAATTTCAGAGCGTTTTTGGGGACTTGCTTGCCATGTGTTGGTGTCATTGTGCGTGATGCATGAATCATGATGCACTCATTACGCAGACGAGTGCGTGCTACGATTTTTGTCAGAACGGTACATGATCAAGACATGATCAGGCGTTTGGCAAAACTCAAATGGTGTTAAAGAAGTTGTGGGATTGAAAGAGAATAATAGAGATATAATTGGAGAGTAATTCTAAGATACATTTAATTTTTAGTGTATATATAATTTTTACGGTATATTTTTGTGAGAAATATTGTTCAAATTAAAAAATCAAAATTGTAGATGTATTCCTAATTACTTAGATAAAATATATATTAATTTTGAGTTAATTTAGAATTTAATTGATCATTCATCACAAAATCATTAAAACTCCACCGTTAAAATTTTAAAATCGCTTGATGAAAGGCAAAATATCTTTCAAATTGACTCAAATTTAATACATATTTTAATCTAAATAGTTAGAAGCGCATCTACAATTTTAGTTTTTTATTTGATTAATATTTCTCAAAAATATGTATCGTAAAAGTTGAATGTGCGTTAAAAGTTAGATATACACTAGAATTATTCATAACGAAAGAATGTTAATTATTAAGAATTATTTTAAGTGCGTTTGGTAACATAATAAAAAAAATATATTGTAAGAATACTGGTTCTTGTTTTCCTTTTTTCTTCCTTTATTTCACTATTGTGATACTATCTTGAAATAGTAAAAGAATATTTTGTTTTTATAACTTTTTTGAAGAGTTCGTGTCAACTAACACTAAAGCGATGTAGAGATTAATGAATCTCAAGATATTAATAGTTAGACAAGAGCTATGTCAGATGATGAAATGAATATGGTTCTGATAATGACATAATTCTTTAAAGTACATTTACTCAATAAATATATAAAAAGATATAAGTACAAATTGAATTATCAAATTATTTAGTGCGTCAGTGAAATTGCGTATCTTCAGTTTTTGTTGGCGAAATATGCGCCAAGCTAGCTTCTTTTATTTAAAAAAAAAAGAAAGAAAGAAAGAAAAAGTTTTCGTAAGGCAATTTTTTTTTTCTTGGTGGAATTCCTAAGGCTACAATGGATAGAGATAATAAAAAAAGAAAATATATATTATCTTTATTTTTCGATATCACCACCTACATGTTCCGACTAAAGTTGACAAAATAAATCCTCCGAAATAATATTAGCATGTAGGACCGAGCGTACAGTGATAGTGGGTGAAATGTAGAGACATATTTAGAACAACGTATACACGTCCATAAAAAAAATTTTAAAGCCAAGGAATATGAAGAAAACATCGTGAATACAATCAATTTAATTTAGGATAAATTGTTTACATGCTTTTAATACTTTCAAGTCATTTAACTGAATGTATCACGTTTTTAGGAACCTTCAAATTTTTAATTTGAGTTAAATTAGCTCCCTAACTTTTAGTTATTATCAAAGAAATTTCATCAGAAAATAGAAAATTGTATATAAATCAAAGCATTAGATGATCACCTAATGATTTAATTTCCTAATTTGACTTGTAATTTGGGAGTATTTGCACCATCATTTCATCAAAAAATAAATATTTGGCGGCTTAAATATTTGTCCGTTTGAGATATATATATATATATATTTCAAAAGGCTAAACGTAAACATATATAGACTTGACTTAAACATGCCAACCATATCCATGGCTAAAATTGAGATTTTGTCATTAAGTTAGGTTAATCCTTTGATAATTTAAGAGAGAGAAAAGAAATGACATAAATTAATTAAATCCAACTACCCTTAAACTCCTATAGCTTTCCATGGTATAATTGAAATTTCTAGTTGAACTTCAATCTCATGGGTTTAAGTTTGGATTTTGTGAATAAAGCTTTCAATAAAGTTGATATATATATATATATATATATATATATATATTTATTTATTTATTTGTAGGGGACCCTTAAACTAATTAAGAGGCACGTTTATTGGATGCACATAGTTTTACCACATTATTTTGAGGGTTTGATGGTACCCTTGATCAAACCCTAAAAAAATAGTTTCAATAAATAGTAAGAAAATAGTTTCAATAAGTTTTATGCAATCATAAAACAAGCACAAGTAAATCACAATTAATAGTAAGAACATAGTGATTTCCTATTTAATGACATGTACTCCCACCTGTCTCATATTAATTGCATATTCATGCTATTAATTTAGAAATCAACTAATCAGACAAACGTACATGTTATATTAACTAACATTATCCATAAGTCCTTTTAAAAATAATCTACCATCATTAGTCTTAATTAATCATATATAATAGACCATTTTATTTTTATAATCATGCAATAAATATATCATTTTTCATGCAGTACTAGCATTCAAAATCAGTTTATAAAATTCAAAACAACAGAAATTAATGCAATAAATATTTGTTGGTCCAGATTGTTGCCAGGGCCCCACTAATTCGGAATATTAAAAAAATTATCTATTATGCACAATTAACAATTGATGAATTTGAGATCTTTTTTCAGATGTTTTATTTTATATGAAATGGATTATAAATCTTTTGAGACCTCAGCTTCACACTATTTGTGCCAAAACACGACAACTATAAATCTTTTTGTTTTCATTTTTGTTAAAATTTTCATACAAATTAATTAACATGTATCTTCAAGGAAATAAATGTTCTATTAATTTCAAACTTAGTATTTTCAAAAAAAGAAGATCTTAACAATTAAACAAAAGACTGTTATATCTGTCTTTTTCGTTACGAAATTGGGGTATACTTAATTAATCAATAAACTTCAACATCAACGAAAGAAAAATAAGATAGGTGGTATTTTATTCTTTTAAATTAGAGCTTAAAAAATTAAGGAGGGACTCCTTTTTCCAAGCCCTAAAGAATGTGAAATTAAACTTGTGACATACGATCGAGTAGTCAAATTTTTTTGTTGGTGGTTGGAAATTTTAGCTCAGCAACAACATATGTGACATGATCTTATGTAATTGAGCTAATGCAAAAAAAAAAAAATAAATGACATTATGCTTCAAGCTTTAAAGTTGATAAAAAAAATTATTCAAATGCATCTTCTTTCATGGTTTTTTTTTGTCTTGTCTTCACTTTTTTAATTCTCATTAAGAAGATTTCAAAAATTCAAATATGAAAATAAGACCATTAATTAAGGTGATATGTATTATTTCCTCCACATATGTAGTAGCCAAGAAATATGTTACTTTATTTTGATAGAAATTAATAATTTGAACTATCAGCAATATAGAAATTGTCCACGTCAATAAATTTCTACAAGCTTCTTGTATCCAATTAAAACAAAATGGAAATGTCATATACTTAACGTGTAGATCTAGAAAAGGTAGCATAAAGACACATGTCATAATTTTATTTAGATATTTGAGTTTGAAATTAAAAAGATGTAATAAAAGCAGAAAGACTAAAGGCATTTGAACTCTCATTTGAACTTTTATTTTTGTGTTATCAATAATTGTCTTTGGCACATAGTCAAATGTTCTAAAATGTAAGTTACTTCTGTGATTGGAGACTTGGAAGAAATTAATTTGATGTGTGATAACTTAATTAATTAATTATCAAGTTTTAATTGCTTGAGTCACTTTCAGACAAAACTATATATTAAATTGGGATGATTTTTTAGTTGAGATGTAAATGTAATTAATGGTTCCAAGATTTGTTTGCTTTGATTTCAAATTTAATTCTGGCACCATTCAATGAAACATCATCATCATCATCATCGATCTTTCATGTATTACCAAATAAAATACAACGGTAACAACTAAATCTAAACATATATGTTTCCCAGTTCACACATTAAATTTGTGGCTGATGATAAGCAACTAATTAAAACACAACTGTGGATTTGTGAGGAGAATCCTGAATCCTGAATCCTGAATCCGCCACTTTAATTAATTTAAAGAAGGATTAATGACGCATGCTTTTAGAAATTCAATTAAAACCTCACTTTAATGAATGGTGGTACTTTTGAGGAAAAGGTGAAAATGAAATCTTATCCATTCTTTGATTTCTTTCTGATAGAAATTGGTTTTGTGGGTAGCTCTGATCGCTCCTATGCCACTTTATATATATATATATATATATATACATATTCTGACATTAATTTCATTAATTTGTACATCATCTTTGTTTTTTTTCATTTGTCTTTTATTTAATTTTTTGAATTAAGAATCTCCCCAGCATAACTACTCCCAACCATGAATTAGACAACTCCTATGTATTGACTTTCATAATTTTCTCTTTCTTTTCTTTTCTTTTCTTTTTGAAATTCATGCTAGCTATCTTCTATCTAGAATTAACACTAATTAAGACTTCACAAAAATTTCCCTTTCCAACTGTTAGCAAGCAGCTTTCATGATGAATATGATAGCTCCTATATATTACTTCTTTTTGTTTTTTTCTTCTTCTCTACAATTATATACTCATACTTGCCCTTCATAACATTTATTCCAAAAATAATATAGAGGTTTTCTGCAACCTACTATCCAATAAAAAGAGGGGAAATAAAAAAAAAAAAGCAAATAGAAGGAACCTAATTAAGCATCACTTTAAATATTCCTCTGTAGATGTAGGTTCAGCTTTGTGGGAAACAAAGCGCTGAGACAATCACATGGCTTGTTGCAATTAATTAATTAACTAATTAGTTAATGTTAGCATTAACGAGCATCATTGACAAAAGCATCTACCTAACCCCTGTACTTCGTTTATGTCTGGTACGTAACGACATGACCAAATCCGGATCCTCTCCACCACTCGCACTACAAATGGCAATCTCTGGACGTTCCTTCTTGATGATAAATGATAATGCGCTGGAGAGGATCCCGTGATTAATCGAATTGTGAGGTGATGAAGTCCCCCACGAGTTCTCTTCTCTCTCTCTAATTTGTTTGACCTCTCCAGTTTTTTTAGCTACCTCTTCCAAGTTCCAATCTCTCTCTTGGCCAAAATTAAAAGCCAAAAGGGATTTAGACATCTCATCATTGCTGGCATCCTCTCCAGTACTGGAAAACAATATATGCTGTCCCCTGTTTACTTATTGCTCTCTACAAATGTTGTATTTCACAAAACATATATATATATATATATATGAAGTTATTGAAACACACGGGAAAAATCATCTACTTGTGAATTCTAAACATGCAATCCAAACCAATTGGTGAGTTATATATGTAACCAGAGAGAATTAGTTATGACTTATTGCACACCGGATGCGTCCAGTTCCTGGGTTGAACTTGAGACAGCAAATGCATGCACATGGATAGGTAGCAGAGGAAGAGGAAGAGAAGCAGTTAGGCAATCCTCAATCGGCTAATAGTCTAATACATATATATCAGATTAGATATCACATAAGCTACATTATATATTATACAAGTTGCGAGTCGTATATGTTGAAGTAGTCTAGACAGGGACATTGTGCCAACCTCAACAGTTCTGGGCCCCACCTCCCGTTTTCTGATGTTATGTTTTCCAGCATGTATGTATATCACCTTCCTTGTTGTGTAGCGATGTTTTAATTAATTATGAGCACTTATTTTTCACATGAAAATGACCAAAATCGTCTCATAATGAAATAATAAAGTTTCATTTTCTTGTTTTTTTTGAATTTTTCTATCAAACATGTACCTCCAAACAAGCCCGGCTACTTGGGTGATGCCACATGAAAAACCCTAGTTTTTGTCCCACACGAATGCATAAATTAAGTAGCACTATAATTGGCACTCTAGGAACAGCAATGGTTGAAGCCAATAGGATAGTTGCATTTCAAAGACACTGCATCCCAAAGGCTTTGTGGTCTCACACACACACACGCATGACACATGAAATTAAAAGGCGAACGTATATAAAAGAACACGCCGCTACGAGAGAGGAGAATTAGAACAAGAAATAAACGACAAGACTTCCCTCTTCCCTGTTGCCATGGACCCGTGCATATGTGGCAAAAGGGAAGGGTCCATGATGTTATACTGCCAAGTTGAATTAATGGGTATACAGTCAGTCTTTGTTTTTGCCCCCTTTTTCTCTCTTTTTCTCTTTTTGAAGAGGAAGCGTGTGGCTTTGTGCAAGCAAGTGTAGGATTCTTGTTTCTACCACAAAATTATTTGATGGGCTTTCGGCCCAATTAGTTATCCAACGGCCCAACATTTTGGAGAAGGTTTCAGACGGATTGTAAATTGAATTACAACCAAAAATAAAATGCTAAAACCCTTTCCTCTCCGTCGCTCATCCAAGTCGCTCCTCTTTCGCTCCCTCCACACCACCCGATGAAGTCCTTCCAAGTGGCAGCAGCCAGCACTTTGTCCGTAGCCCTCTTCGCTGATGTCTCTAATAGCAGGTATTTGATTTTGATTTTGATTTTGATTTTGATTTTGATTTTGATTTTGGTTTTGACATTATCCGTTGTACTGGTAAATTCTCTTCAGAACTGGTACGGTATGTGCCAAAAGTAGTCTCTGTTGAGCTTCGTAGTTGGCTTATTTATTTATTTTTTTCATCTCTATTTTAGGGAACTTCTCGATTTAATGCAGTCCGGAAAAATGGAACCTGAAGTAGCTCTTCTTAATGCATCGCTGGTACAGATTAGACATCTATAGTACCTTGACATAACATAGTACAATCTTTCTCTCAATAGATTATCAGGGTCGTTACGGTAATCTGGATTCTACTTTGGACCTCGTATAAGATAGAAAACAGCAATTGTATGTACTATGCACAAATAATGCATTGATATTCACATAACAAGTGAATACAACATGGAAGCCTAGGTTAAAATGGCCCGTAGATATTGCACTAACCATGCACACTTGTAAGGATGACCGTTATGCTATTGAAATAAGCAAGATATTCCTTATTTCTGGTCTTGAACAAACCAAAAGTAGAGTTAGACAATTTAAGGTAGAACTTTGTGTCTATATTTTTATTACTAGAGGTAGTTTGGTAATTGGTTTCTAGCTTTAAAATACAGGTACCAGATATCTTCCCTGTTTTGGCAGCTGCTCACAAGGCACTGGTATCCAAATCGAGGGAATCTCTCACTACACGAACTCTCCATTCTGAGCTTGTTTATAACTATTCGGCATCTAAGCATGTAAAGACCTTTCCTCCTGACTTAAAAATTTATTAGGGAAGAGTTTTCCACTTGAAAATATCTTGGTATTATGACACACTCAAAAGGACACAAAGTACCCTCTTTTGTGACTTGTTCTTGGGGAGGAAGTGCGATGAGGGCTATATTATCTATATTTTTAAAACTTATGGTAGCCCATAAAAGTTTCTCATGGTTTGTGAAATAACCTCAAATATGTCCCAACCTGGGAAAATGCTGTTTACAATAATATTCATGCTCTGTAGTGGTGCATTGAATCTTGTTGCTAGGAATTCAGTCAAAACAGAAGTTGAATTATTGATTTTTCTAGATAAGCGAGTCATTGAAGAGGTGTGGCATTTCTGACCTGACGAGCTACATCCTTGCTGCCCGTTTCAATGCCTCTGATGATGAGGTTTACCTTTCTTTTTCTTTTTTTTTGTTTTGCACATAGCATTCTGATTTCTCTAAGTGTGCATATTAGAAAGAGTTTTTAATACAGACAGATGTTTCCGTGTCAATATGTTTCAGTTATTTATAACTGAGTATTAAGGTACTTACAAATGCAAGGTATTCACAATACGTGACTTTGATTGCTGGCACTTTTTGTTTCCCTTTTTTGTCCTCTTCTTTTAGGTCTTCTTTCATCAAAATTTTATTGTAAAGGCTCATGCACCCACGGTGTCCTGTTACGCATCTAAAGTAGTAACAAAAAAAAGGTGCTGAATTTCATGAGACTGTTTGTATATTTATTATATATTTGAATTTGTGGTAGATGACATTGGTGACAAATCTTATCAAGGGGAAGGAAATTGATCTCGGAGAACTTGAATCAAGATCAAACCGAGACCAGATGCTAAAGGTTCATTCTTTTGTTTTATATCATTTGATTGGAATGTTTCATGACTATCCTTGCAAAGCCTCAAAATAATTTATATGCCTCTGAACAAAGGGAAATATTCTTCTTTGTGCAAGGCAAGGGGAATATATCTTATACTCTTACCCTGTGCGCACTTCAAAATATCCGAACTACCCTCTCTTACTTATCAACAGAGGCAGAGAATGCAGCAATTTGAACATTCCTTGAAGACAAATGGTTATGGATCAAAGAATGGCATATGGGATAATTCTCATGTAATTGTCGATATGATGTATTACTTACTTTTGTCCTGCATCATATATTAATTCATCTTTCTTGCACTTTGGTTCTTTTCCAGCATTATAAAGTACCTCCCCAGGAGTTGGCCATCTCTTCAATCTCTGATGCAATCACTTGTCGGATTGCAGCCAGAGATGCTCTCTGACTAGTACAATTTTATGTCGTTTTTAGTTATATATTTGTAGTAGTGCCTGGAATTTCCTACTGTAACTATATTGTTTGTGTTTAAAAATCGAGGTGCTCTGGGTCTTTACAGACTTCTTGTAGGATATCTTAGTCTGTTTCTGTTATATTTTTCTATGATGTTTTGGTCTCTGATTTCGTGGGATGCATTTGGGAAATGAGTAGATGTTATATTTCTTCCAAAGAAGTCACATGTACTGGTAAGCCTGAATCATATAAATGTGATAAGCTGGTAATGAGAACTTTTTGGCCTTTCAAGTCTTAGAGCCTCTGTTTTCTGTCTTGTGAGTTCCTTCTTTTATGTCATGATACGGGAGCATTCTAGAAAATGTTTGGAGCCTCCCTGATTTGTCTTGGTGACTTTTAAGAATATTGTGATCGCTGTTCTGAGCATTCTGGAATTTGTTGGTGGCTTCATATTAGACCTCTTCCCTTTTTTCCAGGAGTTGAGTTAGCCATGATAATCATTAGTACCAGTTCCTTATTGGTTAAAGCTGCAATTCAGTAATACTGGAAGTACTGATTTCATTCTTTGTTTTTAGAATATAATGTGTCAAGTTTATTAAGGCTTGTTCCAGATGCACCCGTAACAACAGTTAGGCTGCAATTTGGCATGATTTCTTATAACAACTATGGTCTGTTATAATTGATATTTTTTTTCTGACTTGCTGATATCAAAGACATGATATTGTTCTTAGAAATATTATGGGTTTTTCTAGCTTTTTTGTCAAAAAAGAGTACTTCTCAAATAGCAACTGTTAGTAAGGTCAGTAGCTAATAGGTACTGTCTATTGGCAAATACGTGTTAAGATTTGCACTAAATAACAGTGTTATATCCTTCATATGCTTAGCTGTAAGCAATTGTTGATAAGGTTAGTGATTAATACAGCCACTTATTTCAAAGCCTATAGTGGCAAAATCTCATTAGTCACCAAACTAGTGATATAAGATTGCTAAAGTTGCAACAACAAAAAAAAAAAGGAAAAAAAAAATTGTGACTACCAACAGATTATACTGTTTTAGAAAACAACTCATAGTTCACTGATGAAGCATTAATTACATCTTCTAGAATTGCACATCTCTGTTTTTCTCCTCATCCAAAACGTTATAGGACTAGGATATATATCTAAAGAATATCTTGCATAGTTGCATATATGACCAGAAATGTTTATATATTAGTGTTGACTTTGCCTCAATCATTTTTACTTTGTCAAACAGGGCTGTTTGTTGTGTCTACTTTAATGATCTAGCTTTGTCAAATGACTTTCTATCAACAATTTTACTTTGTCTGTTGACTCTGTCTCAATCAAACAAAGACTCACAAATCTCTTCATGCTGTGTCCACCAGAGCATTAACCCTTCATGACCTCTCGTCTGTCAAATTTGCACATGTATTTTTTGACCTTGATAAAACTGGTTTTATAAATGAAGATACTTATTTTTTTTTTTTGAATGTAAAGACCCAATACTTCTCATCGGTTGTTGAGATTTGAGATTAGAAAAAATAAAGTATTTCACCTGAACTTCCAATTTCATTTTTCATCCAAAATCAATCTGCCATATTGTATTGATCAACCTGCAACATGAAATCTCATTTGTATTATAAAAAAAAAGGCATTTTTATCTTGATCAACACCTCAAACTTTGGTTTTCTGTTCAATCTGTATATATCCTGGGTTTGGTAGCGTGAATCAAAAGAAGTATCATATACTGAAATTAAGATTCGAGAAACTAAAAGTCAACATAGTCAACACATTAACTGAGATTAAAAAAAAATGAAATGAAGAAGTGCGCATAGAATTCTGAAAAAGAAATTAGTGGAGCATTACCTGGTTGAAAACCAATATCCCTTGGAAAGAGATCAATGAAAACATAAAACAAAATGAATGCATAGGATCCAATAGCCTACCAATAAAACAGGCTTACCTAGTTAAAAGCACTGGCACATATGATATATTGATAAGAAATTATCATAAACCAATTAAGCAACGTACATGAATTAAAGAGAACCAGCGAGAGACGAAAGGATATAAGGTGATGACAGAAGCATAGAGAGCACAAAGGAACACGATGCGTACGCTTACGAGCACCTCATCCTCTGTGCTCTCTATCTTCTGTCAACAGCATCATGCACCATGATCCCATCATCCCTGCCTGCTCACATCATGTATATATGTGTGTGTACAAACAACTAGCTAGGCATCCACACCAGTATGTGATTTTTGTTTGCATATATGTATTGCTTCTCTATGTTTGTGTCTGAGAGAAACTTTACATCAGTCTGTCTGTTTGTGTAAGGAGATAAGTGTGGGGAGTTGAAGACTGATGAGGCTTGAGGTGTAGAAAGAGAAACAGAGAAATAGAGAGAGGGAGGTTTTCAATGAGACAAAGGACTTCAGTACTGAGACTTATTTATAGAAGGAGCCAAGAAGGGAAAACTTTTTTTTCTTATTTGCCTTGTAGAACTTGGAGATACAAAACCACTAACTATTCTATTCTTGACTCCACCAGTAATCGTTTCCCAATTTGGAAAAAAAAAACAGCTATGCGCACCCAACTTAATTTGTGTCCCTCATTTTATTGTTTAAAGCAAATTTGATGTGTTTATTTGTTAGCTCTAAAAACATCACGTATATTCCTACAGTATATGAAATATATATATCACAGATATTCCCAATAAACCACCATATAACAAGCAGCAAAGAATCTCTTGTTGGTATCCTCTATATGAAAACATCTGAACTAATATCAGTTGAGTCATCTTATATTTAATGTGATTTTTTTATTAAAAATGTGACAATCATAAATGTAATTTTATGAAGCGAGGAAGAATTTTTATTTGTTAGTTAATTACTAATTTAAAGAAGGAATAAGAACCTTTTTTTTTTGAAATAATGAGATTCTATCTTTATTACTAAATCAAAACTATACATTCAGAGTGGAAATTGGGTTGCCATTACATTTCTTTTTCTTATCCCTGCAAAAGCCAATTACTTCCGTTTTCTGGTCATGCTCATCATTCATCACTGCTGAATCTTGCTTTTGACAAATTACAACCCAAAAAAAACACACCGCACAGAGTTTCATACCTACGATAGCTACTATATACTGATAGATAAATAGATAGATGATAGATAGATAGATATCAGTGGAGTGGTCGCTCCGACATATCAAAATCAACAGATGGATGTGCATTGTTACACTGATTTTAATTTTGAGAAATGTCTGGGAGACATTATCATTGGTATTCTTATCGACATCGATTTCATTATTCATATAAAATAAAGTATCATTCATATTAACGATTTTATTATATAATTTATTTTATATAATATTTTTATTATTCAACTCAAATATCACTAATTTAAATAATAACTCATTTAAATTGAATAATAGAAATACTACATAAAATAAATTGCATAATAAAGTCGTTAATATAATAATGACTCATTTAATTTGCGTAACAGTTTGGATACCGATAACAGTTTTAACGATGACATTTGTATATCAACTCCTTTTAATTTTAGCAAGTGATCCAAAACAATTACAAAAATTTTACCTTATGATCCCTGAATTAGATACTGTAGCAAATTGCTCTAGGAAGCATCTGTCCTTTTGAGAGGGAAAGCATTGTGATATGTATGGCTAGTTTTGTAATTAATTGAGCTCCACTGCCAAGCATTTTGTTCAACCAACAACATGTCCAATTTGAGAATTTTTTTAAATAACTGGTTGGCCAACAAGATCAAGGAACATAGCTTTAGTATTTTGTACAATATTATCATTATGTAATTTATATAAATTATTATGCATATTAATGATATTTAAGTTAAATAATAGAAATATTATACATAATAAAGTCGTTAACATGTATAATAACTCATTTAATGTATATAAATAAGCATGTATCGATGACAGTATCAATAATGATATCTCCATAACATTTTCCTTTTTTGTTTTTAATCTATACCTCGCATTAGATAAGTGAAATAAAATTAAGTAAATATTAAATTATTTAAAGTAGTGAGGGAGATATATCGATAAATAAAAAGATTGAACGATGTTACATTTTATAGAAATAATATTTTTTTATTAGAGCAGACAAAAAACCTGTCAATTCTCATTACTTTTCCGAAATTCATACACCAAAATTCATACACGTTATCACATTTTATAGAAATAATAAATTAGTATTCTCTGAATTATCGTTATTAATTTCCAAGAATTTGATTCAACATATAACTCCAAACAGCACGTATTTGTTTAAATATTTTTTATAAAATTTAAACATAAAGAAAGATGAGACGAGACTTATCATTAGTTTGAAATATTATGTTCACACACTAAAACTAAAACTAAAACTAAAACTAAAACTGAACATTGCTATTCTTCTACTGTTACTTTGACGACTTGAACACATCCCAAGTAAAGAGAAGGCTATGAGTCTATCTGCCTATGATTATTCTCTCTCTCTCTTAATTAATCATCTTTGTTCTTGTGAACTCGACATGACAGTGGTGGGGTCCTCGGAGCTTTTCGGATTGTGCTTGAAATTTGGTAAATATCCCTGACCATTCGATAACTGCGATGGGATTAGAGCGTAGAAATGCGTCGCAATAATAATTATTCTTTGGATGGCAACTGCACTGATGGTGATGATGATGGCTCCAATCCTTCCCCAGCTAAATTCCTAATGCTACGAATCACAATCAAAGAGCCGTTTTGCTCCTGGACTCCAGAAAAATGCCTGTTGCTAATGCGTTTTATGCATGATCATCCATCCATCCATCCATCCATCCATCCATCCATCCATCCATCCATCCATCCATCCATCCGTCTCGTCTATGGACAAAAGCACCACATCAGCATATATACGGTGCATGTTTTATCTGCTGTCGAGGGAAAAGTCTTCCTGTCTATGTTGGGCATCTTTGATCAACAGTCAAATGGTTTTTCTTTGTTTTGTTCTTTTTTTTTGATAAAAAAACATGGAGGGCTAGCCCCAAATGTTATTACATGTATGTAATTAAACAGATCGGATTGGTCGGATTTTGTGTAGTTCGTCAATCTAATGTGTTATAGTTGGATTAAGATATTTTTAATCTGTAACCAATCAGACAGTCGGGTTTTGCGAGTTCGGCTAATATACAGAGGAGCTACACTCCAAACCCGACTCTATCCAATCCAGTACGCCGCTACGCAACCAATTCGATATGGATCAGAATTCAATTTATCACATAAGGGTTTGTTTGGCAAGACATTTTATGCGCGAAATAGCAGAATAGTGCGTTTATTCTGGCTAAAGAAAGTTACTAAACAAAAAATAATAAATTAAAATAATTATATGAATAGGCTATTCTATTATTCGGACCCATTGGTCGAATAACTAACGGAATAGCAAAAAATTTCTAATTTTTTATCAAATGATATTTTCACTTTTCCAAATAATTTGAAAATAATACTTTTCTATTCACTCTTTCAAATATCATTATTCTATTTTTATTATTCTAATAATATTATTCTAACATTATTCCTTAATTTGCCAAACAAACTCTAAAAAAGTGTGCGGCTAGCTTTTGATTCACCGTTTGACCATAGGGACAGTATAATGTGAAGGAAGAATGAAAAAAAAAAACAGATTTAGCCTATACGTTATGAAAGGAATATTTTTGTCGTTTAGAATTTACAAGAGTGTTCGGAGATAATTGAGAACTTCTCGAAGCACCTTCCTGTTCATAGACAAAAAAGATATTGTTTAAATTAAAATTATATATGTATTTCTAATTATTTCGATAGAATATATTTATAATTTTAGTTTTTTAATTTGAGCAATATTTATCAAAAATATTTACTTTAAGAATAGATGTACCATAAAAATTAGATGTAAGTTAAAATTAACTCATATTTTTATAATATATATATATATATATATATATATATATTCCATTTTCAAGGGCAAGAATAAAAACAATTGGCCCTTCAATACATCATGACTTACATGTGTCAAAACACATCTCAGACACACACACTCATGCTTACATGTATCGTGCTCAAGTATCACATATCGTGTTGATCGGGGGCAGAGCCAAATATACAATCAAGGCGGGGCAAAAATTTTCAGGGTAGAGCATGAATTTATAATTATTTTAAAAGTTAAATATATTTTTATAATTTTTTATGTTAAAAGTATAATTTTGAAGGCATATTTTGCAAAAAAAAAAACTGAGGCTCATTATTGAAATTTTATTGCAATAGAGACATATTTTTTAAAAAGATATAATATTAAAGGTATATTTTGAAAAAAAAATTGGGGGGCGGGAAATTGCCCCTCCCCTCCCAATACTTAGCTCCACCCCCTAGCAATTGATAGAAGAACTGTGTCATGAGATTAGCCAATTTGATACGACATGACTAAGTGTCAAATATGTACGTGATAGGTATAGACATGTCTAAACATGAGTTGACATATATAGACATATCTAAGTACAATTTGTTTTTTTTTAATCTTGGTTTTTTTTTTCAACTTTCTTCAATCTCTTTCATTTTTTTTTTGTACTGCCACAACATTTATTAAAAAATATTTTCAATTTCAAAATATTTTTGGATCTCTCTTTGTTTTTTCATTTTTCTGAATTTTTTAATTTTATAAGATTTTCAACATTTAATTTATGAAATTTAAAGAAAAGAAAATAGAAAAAGCATGTGCCTGCATGTGTTGACACATACTAATACGTACAGTGTCATTAAAAAAAATCATCCTTTATATCTTCAATAAAAAAAACAACAAGACACATCACATATATATAAATTATTACATATATTTACACACTATAGTACATGAGTATCTAATATATATGAGCATGACATGACATGACTATCAAAAACTAGGCAAGAGGGAAAGAGAGCGGGGTGAGGGGCAAGACCACCACTTAAATTATAAAATTGTAATTTCTTATTCTTAAATTTTTGTAATTTTTAATTACTCATATTAGTATTCTTTTTGCTTATCTCATAAAATTACATCACATTATATTTAAAAATCTTCAGTTTCAAATTTATGCATCCGTGCTGCCTATTCATCCACGTTAACATTAAACTAAAACGGAGCCCAAATCCATTCATAACATACTTCAGGAAAATGTTTGAGAGAAACCAAAATCAATATCTTAATCGATACTGATTTTATTATTCATATTACATGAGTTATTATTCATATTAACTATTTTATTATACAATTTATTTTTTACAGTATTTTTATTATTCAACTCAAACACAACTAATATGAATAATAACTCACTTAAGTTTAATAACAAAAACAATGTGTTGGTATTTGCATACTGAGCTAATTGCTTAATTAAGCTTGTCTTTTGTTGCATAAACACATCATTGGTTGATAAAACATATGTTGTTGTGCTTAATTAAGTAATTAACTTAGTTAATTTATATTAGATTTACACTTAATAGGTTAATTTCGTATTCCTTGATTTACTCAAAAAAGAGAAGGAAATTCGTTGATAAAAAATGAGAATGCAGGAAAAATAAGAGTGCATGGGGACAAAAGGGGAGGTGTGCGAGATGGTGAGAGCTCTTCTCTTTTTGACTTTGGAGTAGAGACAAAAATGAGAGGGAGAGAAGGTGTTTCTATTTTCCTCTTCAAGAAATTCCTAAAGAAATTCTTGGAGCGCAGTGCCCCCTTGCTTTGCAAAATGCATATACCTTATCTTTTTTTCTTAATTTGTATGAAGGCATGGCAAGAATCTATACCCCATTACCCAGCCACCGACTCCGGAGAGGACCATGCAAAGTTGCAAGCTTCCCATCCGGACATTTATTTCCATCAAAAAGAGCTCAACTGGCACCAAATAATGATCCTCTCAAGCACTACATCCATCCATCATATATTCATATGGCCGTTGCCATTGGATCAGATCCTTCTCCAGATGTAATTGCGCCAATTGTGAAATTGCAAAGGGAGGTTGAGGTGAATGCGTCGTGCATAAAGCGCACCCCAGCCACCACTAAAGAAAATGTGTGTGAACTTTAAATATATAGAAAATTTGCAATCCGCATTTTCTGAAGCATTTATACCATACTTTTTGACGGAGATTTTCATTTAAAAACAAAAGAAAAAGATGTTTGCATACAAGCTTTTTGTGTGGACTTTGGAAAGAGAAGTTAGGAAATTATACCCAAAATAAGAATCCACCTGGGCCAGTATATTTGCTAAATAATGTCTTTTAAAAAGATGGAATCAATTTACCAAGCTGACATAAATTATTTTATCATGAGATAGTTTCAACGGACATACAAAACAAGTTGAAAGATATCCTATAAGAAAAACATAATAGGGAATAAGAAATAGCACAGCAGAAATGTTTTTCTTTGATTTTGCGATTTCAATTATGTTTGATAAGTCGAAATCTTTATACAGTGTTTTTCACACCGTAAGTCTTCAAATACTCACCGGATAAAGATAGACCATGAGACTAATCGAGCATATTTCTCTGTTTCATAATTCAAGAGTCTCGGTTTTGAGTGTGTTGTGTGAAAACTGTCCCGTTCTCATTCTCAACACGGAGAAAAAAACCAATAATAATGTTTCTCTCTCTTCTCTCCTCTCTCTCACTCTAGATCTGTCTAGAGGGTATCTAAAATGAACTTTTTATTAAGCACATCATTTTAGAAAGATGTTAAGGGATTAAATTTATATAACATCAGATGAAATGATATGATATATTCAAAGAGTGCATACTCACATCATGTGTCTCCACATCGAAAATCTAGCATATCAAGTAACTAATTAATAACCAAAATTCTTTGTCAAATCAACTAAGATATATTGAAGATTTTTGTAGATCTCTCCGATATTTTCTTGTCCTCTCAAAGCTACACCTAAGATTTTTGAAATTTTGAAGGTTACACGTGAAATGTAGCTGATGTGGAATATAGAAGCTTTTTATCTGGTCAAATTTTGTCGCATGGACGGCAAGGGATAGCCTCAATTTCTTGACTGCTTCATGGTGGCAACATTTGCAAATAAATTTTGAACTTAGACACTTGTAAGGTTCGTAAAAGAGGTAAGAAAAAAAGGAAAAAAAAGCAAAAATTGAAGGTGCTGATATCGACAGAACAATCGTCGTTGAGAAACTTTTACAAGTTTTTTATGACAAGAAGAAAAAGTACTTTTATATGTGATTGCTTCACGTACAGATCATAGACGTATGGTATTTGTTTTAGTGGACAACAAATGCAATCAACTAACCACTAATGAGAACCGGACACAGACATACACACACTATTTTATTTTCTTCCATTTGCCCCTGAAATTAAAGTTACCTATCATTTCATTCTTCATTGACTAAAGCCAAATTTCTTAAAGTATTAATGCCATATTGATATACTTTTCATTTTTTTAATTATTAAAACAATCATATCATTTCATGAAAAATAGAACATTCCCTCAATAATCAGTAGTTTTTTTATTTAATTTGTAATTTTTATTTTTCTAAACTAGGGAGGTGAACGAATATCTAATTTTTGTTATATTATATATAGTATATACATGTTGCATTTAATATAAGAGTAAAACTAGCGTGCTCTCAGAAGTACGAAGTCCTCCGATACTTTTAACTCAAACACTCATCAAATTAATTTCAAACGAAAAATTCAAGTTGTTCAATAAATTTTTCATGTCAAAATCTTATATGATACTGAAATGTTTTACTTTTAGAGTTTTTTAATTATTTTTTTCGGATTTTTTAAGATGACTCTGATAATAATAATAAAATAATGAATTTTGCATATAAATATAGGTCATTTTTAAAAAATATGAAAGGAATAGTTAAAAAATTTAATATTTTAATACAAATAATTTATTGAACAACTTAAATTTGATAGGTTTTTGAGTTAGAAATATCGAGAGAGTACGTGCTCTTTGAAAACTATTCTTTCTCAGGTAGGAGCACGCTATCACTATTCTTGATATAATATATTTATTTACTATTCATTTAGTCAAATTTATCTTCCACCTATTACCCATTAATTTAACACTTAACAGATAACCGTAATCCTTAATTAGATACGAATATAAAAAACCTCCATCCAATTTGTACACCCTAGAGATTATTAATAGAGTATTTCTCTCCTGTACTATAAAAGCATTTCTCTCGCAGACTTCATTTTCCCGCCAATTCCCGTCCAACGAAAATGCTCATATCCGCTGTTATCTGAGAAGGACACTATTGTTCATATCCCGTCCGGCCGATCTGAAATAAACGGACCAAATCGGATTATCGTCCGCGATAATGAAAACTACAGCCCAATTTATTATAGATCTTATCCGTCCGTTTAAATCGGACGGACTTAACAGGTCTTTACAAGGAGCGCATTAACAGTGAAAATGAACCGCCTCCGGACTACAAAGCAGGTGGTCACTGGAATTATCATTATTTAATTGTGCACAACGCTCCAAAACACAAACACCAAAAAAGGCGCGATGCTTCTTTTCGATGCGCGGTGCAGTGTGGTGCGATGAGATGAAGGGAAAAACCCCCAAATCCAAATCCAAAGCGAGAGGGAGGGGGAGAGGGAGAGGGAGAGGAAGAACAATTGGAGCAGCCGATCCCTCTTCTTCATCGCATCCAGTTGCGATGGAAGCTGGCGATCTGACCGTACAGTTAGAGGGCGTTACTCTTCTCCCCCCTTCCACCCGCTTCCAGAAGCTTCTAGAATCTTCTTGCTTGCCTGAGCACGAAGAGCAGCAGTCGCAGGAGAGAGATTTCATCCTTAGTCAGGATTTCTTCTGGTAATTTGAAACTCAGATCGTGCTCTTTTTTTATTTTGTTTTAGTTATTTCTAGTAGATTTTTGGGGTAAACTGTTGGTGTGAGTAATCTGAGTAAAGGATGCTTAAGACAGAAGATTAGCTTACATATCTTGACATTAAATGCTAGACCTGGGACAATTTTATTTCTTGTTCTTTCTATTCTCTTAATTGGAGTCTGAATTCTCGCCTAAGCTTCTTTGGTTTGCAGCACACCAGACTATATTACGCCAGATGCACCACAAATTCCGAGCTGCCTTGAGTTTGATAAGGTGAGAAGGTTTTGTTTTGAAGCTGAATCCTTTTTTCTATGGTTTTCTTTTTTTTGTGATTTTAGAGAAAGTCCATTTTGTAAAAAAAAAAAAAAATTCCCTTTTTTTATACAGGAGAATGTTTGCCCGAAATCACCGGAGAAGTCTACCGTTGCACGAAGTAAAAGATACAAGAGAGGTATGCTGAGTTATACACACTTCATATTTTGTTTTCAAAAATGTACTTCTTATTTACCAAGCAATGGCAACTTTAGCCTTCCCATTCTTTAAAAAGAAATTATCTGCTAAACAGCTTTCCTGGGGCGAATTACCATTATAGCAGTATAGTATTCGTTTTTACAGCTTACCTTCTGCAAGTAGTGTTTAGTTATGTGCATGTCATATGTGGCTTGTGGAATATACTGTTTAACCTGAAATACAATATTTTATTGCTTTGTCATTGCTCAGTAACTTGTTAAGCATGTCAAGTTTGCATATAACCTTGAGATTAAAATCTAATGTCTGATAAATGTAGCAGCCATATCAAGTAGTAGCAGACCTATATACCTAGTGAATTCTGCATAATTCTTTCTTTCTTTTTTGCATAATTATTATCCATTCTTTTACTTCTAATTTTAAAATTTATGTCTACTAATAACTAAGTTCAAATTTTACTAATTGGTTATTGCTATTATTTAAGACCTGTCACCATGCGCTCCACAATCCACCAACTTGGCATCCCAATACGAGCCCATGGAAATCCCACTGGATTCCTCCACCAAGGACGGGCTGGATAAATCCAGAAGTCCAATGGATGATTCGCAAAAGAAGAAGCGCAGCTATGTTTCCCAGACTGCAGTTGCACTGAGATGCCGGGTCATGCCACCGCCGTGCATTAAGAATCCATATCTCAATGGGGCCTCTTCACATGTTGATGCATTTTGTGATAGGAGGTCAAAATTGTCAGGTTGCTTTTATTTTTATTCATGGAAATCCCTCATGAATGTCCTAAAAAAACCTCAAACGTGTTGTGCATGCCTCATTTGTAGGAGGCCAGAAATCTTGCTGGTTCTTCTATAATTGGCTACAAAACTGTCATGTGCTATTATGCAAAAGCTACATACTATACCCTAATAAAACATAGAGATATATAACCTATGCTACAAACTTCCTCAGTTAATGCTTTCCCAATAATGTCTGAAGTAGGGTACCTCATTCATGTTGTATAGAGAAGCTAGGAAGGGCTGATCAGGTCATCTTTTGGAGTAAAAAAACATAAAAACGAAGGAGTATAAGTGATACTTTTTTTTTTAGTGGTTTTCTATCGGTCGGTAGTGGTATACAAGACACTGCTTCATGAGGTAATGTGATGCTTTTTCTCGCTTCACAGGAGTTGTGCTTTTAAGGTTTTGGGGACACTTGTGAAATTTGTTCAAGTATATCTCTATTCACTTTACAATTGTCATAATGTTGCTTCCTGCAGGGTTTTCTCCCACAGTTGGTGGAGATGGGCTTTCACGGTACCGTACTGATTTCCATGAACTTGAGGTAGCTTGATTGTCTATTTAGTCTTTTTTTTTTTCCTTTTTTTGAAGTAGAGCTATAGTAACTTACCCCTTGTTCTTTTAGCAAATTGGATATGGTAACTTCAGCCGGGTATTTAAAGTTCTCAAGAGGATAGACGGCTGCCTATATGCTGTCAAACAAAGCATTAAGCAGTTGCATAATGAAACAGAAAGGTAACTTTCATGTTTCATTGTTCTTTTTCTTTTTGGTAACTTCAATTTTCTTCAAACACAAATGGGTTTATAAAAGAACTAATTGGGAATTTGTTCCTTTATTACTGGCTCCTGGGTTTAGCTTCTCCCTTAAGTTTTCTGAAGCTGCAAACTAACTTCTATCTTAAACTTCAGGAAAAGAGCATTGATGGAAGTTCAAGCTTTGGCTGCGCTAGGTACTTCAATCTTTTGATATTTTGCAGTAACTATGATCCTTTAAATTCACTTGATTCCCAAATCAGTCCCTAAAATTGTAATGATCTGGTTTTTTGTTAACTGTGTCTCTTTTTGTACTTCTGTTAAATTGAAAAAAAAGAAGAAGATGAGATTGCACCACAAATGATTTACGTACCAGTATACTTGTGAGATTTGCTCTCTTTTCCGTGGTAAAACTGTTACATCAACATATTAAGAAACTTATTTTGCTTATATTTGTGATGTCAAAATTAATTTCTAGATCAATTTGATGTGGCCAACTTCAGGGACCAATTAAATTGTGAAGGGATCAGTTGACAATTTTGTCGATTTTGACAATGGGAGTTTAAATAAATTCTAAAAAGTTTCTTAAGAAAAAAGACTTTATAGGCATATTCTTTGATGTACAAATTGATTGTGTTTCAACTTTCAAATTTCATATAATTTAAGTGTCATTTGGTAGTCCATAAAAGAAAATTAAATTGGGACGGTTGTAAATTGCATAAATTTTAATGGCCTTTGATGGGCTATCAAATGAACACTTAGATTGCATGAAATTTGAAACACAATCAATCTATAAGTTCAAAAATGTATTATAAAACTTTTTCTATTTTTAATTTATTTTTTTGAATTTATTTGAAAACCCTGGCAAGATTGTCAAAAAAACCATTGTTAAGTGATCCCTCCCCAGTTAAATTATTTGCTCCATGGACCCAAACTAATTTTGAAATAAATTCTACTTGTATAAATTGGTCCAAATCCCATGGGCCATTCATGTAATTAAAGTCTATTGTGATATATAATGAATTTGTTGCACCATCCAGGATCTTATGAGAACATAGTAGCATACTACACCTCCTGGTTTGAGAATGAGCAACTATACATTCAGATGGAACTTTGCGATCATAGCCTGAGTATAACTAAAGAAGCTGTTCCGAAATGCAGTGACGTCCTTGAGATGCTCTATCAGGTCCAAATCGTCCCTCATATTTATGTTTCTGTAAATTGTGTAACTATTTAATAGCAAGTGCTTCTCAACTGACTGCGTTTTTGATTGTTTTTCTCTGGCTATGTGGTACTTCATATTGCAGAATTTTGGGTGTTGTTGTATATAGATTGGGTTTTATTTAAGCTTAGTTGCATTATAATTGGTACTTGATCGAGGAAAACTTGGTGTTTGATTCAGACTTGATTGTTTGTCTCTACATAGGGAGCATTGGTTTATATGGTTTAGTTACAACGTCAGTCAGATTTTGGTGGTATGTGTTATCTTTGACAGTAAAGAATTGGTATGAGCAGATTCCACAAATTAGCTAGAGAAAAGTATGGAACTTATCAATTTTGCTGAGATTATTGAAATGAATTTTGCCGTCAATTGGCAGCAATGCAATGGCAAAATATACTGAATGCACCTGTTTTGTGCATTTGTTAAGATGCCTACATTTATGCAATATGCCTCTTCCACTCTGGTATACCTTTCCTTTCAGTGTTCCTTAAATAAGGTTTTGCTGATTGTCAATAATGCTTCGTTTTTTGATGAACAAACTATTTCTCATAAAACACTTTTGATACATGTTTCAGATAGCCAAGGCACTGAATTTCATGCATGAACAAGGCATAGCTCACCTGGATGTAAAACCTGACAACATATATGCCAAAAGTGGCACATACAAACTTGGTGACTTTGGCTGTGCGACTTTAATGGATCATAGTCTCGGCATAGAGGAAGGGGATGCGAGGTACATGCCAAATGAGATGTTAAAGGATCAGTGTGAGTATTTGGATAAGGTCGATATATTTTCTCTTGGTGCGGCCACGTATGAGATCTTGAAAGGGACACCACTTCCCGATACAGGACTGAAATTTTATAGTCTGAGAGAAGGAAAGATTTCTCTGCTTCCTGGGTATCCTGTGCAATTCCAAAACTTGCTCAAGGTACTTTATTTTGCTTTTCTCACGACGCATCACGCATTTGGGACCTGATTTTCCACTAGTAGCCCCTTTTGTGTCAGGAAAAATAAACAAGGAAGTTACAAAGATTCAAAGCTGGTTGTTTGTGTTTGGTCTCTTATGGGTCATTCTAGTTTCTAGTCCACTGTGGCTGTGTTGGATCGGGTTCTTTTGCGAGTGTTTTTATGTCAGGCTGTTCAAGCAAGTCTATTTGGGTTTGGTCAAGTTCAGGTCCTGGGTGGAGTTAAGGTCAATTACATGTTTGTTGGTTGATCAGGTTTGGATCATGCAAGTTTAGCATCTAAACAAAAACAATTTGGGTTGCACCATGTGTTTCTTTTGCACTTCTAGTGGGTGTCTGGGATATTAAAGTAGTCATAGCATGTGTAATAAAATATTCTTGTAGTTCAAGACCGATCGTATTAATGTCAAGTACTACTAGTGGAAAATTCTGTATTTTAAGCGAGGTTGATGTGAACTACTGCATGCGCCCATAAAATAATCTTTACATAAGCTACTCTAGGCCCAAAATGAGATCTTTTAGTATTATCTGATTCAAGTGGCCTGATTGAATAACACAATTGTTCTCTATGTCTATTCTTTTTCTTACCAGGCCATGATGGATCCAGATCCAGTAAGGCGACCTTCAGCAAGAGAAATCATAGAGAACCCCATCTTTGATAAGTTATGTTCCGTCTCTAAAACACAATCCAAACACAAGCAGTGAAAGTTCCTGAAAAATGGTGCTTAACTTTTTATTGTTAAGCTGTCAGCATTTCCTGGCCTATTATGGGTACCTTTTTGGGACTGATTGGTTAATCTCGTACCCAGTTTTTGTAAAAATTTAGCAAAAATAGCCAGGAACTAACTTTTGTCAAACGAACACTTCCACTCTCCATGTGAGACTTATAAAATATCATTTATTGTTTTCCATGATTTCTGGTACTTTCTGACATACCCGTGCTTTTGCTAGAACTTATCTGTTTCTTGGGGATCAAATGAAAACTCTCTTTTTGCAATACATCACCATGCCATTTTATATATGTCGGTAATTTAAATTTCAAATCATAGAAATACAAATTTAAATTATTGGTCTTATCGGTCTTATCGGTCTTGTTTAATATCACACGGAGTGTTTGTTTACAGAAAAATGTAAATTTGAAGATCGTTTATGACTAGATAAAGAAGTGAAAAGATCGATGGAGAAAATTAATTCAAATCAGACACTGACTTTTTGGCGTATTAAAGTTTTGTTTAACAACTTCTTAATACATTTTTTGATTATCCTTCGGTTTTATTTGTAATATTGTATAAGATCACCCGTTCGTTTTTGTGATTTAAAATTGTAAGATTAAATTATTGATATAATTAAAATTGTTGTCATGAGTCCTACTCATCTATAAATGACAATTTGCTAAATTAACATTAAAATTGTTATAAAGTATTTTGCAATTAGTTCGCTATCGCAAATAAGTATTCAGCAGAAATTAAGAGAGTAAAACTGTAAGAAAGGGAGAACCGAATTAGTTCCCATACGAGGAGGCCATACCAGTTTCGATCAGAGCCCATGCGGCTATGTCTCTCCCTCTCAGAAAATCGATATAACGGGTCGGATCGGTAAAAAAACCCACCTAACATCCGCTTCTCCATTACAACATCTCCGTTTCCAGTTGCTCCTCTTCAGACACCTATGAAGACCTTCCACCTGCCCTGTCTTCCCCGCTGTCTCCTCCGACGAGAAAACTACAGGAGGCGACCATTCAACCTCCTCTCGTCGTGGAGTCATGGTAGAAGAACTCATCGATCCAACCACACAACCAAACCCCTAGAAATAGGAAATATGCAAATCCAACTGCCCATCAGAGAAGGCGGGGAAGAGGATCCGCCGTGCGATGTCGCCACCGCGAATCTCGAGACCATGCCGCTGTTCACGCCGGACGGAGGCATCAGGCGGCGATCAGCCAGCGACTCGTCGGTCTCCGGTCACATCATGTCCCCCCGTCGCTCGTTCGGGCGCGAGGTCCAGCACGCAGCCGAGGAGACATTCCTATTGACCCGCCTCACGTTAACCCTCCTCCGCTATCTCGGGTAGGTAGATTTTGTCTTCTCTGACTGGCGGGTCCCATAAATCCCTGATTGAAGTCTGTGGGGTCAGTCTCTCAGCGAAAAAGGGAATGATCACTGAAGACAGCGCAAAATGCTCGACTCCATTCAGTGAAAAATGATATTTTCTTGGATAATGCAACTAGCTGTCTAGCTCTTAACTGTTGGCTAAGCAAAATGGTTTGGACAGTTGAGAAGCCTGGGTACCTTGATATCATGCACAGATCTTAATATATATTGGGGACAGTTTTGGGTTTCTTTGGTTATGAAATATCAAATCGAGCACCAAATGTAGAGACAAATAAAAATAGAACAGAGTAAGGTTTGAGGAAAGACTCAGTTCTGACCCACTAATTATCCTTAGCTTAGGTACCTTGACCACTTGACATTATAAAAAGGGGAGAAAAGAAAAGCTGGTTTTTCTCATTTTTTTTAATTTATAGGTCACACACAACATTCTACTGCATTAAATTGGAATCCTTGCATGATAGGATCATATGTGATAGTCACCCAAATTTTGTTACTATAAAGGATCAGAACCTATTTTTCAAACAATACAAGTCTTTCTTTTAACTTTTTTAGTCCTGCTTGTGGCTTATGTGGTTTGTTACTGCAATAACAACATTTTTTTTAATCCAGAATAGGATATAGATGGATCATGAAGTTTCTTGCGCTTTGCTTATATGCATTCTTACTCATGCCCGGATTCATTCAAAGTTAGCACAAGTTCTTTTTATTGTTAAACAATACTGGTATGCTACTATACACTAGGCTTTGTTGCGTAGTCCACGTTTTATTACTTTAAAAGTGTGCCCCAAGGAATATTATCTTGTGATCTTTTTCCAAAGAGAGTTCATGTTTGAGCCTAATAAGCCTTATGAGCCAGTCATAAACAGTTGTTGCATACATGATCTGTGTACTCAGGAGGAACAGGTCATGAACCTGAAAACATTATTATTTCTGATGGTTTGATTATTTCTTTTCAATAGTTGGATATTATTATTTCTGATGGTTTGATTATTTCTTTTCAATAGTTGGATATTATTATTTCTTCTCAAGCCAAGTCCGTAGAAGCGTGGTTTACGGCGAACAGCCAAGAAATAGGTAAGAAGAAATCTATTGTCATTCTTTTTGTGTAATTTTATCTCTTTTAAATTTATGTATTTTTTACTCTGCATTTGCTAGGTTAGATTTGTATTTACCTGCGAATGCAAAAGATCATACGCCAGTGGTTGCTTTTATAACAGGAGGTGCTTGGATTATTGGGTGAGTAGGTTTAATATTTCTCTTACTTTGAATTTACAAGCATTAACATATAGTACTATTACTTCATAATTTTAGACCAAATTTTATTTTTGTTGTTTCTCTTGGTCATTCGGGTTTTGTTAAAGAAGAATTGAAGCCCTTAAATTAGGTTATGGTTCAAATCCTACTATGTAACCCTGTTAGCACTTCTACTAAACCAATCTAGTAAGGTCCAGTGTGGTAATATTTGTAATCCACTATTTTAGTAGTTATATTTCCTCCTTTTTCTGTAGTTACAAAGCATGGGGTGCACTTTTAGGGAGAAGATTAGCAGAAAGGGGGATTATTGTTGCTTGCATAGACTACAGGTAAGATTGGATCTCTCTTTCTTTTATTATTTTTTTTTTTTTGAGTTGATGGTGATTGCCAATTTCGTATTAAAAAGCAAAAATTAACTACAGAGTTCCTTTTGGAAAATTAAAAATTATTACATTGCTGGTACAACTGATGAGCTGAATTAGCTAAATCCCTATTAATGACATTGCCAAAAATTGTTAATAACCTCATATCAGCAGTACATAGACCAGACTGAACTCTCTCTCTCTCTCTCTCAATCCATACTAAATACATGATGTACTTGGGTTTTATGCTGAGTGGCGTCTGGCAGTTTTTGCAAAATGGTAACAACTTAAGTTGACATTGTTTCATTTATTTATTATATTTTCAGGAATTTTCCTCAAGGTACAATTAGTGACATGGTTGAAGATGCCTCTCAAGGAATTTCATTTGTATGCAACAATATTGCTAGCTTTGGTGGTGATCCTAACAGGTCATTTTCTTTTCACAAGAAAATAGAAATTTTATTTTCCCCGTGCCCTTTCAAACTGATAATATCTCATATAATCTCTACCTATTTTATTGTCTGGAGTATCTTTTGGTGAATTAACTAATATCTAATATTTGAAGGTCATGCAAATATTCTTAGGCAATTTTATAGTTTCTGACAGGAAGTGATAGTTTCAGTTTCTCCTGTGATTTCCGACTGTTGTTCGAACTTAATGGAAGTTTTGTTCTATGCCTAGGATAGACTTGGTTCTAATAATTTGCTACAAATTGATTATCATTAAGGGTTGAATTCTTGTATTTCATCTGTATGATATTAACCTAAATCTGAAACAGGATATATCTCGTTGGGCAATCAGCCGGTGCACATATCGCATCTTGTACTCTCTTAAATCAAGCTATTAAAGAATGTGGTGAGGGAGGTACCTCTTGGAGTGTTACTCAAATAAAAGCCTATTTTGGTATCTCAGGCGGGTAAAAGATATTGTTTAAAGTTTCAGTTCTTTCTTTAAAGAACATTAATTTTATAACGTTTTAAAGAATTATAAACCAAATACAAAAATAAAGGTGCCCTGTGTGTAATATTCATGATGTATCAATTGTTGATTGTAGTTCTTTTAGAAATTTGATTATAATACGGTCAATTAGGTCTCCTACAGGGAGGCAGATTTTATCTTATTATTTATGCCTTTCTTCTGAAACAGGTACAACATAGTTAATTTGGTGGATCATTTCCATAACCGTGGCCTGTACCGCTCAATTTTCTTAAGGTAACTGACCAGTTGATCAGAACGGACATACATTAAGAGTTTTCATTTTTTATGTTCCTGCTCTTTCTGAATTTATTTTCTTTTCATATTTAGCGTAATGGAAGGTGAAGAATCGCTCCCTGGAGTTTCACCGGAATTACTCGTGCGTAAACCAAGTAACAGGCTTGCAGTTTCTCTGTTGCCTCGAATTGTTCTATTTCATGGAACCAGCGATTGTTCTATTCCATCTACTGCCAGGTCAGTGTATAGAGAAATGACTTTTAGTGTTTTGTTTTCATATGCAGAGTCAATGCTTATGATATATGCGAATAAAATCCAACTTAGGGAGTAGTGTGCTGGAGGTTCCATTTAATGTGCACCCTTTTTCCCTGTTTCTGTCTAGCCATTCTTTGTTTCAATCTAAACACTAAACTGAAATCAAACCATGCAGATTCTTGACAATCTGGTTATGTAGCAATGTGATTAGCTGTATATGTTGTGAGAAAATTTTAGTCATTTTTTTGTTAACTTGACCTTTATTCAGTAGCCGGGTCATGTTGTCATGTTACCGACAGATATGAGAAATATTTTGGTGTATTGCAATGCACTAAGATATCCTATTTGCAGCAATAATCTTTTATTTCTATTTTTGCTGGACATGAGAAATTTGTAGAAATTATATTCAAATCATAGTTATGGAATAGCCCCGGAATGTTTTTTGCAGCTTTCATGTCATTTTTGCTTCTCTCCTTCTTCTAACTTTGACATTTATGATCAGCAAAGAATTTGCTGATGCTCTTACAGCTAATGGAGCAGTGGTTGATCTGATCCTGTATGATGGCAAGACTCATACTGATCTGTTTCTCCAGGTAAATACAGTAAAGAACTTTTTGATTTGGTAGATTGTAATGCAGCTTGCTTCTATAGATTCTATAGAATTGTATATCATTTCTTTTCCAAACATGACCCTCCTTCAATTTAAGCTCAAGACTCAATTTGCATTGCACATCAATAGAAAATTATTATAATAGATTGTGCAGTGACATGCTGAAATAATAAACCATTTGAAATTGTGCTGACACTGTATACCTTGTTTTGAATTGATTTGTATTTGATGGGATTGCTAAAATTAAGTTCTGAAGCAGCAAAATAGACGGGTTTGATCAGGTTTTGCTTCAGTCTTGTGTCGCACTATCAGACTGAAAATAACTAACTACAGTCCTAATTATGAAGACAAGGGATCCTTTTTTTCGCAATAAATCTGGGTCTTTTGTAGAATTAGAGGGCTGCAACTTCTTAACAAACTGGAGCTTTGTTGCAAATTGCCTATGCTGATTATCCCTTTTCACATTTTGTTGGTGAAATTAGGATCCATTAAGAGGTGGAGACGATCAATTGCTTGATACTGTAGTTGCAGTGATCCATGAAGATGATGCAAATGCATGTGCAAACGATGTTGAAACACCTACAGCACGCCGCCTTGTACCTGAATGGATGTTAATGCTTGCTAGTAGAGTTAGCCCTTTTTAAGCAGTGATCAGTTTTTCCAAGAGCCTTTTGTTCCACGATCACATAGTGTAGATTTATATTCATTTCTGCGTCAAGTAGTTTTGTTGGTGCTGTATATTGTTCCTTCTACTCTTTTCTCGTATAGAACAGAGTTGAAATCGGATGTTTTCTTTTCTTTTTAATATATTGTAGCCATGCACTTGGTACATATGTCGGATGTTTCTTAGCAATTGTAGAAGCCAAACTGAGGAGATTGCTGCATCCAGTGCATTACAAAGTGATAAGCAATTTGCATGTAGGACTGTAGTCAGAATATATATAATCTTTAATAGAAAAGATCATCCAAGTAATTTGCGTCGATTTCTGTGTTAGCCTTTGAGGTTGTTCCCCTTTGTATTTGTAAATATGATTCTTAAAAAAAAAAAACACCGAGACAGCAGCGGTTAAAACTGTTTCCCTTCCTCTGCTCTTGTTAAAGCCTCACATATGGAAAACTAAAACATAAAACTACCAACTGCAGTACTATGGAATGAAGAAACCAACTGAGAAATTTGTAATGGAATGACAAACAAGCAGAGGAGCTAGGCTTGCCCGAATCAGGGGAACAATGAGTAGTGCATCAAATCACAGCAATTAATGAACAAATAACCTAAGATGGGCAAAGTTGCTCTACATAAAGAAACCAGTACAGTGCATTAAATCTTTTGAGTTGGCAACTATGGCCAAAATTCAGAACTTTCAACTAATAGTACAAGATGCCTCACGTCTGAAATTCATGTTAACTTATGAGGAAGTTCCAGATCTTCTTGCTTATAGATTTATTAGCTTCGTCTTCTTCTTCATCATCTTGTTCGCTCTCCTCCCCACTTAGAGTTGGAGTCGCAAGTTCACTTCCTTCAACTGCTGCTTCAGCAACTCCATCTAGGACCATCTTTTCTTCCACCACAACAATCTCTTCATCCATTCTTTTTTCGGCCATCATCTCTGCAGGAGCTTGGATAGTCGCTTCGACATCAGGCTGTAGAGAAAAATAAATCACTCCAATAAGAACACATAACTATACAAGAACATATATAAAAGGTGCAAAAAGCATCACAGAACTACTCGTGCTGCAACGATGGTCCAGGTTACAACTGTAATAAGAGAGACTTTATTATTCTGCATCCAGTTATACAGTTATAAGACATCCTATAATGCCAAGGAAATAGAGATGTTCTTTTAACAAATTGAAGTCTGCTCCAAAGGATTTCTTCCAGAATAAGTGCCACACTATGCAGAAATGGAATAATTATGCATTACAGTAAAACTCACATAATAGAACCTTGGAAATTATAAAATATCTTGAATAACCCTACAAAACTACTTAAGTATCAGAAATGTCACTATAAAGCTAGTAAAATATTATCAATACCCTTCCCATCCCTTGACCGTGAAACTCCAAACCATATCAACGATACTTTATACTGGTAATGACCAAGAAATCATAAAATTACTTTTAATTTTGCAAATAATTGTCACATACTGATGGAAAGAGCTAGGGGGGGTCATCTCGGATATTTTGATAGCTTCAGAGCTTCAGGTTTCACAGGGTTATCAGTGACAGTTTTAAGGCAGTACCGGTCCACTCTTACAATAATTCATTCCTAATTTGAATCCAAATACCTACTACGACAGACTACTGACAAAAAAAAAGAGAAAACTAAAAAGCTGTAAAAAAGAAGAATGATGTGTGATAATTAAATATTTTGGACCTGTGTGACATTGTGGTTGTGGTGGACAGTTTGTTGAACTTCGCCCACATTTTCTGGCTTTGAAATTTCAATCTCCTCCCCATCTCCTCCAGTGCTCCTCAACTCACTGTCGGTTGGTTTTGAATGCTCCAATCCTTTGCTCTCCTCTCTGGTTGCTTGAGAGGCAGCACTGTCATTAACACACAGCTTAAGCTTTAGCAAGAGAAGTTGCACAGTTTAAACCTTACAAGAGACATATTTAGAAATCCAGTGTGGTCCATGTCATGTAAAAATGGTACAGAGTATAGACAAAACCAGCATATGAAGCAAATGAATTTATGCAAAATACACAGATCTAGATACATAAACAATTGTTTCAAATAATAGACAAGAATAGTACTGGTTAGAGACTTTCTGAGCTCAATAATACTCCTTAAAGAGAAAACTCTGTGGGGTGACCAGCTCAGCACTGATAATAGTAGATATTTACTGGCATCTCAAAATGAAAGGAAAAAGGCACTTTAAGTATGACCAGAAAAATTCAAAAATCATATTACAGTCCTCACCTACCAAGAAAAGTTGAAAATACTCCTTGGTACTGTTATATGTTGGTACATATCTGTGACTAATTCAAGCCACTCTGGTACAGATGCTAATAAAGCCTCTTAGTTCTTCTCTTTCTTTAAACTGGAACTTATATGTAATAACCTAATAATGGCCCAAAGATCTCAATTGAACATCAAAATCCAAAAACACATCATAGAACTTACATGGTAGAGCGTCTGAAGTTGTATCGCTTCTCTCCTGGAGTCTGAACCATAGAGCCCACCATCTGGCGCCTCTTGCGCCTCCCACCACCTAGTGAAGCACTCTCAGAATAACCTTCACTTTCTTCAACTACAGTCTCCTTTAACATCCTCTTTCTCCCTTTACTTCCTTCTATATCCTCTCCAACCATACCTTTTGATTCCTTCATCACATCCATCACTGAGTGGGTTCTCTTAACCGCTTTGCCCCTCCCTCCCCTCCTCTTCTGCTGGCTTGTTGTCTCACTTTGCGCCTCCACATTTTCAGAAATGACATTTCCTTCTGAGATCTCATTCTCTGCTTTATTAATGCCTTCTGAGGCTAAGGTTTCTTCGACTCTTTTGCCAGGAGAGAGGTTGAATAAGTCTGAGCACTTTTGAAGCCATGATAAGTGGGTACCACTTGTTCCTGCTTCGGGGGTTGTTGCAGATGCTTTTGGTGGCTCTGATCTAGGAAACTGAAGTTCAGACTCATCAAGTATTTCAACCCCACAACTTTTACAAGATTTGTTTTGCTCAGCCAGAGAATAAAGACGTTCTCTCTCCCTGATCAATTCTTCTCTCTGATCTTTGACTTGTGCACTGAGTGCTCTGAGGCTGTCGATGTCTTTTGCTAGTTCTAAACGATCAGATTCAAGTTTTTGTTTTTCGCTCAGAATCAATTCTTTCTCACTCAAAATTGAGACTTTCAGAGACTCAATATGTCTCTCATCAGATTCTTTTCTCTCTTGAATTGTTCTCTCCAGCTCTTGCAATTCCTTCTCACGATTTTTTAAAGCCTCCTCAACTTTGCTGTTCTCTCCTTGAAATCTTATATTCAAATTCTCTTCCTTAGTTCTGAATTCCTTCTCAAGTCTTTCTCTCTCCTCATTCAATGTGTTTCTCTTATCATCCAATAGCTCCCATTGCCTCTCAAAATTCTCTTTTTGCACTCTCAGTTCCCCCAATTCTTTTGAAAGGGAAAAGTTGAGTAATTTCTGTTTACCTATCTCTTGTTCAAGTTGAGATGATAGCACTAAATACCTTTCCTTCTCTTCATGTGTAACTTGAAGTCTCTCCTCATCTCTTGAGATCCGCAACTTTTCTTCCTCTAGTGATTTTTTGATAGTTTCAAGTTCAGATCTTAAAGCACTAAATTCCTTTAGATCTTCATCTAGCTTTTGACGATCTGCTTTTGTTTTTTTCTCATCTTCTTTGACAGATGCTTCCCAATTCTTCAGAACCCTAGATTTTGCATCGAGATCCGCTTCCATTTCCTTCAGTTTGTGCATCTTTATCTCCAACTCCTGATAATAAATGGCACAAAACACATTATAGAGAGACACCATCTGTAATATTGTTTCACTTTCCTACCTTGATATTAATAAGAACTAATCGGTAAGTTCTATGATGTCAAAAGACTAACCAATTCTCTGTGGCTGATTTTTTCTTCTCTTATAATAAAGGCTCTCTCTTTAACTTCTTGAGAAACAATCCTCGACTCCAGATCCTGAAAGGTAGCAGAATAAAATATACAATAAGGAGAAAAATGGAGGTAAGGAAATCATTCTGACATGCAACAGCAGCCACCAATTGAACCTAATACTGATATCAAGTCTAAATTTCTAAATTTCATGAGTTCTTTCTCCTTTTTGCTTTTTGATAGTTGTAGTACTTAGGCAGGATCGGCATCTCTTTAACCCATCTTTCTCATCAGAAGGCTTTTCATGCTTTCTTGCCTATTTTGTTTTCTATCTTTATGTTTCAATATAGATCAACACATGGAGAGGCCCATAAACCAATCAAGACCCAAAAAGATTTACATACTGGTTGAATCAGTACTACAGTGGGAGAACTTAGAAGTTAAAAAAAATTAGAAGAGAACGACCTTCTCTTTCTCAGATAAAGCTTGTAATCTCTTGTCAACATCCTCCTCCTTTGCCTTAACAGAATTACTCATAGCCTCAGTTTGTCTCCTTATCTCTTCTAGCTCTTCTTGTTTTTTGTTCCAAGCCCATTCCCGCTCATTTATTCTATCCTCTCTATCATTGAGAGACTCTTGCCTATCAAAATTCCTCTTTTGAGTTTCTTCCAGTTTCCTCTCCCAAGCAAGAAGGTTTGCTTCTTTTTCACTAAGATTCTTCTCTAACAGTTGCCGCCTAACAAGAGAAGAATACTAGTTAAATTCAATAGCTTCACCACCGAATTAGCATGCCTGGTCTTTCCATTTTCAGGAGAAAAGTTGATAGTAAACTAAACCTTAACATAATTGCAAAAGATCCAACAATTAAAATCCCAAAAATAAAAATAAACCTAGAAAAAGATGTCCAGATAATACCAGAATTATCAAACTAGACTGATTTCAAGACAGCCTGCTATATTACCAGTATGAGCCTAATGCTATGGTAAGAATCAGGCATAACTTTATTCTGTCTATCAACTGACTCAAACACACTCCACAGCTGTCACCAAGTGGAAAACAAGAAATTGTAGGAACTTTAGAAAAAGGAGCAACAAGAACAGATTTTCTAAAGATCCCCTCTCATTTATAGATTTGCAAAAAGGAACCCTGTTTGGACAGATTTCAGAGAAGGAAGACCAACTTGAATCAGATTTCAGAGTACTGAGAAGAGACAGATCAGAACTACTGAGAAAGAAGACTAACTTGAATCAGATTTCAGAGGAGATGACTAACAGCTATATGATGAAGAAGAGAAGAGAAGGATCAGAAGATACACACACACGAACACATACATACAGAGAGAGAGAGAGAGAGAGAGAGAGAGAGAGAATGCATTAAGAACATTTTGTAACATTTCCTTTTTGAACTCCGAAAGAAGGGACTGCTGCTGAATGCCCACATACCTAAAGCCTATCATTCCTCGCTAACACTTGCCACAATACAATAATTAAATTTCTTATAACAGATTGCATGAGCCAAAATTGTTCTCATTTGACTGCGCCATAGCAGGTAAAAGTTCTAAGACCAGGACAGGACTGCTGGACCAGCAAGATGAACAGCAAGTAATAGGCTTGGCCAACATCTCTTGGAAAAATTGTTTAAAACAAAAAAGAAAAGCAAAATAAGTAACAAGAATCGTACTCAGTTTCAAACAAGAGCTTTTCCTTCTGCAATTTCTTCTCTATCATCTCTGCATCCTCTAACCTTCGATCAGCTTGGGAGCATTTGCGACTGGCTTCTGCCAGCTTGGCTTCTACTTGATGCACTTTTCTCTCTGTCTCCAATTTTTTGTTTTCTAAGCTTACCTCTAAAGACCTTGCTTCTTCAAGCTTTATGTCCGCATTTGATTTAACACCATCAATCTCAGATTGCACCTTTCTCAATGCCTTCTCAAGCTATAAACAAAAGCAGCAAAAAGATACTGAGGTTAACCTCTCCATGTATTGGGACTGTAATGGTGTAATGGTCGCCATAGGCATATGGATCTGCGATCAGAGGTAGAGGAGGCGGTTAGGATTAGGGTCATCTTTTGTTCCCATATTTCATGAACTGTTTGAGGCATCTTACTGCTCACTTAAGGCTAACCTTGCAGGTTGAGCCTTATGAAACCACAAAAAAGCACAAGTAATTATCACTATTGGTATTGGAACTCTCTGGACAATATAATATTTTGTACACTTGGCCTATATATGGAGCAGTTCTGTTAAAACTACATGTTTATATGCTCATTAACTATTAATTGAAAAAAAAAGATAACAGAAAAAAAAAAATCAAACATACATCAGCTACGCATTGTTTTTCTAAAGCAAGTGCCTTCTTCAAGCTATCCTCACGCCTCTCAAATTCTGACATGGCAATCAAACGGGCAGACTGTTCCCGTTTCAGTATCTCTTCAGCCTCTTCTAACCCTTGTGTGAGCTCTTCAATTCTGGCGGAGCACTCATTTTTCTCAATCAGTATAAGACCCATGTTATGCTGATACTCGCAAAGCTGAAATAAATGGTTCAAAGCCATCACAAAAAGGCTGAAGAAAACAGAAGGAATGTAACAATAATAATATAAGAACATTCTTGAAGTTCTGGTAGGAAGCCGTCACACTATCTGGTGGTACATACATGGTATCAAAATAGCAGTAAACTACTACAACAGTAAGTGCTCTTTTCATAACTGACCTCTTTCTCGAGCTCTGAAATCCTCTGTAAAAGCCCCTCTCTATCCTTCCTCTGCAATTCAGCCTCGTCAAGCATCCCGACCTCTCTAAACCGTCTCCACACCACCGCCTCATTGTCTCCCTCCTCACCTTCCCCTTCCCCCGCCGCTAGCCAATCCTGTCGCGGCCACACATTTGACCGCACGGCCGTACCCGCCACAGAATTCTTCCCCTTCCCGCTCGCCGAGGCGCTCCATTGTTTCCTCTGCTGTGGCGTAAACATTGTAGCCGCTGAGACAAAACTGTGTGACGAAAACAAGCCGAGAAATTTGATTGAGAAAAGGAGGGGGGAAAACGAAAAACCCTAGAAATTAGGGAACGAACACACATGAAAGAACGAAAGATTGGCGAGGAATTCTTGATCGAGAGGTGACACCGTGAAAGAGGGACCGGACGAAATTTCTTTAACGCATCCCAAGTATTAACCCGTTATATCATATTCAAGATCCAATCCGACCTTCGCATATCGGATCCGATCGACACTCCGAGTACGACCCGTTTTGTTTTCCCCTTCGCGACGTACAGCCCTGAATTTATCGCTTGAATGGGCCTAAATCAAGAAATCGGATTCTCTCTGATTGTATTAGTTAGAAGCTGGACCCTGAATTCCTCAGTCCAGTATTTAAAAAAAAACGACCATAAAATTGATTAGTTAACTAGTAGAAGTTGATAGGCAAACTGTCATATGAACTGTATTTGGAGGTCATTATTATTGACATAATTATTCTTCTCCTTTCAAACAAAACAGAAAAACTATTAGAATAATTATGATAATTTTTAATTTTCTCCATGAAAATACTGTTCAATAAAGAAGTAGGAATAATTTCAGTTCGGAGATGATTGTTTGGGAACTACTATGAGCCCTCGTGAAAATAATTTCAGTCATAAAAATGTATTTCATTCCTGATTTGAAAGGCTCTGATTAATTAATAGATCCTGTTTATTTCATTCCTCTAGGGTTCCATATCGCGCGCCTTCTCATTTCTCCTTCCTTCTCTCTTTCCCTCTTTCCCTCTTTCCCTCTTGCTCCCGCCACCATCCTCTCCGCCTCCGTCGCATCTCCTCTCTTTTTCCGCACAATGGGGAAGAGGTCTTCGCCCGACGCTGTGAAGTCTCTCTTCACCGACGACAATCCCTTCCGTCGCAAACCCTTGCCGGAGCCTTCTCCGGCCGCCGAGGAAACAAAGCCAGAGGAAGCGCCTCTCAAAAGACTGAAACCAGAAAATGAATCAGAGAAGCAAGACCGAAACCAGAGTTCCTCTCCTAAGGTAAGGAAGAGGAAGAGAGGAGGCGAGGATGAAAATGAGAGCGATAAGATTAACCAGGAAAGGGGAAAGGCGGTTTCTTTATCGGTCGGCGGGAAGAGAAAAGCTGATGACCTGGCAGCCGAGGCGGCACCCTTCAAGGAGGAACCAGAGCCCTTTGATGATGAGAAGAAACTGTTAAGAACTGTTTTTGTGGGGAATTTGCCACTTAGAATTAAAAGAAAGGTGATTGTGAAGGAGTTTCAGCAGTTTGGAGAGGTCGAATCTGTCCGGATCAGATCAGTTCCTCTCGAAGATGTGAGTTTTGTGTAATTTTGACAACTCCTGTCACTTAAATATATGATGCAACTTCAAATTTTTCTTCTCCCCACTATGCTTGGTAATTTACTCGAAACGGTTCTGATTTGAAGGGTCAATTTGCCCTTGCAATACAGTTACCAGCATTGACCTTGACTTGTAATATAGCAAACCTGGTTGAGGGATGTTTTTGTACTATTAATTTTGCAATATTTAGTTTTTATATCAACATTGTTTTTTGACCCTAGTACTTTATTTTTTGACAGACCAAGGTTCCTAGGAAGGGAGCTATAATCCAAGGGAAAGTTAATGAAGCTGTTGATAGGTAATCTTCTTTGCAAACTCTTGTCTCTTTCTTGAGATTTTTGCAAGGTTCATTTCCTTTTATAGTTTCTTATTCTTTTTCCTGAAATTTGCAGTGTTCATGCTTATGTCGTGTTTAAAGAGGAACAAGCTGCTAATGCTGCTCTTGCCCATAATATGGCTTTGGTATGCTACCTAATATGTTTCGTTCTTTTTCTTTCTGGGTTTGTGTCGGTACTAAGTGCCAACCATGGCCAGCCTCTGAATGGTAAATATATGAACCAATAAAACAGAAATTGGTTTAATACCACTAGGCACTGTTTTGCCCTTTTATGCAATTAAACACTCGTGAAGCTAACAGAAATGTGTTCAATGCTAGGCAAGTGGTGTTAACATTTTGGCATTTGAGTTGAATGAAATTAAAACAAATAATTGAACCGAATCTTCATATCTCATAATTTTTCTCCCTTATCCTTGGTAATTCTATTATTTTATTTAGGTTTTGTTGTATTTTCCTCAAATGTAGTTCGAAGGGAATCATATAAGAATTGACATGGCATGCCCCCCTAGGAAAAAACTGAAAGGAGAGGGGCCTTTGTATGATAGAAAGAGAACCGTATTTGTTGGTAATCTTCCCTTCGATGTGAAGGTACATTTTTTTCATTATGTTATTTTACTCTCTTTCTAGTTGCTGCATGGTATATTTAATTTTTTCTCTGTCATTGTGGCATATGTGCTTTGAACTTCTAAATTATTCGAGATTATCCTGGCTGATGCCCTAGCTTTTCTCCCTCATTTGTGAAAAAAAAAGAAGACAACATGTAAGGAGGGTTAATGCTTCTGAAGAAATTGGGAAATATGTATAAGATGTATAGATGATATTATGTTCATGTTTATTGGGTTAATAGGTAAATTCTCTATATTCCACAAGATGTCGCACACCACTTTCAGGTTTTGCCGGAGTGCAAGTTAAATTGCCTCTGGAAAAAGATTATATAAAATAGATTGAAGGAACTAGATTTCTAGTACTAATAATGTACATTCTGACTGCTTTGTATCCCTCTTGCTTTTGTTAATGTCAATCCACTTTTTAACTCTTAGCATATATGTTTCATTTTTCACTTTATTAGCATATATCTATCTACTTACCAATCTGTTTCTTTTTACAGGATGAAGAATTATATAGCTTATTTTGTGGTATTAGTAATACTGTGGAAGCTGTCAGGGTTGTAAGAGATGCTGATACAAGCATGGGTAAAGGCATTGCATATGTTTTGTTCAAAACAAGGGTATGTTCTTTCCTTTTCTCTTTTTTACATATTAGCTGTTACATGAATATGTTTTTCTGTTCTTTTTTGTTTAAACCAAGGAAACACCAAAGAATCACAAATTTAATAACTATAGCATAATGAACATGGTATCATGCATGCTCTTTTAACAAGCATTAAATTATATTAAGTCTATACCCTCTATTTAATAATGAGTACCATGTATACTATTTAACCATGCTATTTACTGCCAATATCCCTCTAATCTTGTTTCTATAAAAAATTTCACTATCAATTATTCTCCATAATTTGACTCGAGAGAAAAATGGTACGGAGGGGTAGTTTTGGCATATCTTAGCAAATTATGGAAGGGGAGTGCAGATGAAATACATTTTATTTCGTTTGATTTCTGAAGCACGAAATCATCTTGATGGGGGCTATATGTTATTTTGAGGTTCTGTAATACAGTGTCCTTGAAATAGGCCTGGTAGCAAATAGCATGAGAAAAATTGTTGGCAAGCACACTGAATACCACACAGATGATAATTTTTGCTTGCTTTTGTTTTTAACTCAAGCTTTACCTCTTACTGTAGGAAGATGCCAACACGATTGTCAGAAGACGGGACCTGAAAATCAGAGACCGACCTTTAAGAGTTTCCCATGCAAAGTCAGCAGATGCAGTACCAAAAAAGAGCCTGAATCCCACGGTAAACAAAACCTTCTCCAGAAATAAATTCACATCACCTACTCCTAGCACGACGAAGGGAGCTTCCAATCTCTCCTACCAAGGCACCAGGTCCAGCAAATCAGGCGGTCCACCAAAGAAGACAGCAATGCGAAACACACCAATCGAAGCCCATAAGAGAAAAAATGTTGGTTCTGCATCAGATGAGAATGTGAAGAAGAAGAGGCCAGCTGTTGCAGCAAGGAAGGCGAAACAGCTCTTGAAGAAGCGAAAGTTGGAGGTTGCAACTCCTGAAAATACACACAAAAATAAAAAGTTCAAGAAGCATTAAACCTCATGGAATTTATTGGACAAATCTGAAGTTTTGTTTGTATTCTGGTATCTGTTTGTTTACTGTTGTTGTACCGAGGCACATTTACCTAATAGATTATCAGTTCTTTATTCATTTTTTATTTTATTTTTTGCTGTATACCTTTTGTTTGGAAATGCTATATGGTTGAACTTCTTTTATCATTCGCCTGTTTTTGTCGGGTCGTCTCTGACCTGGTTGATGCTACCAGTAAACACCCAATAAGAAACATTCTACCTCTTTTTAGTTAACACTTAGACACAAAAGCCCAACGATAATAAAATACATAAGCTCTACTGTGCAAGAACTATCTAGAACCCAAGGTCAGTGTAATCAACGCTTAGACACACAGTTTAATCTATTTTGTTTTTATATTTTGGTGTACTGCATTTCTAAGAACGACATGCTTGAATCAAGAAGCTAAAGAGGAATTCAAACAGTTTGGTCCAAAATTGTAGCTCGAGACATGGCCGTATGTTCACTCAAATATATATAGCCTTTCCTCAGTATCTCAAGTTCAGAGGTAGTTTGTACTTCTGGGCTGTGTTGAGCTTAATTTATTTTTAATTTTTGTTTTGAATTTATTATTTGGTGGCAATTGCTGCTTTTGTTAGAAACAATATTGAAGAATCTGACTACCTGTGACTCATCTCCCGCAAAGTGGAAGAAGTATCGGAATATTACATTAAAAAAAATTCTTTAGATGCGCAATTTTGTTATCGTTTGAGTTTGCAAGCCTGGTTGCTTAAATGTGGTTTTTCTAATGGTAGTTGCATAATGTTTATTGGTGAATACTCGTCAACATTCTTGAATTTGACTATTTAGATGATGATAATCTTGATCTGGATAAGGAGCTTTCAATATTGTTAAAGGGTGATTGGTAATCCTTGGTTATTTGGAGATTGTAAACGGGTAGAACTCCTTTAGCTAGTTGGCAATGTCCCTGGTATTAATCAAAATTACTTTCCAATCCAATTGTCGTATATCATTCTAATTCAACTATGGCAATGCATTTTAAAAATCAAAATTTGTTCACCATCTGCTAATTTAGCCTTCATAGCGACGGGCGATATAAGAAATTTAAACTACTCGGTCCCCAAAAATATTCTAAGTAAACACAGTTAGAGGGCAAACAAAACCAATGTCTTGCAAAGCACACTATATATGAGGCGCAATGCTGCTTAAAAGAGTAGCAAGTAGCGTCACAAAGAACCAAACATCTTTTCGTTTTTTTAATTTAGAAAAACTAGCATTTTCTTTTCTTTAACAGTACAACAGCCTCTACACTGTATGATGAAAATGTCCTCTGGTGATATAAAGGCTGGAATCTAATAAATGGGGCAATGATAGCCTGCTACCCCGCGCATTACAGACGTTACAACAATAGCATATCACATGAGATTCTTACTTGTGAGACACTGAACGCTGTTCTTTATATAACTCCATTTGGGGCATAATTTATCTTTACCCTCTAGTGTTACTTCACATTGCCAGAATCTTCTCGGATAAGTCCTCCATTACCTCATCTGGTTGCTCCGAAATGGAATCATCCTGCCATATGGATTTTCAAAATTAAGGTCAATAAATCTTTAATCATCTTCGTTCCTTTCCTAAGTATACATGTGACCCTTAGTTTTCATCTATACCTCCATAAATTCTCATATGTGCCATACTCCAGAAAATTATAGTAGACATTTTGCTTGCTATCTCAAAAAAAAAAAAATAATAATCTCATACGTGTTATCCCCAGCATCCCAACCTCACATGGAGTAAAAGGAAACAAAAAATAAGTTCAAAATAGTCAGATAGGAATAATAATGAAATTAGCATCCATGCACCTGTGCAGATGACAAGAACACCATTAGCTATACATTGCTTTTTTCCTCAAATATACACAAAAGCACTCATCTTTCGATATAACAAATTAGGGGTAGTTTTGCATTTTTTTTAAAATGTAGATGCCAGATGCAGGGGACACTTTTTGCAATATTACACAGGCAAATTAAAAGAATTTTTTTTAAAGGAACATTAGAAAATATTTTCTAGTTGCACTTAGCATAAAGGGCCATAAGAAAGATAAAGAAAATGATTCAGTAAATCACCTCTGGATCCTTCTTGCCATTGACAACAACACACTGAGAGGCACTGATACTTGCACTCTTCAAAAATCGCGAGTTTGATTTGGCAATACTTTGGGATGAAGCATTAGTATCCCTTTCAATATGTTGTGTTTTGGGGGGGCTGATTGTAGTACGAGCCACAGAGTCTGTGCTTCTCTTCTCTAGCTCTTTGTTTGGGTCGGAGGCTTCATCTTTTGGGGCACAAACCCTTTCCCTGTCTCAAAAAAAAAATCAAATAAAATGAGATGTTCATTCACAGTTGTTACATTAACTCTTCAGAAAAAAATAAATAGTACCAGAAAGGTCTGGCACCGAATTAATAATCCTTTAGATTTTATTAATTTTACTTCACTCCTTCCATCCCTTTCTCTTACTATTTCTGAGCCAGTGTACAGAATTAAAACATTTTTTTTCTGCTGTTATTTTGCTTGTCTTTTCTTTTGTACAACCCTAGTTCATAGAATCAAACTCACAAATGAGATTAGATGCTTTCTTTCTAAAACTGTTGAAGGTTGTGCAGGGTAAAAAGAATAACAAATCAAGAAATAAAATGCAGCTAATAGTTTATGCAATTGCCTTACCTTGGCAAAGATGCATGTTGTCTCTGGAGAGGGGAGCTTCTTTCACCCTTGCCATAGTGCTCTTCAAGATGCGCGAATTGCCTCTTGAATCGATCAACACCACTAACAAAAGAATAAGATAAAAAATTAAGACACTATAATGCAGTTACATAATCTTTTTGTACATATCAATTTGTTGGTTACAAGCACGGCTGATAATGAAAAGTAATCAGCTGTCAATACTTGTCATATTGGGGTTCAGAGTTTAGGATTAGCAATTTTTGTTGCCCTAAAAGTTACAAAACTTTCAAGACAAGTCCTGTGTACTGATCTCAGAGAGTACCTTGGATACATAAAGCTAGTCTGCTCTCCCCCTTGGAGATACTCCTGTAGCATCTGGGGATGGTACTCCAAAATCTGTTTGCTTTACATAAATACTCAGATAAATGAATATGCTAAAAATGGTCTAGAAAATGGAGTTGTAATTGAGCAGATTTCAATTGTGGGGTCTTACCTCCCGGTAAATCAGTTCTCTGACATCATCTTTTGTCAACCTCCTCCTCTCAAAATCAAATTCAAGTTTTGAGATGGGTGTTGTTGATGGTTCTCGCTCCACATTGGCTAGAGGATTGAAGTATGGATCGGCCAATGCCTGATTGAAGGAAGAAAATAACAGGTAAATTTGGTAGACGGGCAAGTAAAGTAAAAATAAACAAAACCAAAAAGATCATGCAAATGGAAGTATGTGATTCCGACTACTTACTAGACAGTACCTTGCTGGTACTAACCTGACTACTATGATAATACCGTGAAGCAACAACTACAATGTTATTTACTATAAAGAAATTTGCAAATCAGTCCCTGCCTTATAATGTAATAGTGAAATCATAGAAAAGCTCATGCATTTTTATTAATTCCAGACGCATATTTTCAAATTACCAAATCCCTATCTTTATTGATCTTTAATATTCAACAATAGTCATAAGTCAAATAATTTAAGAGCTCATCTAAAGTTAAATAAAAAAGAGAGACTTTCTGTCACATTCTCATAATTGGGAACTACGTTAAATTATCCTGATTTTAGAGTGCTTTTCTCAGCATCATTAGCATGGCAACAAAATAAAGTAAAATCTATTCTCAAATAAAAAAACAGGAAGGACTTTTCTTCAATTAAGCCCACCTTTCTAAGCTTTCTCCTGCTTTTCACATACCTCTCCATGGATCATACTTTGGAGAACTCAAATCAATTCACTGCTCTTATATTTTCATGATTTTTATTTAAGCAGGGAGACTTTTCAACTAATAGAAAGAGAAGGACATCTTATTATTTATTTCGCTGCAGTATAGATGCTCACTTGCAAAATTGTTCCTACTTCAGGAAAGTACCTCTTCAGCAGTAGGCCGGTATTTTGGATCAAAAGCTAGAAGCTGCTGGAGCAAGCGTACAGCCATTGGATCAGCTTTCTTAAATTTCTCTGAGAAAGGCACTGGTGCTTTCTTCCTCATGCTGCTTAGATATCTTCTCGCCTTCTCATTTCGTATCTGCACGTATGTAAGAAATATATAGCATAGTATCATAAAAAGTTGGTAGAGACAATAGCTATAGCTGTCATAATGGATGACTGGTATTGACCGGCACCTTTACTGTTAGCCAGTGCCTGAATGGTTTTATTTGGCCAGATTGACTGGCCACCAGTAATTTACCATAAGGGTTGAGATTGCATCTCGCGATGAAACAATCCAGTATTGTGATGGAGTTATTAGTTGGTACCTCGTACTGCATTATGGATGGAGTTGACTTTACAGATGATGTTAGGTCACTTTGTTTGAAGCCCCACCTAAAAACTACTCGAAAAGGCAACTTTTCATTTCTGCCTATGCAAAACCTTAAAATGAGTCCTATTTTCCAGGAAACAAAGTAACTGTCACTGACACTCTTGCCAACTTTCTTAAAATAAAAAAACCTAAAGTACCCGAAGATCTCCTTTTACTTGTGCAGTGAGAAAATAAAGCAGCACTGGTGCTTAAATTCTTTGTAAACAGTAGGGAACCCCAGGTCAAAATAGATATCCTTTTGTGTTCTATGGTCACATGTGATATTTCCAGTTTCCTAGTAATTTTGCATATGATATTTTCCATCATTCTAGGGCAATGCACAGAATTAATCATTTTTGTAATATTTTGCAGTTTTCTGGGCAAAACATGATTTAACATGACATAAAGGAATCAACACAACTCAGGTACCATGCCGAAAGTACAAAACAACAAAATTGGACAACAAACCCGTGATAATGTTTCTTGTGAGGGAGTCCCAAGAAGATCTGTAATAAGATCTAGCTGATGAACCACATTTTTCCCAGGAAATAATGGTCGCCCAGTTAAAAGTTCTGCAAATATGCATCCTATGCTCCACATATCAATTGCTGGTGTATACTGCAAAATCGGAGCCAAATATAAGCATTAACATGAGAATCTGCATATATATCCTTCACATGTCATATAAAATATATGATGTATTCTTACCTTGGAGAAGAACGAGCCGCAGAGTTCAGGTGCGCGATACCACCTTGTCGCCACATAATCCTTGAGAGATGAACAAAGAGGTACATGCTTTGCATAAAAATTTTAAGTAAACAAAAATAGAGAAAATGGTAGAAGTATGATTCAAAAGAAAGAGTACATACTGTCCAAAATATAGCAGATGGAGCATCATTAAAAGAGGCACGGGCAAGTCCAAAATCACAAATCTTAAGCTTGCAATCAGCATTGGCTAGTATATTTTTTGGCTTCAGATCTCGATGGAACACATTAGCTGAATATGAAGGAAAAAAAGGGACATTCAATTTATTAACATATAGGACCTGCAAGTATCTTGGGCTGTGTTATATTTGCATTGAAATTTTAAGATTGATCTTTCAATGTCCATGTCTTGTTTCAAGAAACACCATTTGAAAACTGAGGCTTAATTGATCCTCAAAATAGTATTCTCACTAGAAAAATGAAAAAATATTACTTTCTTTCCTGGTGTGTGTTTAGATGATGAATCTTTTTTATTAATCCTTTCTTAGCTTCTCTAGTGCTCACTGCACTACTATGGGATAACCAATGCTCTATTAACACCTAATTGATAATTAAAAAAAAAAAATGAAACATAGAATCCTAATTGCTGTTACGGAATATATTTTGCATTGCCCTCCCTCTCGCTATATTTCTTGTCTAAAAGTATCATTTGCTTTTATAACTTAGGCATGCTTGTTGCCAATTGCAATACTGAGGACCAACTGAGGTACAATTACAGTTCCTTTTATTTTGAGGTATCCCTTTTCCCTTGATCTTTGCTTACTGGATGATACATGCAGTATTGGAGACTAAAAGAAGCATATTTGGTTCTTAAAGCTAGGAATCACTATCACCCATATGCCTGTAAACTGGCAAGACATCAAATTTAACCCTGCAAAACCAGAAATATCATGTACAACCCCAAAACAGGTAATCTCACATATAACCAGAACAGCATGATCATAATCCTATTATTACATCTGCATTGCCCAGTACATCACATAATGTCCAAAATAACTCTTAATTTTGCTATTCCAAACATGAATGAAAAAGAAAGGAGAGGCAATTTGAGCTTTGTATGAAATCAAAATGGTAGGTGTGACATTTCTGCATTTTTGAGGAGTATACATCATGTTTCTCACTTCGCAGAGGTAAAATGGGCTTTTAATATTTTCTAGGTGCGGAAAAGATAGTTCCCAGCAATGAAGTCACAACCAAGAAAATCATCATTAACCTAATTGCCTACTGACAGTCAATTTGAATATTTAGGTGCGCTGATCATTACATAGTAGTCAGTATAACCAAAATTTAAAAAATAACCAACCTGCATGGATATATTTCAAAGCCCGCAGCAATTGGTAGAGAAAAAACTGCAAATGCTGGGGTGTTAGATCGTCATTTGCCTTGATGACCTGGTGCAAATCTGACTCCATCAACTCAAAAACAACAAAAATGTCCCTGAACTCTCTGCGCGAGGGTGGAAGCATGATATGCTTAATCTCGACAATGTCAGGGTGGTGCAGAAGTCGGAGCAGCTTAATTTCACGAAGGATTCGAGTGGCATCAGAGACATGCTCAAAGACATCATTAATCTTCTTTATGGCAACACGTTGTCCTGTATGGGTGTCAATTGCGGCCGCAACAACGCCATAGCTGCCCTTTCCAATCACCTCCTGGATCTCATAACGGCTTGCTTCACCATATTCAGTGAAGAACTCCATGTCAAGAGTGTTCTAGAAGCAATATGGAAATGCTGTAAGATCAGTTTATGGTCGAGGCAAATGGATGACTACAAATAAGGATTTTAATTGGAACTTCTTAGTCATTTTATTGCCCTCGGAATTAACAAAAAGAATCCGTAAAGAAAACCACATCTGGAGTGCTCTCTCAAGGAATGTTGCCAGTATTGTACTGTGTAATCTGACCAAGCACATTACCAGAATTTGTTGCAATTGGTAAAAATGATAGAATCAGAAGGAAAAGAAATTGCTTGTAATCCTTTGAAGTGTTCTCTTGGCAGGAGAATGAAGAATATAATATGTCATGTAGTATAACTAATAGTATCTCTGTTATTACATTTTACATAGCAATATTGAAATCAGGAGCGTCTGAACAGAAGCAAAGGCTGGATCTTATAGTTAAAAAACAATCACAAGAAAGGTAAATTCAAAACACACTACCAAGAAAACGAAAAGCATTATTAGCATTAAAGCAGCAGGCAGTACAACAAAGCAGTTGGCATTAACTTTTATGGAAAATTTGAACTATGAACAACTAATAATAAAGTAACAAAATGACATACCCTACCGCCGCCAGCAGAGAAGTCAACCTAAAACACCTCAAACCCCCTGCTCTCCAGCCCCCCCCCCCCCCCCCCCCCCCCCCCTCACGGCGCACACACAGACCATCCAGATTAAGGACATACCAAAGATCAAGAATAGTAAAATTGAGATGTGAAATCACACGGACAACTTCAGAAAAGAGAAGCCGAAGTATGAAGTTGAATAGAAAATCAAAATTTTGGGGAAGGTACAATTAAGGCCTTACCTTCTTCCTATAGAAATTTGCATCTCAAGTACCAGAAAAAGCTGAATATCATTACATAAATTTCACATGCTATTCACAGGAGCATGAGAGATGAAAGATGGAGAAAGAAAAGGAAAAGCTCAAATTGGCTTCCATAACAGCTATATAGAAGACTGCTAACACATGGATGTGACCAACTAACAAGCCCAAAAGAAAGTGCGAAAAAAAAAGAACGCACCCAACTCAGAATAACTTAAAATAGACAACCAACTATTTCTTTAGAGCTAATGATACAGAAAAATGGACGGAGTCAACATAGACCAGCTCAACATAAGAATCATTAGCTTGAACTAATCAACTACCATGTTCTAAACTATGATTAATTAGAACTAAGATTCTTTTACCTGGAACAACAAGCTGATGACAAAAAATGCTCAAGTTGCATTTCTCAAATTAACAATTGACTTAAAAATCCAACTAATTTCATTGCTTAAATGGACATTGGGGATGTTGTACTCCCTCGTATCATGACTTTTCTTTCTGTTTGGAAATAAGTACCCCTAAACACAGGGTACCAGCTTCCATTAATGAATAACAGAAACAAGCATTACTCGTTTTATGATGACTAGGTCAGCAACGACCCGAAAAATCCTCCAATTCTAATTGGTCCAAATTTAGCATCTAAATCTTAAATCAAGAAAACAATAAACAGCTGTTCCTAAAACAGTGACTAGCTTATTAAGGACGAGGGAAAACAAAACAAGACACCTTTTTGTGAGAATCCAATGGCAACATGTTTCTCTGAGGAACTCGAATTATCTTCAAACAAGAAGGATCCAAGTCGTCGATCGCTTCTAGCTCTGAATCCTCCTGTTCAAATCCGTCGCTACCTGATGCGACAGAGGAGCTGACGTAAGACGAGGTGGAGATGTGCGTGTTGTTGGATCGCCACTTGAACCAGCGCCGCACCCCACCGACTAGGTTATTGCTTCCCCCCATACAAGTATCAAGTAATGCTCAGAGCAGATTTACCTCCTCGCAATCGTCGGCGATCGCAGCATTGGCTGACAAGAGCTTCGTCCGTTCTTACGAGTGTGTGAAGGAAGGATGGATGGATGGATAATAACTTAACTGGATTAGATTTTCGTTTTGTTGTTTTTGGTTGAAAGCTGGATCAGATTGGGAAACTGGAAGGGGACAGCTGTCGATCGTTCTAATATAATTCTCTTCTCTTTTCTTTTCTTCTCCCCCTCTTTAATTAATTAATTGAGTCCACCTTCTCGTTTGAATGGATTTTTCTTGAGGTCGATTGATCATTAAGGTTTTGTTTGTTTGCGTAGTATTTATTTATTTTTGTACGTTGCGATCGGCGCCTTTCTTTAAAATTTCTTCAATTCTTTATTGGGAGAGAGCACGGGAGAGAGCATGGGTCTGTATGGCCACGTAACTGGGTGGATCTTCACACACTCGTATTAAAACAAGTCATGTTAAAACAAAACAAGTAGCTAACAAATAATGCAATAAAAAACTAATAAAAATCCTTCGTTGATTGATTCTGTGCCACCAATTTCCCTCGTGCTCTCCGCACGCTTTTCCACCGACCTGCTCTTATTAATCATAATAACTAATCATTAATTAATTTCTGGTTTTCATGTAATTAAACGCAGCGTTGTAACGAGGGCTGTTCCGAGAAGCACAGAAAAGTTTAAAAAAGCACAAGTAACGTGTCACAGATGCTTTGGATGACGTGTCACACGCACACCAATTTTGAATAATCAACTCTGGCAAGACTGAGGCACAGAGATAAATTCATAGTTCAGGAATAATTTGTATTTTTTATAATACAAATACTATTTGAAAATACTACTATTCATAATTATATGAGGAGTATGAGATCAATATTGTATTGCTCGATGCGAACACATATTTATTAAATTCAGAAATAAATTGGAAAATGTGTCTCAAAAGAATAATTGAAATATAGCATATATTATTTTAAATCTTGTTGCTTTCATTACCTAATTTCTAAGTACTAGTATAAATTTATCCTCATTAAGCCAAGCAATATCCTATTTTTTTTCTTTTGCTAAAAATGTAGTGTGCAAAGTATTAAATTAAGATAAAATATGTATGCAATTTTCCCTTAAGATGTTAACCATAGAATAATGGATTTAAAAATAAAGAATGCCACCTGCCCATTTGACAGTTAAGAAAATATCATGATGTTGTATTGTTCAAACTCTCACAAATTGAATTGTGGGAAATAAACTTCAAAGAATACAATTTTTAAAAAGTACAATTTATGTTAAGAATTTAAACAATATAATGAATACATCGACTTGCATTATCCTTGGTTCCAATGGGCTGTGAAATGAGAAAAAAATATTATCTTTATTAGGCAGTCATAGCCGTAATTAAAAATAAATAATGTAAGGATTGCTAGATTGATATTGAATGATCAGTTTCATTTTTTAAAATTGGCCATAAATACAATGAATGAATTTGAGGAAAAAAACCAACAAAATACAAGTTGATTAGATGAACAAATCTGTATCAGTTGTCACAGTTATACTTTCACTCTAAAGCTTCATAAATAAAATGCAGAGTGCTATGCTCTAAACTTGCCTCTTAAAATTCATCATAATAATTATCTATAGCTAAATCTAATCAACATGATTACTAAAACAAAAAAGCACTATGTTATACTACACATTTTTTTAACAAAACTATTTGCAAGAAGAATACAATCACATCGATAATTCTGGTATTGAACAGAAAAGCATCCATATAGGTCTAGTTTAATTTCTACTAATCCAGTAAGCACTAAAATTTCAAATCCTTTTAAAAGTGAAATAGAATTATAAAACATATAAGATGTATGGTATGAGTTAATCCAAAAAAAAAAAGTTACAATTGCAAGATGACCAATTTATGCTTTGATATGAATTTGAATTTAAATAGATGAAAATAGGACCTAAGATTTTCTTCCATATCTTGAAGACTAAAGTGCATATCACATAGTGATCTCTGTTATATCTATGCTAAAATAAGTGTCTCAGAAGTTAAATTTTTAAATGAAGAAGTGAATATATATATATGGGAAGTGAGATTATGTTTGAGAGCTCCACCAGTTTTGGAGTCATAACCTAGGTGTTATGATCCACATGCACATTGATGGATCATTGCTTATTCATCCATGAAACCGATTATTTCTGTGATCTAATGAATACATGCATTTGTTATCCATATGTACATATCCAAAATTCTATATTACTAACCGACATGATTTTTTTTTAAATAATAAAAAATATTACACATCTCATTAATATAGACCTCACCATTTAAATTACTATTCAAATTAGTGGTTGTTAATTTATTCTCGGTCGTTACCTCTCCTTTCAAAGTGCCATAATTGGGACAGCAAGAAACATAGCTTCTTCGTAAGCCAGTTGCTCGCCTCGAGGTGATTGTATATCTATTTCATGCCGGCATTTCCTTTTGCTTATTATGAGATATCACCATGTAATGAAATCTGGAGTACAAACATTCACAATTTAGATAGGTGGAAATATAAGCTTAAGAAAAGTGTTTGCTGATTGGAATTAATTGTTTATGTTGAACCATTTTGGCCGGTAACATCTACTGTTAAGCTTATTATACCTTCATACCAGGATATATATTTTGAATATATCCATTATATTTTTCAATTAGGGAGTTCAGTGCACATGTAAGATTTAGCAAATTTTATGTTAATAAGTAAGGGACACAATGGTAAATTTTACCTATCGGCATTACGCTTGAAAAAAACCCAAGCCTCATAAATATCGATGACTCATAAATCTTTCTCTTATTCATATATGGAATATGTATAAAATCGCGAAACACCACGAAGGATAATGCACCTAGAAGAAACCGCAGCATGTTAATTTTTTTGCCATTTTAGACCAAAAAAATAAATTTGTTAATTAATTAAATGAATTAACATCCTTGCTTTTCTGTTACTTTTCCATGGCCATAGGCTTATATTATATTGTATCACCTATGCTGAGAAAAAAAACTACAACAAATTGAAAAAAAAGCGCCAACCTGATATCAGTATAGAGGTGAGTAGTATTCTAATAGGCATCCCAGTATCTCTTGAAGGAGACTCAACCTGGTTATTTGTTTCCACCATCATGCTTCGTCTCTTCTAATCTACTTAACATAATAGCACGTGCTAATAAGAATTTTTTCTGTTTAGTCCTTGATAAAGGCGAGTTGTTCTTTACCAAAAGATATAAACTTTCATATGGCATCATGATTAAAGCCCTTAAAAAATAAAAGAAGGAAAATATTACCAAATGTAGATTGAAGGAAGTAGAGTAGAAGCAAAATTTGTCCTCTTTTCTTTGGAGTAAAGGGGCAAGAAATCGGACATCCAAAAAAAATGTGAGTAAAGAAGCAGAAAAATTACTCATCGGAAAGAAGAAGCAACTTGAAGATTGGCCGTACATCTGGAAAAGAGAGTTCAAAGCTTCTAGGAAACACGATCTCGCTGTGAAGGCACAACGTTTTCTTTTTCACTTTGGTCTTGTCGTCAAGGCTACACAATGGAGAGAGAAAAGAGGGATAAGTGTAAGAAGTGGAAGCAAGTGGAGAAAAAGATCAACGATGGGCGGAGAAGCAACACAACCATATGGATCTGAAATCTAACATAGAAAGGAGGCTGGCATACTCCATCAGAGGAGGAAATAGGTGGGAGATCGGTAGAGGAAGAGAAGTGGAAAAATTATACTTCTGCTCCCATCTGTTAGAAGATAAGAATGGACAAGGAAGAGAGAGGGAGGTGGAGAAAGATTAATGGTGTAATAGGTTCATACCATAAATAATCCTTGAACCGAGAAGTCTTCTGAAAAGCCTTGATTACGGGACCCACTTGTACTAATCTCTGATAGCTTAACACTAAATGTAGATCCAGATTTATCTGCTATAAATCGTCATTTAAAGCCCGTCTTTATGAGGGCAGAGTTACATTTGATAACTCGAGAATAAATTATATTTTTCAGAGGTGGATGATGACTATAAAATCGTATGATGAATATCATGCGATCTAAAATTTCCTCTTGTGAAATTCTACAATAAGCATGTGTTGAATAGCATATAGGAGTTTACTATTTCGATGATAACAAGGAACAATTAGCTTCCTGTTGAGAGAATCCTCAGCGTGTGATCTGAAAAAGCTACTGCATCGGACAACCCCCAGCTCCAAATTGCTGAGGAGCCAACTTTCTCCTCCCCTTTAAGGGGTATAGATTATAGATTAGTCTCTATCTACATGTTATTTGATTTTGTTAATATAAAATTAGATTTAATTTAACCCGTACAATGTAAGATGAACGGTTTAGATCTGTCTAGTGGAACTTTCATGAAATCTCTAGAATTGTAGAGGAACTGAAGAGAATAAGGGTGTGTTTCAAAAGAGAAGAGGTGAAGAGAAGGACAGATGGGAAAATATTTGATTAGTTATTTATTTCATAAATTTTATAAAGAGGGGGAAGAAAAATTTTCATCTTTTTTATCTCTTTTAAATTGAGATATAAAGGATGTGAATTTATTTTTAACACCTTTGCTTTCATTTTCCCTCTTATCTCTTCCCCTCCACCCTCCCTCTCTAATAATTTTGTGAAGTAAAACCTAGAGGAACCACATACTTATCTCCGATTGAATGCCTCTAAAATGATAAAATCATTGGAGGCTCATCGCCCTACAATATGATTTTGATTCACTTATTTTACCTTAGAAAATTAATATCATTATGATGTAAATTTTATTGAGTTTTCATCCTTAACATGTCATATACATTTTCCTTCCATTTTTGGTTTCACGTTTTTAATTAAATTTTGTCTGGCTTACGATCAAAGTCCTCTTTGTAATGTTTTATTATCCTTTCTAAGTACTACGCCACTTTCAATTGTTATCATTACCGTCAGTTCTTCTACAAATACTTCTCTTATTTCCTATTCACGCAGCTCCTATCTGACATTAAGCAATGATATATGCACAAGGTGAGAGTTGCAATTGAGAAGCTTTTTGAACCATTTTCTTTTTCTACAATCTAGCACGAATAATGTTGTGTCTAGGGATATCAAAAAATTTTGTGATCCGCCTGATTTTACTCTTAACCCATCTGATCCTAGAAGATAAAGGACAAGACGTGATCTATGTAAAAACAGAACATGACATGAATTTAGAGGACGACTTTATTTTATAGTTCTGTCATGTCATATTATATACAATTATATATATAGGGCACTAAAATGTCTAGCACAAGGTAGCACATGATAATGCCTGTATAACAGTGCAAGAGGACATGACATGTCGATATTTTTAGATCCTAAAAATATTGACAGGATAAGACGGACCTTGAGTTTGAGAACTGAGACCTGACTATCATTTTAGCAAAAACTTTGTTGTATCATGTCTATCGATATCTCTTGTTGTACCAACACAATTGAAAGTAAGAGTTGTCTTAAGAACAATTCAACTAATGAAAGATGGTGATGAGATGAATAATTCCTCTCCTAAACAGTAAACACAGACTTACAATTTATCTATCTTTTGTTTGTTTATGTATGCATTTATCTATTTTAACATGAGACCAGATATCTTTTTGTAGCGCCCATGAAATTTGAACACCAAATATTTTCTGTCATGCCTGCATCACTTGAAAAATTTAGTGAGATTCTTTGTGTAAATTTGTTACATATGCATGCAACACGGTATCAGTAAAATGTTTAGTTTGCATCTTTAATATTGGTCTTTAAATTTAAATGAAAGAGGATATATCATATATCCGATTCTTTCATGTATGCACCAAATTACTCAAGAAATCACTCATTAAATCTGAAGTAGGTTTCTCGTGATCTCATCGTACTATTATAAACTGCTGCTGGATTCAACTATGAGCCCAGACCAAATGAAACACAATACAATCCAAATTGGGAAAATTAAATCCTATCACTTCTTTCAATCGCACTTCTTATTCAATTATCCAGTCACTTCAACAAATTAGATTTAAGTCGGGGAAACTTGCGAATTATAAGCATGGAAATTTCAAAATTTAGTATCAGTTCCGAAACATCATCCAGGAACTCATCGAAATTGCCTTGATAAGATCAATACTGGTAAATAAGAACTCTAAGAAAGGAACAACTAGCAATTGAAAAGATGACTTAACTGATGCCTATTGCTCTTGTGCAATTAAGCACCACAGCAAATTATGGTTTGTACTTGCACTGTTTAGGTACCAGTATGACTAAATGTACAATAATGGCTCGCAAACATCAACTCTAGCATGCCATTTGCGACCTTTGTACAATACCAACTAGAAAAAAATAATTAAAAGAGCATTTCTACACTTGACGTGATCAAAAAGGAAAAAAGAATAAACAGAAAAAAAAAATAATAGTTTGCCAGAAATCACTTTATGACTGTTGTGCTACCATTTAAATATACTACGACAGTTTAACTTTTCCTTTAGTTTCACTATACCTTACATTTTGAAGTTCAATATGAATTCAATTTTCAAAATTAAGGATGCAAATATGCATCGCAAACATGCACCTTTGTGCACGAAGAATGAGGATTCCATCAAATGCAAAATCACCAGAGACTATTTCCAATCTCGCAATCTTCATTGAAAAAATCAGCAAAAAACTTCACTTTAATTCCCAAAATGCCCTCAGCACTGAAGCTGCTGGTGCAGCTGCTGGGAGCTCCATGTCAACTTTGGCAGAGCTGCAGGGAAAATAATAGTTGGTTTCCTCTTGCTTTCCTCCAAATAAGGAAAGTCCTCAGTGAAGTGCAAGCCGCGGCTTTCTTGCCTTGACAAGGCACTCTCTACCACCAATCTGGCACAACAAAACAAATTTCTCATCTCACATGCCTCCAATCCGACCATGTTTGGCTTCCATCCCCTCTGGAAAACATATACCTCCCATTCTCTCTCTAAATCTCCAATTTTCCACTCAGCCATTTTGAGCCGGTTTGTGGAACGTACTATGCCAACATATTCCCACATAACCGATTGGAGTTCCAGTCTAATCTCTCTTGTTCTTTTGTTTATTTTATCAACCGTGCTGTCTTTAAGTGTCAATGGTGGTACTGGACGGGCCCACCTGGTTAGGCAATTAGGGTTTAGGCTTGTTTTCTCCATGCAGTTGATCGAAGGCTGTACTGCCCGTCTCGCAAAGACTAAAGCTTCAAGTAGCGAGTTACTTGCAAGACGGTTTGCACCATGAAGGCCGGTACAGGCCACTTCACCAGCCACATAGAGACCTCTTACGTTCGTCTCACCCTCCAACCCAGCTCGGACCCCACCACACATGTAGTGCGCAGCTGGTACAACTGGTATAGGGTCACGTGTTATGTCAAGACCGAATGTGAGACACTCAGCAGCGATGTTAGGGAAGTGAGACAGGATTTTTTCTCTCGGCTTGTGACTTATGTCAAGCAATACATACTTCTCACCACGCTTTTTTAGTTGGTCGTCAATGCTTCTAGCAACTATGTCCCGTGGGGCTAGTTCAGCTCTTTCATCATACAAAGGCATAAATCTCTGCTTGGATTGGTTGTATAGGATGCCTCCATCTCCTCTGACAGCCTCTGTTATGAGAAATGCGTTGTCTCTTCTCTTGGCCGGTTTCAGTGGTAGACCTCCATCAGCTAAGGCTGTTGGATGGAACTGCACAAATCTGTATAAATCACGTGTTACAAGAGAATTAATACAACAGAACAAGCTCTTCATTACTGATTTCTTTATCATTTACTAATATTTTTTATATGTGGTGGTATTTGGGGGGTTGGGTTTGGGAACTTACTCCATGTTAGAGATCACAGCCTGAGCACGGTGGGCCATTGCAACACCATCTCCAGTAGCAACCTGAATATATCCAGTTAGGCACAATCACATTATGAGAAACGCCAGAGGAGGAGAAAAAATCTTTATAGCAGCTGGATTATAACTAGCACAGAAGTAAATTTGCCTACCGGAGGGTTGGTCGTCGTGGGGTAGATGTGTCCAGCTCCGCCAGATGCAAGCAAAGTTACTTTTGAGATGAACCGAATGACCTGAAATATGCAACAAGTTAAAAACTGACCTTAAAAGGGGGAACTGACATTGAACATAAACACCACAGTTCAGAACAAGTAAAAGGGATGAGATCCCTTCACACTGGAATTATTTGAAAATCTTGACAATTATCTTTCATATCAATTACAAAAAGGCTAGTTAAATTCAGACCATCAAAAAGTCCAAATCATTCAATGAACAGCAAAGCATGCACCAAATACCATCACTGTTTATAGTCACAACATATGTAACTTATAAATCATACATGCACAGTTGGATCTTTTATTTCAATTTTATTTTTTATAATTGTTAAGATTGTTGAGTTAAAATATCATTAATGATCCCTAACCCAAAAATAAGAAACAGGATTATAAAAAAAAATACCTTTTGAGTTTCTTCATTGAATGCATCGACTCCGTGGCAATGTATTCCATTTTTATCCTGAAATCAAACATGTGAGCAAAGTATTTTTGTGTTTTCCTTTTTTTAACGTCAGTTGGTGCAGAGCCAACAGACAATTTCATTAATTAAGAAAAACAAGTGCATAGGTAAGGGAGAAAAAGAAAAGGTGTGAACAGTCTCTCCTAGCAAAGTATTTTGTTATTTAAGTAATTATCCAAAATCAGCAATGATGTAGGCTTGACTACGACCATAAGGGTTGCTCATGCAAGTACAGCAATTTATGAATAAAAAATTCACATGAGTGCAGTTTCAGTAAAGGTCCCTCCAATGATGAATGGACAGATTAAAAACTGCATATACTGCTGTCTGAACCAAAAGATCAAAAGAGTATACATTTTTCATAGTAAAATAAATAATATTAAAATGTTAACAGACCAAACGATATGCATATTAGTCATTAGATCAGAAGAATGTAATCCAAGTGGTTCAGTAAATAAGAAAGGCATGCCAGCAGCAGAAATCATTTCTACATAAGAAAATGGAAAAAAAGCAAAATCAACAAACCTGAGAAGTGAGCAGGTCGATGGCAAAATGGTGTCCAAAGAGGAAGATATTGGGGTCATTATCAACTGCATGCAACAGTGCTCGCTCGATCTCCCGGCCAGTCATGTCGGCTGCATGAACAATCCTATTGTGAGAATGGCCCCCTTCCCTTGCCAGATGTAACCTCCCATCTTCGCCATGGTCAAATGATGCGCCCATGGCAATCAGCTCCTTCACCCGCTCGGGCCCTTCTGTGCAGACCACCTGGACCAATCAGGTGTCAGTGCCAGAATGAGTGCCAGTAACTGAGGAGGGGTTGAGTCAGCATGTTTCTTTTTTATTCTAGAAGAAAACAACTGACTGACACACTACTCTATTGGATCAGTTCAGAGTGTCAACCTGATAGACCAACATTGCCAGATTGTGAATTACTGCTGGTTTGGATATTACCGGATGTTGTTCTTGCCTCTATGTGTTAACAAATGATATCAGGCTAATTAGAAGTTGGCCATTTTAGTTTGAAAAACAAATAAAATTAATCAAGTATGTACACATAGGACAGGTCAGATCTGAGCTGACCTTACTGTGGGTTGAGAAATTGTGAACCAAATCCAAGCATTCAGCCCATGAGTAGGCCTTAGACAGTTTGGTAAATTAATAATTGTAGATTGGCCTTTAGACAACAATTAAAACATAACATCAGAATATCAGAAATTTTAACTCACAACATTGGTACTAGACATGATTGATAACTTATGTCCTACGAATTTACTTTCAGAATACTGATGCAATTCTTCAATAAAAATGAGGGCCTCAACTAAACAGAAACAAGCCAACAAAGACCGTAGAGACAACCGATAGAAGACAAGATCAAACTGGTACGGGTCAGTATGACCTGGTACATACCAGTATCATAGTGAACAGATATCTCTCCTGTTTATCTTGGACCAAAAATCTTAACAAAGCTCAAAAATAAATAAACCTCCTTTTTTTTTAATGAAAAAGAAGGAAATTTAAGTGGTTTCATACCCTGACTGTTTCCTCATCACATAAATATGCACCTGCCACAATTGTATCTTGCATGTGGCTCTCCACTGAATCAGTGGGGCACAAAACAGCACTAACTCCCCCTTGTGCATAGTTTGTGTTACTCTCATATGGCTCAGCCTTCGTTATAATAGCAACAGACCCATGTTTAGAAACTTCCAGAGCATACCTGTTACAATAGTACAAGCAATAAAATCCAAGCCTTATGATCTTTTATAGGAACTGACTTGCTAAAATGCTCAGAGATCTACCAAACACTATTTTCCATCTAATTTCTTGCATATTCCCAGCTTAATTATGAGTTTATCATGTTATACAATTCCAGCAAAATTTCAAAAACTTTTTTTTTCATTTAAATTGAGCTGGACTGAAATAGCCAAAAGCCTCAGTTTCATCTGGTACCAAAATTGTCCAAGTCTTTAATTTGAGTCCTTGGGTTTGACTGCTGTACAAGGGAGTTTGATAACAGTAAAAATATAACAAAACCGATCTAGGTTTGGTTTATACTACCTTAGCCCAGCAACACCACTGCCAATCACCACGAAGTCAAAGTACTTGGTGGCATCGTCTTTGTCTTGCAAAGATGCTCTTGTGGCAGTTCTTGTTGAATAGATGCGAGCAGATTGGGAGAAGCTGTGATTTTTCGTGCATGATAATCGGTATATGGAAGAGAATCTAGAGAAAAGAAGATCATGAGGCATAAGAATGTCAGAAATAGACAACCAGAAACAGGTAATTCTAGTTAAACAAATTAAGGGTTATTATCATGCTACCAGGTATCAGTACATGCTGGTACTGTATCTAGCTGGTAATGGTATCAAGGAGAGCTTTTTCCATCTTTGTTTTTCACCGCAACTATTGTTTGCGACTTATATTAAGCTGCCATGCCTGCCTAAAACCCCGAGTTACTACCAAAATCAAGATCAAAATCAATGACGAACAAACACATGCTAATTATTGTCTTATATAAATAGCTATACCTTGAGATTTCTATTTCAGTTACTCTCTTGAATGAGATCCCATGTACTCTTGAAGATTGTAGGTGGCCTTTCTCAAGATATAGAAAACCCCGGCTTTGCAAATTGGCGCACCCATTTAGTAGGCTCGCCATTTTCTTTTGCTCTTTTTTTTAATGCTGCATGATGAAAACATTAATCAGATCATGCTACAGATATAAATAAATAAATAACAATATGATACTAAAATTTACTTCCAACTATTTCTGGACTGAGATGGTTAGCTAGAAAAACAAACTTGGTTGAAAAAAAAAAAAAGGAGGATTAGGTAATATAAAAGATCTTATAAGCAAAAAAGTGACTTGTATAGATTGTACCTTTAGGAGGAGGAGAGCCCTTTTGAAAACAGAGAGATTATTCCAGGAATGAAAGATCGAAATCTAAAAGAAAACAGCCATGCAGTATGAAAACAATTCACAAATTCAAGGGAAACTTCTTTTTTGAAAAGGAAATTGTTATAAGAACTTAAAAAATGAAACAGGATTATTTCTCAGAATTAGAAATTCATACGCAAGATAACATCGAAAAGTTTACATAAGAGTTATCGAAAAGTCAGATTTAAAGCTAGAAAGATTGAAAAATAAAGATCAAGCTGTTTAAATTTTCGTAAAAAGCATAGAACGCGAAATCAAATGTTCGAGCTTCCGCATATAAACTAAAAATTCTTTCCGATACAGAAGGAAACGAATTCGTCACACAACTCGCATGCATGCCAAAATATTAAATAAAATAACAAGAATAAGAGAAGAACACTTACATTAATAAAATAAATCGTTGACGGAGATGGCTGGCTGGAACCTCGTATTCGCTCCTAATAAAGAAAGAATTGCGTCTGAGAAAGAACAAGGAGAGACCCGAGAAGACGATAGCAGAGTTCAAATTGGCAAACTATATTATTATTTATTAGTAATAATTATTATTTGTGGTAGTTGATTAATTAATAAGCGAAGAAAGCAACAGGTGTTTGTTTGTTTGGTTTGGGAAATTGGGAATTGGGATTCCCTTCGGAGAGAGGAAGGAAGGAAGGAAGGTTCCTGCTTTATGATTCGCCAAAAGGAGAAACCGAAAGAGAAAAGGGATCGAAAGAGACAACCAATTCGCCTGATGATTTTCTTATACGTGTTTCTGTGCAGCGGGTCATTTTTACTCAGTCGTATAATTTGTTACATTGTTACCGCATGATGAGAGAAACAGTGAATGTAGATTCAGGTGATGAGAGAAATTTGCGCTTCACGAGGCGCCACATCTTTTTTTAGGTAGAATGTAAAAGCGCAAACCAAAGCGGTTCGACTTCAAAATACCGGGTTCGGTTACTCCCACCCGAACCCGGTTTAGAATAGATGGCGAGCATATCAATAGCAATAATTGAAATCACCAAAATAAAGACTTGCAAATTTTGTTTGTTTGTTGACAGCGTGTATATTATCTGTCAATGTATTTTTTGCTATGGCCAATTAAGTTCACGTTATAAATATTTTAAGGATGAGGATCAATTGATGATGAATTAGTTTGAAAATTTTAACAATTAATAATTTTAAAATCCAACAAAATAACATATAATTCATACTTCTCATACATGATATGCATGGAAAATAATGAGAATTAATTATTGTTCATCAAATAATCTAAAACTTATAACAGTCAATATTACTTGATAGAACATTAAAATTGAAATTGCATAAAAAGTAATATACATTATAAAAGAAAAAGACAATATGCCTATAAATTATGTTTTATTTTTTTATTTTTTATATAATTTAAATATATGTAAGGTTGTCAAAATAAGTGATTACGGACAAATTGAAACTCATTATTTTAACATATATAATATATCCACAATAACGTCAAGTATAAAACATCATTATTATTTTTTTTCAGACAATAGAATAACCATATACTAATTATTTATTCATTACAAAACTTCCTCCGATCACAATTTCTTTACATATTTTTGTAATATATTGGATTTTGATATTAAGCAAATTCTAATAACAAAATGTGATTTTTTTTTTTTGCATTTCATTTCCGAAGAAGACGAAATAGCGGGTCGGGTTTGTGCTGTTTTAATTCAATCCGAGTTAGTTTTTTTTTTCTTCTTGTGAACCCGTTATGAGCCAATTTGATGGAACAAGTGGCGGCGATTGTTTGGCTGTTGCACGCAGCTTGGCGCCTTTTTTAAAAAAAATTTGGACCAAAAGTGCATGGATAGTTGGATGAGCTCAAATAATTGGGGTCAAAATTGGCTGTAAATTGTAAGCCAATTGTTTTTGTCTTCTCCTTTTCTTTTCTTTTTTTTTCTGATGTAGATATATTTGTGATGGTTCTTCCTCCATGAACCAGAAATATAGGTATATTTTAAGTGCATGGATGCTTGTCTTTTTCTTATGTAAATGTAGATGTAATTTATTTAAGCCAGCTATCAATTTCATTAATTAGTGCTAATTAGTGTAGTTGTTCAACTTGAAAGGCGACTTAGTTGACTCTTCTTTTGACAAAACTAATGTTAATTTGACATTTTAATGTATATTTAATCTTTATAAAAGGGGTACTTGACAATAATTTATTTTTTGATAATTTTCAAAAACAAAATAAAATTTTCAAATCTAACATTTTAAACAACAATTATGCTATGGATCAAAATTTGTAATGGTTAATTAATCACAATCGTTAATTTCAATCCAATATATTCATTCATAATACAAACTCCGATCCGTAGTATAATTAGCCTTATTCAAATGTCATTTAAAAAAAATGATAGGATTTGATTTATATTTCATTATACAATTTTTTTAAATTAACAGTTTTCGATGCATTATCAAATTGAATTTAAGCTGCATGAACTTGAATTGTCAGTATGTATTGTATGTGTAAAATAACATTTTTATAGATCTATCTTTTTTATTTTAATTTTGTTTGAATATATATTTTTTACATTCTTTATTAAGATATATTGTCAACAAAACCACCATCGATGTGATCAGCCTCATGAATCTTCCACGTTGTTGCATCTTTCTTTTAAGAGCACATGAATTGAGAAATTTCACTACCACCAATCAAACATACCGCCGAAATAGGAAATATTCAGCAGAGGCGCTCAAATACAAAATAGAAAGTCATTTCAGCAGATATGGAATATAATTTGTCAATTTTAAATGGTATATTCGTATCTAGTACAGTTGGATGATATATAATAAGTGGCAGAGGCTACATGAAAGAAACAGATGTTTGGTTTGAACTTGGATTAGCAATCAAAGGTTTTTTTTTTTTATTGGAAGATGATATATAGATTTCGTCATCGATATCATTATTGATATGTATTGATTTTATCATTCATGTTAATTAAGGTAAGAGAAGCCCGACCCTTCGTTGGAGGTACTTTTCTAAATTTTATACGGAACCAATATTAGTAAATAGTATATCCATACTAAATTTTTTCCAAATTTTATATCAATAGGGTGTTAGTTTTCTTTCTTGGATACGAATCATCATAGTAAAATAAAATCCACCATTTACAACAAAAAATCACTAGCATTTATGTGTGTGTATATATATATATACAAGAAAGAAGTACAACTCAAAGAGAATTTCTCTTCTCAAAACACAAACTGTAACCACCACTTCTAGCCTGATATTAAAATGGTATCCTTAGCATAGGAGGTTGCATGTTTCAATCCCACTCTAAGTAATTTAAGGGCTTTATCCTCATCTCATACTAAAAAAAGCAAAAAATAATCGTGTTACTTAATGAAGTTCCAGCTTGTAATATTAATGAAGAAGCAATTGACTCCTATTACATGCTCATCTAAAGAACTATGAAAAGAACAACTGCCTTCCTGGCATTCCTGACAACAATGCAAAATAAGACTGATTAATTTACATGTGCCAAATAGATGAAAAGGCACTAACACAAAATAGAATCTAAATAAGCTAGGTATATTTTTTGGTTTATCCTCTCTATATCCATTTGCTAATCGCGGCATTGTGAGTTGAGTTCTTTGGATTATAAAGGTCACAGGACTCCAGGTTATATTTCTTGACACATCTATGCCTCATATTTCAGATTTTATTACTAAATTACTATTATTACCTTTTGACCTATCTCAGTAACTTAGATTAAATTAATGCGCTTTTAGCAAATGTTGTTTATCAGCAACAGGGTATAAAGAACAGATAAGGTAATTATCATAAGGTACAAGTGGATCTCAGTACATAGCCCTCACTAATCAGTACCAATCAATACCCAAGAGATCAACCATTTTTTGTTTTTTTGTACTTTACAGAAGACTTCTGTGCCATTAAGAATTTCACTTAACAAAGATGTAAAGCTAGTACTTACAAAAAGAAATAAATGCTGTACCTTTCATGAGTGTAGTGTAACACCAGGTATACTTCTACATTGCTCCTCCAGCTCCTCACTGCACCGGTACACAAACAGGTTCTTGAGAGACACAGGGAGGCCCTTTAGTGGCAGTGCCACAATTTTTGGACAGTTAGAAACCCATAACTCTTCCAGACTCATCATACAACACAACTCAGAAGGCAGTGAATGTAGATTCACACAATTAATGAATTTCAGTGTGCGGATCGAGATGAGGCCTTTGAAAACCTCATGCTCCATGGTTAATCCAGTTGGCTGCTCCTGTTGGCTTGAGAAATCGAGTATGAGGTGTTGGAGAAGTGAAATGTTTGCAGGTGTATCAGTAAGGGAAGATGAATTAGATGTGCTAAGAACTTTGACAGATAAGAGTTCACCTAGCAAAGTAGAGAGAAAAGCAGGACATCTGTGCACCGACAAGCAGTTAAGCCCCGTAAAGGATTGAATGCCTGGTATCAAACCCAATTTTTCGCAATTTTTAATTACCAGCTTCTTGGCCAAATTGCAAGATTGAAGATTTAGAACTGATAGCTTGGGGCTCTTTATCACCCGTAGTTCAGCCAGAGAACTCAAGTTCAACAGCAACCTGGCCATTAGACCATCTGTCAAGTCACTAACACGCAAGGTTTTAACTGATTTCGGAAGGAGACTGGACCGGTTTGATTCAATTTGATCATTTGACAATGTCAGAGAAGAGAACAAATTGGGGCACTCTATTATTTGCACCTCTCTGAGGGAAGAAAGCTCCGTGAACCCTTCCCTTTGATTAATTTTCAGACTGGGGCAATCAACTATTATTAAATGCTTGAGCAATGCTAATGATGTGGGTATTTCAAACAAGCATTCATCATCATCAACTGGGTCTGTGGGTATACATTTTTTTAGAGATAATTTTGAAAGAGAAGGTAATTCGAGTAGCATAAGAGATAGTTGTTTGCCGGTAACACAGCATAACTCTATCAAAAGCTTCTTGACTGAAATAAACTTTGGGCAATCCAGCAGCTGCAATTGTTTGAATGAAGTGGCTTGTTGGAAGCCATCCCACAAAAGCGGTGAGATATTTGGACAATTTTTCAAGTTCAGCACCGTTATTTTATTCAAATTTTGGTACACTACTTGAAAAATTCTCACAGCAGTACCAGAACCTACCTGCTTAATTTTCAAATTCCCATCTCTTAGATTTATAGATCCCAAATTGCCAGCTCTATGCACACTTACGGTTGTTAGCTTGTCAGTAAATGGCAGAGGTACATGATCACACAACATATAGCAGTTTCCAATGGTGACTTCTCTTAACGAACAAAACCAATGTTTTCCTTTAAAGGGCAACTCTTCTAACTTTTCACAATTGGTTATAGCAAGCTGGGTCATGGAATGGAAGAACTTCTCACCATCTGTTGCAACCCATTTTTTGAGAACTGGCATGTTCAACACCTCCATGTGCTCCAATGCTGGGAAGCCTTTTACCCTAGAAATGCCATGAAATTGGTCTTTGATTTCTTTCAAGGCTCCTAAATTAACCAAACGTAGCTTTTTAAGACAAGATAATTGTCCAAGAGGTGGAAGAATGTCCAAAGTTTTGCAATTCTCTATGCTTAGGCTCTTGAGAGAGGTTAATGACATTTTGCCATCAAACCAATAAGGTAAAACATCACCTCCATAACCACTAATAAGAAGTTTTCTCAGATTACAATGTGGTTTAAGACCATCTAGCACCTCTCTTTTCGCAACAAAACCAATACTTGGCCTCTCCTTCTCCCATATCAAGCACAACTTTCTTAGGTGCTTCTTGTGTGCAAGACTTGCACCTCTAGCTTCTTCCTTAGTTTCCACATTTTCCAGGCCAAATATTCGCAGAGACCCACCAAGCTCTCCTAAATTCTTTAGCTGCATTATCTCAAAGCCGCTCACTTTTCTCACGCGAAACTCGGCTAGTTTCTGCAGAGAAGTTAACTTCCCAATATTTGGTATCATAGAATGTAATTCTTTCTCTGCCATTAAACGATACAAGGATGTAAGATTATCCACACCTTCTGGCAAATCTGATAGGTGTTTGCACCGACTGATATCCAAAAATTGTAGGTGGTACATATTGCACATACATTTAGGCAATGGTCTACCAGCCTTGGAGGTGCTTAACGCAAGATAGCGGAGGTGAATAAGGTTCTGAAAGTTACATATTAGGTGGTTTAAATCGTAATGCATGCCAGTTAAGCATAAGACACGCAACTGTTTTGCATCTCTAAACACAGTTGCAAATGTTTTCGCAAAGTTTGAATCGTACTGGCCAACTAACAGAAGGGTTCTCAACTTTTCTATCTCTAATGAACCGCAAATCTCAACGAGTTGGTTCTCAAAACTCTGGTTGCATTGCAACTCCTTGCTTTGTTGGTCCTTGCCATATGCAAATTTTGTGATAATAGATAAGTGACGAACAGTACGCGGGATATCTCTTAGGTTGGACCCATCTATACATAAGCATTCATCCAGAGAAACAATTTGTGCCAGGTCATGCATCAGATCATGCATTATATATTTTCCATGAAAATGATCAAAAAATGCCCAATCCAACAACATATTCAAATATTCCTTCCCTATCTCCTCCACCTTTTTGTTCTTCTGTGTAGGAATGAAACCTTGAGCAACCCATAAATAAACCAATTCTTTCCAATCAAAACTATATTTCTTGGGAAATAGAGAGCAATATGCAAAGCATCGCTGGAGTTGGAAGGGTAAATGGTTATAACTTAATTTGAGTGTGGGTATGATATCACAATCATCTTGCAAATATTTCCAAGCATTGGCATTTAAGATCCTCTTCCAATGCACTACATCATGGTTCCTTTTTAGAAGCCCACCAACACTTTTAGCAGCCAATGGGTAGCCATTTAGTTGTTTTGCAATTTCTTTCCCAATAAATTCCAAGTATTCAGAATTCTCAATGTTCCCTGGCCCAAAAGCACACGCCTCAAATAAGGACCAAAACTCACCATCGTCTAAACCACCCAATTGGATATGCCTTTTTGCACCAAGCTTTTCTACAAGAGAATTCCTCCTGGTTGTCACCAAGATAATATTACCCTTGTTTCCCCCAAACCTCAGTGGAGCGAGTACTGTTTCCCAACATTTCCCATCCTTCAACTCCCACATATCATCTAATACGAGCAAAAACCGGTTCACTTTCTTTAATTGTTCTTCAAGGATCTCATGGAGCATATTTAAAGAATGAATCTGGGCATGTCTGTCTCTGGTAACATGCTCCAACATTGCACGTGTAATGCTCACCTCATCAAAGCTAGCAGAGACAGAAACCCACATTTGTAGATCAAATAGCTCTTTTATTCTGTGATGATTGTATAAATGTCGCACAAGAGTAGTTTTTCCAATACCCCCATTGCCAACTATTGGTAAAACTGAGATAACCTCATCATCAAAGCTACTGCTCAAAAGCTTTAGTATATGCTTTACCTCTTTGTTTCTCCCAATCATTTTGACTGTGGTATATTTGGTGGTCTGGTTTTTTTCTGTTGGTACCTCAAGGATTTTCTCACTGATAGAATGGAGGCTTTCTAGATTTAGCCCCCGCATCACACTATCACCAATGATATCAAACTTGTTAATGGTTTCTTTAATTTGAGATGATATTCTACTTTGGTCAAGCCCGATTCCTTGGATCTTTGGAAAGGCTATATTAGAAGGACTTGCGAAGCCAAATCTGGAAGCAAGACTGGCTATAGAAGTGGTCACAATTTGGCGCGTAGGGGTTGTGGTTGGTGCCTTTACCTGCACATATTTTCAAAATTAGTGATATCGGAGCACACTAACACAGTTATCAGTAACAGCCTAATGGGCTTTCTATTAGAATAGCACCTAAGTAAGATACATGATCTGTCAAAAGACAGTAGCTGAAGTGGAGTCAATAAAATTTGCAATTGAAGTTAATTTCTAATTCAGGAACTCTAAAGTATAAAGCATGATTATTCCAACAAAGCATCCATATATAATTTCCAAATATAACAAAGTACTTTAAAATTCATAACTAATTTGTTTGTCAAAGGCCTAGTACAGTGGTTTTAGATCTCGTCTCTCTACGGAGAGATATAAGTTCAACTCCCGCAAAAAATATTTAAAAAGAAATAAAAGCTAGGGTTAATGGGAGCCCTTATTTAAAAAAAAAGTTTTTTGTGAAAAAAGTTCCTTTATGTTGCAATTATAAAATTTTCTTATGTTGCATTAATCATTATTGATGACAACAAAATAAAACCAACTTATAATATATAGAAACTAAATCAGGGTCTGATAGGTAACAAAAGAAGCAAGTCCAGTAAGGGTTGGTTCCCTCAAAACAGGGTACAGCCATTTCTAGTTTGTTCCAATTTCAAGTCTCAAATCATTTTATATGGGTAACTTTCAGATACATGTCATCTCATATCAATGCCAGTTTCAGTACTCTTTTTTCAGATTAATATGCTGACACCAAGACCCATTGCATACCAGCAAGAAGAACATAACCATTATAATACCAAGTGATGCTAAGAGTATTTTTGGTATTTTGGACAGACAAAAGTTCTCCATGGTAAATGGACAATTATGCTAATTACATTACAAAACAGCACACAGAAACTAAGAAATAGTCCCTGCACGGTGCCTTGAACCCACCAGATAAGAGGTCTCTGTACCAGAGTATAGTTACCTAATTACCATCTAACATGGATATTTTCTACTTCAAAAATATGCCCATTGAATTGTCGAAACAATCGCAAATTCAAACTGCAATAGCATCCATCTCTAACCTGTTGCTTCCCTGGCCCCTCGATCAACGCCTGAAGCCTATAGTAATCCAACTCATCCACCAAATCCTCGGCCTCGAGAGCGAGACGCTCCAGCTCCTCAAGGCACTTCGCCAGAGCCGTACTTCCGATCTCCCGGCGCACCCTTGCGGCCTCGAGCAGCACACTGGTCCTGTTGACGCGAGTGAGGAGCAGCTCGATCTCCTCGCGAAGGTGCACGCGGGAAGCCCAAGCCTGGAGAGCTGTATCGGCCAACTTGTCGAAGATCACTTGCACGAACCACCCCGCCATGGCGAGCGCTGTCGATGGATCCATTGAGAGAGAAAGGAGAGGTCGAGAGATAGTTGAAGGTGGGGATGTTATGATGGGTTTTGGGTTTGTGAGGACGGAGAGGGAGAGAGATGGGAGGGGTTTGACTGTTGAGGAAGCTATTGATCGTTGATTGACTTTTTTGAGGTCACGAAGGAAGAGAATAAGTTGCGGTTGGGATCCTTTATGATAATCAACTGTACTTGTTTAGTGTGGTTATGTTCTGACATGAAATAACCCAATATATTTGCTATATCTATGGTATGTGGATGGGTAAATGTCAAGTCAGGAGGATATGATACGGAATGCTATTCCTCTCTATGACACAGGGAATCAATAAATTTTTGAAATGCATGCAACTTCATCAGCCGGCCTATGAATGAAAGAGTTGACTGTCCGGATATGGGGAGTTTTAGATCGTCTGTGGTCGATACAGAGTATAATAACGTGAGGCGAGTTTTTGAAATAAAAGGGTTCTATGGAAAGTCAGTAAGATGGCACACGTTTATCGTGTTAGTATCGTTCACAGAGAACTGGAATTGGTTCGGTCGGCTCAGATAGTGCAAGAACGCGCTTATGTGAGAGGTGGTGATTGTATTTTGTTATGTACAAATTTAATAATACGTGCAAACCTTTTTTTTTTCTTGTTCTTTTTACAAAGTATTCTAATGCTAGAGAAATGTTTTCAAATTTTTGACGGGTGACTAATAATTTTCCGAGTTTTATTTTAACAATCATCCCAAAACTATATAATTAATGATAATGGTCCTTTTTATTTAGTTTAATATTAAATGCTCAATAATGCTTATCAAATTATCATAATACCCTTGGGGTTTTATATCATAATGTTTGAAATACATTTTTTAATTTTTAGAAAATTAAAATTTCTATAAATGCAGTCATTTAATTAAATATTCATAAAAGTAGGGATCCCTTGACAACAATAACAACACTCTCTGAAAACATTTAAAAAAAAAGAAATTAGAACTTTTATAAAATTCATTTTGTATATAAAAACGTCAAATAACACAAGATATTTGCTATTTTATTTTGTATCTTTGGTTTTGTATGTTTTATTTTATTTTTCATAGAAAAGATACAATTTTGTAAGTAATTAATTATTTATACATGAAAAATAGCAAACAGTATGAATTAAGAAATTAGTACTAATTTGAAACCAATATTTAAAATTGTAAGCTACTGTCTTCACTCAGATGTCATGCAATAGTTCTGAAATTTTCTTAACTATTGCATGAATTTCAGAACTATTGCATGACATCTGTGTACCGCCTTGATTGCCAGTAACAGGGAAAATAGCATCTGTGTCAACACAGCAGAAATCCTGAATTGAACGAGCATTTATTTGCAAAGCATTTTGCTTAAGAGATACTGGCAATCAATACCAGAGTTCACTGCCAACATGTTCTACAATTATCCTTTAATAAGAAAATGAAACCCAAGGCTGAATAGGTCACAAATTATCCGAGGTAATTTGCTTATTTTTGGTAGGCCAATTGTTGGATTCAAAATCAAGTTAAGGTATGTCATATAATCAGATCATTCAGGCAATTAAGTCCTCGATCTAAACAGTGCGCATGGCAGGTTAATCGAGCTATCTGTCTGATTGGATTATTGACATTTGACAAGGGTAACCTTACAAATATTTCCAAGTTCGGTACATTGCTTGTGTTCGATCGAATGTTGCTTCGTTGAAAGCCATCTCGTTAAAACCAGTATCATCTTAGATACTCTTGAAAGAAATTCTCTTACTTTTTAAGATTCTTGTTCTTTCTGAAAGTTAATTTGCACAAATTCTTTATTATTTCAAGGGAAACATCATTATTATTATAAAATTCCAAATGGATGATAAAATTGCAATCAGATCCACCTCGGATCTTCACGATATTTCATTTTAAAGTCCGAAAATAAAGTGAGACGATGTGCCAATTTAATAATACAAAAATACAGTGAAACTAGAGTTCATGTAACCATAGATGAAATCCGACAAAAAGAAATAGGAAAACAGTTTTGAAATAACAAAAGCTCAGAGAGTTGCTAAATCTGCTCAGCGAAGGATCTTCAGAAGAAAACCCTTCTCATACAAGAGGTGTCAGAAGAAAGCTTTGCTCATCACAGCTATCCATCCACTTATAATACCAATCGACGAAACACAAAAAATGTTTGAAAAAGGGGTGGAGGATTATCAGATCCCCTCCCTACAACACAGTAAGGTGTAGAGAGCAAATCAGCATTGCACGCATTAACCAATCCAGGTTTATCAGTTAGATGAAATGAAAATCACATGGAAACCATCGGATCGCGTGGAGGTACACGCGTTAGGGATGAGATTGGAGGGGGAGGAGTTGCCATGGCGGCTGAGAGAGATCGAGAGATCAGGGTTTGTATTTATATATAGAGAGGCTGAGAGTTAGCGACTGAACCGACCCGGTCGAGGCCCGATAATGGTTAGCGGGCCGGATCCGAAAGATTTTAATGGACTTTTTCTCACTTTCTGATTTTAAGCCTATAGGCGAAATTTAAAGGCTAGAATCATTATCTTAATTTGATAATTATGATAATATTTTTTAAATAATTTAAAAGTAGAAAATTTTATAAGTACATTTTAAATTTTATAATATAAATATCATTTGATATTATATCAAAAACTATTCAAATTGTAGGAAATTTCCAATGGGTCAAATTTAATTGTTTTGATGAAGTATTAAATGATATTTAAATTGTATGAAATTTGAAATATAATTAATCTGTCGGTTCGAGAATAAGTCTATAATTTTTTTATTTTAATTTTTTTTGAATTTATTCAAAAAATTATTGTAATGTTGTCAAGTTAAACATTGTCAATTGATCTCATCCAAAATTTAATGCAGTTGATTACATTAGAGGGAATCTTGAGGTGATTATATGAAAAATAATTTTTCTAACTATCAGATGAAAGAAGCAAAATTAAACCGAGATGTTAATTAATTAGACTTTTACTTTCTTTTGAAAAGTTCATTAGTCTTTAAGCTTGAGGTGAAAAAATATAATATGTATGGTACCTTAAGTAGAAAAACATAATAGTGGTTATAGAACTTTACTTGAGGCGTGGCTGAACGGTAAATTTGCTCTCAATAATCGAATTATTGTTGCACCGAAAAATAGCACCCCCCACGCCGTATTGACACGTGATCTTTAATTAAGCATTGTTTCGAGGTGTTTTACGCAAAAGAGGACATTTTTTCAGAAGACTCCCAAGAAACTGTTAAATTGAAGGCCCATACAAATTACCCTGCTCCTTTGCCATCTATTTCCTTCCTCCTCTCAATTAGCGAAACCGCGACCGCTATACCCTCAAATCCCTCTTCCCACCATCAAATTGGAAGGAGGAAGGAAGGAAGGAAGGAAGGATCGGCGTAACTCGAATAGAAGGTGAGTTTCTTACGATTCAATCAAGCGTTCTTTCAACCAAAACCAAAAAGGCGCCAATCGGTTTGGGGAATCGCGCAATAATCGGATCTTGCGCTGCCGATAGGTAGGTAGGTAGGTAGGTAGATTCTCCGAACCATGGTTTGATATTATAGAAGGTTCTAATTTTGAATAAGGTAGTTTTCAAACCCAAACGAACTATAGGATAGGGGCGGTGATATCATCCCTTGCTGTAACCCTAGCAATAGATTTTTCTGGTATAGGATTGTATTATGTTTTGTCAGATACAAATAATCGAACTCTGGAAACTTACTTTTCAGTGAAAGGAAAAGCAAATCAAAGCGCATAATGGGGAAGAGAAAGTCCAGAGCGAAGCCAGCACCCAAGAAGCGCATGGACAAGCTGGACAGTGTATTCTGTTGCCCCTTTTGCAACCATGGCAGTGGCGTCGAATGCAAGATGTAAGCTACTCTTTTAATCTCATATTATTCTCTTTTTGGTAGCAATTCATGTACGTCTCCAATCAGAAGGCATGCATAGTCCTGCAAAGTAGTAAGATCCTATATATATTCTCATAAAAACACGATGAAAGTATTTCCTGGCCATCACCCCCATCTTGTATTTTATTCAAACATGTCCCTTCCGCTTCTTGAAATAGTCATGCATATTGCTTCTTAGTTTTATAACTCTCTGCTATACTTACTGTCTGACAGTTCGCTTATTTATTGGTCTCCTTGTTCTCATCTTCAGTGATTTGAAGAATAACATTGGTGAGGCGAGTTGTCAGATATGCCAGGAGAGCTTCAGCACCACAGTCAATGGTATGTACCAGTTCTGTCTGTTTTATGGTTTCTCTAGAGTGAATAAGAAGCCGTTTTTATCTGTTACATTTTAAATATCAATCCCTGTGATTAGTTTCATGCAGTTCACGATGCAGTTCCATACCTTAATCATGTGAATCAGCCATCTGAATTGTAGGAGAAGTGAACTGTATGAACTTTTCCAATTCATTCATCATATACAATGCGATAGATATATTACAATCCAGATGATATAGTTTTAACGGCTCCTCGCTAATTACTCTGAAATTCGGTCATGAATCCATCTATTTTTGCCTTTGCTCCTTTGTACCTTCTCCCTTGTTTTTCTTGCAAGAAGATACCGCTTTCACTTTGATATCAGCCCAACACTCGATTTTGGAATAACAATGGAGACATTGGAGTATTTGGGGAAGAAAGAATCTTAGTAGGTTGTATAGTTTCCATGCCACACTGTCCTTAGTTTTATTTTCTCATAGGTACGTTTAAGGTACTCGGTTCACAGTGCAGCAAGGTTCTTCGTCAATCAGGTCCGTTAGGCAAGGTTTACTGGTCAACAACTTGCATCTCATTTCGTCAAGGGGCTTCTTCATTGCCACCAGTCATCACCTCGCATGTGGGTCCATAGAGAGGCTTCTTCATTGCTACTGGTTGTCACATCACATGTGGCTTCTTCATTCAACCAACTTTGTAAAATTATCCTTTTGAATCCACAACTGAGTTCGTTCAAACAATGCCCATATGATTATTTTGCCTGGCATACCAGCACATTTTTTTCCTCTTCTTTGCTTTTCAGAAATCCTTTCATACTTCTTTTCTTTTCAATCTGCCGACACTTTCATTTTCTTTTAAACTCAATTCCTATATTTTTCTATTTCTGTCTTCCAAGACAATCAAAGACGACGTGAAAGACCTAAGAGTTCTACCCCCCCTCTTCATTTCCATTTTTTTCATGTTTCCACCCTCCCTTTTTTTTTTAGTTTCACCACAGGAAAATTACCTTGTTCTGCCTCTCCTCTTAGGAAACCTTGTTGCAATACCTCACATTCCTTTCCGTGCTCTAATGGAATTTAGACGGGGTTTCAGTACAGCCACCGGAGTCGGATCTTTGTTCACAATCATGTGATCACCTGTAATACCCACAACCAAGGAGTTGCTTCCATGTGGAACATAGTTTCTCTTCTCAGTGGAAATTAAACGAACAGGTGGTGAACATGTATGATGCTCACTTCTCATTGCAGCCGACACCACGTTAGAAGGTTCACTTGACTTGATTACCCTTCATCTTTACTTGCATGATAGCACTCATGGTTTTTTGCCTCCATTTCTAAGCAAACTTACACTGTATTTAGGCACAACAAGGCTAGCTTCATTAAATGCCTGTAAATTGCCCCACTTTTCAGCATCCACGGACTGGTATGGGGTCTAATTGTCACCAACAAGCATCACCTACTTTCTTGTCTAAGATCACACCATCCTCGGCGACCTCACTCACTTCAACACTCTATCTGCCTTTCCATGTCAGCCGAGCTCGCCTTTTCCTAGATGACCTAATAAGATCTCCGAGTGACAATGCTTAATCTCCACCTCTACCTCTTGTGCCCCTCTGACCTCCATCTGACTTTTCTCCTTTTCACCCAATTCAAGAAATATTTCCTGAATTGTCTTGCAATTTTCATTTGCTGGGGTAGTCAGTGGCAGCCAGCCACACCCTGTTGATGGCAGCACCACTCATAATCCGGCACAATGCCAGAAAAATCAGCAAAACCATGCTAGACTAGGCACTCTTCCTTTAGCCTCTTTGGACATTGATAATAGGTATCCATTCAACCCTGTCTAGAGTTTTTAGTCTGAAAGCTGAGCACACCTTTTTAATTACAGCCACCACCCCCCTCGTCCTCGTCCTCCCCATTTTTCTTAGTTTGTTCCTCGGAGATCGAATCTTGCTTTGATACCATGTTAGATTTTGGAGTTTTGATTAAAATATTCACTTAACAACCAGAAGAGAGAGGAGAAGAAAATAATGGAAAAGAAAAGAAAACTACCTTCATCTCTCTCATTCTAATCCACTGAGTTCAGTCCCTATTTATAAATTACATTTCTGTAGGAATACTCTTATAATTTTTAAATGCCTATTTCAACCAACGGGTATATTTTATCCTGGACAGTGCTATATTAGGAAGGATTCAAATTTGAAAGTACATGTCTAAGTCATTCATATATCATTAGCAGCAGTGTGGAATTGTAAATGTTGTATGCCACATTGTTCCACTAATATCCGGCTTTTTGTTATATCTTTTGTTTCTACCTATTGAACTTCTTATCTGACTCCATCTTTTGTATTTTTTTTTCTGTTTGCAGCACTCACTGAGCCAATCGACATGTAAGTTGATTTTTCATTCCAATTTTGAGGACTGTTATTGTTTCCTTTTCTGGTAATTGTTAGGTAACTTCGTGGGGAATATAGGGTAAAAGGTAGCTTAAATCCAACCAGATTTGGTGCATTTTTTTTGGCAGTTATTTTTTAAGTTGAATTTGCAAATGCATTCTTTGAAGTACTTTAATTTTGTTCTTGACCATCCAAATTTGGGCTTAGAATAGCATAAATACAAATAGGGGTAATTCTAGCAGAAAAGAGCTCTACAAACATGACCTACTCGAACATTTCAAAAAATACCAACACACACCAGAATTGACAACTTGCTCCATTTTTAAATGATTTGAAGTTCTTCTTCCTTGATAACAGATACAGCGAGTGGATTGATGAGTGTGAGAAGGTCAACAACCAGGAGGAAGAGGTGGATTGAAGAGAATAAATGCGACTAGTTTGTCTCTGTATATGATCTGAGAATAAATGGAACAGTAGCTTAAGTGAACAGTATCTCTGTCTAAGGGAACGGTAGCGTTGAGCTTTTGTCTATGTTGCAGTATCGTCTCTTGGTAATGTTTTATGTTGGTAATGCGGTGTTATTTCTGACTTGGCATCTGTTACCAACCATGTGATGGAACCAGTTGATCTTCTATAAAATGGAATCGTGTATATTAGTCTTGCATTTACTTAGACCTCCTTTGGATGAGTAGATAAAGAGCAAACTCTTTCCCTGTGCTAGTGTACTGTTTTGTGTAATTGATTACTCGATGCTGAATATCCCATAAAGAGCACTGTATTTTCCCTGCTATTTTTCTAAAGGAAGAATTTAGCAGTTTGAATTTCTAGAAAATACGATCAAACTCCAATGTTCCTTCATTGAATCCAATAAAAAGCTCAATGATGATAGCCATGGTTGGAGACACCATGTTTTATACAAATTAAACTATTTACTTTCTTATTACTTTCTATGTATTTATCAGATTCAAATTATAATTTTAATGTAACGCCTAACTTGAGATTTAAAAGAATGGGATAACTAGTTTTATAAGCCTCATTTCGTCTTGAACGAGGATAATTTACAAATAGTAAATACAAATGGTAACTTGTGTTCTAAGTGGAAATAGAGGTATTCAATTATATAATTGCAGGTCTAGTACAATGGTGATAGATAAAAGAGATATATGTTTAAATCTCGTAGAGATATTTGAAAAAGAATAAATATTGAAACTAACAGGAGCCTTTATTTAAAAAAAAATTTACAGTCTCTCTCGTATGTTAGCTTTCCTTTTTTCTTTTTTTGTCAAAGAAGAAGTATTAGAGCAATGAAGGAACTCTTAGACTTTGCTTGTAATTTTGTGACCCGAGAGGAACAGTAGCCAAATTTGACTGATAATAAATTTGGGCTGTTAATTGATAAGACTGTAGAAAATATAGAGGAATATAAGAGGAAGGAGTGACAAGGATAATTATGTCCATTGAAATTTTAATTAAATTTTTTATGCCAATCGATTTTAGTTTAAATATTGTGTGAGGAAATATAATAAATGAATTGATTTTTTTAACGATTAGAAATTTTTTTTGTTAATTTATCGAATAAGAGTATAAAAAGTTCCGTTTCGTATCTGTTACCAAAAAATACATATGATAAATTTATTCACGATATAATATATTATCATTTGAAATCCATTTATATACAATATTCTATATAGTTTTTTAATTAGTAATCTCACAATATTAATTTATACAATATTTTTTTAATATTTTATTATATTATGTATATGTTCTTTTCTTTTTAAAGTAATATATTTATTTATTTACTATATTTTTAAATTTTGAGTTATTATATAAAACATTAATTTATTTAATAATTATTTGTTATTTCTTCTTTATCTATTTTAACGGATAAGAATAAATTTATAAAATATGAATAAAGATTAAATTTAACGAATAAAAATAAAAAATATATAAAAATAATATTATCGGGTTTGGATGCTAAAATATCTCTGCGACCCGTATTTGATAATTGACACCGACCTTCCTTCGTCCTTCACAGCCTATAAATACACAACAAACAGCACGCAATTCTCATCCATTGTCTCGCTCCTCTCATAAACCTCTCCACGCTAAACCCAGAGCTCTCTCCTTCTCCGACCATCAACCCAATCGGTGAAAAGTTTCAAATTCGGTCGCAAACAAGACAGAAGGAAGGAAGGAAGGAAGGATCGGCGCAACTCGGATAACAGGTGAGTTTCTATCGATCGTTCTTGCCCCAAAAACCAAAACTGCACCTGTCGGTTTGGAAAATCGTCGCTATTAATCTGATCATGGTTGCTGATAGATGGATTAATGATAGATTCGCCAAACCATGGTAGCAACAATGGACTATGGATTTATACGGTTGAAGGTCCTAATTGTAAGTAAGGTTCTTCACAAACAAACAATAGGATAGATTTTCTGGTATCTCCTTGCTGTAACCCTAGCGATAGATTTTCTGGTATCCCCTTGCTGCAACCCTAGCGATAGATTTTCTGGTATGGGATTGTTTTATGTTACTTCAGACACCGATAATTCAGTTCTGAAAACTTATTTGTCAGTGAAAAGGAAAGGAAATCAGAGCGCATAATGGGGAAGAGAAAGTCCAGAGCGAAGCCAGCACCAAAGAAGCGCATGGACAAGCTGGACAGCGTATTCTGTTGCCCCTTTTGCAACCATGGCAGTGGCGTCGAATGCAAGATGTAAGCTACTCTTTTAATCTCATATTACTTTGTTATCTGTAGTTAATTTGATGGTTGAAGATGTCTGTTTAAGCAATGCCGATGGGGCATGTTTTATTGCTTGCTTAGTATGTAACTCTTAATTATACTTGTTTTCTGACATTTCATGCTAATTCCTTCTCCCACTTATTGATCTCCTCAATTTCATCTTTGCTGATGTGGGATGTCTTTTTGCTATGTTATTATGTAACTCTTAAATATACTTACATTTCATGCTAATTCTTTCTCCCATTTATTGATCTCCTCATTTTTGCGTTCAGTGATGTGAAGAATAACATTGGCGAGGCGAGTTGCCAGATATGCCAGGAAAGCTTCAGTACTACCGTCAATGGTATGTTCCAGTTATGTCTGTTTTATTTTTACTAGCGAGTGAATTAGAAGCTGTTTTTATCTGTTGCATATTAAGTATCAATCCCTGTGATTAATTTTATGCAATTCACGACACACGATACAATACAATTCCATACCTCAATAATGTGAATCGGCCACCCGAATCGAAGGAGAAGTGAGCCGTATGAATTGTTCCAATTTATTCGACATATGGAATACGATACATATTATGATTCAGATGATATAGTTCTAACAGCTTCAATCTCATTAATTACTCCAAAATTCCGTTCTGAATCCATTATTTCACTTTCGCTCCTTAATACACCTGCTCTCGAGGCCTTCTCGGTTGTTTATCAAGAAAACACCTTTTATTCTGATCTCAGCCTGTCGCTCAATTTTGGAATAAAATTGAAGAACATTGAAGTATTTGGGGACACCTTTTATTTTCTTATAGGTGTGTTTAAAGTACTTTGTTCACGGTGCAGCAAGTAGGGGAAAATACAAACCAAAGATAGGCTAGATTTCAATGCATTTCATTTATTGATCTTCATTTTTCAAAACAATCAAATGTTATGATGTTCTAACAGGTAATGAGTCAACCCAATGTCCTTCGCTTACCTGACCACACCAATTGTCAGATCACAGTGCCGTATAGAATTTTGAGGAGACTAAAATGTTCATAAACACTAAGATCACACAGTGCTGATCGACTAGCACCATATCTCTTTATTTCTCTTAATTTTTTTATAATTGTTGCCAAGTGGACTGGTAGGAGTCTAAATTAGTTTTCTGAAATTTACACTAATACAGAAACTCATGCACAACCATAGTGCCTATTAATTTGTGAACATGCATATTTCAATTATCTAAATATTCAATTGCTTAATTTGTTCTTTTTTCATAAATAAGTGGCAAAAACCACCTGTTTCATTTTATTTAAACAAAATGGTTTTTTTCTACAGAACAAAACCTAAACTAAACCCCTCCCTAACCTCCGATTTACCCAATCTAATCTACAGCAAGAATCAAGAAAAATACAGAGATATTATAATAACAAGAAAAAAAGAACAAAAAGCTCCATTTTTTCCACAGCTTTCTTTGGGTGAACTCAGCAAATTACTCCATGCCCGTGTATGATTTCTCCTTCCTGCACCAGCAGCAACCATAATATGCAATGAAAATATAAACCATGCATAAGAACAGACCTAACTAGGCTCAATTGAAATTAGAAAAATATCATACCTTTCTAATCTCAGTGCTATTTGTTTTTTGCGCTTGGCAGAATAATCTGGTCTATTACTAGTTGCAGCTACAAAAAGCAACAGAAAACAGCGAGTAAATAGATACTTTAAGACCCAAGAAATAGGAAAATCAAATAATTGAAAGTCAGCGGCTATTAGTAACAATCAAACACCAAGAACCAAGCACATAAAAATAACGAAATATCAAACTAACTATTACATAGACTGCATCTCCCTAACATGATCTCACATTAAGAAAATATGTACTGTGGGTGTTGAATCCATATTTTATACTCTAATAGAACATACAAACATGATATAATGTGGAATTGTAATAATTTTTGAGGGAATTCTACTTAATACATTGTAAGTATTTCTACTAATTCAATTTTTAGCGTTAGAAAGGATTTACATTCGAAGTACGTCTAAAGTACATGTGTAAGTAATTTACTATGTCTTTAACAGCAGTTCTGGAATTATAAATGTTGTATGCCACATAGTTAAACCAATATGGTGGTTTTTGTTATATCTTTTGTTTCTACCGATTTAACTTCATGACTGGCACTCATTTTGTATTTCTTTTTTCTGTTTGCAGCACTGACTGAGCCTATAGACATGTAAGTCTTTATTCATTACAACTTTCAAGACTGTATTGTTTCAATTTTTAGTATGTTAGGTATTTTGGTTGAGAAAATGGGTAAAAGGTAGCTTAAATCCTATCAGAATTGGTGCATCTTCCTGGCTGTTGTTTTTTTAAAATTAAGATTGCAAATGTGTTCTTTGATGTACTTTGATTTGGTTCTTGACCATCTGAGAATTTGTGCTCTAAAAAATAAATACAAATAATTCTAGCAGAACTGCTGAAACCCCCATTTTTTGGGAATACTAAGAGCTCTACAAACAAAAGCAACTCAACATTTCATAAATATTGTCTACAACATGAACTTAATTGTTTTTCATCTGGCCAAAGTCATGTTAGATTAAAGAATCCCATCCTGGTAGAACCTGAGAATAAATGAGAACACACATTGGAACTCAGAACTTGCTCCATTTCTGAATAATTTGGATCTTTTCTTTTTACCTTGATAACAGATATAGTGAGTGGATTGACGAATGTGAGAGGGTAAACAATCTGGAGGAAGAGGCTGAGTGATGAGAAAAAAACAATCTGGAGGAAGAGGCTGAGTGAAGAGGAGAAAAAGCAACAGCTTTGTCTGTGTGTGTGATCCGATAATAAAGGGAACAGTAGCTTAAGACAGTAGTTAATTTACTGGTAACTAAAAACAGTAGATCAAGGGAACAGTAGACTTGTCTTTCTGTCTTGATAATGTGGTGTTATTTGTGAGATATATGTGTTGTGTGAATAAACCTTGTTTTCTCTTATGGCACAAATAAATTAGATTATCCTGTGTGAAGGAGCATCTCTTTCTATAAGATTATTCTAGAAAACAGAATTGTCTTGTAGTCTTGCATTTACTTTTCTAACATCGTTTTGGATAAGTCAGCGAATAGCATCTCTTTTCCTGTACTGGCATACTGGTTTTGTGTAACAAAACTACATTACACATAGATGCCTTAAATAAGAATCAGGTATCCGTCTAAGGTGCTCAACTAAGTGTTAGGATCCACTGGATATAGTTAATTAATTTATAAGTTTGTTAATTGTGTTATTTAATACGATTTACATTCTCACACTGGGATTCTGATGTGACTCAAAAGAGTTGTGTGGTATATATGCCATTTTGATGTAATTTTTAAATGTGTACTGGTAACTTTCGGTACGGTTCTCTTTTGTACCTCTAACTGGAAAGAGATAGCACTGGCTAAACGGTACTTTGGCTTGGCAAGCAATTTAATGATGTCATCACTTATGAGATCAAGTGTATGCAATTTTAATGTAATAATTGTTTAGACTTTTTTTTTATTTTTCTTTTGAGATATTTTATGCAAAAGAATACAATAATTTTCTAAAATACTGGCAAATTTAGTGGGAAATACCAAAAATTTCTTACTATAAAATTAGCCTAACTTGAATGAACTGGTTTTGTGTACAAACATGAGATTCAATGTACAAGAATAAAAATGAAATTGGTACTCTGTAATGAAGTTTCCAGACTGCTGAGATGTTTTCTCTCCAAACAACTTGGAAATATAAGGGAAGTTTTTATCTTATAACCAAAAGATATTTTACCTGTATAAAAAGGAACAAATTGTGCAAGTATTGACCTTCTAGAAATTAGAAATGATTATTTGAAAGTCTATGGTTTCCTATTCTAAGATCCTAACCAGCTAACCTCTCTTTTTGATAAGTCTGAAACCAAAAAACAAAAGACAAGTATGAGAAAGTGATCTTTTGTTCCTATTCTAGTTCTATAAGCATTTTGTTAAAAATGAAAAAGAAAAAGAAAAATAAAGGATCATGTACCAGTGTACCACCATTTTTGGCCTCTAGAACCAAAACTTGATCAACTAGCCATAGAATTTGACCAACACCCCAAAGAAAATGACAGAAATTAATTAATAAATAAATCATGCATTTATTATTAACTCTTTGAAGGCGACCTATGCCTTTATTTTCTAATCTAAACAAATGAAAAGATCCAAATAAAGATCTTAATAAGTTTCATCACATTTGATATCTAAAAAAATATATATTATTGAACGTTATTGTGTCAGCGTTTACGTAACTCTAACTTTTTTTTTTCTTTTTGATATTTTTTTTATGGATTTCCATTATCAAATTTGATGAAAACTTATTCAAAACTTTAATTTTGATTTCTTTTGGTCCTTGGATAGAAAAAAAAACAACCTATGTCAGCCTCATGTTATACGATAACTTCATATGAAATAAATTAAGTGGTAAAGAAAATTCTAGTGTAATGTATTGCTACAGAGAATAAAACTTTGACCTTCTAGAAAAGTCAAAAAATAAAACAGTGCCACATATGTAAAATGCCTTGAAAATGTCTTACAATATGTACACAATTTTGTGTTAGGATCCGCCAGAAAACTCAACTAATTTATACATATTTGAAGATTTTATAATTTCATACGACTTTAGCTCCACACTGGGATCCTGATTGTGACACATTATCAGTACATTTTGTATTTTTACTGGCTGTACGGTACAGTACAATATATTATTCGTCTGATTACATTAATATTCATACAAATTAAATCTAAAAAAAATCTCTTATAATTTATCCGTTAGTATGTTGCACTGCGCAAGACTACGCAGCAAAAGATCAACATTCCTTTTTTACTATTCTCTGTTATTTAATTCTTAGTGTTGAATATTATTTGTTTTCTTTCCGTGGAAGGTATTGAGTTGAACATTATTGCTTCTAAGTCGGACACCTATATATTTGACAATTTTATCATAAATTATAAATGAGGAGGTTTCAAATGTTTTCATTATGCCTCCATTTTTAAATTTTCTAATAACAAAATTTTTGAAATTAAAATTAATGTGATAATAAAATCATTAGATGTGATCTATTTATATTCTTTTTATGCACATACAAAATTATTGACATTTTAACTTTCATTTTGTATGAATCAATAAGTTAAAAAACATACATAAAAAAATTATCTACATTAGTATATTTTTTGTAGGTTTTTTATGTCAAACAAAATAATATTGAAATATCGTAATTTTTTACATGTATATAAAGAAAGTAATATAGATCACATCTAATGATTTTATTTTGATAATTTAATTTTAAAATTAGAGTTATTAGAAAATTAAAAAATGAAGGCATGATGAGGCACAAAAAAATGGAGGCATTTGAATCCCCCTCTTTATAAATTATAGATATTTTTTTGAATTTATAAATTATACAATTTACATCTTGATTGTGACACGTCATTAGCATCTATTTCTAAGAATGCATTCAAATAAAGAGATTATCGAGTTTTGATTTTGTTTGATGTAAATAAATCAAAGAGTGGAAAAATTAACGGCGCAATTTGAATCATAATAAGCAAAATACTTTGTTTCAAACTTTGATCTTGTGCAAAGCGATTTCAAAATTTAAGATGCTAATAAATAGTATTTCATCTACTTAATTCAAATCAAACATATTAAATTTACTATGTTAATTATACTTTATATAACACTTATAACAACATATTTGGACACTAACTAGTACCAAGTTCATGTCATACAATATCAGTCGTTCGATTCGGATCGGATGCACACGATTTAATATAATTTTATAGGAAATTTTTCAAGATTCATATATAATCACTCATGAACAATTTAAATAAAGTGTCATAGTTTGATAGCAGTGGATGTGAATATTTTTGAAATTTAGTTTCATCAATTAATATTTTGTGGTGGTCCTCATAGCAAAAAAAATAAAAATATTTTGGTGGTCCATTGAAGAAAAAAAGCATTTAAGAGCCGAACCGAAACCAAAATTAGAAATTTCTCACAATTTCACCATCAAACAGTTATCTATTCATATATATATATATATATATATCTTAACAATTTACCACCATGGAAAATTTAATGGATGCAATTTATTTAATAAAATTTTAAAAAAAGCAACAATTGATGAAAGAGAATAAATCCAAACGGTGGGGTTGCAAGCACAATTATTTTCTGAGGATAATATTATGAATTCAATTTATCAGGGGATAATCTCACAAAAAAAGGCAAAATTAGATTTCATACTTTCTAAAAATAAAATCAAACTACATCTATATGCAAAAGTATACGCAGAGAGAAGATGCCATCTGAATAATTATATACATATTATTTTCTATAACAATTATTACATTATTAATTCGAAGTTTCCATATCATTTCATCGAAACCTAAAAAAATAAAGAATCTAAAATAGCAAAAAAAAAAAATGCGCCATATTTGACAGTTGAATTGTGATCCAATATTGCTGATTTGTTACGCGTCTCCAACTTTCAACCATCCCAAATCCTCTCCAATTAATGTAACACCGATCGATGTTGCTTCACGCCTTTATCAAAAAAACCCCCCAAAAGCACTCAAAACAAAAGGAGAAAATTAAAGCAGTGGTGTTTAATTTTCAAGTAATTACACAAAAAAAGAAGAAGAAACGAATATATCAATATGGATAACTGGTCTTGGTGAAAGCATTGAGACCACCACCAAAGAACCCAAAATATGGCAAGAACGATTTCCTCTTCTCTCCTTCCTTCAACTTCCCCTTGTCTCTTCTCAACCCATAAAACGATTTGTACGCTGTGGCAAGATCAAGCTCCTTCTTCTTCTTGCCATTTGCATCTCTCTTCTCGACCTTCGCTTGAGCATGCGGCGCCTTGTCCTTTGATTTAGACCCAGCCGGCTTATCCAAGAACACAAATTTCTCTTTCCCGTCGCTCCGACTCCTCGCGCCGGCTAGAAAATCATGGAAGATCCATTTCCGTGCCGACCCCGTCGACCGGCTCTTTCTACATGGGGAAGTGGGAGCTGATTGTGGGACCCATTCGCACCGATCGCTCAACGTCGACTCTGGATGCGACGTGCTTGCGGTCTCGAAGATTTCCAGCTCATCCTTGGTTGTTCTCTCATCATCATTATTGTATTTAGAGAAGATGGGGTAGAGAGGGAGGAGCTGGCCTTGAGAGAACAACTCGTCGGCCGTGACGTCAGGGCTCTTGCTCTGGCGTGGGGCCGAGAAGGCGAACGAGAAATCCTCCTCAACCGCTGAGTCGTAGTCGTCATCATCAGCCGCTTCAAAGTCGGAGAAATATTTCCTGGGTGTAACAGGTTCGGTGAAACTCGGTTCACCACCGGGTCGGGGCCTCGTCATCGGCGGATCCTCCGTTAAATTCCTCATCGGGCTTGTATCCATCTCTTGAATATTAATTTGCTTCTCTTTCTTGTTTCCTCTCCTTGTGTAGCTTCTTCTTCTCTGTAGTGTATAACTTGTTTCGTGTAAGAGAGAGTTTGAGATCAGGTACCGAGATTTATACACACATATATATATAGAAAAAGGAGATGTACTAACAGCTTTGAAAGAGAGAAGAGAGAGAGAGAGAGAGAGAGACGCGGTGTTAGAAGGAGAATTTTGACTTTGGAAGTTTGGGTAGACCCGGTGTACTAACACCTTTGAAAATGAGAAGGTAGGGGAATTCTCTTTTCTTTTTCTCTTTTTGTTTTTTAAGTTCTTCTAGAATTTTAAATGATACCTTCTATTATGTTGCTTGCGTCTTTCAAATATATTTTTTGATATTTGAATAATCAAAGCATCATTTTCTTGTAAGTTGTAAGTTGTAAGTATAATTTTTTTTTTGCTTAGATATGATTCTTAAAAGAAAGTTCAAATTTTTTTTCTTTTTGTTGATGATCATGACATTTTTTTTCTCTTAAATTTTAAGATGAAAGTTGGAGTAAAAATATGATTTGGGGATGAATAATTTTTTATTATTATGTTATAGAGGAATAACATATTGAGATGTGCACTTTCACTGTTTTTTATATATAAATGTTAAGTACATCTAGAAAATAGACAATTTTAGTTTTAGGATAATTGACAATAATGGTTATCAGTTTTGAAAATCTTCCGCAATAATGGTCATCAGTTTTAAAATATTTTTTTGGACTAAATTTTTTATATCAAAAGAGTAATTTTACATTCATATACTTTAATACTGAAAAATTGATACTGACCATCCTATTTCTTGACACTTATTATGAATATATAAAAAATAAAGACAAAAAATTTGACGTAACCTAAAAGAATAATTTAAAATTACCTCTTAACTAATTCATTAAATTGGAAAAAAAAAGAAAATTATTTCTTATGTGATGTCATGTCTTACTATATTATAGCATTGAAAAATTGAAGCACACCTTGCTACCTTGTATAATATATATTATTTGGGTCCTTTTCACGGTGCACGTAGGCCGAGCGTACGGAATAAATTTGTCGTTTCCAAATCGAGTTTGCTTGGCGACGAGGGTTCATCAAATCCGCTTTCCTTGTAAAAGAAGCACGCGTTGAAAGGCATGCTTTGCACGTGCCATCATTTCCCTATAAAACTAAAAAGACGAGGCGAATCAATTCAAATGGCGCTCCTGTCGTGATCTCCAGTGGCGATTTCTGTGTGGGGGTATATGTAGAAACCATTTCATTTTTGCCAAAGAAAATGTAAAGGAACATGTTATTATCTACGTGGAAAATAATACTCTGTTGTGTTTTACTTGCGTGGATAATTGATTTTTGGGAAAAATTACAGTTTCCAAATTGATGGAGAATAGTCTTTTTTTTTTTTGCCTCATTTCTAAGCTTAATTTCCACATTGTTTGGAGTTGAAGAAAGGGAGATTAAAAATTCTGATTAGTACTAATGAGTTAGTATTTGTTAGTAATTTGGTATGGATTAAGAGACCAACTTGTAATAAAAAATTAAAAAGACAAAAATGACTAGAAAGATTTAATTCATAAGTAGAGGTGTCTCAAAAATCAAATAAAGATTAAAATATATAGCAAAAAGAGGCCAAAAAAAATATCTTAATTCACACTAAATAAAACACTTTTATTTATTTATTAAGCCTTTTAGTCATTTTTACCTCCTTAAGTCTATAATTTCTTTAAAAAAAAAAATCTTAATTCACATTATTGTATATTCGTTTCTTAGGACATCTCCGTACAAATAATTTGCTGATTCTTACGTGTCACTTATGATTGCAATTTCAATTATATAGCACGTTTGCTAATTTAGCAAGTATTTTTGAAATATTACGTTTGCAATGGAAATTCTTTGTAAGTGATATGAGTATTTTCATTTTTACAATTACAAAATATTTCCTTTTCACTAATTAGAATTATCATATTAGTGAATTAGAAATTGTAAGGATTGAAGCGTTCTAAAATTAATATGAAGAAAACTGATTTCTAAATTGCTAACATGACAAATAAATTCAATTGAAAATGCTCTTAATATAAACGATAATTTATTTATTTTTTATCCAAATGACCTCAATATGTGGTTGATTATATCTTGACTTAACTTCCCTATCATACTTGTATAAAATAAAACATTTTTTTTGTTTAATTTTGCTAACAACTGTAGAAAGTTCAAACTATTTTTTTTTATCTTTAAAAAAAAAACTGAAACAGACTTAATATTTTTCTAATATCATCATGTGCCACATAAGATCACATGTATGTTTAATTATTGACATCTATTTGTTTGTTTAATTAATTGTTTCGTTTTCTTTGAACTAAACACATTTGACATTTCCTTCCATTTCCATGTACCAGACATGGTAAAATTTGAAAATCAGACGCAAAGAAAAAAATGAAAAAATTATCTAGAAGGTCATGCTGAGAAATGGTAAATTTTGCACGAAAAATTCAAAATTTCTTCTCTTAATTCCTTTTCTTTTCTTCCCAGTGAGAAAAGTCAAATTTAATAACGAATTAAATCAGCCCAAGTTTTAAGCTACTAGAATTAATAACGATATTTGTCTAGAAACATAATTCTAAGTTTTCCAGCTGTTTCCTTGCTGATAGTCGACAGGCACAGTATTGAAAAATTTAAAAATAAAAAATGAGTACTAGCTCCTATGGGCAAGTTAGAAAAGTAAAATAAATTAAATTAAAATAAAAATGAAAGTTAAAAATAAAAATGAGTTTATTCCAAAAAAAAAAAGGTTCTTAAAAACCGTGACAACTTTTAACTTAACAACCTTCACGACAGATTATCAAATAATTTAAAATAAAATATAAAATATAAAATATTTTTGAACTTATAGGATAATTTTATTTTAAATTTCATGTAATTTAAGTATAATTTTATATTTCATCAGAAATCATAAATATTATATAATATTTATAACGGTTTATATTTAACAGTCTTTGATGAAATACTAATTAATATTTATATTATATGAAACTTAAAAAACAATCAATCTATAAGTTCAAGAACATGCCTATAAATTTTTTATTTTTAAGAATTTTTAAAAATATTTAATAATTTATTGTCAAAATTATCAAATTAATAATTATCAAGGTATCCCCACCTTTAATATAAAGGAGAGAAGAGAGAAGAGAGAAGAGAGAAGAGAGAAGAGGAATCAAAAAATGACTTAGAGTTAATGACTAATTAATGTTTTAAATCAAACGATTATAAATGTGAGTGCACAATGAAGAGATACATTCATGAGTGTTCCCACCTTATCCCCCTGTGCTAAATTTGAGAGCCAATTGAAATAAATATACAAGGCTAATAATTTCTTGCGTTGTGATTTGTGAATTCAAATTTATTTATGAGCTTTGGGACATAAAACATTGTTCTATCTCTCTTCAATTATTTTCATAATTTCATCCCCCCCCCCCCCCCCCCTCCTTTTTCATCACAACTAAAGAATTATATAATTTTTCACTCAAACCCATGAATACTTCCTAATGACACGACCTTCTTCTTCTTCTTCTTCTTCTTCTTCTTCTTCTTTTCTTTTTTTCTTTTTTTTGCAAGTTCATCACATAAATAAAAAATAGAATAAAAAGATCAATTATATTTTGTAACAGACTTTGCATCTGGGATCCGACTCACGAAACATTCTCAAGATTCGTGCGTTGGGTTTATATTCGCACATAAAATCCCTTTCTATGAATCCAAACTGTTCATGGTTGCGCTGTGGAAACAGGATCGATTCATGCATATATCAGAAGTCGAAAGGAAGATCAAAAACAGGATTCCAAAAGCATTCAAAAATGCTAGAAAAAGAGCTTTTTGGTGAATTCATGCATCGGACCGCCACCGAAGAACCCGACGTACGGCAAGAAAGATCGTCTTCTTGTTAACGCATCCTTCTCTTTCGGTTTCATGATAATTGCCTTCTTGTCATTCTTTGCATTATCCGGTATTTTCGAATCCGTCGATTTCTCTTTTCGCTTCCCTTTTTCTTTATTATTTTTCTTCTTCTTCTTCTTCTTCTTCTTCTCGCCATTGATCACACCTGTACCTCCCTTCTCGAAGAACCCCAGCTTCTCTTTTCCATCGCTATGACTCCTCCATCGGAAGAGGAATTCATGAATCAGGTTTCGTCTCCTTGTTGTTGTTGTCCCGGTTGACCAACTCTTTATAGGTGACCCCGGCGCTGTTCTGGGTATGTTGAGAATTTCACGGACTGTTTCGGGTTGTGTTGGGCTTGCGTCTGTATCTGTATCATCCATGGATATTAATCGAGTGCGATCGGAAAAAGAATAAAGCGGGATGATATGACCGTGGCGGAATATTTCGTCTGCGAAGAGATCGGATGCTTCATTACGGTTATCTACAGTCGAAATGCTGAAAGAAAAACCCTCGTCGGCCGAGTCACAGTCAAGATCTTCATCGTCTGAGTCGGTTTCGTCGATGACGTGATTGCCCGGTGCCTCGGGATGTTGAAGAGAGATGCTTTCCTTTATGCTAGGGAGAGCATTGAGGATGAAGGTTTCCATTAGACCTCTTTCTCTCCTTCTTTTTTTCTTCTTCGTTCTCTCCAATTTCTCTTTGTTTATGTTCTTGTTCTAATTGGGTTGCTAGAGGATGAATAATTATAGAAGAAATTATATAGGATGCAATGGAATGAGACAATTATATTTAAATTGATTGGAGAAGAGATTTTTTTTTTCTTTTTGGCGTATATCCACCGGTTTCTTGTGTGATTAATTAGTGTCACTATCCATCATAGCATTTAATATCTTATTGCTATACAATATTGCATATATAAGATATAAATTACAAATTAATGTTTCATAAAGGAATATATTTATTTGCATAGACTGGATCATGGGGGTAAGGGACATTTGATTTGTCATTTATTGGAGTAATATATATATATATATATATATATATATATATATATACGTATATATGCATTAATTGTGTAGCTGTGCATGTGTTTTTGATGAAAATCAACATTTCTAGAAACATGCATGTTTTCTTCGTTTTGACTCAAGCGTAGAATTATTTAATTTATACTTTATGATAATTAAAAGAATTCATTACGTACATATACTTGGCAAAAAGTACTCAAAGAGAAGGAGATATATAAGGTCTTCAAAACTTTTTTAAATAAAGAAAATTTATGTTAAGAGAATCACGGAAATAAAATTTTCGAGCTATTAAACAACAACAACAATAATAATTATTATTAAATGTAGGTACCGTTAATTAAATTAAAAAAAATTCTCATATATGCTACAGAAGAACCTCAAATAACTATTCTTTTAGCTTATTTTGGAAGAAAAATAAAGTACCAAACAACCACATGACATCTAACATCATTACTATTATTGTTATGATCAAAACAAATCAATTCATAATAAGTGCATTCAAATAAACTGAATGATAAAGTCATTAAACAGAATAATGAGCACTATTAAAGTTAATTATGAAGTATATGTATTATTTCAATCAAAGTTCATTAACTTTGCTTGAAATATATCAATTAAATTAAGTTAGAAAGTTTGTCATCCGAACTTACGGCTACGGATTTCTACATGAAGACTTGATTTTTGAAAATTTCTTTTTGAAGTAACAAAAGGAGAAAAAGGACACATAGTTACAAAATGGAAGTTTCTGTTAGTCTATTTAAGATATTTTTGTACAACATGGCATTCTAGAATCATTTTTCAACAAATGTAATGAGTTTCTCTTTAGGAGAAATAGTCAGAACATATATATAGTATCGATCCCTACCATTTTCAATATGTATGTATACATTATTAATTGGTATTCTTTATTGAAAATATTTATTTTTAAAATTAATAATTTTAATAATTTCTTTATGTTTTATAAAGTATAGTCAAAGTTGAAAAATAAAAAAGATAATTTCAGACGATATATAAAAAATCTCCGAAATTTCAGAAAATTATTAATGAAATATCGAGCTTCAAACATGCATAACTTTTAATAGGAAAGTTTGTGAAAAACATTTAATACCAATTTGAAAAACTATCAAGAGATTAAAAAAATAAAAAAAAAATTTATCCCATAGAAGCCAAAGTGTGGCCTTTCACTGAGAGGCTGCATTCTCAGAATGCGATCTTCTCTGAAGAGACTGCATTCTGAGAGTGCGATTTTTTTTATTTTACAAATTCGTAGAAATATTTTTTATTTTATAATTCATTTTGATTTTTTTTTCTGGTTTTAAAATTCACCCGATGGAATGTGCTCCAATTGTACAGAAAATAATAGATCAGACTGGTTATTTGTCCAATTTTCTAAAATGAGTTCAAATAATTTGTTAGTTTCGATAATTATTTCTAAATTATTTAAAAATTTATGACAGCATACATTCTATGAGATTCAAACGGTCAATCCAAACTATTTTATCTGACATTATCAAAATTTTATATATTATTAATTTTTTTTTGTTTGCAATTATTTTCTCAGGGCTCAACATTATTTGCAGATCAACATGGAAATGACATGTTAATTTGACAGGCCAATGTCAAGCCTCTCTATAGTCTATACTTAACACATTAATTTGAGCCCTGTATAAACTTCAGAGAGCATATTTTCCAACTTGGGCTTAAAAGAAATATCATAAAATCCAACTCCAGCTCACCTGATATATCATCATCAATCTTTTTTAATTAGCCTAAATTAGTTTGTTGATGATTAGAAGAAAGGTCTATTTTCTTCATAAATCAAAGTGCATGCACTGTTCTCTCTGTTGATTCTTACATGTTGCATGTTAAATCAAGATAATCAAAAAAGGAAATTATTTATCTTTTTGATGTTTGGCAACAAAATGCATTGTTAGTTTAGGTTGCAGATGCCGTTCCACTAGAAAATGTAGTTTCAAAATTGTGTGTGTGTGGATTTTGAAGTTGCTCATTAATGTAGAAACTAGAAGCTACACATGAAATACAACTAAAGTACTGGCTGTCATTTATATATCCTTCCAAGTTCCAAAATATAAAATGAAAGAAGTGATAAATTACTGACTAAAACATCAATACAACTAAATTACTAAACCAAACATTTTATTTACTTAATGTCATACTATCATGCAAATTAATACGATGTCTACAACAGCAACAACAAACATCACATAAATACAACAACCATGCACACAGGTTTAAGTCATACAGAATACAAAGTTTAGCACAAGCAAAAATAGATAAACGAACCAACATAGAATTAACACATACATAAACATATGCTTTCAACTCCTTAAGCATGCACCTTATTTTCCTCCTAGGGCCGGCATCGGGACTGGTGGCCATTCCATCTCATACGGATAAACCTCCTGCACACGGGAACACCAATCATCGCTGTGCCACAACATCTCCAGCCTTTTCGATTTGATTCGGTAAGAAACAACCCAATCTGCCATGACTAGAAGCAAAACACCACTCCCTTCTCCGAAACCGTTTAACGTCACAAGCCTGAAGCCCCTCATTTGGTCTTCCATATTTGCTGAAAACCTCATACCGGCAACCTCATCACCCATCAGATACGGATCCATCAACCCATTTACATTCACTACCTCATGTGGAAACCATCGACCGGCATTGTTATTGACACGGTAAACCCACATGAGAAGTTCCATTTCTATCATCAGGAAAAAGCACAGGTTATCATCTTCAGTTTTGCCTAGACAGTGGTTACCGTCACATAGGAAGTTGCGGTCTCTTACAGGGAGATCAATCTTGGAGAGCTTCAATGTGCTTGGATTGACGGCCAAGATGTAATCGGAATTTTGCAACTTGTAAAGCATCCTTCCGCCAGCAAACACGGTTGGCATGAGACCATCTTGGTACCCCCTTTTTGGAAACGTAACACCTCCATTTTGATTGTGGCTGAGAGATGTCCAACTGCGGGTTAAAGACGAAAAGCCCATGACAGTAAATTGTGCACCGAACTTCCTGTCGGAGAAAACCACAATGATCTTATATTCTTCATTCAGTTGTGGGATCCACGGGACAAATGCACACACGACAAGGCGATGGGTCCTGACATCAAACAGCGGTGGAGGCAATGGTTTGATTGAGACATAAGATCGTTCAAAGGGGCTAGCGAGTACAAAGTGAAGGTTCGGTCCATGAACCATCTTGCGCAGCAACACTCGACCAGCACGGGACTCGAGTATTAAGTATCTATTAACTGTTTTGGAATTAAGATATGCCAGGTCAAGATTTGGATTGGTGAAATGACGTTCCGTATGAATATACGGAGGAAGGCGCATGCTATTGTTTGGCATATGGAAGAAACCGAGAAAGAAAGGTGTGGTATGGAGAACTGATGAGATGATACGGTAGAAGTGCTTACACACATGTAGACATCTGATAAGAGATGCCGGTTCAACGAGGTGACGGAATATCTCTGCGAGTAGGTCGTCATCTAAGGGGAGATATGCAGCATCCTGTTGAGGTCGTACCGGTACCAGTGGCACTCCAAACGGTGGTGGTTGTTGCATTGTGGAGGGTAACTTAATTAGATGCGAGTAATGCTCTGTTCTTCTCTTTTTTTTCCCCTTATATCTTACTTGAAATCTTACTTGAAATGAGAACAGAGGAATGGTGATTAATCTTGAGGGGGTGCTTGGTGCTTTATAAATTTCGCGGGAGGGAAGAGGCGCCAAGGAAAACAGACTTGATACAGTGCACCGCGGAGCAACGTCCGTTTGGTGCATGCATGTTTAATCGTGGCCACAGATCTGGTTCTCTCCAACGGTCGTGATTTATCATAATGTAAAAGATAACACTACTCTAATTCTGATGTCAATGTACCGCTATTATTTTATTAAGGGAGGAGAACTATTATTTTAATAATTAATTTTTAAATAGTTTTAAATTAAATTTTAGAAATTCTCAATAAAAAAATTGATGAATATTTTTTTTTAATTTATACATTGATTGTCTTTCAAATTTCATATAATTTAAAAATCATTTGTTATTTTATCAAAAACCATTAATTATGAATCATTGTAAATATTATATAATTTTAACGATCTTTGATGGAGTATCAAATAATACTTAAATTATATGAAATTTGAAATACAATTGGTCTATAAATTAAAAAATATATTTATACATTTTTTTTCTATTTTTAAGATTTTTTTGAATTATTTGAAAATTCGTTATTAAAATTATTAAAAAATAGTCATTAAGAAATCTCCGCGGATCTATTAGTATGTTAAAATTAGTCCATCAAATGTTGGAATCACAAAGATACATCTCTCTGCTGAAACTTTCGTGTAATTAAGATAAATTTGAGAGACTGATGCATAAAAATACAAACCTTTTTCCGTGGCATGTGCAAACAAACTCCGTAACTATTTTGTACTTTTTCAAGTCTAGACTCTTGAGCTGAAAACAATTGTTGCACGAAAGCCGTAGGATAGCATGCACAGCGGATCTCGAACAGCACAATGCACCTCTCCAGTCTCCATTCGCTTCCTCCGTCTCTCCAATGCTTCAATCTAAATATAAATAATTAATAGTAGGCGAAGGAAAAGGGCTTCGATTCGATTCGATTTTCATGGAGGTTTCTCTCGCTCGGAGCCTCTTTCGAACTGTAACACTTTTCTTTAATTTCTTGTGGTTGCTCTTATTTTTCTACCTTTACATTCGTCTACATGCCATCCGATTCAATTCTTTCCGTGTTTATGTCTTGGCATTTCAGCTGATCTTTCATTCGATTCAGAGATGTCGAGTCTCGGAAATTCTATGTCGCCTCTCAGTTTCTCTTAAGATTCACCACGACTCGAATCCTCCTCTACTTCGCATCTCCAGTAAGAGCCTCAACTCTCTGATAATTCGTAGTTTCGGTTGTGCGATTATTTAATCGGAAGGTTGAAAGAAGTTTGGTAAAGAAACCATCGTTTAATTGTAAGCGCGCTTGCCTTGTTAGTTCCAAAGAGTTTCACATATACACCCTTCAAAATTATCTTAAATTAGATATACATTTCGTGGATATTCTTTGTAGAATATAGAACTATGTGTGCCCAGTTAAAGTAAACAATTTAGATAATTTCAGATTTAGTTGCTCTTAGAACTAACTAAATCAGACCACTTTGGAGTCATATTAAGATGGAAATGCAATAATGGAGCTATGATGATCTGAAGTATAATCATCTACATTGATGTTTTGTTTGGCTAATTTAGTTTCGGGGATATGCACCTTACGGTATAAATTTAGTAAAGTTTGCTACTGTTTGTTTGGTAACTTCCTGTTATAACTTCCAGACAGTTTCATTTCCTGTTATTTGCTTTTTTTTTTCTTTATTTATTTCTTTTCGTGACTTATAGTTTCAGATACTGGGGTTGGTAGTAGCTTGGAGGAATTTCTGAAATTGGATATTTACACATTGGTGATCTCTTCTGAACAGTGGGGTATATTCTTTTAGTGTAGTTTATTTTATGTTTAAAGCAAATTGGAACAAGAAAGGTGAAAACCCCAATCACCGTCTCAATTTGTCTATAGATAATTATAGCCAAATTTAAGCAGTGTGGTAGCATTCTTTCAGAAAATTGTGATAGAAATGTAACCAAAGTAAGCATGTTCAAAGCATATCTGTATTTTATGCATAGAGTTCATCTCCAATTTTTTTTATCAGTTGATTTTTTTCATAAACCAAAAGTACTAACCAAGGTAGCATCGATACAATATAGAATTGTAACAACCTTCTCTGATTTTCCGGAATTTTCCTAATAGTTGTGATTAAATGATGTTTCCTTTTCCAGATGGTGCTCTCTCAATTACAACTACAGGTATGGCTTCTAATTCTCCAGAAAAACTAACTAATTTCATTTAATGGATTATCTCAGTTTAGGTAGCACACTAGTCAACTATTTTAACTAATGCTATGGCAATTTGTTAGCAAAGGGAGGGTCAGATTGCTGGTTGATACCAAGATGTACCAGCAGGTCTTTATTAGTATCCAGCCTGACCAACTTGGTGTTGTATCAATAAGGCATATCGGATTATTATGGTCTGAATCAAACCTCAAATAAGATATTTGATACATAAAAGTGAACGCAAATTTGAAAAAAAAAAAAGCAAAGAAAAAAATGATAGTAAACATATAACTCAAAGAATTGTAAAAACTCTTTGGTATTAATCTTATGAATTGTGATAAAATTTAGCAATGTCTTTTTAAAATATTATATAATCTTGTAGCTTTTGTTACCTGCCCTAATTATTTCATCTCTGCAGCACTGTGAACTTCTAATATTTGTAGGGATGAATGAAAAAGAGATCCAACATTTCTGTTTAAATATCAAAGAATCCACCACTTCAAATAGAAGGCTATTAAAATTACCTTCCACATACAAGACATTTGGCACTTTCAGGTAATCGTCGATCATCTTTCTGTAACTTGATTTTAATTTTTAAATGATCTTTTCTTTTAGTTTCGGGTCTGAAAATTTCAAATTTGGATAGTGGAACAGAAGTCTGTTTCTCGACTCATGAAGGACGTCCTGAGGAGTTTGTTTTGTGGGCAGTTGGCTTTTTCAAGAAGGTATTTGTCATTAATCTTCTGTAACCATGCCAGATTGGCATGGTCTCTTGAATAAAATATAATAAAACATTATTACCATCTTAAAGCACTACAGTATTGTTGTTTCTTGTTGTAAAAAAAAAAAAAAGTGATTTCACCTGTAAGCTACAAGATGCTAAAATATTATGTTGGAAGTCACCACAAAACCTTTTGCATGTTTCTAAGGAGATCTTATTTTGTTTTGCTGGTGTACGTGTGACATTACGGTGTTTTGCTAGGCCATAGTTGAATGTATTGCTATCAATGATGATGCGGTCCTTGGTTTCTATATGGGAAATTGAATTGTGTTTTATTGTTCCCTTTTGATGATACTTGACAAGATGTGTGGTCATGAATTTATATTAGTGTTGACCTTGAAAATTGCCACCAAATTGTGTAATCCATATGGTTGGATTATTTTATTTGGGACCATTTTATCTTTGGAGACTTAAATTTAACTTTACAGATCTCCCTTTGCCAATTTTGCAGATACTGATTTTAAAAGATCCTGTAAGTTCCTTCCCTGGCTTCTAGTTTCAGAATTTTCTATATTGTTGCAAACAAATTGGGACAACTTTTTGAAAGCCCCTTCTAAAATCTTAAAGTTTGCTAGAGACCCTGGCCAGTGAGAAGTATTTTTTTGTATACCTAGTAGAATTCTGAGAATTACTGAACTCTGAAAACTCCTCCCTAATAAACAACTGTGTGACAGGGGGTAGTTTTTAACCTTTTGGAATAACAATGGATAGTATTTCCTGTTTGGAAGTATTATATAGATGTTTGATGTTTCCAGGTTATATATGAGATTTTCTGTATGACATTCCTCTTGTTGTATTATACGATAGTTGCACTGTGGCAGTATTGCATGGTTGGTTGTGTTTTTTTTTTTATTTTGCATAAGTTCCAATTATTTATTTTGTTTGACCTATTTAAGTTTATTGTTTCTCTAGTTTGGCGGATTTCATGTGGACTGTACAGAAACTCGCAATATTAGGATTTAGAAATACCCTCAGAACTTGTGACACCAAGAATATCATGTATAACTATGTTCCCAGTTTCCAATCAAAAGACACCAAGAACCCCTCTGATTGCCTCTCTGGATAACTGAATAAGAAGGGTCTTCATAGTTAATTTTTAGTAAACTTAGAAAAGAGGAATATAGCTGTCTAGGTGACATCTCCAATATTAAGTGCACGTCTTATTTCATATTTAAGAGGGTAAAAGTTACCCTCTCTTTTAATCCAATGACCAACATTTTTCTTCAAGCAGAACATACTATTGGAGCTTGCATTGGAGAACATCAATAGCCACAAATCAAGATGGGAATCTCCTTTACATCAAAGTGATGATACTCGAGCACCTCTCTCGCTGTCTAGCATTAAATGCATGGCTTTTGGCTTGCAAGAATATTCTGTCAGGCATGGATATGCTCTACATAAAGAATGTGAGATCTGCTCGAGTCACAGGTAGTGGGTTACAATCTACTGGTGTCCTATCTATTTGTGCTAAGTGTCTGTGCATAACCCTTCAAAACCTCAAAATATTATGGATCCTTGTGCTATTTAGTAAGTATCATGCATGATCTTGTGAGAAACAAAATACGCTTATAATAATATATCCTGGTGCTATTTAGTAAGTCTCATGCTCTCTCGAGATAGATTAAGTGGAGTAGATTGGGATATTTTCAAAGAAATTAAGGTGGGTTTGGCATCCTAGGTGTTTAATTATCATGCGCGTGTTTGTGTATCTGATACATCTGGGACATTGATATTATTCTTTTGTTTTATTTTGATATTGTAGCTTTAATGAATTATTGAGGATTAATTGAACTGTAGTTCACTTGAATATTTTGGACTTTATCTGTTCTTTAAAGAAATTATAAGAGCGATATGTGTTCTATTTTCTTGTATTATAGATTTATCTGTGGGGTTGTTTCCTTTATCATTTTGCAAGGCATGTGATGCTTTTGGTACATATGATAAGTTTCCCCCTTTTTTTCTTAAAATTATTCATGTATAGTTTTCTCGCATTTTTGAAGATCCAGTAAACTGTGGTTGCCTAATCTCAAGCTTTTTCTTGTTTCTTCATAGAGAACTTCTAATTGAAGGAAATGGAGTTGCACGCAATTCAGAGAGAAACAGAGTTAGAGATCAACTGATGGTAGAAGCTGTCATTTTGGTTATGCCGGTTAAGTTGCTGCCTTCCTGTCGGTCTGCCAATAGTTCTATCACACAGGTTCGCTTCTTTATATGTAAAAACATTTGTATATTACCAGCATGTTCTGGATCCTTACAAGTTTTATTGGTAGTTGGCAATTGCTCAGATGTGCAGATCTTTTTGTTTTCCTAATTCCATGGGTTACCAGCTGTTTATTAGACATTGCACTACTAAATTCTAAAACATGGAGCATTGTATACCTCTTTTATCAGATTAACCCAAGGGATTGGTGTTATATGCAAGAATATGAAAAAAGATTGCAAAACTTAATGTCTGTTAGATAATTTTCAGGATTCCCTATCATTGGTTATCTTATTCAATGGTTATTTCAAATTCATTGTGCACTTTTGCTAACATGTATTTATTATTTTTTCCCATCTTTTTAGGTACTTTGCTTCCAAGATTATGCACCTTCTTCACAACTGGATTCCTGCCTAGATATGCTCACAAGCATTGATTGGCCGAGCTTTGGATTGAGATTGAAAGAAGCATATGTAGAAACTGAAGGAAAGATAGTGATTGAATGGGGAGACACAGCATTTGGGTTTCTGCACATTGCTATACACTGCTACCATAGAACATATCCATCTTAGTACTTTACCAGTTAAGTTCTAGTATCAGTTCTCTTGTCTGTTGGCACAGTGCCACAATACTAGTTTTACTTTTTACTGCTATATGTTGGCTGTGCTGTGTAGTACTCTACCTTCACCTCTTGGTAGTGTTGCCTAGTTATGCCCCTCTATCAAGAAAATAAAATTGGAAGAATTTCATTTATTCTCCTACAAAAAACAATATATCAGATATACCCCTGCAAAATTGAGAATCTGGACATGCCCCTCTTTTGATTGGCATTGTAAGAAGAAGATATGCTGGGTGCTATTTTCAAATGCAGTAATACTAATGGTTCTAAATTTTAATCTTCAAAATACCTCCTAAATGACCCTTAACCTGTGGAAGACACTGCAATACCAGTGCGAGATATATCAGTGCCAGATCGAAATCTCATTAAAAGAGCTGTCAAGGCTGCATTAGATGACCTCAAGGCTTCAAACACACACATATTTCTCAGCTCCCAAGCTATCAAGGTATGAATAGGCACCACAGTGGTTAAGTATTATGAAACTTAATCCTTATCCTTCAACGAGCATATGTGATGTTGATGAAATTAGTTTTCATGAATAGGGTGATTTTGATATATCAAAGCTTTTTAAGGACACAGTATTTGCCTTCATTTTTTTGTGTTTACTAAATAAAGTATGGAACAAAAAGTTTCTAAATCATGTAGACTGCATACCTAAATTAAAGGTAGTTGGTTATATTGTGGAACTTCTGATGAAACATTCTAGTTTGAGGGGGATGTGCATAAAATTAAAATTTCATTAGCTGGCATTATATTTAAGCTTTGTAGGAGCAAAATGATTGAATTACCTTCATCTTGAGGTTATTTAATTTTGTATCTTTCCAGGTTCGAGAATATGTTCCAGATCTTTCTAGATCAATTGCGAGTTTAATATTATCATCAAATGATACTGAATTCAAACAAGAGTGCACAACACTTCTAGGGTTGAGCTCACTTCAATCCAACACAGAAACCCGAATCGAGTCTTGCATAAGCGAGAAATTAGCAAGGATTATAGAAGCAAATGATAAGAAGAGCAAGGCCGAGAGACGGGCTGTAGTTGCACCGAGTTTATTTGAATGTGGGAATTTGGGGGAGAGTGAATTAATTGATGAAGAGACTCTGGAGGCCAATGAGGATTATATTTTAGGTTATTGAGATTTGAGATGCATTTTTCCTTATTCTTTTAATGGATTTCTTTTTGTTGGGTTTAAGTTGTCTGGTAGAGTGGTAGTAGTCTTGTGCTCTTATTGCTATACTTGTGTGGTCGATTAATCTTTGGCAATCAAAATGTTATCTATCTAAGAAATGACAATATTAATTTGGTTTCTCAGTTTCTTCTGTATTTTGTTAAACGCTGCTAAAAAAAAGTGAATTAATTGCTTTCTTAGTTTTTTTTTTCTTTTCAAAATTTTCTATTTCGTTGAGGAAATTCAATTGTCCATGCATATGAAAGCAGATGAATTTACTTGTTCGTGTTAGATTTTTCTGATCCTCGTTAAATTTTTTGAACAGACCCATAGACAGGACTGAGACGCTTCTTCCAGTGACTTGATCTTAATCCTGGTAAAAAAGCTTGGAAACCTGGGCCTTGTAGCCTGCCTCTCCTTGAAGAAAAATACCAGAGATATCAATATATCATCATCCATACCATCATCAATATTATTGACTTTATTATTCATTTTAATTGAGTTTCATTTTAGATTAATGACATTATCATTCAACTTATTATTTATAATACTTTATTAATTAGTTTAAATACCTTTGACATGAATAATAACTCAATAAGTTTAATAGTAAAATCATTAATTTGAAATAAATAAAATTCATTTAACATGCATAACAAAATTGGTACTGATGACGAAATATCAAGTTAACCGTTGTCAATGCATCCTATCCTTTTTTTTTTAATTTCATTTTATGCTAAAAAGAAAGAAAAAACTTTAAAAAGATGTTTGATGAAAATTATGATAAGACATTAAATTTTATTTATATAAAACAATAACTTAATATAATACCAGCTAAAAAATAAAAGAAAAGGTTCAATTGAATTAATTGTTATTTTGAAATACAAATATAAATAAAATATTACATACTTTATATAAATTTAATTAAATTCCACGACATTCCTTAATTTAAAATAACATTGCACTAATTAAGTCATGATAGTATGAACATAATACAAAAATAATTATAATATATCAAAAATTGATAAAATAAATAAAAATTTTCCACTGTCCATTATTAAAATAAAGAAATTTATATATGTAATACCAAAGACGAGTTATAGTAAATTTATGTAAATTTTCGTTGTGAGATCCTGCTAGATCTGATACTTATGTTAATTTTTTTTTTGTATAAACTTTCTAAAATTTGTAAATAAAAAAAAAACAGGAAATAGAAAATTTTAAAAAATAGTAATAATAACTGGCCCCATACGCGGTCTAAATCGACGGCCCAAAAAAATTGTTCTTTTCCTCAGCAGCCTGTTTATCACCGTCGGATCTCATCCGACCCGACAAACCCATTTCTTCCTTCCTCCACTTAACGATTCTAAATTCTTAATTAGCAAAACCTACTTCACACTACCCCAAATCTCTCTTCCGATCATCAATCAATCCCATCCATTTTGAAGAATCGGTTATTAAAAGATCAAATCCGACGAATCAGTCAATCGCAGCACGGACTAAAAGGAAGAATCGGCGTAGCTCGGATATAAGGTGAGTCTTCTCCGATTCAAGCAAGCGTTTCTGTTTTTTTTTCCCTCACACAAAACCCAGATTGCACCAGTCGTTGTGGAAAAATCGCGCACTAATCCGATCCTGGACCTGGACTGGGTTGTCCCCTTGCCTCCTCCTCTGGTTGTTTTTTCCTTTTTTTTGATCCAGCTCCAGCTTGTGCGTTCTGGAATCAACAGTAAGGTTTTGGTGGAGTAAATGTGGCATCGTTAAGTTATAGAAGGTATTTCTATAATAAGGATTAGAAGTGTAGCAAGTGTCGGCACCGGATACCCAAAGAAATGCCTCTGCTTGGATTTCACTGAAATTTATGCCAGAATTATTGTTATAGGCTTGATCAGTACCCAATTTGTTTCAGTAAATCAGTACGACAATACCAGCTGGTGAATTTGAAACTTCCTTTTGGAAGTGTGAAATTGATAGATAAGTTTATTGAAAAGAGCATTTTACATAAACTTTATAATGTAATAATGTCATACTTCCTCTATTTTTTTATAACCTGGTCAATTATATACTCTAGAAGGACTTCTACAAAATCAAAAATTTCTAAAATGTTCATTTCAGGCTTCTAGCTATGCAAGCACCCGCAATCAATGCGTTACCATCGACTTTGACCTCAGCTTCTTCTTCTAAGAAAAAGGACCTGGTCCCAGTAGGAAAGCGGGCCATAGACATCCTTGCACGCAATGAGCAGATTGCACCACCGAAGCTTGGCATGCGGTTTGACACCATGGATGAGGCATATGAGTATTACCTTGCATATGGATACCGCAATGGGTTTGGTGTGACCAAACGCAATTTCCACACTCGTAATGGGGTTCGCTACCGCTACACCCTCATGTGCTACAAAGGCGGAAAACCCAAGAATAAGCCTGGCTTGAAGGTATGCTGATTTGTCAGGTTTGGGTTCAACTTTGATGAGATGTAGTTGAGATTTCCAAAATATTATCAAATCCATAGTATAAAGGTTTGGTTTTGCGGCTACTCTGGAAACAAAAAAAAAAAATTTTTACAGCAAGCAGCATTAAAATCTTTATATTATCTCTGCTGATAATCCAGAGTAATCGAGTAATTAGATTGTCATTAAGATTTAATGTATAGATATTTGATTTTAGGTGCGGAAAATATTCTATTTTAGACAGGGTTGCGGCTTTATGGTTTAAATTTCTAAATAAATTGTTAATTCACATACTGTCAGTTGGTTGTCTTTGAACTTCCGTTGCACTACCTGCGCTTCTTTTTTTTTGCTGGACAGATCATTTGGTTCTGGATTGGTCACGGTCATCCATTCTGGTCTAATGATATACATCCAGAAAAAGATCCGGAAAATTTACTAAAAAAACATTTCTAATCCAAAATTTTTCATGAAAGGTGCGTAGGAGGCTTGTGGCCAAGACCGATTGCAAGGCTGTGATGGTGGTCAAGTTCAACAACTTACAAGGCAACTGGGAGGTCGTCTTTCTGGAACTTGAACACAACCACCCGTGCAATCCTGAAATGGTACGCTTCATGATGTGTTTCAGAGACCTACCTGATTGGAAAAAGGACTACCAACCATTCAATGCAAGAACAAGGCTCCATCCAAAAATTCATGCTGGCCGGGGCCGACCTGCCCGGCCAAAGGAGTATGTAGAAAGAACATTAGGCCAGAGAGGCTTTTCAATGGACATGGGGAAGTGGCGCTTCACTGAAGCTGATGTTGAGGCATTGCTTGCATTCTTTGACAGGAATCAAGCACAAGATCCCAGCTTCTTTTACAGCTGGGACATGGATGAGGCAGGGCGGTTGAAGAATGTATGTTGGGTTGACCCCAGATCAAGAGAAGCTTACAAGTACTTTGGTGATGTTGTTTCTTTCGATACTGTTTATTTAACTGAGCAGTATGTGATACCTCTTGTTGCGTTTCTGGGGGTGAGCCATCATGGCCAGGTGATTTTACTGGGATGTGGTTTGTTGGGAGATGAATCAGTAGAGTCATATGTCTGGCTATTCAAAAAGTGGCTAAAATGCATGGATGACAGGCTACCAGGGGCTGTTATAACAAGTCACACCGGTGCAGTGGTCCGTGCAGTTACTGAGGCATTTCCCTCAGCCAGGAGGAGATTTAATTTATGGCATATTTTAAAAGACCTTCCAGAACTTTCTGGAAGGACCGAGGATAAGGAGGCCATGAGCATGAGGGTCCGCAAGGTTGTATTTGGTTCTCTCAGTGGTGCAGATTTTGAGAGAGACTGGCTGGAAATGATTAAGCAGTATGGTTTGACCGAAAATCGGTGGCTTGCCGCTCTGTTTGAGGAGAGAGACAAGTGGGTTCCAGCATACATCAAAGAAACCTTCTGGGCTGGCCTTGGTACTATGCATAGAAGTGAGAGACTTGACCACTTCTTTGATGGGTACATAACCCCTGAAACAACTATCAGGGGATTTATAGAACAGTATGATACAGCCATGCGGCTTAGGTACGACAGAGAGATGTATGATGATTTCAGGTCATTGCAACAGTGTCCTGACATGTTGTCCGGTTTACTTTTTGAAGAGCAGATTGCAAAGGTTTATACGATAAACATGTTTCTGAAGTTCCAGGACCAGGTGCGTCAGCTGGTAAGAGTTAATTGTAAAGAGTCGAGCCACACTGGGTCCATGGTGACATATACTGTGACAGTTATAGGAAAAGGTAAAAAGCTTGATTATAGAGTTGTGTTTAATAGTTCGGATAAGGAGGTGTGGTGCATATGCCGGTCATTTCAGTTCAAAGGTATTTTGTGTAGCCATTCCTTGGCTGTGCTAAAGCAGGAACTTGTGATGCACATACCGAATAAGTACGTTCTTGACAGATGGAAGAAGGATTACAACCGACCGGATGAACAGGAGAATAATAAGGCATTATTGGCTCAACCTGATTCCCCGGCACAGCTTCCATATCATGATGATGTGGTGGATGGCTCAGATTCAGCTGCGGAGGAGAGAGAAAAGGAGAAGAGCAATGATCCCTTGTCCCAGCATGGGAACAAGTTTCTGGCCGAGTTGGCTGAACTTGGTTCATTGGACCAGGCTGGCATGGAGTATGCACTATCAGTTATGAAGGAGGCAAGAGAAAAGATATTGAAGAAGGTTGAAGAGTCAAGAGGAGGTGGGTCCAAGTCTGGTGCCGCATCAACATCTGGCGAGAAAGAGGAGAAAGAGAAGAAAGAGAAATTAAGTAGGAAGGGGAAAAAGAGCAACACGGGGGGTAGTAGTAGCATGAAAGGAAGTTCTGAAAGTGCAGTTGCGGCAACTCCAGTTGTAACTATGGCCTCTCATCCGGGGATATTTTACCTGCCAGTACACCCCCACCCAATGACATTTCCACCTTTTCCACCTTCCATGCCACCTCCTGTAGCACCTGTACTGCCAGTACCAGTTGCAACTGAGAAAGCTAAGAAGAGAAAGAAGAGAAGAAGGGACTAGTAAGTTGAATGTAAGTACTTTTCCTGGCCAACAGTTGTGAAGTACTGCTGAACTTTAGGCCTGTACCTGATTCTGATAACTGATAACTGTTGAACAACTAAAAGCTCCATAAAAGTTTTTGTAAGTATTTGTCAAACCTTCTGTCTGCACCTGTTGCAGCCGGTTCTCATTTAAAATGGTTCTAGAACAGTAAGAAATTCATAATATTCTTGTTAATTATAAGTTCATTTGTTGGTGAGGCCTTTTATTTTCCTTTTCCCTAAGACTTTGTTTATAATTGCAGATTATGTTTGGAGCTGATGAGGTAATAAAGATGATCTGACGTGCATAGTTGCAATTTTGTAATTATGGGTTTTATTGTGATTTGGAGTAATTTAACCAATATGAAGTGGCCAACTTATCTGTTTTTAGACATCTATAGGAGTGCTGTTTGTATTTGCAAGGTTTGCTTCATTCCATTATGGATTGATACTCTCTTAGGTATATCCTGCTATTGTTAGAAGAGAATAAAAGAAATAGTCATGTAGTCTTGTAGTCTTGTAGTATATAACTTGCCAGAATGGGTAAATGTTCACTTTTTCTCTCAAGATGGTGTCATATTTTCCGCCGTTCTTTTTGTTGCATAATGCGAACCAACAAAGTTGTCGGAAATTAACTTCATAATGATCTTTTTTTTTTCCAAATATGATAAGATCGCATATAATGTCTACGAATCATATTATCGATTTGCGGACAATATCTGCAAATGTATTTATGATGTATTGTGTATAATAAAATCGCAAATATTGATTGTGAATCAAATATATGGTTTATGGACATTGCTAGGGAACCTACCGGTTACAAAATGTTATGATTTTTGAGTTTTGTTTCTTGAATTTCTTCTTGCTTTTCGTTTTTATGCTATTAAATAAATAAAAGGTTCACATTATCATGGTGAGATTTAACGATGTGTAGTTTTGTCACTTCCTGTCTATATGTATCAGCAGAAATAAAATAGATGGGACTGAAATTTCAAGTAGAAAATGCTTAGACGCTTCTTTGAATCATTCCAAGCTTTTTATTAAACTGTTACATTATGAAAACTTGAAAAATGTTTTCAGGACTCTTGATAGACAGAAACCAGCGGGGATCTGGGCTTTTGATATTTGAATTTTCTTTTTTGTTGTTCGAGGAATGATTCAAAGAAGCGTGGCATATATCACTCAATTTAATTTTCAAAAAGGAAAACATACCATTGCAACAATTCAATACTATGGAAGAGATGTAAGATCTTAAAACTAGCACGCTTTTTTATAGGAGATATAGTTGAGGAATAAATAAAAAGTCCTTCTCCGAGCACAATTTCTATTTGAGGCCTGGTAACCTCAGAAATTAAATTTTAATCCAGGGCCATATGGAAGGTAGATTTGGTGGATCCCTTTTGAGGCCTAAAATCTGTTTTATTCATGCGTTTGTTTCTTTTTTTCCTTTTGATTTGCACTTCACTTTATTTGTTAATCTGGCACGAGTATTTGCAGCTTTGATGATCTTTAAAGTTTTAAACTTTGACTGATGTTTAAGACCTGAAAAACAAACATTTTTTGTATGTTGAGATTCCTAAGAGAATTAATTACCTGAAACTGCCCTATGCTTTCAACGCCCTCTTTTGTAGGCTGGTTGCTTTGAATAAGTATTCCTATACTTCAAGCGTTGGTTTAAATTTAAGGTTCAAAGACCAGAATCAGAATAGCATAAAATTTGAAGGAATGTCTAATGTGAAAGATAGTTTCGTACTACGACGAAGAGGATATTGTATGTTGAAATTATAAGCAAATCAATTACATGAAATTGCCATGTACTTACAAAATGCCCTTTTTGGTAGGCTGGTTGCAGCGAATAAGTACTACTGTACTTGAAATTGAGGTATTGACATAAATTAAGCTTCCAAGGTCAAAATCAGAACAATTTGAAGTGTTCATATCAATATGTCAATGATGTTTTTTAGTAGAGGTGACAAAATCTGATCCGAAATCCAAAAAAAAGTCGAGCTAGACGATCCGATCCGATCTGAACCCGACTAGATCGGATTTGATTTTTTCAAAAAATTAAAGTGATATGAACCCGACCCAATATGACTTGAGATAATTTGAGACCTAGGAAAAAACTGACTGTAGACAACTCAAAACCCGACCTATTCGATTGTCACCTCTAGTTTTTAAGGGTGGACGTTCAAAAAGAAAACAGAGGAAAACAACAATTCTCCCTAAGATTTCGAGAACTACATTTCCTCAAAAAATTTGAAAAATTATATGCTATCAAATTATTATTATTCCTTTTTGCTTTTTTTTTGGGTGAAAGGGTCGAAAATGAAAATTGACCTTTAAAGTTTCTTGCTTTTGTTTTAGTCATAACTTCTGGTTATGATGCTACTTTCTAGATTTAAAGTCCAACTAAAATGCTTGAAATCCTTGTGGTCGTGGTCTTTGTTTTAATTTCCTCTTTCGTTTTGTGTCTTTTTCTTTTTGCTTTTTTATGAATATTGAGGTTAGGGTCTGTATCAAAAGATTTGAACCACATCATTCATCATTACTACAAAATTTTAGGCATTTGTGTTAGCTAAATCTCTGATTTAAAAATATAAATGTGTCTGAAATCGGAAATTTTATGTATTTATAAAAAAAATTAAATAAGATGACATATATTTCAGAAGGAGATCGCAACTAATTTTTTTTTTAATATGTTTGTTTAATTTTGACTCAAATGTAAAACTTACCCACAAAAAAATTTTGGGCCTATCGCATTTTCCACGGAGAAGAAAAAAGTACTTAATAGTCCTACGGTTTCGACTAGTTGCAATCGGATTTATTGTGGCAGTTTGAATTTTGAACCAACTTAAAACGAAATTATTCTTTATGATGAAAAATCAAACAAAAAATATACCCTTTGTATAATCACTGTGATAGTTGTAATGGGATGAGGAATTTATGACATGCAGTCTCTAATTGTTTAATTTGGATTGAATATATACAGAATATATGTTGGCATCTTAGAGTGCCTTCAAAGATAAAAATTTTCATGTGGTTATTACATCAGAATAAAATTCTTATCAGAGGAAATTTGCTTAAAAAATATTGGCAGGGTGATGATAACTATCAATTTTGTGAAAATAAAGAAAATGTTGATCATTTATTTCTACTGTGATCTTTTGCACAGAAAATCTGGTTCTGAATGGGTATCTGTCAAGATTATTTTCAGTCTTGGCAATCATTTTCAGATTTACTAGTATATGGTTACTCACTCCCTTCCAAAGAGACCTTAGTTTTCCTGACAGTTGTCAATGATGTATGTTGGTGTATTTGAAAACAAAGAATGCTATATGTTTTTCTCAGCAACAAGTATTCTCTCTCAGGAAAGTGGTTTTACTGATTTGCTCTCTCATTCAATACTGGACAGGTACTTTCAAAGAGGAGCAACAAATGCTAAAGAAATAAATGCCATGTAATTATGATGAAATACAAATTCAAAGTTTGGCTCCACAGCTGTAGTTGGAAAGGTTGACAGTAGAAGGCTAAGACTAGATTGAAGTTGGTGTTCTGGCATGTTGCCAGTTTTACAAAACTCTTGAATTTTACTTTTGTGTGGAATATGACCTTGTTTACTTTTATGCTTGGATGCTATGTTGTTGCTAATAATGATAGTATAGTGGTTGTGTTTCAGTAGCTAAGTCGATGAGGATTGAGGGTAGGCACAAGCAGGTAGCCAGATTTTCAAATTCAGTAATTCTGATACTACACTGGTACATATTTTCATACTGGATTTGAATTTGTGCTACCGTTGAGGATGCTTAGTGAGCACTAAGACTAGCTACTAGGGTTTTAATTAGGATTTTGGATTATCGTTGACACTGTCTGCTATGTAAGGTTATATTTCAGTTTTAATAAAATGGGTGCTTGTCATCATTCAAATATATATATATATATATATAATAAAACTAGCGTGAACTTAAGCCTCACCAAACTCTTTAATAAGTTTAACTTAAAAACTTACCGAATCGGCTCCAAACAATAAATTCGAATTGCTCAATAAATTCTTCATATCAAAATCTCATAGGATACTAAAATTTTTTATTTTTATGATTTTCTAAATATTTTTTTCGTATTTTTTAAGATGATTCTAATAATAATAATAAAATAATAAATTTTTGTATATAAAAGTAGGGCATTTTAAAAAAATATGAAATAAATAGTTAAAAGCTCCAAAAATAGGAAAAAATAGTATCCTATAAGATTTTAATATAAATAATTTATTGAGCTACTCAGATTTATCGTTTGAAGCCATTTCGATAGTTTTTTGAGTTAAGCTCACGCTAGCTTTACTCTCTCTCTCTCTATATATATATGTGTGTGTGTGTGTGTAGAGAGAGAGAGTATTGTTAATGTGCTATCATTAGCGTTTCAATAGTAAATTTTGGTATTTTATAAAATTTTGATATGAAGAATTTGTTGAGCAATTTAAATTTATCGTTTGGAACCGTTTCGATAAGTTTTTTAGTTAAGCTCACGATAATTTTACTTTGTGTATATATATATAGTTTGACTAATGTGTTTTTATAAGTATTTCAGAAAATAAAATATGAATATGAATATGATTGAAAATTTACATATTTGCACGGATTACGAAAATTTTGTAATATTTTTATTGTTAACAGTAATGCAATTTCCACTTAACAGATAACTAATTATTGTCAATAACTAATTAAGTGGATGAATAATTGGATATATAGACAACAGGGAATGGGCGCATAAAATTTTCTTTATATTATTTGTTTAACCACAGAAAAATTATATTGCATCATTAAATCTGATACACAATTAATATAAGTGCACAAAAAGAGACGATTTGGATCTTTCATGTGAAATTTGTAATTAGTTGGGTTGTTTGGATCTTTCCACCTAGTTGCGTTAGGAGTAAAATCATGATTAGCTAGCAATCTGACAAAATTTGACAATGACTGGCATGTGGCCCATCCGAATCCAACCTAAATAAATATAAATAAAATCATTAAAATTCCAAATGACGGCTGTACCACTACTTTTCAGTCCATTCAATTTCATGCCAGAATTGGCGGCTCATCACTGAAAACATGGCAGCAGAGGAGTCAACACAGGAGACCACTAGCTAGACTCCTTGCCTCAGTGCCTGCCATGGCTAAAAATCTGCATTTGAAAATGATGTCATGTTTTCTAGCTACCAAGATCCAAGAGAGAGATGCCAAAGAAATCATAAATGTTTGTTTGAGTTATAGCCAAACTTGGAAGTATACGATTCATTCATTATTCAGCAACATAATTGCATCACTTCAAATTACAACTCCTCTCTATCTCCACCTTGATAGAATGACATATACATATTCTGATTTTTGTGTAATATTGTAGGAAATTAGTTATATTGACGCCGTCATCTCTGGAAATTCAATGGCACTGTCGTGCATGGAATGGAAACACACCATCCAGGAGCAGTACTCTGTCGTGACCTGCGTTTATAAACGATATCTCAGCTCAGAACCAGCACATAAATCTCTGGTTCAAGCCGCCTCGTTATTGACTTGACTTGCTATCTAGTCTCACATATTCATATTAACAAATATTATAATTAAATGAAGTTTAAAATGAAAAGTCATTCAAAATAAAAATACATAGTTATTATCTCTATTAAATGTAGTTACAACTAACTAAGTGCAGTTCAATCTAAAAAATCGTGTTACAGTTAAAACTTTTTATTTTCATAAGTAATTATTATATAGCAGGGAAGTGATTTTATGTAGATATAAAGTAATTAGTATAAGTAAGATTAAATCGCATCATAATTCAAAATTTTTTATTTTCGCAAGTATTTGTTATGTAAATATAAAATGATTATTATCTATGATATTATGTCGTATCACATTTTGAATTTTCTACTTTCGCGAGTAATTATTATATAACGTGAAGTGATTATTGTCTATAAGATATTGCGATTAAGTCAGGTCACAATTCAAAACTTTTTATTTTTATAAGTGATTATTATATAAGAGTGAAGTGATTTTTATCGAGCAGTGCCGTAGAAAAATGGAATGCGCTTGACGGACAGAGGAGATATTGCCAAGCGATTAATCATTATGCAGCCGATTAATCGAATTTTTGCGGATAATTTGACATTCGTAATTTAATATACATAAATATTAATAATTCAAATAAAAATAAATTATTTATATACTTGATAATAATTTATTTACTGATTTTACCTTAGAAATGACAAATAAAAATTTAAATATTTCAATTCATGATATTTTAGTTATCTTGAAAAAATAAAATAATATACAGACCTATTTATTAAGTATCAAGTAAGAAATAACAAAAAAAACTAAAGTGATTGTTCTTGAAAATTTATATTTCTGAAGCATATGCATTGCAAATAAAAATCAATTACTTCTAAGAAAAATAAAAAACTCTCTGGACATCCAATTAAAAGAAATATTATATTTGTAGCTTGTGATAAAAATAATTATACCTTAATTTTTTTTTACTAACGTTAAATATCTATAAAATTTAAAACTTTCAAAGTCTATTTATGAATTAGAAAAAATAATTCGTTACCGATTTTGCAAAGAAAATATTATGCAAATTAATCATTCAATATCAAAAAAAATATTAATTTTTTTTATCAATGTTCAATTGAGTGAAAAATACATATCAAATTAAAATTTGTAAAGTCTAATTTATATGTAGTCTTAGATCATAAAAATCACGGTTTGGATGAAAAAATATGACTTGAATAAGCACAGTCTGAAAAATTAAGCAGCAGATTAATCGATCTTACGGTTGACTAATTAGTTTTAATTGCCAATTAATCATTCTTAACCGTAAAATGCACTCTGAATATGTTATATGTGACGGTTTACTGACCGACCCCTACTAATTGGCTGTCTAATCGGTCTTGGCGGCCGACTTTCACAACAATGTTATCAAGTGCTTATTGTCTCTAAGACTATGTTACAGTTAGAACCTAGAAATTATTGTCTCTAAAACTATGTCCCGAGAAGGGTTGTGCACGGCGGAGAAGAGTTGTGAGCAACAGCTCAGCTCGAAGAGAGATAGTGTTTGAGAGAGAGAAGAGTTTAGAACTTAGAAGGCTCAGTAGGAAGAAAAAGGATTTAAGAGGCAACCGTAAAAAATTCAAAATCAAATACATTCAGCATGGGCGGGAGATTTTCCTTCAGAATATTCATCATTGGTTACTTAAAAAGAACAGTTTAAAAAAGTTAGAGAAAAAATATTCAACAACAGTTATTAGTATACAACCGTTTCTGAAAGTTGAACATTCAGCATTAATTTTCTTGTAATAACAGTTGCTGAAAATTAGACAAAAATTAAAAAAATAAAGATTCAACAAAAGTTATTAGTAAAAAATCGTTTCTGAAAGTTGAACATTCAGCACCGATTTTTTATAAGGAACAATGTTGAAAGTCTGTCGATTTTTTATTTATTTTCTGAGTAGCAATTTAGCAACGGTTCTAATAACTGTTGCTAAAGGTTTCAGAAAAAATTTCAAATTATCACAAGACATTTTCATTAACAGCCTTTTTAAGTAAGTGTTACTAAAGGAGCATTTACGAAAGATTTTTGTAATAGTGACGATTGCAACACTCAACAGGGAAAAAGACTTGTGGAAAGATGAATGCTACACACAGCAGGGGTCGCGTCTGGCTCGAACTTGCACTTTTCGGACTGATTCATGTTAATTATTTTAAGGGAAAATTGGATATATACTTTTCAAAAATTGTCTAATTGGATATTTATCTTTTTAAATTTAAAGTTTGAAATCCCCCCCTAAAAATATAGACATTTAAGATACTTGTCCAAACTAATGAAATCTTAAATAAATAAATTTTAAAATTGATTAAAATTACTATATGATAATTATATCATTTTTATTATTTTTTTTCAATCCTACATAAAAGAATCTTTATAGTCGATAATAAAAAAATAAATTAGGCAATATTACAAACATGCTCGTGGGAGCTTAAGTTAAAGATCGAATTGATACCAATGACTTAGAACTAGACTTAATTTTTTTTTTAATATTCTAAGAAAATACATGTTCAAACTCTCATAGACAATCAAATAACATTTTTGTCATAACATAATTTTAAATAATTTTAAATTTTAATTTTGTGAAGATATAACTTATTATGGGTAAATATCTAATATTTTTGATAAGTATAAAGTTGTTGTGAGAGATTATAAATAGGATAAATATAATTTTTTAATAACTTGGGAGGGAAAAATATGATATTATGAAATTTAGAAGGCAACATACATAATTTCAAAATTTCAGTGGGGATATATGAAATTTTGTCTTAATTACAACTGTTCTCATTATAGTTCTCATTGATGTGATTCCAAGTGCAATGGGAAACTTACAATAAGAGTCTATTTTTCTTTTCAATTTTCAAGATTCAGAGTCTATTTTGCTCAAAGGAGCGTGCTATTTTCAGCGCATGAATTTCAATTTTTAGTGCTGAGAGAAATTTTTTTTCTTCCTAATACAAGTTATGTCCTCATTAAATAGCTTCTTATATTTGCTTTAAATAGAACGAGTACCTTTCTAATATGCAATGCATCATAGAAGGAGACATTCAATGCATTTAATATGGTGGCTTTATATATTTACTCGCTTGGAACTTTGTACATTGTTTTGAGACATCCAATTTAATTTGATAGGACATGTATGATATATGTGTTTCATCTTTTTTTTTTCTAAAATGAATTAATGTACATAGGTCGATTTAGTCAGATTTCATTTAAATTGTCAATCATTTTCATTGCAATCACATTATAACCTTTTCAATTTGAATAACAAATAAAGATTATATATATTTAAAAATATAATCATTCAATCTGAGCTTTATGTTAGTTCGACGGATTTTATATTTTTTAAAATGTTATAAATATAATCAACAAAATCAAAGAAAGTGATATAAAAACACAAGTTTTTGCAAGTTATAATTGAAAAAAATATAATACATTCAAACTAATTAACAATAAAATAGAGAAAATCCTAAATTCTTAATTAGAAGATTTAAGTTAACAAGATCCCATATTATATCTATATTTTTTTTATTACTATTATAATTATATATAAATATTTTTTCTTAAGGAAAATAATGTATAATGGTTTTATGGGTTTTACTCAATCCTTTTTTATAAATTCTTTTTGTTGGGTTAATCCAATCGACACTTAACTAATCAAATTGTAAATCCATATATTTTTTTTGTCAAATCAAAGGGGTTAATCGGATTAATTACACTTATCTGTACTAAATATTAGTTCTTGTTGGATATCATTTGAAATGCTTGTCTGTTTCATTGAACTGCATCCTACAAAACATAACTCAAATTTTAGTACAAGCAATTAATCAAGAATGTTAAGTTCATTCAAATATGAAAATATCTAATAACCCTAGACAAAAAAATCCACCTTCAAAATCTACCACAAAAGAAATATATAAGAAATCAATGTATAGGTTTCAATCATCCAGTAATTAAAACATAACTGATAAAAAATGGTAATGTAAGATTTGTTTGGAAAAAATACGGATATTTGCTAAGAAGCCGGTTTCTATGTTTAATTGGGCAGCTATTTTTATCAACTTATAATCTGGTTATTAACTTCCGCAGTTAGTAGCATGATTTAATTTAAGTAAAGATAAGAAAAGTATTTAACATGGATTAACTGGTATTAACAAGAAAATACTACAGCTCTCCTTTGTTTCTTTGTTTCTCAATCTCCCCTCTCTTTTTCTGTATGTTACATATCCAACAGAGATGAGAGAAAAAGAAGACTGAAGGCGGTACATGCACAGTTGATCGCCGGCGATGATAACATGAGAGAGAGAGAGAGAGAGAGAGAGAGGAGGTAGAATCGGAGCACACAATTGTCGAGCGCTAAGAGGAGTTGGACGGTGCAGCCTCGAGCGAGGCATATGAGTGCTGCTGCCAGGAAGGAGGACAGTAGCCGAGACGAAGCTACAATGCCGGCTGCTCAGGTTTTCGTCGGTGGTAATCAGGGTTATGAAACCATGCTAATACCAGTGATAATTGAAATAGATCTGATTGTATTACTTTATTATTGTAATATGTACATATTTATAGATACATGAGAGAAGAAAGTTAAAACAAAAATGTAATAGAAAGAAACGGGCAGCCACTGCCAACCTTTTAAGAAAAATAAATAGAAGGAAAAGAAAATAGTGGAAATTTTAAAATATTGAAAAAATAAATATTGTAGTAACTTGTGATACTAGTATGTTGTGACATTAAAATCCTCTCCATATTTTTACAACATTCTTTTCATACAAAAAAATAAAATATTGCACCTTTTTTACGCATTAAGCCTTCCAAAGAAGTACATGTTAACCTTTCAAACAAGTATATATGTGAATCATCCTTATCTTTTTTGGTTTTGTTTGAGAGCAAGATAATTTAAAAATAATTAAAAAATAAAATTATTTCTGTAAAATATGATGATAATTTTATTTTCTATTTATCTCTTTTTCAAACAAAATCTTTGTGTGATTCTAATATTGGTGGTGCCGTCGGTTCACCTTTTTTTTTTAAAAAAAAAAAATCTTATCATACAGAAGTATGAAACATAAATTCACATCTCAAGTTACTAAGAATATAAAATATTTTGAAAGGGGTTCAATTTAGCACTGAGACTGTATTTTTTAAATAAAAAAATATTCTTTATACAAAAATAATATACCTCTTATTGGATTTATTTCTCTACAAGATGGTAATTATTTTCTTTTTTTTTTTTGCATGTTTTCTCATCTGCCTAAGTGGTCATGAATTGAAGCATTTTTTTTATATTACAAATTTTGAAGAGATAAAATCAAGGATAAAGTTGTCCAAATAATTAAATTGCTTGCTTCAAAGAAAATGATTGGTCTTAGTAGCTCTTTCAATTAAAAAGAAAAGGGGAATATATCTTTCTTAGAAGACAAGAATTTTGAAGAAAATAAAAATAATGGCAGGCATCTTCTTTCAATCTTCCAGAAAAAAAGACATGCCACCATTCTTTATATTTTTAATCGAGATTAGTTAAGCCGGTGGGAAACACACCTTATTAGCTCTTTTTTAATTTGATACATCTAATTATTTTTAATTAAGTTGTACTATTAGGTGCATATCCTTTTCTTAATTTTTTTTTAAATTTGTGTCGTCAACGGAAACTTGAAATTACATTATATAGCATGACAAAACAATGGCGCATTAATGTAAATACATGTCTAAATTTCTTTTATGCAAAAAAGATATTGTAAAATTAAATTTTTGCCTTTTGATTGTTAGGGGGCATGTCTAAATCATTCTTTTTCTTTTTTTTTTCCGAAAATAATCAATATTTAAAAAATAACAGATAAAATAGAAAATGAATTGATTCAGGCTGATTTACATATGTTATTAAAGAGAAATAATCTAAATAGATTAGGAACCATTCAACTAATTATCTACTATTTGGAGAGAGGAGTTGAATTCATAAAAAAAAAGTTCTGAAGTTCTCATGATAATTCTAGAAAATAGTTACATGTTATAAAGTAATGGAATTCCAAGTGTCAATCTCAGACAAAAAAGTAGATCACCTTTTACCTAATTAAATTTGAATCTACTCAAAAAGATAGATCCGACAAACCAATGTGCTGGTGATTTTTAGGTGAGCCAAAAGTAGGTGGCCAGAACCATTTCCACAAAGCTCTAGTGGAGTAGGTAATTTCATCATGATCTCTCATTTTCATTATTTCATATCAAAGAAAAATCATAAATCCTTGTCTTTTTTTTTTCTTTTTTTTCTTTTTTTTTAAGGTGACTATGGTTTTTATTCGGATTTTTTTATTTATAAAATTAATATTTAAAATTAAATAAATAAGAAAATCGGATCAGAAATCACAAATATCTGTCCTCAAATTTACTTTTAACATTTCTTTATAAAAAATAATATTTTAATATAGGATAGGATTTTAAAATTCATCCTCAATAAAAAAATATTTTTTATTAAGGGACAGATTTTAAGACTTCATCTCATAGAAAACAGATTTTGAAAACCTCGGGTTATTGATGAATTTTCAAAATTTGTCCCTCAACAAAATATTAATTTTTATAAAAAATGTTAAAATAGCGTATCGAGCTTCAAATAGAAATAACTTTTGATTGGAAAATCTGTAGAAAATATTTAATATCAATTCACATAGATTATTTTATAAGTTTTTCGAATTAGTATTAAATATTTTTACGGACTTTTCTATTAAAAGTTATATCTGTTTGAAACTTGATATGATATTTTAATAATTTTTATAAAAATTAATATTTTTTTGAAGGATGGAGTTTAAAAATCCGTTCCTTAATAAAAAATATATTTTATTAAAAAATAATCTGTTTTTTAATAAAATATTTTTTTTTATTGAGGGACGGATTTTTTTTAAGGTGATTATGGTTTTTATTTGGTCGAAGGTTCTGGATAGAATAAATCAATAAACTAATTTGACACGAGATATGGTCATTGCCAGCTGTACCGGTTTGTCTATAAGCAACGACGAGAAGGCCCACTCACAATTTCTACTACTTTTTACTTTCTCCATTATTGAGATATAACGAGATGCTTATTTTTGCGGTCGCCGATCATCCAGCGCAGGATTTGAATGCATGGCGGTGACGTCAGCGGAGCACTAAGCAGTGAGCGCACACGTGGCATGCTTTTGTGGCTTCTGTTTTTTCTCTCTTTATTGCTTTGCCCACTTTGGGAGGTTCTCCTTTGTTTCCAATTCCCAGTGACAGAATAGAATTCCGTGTGGTCTTTTACTGACAGTATGGTTTTGTTTGGTATCAGAATAATTAGGAGGTAAAATTATTATCATTTTTTACAGGAATAATTTTTTAATTATTTTTATATTATCTTATTTTTAGATGGAACTCAGGGGATAGAATTTTGTAATATAATATAAGAAATGTTAAAATTGCAATGGATTGCGAAGATAGCCATTTTAGTGTAACATTTGAATGCCTATTTTTTGTTTTTGTTTTCCTCTCAAAACTGATCTCCATAGTATCATTATATATTTTTGAAAAAAAGAAGAATAAACAGATATGCAACAATAAATCAATTTATATATGAAACTATCATTAGATGTAAAAGAAGCGGATTTGGAACGTAAGTGTTAAATTCATATCCATATTCATATCTTATAAGTGGATGTACAAATTGGGATATGAATATTGACAAAATTCATAATAAAATCTGCTTTAAATGAATACGAATGTGAAAAAAAGATTGAAAATTCATGAGAACATTTATTTAATAATAAGAAGTACTATCAAGATTTTCAAATACCAAATGCAATAATAACACAAAAGACATCGCTTTAACTTTTAAATTAGCAACGAAAATGATTTTTAGAAATAGCGAGTTGTCTTTTGTGGATAGACCCCACCACAATCATCAATGGAAAATGGGAGGAAATGATGTATTTTATTTTTATTGAATTAATATTTTCAAAGAGAACTTTATCTCAATGTGAATCGTAAGTTTAACACAGTGATAATATATTTTACATATTTATAAAAAGATATAAGTTTAAATCCCGTAAAAAATATTTAAAAAAAGAATAAATATTGTGATTAACGAGAGTTTTTATATAAAAATTTTTTTTGTCTTGGTGTGGGATTTTAAATGGGAAAAATCGACCTAAACTTTTAATAAAACGACAAATGTCTTGTAATTGATTGAAAATCAATAGCAATTAATTCCAATGGAATTTGTTCCGGATGAACAAGTGCTTATTAGAACAATAACAAAGCTTTCGTATAATACTAATATTATAATCATATTTTTTACATTTTTGATATTTCTATAAATTATTTTGCATTTATCAAATTGTACATACAAACACACTATTTCCAAAGAAATATCATTCAAATTTACAAAACTTATATTTTTGTTTTACAAAAATATATTATTATAATTATTTGCATTACAAAAATGATTTCAAATAAAATAATTATTATACTTTGAATGACAAATTTTAAACCTTACTAATTATCCCAAATCATAAACTTGTCATGGTAGCATGCACTCAATTAGTGTTTGTTGATTACACTATTCTACTATTTGAATGTACCAGTAGAGGATCCGTACTCAATATTACCTGTTTAAGCTGGCAAGTTAATTAATTGACCAACAGAATTCCTACTCGTAATTAATTGGACTGTGAAATGTGAACCAACAGGCTGGATTCTGGTACAAAAAAAAGCACCTGATTAAGATAGGATAAAGGAGACAAACAGTGGATATTTTGGCTTGACAGTCAAAATCTTAATTTATACTAATCTGTATTGTGTAGTCAAATCATGTGATGTGTCTTTATGTTTTTTTTTTCTATATATTTTGGCCTATTTTTGTCGATCCATTCAATACATAGATAGGTAGCTTTTTGTGAATCTTGTGCTTCCAATAATGCACTAGCTTTTTCTAAGTGCCAGCGTACGGATCAAATTGAGGCTTACAAGTTCAATTAAGTCAGGTTATTCAATAAATTTAATATACTAAAATTTTATGAAATATTAAATTTTATTATTTTTAATTATTTTTAATTATTTTTTCAGATTTTTCAAAGATGGGCCAATTTGATACACAAACATTTTTATTTTCTTATTATTTTTGGTGCAACTTTGAAAAATCAGAAAAATTAGTTAAAAATCTTAAAAATAATAAATTTATTGATAATTTTGACAATGATATTCATATAAGTTAAAAAAAAATCTGAAAATAGAAAAAAATTATACATATATTTTTAAACTTATAAATTAATTGTTAAGTCAACCATTGCTCATCCCTATTTTATTGGATGCATTATTAAATGGTTAGTACATAAAGCAGTAATTTTTTTTAATATCCGATAGGATGAAATAATTCTTACCAATTATCCGATAAGATGACGGATTTAAAAGAAATCTTAGTGATGTCCTTAATCGATGAACCAGTAAATTTTGTTATTTATATATATTCTTATTCTACGTACAAAATAATAAAAATAGTTTTCGTCTATATCCATTTTATCGGATATTATATATATTATATACATATATATAACGTAATAACATAATTTAACAAATAAATTTCCTTCAACTCTGTTAGCGGCGTTAAAAACCGAGCAACCATTATCTCCTTATATTGAAATATGACGATCATTGACGTGATGGTGCACCTTCCTATCTTACACATTGCATTATATCAAAGATAGTTATCATGCAAGCTATATTAAAAGAAGTAATAATTAATTGAAAAAAAAGAAGGTCGGAATCGTTGCCAAATAGATGTGCGCTCGTGAGGAAGACAAGGACCTCAAATCAAGAAGGAATTAATATCTCTCTCCTTCTCTCTCGCCTTCCATTTCCATTGAGGTTCCGAACCGAATGGAGACAAGAAAACCGATCAACGCGAAGGTGACATGTGGGCCCCCACCAGCACCACTCCGCTATAAGAGAGGTTATGAGACGCTTGGCATATATTGCCTCCATCTTGGCTATTTCCATTCTCCCCCGCTCACTCATAAAGCGATAGTTGCATTTCCAAGGACTCCACTTCTTCCACTTCTTCTTCTTCTTCTTCGTCTTCTTCTTCTTCTTCTTCTTCTTCTTCTTCTTCTTCTTCTTCTTCTTCTTCTTCACCCCGTGTGGATGTACTATTAGCAAGAGCAAGTAGTTTATCGAGATATTCGTTTTTAAAGTTCTTTCTTAACCTTCAAAAGAGAGCCGGAGAGGTGAGGGAAAGAAGGGAAAGAGAACGTAGAGAGAGGAGCAGCAGCTTTCTCTGTTGCTGCCTGAGCCGAGATGTGAAGAATAGCTTGGTATAATTTCTTCTTGTTTTTAAAAAAGATTTCTGGTGCCTTTATTTCTTTTGTTGCATTTGAAGTTGTTAACTTGCTTCTTGGTGGGGGAGTAGGTTGGCTACTTGTTGGATGCATCTTTTTTGTTTTTTTTTTTCTATTTACATGTAATATATACCAGCACTTAATTAAGAATCAATACCCACTAACAAATATAGTTGTACTTGTATGAGACGCTTTATAATTTACAAGAGAAATATATTGTAATTAAGGCTCTACATGCATGCATGTACTGCCAATATATATATATAGTTAGAGTTAGATTAGCTTACAGTTATGGATAATTTTATCAAGTTTACATAATAATTCAGTTTTATTTTTCCCAGGATGATTTATTTTCTGGATGCTTATTTGAAATTTAGGCTAACTAATTAAGAAGCAAGAAAGTTGCGAAAAATCAAGATAAAGAAAGCTTCAGATTGAATGGAGACCTATGCTTGTGGAAAGTCAAAACTGACAAACAATCCTCCTCCTGTCAAGGTAAAGTTCTATAAATCTATGACAGATTACTTCAAAATTGAAGAAATGTTACTTTAGCTGGTAAAGGTGAAAGGTTTTGTTATCTTATTATATATTATCAAAAACTAGTCTTGAAATTATTGTGTTGTATTTTTGAAATTTGTTGTTGCAACTTGTATTTTAATTCGCTAATCACTTTGTTAACCAGCTAGTTATTTATTGTTGTAATCTCTTAATTAAATTAGTAGCACTAAAATAATATATCTACCTCTTCTGCATGCTTCATCGCTTAGAGCGACTTTTAACCTATTTTCCTTGTAGGTGCATGCTACAATTTGCTCAGAGCTGACAAAACTACTCAATAAAATTGCATCTATACTTCCCGCAATAGAATCAGCACAGCCGGGAAGTACGCAAGGGTTGAAGACACTATGTTCCATAAATTGTTCAATTGGGAAAGGGAAATTAGTTATTCAACACTGTTCAGAGTCTAGCAAACTCTACTTGGTACGTATGTGCGATCAACTATTAATCTTATCTCCACATAATGGATGAGTTTCAATATAGTATTTTTTTTCCCCTCAAAATTATACTAATGTTATGCCAAACTTATGACCTTTTGTTAATTTCTTTTGTTTATTTATGTAGGCGCTCACAGGGCACAGAGTTTTAGCTCGGTGCGAGAGATTAAGGAGTTCTGTTACTCAAAATTTGTCTCTTATCCAAAGCATGGTTCCGTTGGTGCTAGCTGATCAAGTAATTCAAATATTTGAATATATATTGCTATTTCACTTTTTGAGCAGTTGCCGATATTAGTTCTTGTACCATAAAGACATGGTGAAAATTAAATTTATATTACAGCATATATTTATCCCTTCATGATGCTAAAAGAATATTATCATACTACTGATGTCACTTGTACTGGTACTGAGTATGTACTACTGATGTCACTTGTACTGGTACTGAGTATGTACTACTGATGTCACTTGTACTGGTACTGAGTATTTATTAGGTTTCTACTGGTCCAGATTGCTTCACATGCTTGGCCTTTTTTGTGAACTTTTTCTTTTTTTCTTTTTGTGGGCAGAATTAAAATCAATATTTAGATACAAAAAAGGAATTTATGTTTCTTTTCAGAAATACAGATCTTTACTAATTCAGACATCCACTGTGTTCATTGCTTTCAGGTGACTGAAGTAATAGATTATCTCAACAAAATAAAATTTGCGATTGACCCAAGAGAAGAAGAAGCTGGTAAGGCAATTTCTCAACTGCTGCATCAAACAGACTCTACTGATGAAATCAAATCGAAGACACTACAAAAAGTTGCTTGGGGTCTCAATTTAACCTCACAAAAAACCCTTTTAATAGAAAAGCGGTCCATCAGAAAGCTACTTGAGAAACTGGCCGGCAGCAACCCTGAAAAAGAGCACAATTTAAAGTTCCTCTATGACCTGCTGGAAAAACATGCAAGAAATGTCAAGCCAGTAGATACCAAGATAGAACAAAATCAGAGCGATCAGCGAGATGAGAGCCGAATTGGTACATGTGAGGCTTTAGAATCTGATGATGTAAGTTATCTTCCGGTTTCAAGTTTGAAAAATGAATGTATGTCACTTTCGGAGGGAGAAGATGAAAATAATGACAACCCGAAGGGAACAAATGAAGCTCTTTTTCAAGTGCTGTTCCCTTGGAATGGGGACTATGTAAAAACTAGGTCCTTTTATGGATTCAGCCCTGGAAAATTTCTTAAGTTCTTCAAAGATTTGGCTGGGCTTGAGACAGCAAAACAAAATAAAGCAGTTGAAGATGTGGTATCTCTTCTAGAGAGAGATGTCGATACTTGCTATCTAATGCTGTCAAGTGGATTTGGAGAGGCATTGATTGAGTTCTTGGGAATGTCATCCAAATTGTCTGACACGGTGGCCCAAGAAGTTGGTGCTCAGTTGTTCCTTGCATTTCTTAGGAACAACAGGTATGGATCACATTCTATTCTTGTTTGAAGCATTTGGTATTTTTTTGCTCTTTGGATAGTAATATAACCATTTGAACCATAAGTGACAAAATCTTTATCATTGAATTAGTATTTGTCTTGCAATATTTGAAGTCTTTTCTGGCACAATTCAACTGTCATGGCTTACCAGTATTGGTGTCGCCACTGTATGGTACCCTAAATGATGCTAGTTGATGGTAGTACCCACCATGCTTGTACCACAGAATTGGTACATGTTGATTACCCCTGTATGAGAAAAGTTACTAGTGAAAACTTGCTACACAGAATCATGGTTACCTGTGTCAATTAAAATTATATAATTTGAGATTTACTCATGCCAGTGAGCATGATGGTTGCTGATTTCAAGCTTTGTTCTTCATATGGTCCTTTACTATTTCTTCCATTCTATTGTTGCAAGTAAAATCCTGATTTCTAAATAATTAATAACTCTTTTCAGAGCTGACTTCCCGACATTCACTGAAGAGACCTTAGGAATCGTGACTCCCTTTCTTGACGCGGAAACAAATGAAGCTTTGGCAGTTCTCCAAAAATTCTCTCGATATTTTACTTCAGCACCTTACTCTCTTCCAAAGAAGCTAAGTTCAGATGATGTAAACATTGTGGAAATATGCATGGAAATTGTATGTGACCTCTCATCACAAGACAACACAAAGTCAGAAATATTTTCATCAGGGTACTTAAAAACTCTGGCCTCAGTTCTTTCATATGAGAAATTAGCAGTGTGCTCCCTGAAAGTTTTACAAATTTATAGCTTTTCTGAGGAAGGTGCACAACTTATTGGTAGAAACCCCAAATTTATTTCTTGTTTGGTGGAGTTGCTCGAGACCAGTGATGGTGATGAACAAGAGGTTGCAGTATCCATACTATACTCCATATGTTCTCTAAGACATGAAAATTGTTTAGTGGTCAGAGATCAATTTGTGGTACCGCCTTTGGTACATTTGTCGGTGAATGGAAATGAGGTCACTATGGAGATGTCGCGTAAACTGCTGCAACTCTTGAGGGATTTGAGAGATGATGATGGTGAATTGGGGACGGACACTGGTACAGTTGGTAAGTGTACCGGCAAGCAGCTTGTTTCTAACACATGTCCAATTTTGCCCAAGAAAAAAGGGGTTTTCGCTAGGTTCCTATCACTGGCTCATTTTTAATGCCGTGTCAACCTATGTAAACTACTGTAATCTCACAATGTAATTCTGTAAATAGGTCTAAAGTTTTAAAAACCAGTAAGGGTAGAACAGGTATTGTTGTTGTTTAAAAAAAATAAGGGTAGAACAGGTATTGTTGTTGTTTAGCTTATTGACTTGAATTTTTTGTAGCTTGCTAACCTTCTGTAATAGCGTTCTCTTTTTTATTTTAATTTCAATCAAATTGTTGAGTAAGAAGGGTATAAATTGAAATTAAGTCTGAATATATTTTGCTTTCACCCATGTGAGAAAATAGAAATAGATGGTAACTTGTTAGAAATCATACTTGCAATGAATTTCTTTTTTAGATGCTTTGTTAATTATCTTTTCTGAGATGGCTTGTTATAATTCACCTGAAACAGATGATGGCTAGTTAGAATTTAACATTTTAACTATTTGTTGTATCTGGTAAATCGGTAAACATACTTCATTTTTAAGTTTGTTATTTATTGTACTTGTTCATACCAGTGGGACATTAACTGGTATTACTAATTATATGGTATTATTATAATATATATAAGAGAAGTCTCTGAACTTCTATCAGAAAAATAACAAGCTTACTGAAATAAGGTCTTGCATTTCTTATGGAAATTTCTTCAATTACACAACAATTCAAAAGTCCATCCAATATGATACTGCCATATACACTCTAGATGCATGTTGCATGCTATTTTCATATCCATCTCCTCCTCTCTTATCTCTTCTTCGATTGGCTGCTTTAAGCATCTGATTCCCAAGACGGTCTTTTTGGGTCAATTGGGCTTTTTAATAACCGCTCAAATTTTATCTGTTTGTTTGTTTGTTTTAGACTTGCTGATTAAATCAGTCAATCCATGTCTCCACTAATTCATTCATGCATCAAAAGTAGAAAGGAAAAATCAAAAGTGACAAAGACTCTTCCTTGAGTCAGAATTTCTAGGATGGATTATATTATTATTACTATTGTTACTTAGTCTAAAACTGTCCCAATAAAATTTAAACATCTTGAGTTTTAGAGCGTTAAAGTACTATCTAAAGGAAAATTATTACAATCCCCAACACTCTATCCCAAGCGTTGTCTCCATACTCCACTCTTATTTTTTTAACATGATTAACTGTTCGTTATTTGTTTTCTTCCCTTTTTTGTTTGTTCCTAAAAGATGTCCTTTCATCGTCTAAAATTTAGAAATTTAAAATCACTAACTTTATATATGAGACTATCTCATCTGTTTGTTACTAATTTTCTCTTCCGGTGATTGGGTCTTCCTTCTTCAAAATTGAATATTTCTAGTTTAATATTTAGATTGTCTTCATGTCTCTTATGGCCATTACCATCCAAATTTTCATCATGAAGAAGTGAGAATTAACTATTTGATATCCTGTTTCTTTAATTTTAATTCATCCGTATGTTTTTCTTTTCTTTTTTGTGTTTTTTCCTAATCGCAATGAACTCTTGTAATTTTGTTCCTTTGATTTGATTACTAATTTTGTCTTGCAAATTTTTTCGTTTAATTCGGTTGTTAAGCTTTGATTTGTTCAGTTACCTTTGTTCAAACTGTTATGCTTCTTTTCATATTATTTCGAACATTTTGTTCATGATGATTGTCGTTTTAAAGTTTCAATTTTCTGTTTCATAAAAAATTTATTTCCTTTTTAGTAGTTATCTCTTGTATTTATAAATTTTATTCTTTGTAAAAATCAAACAAACTAATGAATTTTGTTGTCTATCAAGAATCTAAATAAAAATTACTTTCAAATTTGAGAGAACTGGTAATATTTTGTTGATTTTAATAATTTTGATTTTTAGTTCACAAATGGAAAAGAAAAAAATTATGTGTTTTTGAGAACATTGATTTTGGAAGTTAGTAAGTTGCTACAGTTCATTTTTTTGTCGTGTTTCTTTTTTGATTTTCTATCTTAAAACTGATGCTTAAATGATGAATTTCATTTTTGTCTTAAAGAATTTGATACAGATAATTATCTCAATATATGCTATTGAGATCTATCATTTGGTACTATCATATTTTTATTTTGACATCTAATTTTGCAATGAAAAAGATCTTTATAGTAATTATTAATAACTAATTTAATCAATATAAATAAGATCGTTGGCAATTATAAATAGCTCTAAACTAGATGCAATATCTTGAACAAGTCTCTCTGCACTATCTTTTATGTTGTTATCATTAGCCAATCAAATTAGCACAAAAAACACTTTCCACAACTATAAATAACTCAAAATCAGATGTTTGTTGTTGTTTGAAAAAATAATATTGTGATAACAATTAACAACAAATTTAATTAGTATAAACAAGACCACAATAAAGTATAAGTAGTTCAAAACTAGGCACTGAGCATGATTTATAAGAGCTGTTGTAATATATATTAATTAATCTCCAATTAGTATAAATAAAATAATTTGCAAGTATAAATAGTCCAAATTTAATGTTGCATGTATTTTAAAAACAATTATAGTCACTTAATAACTAAATGAATAGGTACAAATAGTTCTTTTAAAACTATAAATAGCTTCATGTTAATATTCTTAAAAATGATTTAATAGCAATTATTAACAAATGTTTGAGTTAGTATAAATAGCTCCTGTAAACATTATAAATAGTTCGATATAATGGCATTATGCTCTGGACATTATAAATCATCAAGCCAGTCCCCACTGCATGGGGAGGAATTGGCGGCAAGTCGCGGGATGACGGTGTTTTTTCTGGCATAAAAGGAATTTACATTCATACTGATGGCTGTGCAATTAATGCCATCGATGTTTTGAACAGAATCCGGGATCTACTGATATCTCCTGTATTCATGGCAGTTCTTGTGGCATACATGCGTGTGAGGTATACACCCGTTTACACCCGTCTCGTTATTATTGACACTTTTAGCCATAATTATCCTTTTAATCAGGTTACTTGAGATTGAATTTTACAGATCGAGTTGGAAGAAAAAGAGCACCTAGTATGTATTTCTGGCTATTATGGTAAGACAGAGGGAACTGAAGATGTTGAAGCGATAAAATCTTTGACATTTTTCACAAACAAATCAAAGTTTGAACCGATTGACGCGGAAGTTGGAAAGTATTTGTCCACTGCATACTGTTACTCTATTTCTGGTGAGGTGGTCGGCTTTTTTAGCCACTTCAGCTCTTATCTAGATGCTATTGGAGTTGACATGCGTTACTTCTAAATTACCTCTGTCTTAGAACAGCTTATCAGAAATTCGGATTGTACATGTTTCTGAAACATGTAGTTGTTTGAATTTGGATGATTTTGTTGAGATGTGGTAGTATATATTCTGATATTAAAACTTGCTTGCTTTGTTTTCAAGTGGATTTCTCTTGGGAAATCTATTTCTGTTGATTGAGATATGTTGTCTATCTTAAGTGCTGCTTTGTGATATCTTTTTCTGGTAAAATCGTGTTTGGGTTTATGTGAATACATTGTAAATTCAACACTTCATTGTCTATGACATTGATCAGTACATGCTCGATACTGTACCAGACGGGGACTAAAGCGTACATTGTCAGATAAAACTATGATTCTACTGGAACAGACTGGAACTATCTTTCTATCTCCTTCACTTAAAACACTTCATTAATTAACAGGTCCAGGCTTGGAAAGGCAATAGAATTGATTACAAATCATGTCAGTTAAAAGTCGAACTTCGGCGACAAGTCAGGCGACTCCGGGGATAACGAGCCAAATGATGGGCTTTCCGTACGAAGGACGAGAGTTGGTGCTTCGACTCAGAGCAGTGACCGGATGGAAACTCTAGGGGAAGCATGCCAATTGTATGATTCTACATCTCTTTCTCTAATTCTCTCTTGGTTCTTCTAACTTATTTTTCTGGTGTGTACTCTGAGCTGCTTTCCAAGGCACCTTGCTGTTTAGATATGGCAACAAGTCATGATACACATGCCAAATAATGATTGTGGACCATATTTTCGAGTTTTAAACAGTGCATAATAGGCCTTGGTACGAGCTAATTAATGTTGAATTTTGTGCTGAAGTGGATTGGTTTAACAGAGTCAGACAAGCCAATTATATAACCCACAACACTTAAAATGGGCCAAATCTCTATGTTAATTACTCGTCGGAGTCGGAATCGATTGAAACTAGCCGGCTACTGCGCTCCGCCGCGGACTATCGGTTTATTTTTTATTTGATATTTTGATGTACATGTACATGAGTGTGCTTTAGTATTATGTAATTTTTATTTGGTATTTTGATGTTTGTATGTACATGTGTGCGTTAGTATTATGTTTAGAAGGTCAGTATTTTGTTAATTGCTTTAGCATAGGATGTACAGTGACAACATGATACTGATAAGAAAGAATGATATTAATCCTATAAAAAATGTTAAAATCACGTATCAAATTTCAAATAGACATAACTTTTAATAGAAAAGTCCGTAAAAAACGTTTAATATTAATTCGGAAAGGTTGTAAAATAATCTATCCGAATTGATATTAAACATTTTCTACAGACTTTTCTATCAAAAGTTATGTCTATTTGAAGCTCGATACGCGATTTTAGCATTTTTTTTATAAAAATTAATATTTTATTAGGGGATGGATTTTCAAAATCCGTCCCTCAATAAAAAAATATATTTTATTGAGGGACGGATTTTAAACCCCCGTCCCTCAATAAAATATATTTTTTTATTGAGGGACGGATTTTTAAAATCCGTTCCTCAACCTGGGTTTTTTAAAATCTGTTCCCTATGGGACGGAGTTTCAAAATCCGTCCCTCAATAAAAAAATATATTTTATTGAGGGACGGATTTTAAACCCCCGTCCCTCAATAAAATATATTTTTTTATTGAGGGACGGATTTTTAAAATCCGTTCCTCAACCTGGGTTTTTTAAAATCTGTTCCCTATGGGACGGAGTTTCAAAATCCGTCCATCAACAAAAAAAATATTTTTTTATTGATGAACGGATTTTGAAACCATGTTCCATATTAAAATATTATTTTTTATAAAGAAAAATTAAAAGTACATTTGGAGACGGATTTTGAAAATCCGTCCCTCCTATATTTGTGATTTCTCATCCGATTTTCTTATTTATTTAATTTTAAATATTATTTTTCTTAAATAAAAAAAATCGGCATCACGGTTGCTGCTAAGAAATTAATTATAATTCATGCACATGAGACTCGCATACGACGATGTCATTTCATCGGCTAGAACCTTCATAATGGCTTCAAAGTGTGTATATATATATTTAAATGGTAGTCGTTTGGAATCTAACTTGGGATCAATTTTTTAGTAGATTCTAATTTAGACATATCAGAGTTGTTAATTAATCATCGCCATTAAAAAAACTGATAAATCCCTGGCTTCACTTATCGCTAGCTCTATCGTGATTAGTATTCCTATTAATTTAGTACTATTATTATTATTTCATAGAGATCTCTTTTCATGCTTTCTCACTTGGCCGGCGTCAATTAATTAATTAGTTCCAATTGTTTGGATGTACTGAGATTGACTTGTGCAAAAATTTAATTTGTCTGTTTGTTTCAAAACGCAGCAAAACTTTTTAAGTATTTTCACGGCGGTAGCGGCCGCCACCGTGGGTATTACGTAGAGAAAATTTCGTCCGAATATAGTTTTTTTTTTTTTTTGAAGTAGAGTTGTTTCTCTTTTTTTTTTTTCAAAAGCTAGAAAGAGGAAGAGCACATTTTTATTGCATATGAGGTCCGGTTCAATACTTGTGCAAATTAAAAAAAGTTTACTTCTTTGTACAATAAAAAAAAGTATTAATTTCGACATTTATTTTTTTAACATATTTATTATGAAAGAATGATCAAACTTATAATATCTCACGAAGATGAGACTCATTTTTATATACATGTTACTCAAGTCAAGAAATTACCGGTGAAGTGCAGCATCAGGGGAGTAACATGTTGAGTATGATATGTATGGCATGTTGTATGTAAAATGCAAAGAGTATTGTGTAATGTTTATAATGTTTCTGACTCAGATTGTTGTTGTTTTTCTGTAAATTAATTGCAAGAATTTGCATAATTAAAAGTTAAATATGATGTGCTTTTAGTAATAGCTCTATTGCGTTCTTGTATATCAATTAACAAAGGACTTTTTTGCATTGTGATATGCAGAAAATAGAATAAATCTTATCAGATATTACTGAACTTTATATTATCTATTTTTAATCAGTAACTATTTATTTATATTTATTTGACCTTCCATCAGTACACAGATGAAAATAGTCTCTCCATGCATGGTCCTCTGTCTCTATCCTCTCTCCTTTTTTTTTATGTGAGAGAGAACATTGCTCTCTTTCTTTCACCTAAGATATGCTCAGAAAGTAAATGAACCATGCTAAGAGTCATTTGAGGTAATGTTATGACTTTAATCTTGTCAGTGCTAATCTATATTCAATAAAAAAAGATTTTAAGTTTCATATTCACCTATGGCATATCATCAATATTCTTATCCAATTGGGGACAAATGCATTTCAGATTTATCACAGTACCTATCATGTCAATTCAAAAAAAAAAGGAATTATCATCTATGAAGTCTTAAACATACATATATAGAACTCAATAGTACATTAACAGCACAAACCAGCGCTCCGAATTTGACAAAGAAAAGAAAAACCAACTGCCTATATAAACTCAAAGACATCTCCATAACCCAAAAGAAAAACCAAAAGGAAACACAATTTCTTAGTTATTTCCCATCCATATAGTAAAATGAACAGTAAAGAATCAGTCCCCAATATATACTATAGAAGACAAAGGAAATAGGCAAAGGTCATGAGAGTCCACATGAGTTCCAGCTAAGCATCTTAGAGTTAAAGCAACTAGCTAGTCAACACTTTACCTCTTATATATAAACACCAAAACCAATTTAAAGTTCTAATTAACTATCTAAACTACATGATCAGTGCTTAATTTTCACTGATCATGGCTTATGAAGTTCTTAAACATGTGGTCATAGTGCTCCTCCAAATAATATCCATCATTCTTGATTATGGCACCAAGAAGACCCATTTTGAACCCCCACCACCTTCCACACCCTCTCTCTCACTGCCTCCTTCATGTTCATGTTCATGTCAACAACCGCTGCCGCCGCCGGCATCGCCGCCCTCCACCGGAGAATGTAATGTCGGGCAGCCATCACTTGCATCTATACACAAATGTGCGCTAATTAAACTCGACTCCTGCGTCGACATTTTAAATGAAATGGTATACGTAGGGATCAACAACAATGGAACCAAAGAGGCGCATTGTGCTCTGCTAGAACTCAGCACGACGACGACATCAGTCCTTGTGGCGAGTGCGAGGGCCAAGCTTCTTCACATTGACAAGCTGACTCCGGTAGCGTTAGAATTGATTTCCGAATGCAACGGAAGTACCGCGGATTGTGCAGATCATCAACAGTGCCCTACTTGAAATCAATGATCTTCTCTTCAAGTTGTTAAGAATACATACCATAAGTATTAGAAATGGACATCTCCATTTATCATAGATATATATATGAACATATTTATAAATAAGATAGTTAGCTAATTAATTAATGAGTCGTTAACAGATGTGTCAATCTAGATTGATGCAGAAAGAACTCATTAACTAACTGCCTGCCTTACTTATAATGTTTAATATAGAGTAAAGCTAAGGTGAGTTTAACTCAATAATTTATCGAAACGGCTTTAAACGATAAATCCAAATTACTCAATAAATTTTTTATACCAAAATCTTATAGGATACTGAAATTTTCTATTTTTAGAGTTTTCTAACTATTTTTTTCAGATTTTTTAAGATAGTTCTAAAATAATAATAAAATAATGAATATTTGAATATTAGAATAGATCATTTTGAAAAAAATTTGACACAAATACTTAAAAAATTTTAAAAATAGAAAAATTATATTTTACAAGATTTTGATACAAAGAATTTATTGAACAAATTAGATTTATCGTTTGAAGTCGATAAATTTTTTAGATAACTTTATCAAACTCTTTGGTGAGCTTAAATTCACCTTAGTTTTACTCTTTATTATATTCATAATTTATAGATGTTCTTTCTTAATACTACTTTTGTATTCTTAATAGCCACTTTTTCACTTAAGCAGTATGAGAATAATTACTTCGTACATTCAAGTTGTTTGTTCTACTTAATTTCACGGCGGAGCGGCCGCCACCGTGGGTACTACGTAGCGAAAATTTCGTCTGAATATAGTTTTATTTTTCTCTGAAGTAGAGTTGTTTGTCTTTTTTTTCAAAAGCTAGAAAGAGGAAGAGCACATTTTTATTGCATATGAGGTCCGGTTCAATACTTGTGCAAATTAAAAAAAGTTTACTTATTTGTACAATAAAAAAACAGTATTAATTTCGACATTTATTTTTTTAACATATTTATTATGAAAGAATGATCAAACTTATAATATCTCACGAAGATGAGACTCATTATTATATACATGTTACTCAAGTCAAGAAATTACCGGTGAAGTGCAGCATCAGGGGAGTAACATGTTGAGTATGATATGTATGGCATGTTGTATGTAAAATGCAAAGAGTATTGTGTAATGTTTATAATGTTTCTGACTCAGATTGTTGTTGTTTTTCTGTAAATTAATTGCAAGAATTTGCATAATTAAAAGTTAAATATGATGTGCTTTTAGTAATAGCTCTATTGCGTTCTTGTATATCAATTAACAAAGGACTTTTTTGCATTGTGATATGCAGAAAATAGAATAAATCTTATCAGATATTACTGAACTTTATATTATCTATTTTTAATCAGTAACTATTTATTTATATTTATTTGACCTTCCATCAGTACACAGATGAAAATGGTCTCTCCATGCATGGTCCTCTGTCTCTATCCTCTCTCCTTTTTTTTTATGTGAGAGAGAACATTGCTCTCTTTCTTTCACCTAAGATATGCTCAGAAAGTAAATGAACCATGCTAAGAGTCCTTTTGAGGTAATGTTATGACTTTAATCTTGTCAGTGCTAATCTATATTCAATAAAAAAAGATTTTAAGTTTCATATTCACCTATGGCATATCATCAATATTCTTATCCAATTGGGGACAAATGCATTTCAGATTTATCACAGTACCTATCATGTCAATTCAAAAAAAAAAAGGGAATTATCATCTATTAAGTCTTAAACATACATATATAGAACTCAATAGTACATTAACAGCACAAACCAGCGCTCCGAATTTGACAAAGAAAAAAAAACCAACTGCCTATATAAACTCAAAGACATCTCCATAACCCAAAAGAAAAACCAAAAGGAAACACAATTTCTTAGTTATTTCCCATCCATATAGTAAAATGAACAGTAAAGAATAAGTCCCCAATATATCTGAAAAATGGGAAGGGAAGAATTAAGAAACCACTGCAGTGGAGAAGCAGCGCTCTAAAAATTCCTCAACTTTAGCTGTGTATAAATGAGGGTAGCTTCTAAAATGGTCAACATGTGGAGATAACTCAAAATTATGTGAATAAACAGTTCGTCCTAGTGCTTTCTGATAAGTAATGAATTCTTCTATGTACCTAGCTGGTATGACCTTATCAGCTGAGCTGTAGAGGTATAGCTGGGGACAGTGTGGCTGGTGCTCTGAAAGAATTGATATATATTTTCTCAGCCTCCTGTTGGTAAATAAAACATAGTCAAATAGAAGGGGGGAAAGAGCACTATGTTTATGAATTTAAGGGGAAAACACACTATGTTTCATTTAAAGGAAAGAGAAAAGAAACTTTGCTAATAGCACCCAATTCTGCTCGAGAACTAACAGAAAAAATCTCTGGCATTTGACATGGTCTACAAGCAGACTCAAGTTTTAATTCATTTAGGGTTAAAAGACAAAATGGTCAACATTTAACCCATCTAGTAATGTACCCACCAAAAAGAATTTTTAGACTAGATAGATTTGAAAAATGTATCTATAATAGACAATACAGGCATAACAGAAAAAAGAAAGAATTGAAATACAAAAATCCTGTGGTCAGAAAAAAAAAAGATTATTAAAGAAAAGAAGAAATATAAGACCTCACCTGTTAACATCAGGCCACCTAAGGAGCACCTCAAAAAACTTTCTTAAAAGCGGCAATAGCACCATTTCACCCATTGAAGGTCTGGTGGCATTCTGGTACTTACTCACAAAACTGCCTTGCATTCTAGAATTATCACAGCTTTCACCAGGAGGTTTGGAAAGAGGCTTCTTTAATAGTGCAGCACAAAATCCAGCTGCCCAGACCTAGAACTAACATATGTATCATCAGATTTTTCTCAACAATGTGTATCTCTCTCTAACATATGCCAATCATCAGAGTCTTAAATTTCATATGTAGTCAGGTACTATGTGAGGTTAGAAAACTCACTCGGTGTTTACTAACAGACATATCTGTACTGAAACCAGGCAATTATAGAACAACATATGAGATATTATATTTGGTAGACAAGTATGAACAGGCAAATAAAATTTTCCTTATTTTTTCAATATAACTTGTTTGTAACTTAAAATAGAAATCAACATGCTGACCAAAATCAACATTAAGATTTAAGAATATCATAATGCTAAAGACATAGTAGTACAAACCTCGGGACTAATCTCAGCACAAGGTCCAGAATCAACAATGCAACCTCTAATCTTCCCAACTATATCCTCTCTCGACTTTAAGCTATCAAGTATTACTCCATAGCTGAAATGAAACAAAATTCAAAACTTGAGCGATCCCTCATCTTTTCTATTACTCGAGTTCATGTCCATAATAATTTAATTTATTGAATATTGGTTAGCTAACTAACTAATTTAAAGCAATGAGCATTTAGCAACTTATTTCAATTAAAAGCCTTCATTCAAATAGATGAAAAAAAGAAACAATATGATGATGAAATATAGGAGTAGATTCCAATATTTCTTTGTTTTCTCTCTCTATTCAGTGTCATGATGGACAAAACAATAGGGTTGGTTACAGGTTAAAGTCGGCAGGGCCAGTTATTGCCACACACGTCTTTCTCCCTTGAATATCTCCATATACAAAGTTCAGAATTTTGAATTTAGAAGCAACATTTATTCATGTCAATTTCCATCTATTCCCTCTGCTTCTCCATAAATATTGTAACAATCAAGAGAAACTATCCTGTATCTCTTCATTTAGTTTCACTTCCATCTGCGTATTCCTGACCATGCAATGTGTATCTAACATTTAGAAAGTTCCACACAATACTAACAGCACGTATGTAATCTACAAGAACTGAGGCATATGTATAGTTTTAAGTTGAATTTTGAAAGTGCTTCTTTCCATCTTATTTTTTTATCTAACATATCTTCAAAAACAGTTCCTATTTCCACGGAAGGAACAATTGCCATTGCATTCACAATTGTAGCTTGATTAATATTTACTAAATTAAAGTTGTTAAAAAGAAAAAGGATACATACGCGAGCCAGCCGGTATTGCTGAAGGTATGAAACATCAAGTGCCTCTCTCTGCCATCTTTCTCATTTTCAGCGCACCAATCCGCAATCTCCTTAGCCAAACTCTTCACCTTTTCTTCCAAATTGGCACCCAAATCAAGCCCCAAAGCCTCCTTAGGTGGTACGACGAACCGTACCGACTGAATCCCTCTCACATTGTACATCTCAGCATACTTCTTCAAGTGCTTCTGTTTCGCTCCGAGCCATCCAAGCAAGACGACAGTCAAAACCGAGTCTTTGTCAGAGAAAAGCGAGGCTTTGGCGTCAGACAGACTGAAACTGGGGCGATCCCATTGGATTGAGACACCTTCGAAGGAATCGAGAGAAGGGGTCAGGGATGGAGGTTCAAGCGGGGAAGAGAAGACATGCGAGACATGGGAGAAGGGAGAGGAGAAGGGACCGGGTGAAGAGGGGAAAGGAGTCGCTGATCGGAGCGAGCATTTGGTGAGAGAGAGCTTTACGAAGGGTCTAGGGTTAGGGTTTAAGAGAGGGAGGTTGCGGAGGTGGAAACCGCCGGCGGCGGAGGTGAGGAGCCGCACGGAGGCCGCCATGGCAGATGGCGAGATGGCGAGAAATGGAAGAAATTGTGATCTAACAAACACCAAGAGAGGCGTTTGTTTAATTGCTCTTATTCTAACAAATAATAGGAAAAATGTTGGGGAAATTTGATATCAAAATCAAACTCAATTTTATTATTCATATTATATAAATTATTATTCATATTAATTGTTTTACTATATAATTTATTTTTAATATTATTTTTATTATTAAATTCAAAATATCACTAATATAAATGAGAGTTGAGCAAGTAATAAAAAAAGATATTTCAAATAGTTATCAGCGTGTTTGTCATTAAAAGATAAAATAGTATTTGATTCTTCTCTAATATTTTCTCCATTTTTTTGGAATAGTAGAAAATGTTTTTTTGTATAATAATTTTGTGTTTGACAAAACTTTTTTATAGCATGCTCTTTCGATTAGATTTTTTGGGACGTTGGAATTCATTCACAATGATTAATATGATAATTTTGACAAATAATTCTTCAAATAAATTAAAAAAAACTTTAGATATATTTTTAAATTTATAGATTAATTGTATTTTAAATTTCATACAATTTAAATGTCATTTGATATTCAAATCAAAGACTATCAAAATTTTGTAAAATTTGCACCGATCTAAATTTAGAGATCTTCGATGGATTATGAAATGACATTTTAATTGCATCAAAATTTAAAATATAATCAATTTATAAGCTCAAAGATATATTTATAATTTTTTTCTATTTTTTTAAATCTTTTCAATTTATTTGAAAAATTATTGTCAAAATTATAAAGTTAACCATTGTCAATGAATTCTCAATTTTTTTTTAGATAAAAATAAAGATCAAGCCATCTGACTTTTAAATATTTATAAAAAATCTTTTATTTAAATTTCAAACCTATAATACTAAATATATTTTAGCAATCGCTTTAATGATTAATTGTTGAGTGGTTTTCAACGTAAAATAATTTGAACAATGTGCAATCAATGATTCACGCAGGTTTGAAATTGAAATCAGTTAAATTGATTTGTTCAATTCGACTTCGAAATGAATTAAAGTATATTTAATGTTAGATCGCTCATTTTTAATTCATTTTCTATCCTAATTCTCTTGTCCAGTATCTGATTTTGATTTTTATAACACTTACAACAAATAAATAGACGACCCAACACTATAATTTTTCAAATGATAGAATGATTTCAAATGATATTAGACTCAATATCTTACTTGAAATTAATACTTACCAAATAAGAGATATTATAGAATATGATCTGGAGTGCCATATGTAATCTCAAATTCGAAGTCAGTGGTCATGACCAACATGTTAGAAATCACCATTCTAGAAGCCACACAAGAGGACCACAAACTTCTTGGTCACAGTGGATCATAGTTTCCTTGAAGAGTCCATCCATCAGTGCTGGGATCTGATAATAAAAAAAAAGGCATTTGTTCAACCATCACCATCAAGCTTCATAATATTTATGATGATGATTTATCCCATCATTCACAATTCAAACCTCCTAAGCTAATCTTCATGACCCAACATTTTTTGCTAACACAACAAGTAGATAGATTTCAATCTGATCATGGCATCAGAAAAGAGCAAAATTCTGGTCATTGGTAGCACAGGTCACATTGGCAAGTTCATCGTGTCGGCAAGCGCAAGGTTAGGTCATCGCACATTTGCCATGGTAAGAGACACCGCGCCGGCTGACCCGGCCAAGTCTCAGCTGCTACAGAGCTTCACCGACTTAGGCGTCACTCTAGTTAAGGTACTTATTATTGATGGTTCAATTTTGTTAGAATTAATCATATATAATTTGCTCTTGTGATCATCAGGGAGATTTGAATGATCATGAGAGCTTGGTGAAGATGATGAAGGCTGTTGATGTGGTCATATCAGCAGTTGGTTTTGCACAGATTAAGGAACAGATTAAACTAATCTCTGCAATCAAAGAAGCTGGTACAATTAAGGTTGGTTTCCTACCACTTAATTTCCCTCTCAAATACTCAAATGAAATGCAAATTAAAATTATTTCTTATAAAATTGAAGTGTCTCTCCCTTATTTTTTTTCTTTATTTTTTTTTGAGAAAAAAGGTACTTGTAAATTTCATTGAATTAGTTAGGATGTCTAATCAAGTCATTCTCAATGCCATACATTTTCTCAATTCTCTTGACTTGAAGAGAAAATACGAGTGATACAAAATATTTGCATTTTTCACACAAGTATCTGATAAAATTGTCTTCCATAAAACTTATAACAAGCAGAGGTTCCTCCCTTCCGAGTTTGGGACCAACGTGAAACACGATCACGCGGTTGGTCCGGCCAAGAGGTCATCTGGTGTGAAAGCTCAGTTGAGGCAAATAATCAAAGATGAAGGGATTCCATACACTTTCGTAGTGTGCAATTTCTTCGCCGGATTCTTACTTCCGACCATTGGCCAGGCGCAATTGTCCGGGTTGCCCATTGACAAATACACGATTTTAGGAGATGGCAAAACAAAAGGTAGTCATTCTTGGTGTGAATCTTTGTATTTTGATAGCAATTTCCAAGAGTAAAATCATAAAAAGGAGGATAAAACTAAAGATGAATGTCTTCAAGAAAATTTAGAAACAATTTTAGGAAAATTTTAGCCCAATGGATTTGACAGACCAAGTTATAACCAGCATCTTAGGAATTTTTTTCTTTGTAAAACTGGCCTCAATCAATTGGAGATGGAAAAATGGTACTTCTACTATACTGTGTTTCTGAGAACAATAGATGTACCCAATGATGCAAAAAATATTATATAGCTTTCACTTTCAAAATTATATATATTTTTTTAATAAATTTCACTTTCAAATTAGTAAAGCAATCAAGTCATTAATAGTACATACCAACCATCAGCACAGTAAACCATAACAATGCCAAATTTGATTTTCTATTGTTATTAATTAAAATAATTTATGCATACTGTACTTCTCTTCTCTTGTAGCAATATTTGTGGAGGAGGATGACATTGGAACATACACCATCAAAGCAGTGGATGACCCAAGAACACTAAACAAAATCCTCTACATGCGACCGGCAGAGAACTGGATCTCACAAAACGAGCTTGTTGCGCTCTGGGAGAAGAAAACCGGCAAGACCTTCGAACGGGTGTATGTTCCGGAGGAGGAGGTTGTCAAGAAAATACAAGGTAATTAATTAAGGTTTATTGGTTGTAGTTACACAAAGGAACTTTGAATGAAGCTATTTTTTGTTTTTGTTTTTCTCTTAATTTTACATGTTTGAAAATTAACTGTAATTTTGCTGTTTGCAGAGTCTTCTTCCCCTCTTAACACTGTGATTGATTTCTGTTACTCTGCATATATCAAGGGCGATCACACTGGATTCGAGATCAATCCATCGATCGGTGTCGAGGCTTCTCAGCTCTATCCCGACGTCAAGTATACTACTGTGGATGAATACTTGAACAGATTTCTGTAACTAACGAGTGGTCATCAGTAACTTTTTACAGTTTGAAAGAGAATTTTTATTTATGATTGAGTGGTGGTTTGACCTTTTATTTTCATGGGAGATAGCTTCAGTTAAAACACATGCCCAAAGATTTATTGTATTTACATGTTATTTAATAAAAGGTATCAAATAATCTTAGACTTTTGTGATTTTTGTAATTAAATACTCTATATGATATAAAACAAACAAAAAGAATTGTCATCGTAAAATAAAATGTTAAGTTATCATGTCATTTGGCAACGCAAAGGCTTCTTAACCAATCTATTAAAAATTAGCAATCGTGCGGTTTGTATCTATTTTATATTTTCTATGGATAAGAAACAGAGGTATTAGTCCACTAATTTAATTAATTCTTCTTGTCATGGTAAATGGTAAAAATATATTACATAGAAAACATAAAAAAAATTCACATATCTTGGAACCATTTTTATGAGTTACCACAGTGAAAGAAAAACCAGAAAACCAGTAACTACCAGCGTAACTAATCCTTACTCCTGAAATGGGGTGAAAATTCAGTCTGACACCAGCATTTGCATCGACAAATATTTCGGAGCCGTCGGATTGCATCAAAATCTGTGATTGCTTACTCATCCAACGACTATGATCGATCCGTTTCAAATCTTTCCGGTGAACTCTGAGCAGCACACAGTCAGTATCTTTCCTGTAACGGATTTCCGATAGTGCGACGTTATTTTTCAAAGAAGCAATGGGGGCTAATACAAAAAAACACTCTTCTTGGGTACAAACATGGAGAATTACATCCATGACTACACATGATCATCATGGTTCCATGATGTCTTGGAGTCCTTAAAGTCAAGCAGCCTTGTACAATCTTTCTAATTTTCTTCTTTTTTAAGGAAAAGAAAAGCAGCCGCCTTTGTACTGGAAAATATTTTAAGAGGTATAATAATTGTACATTAATTCTGCATCTCACAAAATTTTAGATACAGATTCTCAAAATTTTAGATATGGATTTTGTAGATTAAAGATGAAACATTTAAAATTTTCAAGACTTATACTTTTCATTTCATACATATATATGAGATAAAATTATTTATGCTAACATTCAAATATATTTATGCAATATTCAAATGTGTTTATACTAATACTTCAATGTATTTGTAATATTATTTAAATGTATTTATATATGAAATAAAAATGTTCATACTAACATTTAAATGTGTTTATGTATAAAATAAGCACAACGGACCATAGTGTTACAGGCCGTAACAAACTGTCACGACCCGTGATACATATCAGACCATATTTTAATGGCCCATAACACTCATTATTAGTATTAGATCATAGGATGCAGAAGTGGGGATAACAATAATTTGTCATATTTTAATTATATCAATCAAAACCACTACAACATTATTTTCTTTAAAAAAAAAAAAGCTCCATCGATTCCAAGCAGCCAGCTCAGCCAGACTAGCGATACAGAGTTTAATCTCAGTTCATTCCCAAATCGAATTTAAGCTCTAGAGTCCATCTCTAAAGAAACTAACCATTGCAAACAATTAATCAAATGGCATCAGAAAAGAGCAAGAGCAAGATTCTAATAATTGGAGGCACCTGTTACATCGGGATGTTCGTCGTGGCGGCCAGTGTGAGGTCAGGTCATCCAGCTTTTGTACTGGTAAGAGATACTGCCCCTTCTGACCTGGCCAAGGCTCAGCTGATCCAGAGCTTCACTAACATGGGTATTACTCTAGTTAAGGTAAGTGATAAAATTATCTAGTGTTGCTGTGACTGGTACTGGTACTAGACTGGTTCTTGATAATTGGTTCGCTCTGGCAATCACTTCTGATTTTCTTTCCCATCAAAATCAGTCGTGGATTTGTATCTGATATTAAAAAAAAACTAATATATCGGGGAGATTTAAATGATCATGAGAGCTTGGTTGAGGCAATCAAGGCCGTCGATGTGGTCATATCAGCAGTTGGAGTCAGACAGGTCATGGATCAAATGAAGATTATTGCCGCGATTAAAGAAGCTGGTACAGTCAAGGTAGAATTTGGAAAAATATACTTGTTCTTCATAAAGTGCTAATTAGGTACCAAATAGTAGAAAATGTAGGTCCGTACTCGGTTTTATTTCGTTACTCGACAAATTCTCTTCATTCTTTTGTTCACTATTGGAAAAGATATTTTGAAATGGTGTATTTCTACACCTAAAACTTTAATCGGAAATGCAGAGGTTCTTTCCTTCTGAATTTGGGATGGAATTGGAATTTGACCACACAGTCGAACTGGCCAAAATATAGTTGTCATTCAATGAAAATGCTCAGATAAGGAGCACAATTAAAGCTGAAGGAATACCATACACTTTCATCGTGAACAATTTCTTTGCGGGGTACTTCCTTCCGACCATGAGCCAGCCAGGAGCATCCGGCCTGCCTACTGACAAGTACACTATTTTTGGTGATGGAAATACAAAAGGTAGCAATTTTCTTTGCCTATATATTCAGGAAACTTTTTTAAATACAATGGGCTTATTGAAGCTTTAATTGTAGCTTATGTGTTTGACAGCTTTTGCTGTCAAAAGAGAAAACTAATATATAAGTTCAACTATTGAAATGGCATAAATTTGATTAACAGATATAATTTTACAAACTTCTTCTGATAACCATGTGATATTCCTGGTGTTTTGCACAGTTAATCTTAAACATATTTCCAAGTATATGAAATGCATATTTAAAATTCAATTTTGGTTGAATTTTATTAAAAAAAAACTAAAAGTAAAACATGCACTCATTTGTTAAAGCTTTTTTCTACATATTTTTATATTAAAAAAATATATATAACCTATATGATAATTTTTATTTTAGTAATTTTTATGAATGAGGATGATATTGGCACATACACCATCAAGGCAGTTGATGACCCAAGAACTTTGAACAAAATACTTCACCTTCGACCGGCACAGAACACACTCTCACAAAACGAGCTCATTGCACTCTGGGAGAAGAAAACCGGCAAGAACTTCGAGCGGGTCTATGTTCCCGATGAGGACATTATCCAAATGATTGAAGGTAAAGACTAAAAATAATAATGAAATTAATTTCTTTAAATTCATATTCACCAATAATGTTGAGATTTTTTTTTTGTAAAATATGATCGATTTACATAAGACCAAAAATTCCCCTCCAAATGCATCCTAATTTTTTTTTAGTAATATGATAATTTGTGTATTTATCATAGAATCTTTGTTATTTCTTATACACAATATATTTTTGTAATTGCACTTTGTAGAGTCGCCGGCCCCTCTTAATGTTACGCTTGACGTATGCTATGCTGCATATGTGAAGGGCGACCACACTGAATTTGAAATCGAGCCCTCCATCGGTGTCGAAGCTTCCGAGCTCTATCCTGATGTCAAATATACTACTGTTGATGAGTATCTGAATAGATTTGTTTGATAAAAGAATGTTAAAAGCTTACAATGTGCTACTATGATCAATGAATTGTTGTTTTCCAGGGGAACTTTTGGTGATTAACAAGTATTATTGTGATTAACCTGATTTGGGTATTGGTTAGAGCCTACTATAATGTAAGGGTTTCTCTACTGGGTCCAAAATTAAAGGGTATTGATCAGAGATTTTAGATTGGGGAACAAATCTTTCTCTAATAATGAAAATAAGAAAACCATTTGTAATCTATTTATATGATATAGGTGGTCTTTATCAGCCCTTGGGTAGCATATTTAAGGCCCTTTTTGCCAGCTTTTTCAGTAGCCCATATTTATATAGTTTAACATTTTTTGCATTTTAAAAAATGGCTTCATGTTCTTCCTCAAAATAATAATAATAACAACAACAATAATAATAATAATTCTCTTTTCAGAGGTTTGTCATGTTAGATTGTGAAGGTGCTAAAGTATCTCAATAGTTTAATTGTCATGTTAAAATTCTCTTGAGAGAGATTTTAAAGTACAATTTCCGTTACTTTTTGGACTTGCAACTGGCTTTGTCGGCCGAAAATGAAAAAAAAAGTAAGAAATTGAAAGAAAAACAAGGTTAATTAGAGGGGCATTGTGCTTAAATATTTTTATATAATCCACCATTGCACAAAATATTAGATTAAGTTTAACATACCCGAAATTCGTCAAGTCAATTAATTTAACATGCTTGATGCGTTTGAGCTTGCTATATATGTAGGTTATTATGGAAGTAATCCAATGCAAAGCACACCATCGGAAAATAATTAACCTAAAGCTCAAGCACCGTATTATCTCAAAAAAAAAAAAAAATCTCAAGCACCATAAAAGCCAACTGGAATTATACATATGGTTATCTAATTAACAAGATAGAATCATTGTGCTTCTCTGGTTATCTAATTAATATCAAGAGATTCTGGCATGCTTCTCAGAACTGGACTGATTGTGGATGAGCTACCTTTCTGAATACTGAATATTTGGTTGAGCATAGAAGCTAGCCTGACTGCTGCTTGAACAATCCTTTCTTCTACGGTCGAAATGCGGGAGGTGAAATACTCATCTGCAAGAGCATAATTTCTTGTCAGATCATTTTATTTATTTTTGCTTCAGTAACGTTGCACCAGTAATGGTTGGATTATTAAATATCATCTTTTTTTTCGGTTGAAATTAAAGATGGGGTACCAAGTACCATCATTTTCTCTTTTACATGGGGAAATGATGTTCAATTGATATTTAAGTACGACTGGAATCTGGTACCAAGCCTTACCAAGCTTGTACCAAGACCTGTAAGTTTTTACCTTTCTATATACTTAATTTATGAAAGATAAAGAAAAATTACCTCCTAAAATACAGTCTCGTTGCACATCCTTGTAAGCAAATGCACATGCCAGCTCAATGCTCTCTGAAGCAAACCTGATTTTGTTTAAGAAAATTCCATTATTTATTTGTTAAAATAATTCAATATATATTAACTCCACCTTTCTTTTCTTTATCAAAGTGATATCTTACTTATTTGCGCAAGTAAATGCGTCAGTTCCGCAAGCCTCCCATTTGTGACGGTCCTGCAGAAAAATAAAACATGTCATAAAAAATATTATTTTAAATAAGAGATACTTGGAATTTTCCAATCAAAAATATTCTAAGCACTTGCCTGTGCATTAATTTCCATATAAAGTTCCTCTGCCATTGTATTCAGGTCATCATGGAAAGAATCCTTCATCTTCTTCTGTATCATATTCTCATCCCAAACCTTAAAAAAAATATTAACCAACAAATGTGAGCTCAGGTGGACTTATAGAAAGGAAAAAAAATAACTGTTCTAAAGGGATGAGAATAAGATAGGGGAAAAAAATATACAACATTGTGTATAGTCAAGATTTTTTTCTTTTTGAAAATAAGATAGGGGTAAAAGGTGTCGAGTAAAAAGCTAAAAGTACACTAACCTTGTGAAGGTTGGTCTTTACATCATACCAATTCACTGTTATGATGTTACCACCGTAATCTGCTGCAAAACCGCAATGAAGAGGCTGGTGAATATCTCCGACGAAATGAGCGAGGAACATCAATGCCTCCGTCAAATTATCTGAAATAAAACAGTACTGCATTATATTAGGAGAACAACATACTGATATCATGCATGATTTTGGGTAATATAGCAGCATTTCGGTTAGCTACTTCTAGATAGTTAATTTGTACTATATTACAGTGAGTCCGTGATACTGGTATTAATCTGATCTCAGTTATTGCAGATGCATTCATTTCAATATTTATCTGTTATTTTGCTCAACAAATTGGAACCTTTTAGAAGAATTAACTGTACTGTTATTCGTCTGATCTCATATTTGTTTCCAGAGAGTTTTGTTAAAAACTCTGTATTGTACAATTATGATGAGGAGAGTATTGGCTGGCATGAAATGTTGCATATATCATGATGAGTTAAACCCTTAGAATAAAAGAACACAAAAATATTAATGATTAACGCTAAAGATCAGAATCTTACAAGTTGGTGACTGTTGGTATGTTTGGAGCTGCTCGGTATAGTTCTTGATTGCGGCAACAACGCAGAAATCTTGTTGTCCATTGGCATGGCAATCCCCTTATATGTATGCACAAATAGTAGTAATTAAAATCATTGTTTATTAGAACTGAAATTATCATTGACTGTTTTTGTTGAATGCATCAATAGTTCACAGAGATTTATCATTGACTGTTTTTGTTAAATGCATATAAACTTCCAGTTAAGATAATTCTGGTTTTTAAATCCATGGTGGTAAGCCAAAGAAAATAAAATCGAGATGACATGATTAATTAGGCAACCTGCATCGTCATCAAAGTGTAATCTCAAGCCTTCTCCATATCTTTAATAAATGATTACGGCCAAAATAAAAATAGTAATAATGAAAAGAAATAACGACATAATCTTTTCATTTTTCAATCATTGAAAATCTTACTATTGTAGTCATAGTTGCAAACCCCCGGTGTATTAACGAAATGAAGCACCGACGACCACCTGTATTGCTTTCGCACCTCGTCGGGCCATGAACATACCGATGCGAGATCCGGTGCATCCTTTGGTAACAGCTCACGCACAGCTTTGGTTGCATTGCTTGTGAGATAGCTCTGAGATAAATTTTATGGGAAAAAGGGAATTGTTTTATTCATCTCTTAATTGCAACTACAATGCTAGATAAAAATATGATGCTATGGAAAGTAATAAAGCTCAAATTTTCATGGTATTTTCATGCACTCTCTAGATGCTGCATGCAATTATTTTGTATTTGGTACAAATTAAGCTTCAATATCTTATTATGTTATGATCATAAACAACTTTCCATGATCCATTGGGCAAGTGCCAAGTGATGATAGGTAGGGGAAAAAAAAAGTAGTAAGTTTCCTCTGCTCAAGATAGGAAGGTAATATATATTAATATATAAGTGGGATACATGTATCAAACTGGCATGTCCTAATATCCAATGGATCTTATCAAAATCTAGAAAGTTAATTATTTAAATTAACAGAAAATATTGAACTGCTAATTGGTTTAGATAAAAAAATTAAAAATATTAAAATAGTACAAACTCTAAGGATAAGGGGGACAAACCTTACAAAATATTATACTATTACAACATTTTATTTTTTTTATTGTTTCTCAGAGCAGGAGTCCTTTGTCCCCTTCACTGAGCACAAGTACTAATAAGACCCTACAAAAAAAAAAGGAAAAAAGAAAACTTTTAGAAAAGCACCTGAGCAATTTTGCAAACCATGTAATGGCCTTCGGGACCCCAGCCATTGGAGGTCGGAGCACTCGCTAACACACACACAAACACACCAACGAGGATTGTGAAACCCATCTCCATGCTAGCTCCTCCTCTCAGTTTATCTCTCTTCTTCCAGTCTTCCTTGCTAACTTAGTTTGCTTATTTTTTTGTCAAGGATGCCTCTTATATATATATTGGCATAGGGAATTGCTTTGTTATCGGGTCAGGAAACTGGATCCGCTCAGTGGGATAAAGATATATGTGTAGCGAGTCATATAATATGCAACTTCCAAGTTGCATGTTGCATGTGGCATTTAATTATTGTACGATTTTCAAGAACCAAAAAGAGGATCAATAGATAGAATTGTCTCAATCAACTACCAAGGATCGAATGCTCGAATTGCTTCCCAAAAAAGGGAGAGAGGGACGAGCATGATAGATTGATAGGTTCCAAATTATTTACGAGACTATGAGAACATGTGTTACACGGGCTGCACTCAGATTTCGCGTATTTGTTTTTTGGTTTTTTCTTTTTTTAGTAGAAGGTCCCTATTTATATTGTATAAAAAAGATTTTAGAAATAATAAAAGTTGAAACGAATTCAAATGAATAAAATAGAAGGGAAATTTGTTTTTGATCCTTCAACTTTTATGTTTGGTTGAACTGAATACTTAAGGCAAAATAAGGAGGCATATCATATCTAAGTTGAAATGGATATATCTCTACATATCATTTTAGCAAATTAATTAATCCGATAATTAATGCGTCTGAATTGATTAGTGTGCTGAAACAGAGTAACCAAGTTGATGAACTTATAAATAAATACACACCTTGGGGAATGTAATTAAAGTGCTGATAAAATCAACTTGCCAAATGATTAAAATAAGGCCCGAGCATTGATATATTATAAATATTACAATATTTTTTTAGAAATTCGGATAGTAATCAAATCAAAACAAAATAAATCAAATTAGAATAAAATTATCCGGATCGCGAAACGCTGTCTTTAAACGTATTCTGTCTATATCGCACAGACAAAAACTACAATTAGAATTATCCGGAATTGTTGCTTCTTAGAACACCATCATAGAACACCATCATAGAAATAACTGATGATGATGACTCTTTAATATCCAACAGTAGAATTATTATCGATTTAATTGGATTGTAACCAATCAGAAAAGTGTGTGTAAAGGTCCCTGACACTAAGGTCACTGATCCAATATTAATACTTAATTAAGAATTAAAAAGGGAAATATATCTTAGAAGAGAGAGAGAGTGCCCGAGGAGCAAAGGCGCCTCTTCAGAAAAATAAATAATTTTTAGTTTAGATCCCATACTATTTAAATATTATGAATTGGTATATAAGTATATATTTTAAATGATAAACAAATGAAAATAATAGCATACAAATTTAAATAGAAATTTTGAGTTTTCGAATTAATATTTCAACAATAAATTTATACTATTGTTGAAGAACCGATGTATAATATAGTTCAATATAATTATATAATATCCATGCAGCGCAGGGGATCTGATTCCCGGTGCTCAGTGTTCACATAAATGTTCCTATCAGTATCAGGGCTAGTAAGAAACTACAAAAGTGCCGTATCATGTCTGTACGTATTTTAATATATATCATACCGTGCTGTATTTTTTTATAATAGCATTAAGAACAATATTTCTAACAGTACGACATGTCTTAGCACACCGTATGTACACGTGTTTGAATTTATTTTAATCTTTTTAATTAAATTTCTATTTTTAATTGTTAAAAAATATTTAGAAAGTCGAAAAAAATAAAAAAAAATATCAGAAAAAAATATGAAATATTTCACAGAATAGAGGAAATTTTTTTTCTAATAATATATTTTTTAAAATGTATTATAATAATTATTTTTTAAAATTTCATAGACGTGTGTAGACGTGTCACGTACCGGCTAGACACTTGAACGTGCCATGCTCAGTGTGTTTATCGCTTAACACAGTACTTATAAGGACACAACACATAATACGTCAAGTACGATACATCTAAACACGCGTGTCGTATTTTGACCGTATCCGAACACGTACTATCCATATCGTGCTCACATATCACGTGCTTCTAATACACTAAGCACATAATCGTTTGATATACTTTGTTGCTTCCTATCATCGGACGGCTACAAAATTGGTCGTACATCAATGCAACTTTTAATTTCAGCCAATCAGTTCAGGAAGTTCCATTGATGTTCTCTCTCAACTGTTCTCGAGTACTTATTAATTTAAGAGATTAATAAGAGGAGGAATCACGTGATACATCTGAATTATATAATTTTTATTCCATATTTCAGGTTTAATTTTTATTCCTGATCTTAACTTGTACCCTCCACTTTCTCTCTCTTTTTCTTTTTCCTCTTTTCCCACCCCATGAACCCATTAATTGGAGAGTCCATGCACCTCTAATATGTTGACACATGTACAACTTCAAAATCTAATGACATATAAGTTGAAAAAAAGAGAGAACATGGAATGATTCTTCTCCCACTTTTCGTCAATAACTTTTTTTTGCCATATTGAGAATAAAAAAATGACGAATTCAGAAAATAAATAAAATGGACACAATAACTTATCATATCAATATCATAATTATTTGGATGGTAAATTCGCATGCCTAAATCAAAAGTTTTTTCATTTTCTGTTACTCTACTGGCCGTTTTGACTATACTGAGCTATAAAGTAAAGCAATTTGGGCCTCAAATTCTCTCAAGTACAGATATATACTCTACTAGTACATATCAAGCTCAGGCACACTTTTATTTCAGACTATAATTGTGCAACTCTAATAAGAAAAGCCTAATGCATGATAATTGTGCCCTTATTTAGGTCCACCCATGCATGTCAACACAAATATGATTTAGACAAATGATACATATTTGTTATAAGTATGTCATGTAGGGGAGCTGATGCATTAAGCGTGTCACAACACAATACAATTAAGTGTCAATCACACATATATGACATATCTAGGAATTCTAATTCAAAAAAAAACATATGTAGTCACTTGAGTTTTCTTTATTGGTTTATCCGATTTATTTCAATTGTTTTGTTTTTCCTTTTTACTGTTGCAATAGTTTCAAAGAAAAAATATATATTTAAGTTCGAATAGTTTAAAGTTACGAGTTGTGGTACATTTTTTTTCAATTTTTCTTCGAAAATTTCTCAAAATTTTCAATTGTATTTGGTTTAATCATTCGAAGTTTGAGGGGAAAAAACACACATCTTGGTACGTGCCATGTATATGCATAAACAATGACGTATTAATCAGAGGCAGAGCTTTGAAGGGGCCAGACTGAGTTGTGCCCCCCCCCCCCCCCCCCCCCCCTGATTTTAAGTAAGTTGAACATCTCTTCAGTTTTTATCTATCAGGCTAAGATTGATCCCCCTGATCCATGAATTTTATTTCTTTTACAGACAAACCCACTGACTCAAGCTGCTAGGCACCACCTGGCCTTTTTAATTAAATTGTTCCCTCAATTCCTTTACATCCTTCCTCCTTTTTGCATTTCATTTTTTTCTCCGAACCGCGAATTTCTTCAATCTCCAACGATTCGCTCCAATACACAGCTGCTCAACTTCTCAAGGAGAACTTGTAAGTGCTTTCAACTTTATTGCTTGCTATCGTCTATCTAGACTGCTATTGGCATGCTGCCCCTAGTGGCTCAGATATCAATTTCTCATTAAATTGGATTAATGAAATTTAATTTTAGTGCTTTCAACTGTAGTCAATCAGTTTAATCAAGGAATGCACAGTTTTAGGCTTGGACCAGTTTAATAAAATTCAATTTTATCCCTAAATTTTTTCAATTTTAGGCTCCAGTGTCGCATAATGAATCGCTTTAGTTTTGAATATATTTTAGAATTATACTTTAATGATTGATATGCAAACACTTCTAAATTTCAATATAGGTACTAATGATCAAGGAGAAAATCATTCACACATTTTTTAAGAGAAAAAGAGATGAAGTAGTGAATAAAAATGACAATTCTACATCAGGTCCTATTGAAGATTTTCCACCACCTCGTGTACTAGTAGGTCAGTTGGAAGGACAAAACCAAGGTATTGAACCTCAACCTATGATATTTCGAGGTATTGAGTTTTTGGAGTGGGATCCTGAATTGCACCCACAAATTTGGAAATACCTGGTTAATCAAAAATTGGGTCTTATTTAAAATTTATTGAAGAAATACAAGCCTTTTGGACCGAAAGGGCACCGACGATGTTTTTAGTAGAATTGGTTCAAGCTTTTTCCTTCATGGTTAGAATACTCAATGAGCAGGAGTAGTGCATATTGTTTATTTTGCTTTCTATTCAATAGCAATTTGAACAAATAAGCAGGCTCAGATGTGTTCATGGTATAAGGCTTTGAAAGTTGGAAGAAAGTCAATGATGGGAAAAGTGTGCATTTCTAACTCATATAGGGTTTAATCTTTGTTCTCAACACAACAATGCAATGAATACATGCTAGACTTTATTGAATCAGTTTGGACATATAAAAAATATCATAGAAGTGTAGAATAGGTAAGAAAAAGAAAGAAACTGTTTGCGGTTGAAAACATCGATTGCATCTGTTAGGGGGCTCACATTTCAGGCTTGTGTTTTTAGAGGTCATGATAAAACACCCCAATCAAGAGACTAAGGAAACTTTCTTCAGATGATAAAAGTTTTAACAAAGTTCATTCCTGAAATTAAAAAGGTCGTATTGGAGAATGCTCCTTATAGTTTGACATACACATCACCTGACATTCAAAAGGAGATCTTGAGTATTTATGCAAGCAAAGTAAGGAAGTATATTCGTGATGCAATTGGAGATTTCAAGTTCTCTATTATTGTGGATGAGACGTGTGATGTTGCTAAAAGAGAGCAAATGGCTCTAGTTTTTAGATTTGTAGAGTGTTTTTTCGACTTGATCCATGTGCAAAGCACTAAAGCTTTGACATTGAAGGAGGAATTATGCACTGTTTTATTCAATTATTCGTTCGATATCCAGAACCTTCGCAGTCAAGGATATGACAGTGGTAGTAACATGAGGGGAGAATTGAATGTCTTGCAAGCTCTCTTTCTTAAGGGGTGACCTTATATCTATTATGTACATTGTTATGCGCACCGTTTGCAGCTTGCATTAGTTGCTGCTTCAAAGCATGTGGTTCCTATCTGTCAGTTTTTTCAAAAGTATAACTTTATTGTCAACACCGTTGACTCCTCATCAAAACGCCATGATGAACACCATAATGTGCAACTGGTAGAGCTTGCACACATGCTATCAATTGATGAGCTTGATACAGGTCAGGGAGCAAATCAAATCCGCATATTGAAATAGCCTGGAGACACTAGGTGGGTTCTCACTTGGGTTATGTATCTAGCCTGATTGATATGTTTAATGTAATAAGCTCAATTCTTCAAAATATTGATGCAGATGTATCAGCTGGTTTAATTTGTGCTGATGAAGATACCGCTTTCAACCATTTATCCTCTTTTGAGTTTGTGTTTATTATGTGCTTGATGAGAGAAATATTGAAGATTGCTGAAATGTTTGGTAAATATGCTATTCTGTTAGTGTCATCTACTAAGGAGCTTCTTCAGAAAATGAGATCAAATGTTTGGGAAGGTTTTCTTGCCAAGGTTGTAAAATTTTGTGTGACTCATAGAGTTGATGTTCCGAACATGGAGGAGACTTACATTCTACGTGGTGGGCATGCTCAGCATCAACCTCACCGTTTTACCAATGAGCGTTATTATTGAGTAAATATATTTCTAGTAATAATTGACACACAACTACAAGAGTTGAATCACAAATTTGGTGAGAAGATTATGGAACTTTTATTTCTGAGTGTTACATTAGTCTCAAGAAATGGTTTTAGATCTTTTAATGCCAATGACATCTATTGACCAGTGAAAAAATACTATCCTGAAGATTTTACTCAACAAGAGAGATTGGGATTGGAGCAGTAATTGAATTACTTCGTTATAGACATCTCCAGTAATGAAGATTTAAAAAAGGCAACGACTCTAACTGACTTGTCAATGTCTTGTAAACACAAGAAGACATACCATCTACAATTTGATCGATAGATTGCTTCGTTTACTTGTCACTCTCCCTATTTCCACAGTTAGTGTGAAACATGTATTTTTTGCTTTGAAGATTATTAAGACAAGATTGCGCAATAAGATGAAAGATTATTTTATTGCCAATAACTTATTAGTAATTATAGAAGGTGAAATTGTTGAAAAATATAGTTATAATGATATAACCATAGATTTTAAGAACTTGAAAAGGAGAAGAGCAGATTTATAGATTGCAACTGTGTTATTGTATATTTAGTTAAGTACTTTGAAATGATATTTTGTATGTACGTAAGTTTTTGGATCATGAATTAATACTACAATGTAATTGTTCTATGAGATGAAATTTTAAATATAAATATTTCTTTATAATTACATGATAAATATTACAATTTGAAAAAAAAAAATTAAAATGCCCTTCTCCCTTCTAATAGTTTGTTGAAGCTCCACCACTAGTGTTAACATATACCTTACTATTACAAGAGACATATCTTACACTCCACGATAAAAATTATTATATGACATAACTAAGTCATAGCATGTACTTGCATTAAACGACATTAAACGAGGTGATCCTACCATAATTAATTCAGTGTTAAGTTCAATGATTCTATCCATACAATGGACTCGGAGGACGTCCCTGTAGGGGACTGATCTGACAACCCCATTTACTTAACCAATTTACAAAGCCCTTGTGAGTAGCCCATTTAAGGCCTTTTTTGTCAAACTTTTTCACTAGCTCATTTAATTAGTTCTACATTACTTTTTTGGCATTTTTTAATACAATCAATGCGCAAGTCTAATTTGTTGAATAATTTCTCGGTCCATACGTTTAAAAGTTAAATGAGCCAACAATTAAGTAAACATCAACACAGAAACCCACATATTTAAGCATCAGAAATATCCAATTAATAACAAACTTGAAAGCTAGAGATACATCCAAATCTCAAACTTTAATTGAAACCCTGGATCAACACCACTTTTATTTTAGTATATATTATCTTACTATTACACATGCGACAGAAATTAATTGTCCAAATTAAAAACATACCACTGGTACACAGTATTGACAGGACTCATGACATGATCACTATGGAATCCCGAACCTGAAACACCCATGGATCTTATTTTCTCCACACATAACATAATATAATAGCTTCTCGCTCTCTGCTCAGCAGCGCGGCAACGGAACATTGCACTGAGAGGCCACACGGTGGCTGTTGCTGCCGGAAACATACCCTGCATAGAATGGGTTTTGTGCGTACTGGCAGAAGCAAGGCTGCTGCATCCTGAGCGCGGAGCAACACTCAGGAGTTGTGGCACTACCGTACAAGATTGGACCCGCACACGGGCTTAGCTGCGTTACATCACATGTTACTGCATTGACGGATGGAGGAGACTGCAGGGCGAAGCAAACGAGAGCGAAGATGGAGAGGAGCGTGATGGCCTTCATCTTAGTCCTGAAAGATGGAGTGTGTGTTGATATGTGTGTGTGTGTGTGTGTGTGTGAGAGAGAGAGAGAGATATGAGAAATAATTGTACGAGGAGGTTTATTTATAGAGGAATGTTAATGATATCTCAAATAAAATCCTTCATATTTTATTTATTTCAATTATTTTCACCATTTATACCTACTCCTTTAGGTACCTAATTACACCCGTCATAATTACTTGATATATTGTGCAAGACTAGACTACACATTAATTAATTAACACTTCACAATTAATACAAGATGTGCATATACTGTAAACTTAATTTCTGATGTTTAATTAAGTTCAATTTATTCTGTGTGCAACACCTATGGACTACCGTATTTTAGTAACCTATATACATGGTATTATATCCAATACCCATGCTATGTCCATGCATCTTATATGATACATATCATAGTACAAAGTTTGGCAGAGGTGAGTTGTGGCTGCACATGCTTGCTTGCCATCAACACCGACACTTGTGCTTGACTTCACAGTGCTACATTAATTGAAACGATCTCTCTTGCAAGATTATTGATTGGGACAGGTCAGGAGAATGGGTCTGACTCAACAGATCGTAATAGGTTGATATACAGATTCATCCACCCACCCCATTTAATTAATTTGATCGTATGCAATGGAAATGATTAATGATCTCAAACAAATATCTAACATTTTCCTTTTTTTTTTAAATTGAATTTTTGTTTGACTATTAACATCTTACTAGTGTCTGTTTTAAGTTGACTGCTTGATCATGAGTAGTTTGTTGGAAATTAAATTTAACTAGCAAGCATTTGCGCTCTGCTGTGATGTATTTGTATATAATATAATATTTATAATACATATAATCAAAAAATATTATTCAAATTAAGAGTTAAAATTATAAATATGTTCTTAACTACTTTGATAGTGATATATCAAATTTAAGTTAATTTGAAATTTCTCTAAGATTTCATCAAACAATATAATTTTTTTAATTATAAAGTTTTAATGGCTTTATGATGAATGACTAATCAAATTTTAAATCGACTAAAATTTGATACATGACCTAACTAAATAATTACGTACACATCTACAAATATTTTTTTAACATGAATAATGTTTCTCATATATATACTGTCAAATAGATATATCATAAAAATTAAATATACATTAGAATTATTCATTTTATATATATAGGAAAACCATGAAGAGATAAATAAGAGATAAAACGAAAATAATAAAACATTGAGAAAAATATTTCAAACCTAATAAGATAAAAAAAATGCTAACTTTTCAGAGTAAAAACTAAAAAAATAACAACAAAATTAAAAAGGAAGATGAAAGAGAATGTATAATTTTTAATTTCTAAAGAGTACTCTAATTAGTCAGAAGATTAAATAGACATTAAATAACGAAAAAATTTCATGCTCATAAGTTCGAATGAGAAGAAAATAATGTATTTTTATATTGATATACAAAGAGAACAAAGAAAAAAAAATCATTTATAATAAGACACAACAATAATTCAACTTCAAATAAGTGAGATGACACAGAGACTCTAATAAAAAATATAATAATCATGACAACATATTAGTCAACATACAGTGTAGAAATTGTAGAAACTATAATGTCCAATTTGAACAATTGAAAATAAAAATGTTCAAACAACTTAAAAAAAAATTTGTTCAAACAAATACATAAACTACAATTTTCGGGCCATCCCTAATATTTATATTATTTTATTATAAATAATTGTAAAAAAAAATATTGTTCAAATAACTATAAAAACTATAGTCGTGAACAAATCTCAGGTCCCATACTTGATTTCAGAGAAAATTTCTGGTCTTATCTGCTGGCATTTATGCCACTGCTTCTACCGTCCTCTATTTTGGCCGGGTCAAATGTTTCAGTGATTATACGACAAGGTGTCCGAATCATTCCCCAATATTTATATAAACAAGCAACTGTAAAAAAAAACACTGTTTATTAACTATAGAAACTATAGTCCGAAACCTCCTCCAATATTTATATTATTATACTATAAAAAATTATTAAAAAATACTGTTTAAATAATTGTAGAAACTATAGAATCTGAATCATTCCTCGGCATTTATACAAACAAATAACTACAAAAACAAAGAAAACACTGTTTATTCAACTGTAAAAACTATAGTATTTTCGATGATCCCCTAACCTTTATATTATTATAGAGTTTAGTGGTGAAAAGCGTTGAAAACTATGAGAAAATGAAATTTAAAATTTTGAATTCTTCAGAGGTCAGAAACTGAGCAAAATAATGGCGCATTTTTTGTAGGTGAAAATGTTTGCCATTTTGAGAGACTAAAATATGAATTTGAAGCTCTCATATCTGCTTTGGATGGCAAAAGTAAATTACAAAATTTGAAAGTCTAAACTCGATTCATCAATTAAATAATCCGAATAGCTCGACTCATTAGCAGCTCGATCCTAATTCGATCAAGCTAATTACAAATTATTTTTGAGCCGATCTGAAACAAGGCACGAGCTAGGAGTTCTTCTTGTAGCCTTTAATATGTAGGGATTTGTTTCATGTTAAAAATCAGCACCGATTTAATTTATTTGAAAACTTGTACAAGTGCCAACCCAATTCGGAATCAATGGAGAATTAGTCAGAAGCTTTTCAAGTCTTTACTATAATACTCTTATCGACCTCCTTAATCTAATTAAAGAAAACAAAGGAAAAGTATGGAAAAAAGCTAGATGGATCTTGCACTGACATTTGGAAGCTATAAATATGTATATATATATATGGTATGGCATGTATAGGATCTCATCAAGTCACAAACCAGTTCTCTCTTAAGACAAAGATGTAGGAGCTAAGTGTTAAGATGTTTATAGTATGTTTAGTAGTTAATTAGTGCATATGTTAAAGTTGTAGGGTTTGATATGGCCATGGGTGTTTGTGTGATATTTTGTAATGTTAGTTTAAGTATTTATATAATAATGATATATTTTGTTAAGTCGACATTGTCATACTCATCAAATTCAAAATACCAAATTTTCCATTAAAAACATCAAAATTGTTTATTTCCTCCATTGGAAAATAGATAATCTTTCTCATTTCCCCTTTCTTCATTTGATTTGAAACTTATGTTTACTTGTTTAATTATTCTTATATTAGAAGGTAGAGGACTATTTACCCTTCTCTTCACATGGACTTGCTTTTCTTCTTTAAACCATGGTAGAGAAAGCAATATCGTTCTGCTAGTAAACTCCAATTTCATGTGTTTAAAGTTCTTACGATTTTTCACTGAAAACAGTTGGGAATGAAACCATAGCAATGCAATGGTTTAATTACTTACGGATGCAAGACATGGTTCTAGCTACAAACATATTAAGTTTGCATAAAGAAATGTTTCTAGCTGTTAATTAACTCTTAATTAATTACTCAGGTATGAATATTGCTATTGGCAGTAAATTGAATATTGTAAAAGGTTTGATGGAAACAGGAACTATTAAGATATAGACGTAATCCTTGCAAACAATACAACATTATATTTAGAAATAATTTATATATTTTCAAAATTCAAGAATGATACCTTTTATATACCGGCCCAAAGAGAGCCCATATGCATCTCCATATATTCTGATAAGGGTTAAATTGGGCTACTCTAATTAATACACCATTCATGCACAACTAAAAGGCACCTTTTCAAATTGGGCTGCTATTCACTCATCAGTATGTAGAAAATCTTTCTCGTTCCTTTAGCGTGGGGCCCACCTGTCGGTGAAATGATGATTGGGTCATATCTGCTCAACCTGCCCCCAAGTCTGATTTCTCTGATATTCTGATAAAATCATAAAATCATCTTGCGATCTGCTAATTAATTAACTTCCCTCTGGCAGATCAAAAATAGTGTGTGACAATTCACATCTGAGGAGTACTGTACTGCACAACATACGGACGAATGAATTATAAAGATTTTTTTTTAAGATTTGTTTTGTACGATATCTTGATACGATCAGACAGATGGCGCACTGAGAATACAAATCCACAAATTAGGTCACCTCATGCTCTCTGGTATTTGATGTAGTGTTTTCATTTATATTTTGCGCCTTGCTCAGCAGTTCAACATTAGATGTTGCACACTCTTTCTGATAAAGTTGCATTCAAGATATTAATTCTCAGTACCTTTTAGACATATAATTAAATATACAGCCCCAAATGTTACCTACTAAATATATTTAGAAAAAGAGTTATTATCAACATGGTCATTGATTTTTCTAAAGTTTTATGTTGTCTTAAAATTGTTCAACTGAAATGAGTGAAACAAAATAAAAAATAAAAAGGAAAAAAAAAGCAATCTTTTTCTATTCCTACCCGAGATTCAAACGCATTAATCTAATGGAGTAGATGAATTTTCCACTGTTAAAACAAATCTAAGCACATTTTTTTGAATTTCCTTTTGGCCAGACATACATAACAGGCAAAGCAAGACTTTTGTGATGGGAATTAATTACTGTAATAATTTCCTGAATGTCACATAAATGGATCTGACACTTATATGCTTTAATTTTAGGGGAAGTGTTGTACTTACCTACTTTTCAAGATTTGAAAAGAATAATTACATAAGAAAATTGCTCAGAAAATTAAGAGGATTCTATCATTAAATTGAAAAGAAATCTAAAATGAGAAATGAAATTTATTCACTGGGATGTCATCTAAATATAAAATTTGTGGCAGCAGAATCAAGACATGAAATCATATTTCAAATTAAGGTTTGTTTTGGTTAAATCCAATATAATTTACATAAATCTTCCTCGCTCTAGACCTATTCAATTGATAGAAAGAAAAAGAAGTTTCCTATCGCTAAACCTATTCTAGTTTCACATAAAAATTTCATTCCAAACCCTATACTTTGATGAAATAACATCCTTACCCTTGTTTGAGTAATATTGATTTATAAAAAAAATGGTTACATTTTAATTTTAAAGAAGGTAAAAGATTTCTTAAGAAAAAAATAAGTATAGGGTCTGAAATGAAATTTACATTCATCCAACTGTTGCAAAAACCCATTTTCTGTACTCTCTAGTTTCTACACCCAAATCAAAAAAAACAAAAATCCACAAAAAAAAAGAAGAAAATAGAAGAATAAAACAATCTCCCGGTTACTTCATGTCTATTCCTCTCATTGGTAAGGGAGCAGGAGTTGGTACCAGTACTTCTTCTACAGGAGATTTCAGTACCGGTATTGTTGCATTTGTTCTATTTGTTGCTTGAGCATTCTCAGTTATGGTACTCATCATTCTCCTTGATTTTATTTCGTTGACTTCATCAGTAATCAAATCTTGGTAAATATAAGAAAAAGGTGGAAATAATGGATTAATGTTAATTCAAGATAAGTGGTATCAGAAGATATATAGCGAAAGGTACAGGAATTTAGTGTTTAATGACTTCTTTTAATTGTGAAATCAGTAACTTGTAATCACCACACTCAAAAGATTTCTCCTTTTTGCTACATTTGTTTCATTTTTGTTCTATGGAAGTCATATATTTCAAGGTCTCCACAAGTTCAACAATTTCTCTATGGTTTTCAATTGCAAAATGTAAGGTGAAATTTTCTCAAACAGAGATGCCATTCAAAAAAGAAAAAAAAAGGGGGGGGGGGGGGGGGGGGGGTTATTTTCATAACCAGACAAAGCTTTTTTTTATGACCAACCAACCATTATCATTAAACAAAATAGAAGTTTAGCAAACAATTAACATATCCAGACAGCATTAATAATGCAATTCAAAATGCAAATCAAACTTCTAGCTAGTCGAAATAAATAGGGATTTCTTTCTTTCCTTTAGAAGAAATAAAAAAAAAAAAAGGTTGATGTTACTAAGATAAAAAAAACAGTACATACCTTGTGATGCACCATTATTAGAGTTTGCATTAGCTGACATGAAGATGAGTGTAGGTGTAATGATAGTGATCAAGGTCCAACAAACAAAAATCAACACATAAGCTCTTGGTGGCATTTCTTTTGTTTCTCTCAATCAAGACGAGGTGGTGGGGAACATGGAGAGAGAGAGAGAGAGAGACTTGAGGAATGAATGACTGAATTTTGTTGCAATGGTGGAGAGGAGCAAGAGAGATGAGGTTGTGTTATGGGAATTAAATTAAAATATAAGAGAATTTTCTATATAGCATCCCCAATTTGTACACCTATAGAATGCCTTGTTAAGTGATATTTTAAGTACACCTATTTATAGATGATTTTTTTTTTAATTGTCATGATTTTCGTTTGAGATTGTTCAAATTGAAATAATTAAAAGTCAATATATTTGAGATGTATAAATATATATAAGAATTTTGGTTCAATCTAAAATTGATTCATTGTTCAAAAGAAAAAAAAATTTAAGCTAAAACATTGATAATTTGTAATATCTTGATGAATTATTAAAAGATTTTCGAATTTGATAAAAAAAAACTCATATGCTTCCGTATCGAATTGATAAAAAAAGACATCTAAAATTTTAATTTTCTAAAATAAAATATTTCCAAATACACAATGAAAATGGTTGGACAGTAGAATTACCATTTTTTTTAAAACATACTATGAATAAATTATCTTAATTATTTTAAGTAGTTGTTAATGAAATTTTAGTTTGATTTGAGACATGAAAAGCTCATAATTAGCTAAAAGTCACTTCAAACGTGCAATCACGTAAATAGTTTATTTTATTGAATTAATTAATTTTTTTGGCATAAAGACTAATTAAATCTAAGATGAATAGTTTTTAGTTTTTTAGTTCCTTTATTTGAAGTATATAATTAGTCCTTGCACATATTAAATAAAAAGCATAAATAAACATGTAAATTGTTTTTTTTTAATTAGTGGTTTAAACATATCAAAAACAACTATCTAGGCAATTCTTTTTATTTTGCATATTTTTCTAGTTAAGGAGATGATGGTATATTATATGGTAGACAGTTAATGGTCACAAAATTTCAAATATTGTGCATACAATATAATATTAGTATCAGCAAATAATCATAGGGTCTAACTAATAGCTCATTAAAAAACCAGTGCTTGAATAATTAATTAATTTATTTATTTATTTATAACGCAATAAAATACATTGCATTATTGGGATCTGGTTTGATTTGCTAATGACATAGAAACATGCGAGGTCAGATGAAACACTATAAAGGAGTTCTCCTGTGTAGCGAATTCCTGACACCTACATTTTGTATTTTTTATAATTTTCAATTTTAAATTGTTTCAAGTTCAGTGTGCTGTTGACTTGCCACACGGAGTGGTGTAGAGTTGATGGCACAGAAAATCTGAACAATAAAGAAGTGACCTTCCTACAGCCCACGTTTTAGCTTTTTTTTTTTTTTTTAAAGTCATCTCATAAAAATTTCAATTTTTATTAATTAGGGGATCTGAGCCGTTGGATGATTAAAATTGTTTAGTTGGCACTTGGCAAAGATTCTGTTTATAACGTGAGGAATTTATGGTTTTTTTTTTATTTTTTGAACATGTTGTTGAAGAGAAAAAACCAAACTGTAAATAAAGCTGGGTTTGTAATTTTTTTTAATTGAATCTGGTTTGGTTGTTAATTTTCGACTTTGTAATTCAATTAATTTTCTTGATGGAGCTAAAATTGAGGAGAAACAACTCAAGTTTTTCAATGATTTTTCTATGTTAAACATCCCAGTCATCTATTCCTAATTTCCTATATTATGTTGTTTGCAGTATAAAAAAAGGAGAAAAAAAATCAGATATATACCCCTCAAAAATTATTTAACATAGTGATAATAGATCTCATCTTTCTATAGAGAAACACACGTTTTAAGTCCCATAAAAAATATTTGAAAAAAAAATAAATATTGAGACTAATGAAAGCCCTTATTTCAATAAAAAAAAAGCATAAGAAATCAATTATAGTATCTTTAACAAAAAAAAAATTGTTACATTTTTAAGCTGTGATTATGGAATGTGTAAATTGAGATCATTTGATTAAAAAGAGAAAAAAAAAAGATTCAAAACTGATACTTTCAACTTAGATAATACATAATAGTATCTGATCAGATAAAATATTATACCAATAATAGTCTAGAATTCACACTCCAACTAACAATTGACGTATGTACATAGCAGGTTGTTTCTGGATCAGAACTGATTGGATTGGCTGAATTATTTAGTTGCCTAACTAGGGGATAAAATATTATTTGACATCAGATAAACTAAGGGAAAAAATCAGAAAAAATATATATATAATCAATTATATTTTTTGCAAAAATCTTGTAGGCTTTTTTCTAGGCAAAATTTGTAATGAACCATGTATATGATGAAATATGAAAGAAATTTCATGGACAATAATTAGCAACGCTCTTTATAAAATTAATTAATTAATTACCTAAAAAGCTCATTGGGGTGGAAGCTCAACTTACGTTTGAGATTTGAGTTTACTTGATAGTATTTTTCTCTAAAAGAAAAAAAAAGGAGATAATTAAAAAAGGCAAAATGCCAAAATTGATAAGTGATACCTAGTAACCGCTAATTAGTTTTCCAAAATCCAGAGAGTCATATAAATATAATGGCCAACCATAGTATGTACTATGTACCATAAAAATACAAGAGATGATTGATTATCACACCATCACAAAAGGCATATTATTCGGTCCTTACAATAGTTCTCACATTTGGCATATCTCAAGTCTTTTCGTAGCGTCTATTGTACAACTTTATTACTATTATTATTATTATTATTATTATTATTATTATTATTATTATTATTATTATTATTATTATTATTATTATTATTATTATTACTATTACTATTATTATGATGATGATGATGATGATGATGATGATGATGATGATGCTTTGGTCTTCCCCTCTAGTTCCCATGAGGAGCATATTACATTGATGGAAGATGAGTTTGATATTGTGGGGGCATCCACATTAGGTAATGGGTTAATATCTTGTGCTTTGGCATTTCTCGTCCAATGTTTGCTTGGCAAGTGACTCCTCACCTGAAAATGAATTCGGAATCCTTACAGAATTGTCCAATTTTGTACCTCCCATTAGTTGTAGACATTAGACTTAATTTTTTATATACCTCTCAACTCTCTTTCATTCTCTTGTTTCTCCCTTCACTCTTTATAGTATCTTCTTTGCCACTTAACAACAACTCTCTTTCATTTTCTTATTTCTCCCTTCACTCTTTATAATATCTTTTTTCCCACTTAACAACCACTCTCTTTCATTTTCTTATTTCTCCCTTCACTCTTTATAATATCTTTTTTCCCACTTAACAACCACTCTCTTTCATTTTCTTATTTCTCCCTTCACTCTTTATAATATCTTTTTTCCCACTTAACAACCACTCTCTTTCATTTTCTTATTTCTCCCTTCACTCTTTATAATATCTTTTTTCCCACTTAACAACCACTCTCTTTCATTTTCTTATTTCTCCCTTCACTCTTTCTAATATTTTTTTCCCCACTTAACAACATGTCACAAGTTGGCGGAGAAATAATGAAAGCCTCCAAGAAATTTGCATCTTTAAGCTTGTTGTCTATGTTGGCACTGTTTCAATCGGCTTAATGCTTGACCATATGTAATAAAATAATTCTCTCTTGATAACCGTACAGAATTTAAAAAATTATTGCGCTATCGCAAATCTAGGATCTTGATTCTCAATTCCCAAGTCAACCAATCATGTGCTTAGTTAGAAAATGGAACTGTAAATAAACAACACCAGTGAAAAGCAACCAAGTAATCTAGGAGAAGTAATTTAAATAAACTCAAATATGGAACTTACACAAGATAAAATAATAGTAAAGAAAAATGAATTAGGAAATACTTTTTATGTCCTAGGGTAAACTATTACAACCAAGAATTCCCAAGTATTGGTTTCATCTTCAAATGTTCTGAAAAATCAGAATAACAAATTCTTCTTCCCTGTTTCAAGCTGTGTTCCCTTCGACAGCTAACAAACCCTATCCTATATCAATCTTTTGACACACTGCTGCTCGCAGAGCTCTTCTTTCCACCATATTTCTGACAAAAAAAGAAATTATAGATTTTATGATGCTATGATAAATCTGAATTGATGCAATACTTGGATGGCACTGCAACCATACGATTGAGATCTAGTGGAGACCGAATGTTCAATTTAGCATTTGACTATGATACTTTATATGGCCTTTTTTCCAATTAGAACCCTGTATTATGTCTCTATAGATCAAACCTAGTTTAGGCTTATGCCCATGTGCATGACAGTTATAAGACAGTTAAAAGCCATGTAGCATATGCACCAAATCCACAGTCTCTCAAGTGGCAAATATTTCCAAGATGCTAATTTTGGGAAAATACAGATAAAAATGATAACGAGTCAAACTAAAATACTCCGTTAAACTTTGAATTTTCTCAAATGAAGCATACTAATGAGAACAACTACGAAGACTTCTCTAAACATTGAAGTTGTTCTAATGAAACACACCACTATTAACTCAATAAAAATATTTTGCAAAAATTATCAAATTCTGATATCAAGCAATTCATATAGTATACTTGTGCAGGATGAAACACATTAACAACAATTCCAGCTTAAGTTCTAATCCTATCATGTTAACGTAACTTAGTATTATGTTATTCTCTCTGATAAGTGCTTTAATGGAATTTATAAACAAATCATGATATCAATCCAATCTACATTCAATTATTCAATTAACCATGTTTTAGTCCAATATTTTTAGTTGCGGTAAATGCCAATTAACAAAAATTGTATCAAGAGTCTCTTTATGTTGGTTAGCAAATAAAACACCAAAAAGGAGTTGCAACCTAGCAATCCATACTAACTAAAACATCACCAGTTCCTAATTATTAGCAACTGTGGTAAAGACAAAAAATCAATCAGAAAATGAAAGATGTGCTCACCTGCTTGCCTAAGTTGAAAGGCACATATTTGTACTTGACCATATGTAGGATCTGGCGCTTCATTGTAAGAACAAAGAGTACCACCCAGTAGCAGAGAAGTATAGGCCAGAAGACTGGTACGTCGAAAACCGAGAAGAAGGTCATCATGAAAGCAATGCACAAAGCCTTTGTGATGGCATACCTGAAGCAAGCAGAACAACCATATACATGTTGGTTTCATTTGGGATTGGCCTATATCATCTTTTGCTTTCTCCTTGGTTTGTTCAATTTTTAAGCCATGAAGAAGAAAGTTCGTTTGAAATTCAATTAGTACAACATTCAAACCAGGTACAATAACAGTGTCTGCAGTGTGCCAGCTTTATTTCCACATGAGCTACATATAATTGATATTTTCTTGGATTATTCAATTCTTATGACAAGAGGTTTTGATACTGCACAAGTCAGCTATCTACTGTTGTGTGCCAAGATGTTTTCCTTTTTTCTTCACACAGATCGAGAAAAATAGTTGAGATCTAACATCTTGGCCTCTCCAGAAAAACCCAAACCTTGAATCATGGTCCTCTGGTCACTATATACTGGCCATCATGCAAATTACAAAAGCTTATTGCAAAGCAGGCCCATAGTTACATCATTTTCAAAAGTGAGGTTTCTTTCTCATAATAACAACTTATGCCAGGCACTTTTGTAAATGCACCCCACTGTTAAACTCAAGTTTAAATAAATGCAAAGCACTCCACTGTTAAACTCAAGTTTAAATAAATGCAAAGTACCAAGCTGCACCACAACTTTTAATATGAGAGGTTCTGCAATGGGTCAAAACTTTTAGTGGTTACTGTATTTGGATGAATCACAGCCGTTAATCTTGACCTGATCTCTCCATCTATAATACAAATTTCAATCCATATCAGAATTAGCCTTTTAATATTCACTAGACCAACCCTCTTTATAATCAGTTTATACAAATTCGGAAGCTTTTTTAGGTTATTTTGTTTAATCCAAGTGTAATTTGAGCTTATAAATGGCTGATTCACCAATCATGCCATCAACTACAGAACTCAGTACCACAGTACAAGTCAAGTTCTTTTTTAGTAATAACTCCAACAAGGAAAGGCCATTATAACTTACCAGAATTTAAACTCAGGGAGGCGGCGAATAAAGGGCTTGAACTCATCAGAGCCCTTCATTGGGAGGGACGGCCCGTCAGAGACTTCCTGCTCAGGATCCACCATGGGGGATAGAAATCCTATTAACAGGTTAAGCAAGTATATGCCAAGTCCATATGTAACGATGTAGAACCCTTGCACAAAATAAACTCGCACAGCATACAACAGTGCCACAGCAAGTGTCCCCGCCCACCTACCAGCAGTGTGAGGCGTTGCCCTGTCAAGGTAGTACTGGAACTTCCTTGATAAGTCAGAGCGAAACTTGGCGAACGGTATTGGATCGCCAGCTGGTTGCTCCATGTCTATCGGCTTGAGAATAAGTAAACAGAAGATAAATAGAAAAACAAGGAATATGAGGATAGCACAAAGAGGGGTTATTCTAGACATCTAAGATTAAATATCAACAGCTGAGTGGCTGACAGCAGTACAACCCAAATAACTGCTGCAATTTTTTCATATTGATCACAGTTGGTTCTCGATGCTGGTTCATTTAACATTTATTAGGTCCCGGTAGATTACGTATGCTAGTTCCTATTGCAAGCATTTTATCATAAAAAGGGTGAAAAGTCCCAAAAAAAAATAACATACAATCACAGAAATACAGAAAGTAAAAGAGCAGGAAGTTGTATGACCTGGAATAGAATTTACCCAATATACCTTAGCCATAACTATTTTCTTCTTTTTCTAATCCTATGTTTTCAGAATAAGACGAGTAAGTGCAGTGAAAAAGAATAAATTGCTTATGTTGTGAAAATCATTTATATAATACCACACTTTGTATCCAGCACTTTGTTAGAAATACAAAATACATCACACAATTACGTCAAGTAGGTGAAATACTAATTTCCTCTTGCAAGAAGAAAGGTGCATCTTATAACAACTTTTGCGATATTAACAAAATCTAGTCTTCAATGACATATTAGCATTCATTCAGATGAAAGTTATAGCATAGCTTGCAAGCTGAACAGTCCATAACAACTTAGTTTAGCACGTATTCTTCTAAATCTAACATCAATGATCCTTGGTTTAGTTTATCAATATTATTTCTTCATAAGTTCGATTTGGAGAGACTTGTGCATCCACAATATTTGTCAGAACAAAAATAAAGTTTAGTGAAAGTTCTTAGATATTATATTAGAAGAAAGCCAGTTTATATGACATCTCGTTAACAAGGTTAAGACCAAAGAGAAAAGGAGCCAACTGAAGATGAAATGAGATTTGTAATAAGCTATTAATGCTAATTTACTCATAATTGGGTTTCCAATTCAATATAATAAAAATATTGTATCTTCAGAAAGCTATATTGAAGTAATAATTTAATTTGAGCAATCTCATTATTACTATTCTAGACTATTACATATAATTCAGTAATATTTCAACAAAACCAAAATATAGATATCACCCTTACTATGCGAATTTAGGATTATTTTCAGTAAGGAAACAACATAATATTGAATTAACTAATTAACACTATTTACCTAAGAAAACCAATCAAATTTAGAGAATTTTAAATTCGCTATACTATATCCCAATTTGACGATACTATTTCGAGACATTCACATAGGAGGAGAAGCAAATTAAGCTCACAAGTAGGTGGAAAAGGCACACAAAACAGAATTGAAGTTCTTCAAGTATTTACTAATTCAAAAGGGAAAACTATTACTATGGATAGACAATGCTATAGCTCTTGTGCAAACTGATACGAAGTATCAAGGCCTGACCCAAGCTGATCAAGATTCAACTTGCATATCTCCCACGAGATTTGGATTTCCCAGCGCAACAAAGTGCACATCTCGAGATTCCTGAACCGAAAAATCTAATCCCTACCTAGCGAATCTCAGTTCATCGTGTTTCATTGATTCATTCTCTTCCATTTAACAAAGTAAAAGCTAAGACAAAATTAGGGTTTGAATCAGTATCAATACCTTCTGATCTAGGCTAGGCGGAGTCGAAGATCGCCAGAGAGCAGCCTCCGGCGAGATTAGGCTAAGGTTAGGGTTTCAGATCAGGCGATATGGGCGGTAACAGAGAGAAAGAGAGAGAGAGAGAGAGAGAGAGAGAGACAGACAAGGTTGGTTGGAAGGGAACGACGCTAGACTGGGAGAGCGTTAATTCGCCTAGTAAACAAAGGTAACAAAAGAAGAAATACTGAAATTGGACGCGTGGCAAATAGTTTGACGGATTGTACATGTGTTTGGTACACGCATTTGCGCAGCTGATCAAAATACTGGGCCCTGAAGATTGTTTGTTTCCAACTCAGCTCATGGGTCTTTTTGTAGAAAAAAACCATTCAAAAATTATAAGGGAAGTTATTAAAATAAAATTTAAGCATAATTGTATTTATGATCGTATGGCATATAATAGCATACCTGTTAATTTCAAATTTCATTGGTATAACAAGTTTGGGGTCCGTATCTGTTGTCATAAAATCTATGACATATGACTACCATAAAAATTTTAAAACATCTGATTTGATTTAAACGGTTCGGATTTAACTTATAAGGGTGTTTTTTTTATTTATATTTTAATTGGTCCCATATGTCATAGACCCAAAAAAAAACTATGACATATTTGTGCCATACAACAAGTATGACAGTGGATGTGAATTAACAAGTTTATATCTGACTAGTTGTTTGGATAGACGGTAATGGAAGAGATGAAAAAATGGGAAATAAAAATTTTAAAAGTAATTCTTATTTGGTTTTATATGTGTGTGTGTATATATATATATATATATATATATATATATAGTAGAAAGTAAGAGTTAATTAAGATTATTTTCTTTTCCTCCTATAATCTCCAAAAATTGTATTTATTGTTTCCCAAATTGTAGTATTACTAAAGAAATCAAGACCAAAATAAAAGATAGGAAAATTTAATAACCCCTTTTTCTTCCATTCCATAACATATTATTTTAGGGGTAATGATTTGATTCTGGATAGCCTAGGAAATTTTGCCCATATATCATTTATTATAAAGTTAAATTTTTTTCATTTCCAAAAGAATAAATCATATACATTTGAAAAATGAACCATGCATGATTTTTAAACTCAAAAAAAGAATTAATCATAAACTAGGCAAATGTAGGATAAACTTAGATATACCTTGTTATTTACTAATTTATGGATGTTGTTTCTAATAAATATGATAATTAATAAGATTACTTAAATGTATCTTTGAAGCAATAACAACCACTGAAATTCAATGAAGTCTGTAAATTTCTACACACAGAGAAAATGAGAATGTAAAATGAGTCATCTTAATCATCTCTATCTATGTATATTTACAATATGTTTATATAGAGATAGAGAGCCACACCAAATTGAATCTAGAATCTCCCTAAGAAACCAAATGTAAATAAAAAAAAAAAATCATAAGCATCTCCATGACATCTCCATGAAATATCTCTGACAAAGTGGACAAATTTTGAGGCAGAACTTATTAGAAAATCAGGTCTATGTAGCTGGGATTTCATGACAACTTATCCCTAATTATAGCAGATTGCTATCCACTCAATAACATAATAAGCTAAATGAGAAATTATCCTTGCACCCACATTTTACATCTTTTATTTACACACAAAAAATATTTATACTAAATAGATAATTTATTTATATTTGAATTTATAAGTATTTATAATTAATATAGAAAATGTTTATTATTTTTTCTAGATGATTATAGAAAAATTGAAGTTAAAAATTTATTATACAAGTATAAATACAGCTTGCATAACTTTTAATCCTAACAATATAATGTATAAACACTTTTATCATTAAATATAAATATTTTCTAAAAGAAATATAAATCTATCTAGAGTGCAATTATCATTCCTCTAGCTAAAATTCAATTAATTAGATCATACAGCATATGAACAATTCTCATGTAGCAAATTGTAGCCCAAAGAGTAAAAACAAGTTTTCAGATGGATAATGACAGTGTTTAGGGGTACTTGAATTTCTTATAAAATTGAGCACTTCCAAGAATTGTTTTCGAATTACAGATGCACAAATTTTGCATGTTAGAACCAATGGCGAACGATATAAAAGAAGAAGGCCCCGCAAGATCCCAATGAACTCAAAACCATCGCCACACGAACCAGAAAGTAAAGACGATAAGCATTGAACAGAAAAGAATGCCACAAGAAAAACCACGCGATACCGAATAGAAATCCGAGAACGGCACCAACAATCACTTGCTCGACAGTGTGAAGCTTTTGAGAAATTCGCAACCATGCCTGAATAAAGGATTTTTGGGAAAATATCAAAAAGGAAAAGATAACACATTAGCATGCTTATCTGCCTATGAATAACATAAAATTAACATTTCTTTTAGGAGGGAAAACAAGCATCATAACCATGTGAAATATTTCTGGTATATTGGTATGAAAATTGTAAAGCACAATGTGGCGACTCTTATTCGAGTCAGAGCTTGGAGTAATGAAATAAAATAAGATGATAGCACATAAAAAGATTACAAGATACGAGCCCAAGAGTAGTATTAGTATGCTCGTGGTGACCGTTGAAAAATTTGTCCCCAGCAATTGCAGCACTGCATGATAAACAAAAATAAGTATAACAATTACAAGAAACCCGATATGTTTCAAAGTCAAGTAAAGAGAAATATCAGCTCAATACATGATCCTTACATGACAGGTTTGCAAAAACAACCCCGTAAAAGATGTTTTGTGCATGCGAAGATGGCATTCCTGGGTCAGGTTTATAATCACTGGTTGGTCTCTTGTGATTAAGCAGCTTCTTTAGTTTAATAGAAATCCAGGTATTGATACAAAGCCCCATCATGGCCCACAGAGAGCCCGCATCACGGCTCCACAATACCGCAACACCAAATAGAGAGGTGACTAGCCACTTGCTCTAGTTTTATAAAAGAGGATCCTTTTTAGAAACAAAATTAAGTAAAAACCTTATTCCTGATATTACAAAAGGCATCCTGCATTTTGAAAAAATTACAAACACCAAGCATAAAATTATATTCAAATAAGAAATACTCTAGCTAGGATACAAATCAACCAATTCAATTAGTATATTCTTTCCTTCTTTTTTTTTTCTGAAAAGAAGCAACAGAATGTTGCCTGGATTCATTCAACAAGAACAATACACCTTTTTTTTTTGTTACTTTTTTTTTTGAAATATAGGGTACATTTCTTAAAAACCAAAAAGAAAGAGTTGGATACTGTTGTACATCTCCATGCACAGGGAACAAAGGAAATACTATTGGTGACCATTATTCTCTTGGGAATTTTGTCGAACACTTACAGTGCACACTCAAATGAAGATTCTCGAGGAAATGATACATCAACATCCCTAGGTAAAAGATTCTACTTATGAAAAGTTGGTTGTTAGCAAGTAGTAACAGATACCTACAAACAAACAGGCAGCTGGTACATGGTAAATTATTACCAATATATTCACACTAGCTTCTCATATTGGTTAAGATTAGATTAGTAAAAGCACAGATCAACAAATTTGGTCCCACTAAAAAGTACTTGATGGTACATTACCAGTAGGCCCAATACTGACATAGACATGCCAGTACTTAACCTAAGCGTTTAATACTGAAATCTGAGACTGGAATTAAGGATAAGAGTATACGCACCATCCGATTTAAAGCTGATTCGAAACCAATCAAACCAATTTTCTGGTGACACCTCAGCGACCTATTTCTCAACACCATATTCTTCACTTCTCAGGAATCACTATACGAGTGGCTTGGGTTTGGATCTCTCCAAAGCACCTCGCTCAAACACGAAATATTTTGGTGTTTTGGAGAAGATGCTATGGCCTATGTGGTGATAATATGAAATGATATGATAGAGGCCCAATGTTTTGTCCCCTAATTTGTTTTTAGTCATAATACAGCTCGAAATCTTTTAATATAGAAAAATAATAATAAATTGAACTAAAAATTTAAGAAAATGACTGGAGAAATACGGGATCTAAACATGATGAATTTGATAAGTTTATTCTCAGAAAATTGAAACTGTACTTGGGAGTTACGTCCTCAAACTTTAGGACCGTGTTTAATAAGTACGGTTTCAGAGATTCTCTTTAAATTAGTGTAACGGTTCAAAAAATTTAAATTAAAGGGAATCTCTGAGATTGTATTTGGCAAGTGCAGTCTTAGGGCTAAAAATTTAAATTAAAAGGAATCTATAAGACCGTATTTGTCAAGCACGATCTCAGGCTCTGGAATCATATTTGTCAAATACAGTCTCAAAGTCTGAAAATGTGACTTTCAGTCATATCTCAATTTTCTGAAAACAGACTTGTCAAGTTTGTTTTATCTAAATCCCGCATTTGTCCATTCATTTTCTTACATTTTAATTTAATTTATTGTTTTTTTTCTTTTTTAAATAAATTTATTATTTTTCTCATATTAAAAAAATTCGGGAACACGGCTATATATTTTCTCAATTTAGAATGAGTTCAATAACATAAAAGGAGGCTTCATAAATGTTTATCTTAATAAATATTTTCTAAATCAATACAAAAAACTCTAAGATTTAAAAAATATAAATTTGTTGTTGAACATGTGTATTATATACCTTCAAAATTTTATGCAAGTTATACATTATTTGCTAATGCACCAAAGACCATTTATTTTAGAATGTGGAAAACTCCAAATCACTTGATAAATGAAAATAAAAAATTTATACTAAATTTCATTGTATTTTTATAGGCATGATATGTGTATTATATAGATCCTATTCATAATACCAGATTTTCAAATTAAATTATATTTTTTTACATTTGTCAAAAAGTAGTAGTTGCCCAAGTGATTTCTTATGTAAAATAAAATAAATGGAACATTTACTGCCATATAAATTTATTTTTGGGTTCTATATATGTAGATGTAGGTCACAACTTTAATGATAGGGAATGGACATGAAAGATCCAAAATTGATTAGTACTTTGTCAAATTTGACCATAAAAATTTCAAAGTTCCTGTGGACCTTTTAATTTATTTCATTTTGCAGGTGCCTTAATACAGCCCGATTAATGTCAATGATTTGTTTTCAATCCAATCTGCTATCATAGTTGTAATGTCAATGATTTTGTAGGCATGCGATCTGAATCGTCTGATTCGAATTCAATATGCACGATTCGTTATTATTTTTTAGAAAGTTTTTTTTAAGATTTGTATAATTTTATAATGGACGATTCGGATTGCATATCATAATTTTTTAGAAGAGAAACTATGGCAGTGGATGTACATTCTATTGTAACATAAGTATGTATCAGATATGTCCGTTTAATACTTGCGAAAATTTAAAGAGTTTTTATCAACAGATTTCCATCTATGATGATTAAATCAATATTTTTTGTATGAAAAATTATATGTTAAAAATTTGATAAAAAATATTATAAATTTTTAAAATTAAAATTTAATTTTTAAATTTGACTTGAAGCCATTGAATGAGCCTAGTCATATCAACACTTAAACTATGTATGTTCTTTTTACTGTATTTCAATGACTCTGAGGGGCAGGGAAGCATTTTTAAATATTCACCGGGTCAAATAAGAAAAGTATTATCTTGGAGATTTATTTATGTAATTAATTTATCTTCTTGCTTTTGGAGATTTATTTTTAATGGACGATTCAGATTCGGCTCTCTTATTCATAAAAACTTAAATTCGCACGGACTCTGAGGATGAAAGCACCATCTTCGATGGATGACGAATGGTCAATATTGAAGAAAGTAAATTACATTTTCCTATTAAATTAAGAATATTCACTTACAAAATTAATTGTTTACATATTGATATCACAATCACTCTTTCGTGCATCTCTTACTTTTTATTTCATGATTAATTAAATAAACTAATAAATATTCATATATTGAACTTATTTCTTTCTTAACTCTCCTTCTTTAATTTTTGCCCTCAAATCATTAAATTCAGACCGTGTAAATTTCATATAATTTTAATGATCCTTAATGGAGTATTACATAACACTTAAATTGTATGAAATTTAAAACATAATAAACTATAAGTTCAACAATAAATTTATAAAAAATTTATTTAAAATTTTTCGAATTTATTTCAAAAAATCATTGTCAAGTAATCCCTTATATGTCCAATTCTGATTACAATCTTTTAGCAAAATAACACAGAAATGATCTACCACTTGTCACCAAAATTTCTGGATGCTTCAAAAAACCGCAGATTGTTTCCCGCTAGGCCGCTAAAATAAGGGAAGGGATGGTTAATATTTTGAAAGTTTTGATAATTATTTTTTAAATAATTTCAAAATAAATTTTAAAAAATAGAAAAAAAAATTTACAAATATATTTTATAACTTATAGATTGATTGTGTTTTAATTTTCATATAATTTAAAGATCATCTGATGTTCTATCATTTGTAATTTTAAACTGTTGAAAATTTCATGTAACTTTAATAAAACATCAAATGATTCTTAAATTTCATGAAATTTGAAATACAATCAATCTATAAGTTATAAAATATGTTTGTTAAATTTTTTCTATTCTTAAAATTTTTTAAAATTTATTTTGAAATCATTTAAAAAATAATTATCAAGATTATCGAAATATTTATTGTCTAACATCTCTTCCCCTAAATAATAAGTCTTCTAATGGGATTATGGAAAGGAAAGATCGACGCGGCGTTGCATATGATATGAGAAAAGCAATTACATGGAAATTAACCTTATGTATAATACAGCTGCTTTTTCTAGTTTGACTTGTGTGAATTTATTTTTGCTCTTCCAATCATCTCTTTATACATGTTTTAGGATCCTCAAGCTGAGATATATTGCTATAACTATAACTACCAAATCAGGAAGAAAAAGAAAACAAACTAGCGGTATGTACGCTCCTTCGAAATTTGTCGAAAATTTTCTCTCCGTTTTGTGAATGGTGCAGCATGAATTTGAGCTAAACCTCCCCCTCACTCTTCTCCCACACCTTTAAAAACAGGCTAACAGAAACCCTAAAAATATCCATGTCTCTATGCTGTCTCTCGTCCTGACCGCATAATATACGATGTTTCGTTAGTCATTTTTATGCCGCCCCGGTACCTCCTTCTCTCTCAATTCCTATAGAGGAAGCTCCTTAACATAAAGGTAAGCATTTCTTCTCCATCTCAAAACAAGGAAAAAGAGTAAAAAAAAAGAAAAAACTATTCTCCTGTTCTCTGTTCTTTCTTTCGAGTTCCGTCAGCTTTATTGCTTGTGGTTGTTTCCGGTCTTGAATAATTTAAACATGTTATATTAGTCTGCTTGAAGTCCCAACCTATCTTTTTAATTACTGTTTTCATGAATTTCAAACTTGAACAGAAAGGGATTCTTTTCCCTTTAAACTTTGTTTGTGATTTTTTTTCTTTAAAACAATTTGTTGTATCTTATGTTTTGAAGACAAAACGTACATACTAAGAGAAAATTACAATAACTTTGAGTACCCTTGATTTTTAATTATTTTAGCATGTATGTTATGAACATTATTTACCTTGTTGTTTGTTTGTTTCAGTGAATATAAATTAATAACATTGTTTCTTTTTCATGTTTCAGGGACTCCGAGAAATATTATTATCCGGAGCATTGAAGCCGACAATGAGTGAAGTCATGTCGGGCCACCTAGAATGCCTTGCATCTGGTGGTAAGCAAAATGCACCTTTCACTACTATTTCCAAATCCTTAAAAATAATTAATAACACATACACAAATGCCAAAAGAAAGAAAAGAAAACATAACCACCATTTTCTGTTAAAAGTAACTTACCAAACAAACATGAGAAAAAATATATAACAATCTTCCGTTATATATATACATTTGTAGGACTCAAAGATGGCATGGACGACAAGAAGAAGAGCGGGTCCTTCAAGAAGAAGGCGCTAAACGCTTCGGCCAAGCTCAAGAACTCGATCAAGAGGAGGGCGAGGAGGAGCAGCAGCAAGGTTATGTCTATTGCCATCGACGACCCTCGTGATGCTGACGAGATGCAGGCTGTCGATGCCTTCCGTCAGACACTCATCCTGGAGGAGCTGCTTCCCTCCAGGCATGATGACTACCACATGATGCTCAGGTACAGTGTTTTGTATATATCTTACTAGTTCTATGGATTATCTTTGAATAAGTATATATGTCTCTGATATATTATATAGAATTAATGGAGACGTATGTTTGTATATTTGTGATTATTAATTTATCTAATTTGTGTGCTTTGACAATGTAGGTTCTTGAAGGCCAGGAAGTTTGACACTGAAAAGACTAAGCAGATGTGGTCCGACATGCTTCAGTGGAGGAAGGATTTCGGTGCTGATACCATCTTGGAGGTAATTCTTTTAGATTGAAATTTTTTTTATTTAGATCTTTTGTGAATGTATAATTATGAAAAATGATGAAATTTTCTTGAGAGGCTTTGCTACACAATAAATGTTCATTTCAATTGTTGCAAGAGAACAAATTTATAATTCTTATCCTAGCACCATTCCTTTTCAGAACAATTATCCTAACTAACACTTTTTGCCAAGTAGCTGCTCTATTTTCATAATACCTATGTAGAAGAATATGTGACATGCATTTCTTTAATTTAATTTTTCAGTGCTCGTCTGTTTATCTTTTCTCTTTTTTCATTGATAATTAAAAATCAAATCTATTTCTTAAACACGTGTTTATAAATAATATCTCTCTTCAGGACTTTGAATTCAATGAGGTCAATGAGGTGTTGGAGCACTACCCTCAAGGCCACCACGGAGTGGACAAAGAGGGCCGCCCGGTCTACTTTGAGAGGCTAGGCAAAATCGACACTGAAAAGCTCATGAAGGTGACAGACCTCAACAGGTACATCAAGTACCACGTCAAGGAGTTTGAGCGCTGCTTTGCAGTCAAGTTCCCAGCATGCTCCATTGCTGCCAAGAAGCACATCGACCAGAGCACCAGCATCCTCGATGTGCAAGGAGTGGTAAGGGTGACAACAATTTAATTCAATTCTTGGCTTGTGAAATACTCAGTTATCAGCTAATTGTAAATGTTTAACATATTTTACTTGACATGATTTCTGATTCTAGCATTCTATGTGATATCAGGGCGTGAAGCACTTTAGCAAGGTTGCCAGAGAGCTCATTGGCCGCCTCCAGAAGGTTGACAGCGACAACTACCCTGAGGTACTTTTCTTACTACCTAAACTGCCCCGGTTCTCATACCAATCGGGTACAACATTTCATGTATTCATAGTATGACATTAATGATTCTGATATAATGTAACTTGTTTTTATTTTCTCTTGTCTATGTAGACGCTGTGCCGCATGTATATCATCAATGCCGGACAGGGATTCAGGCTGCTCTGGAGCACTGTCAAGTCATTCCTTGACCCCAAGACTGCTGCTAAGATCCATGTAATTTTTTATATGTGTTACTTCTTTTATTTTACAGATCAGCTCTAATTATTTTGGGTCTTATAAATGGTTTCTTTTCTTCATAGGTTTTGGGCAACAAGTACCAGAGCAAGCTACTTGAGGTCATTGATGCCAGGTGTGTTACCTTTCATTTTCCTATAAATAAACCATATCAAGATTATAAATTGTAATGACTGTATTGGCAATCTGGTAAGAATAGCATGTGTGAATTTGACTTTATATAGCATCCATACAATTACCATAACAAAAGTTGAAAAGTTTGTCACAGCTCCTGAATCCTGAGTTTATACTCACTGTATATACATAATAGAAGCATAATGTGATATTGAATTCTTAAATATTTTTTCTATATACAGCCAATTGCCAGACTTCCTTGGAGGCTCATGCAGCTGTGAAGGTGGTTGCATTAGGTCTGACAAGGGCCCATGGAAGGACCCTGAAATCCTAAAGGTACATTCAGATAATTTTTCTTAATTTGTTATATTTTTTCAAATTAATTTTAGAGAAATTCATCTCATAATAATAAAGTTCTTCCGTTGTTTTATTTTAGATGGTTCAAAGTGGTCTGGGCAAATGCGGTGCACAGGACCAACCTTCCATGGAGGTGGAAGAGAAAATGATCTCTGAGGATGAGATTGTGTACCAAGTGCACACAGACGAGGTGCCGTCATCGATTCCTCGTGACATGATCGACCATCCGACATGCCTGTCGCCAGTTCGTGAGGAAGGATCTACTAACCTCGAAGTAATTAACCTTTTTTTTGGGTATTTGTTTCATGTAAAAATCAAGATAATGAGCAAGTCAATTTGTCATCAATTCCTATATAAAATATATCTTCAAATCCTTGTTAGGTCCCACAAGCGAGCTACCCCTCTTCCCCTAAATTCTACAGCGAGAACGTCTGTGTTGACAAGGTTGTCGACCACACATGGGAAGCCCCAGAGAAGAACCAGGCTTCATCTCAAGGTTCATGATTCATTTAAAAACTAGATAATTCGGTTGAAGAAAGAGCAGACAAAAAATTTGTTTTATTGTTAGATCCTCTTTTATGGCTTATTCATTTAATCTTGACTATAACAGTACTGCACAATGAAATGGAGATAGGCCCGATAAGGCGCCCGGTGATAACCGGCGTGATGTCCATGGCCATGGGTATCATGACCATGCTTCGTGTCGGCAATGCCATGCCGAAGGCAATCACCAGTGCCCCCGCATCCAAGGACGAGCTAGAGTGCGACAGCGGTACTGACGAGGACCCAAAAGTCATGGTTTCAGCTGCTCAGTACTCGATGGTCCTCACGCGCCTTGCTGAGATGGAGGAGAAAGTTGTTGTGATGAGCAACAAGCCAATTGAGATGCCGCCTGAGAAGGAGGAGATCTTGAATGCTGCTGTTGACCGTGCTGAGGCTTTGGAGGCTGAGCTCACCGCCACCAAAAAGGTAATTTTAGTAGTATTGCTTATGATAAGTTCACTATTTTAATTTCAACGTGATATAATGATAGATTTCAAATGTCAGCATATAGTGATGTTTTCATTTTTCTTTTTTAATTATTGTCAGGTCCTAGATGATGCTCTTCACCAGCAACAGGAGATTCTTGCCTATTTTGAGAAGAAAAAGAACAAGAAAAACAAGCTCGTAAGTTATTTCAAAGCCACTCAGGAGCTTTCCTCATGAAAGAAAGATAAATCAAAATTCACTCAAAATCGGTTAATCAATTAATTCAAATGCTGACTTAATTTTTTCTCTTTTTGTATTTTTTGCAGCAGAATGTTTTCCGCTGGTAGATAGAGAACTAAGGATTGAGACAGCAAAGAGGGGGACATGGGAGAAAAGAAAGAAACTTGGAAGTTAGAACTAACTAAGAATTTAAATACCGAGATGATTCAAGTTTCTTCATGGATTAGCAAATTAAAACACTGGGTGGCACACCAAGCACTTTTTCTTTCCTTAAAATGCTCGACTCGCCAGACTACTGCTGTATAAAAATTATACCTTTTTTTTTGTGAATTGGGCGCACTCAAAAATTGACCAGTATCTTGTACCGTACTCTTGTATTATGAGTGCTTATTATACTCATCTTGATTAAGTGTAATGTTTACAAGGTAGTTCATATAGAAAATAATCTTATCCGCTCCCAAATGCGCCCCAAATGATCAAATAAACTTTGCTAGTACAGAGCCGAAAGAGGTCAAGTCCATTAGATATCAATCAAACTTTGGTAGCAATAAATGCAGGAACCTAACAAGGCTCTGAGGAAACTGGTTATTTTCAAAAGAAACATAAGATCAAATTTAGTTCCCTTAAAGTGCACTCGATTGAATCGTTTTGACTAAGATTTGGAGCATTTAGGAAGGTGGTTATTTTCAAAAGAAAAATAAAATCAAGTTCCCTAAAAGTGCACTCGATTGAAAAGTTTTGACTAAGATTTAGAGCATTTGAGAACAGCAGACCTAACACGCATACTTAACACTGTGATTCGAATCTCCCAAAATATATTTAAAAGAAAATAAATACTAAAGTTAACGAAATCCTTATTTTTAAAAAAAAATTAGAGCGTTTGAACAACCACATGGGTGCGCAACCAGCACTTGTCAGAAACGAAATATAGTTTGAATAGGTTCAACTCGTTAAAAGAAATAGCTTATAGGTTCAGCTCATTAATAGTAAAACTCCTAATAAGAGCACAAGTGCACAACCAGCAAATTGGAACCTATTTCCAATGCTCCATGGCTAATTTAAATCTGGAAGAACGTTTATTTCTGACTACTAAGGTGTCGTCTGCACAGAGCCACAGGGTGAACTGATTCACGAGTAAAGACAAAATAACAAACTATTGAAAGGGTTCTGAAAGTAGAAAAGAGGCAAATTGCCTACTAAAAAGACAAGGGAGTAGAAAAGAAAGCACACAAATTTGACATATACCAGTACCCAATTTCTGGTTAGTAAAAATTGTCTTTCTACTTGAAATCCTAGTTTCAGTACACCAAATTTCTGAGGTTGTGCTGTCAAGTATAGTAAACAGCTTTTGATAATGAAAAGCTGACCTTAACATTGCCCAAGATTTATTGCCTCATAATACTCTCTCTCTCTCTCTCTCTCTCTCTCTCTCTCTCTCTCTCTCTCAATCTCTCAATGTACACTCAAGGAGAAAAAGAAACATCAGAAGACTTAATTACAAGACCAACTTCGGGGAATTAAAGAGTTCTCCTCTCTCCTTCTAGAAGCAAAATTTCTTCTGCAACCATTAAAAAAAAGATAAAAATGTTATATACGAGATATATGTTATAAAAATGTCTCTTGAGACTTAAGTCATATGAATTGAGAAGTAAAGAGGAGAAAATTTTGACCAACCCGATACTTAGCTTCCTCTTGACGGTCAATATATGCTAACAATTCCTCTTGTCTGATGAGAGCTTCATGCAAAGCCTACAGAAGGCACAAAAAGAGGAACATATATTTAATATTGAAAGTCCAATATGATTGAAAAGATAAACTTCAAGGCAAAAAGAGCAAATAATCGTACAGGTTTCCTGTTGCCTCTTTAAAGTTTCATTTAGTTTTTTGGTACCACCTCTTTGGTGTGGAGTTTTGAGAATTTATTCAAGGAATATCAAAATGATGTTAATCATACGACCAAGGGTGGCTATTTCGCAGTTTTCAAACACTAGAAAAGCTTTTGTGTAATTTACTCAAATAAAGTCTACAATAGAAAAGGCATACCTTTTTTGTGACAATAAGCTCGGCCTCCAAAGCATCAACACGATGCACAGCTGCATGAAGCAGCTCTTCCTTTTCCAATGGCAGCTCACAAGGTTTTGACTCAAGCATAGAAAACTTCTCTTCTAGTTCACCTAGCCTTTTCAATACCAAAGAGTACACATCCCGCTCAGTAAAATCACGACATGGAGAGGGGGGGCGGAACTCCTCATTTAACTCAGTTTTTGAATCTGATTGGTCAAAGACAGGAGCAGGGTATGGCACTGGTTCTGGCTCAGTGTATGTTAGTAATTTTTTTGACATTCGACTAATGATTGCATGAATTAATGCAAGGACTCCCATGGATAAGGTCAGGAGTATAGTGCTGGTAGGTTTTGTTGCACCTGAAGGTGGGACAGTGCCTGTATTATCAGAAGAGGATAAGTATGATTAATTATTAATTAAACCAATTTAGATATTTAAAAAATATTAGTAGCATGCATGGTACATTTTTCTTCTTTTTTTATTTGTTCATTTTATTTGCTTTTGTGGTGGCATAATTGGTATCGTCCAATATGGCAAATGATTAACTACCAACCTTCTTCTGGCACTGGTAACTTATTTTCCACTTAAGTCATGGTTGTATTAAGAGATGTGAAGATATCCATGGGTCAGATAATGAGTGCTATCAGTTTTTGGTGTACAAGAAGGTGCATGACCCCGGATTTTTATGTGCAAGTCAACGTAGATAAATACAAACATTGTGACCTCTGAAAATGGTGGAATGCACTTAGATATGGTTATGCTCAAACCACATTTCCTACACAAGCTGTCTAGTGTGCATGATAATACTTGTCTACCAACTTGGTGCTTTGGAAAATTACAATAATAGCCCTTTGACTAAGGAGGTAAGCAATTTTCAATATATTTGTTCATAGGTATATATAAATGGACAAAAATAAATACTGTATTCCTGTAAGTATAATGTGGAACAAACAATAAATGGACAAAAATATGGACACAATTGTTATATTCGAAATTGCATAAAAAAAAGAATTTCAATTGCTAATTGGTTAACCTTTTATTGTTGACAAAGATTCTTTGTTACATGCCAAATCTACTGCTTTGTCGACAATGGGAATATCTTCATTCTCAGGGAGGCGTGCACAAAAGCTCGAAGCCTTCACCATTTTCACCTAAAATTTTAAAAATTACAAGTCATCTTTCAAGAGAAGTGTAAAGCAAATGGTTTGCTTCAAAATTTCAGTTTCAATTGAAATGTGAAGCTCATACTTCTTCGCGAACAGGGGTCAACTGAGGGTGTGAAATGTAGCTCCTAAGTGCTCTTGGGGAAGTCATGTCTTCAGCTTCTGATGACTCGGCAGTGGAAGTATCACTTCCCCTTATCTGGTCGCATGAGGTAATGCGATTACAGTTTAGAGCTCATGCCAAATATAATGAACAAACAAAACACAGAAAAAAAAAAAATCTTTACCCCTCGTATTGGCTTCGCATAAGCAATGATTTTCTCTTCACCATTGGAAACAGTTACTATCTGCCTCGCACATCGTAGCTCGCCACTAAGAACCATCTAAGAACATAATAAATAAACAAACCTACTAAGAACATAATAAATAAACAACTGAAGAGAAGAAAAACAATACTTTGAGTGCATAAAATATGTACAATTCTCCATCTGTATATCCAAACAGACATAATGCTGCGATGAATAATTAAGTAGACAGAATGGTACCTTTAGTATGTTCTGGTCTTTCCAAGGGCCTTTCTCAGCTTTAAGACATCCCCCATACTCAGGACAGGTGCAAGCACCCCCAAGAAATTCAGGCAACTCACTACATACAGAACAAAATTCACAAAATACCAAGTATTTAGAGTAAACCATATATTGCAGATGCTAGAGGCCAAACAAAAAATTTATCATGCTTTACCTCGCATCAATTACTTCAAGCAGTTTGCTCTGGTACTTGGTCCCAAGAACCTAAGAAGGAAGTTTTCAGAGGCAACAAGTCAGTTTGTATAACAAAAGGCAACTATACAATTTTTCCCCATATAATTATTCCATTTTTTATTACTATTTCTTTATTTTCAAAACCATGCTTTGATTGGCTTTTTTTCCATTTCATTGTTCCAAAGTGAAAACAGTCTTACAGAGCAATTATGCATGTTCGTTTACTATAGTACAAAACTTGAGAAATTCTTACATGTATCTTAGATGTCGTTTTGGGATCAAGGAATGTCTTGACAGTGTTCCACAAAAGCCTGAACCCTGGACCCGCATTTACAATGAACATTTGGTACAATGTCTGAAAACAAAGAGATAAATTTTGCTTTATCAAGTTATTTCTTTTGAGTTGATCTCATCAGATAATGCAATTTGACATATCACGAACCTCAGGATAGTTGTTGTTATCAATCTTCTGGAGTTGCACAATTAGTTCTCGGGCTGTCTTGCTAAAATTCTTCAAACCCTGAGAAAAAGTTTACCGTTACCCTTAGATTCCATTTTAGTACGATTTAGTCTATGATATAGCCTAGTACCACTATTATAAGATATAAATTAACAAATAGAACTTGAACAAATGAAGTTATTTTCTCCCAAAACAGTGGTTCTAGTTTGAAAGGAGCTATCAAATTTATGAATCCAGAATCCGATTGATATGAAATGGACAAATGATAAGTTAAGTGTGTAGAAATATCATTATGTTACCAGTAGCTAATTTGAAAGCTAAAACGCTATGTTAAGCCTGTTAGAAATAGAAGGCTTCATTCGAAATATGTTCTACACAGATAATATTTAATGCTAAGGCAACTTTTGAAAACGGAAGATCCTTGCAGAAATAAAAGGATACTTTCCGAAATTTTTTCTTACTACCCTCAAAGAACAGAACATACCACTCCTTGAACATCTAAGATGGTTGTACTGGAGTCAATGTGCCTTTTCGCAGCAATCGAACAAGCAGGAAACTTGATCTGGAAGCTCCTCTCAAACTCCATCACATGGTAACGCACATATCGCTCCATGGTCGTCACATGCATGAGCCGGTTTGGATCCACCTTCCCCAACCTTTCTATGTACACCGGCCTTCCCTCCTTATCTACACCATGGTACCCATGAGGGTAGTATTGCAGAACCTCGTTCAGCTCCTCAAAGTCAAAATCCTATTTTTTAAATAGGCAAGAGATTGTATAAGCTCAAGAAATGCTCAGAATCTCTGATAGACCTAATGAATTACCTTTTTTGTTTTGGTTTTTGGAAGATAGCACAGTAATCCTTGTATTTGCAACCATGCAAGTAACATTCTTTTTATCAGCTACTAACAGTTATATCAAAACAAAATACTATCAAATAGGACCAGTGTTTTCATCTTGACTTAAGAAAACCCTCTAACAAGTACATAATCACACAAATCTCATTTTTTGTTTGGTACTAGCCTAAATTCAGTTTAAAGGAAAATGGGTTACCAAAGCATAATTTCCTATACTGGGTAAAACCACATTTTCCATCACGCTCATGTAAAGGATGCTTCACAAGTCTCCAAAAAATTAGAGGTTAGTTCTGCAGTTGCACACAAGTATTATAAACTTTCAGTAAATGCCGCAACATTTTCAGGATAATTTGCAATAGATCCTCTCTTTAAACATTTCTGATCAAACAACTATAAGCCATTTCATACAAGAAGAGATCAAGTAACAAATGGAAGTTACCTCAATAATAGTATCAGTGCCATATTCCTTCCTCCATTGAAGCATCTCAGCCCACATTTGCTTTGCTTTATCTATATCAAACTTCCTTGCTTTTAGAAACCTGCCCAGGCCAATAATTACATATTTCAGAAATTCTATGGAGAAGTAGTAGCTAGTCTCCTAGCAACAAATAGATCTTTTATAGTAAATATCTAAAGTAAAAGCATAATAACAACAGTATCACTCGGACATTTCAAAATCACACATGGTCTCTGGGAGTCTGAACTTTGCATTAGGCTTAGATTCAATTTGACTTTACACTTAGCCTCAACTAATTATTTTGCACAGATCCAGATTGAGTTTGTGCAAGCCCCACAAAACAAGGTAATAAGAGAAAAGAGAAGAAGATGCAGAAAAATACACAAAACTCAACCTCAAGAGCATATGATAATCATCATGCCTAGCAGGAAGCAGCTCTTCTAGAAGCAATGCCTGTCGGAACGAGTCCACAGCTTGTAGATCTTCAATATCTCTTATATCCTCGATAGACACAGATATAACCCGACCATCACTCTTTCTTCTATTTTTCTTCCTCAATGAATGTTTAAATTTGGTAGATGCATTTATGGCCTTCTTCTTGAGAGAACCAATTCGGGTTTTCTTTTCATCCTCTGAGTTTTCAAAGTCTGATCGGCGTTCTTTTCTTTCATCATGACTCGAGGATCCGTCAAAACCTGAGAAACCATTTTTCATTAGGCATGAACTGTTAAGGCTTATGTGAAATCAAGAGTTTGTGCTTTGAACTAGTCAAGGATTGCCATATAGGATTAATATTATAGGAATTTAGAAATTATTTTAAACTTAAATTTATGCTGAACTGATTCTAGCTGGAAAAAATAGATGGGAGAAATCCTATTTAAGCAGAATAATTTTAGTCGATCATTTGATATAAGGGGTGTCACCTTTAGAGTAAGCAACTAGTCATTATACACGTACAAATACCATACAGATTGTAATAAATTCAAGAATCCAGAAAGTACTTGAAAAAATAAAGAAATCTTAATAAGGGCAAAAGAGCACCATATACTGAAGAAAGAAGTCATATCATAATAGTGTAAAAGAATTTAAATTTCAAATAAGCACAGTAATTATAATATAACAAGTCAAACAAAAGAAGATCTTCCTAGTATCTAGAAAACAAAAAAGAAAATTCAAAAAATATTATTCAATATTTCTGGAGGACTATTAGTCCATGATCACGATCATCGCCCTTTAAAATATATATACCAACAGTACAGTAGGCTAATACTAAGAAAAATGTCATACTAAATAGACCAGTTCTGATTTCTTGAAGTCAAAGTGCCTAAAAATAATTCCTTCCAAGCTAAACAAACAAAGAGTACCAAGTTTCTTTAAAAGTGCCGCTCCTTTACCACATTCATCTCTAGTAGAAACCGAGACTATTATTAATTTATAATATAACCTAAATATTCTAAATAACCACAAATGTAATCTAATTTAATATTGTGCAAATTATTCAAAGTTACTATCATATTTAGTAAAGGTTTGATTTTTGCTAAGTAAGATGAAGACCATGAAATAGAAAAGAACCCTACGAGGAGGGGAGCACTCATGAGTACTGAGAGATTTTAGCAAATATTAACGGAATCATTAAAGAAAAGAAGGAAGTCAATCAAACATTTCGTACCAATGGCACTTATTATCTCAAATACCTTCTCATATGCCACTACTGATAGACTCATTGTGTACAGAACAATTTATGGTTCATATTTTGCAAAATAATAACCATAATCAATTGTTAAAAGGCAAGGATTGCCTGAAATTGACCTCATGGAACAAACGTATCTTCTTTGTAATGGGTAAATTATTAGACTTAGCCTATGGGCATGTAAATTAACAAGAAAATTACTAAAACTTTGGGCTTTTAGCAGAAAATTGTCTTGATCAGATATAACGAAGTTGTTGCAAATAAATATAGTAAATCAGCTGAACTTGAAGTAGGTTTCAGGACTTAGAAACAATCTTGTCAGGAAGGGGAAAAAAGCTCCAAGAACTACATTACCCAGCACAACTCAGCAATTCTTCAATTTGGGGAAAATATAGGGTATATTTCGAACTTTTCTTTAAAATAGATCTTGATTCTTGACTAATTCGTAAAAGAACTTCTTAAATAACACTCACAGGGGATACCGAAGCGATCTAGGTGGCCAGACATCCTGTGAAACCACCTGAAAATAAGCTGCATTCCGATCAGAAACCCTAAATCTTCTTCTATAAATAAAATTAAGAAAAGAAAACCTCAAAAGAAAGCTAGATCAAGATCGGAGGTTTACCTTCTAAGCTGACGCTGTTACAAGGCGGAGATCTGAGATATTTTCAAGAGAACTTTTACTACTAGAAGGATTCGCACAGGAGCTGAGAGAGAGAGGGAGAGAGAGAGAGGGAGATCAGGAGGAGAGAAAGTAATAAGCAACAACAAAAGGGTAAAAATAAAGAGAACACCAAGTACTGCTTTATTTGTCAGTGGGATAATTATGCAGATAAGCCCTTGTAAAAGTTCATAATAGTTTTATTATAAAAATTCATGATGGTTTTTTTTTATTTTGAAACGCACTTTTCAAGTTTCTGATAATAATCGAATCAAAATTCAAGAGTCAAGATTTCATTAAAAAAATTAACATTCTTTTTAAAAATTAATACTACTCATATTTTGTTATTAGAAAAATCTTATCCATTATATAATTTTTATAAATAGCAATGAAGATTGAGCTCTATATAGTACTATTTATTCCTTTATGATAACAATTACAATGAAATTTTTTTTGGTTTTGTTAGCACCGTACAATTGTTAGAATGTTCAATTTATGGTTCATCCGTTTACATCATTATGTCATAAAAATAGCTACAATTTCAAAGTCAATTTCAATGCATACCATATATATATATCCACCAGAAGAAACAACTTTTGTTCCGATCTTCCGGTGGCAATTACAAAAAGGTTTCGGGCTTCTATGTAAAATTGCTCTTTGAATGCAAATTTCGCTCTTTCTTTGACTCAGCTGAAATACTTGGAAAGGCAAAAAGCAGAATTATAAAGCATTCGTAGAAGGGAGGAAAAAAAAAAAAAAAAAAGAAATCAGTACTAATACGATAGTGTAGAGACGTGTGGGACCCACTATCTGAGCGATGCCACGTGTTGTGTTTCTCCACAGCGGGGAAATCGGGTCCACCGCGCCACAAATCAAGATCACTATTAGATCGTTTGTTGAGTGGCACACCGTGTGGTATGCTACTGACAAGAAATCAAAGAAATTTATCAAATTAAGAAACCCACAAATATTTTCGCAATTTTTACCATATATTGTCATGGCTATAGACTTATAGTGATGTTATTGGTAACTTATAGTCACTCGATTAAACTTAACAGAAATGTATTTTTATTGTAAATTATTTGTATTAACAGGATCAAGTCAAATCAAAATGAAATAGACAAATTTAATAATCATTGGTGATGTACTCACATCAATAACAACAACTATATATATATATATATATCAAACTTGATAGCTAACTAAAATTTCATTGGTTGTACTACATCTTACTTTCCAAAAGTCTTTTCTCAATTTGAAAGCAATATATGCATTCAATTATGAACTCTGTAGAAAGTTGTATAAATGCAACGGTTATATAAAATTACTTTTTTGACAACCAAATCTTGCAATAAGTTGCTCGGGCAAGCTGCCACACGGTTTGATGCTTGATGTCTGCCACAGAGGATCTCAACAGTCTATAGAGCTAATTTATGGTCCATGCACATGGCGTTGGGAAGGCGTTGAGAATTTAATTATTTTAAGGTAACAATTTGTTGAACCAAAGAAATTCTTAGAAAATACGCTAATCGTTTTTTTTTTATTTTTTTGGTTGCAAATTATACAATGTTCTAACTAGGTCAACGGCACTTAATATTATATTTAATTTCTAATTGGAACTTGCTTAATGGGAAGTTCTAAAAATGTGAAATTTTCTAATATCTTTCAGAAAATATTAATTTGGAATTAAATAGTTTACCGAAAATATTGATTTAAACATATATGGACATTTAAAATTGTATGAATTGACCCATTTTTTATCTCAAAAAAATTTTTGATATTTCCTTTAACTGCTAGTAAAAATGGAAGGCCTAAAAAAAGAATTCGGGACGAAAATTATAGGAAGTTTTCACATAAAACAATTGATCGAACAAATGTTTAAGGTTGATCTTATGATAATATCATTAATTATAGGTAAGACATATTATGTGGACATCTAAAAGGTGCAATTTTCAATTATTATGTGTTTATTCTTATTTACAATGACATTATATGTTTATTGTATGCCAAAAATCTGATATATTCTTTCAGTTGAAAAAAAAAAACTAAGATAGGAGTACAAAAATTCAGATTATTTTTTACCTTTTTTTAAGTAAAAAATAAAAAAACTGAGTTTATGACAAGATTTGAAAATCTAACCTTTCTTGGAGTGTAACAATCATAGTGTTTTTTTTTTCTTTTTTCATTTGTTTTAAAAAAATGATTAGTGTCGGAATTTCTTATTCTAGCTTTTTCTAAATTTAAAAGTTTCATTTAATATTTCTGGAGAGATTTAATTTGGAATTTTAATTGTAGCATAATTTAATAATCTTTCTGAAAGTATCACATCATTTGCAGTTGTATTAAATGTCAATTTTAGTGATGCAAAAGAACAAAAATGCAAAGATGAAAAACATATTATGATATTCAAACTGTCTCACAAATTGAAATTAAATATATTGTAGGGATGGATATTCAAAATGTCTTACAAGTTGAAATTAAAAGTAATTAAGAAATAATTAGAAGTTGTTAATGTAACAAAAAATAATTAAAATGAAGATACCCTTTCAATTTATGCGTTAGATGACTCTTTACCAAACTCAGACAGGCTATTTATTGTTGATCACTAAAACTTAATAAAATAATAATAATAATAACAATAATAATAATAATAATAATAACAATAATAATAATAATAATAATAAAAAATTTGCAATTTTGCACAAGATCTACCTTTTTATGAGCATTTGATTATCACTAAAACAACTGAGTTGGATTTGGGAATAAAAATTCAAAACAATACAAAACATTAAGCATAATATATTTCTTGAGAACGTTAGAAATTTTGTACTTGGTACGACCCAAAATTGAGTAATTCTCGTACTTTGTCGTAAATATTAAAAACTGACGCAGATTCGAAATCCGGATGAGAGATCTTTTACAAACATTTAAACTTAAATGATTTTAATCATCATCTTCATTTAAAAAAAATATCAAAAATAAGTAATTCTGATACTTTGTCGTAAATATCAAAAACCCACGCAGATTCGAAATCCGAATGAGAAATCTTTTACAAACATTTAAACTTAAATGATTTTAATCATCATCTTCATTTAAAAAAATATCAAAAACTACAGTGTTAGGATGCAGAAAGAAATAACTAATTACTAACTAAAAATCAATAATGATGTATCCATAGTTCTTCTTTATGCTATGAATTAAAATTAATCTAAGGTTAGTTTTTCTCAAATGAAAAAGAAAAATGAGAATTAAAGGCTGGAGAAAGCTGTGATGGGGCCATCATGAGCTGCTCTGCTCTGCTCTGCTCTGTTCTGCTCTGTTCTGCTCTGTTCTTCCAATCCAACGAACTTCAAAATCTATCTGTTTCTATGATAACGATAATTAAATGTTATGTCGTCACGAGCGCTGTCCGGAGAAAGATTGCTCGCGAGAACAAAACAAAAGGAGACTACGCTGATAATGGTCCAGGGAATGTGTCCGGATCTCTTGTGGCGTTACTCTGTAAGCTATCGTGTGCTGGATAATTCAGAATTTGAGAGAGATTCAAAGAAAGTTGCCGTTGTGAGCACAAAATTTCAGCCATTGGAGGACCGTTTGTTTTCAGAAGTTTGACTTCATTTTTCATAAAAAATATCTTAACAATTCACACATATATATTCTTAAATATATTTATATTTGTTTTTGGACTTTATATGTGAATTTCAATAATATTTCAATAAAAAATGAGGTTAAATTGATTAAAAATGTATATAAATATGTTCGAAATCGTTTTAAAATACATTTTAATGTAATTATAGGTGAAATATAGATAATAACTAATCAATTTAATTTAGCTCTAAAAATATATATAAATATTAAATAAAAATATGTAATATCTTATGTGTGAATTTTAACGTTATTATAATTAAGACCAAATTGATTAAAAACATGTATAAACATAATCATATGCGTTTTAAATACATTGTAATGCGTTTTAAATACATACAAACATTAAGTAATTATATCTAACAATTTATATATTAATTTTGATGACATTACAATAAAAAAATGTGACAAACTTAATTAAAAACATGCATAAATATTTTTAAATGCATTGTAGTACAATTTTAGATAAAATATATGTTGTATCTCTTTAGTTTTGCTACCAAAACTTATGTAAACATTAAATAAACACATCTGACAGTTTTCTGTGTGAATTTTGATGATATTATCATGAGAAATGAATCCCAATTGATTAAAAACATATATAAAAATGATCAAAAATGTTTGAAATGTATTCTAATGTAATTTAAGTAAAATATTGGTTATATATCTTTAGTTTAACTCTATATGTATTTTCTGAGCATAAAATATTTGAGAAATATTATCATTAATACCAATTTTATTATCCATTCACGTCAAATATACATTTTATTATTTCAAATATTTAAATATAAAATTTAAAACGTAATCTAAATTCAATTCGACAACTACTAACAAAAGAATGGATACAACTTCATAACGTAATCTAAAATCTTTCAATTTTAACGGATTCACATTTCAATGATCGATGATCATCCGATCCGAATTCAATCATTGACTCACATCCTTAATAAGTATTATTAGACTGCGCTCCAGAGTATATGAGAAAAAGAGAAGAGAAAAAGAGGGGAAATTTTTGGGGATAAAAGCAGAGGTTAAATATTTGACCTCAAAATTGAAGGTTAACAAATTAAAAAAAAATGAATAAAAAGTTCACTCACTTTCATCTCCTTTCACCTTCTTCAATTAAAATTTAAGAACAAGATTAAATTCCTATTTTCTTCCCCTCCTCTCCATTCACCTTCTCTAACTCCTCTAATCCAGAAGCACGCCTAGGTTGTGCTCCACAAATTCTTTAGAGGGGAAGGGGAGGAAGAGACGAGATGAAAGAAATGTTAAAAATAAATTCACCTTCTCTTGATTTTTTATTTAAAAAAGTAATATTTAAAATTAAATAAATAAGAAAATCGGATAAAAAATTATAAATATAGGAGGGACGGATTTGAACACTTTTTAGCATGTTTTTATAAAAAATAATACTTTATTACGGGATTAATTTTGAAAACCCATCCCTTATTTTAGATTTTAAAAATTCGTCTCTTAATAAAATATTTTTTTTATCGAGGGACGTGATAAAAAAATTAATTTTTATAAAAAATGCTAAAATCGTGTTATATTTTTAAAAACCGGATTTTGAAAAACCAGCCATTCCTTTTCTGATTTTAAAGAACATACCCGTTTACCCAGTTATATTTTTATTTTTTGGTTAAGAAATTTTTTTTTAAAATTGTACAATATTATATTTTAGTTACATAAAGTTTAAAAAAAATCAACACAGTTTAAAATATATGATTCAATATAGAATTAAAAAAACAAATTCAATAATTCTATATATACATTATACGTTATTAATTATTATCTTTTATCAAAAATATTTATTTTTGAAATTTAATAATTTTAATAATTTTTGCATGTCTAATAAAGGATAGTCAAAATTAGAACTAAAAAAAAATAATTGCAGACGACATATAAAAAAACTCCCAAAATTTTAGAAAACTAAATTATAAATTTTGAAGGCTCAGACAATATATTTTTGGACCTGAAAATAGAAGTAACAAGTTACATCCATAAGGAATGTAGATAGTTTTGCAAGCTTTTCGAATTAGTATTAAATATTTTTGATGAACTTTTCTATAAAAAATTATGCCTATTTGAAACTCGATATTTTATTCACAATTATATGAAAATTTGGAAATTTTTTTTATATATCGTTTGCAATTATTTTTTTTAGTTTCAATCTTGACTATCCTTTATTAGATATGCAAAAATTATTAAAATTATTAAATTTCAAAAATAAATATTTTTGATAAAATATAATGATTAATAACATATAACGTATATATATAAATTATTAAATTTATTTTTTTAATTCTGTGTTGGATCATATATAATAAGCTGTATTGATTTTTTTTAAAATTTGATATAACTGAAATATAATATTGTATAATTTTAAATTTTTCTCAACAAAAAAAATAAAAATATAATTGAGGTGAATGGATTTGTTCTTTAAAATCAGAAAATGAAGGGCAGATTTTTCAAAATCCGACTCTTAAAAATATAACACAATTTTAGCATTTTGAAAATCCGTCTCATAATAAAATATTATTTTTTATAAAAAAATGGCTAAAATAAATCCGTCCCCTCCTATGTTTATAATTTTTTTCATCTTATTTCTTTATTTATTTAATTTTAAATATTATTTTTCTTAAATAAAAAAATCAGCACCTCCTCTAATACTCTAATTTAAAAAGTACAAAATTAATTCATTTGAGAAATAAAAAAAATAAAATCCTCCCCTCACATCATTTTTTTAAAAATTATGAAATAAATAATAAATAATTCCCACTATTTTTTCTTCATTAGATTGTGGGAAAAAAAATCATTTTATCTAAGTGAATTTTTTTTCCCACGAGACAAAGACAGTGGTTTGTTCCTTCTATTGAATGGCCAGAAATACAAAATGTTGATCAAGCAATTATACAAGAAAATTGTACAATTGCAATATTTTGTTGCCTTTCATTGTTTAAACATTTTTTTTTTCCTGTGAAACAATACATCTGAAACGGATCAAAATTCAAAATTTTCGGTATTAATTAGATCGTTTAAATTTTTATTCGACTCAATATATTATACAATAATTGTTAATAAAAAAATAGTATTGATATTATATCCTTGAAATAAAAAAGAAAATTTCCTATAATAATTTCCATGATACAATACAAGTGAATAATAATTGTATCTTATATACATCTACATATTTTCATATAATCAAACCCATACGTTTTATATGGGTGCGGATTCTGCGAATTAACTGAAGAGCGTCCGCAGAATCTCATCCTATAAAAAAAATCAATCACGCGACAACGGAGGACGATGCCCTAAACCGAACTCGCCGCTCCTTCGTCGACTTCAATTTCTCTCCTCATTTCATTTCCTCTCTTCGAATTTCGAAATTTTTTCCTCTCTTCGAATTTCGAAATTCGCAAAAAGAAAACCGCGCTCTGTCGGAAGTTCTCTCTCTCTCCTCGGACTCGAGGAGTTCTTCGCCATGGCGGCGAGGCATCAACAAACCGGCGATGGATTCGCGGCGCAGATCTCCACAATGTCGAAATCTCAGCTCTACGATCTGATGTGCCAGGTTAAGGTGGATTTCTAACCTCCGCCCCAAATTTTCAACCCTAACTGATGCGCAAAGCGCACAGATCGTCCCTTCTTCGTCAATTCTTCTATTTCCGTGAGTGGAATGGAAGAACGGAGTAGTAGTTTGGGATTTCTACGCAAATAATATCGAACTGTTATGTTAAATGTATATTTTTTTTGGGAGCATATGCTTCAATTTACTGTTATCTGTGGGTTTATGTGATGTTTAAGGTTTTGTGGGGGTTTATACAAGATGCGATGTTTCTCTTATGTTACATGTTGCTTTGTATTTTTTGCAGATTGAAAAATTATTCTGGAAAGCAATCACTGTATGGTCTGTGTGTGTTGTTGCAGGGTTTATACAGGACAATATATTTCTCTTAATGTAACTGTTTCTTTTGTTCCTTGCAGATTGAAATTTATATATGTTTCTATGTTGTTGCTTATTAACTTGTTTGATATAGTTTAAATGCTAACAGGGACTTTTGTTTGGCAATTTTTATTAAACTCGAATTCTGTTGGCGTCTAGATATATTTGTAGAAATTGGTGTTTATGTTACTTTTGTATTTCTGTGGCTTGAATTCAGCTACAATTCTCTGAGTAAAAGTGAAATGTCACTTTTAATTTAATGCATTGTGGCTGTGGTTTGACATAGGATATTAGGAATACAAATTAGTAGTGTTGTTTTATGCAATCAAGAGAAATTGTCTGCTAACTAAGTATCATGTGGCATGCCAGGTCATGATAGAACAAAACCAGAATCAAGCACGGCAGGTTCTTATTGACAATCCTGTTTTGACTCGGACCTTGTTCCAGGTATGTAATTACCTTCCCCCAATCCCATGCACTGGAAGATAAATGAATAAATAACCTGTATGAATATAATTGTAACGGGCATAGTCAGGCTCTAATCTGGTACATTAATTGTCATTTACCCCCTAACTGGCTAGCAGGTTACATTCTTCTTACTGGTTTGATTTTGGTTGTAATTAGGGTTTCATACTTAATCGAGGGCATACTCGCACCTTTACTCCTTCTCATTTCTGATATCAACTGAGGCATTAATTACCATACATTTCCCCTTGATCCGGTTCTGTTGTGTGAGACTTTTTGTGTACTTACTATTTCTCTGTTTGAAGTTGTCACAATGTTTCATGTTCATTTAATGGTCTCAAATAAAGCCTTATATTTTATTTTTCTCCTTTGGATATACTGAGAAACTGGTATTTCACTTGGCAGGCTCAAATTATGCTTGGAATGGTCCAGCCTCCTAAAGTGGTACCTTTTGCTCCTCAGCCTCTCTTTCTTTATGTCAATTAGCATATGTCTTGTCTGCAAATATTTGTTTTAAGGACAATGTAATAACATTTTTACTATTCCAAACAGATGCCTAACATCCAGCAAGTAGCATCTCAGCCTGAATCAACACCAGCAACCAAGCCTGAGCCCAAACCCACTGCGCCTGCACCTACACCTGCCTTACCTCCACAACAACCATCGACTTCAATCCCTTCCATGAATCTCCAACCCCATCCTGTATCAGCACATGGTAACCCATTAATTCAACAACTGCCATCCCTCCAGCAACAGAAAACCAGCAACTTTTTATCAGCAGCACCACCGCCCCCTTCAATCCCTCCTCAACAATTCAATCTATCATCCCATTTTGCAATGCCACCTGTGCCACCAGGTGGGAACTTCAACCAGCCACCCCTGCAGCCTCCGATGTCACAGCAGCCTAGGATGCAGGTGCCTGCCATGCAACAACATTTCTCAAATCAGATGATGATGATGCCAAACAGTGGTATTGGGTTTCAGCCCGGTGCTGCATCTGGGCCTGGACCTCAGCAGATGATGCCTCCACAACCTACATTTCTGGTAACCTTCCTTGTTGTATCCTTTTGTCTTCGTAGACTGTTAATTGGTTGCAGTCATGCTATATGCTACGGTATCTTTCTGTTCCCTATGTGTGCTGATCTGACCAGTTTATACTGGTACAACTTTAAGCTGTCATTTTATTATTCATTTTTGTAAATTCATTCTCTCCCTAAGGTTTTCTGGCCAGGATTTGAAGTTTAAGTATCATCTGACCTTGAACTGCCTCATGAACCCTGGATTTGTTCTCCCTTTCACATTTGGATACTTTATTGATATGACAGGACAAAAGGTTGACCTTGTCAGAGCTATTTATGCACATTTTCTGTTGATTAATTGGGGTTTGAATTTTTTGCTCAGCCAAGTGGGATGCCTTCATCTTCCTTTCCACAAGTACAACCCCCGCTGCCTAGTCAACCAACCCCTCAACAAATCTACCAGGTTCCCTTTTCTATACTTTAGTCTCTACTTTTAGTTCCAATTTTGTCTTGTTACTTTCTTACTTGCTTTTAAGGTACGTCTCTGTTCAGCTGGAGGGGCTTAAACATGGATTAATTTTATCTTTTTCAGGGAGGTGGTTCCCATATGAATATGGAATATGGTTTGCATTCTGGAATGCCCATGCCATCTGACAGACCGGGCCCATGGGGAGCAGCAGGCCATCCTGAAATGCCTTCTTCTGCTAGGCCTCAGATCCCGGGCCCACCACCATTTATGTCCAACCAGATCGGCCAACCTATGGCTGGGCAAGCCCGTCCCCAATCGGTAATTTTCAAGTTTTTCAGAGACTTCCAAGATATTAAGAGGATGAAAATTTGCACTGACAGGGTTTGCATAATCAACAAATTGAAAAGTTTGACCTAATATTTCTGTAATTGCAAAACAGCCCTTAATTGTGGGAGATTCAATAAATGTTATACCATTTAGTTAGCCTTACACAGTTATTACAGTTATTTCTGCAAATATATACCGAGTCCAATTTATTTGAAGACTTTATTTAAGAACAACGGAAATTTATGATTGTTATCCAAGAATTAGTTTTAAAAAGCTAGTTTAACTAGCATTAGAGCCTTTTCTACCTTAAAATCCTTCAACAAATTCAGGGTTATTTTGGGCAAATGCTGAAAACATACAAGTATGTTCAATTTATGCATAAAAGCAGTGCTTTTTCCTGGAACTTTCTCATTAAAAGATGTTTTGTTCTTATCTTTCATTTGTTATTGTTATTTTCAGCTGACAAATGAGATGCAGAAGGCCTTGCTAGACCAGGTTAGGAGCCTCACGCCTGAGCAGATTAACATGTTACCCCCCGATCAGAGACAACAGGTTCTTCAGCTTCAGGAAATGCTACGAATAAGTTAGGAGATAATGCTCTTGCCGATCCCTATGGCATAGTCTAGTGAACTTTGGTTATTTGATATTTTAAGTTCATTTAACAATTTATGTAACTATATTGTAGACCGTTACCTTCTGTTTTTGGTATACATTTGAATGGTGTTGCCGACATTTTAACTGAGAAGTGTATAGTTTTGTATTTCTGAGATGTTTTATTTATTTATTTTTTCGGCTTCTACTTGCCAAGAAGTGTATGGGCCACTGTGAGAAAGCATTTCCAAAAAAATGAACTTTCAATACCATACAACATACATGAAACCAACCTTTAAGTGGATAAAATTATAGTCGCATTCAAATAACATATAAAAAAAGGACCAAACGGTATCAAATTATTATCAATTGAAATGATGTCTTCATATGTAAGTAGGATGCAGATGAACTTGTATAAATGTTGAACTTGCAAAATTCTTGCAAAATTGCTCCCAGTTTGCATCTTCATAAAATTAGTTATATTGACAGCTCAATTTGAAACATAAATCTTTCACATGGATATCTAAACATCCACAGAAATCTCATCTTACCGTCGATGAAATGAGCGCGATCTACTCACACCATCATGAAAGGATATAGAAAGAAGAAAAAGAAGAAAAAAAGAAAACGTACATAAACTTAGGAATTTTACTGATCATGCAGAGTTAGATCGCATTAGCAAATAGATTCACAGTCTCTTTTCACATGAGATATATATCAACTCAAAATATTCATCTGGTTTTCAATCTGCAGAAAGAAAATACTAAGGAACAAACTTCTATAAACAAAAAGAGAAATAGATAATAGTACTTGATAAAAGGCTGGCCGATTTTACCAATCCATTGCAACCAGCTTTAGAATGCCACGCAAATCGTTCTACGAAGGAGGAGAGCTGGCGATTGCCTCTGATATCCCAAATTTGGAACTTGGAATTCACCTCTACAGTGTCCAAAACTTTAGGCAAACATAGTGCTACAAACTACAAATTACAAAGGAATGAAGAGTGCTATATATATATAACCACGCAATTGGCCAAACAAGGTGATCCATGAGGCATGTTGCTATCCGGACAAGTACATTACCATGATCATCAGATGGGATGATGCTATATGCCTATATCACTTATATAACCTCAATTTAACTTTTATAGGCAGAATAATGAGGAAATAACCGGCTTATATATTATCACTGATATCATTATTAATATTGACTTTGATATTCAGGTCAAATGAGTTATTATTAATGTTAATGATTTTATTATACAATTTCTTTTTTAACAATATTTTTATTAGTCAATTTAAATGAATCATTATTCAAATTAGTGATATTTAAATCGAATAATAGAAGTATTGTATAAAATAAATTGCATAATAAAATCATTAACGTAAATAATAAATTATTTAATTCAAAACATAAAATTAACATTTTCCGAGAATTTTAGACGAGGCTTCCAAAAGATATTTCCGTTTTAATCGCTGGTTCCTTGTAGAATATGTAGAGAACAAACCACATCCCAACTCGACATCAGTAGGACCCTCGGATTGAACATTTAATGATTTCTAATCCAATCTAACAGCTCCAAAACTCGTTGGACCAAACTCTCGTACTTCTCTCAGAGGAGGGGAACAGAAGATAAATTTCGCCTCCCGCCTTCCTTCCTAATCCAGTGTAACCCTCTCTCTCTCCATATTTGTGTACCCATTTTCCTGTAGCTTAAACCCTAGTTTTTCATGAAATGGAGATCAAAACCTCCGTCTTAGAAATACCTCTCCAGGATCCTCCCGGCGAGGAGTTCTCCGCCGCCGATCTGACTTGGAGCAAGTTCGCGACATCGGAGGATCATGCCGATGACGTGGCGCTCATCCCCTATGGCCGCGTCGAAGCTTTTATCAGCGGAGAGTGTAACAATGCGGAGTTTCCGACGCGGTTTCACATCGAGAGGGGGAGGAAGAGGGAAAGGGGGAGCTTGAGGGAGTATAAGAGCGATGATTATCTCCTTTACCGGATGTAATAAGGCTTGACTGATCAAAATTTGTTCTACTTTTCTTTTCGTTCAATTAATCCAACATAGGGATATATTAGGCCTAAAGAGTATCTCTCAGGAAAATGTTACTGTAAATGCAAATTTGGATTGGTACAGAATTGTGTATCACCATAATCAGGTCCAGTACCAGTACCTCATAGCACGGTCAATCCGGGTAGCCCAACCATACAAGTACTGCATTGGTGTGATATTATGTCCAGTGACATTCAGAACTGGTATGTACTGGTATAGTTTAGCATAGTAAAGGTAATATGGTAATTGATTACTGGAGGTGCCTGCCAGGTTTATGGTGATCACTGATTTAAGGTCACACAAACACATAATGTTTTCCTATTTTTCTTGGTATAATTGTAAATGGGCATGATGCCTATTATCTGAGTCATGTGTCTAATTTGTTCCTTCCCATGGAGAGCTGTAAGCAGCCTTTTGTGGCTGGAACTGAGATGCCGATATCACCACTTAAATTTTTTCAAATTTCTCTGTTTTCATAGGTATTGGTGCTCATTTGGTCCCGAGAACTACGGAGAGGGAGGCAGTCCCCTCCCGAGCCGGCGATACAGGCTCAATACAAGAAATCGTGCAGCTCGGCCTCAGTCAATGCGTGGATGCATGTGCCATTTCACAGTCAAGCGCCTCTACGCACGCCCCTCAGTAGCTCTTATAATATATCATGAACGGCGACACGTCAACAAGTTAGGCTTTGTGTGTCATGGCCCGCTTGACAGAGATGCCATCGGTCCTGGTGCAAAGAAGCTCCCTTACATATGCAGTGAGATTCAGCAGCAGACCATGTCATTGATGTATCTTGGGGTTCCTGAAGAGAATGTGTTGCAGGCACATATTGAAGGAATACAACGGTAATTTTTTTTGTTTGTTATGGTCAAAGCCTTAAAGTTAATGGTAGAATTCCATTGAAACCCTGTAATTGAACCAAATAAAGAAGACATTTTAGATAAGTGGTAATAAATTTCTATGATATTTTTGGCAATTTCACAAGTACATTATATTACCAGGGCAGTAACAAAATAGTTATGATCTTTATCTAGTTTTCTAGAATCAAGAAATTATTGATTCAACCAAAGAGTTAACTTTGTCCTGATGCTGAAAATTTTTTTGCAGATTCATTTAAATGAAGTGAAAGAGTTAATGCTTGTTTCGTGATATACCACTACCTTTATTTATTGTGTCTCTTGAAGATAACCATAGAACTATTCAATCAGATAAAACAATGGATTGTAGGTACTGTGGACTTGATAAAAGAGTAGATTCATTGGCATCGCAGTATGTGCAGAAGCTTGGGATGATCATAAAGCGGTCGACACATGAGCTAGACCTGGATGACCAGGCAAGTGTCAAAATGTGGGTTGAGAGGAACAAGAAGTCAGTCTTCTTCTTCCAGGACTCAACCGATTTGGATCCCTTCATTCTTGGAATCCAAACTGAATGGCAATTACAGCAGATGATCCGGTTTGGGCATCAGAGCCTTTTGGCGTGTGATTCTTCCTTCGGGATAAGCAAGCTAAAGGTACTTTATTTTTTGTGGTTACCAGAATAATTTAATGAGATAAAGTTGCTGTAAGGGTTTACCCAGCTATTATAGGGCCACAGTGGTTTTGAAATAACCAACTCAAGATCATATTGCTGAGACAGACTAAAGTGCACTATTCAAAATGAAGCAAGGGATAATGAAAATTGTAACCCTGGTATTGCTGTTATTATGAATAAAATATTTTTGTATTTGTTGGTCATGCTCTGTATCATCTCTAATAATGCAATGTGTATTTTTTGCAAAATTCAGCATATGTTTGGTCTAGTAGAAGAATCCATTATTCACTACTGCCAATTTTGTTGTTGCTCTTATAACCTATGTCAGATATATGTGTGCTGATCCTCGAAAAGAATAAAAGTGAAAAAGAAAAAGCACTTTAGGGTGCTTCCAATTTTGTGCTTTTGGATGTAGTGAGAGCTTGAGGTTACCCCTCAGTTGAGCTCAATCAACATAAAAATGGTTAATGAAACAAATGCACAATCTTAATTTGCAGCTGATGCAATTTGTTATCATCTGTGACCATACCTGGTTGTATTTGTACAGAGAACTTATAACAAGCTCTTGTAAGGTGAGCTTGTTTATTTTTCTATACCTCGCTATAAATGGATTGTGCTTCTTATGCAGTATCCTCTTTACACGCTTCTTGTATTTGATTCGAGGAATCATGCACTCCCCGTCGCATGGATTATAAGTAGATCCATCTCTAAGCATGATGTAAGTAAATGGATGAGAGCACTTGTTGATAGAATCCAAGCATCTGATGCAAGCTGGAGGGCTGGCAGCTTCATTATTGATGATCCTGCATCAGAACTTGAACCCATCAGGTAATATATCATTCTTTTTCCTTTTTTCGTGCACCAATTTTACCTCATTTCTTTTCTGATCTATAGAACTCTTACCCCATATGTAATATATTTCCAACAGAACCAAACTTGTGGGCCAATTATGTGGCAGGAAGAAGACTATACTGCATCCCCCCCTCTTCTCTCTTTTTTTTTCTTTTCATATTTAAAGCAATAGTACACAGATTGAGAACTTTAATCAAACATTCAAATTTCTTAGCTTGATTTGAATTCAAGTTGTACTTGAGGGTAAAAGCATGTGGGTAGGGTAGAACTGTTATATTTAAACAATATATTCATGGAGAGCATACTGATCTAAATCTTCCATTTTATCTGTACAATAATTTTCAAACATGTTGAGTTTTACATTAAAAAAAACATGGAAAATGTTGGGTGTTACTTGCAGCTACTGATACAAAGCTAGTGATTTGCTTAAGATTTTTGAACCTTATGCCTCTCGAGTTCCTTGCTTTTATGAATGAATATGTTGTTTTATTTAGTATAATATGGAGTTTCTTGTCATTGACATGACGATTAAATCAATTTTCTTTCAGAGAGTTATTTGCATGCCCCATATTGTTTTCTTTATGGCGCATTCGTCGGTCGTGGCTAAAGAACATACTAAAAAGATGTGTCAATAGAGAGGTTCAATGTGAAATTTTCAGACGGCTTGGTGAAGTTTTGTACAGTATCTGGAGCAAGGAGACTGATCAGATGGCAATTTTACAAGAATTGTTTCAAGACTTTGTTGACCAGACGGATTTTGTGCAATATTTCAAGTCATTTTGGGTACCCAAAATAGGTACTGTTTCTGCTGAATGTTGAAGCTAGGTTACTGATACTCTTACCTGTCAGGTCAGGTTCCTGCATGGTTCTGTTTTATGCTGGGTGGTAGAGGCTTCTGCTTTCTGTCATCCATATCTCAATTTTTACTATTTTTTTATTCATGTGAAAGAATTCTATCAAGTTTTGACAAAAATTGCATCAATTCTGTGAAGAAAATTGCAAATTATTCAGATAATAAAACCTACTAGTCTTGCTCAAAGACAAGCTTTGCACAACCAGTTTCATAGTACCCAACAATGTGCCGCAAATTGTTTATTATAACACTATGGTGGTCCGTATTATTTAAAAGGTCTTTAGATTTAGTACTTATCAAAATTACTCTGTACATGATGTATATCATGACACCTGAGTGTAAAATGGAAAAGTGAAATGATATCTCAGTTAATTTTATCAAGACTTTGATGACCATTCTTTTCTTTAGGAATGTGGCTTGAATCCATAAAGAGCCTCCCTCTATCAAGTCAGGAATCATGTGGTGCAATTGAAGGCTACCACTTGAAACTTAAACTAAAAACATATGATGATTCTAGCCTCAACTCGCTCCAGCGTGTTGACTGGCTGGTCCATAAGCTAACTACCGAGCTCCACTCTAGTTACTGGCTTGATCTCTACTCCGATGAGAGTGGCTCTTTCCCTGAGGTAAAAGAAGATTATGTCAACTCGACATCATGGTTCCGGGCATTAAAGATACCTGACAGTGCGGTTATATTTGGGCATGATATTGCAAAGGTGTTGAGCCAAAAGAATGACACAACAAGTCACCACACTGTATGGAACCCAGGTTCAGAGTTCTCGTTGTGTGACTGCAAGTGGGCTATGCAGGGGAACCTCTGCAAGCATGTCATAAAGGTGAGCATGGTCTGCCAGGAGAAAAAGGAGGTGACCAGTTCTTTGTCATACCAGTCGTTTCAGAAGGTCATAGGTGAGATCTTGAGGAAGCCACTGGATGACTCGGTTTCACTTGATCTGGCCATGGCCTGGGCAGCCCAGGTGCAGGAAAAAGTTGTCAGGATGACCGAGTTTGCTACCTTGGCTGATGTGGCTAGTGTGGCTGATGGTTTGCCCATAAAATGGGGAAGTAAAAAGGGAAGGTCATTTGTTGGCAAGCCTTCTGATGGTGCGATTTTGCTTCCTACTGGCAGTGCGCAGAGGGGTGGTGGGTCTAAGAAGAAGAATAGAAAAAGGAGGCGCATTAGCCGGCTTGGAGGTGTGTAACATATCTTTTTCAGAACTCTAAATGTTTATAATTTCTTATTTGAAGGTGGTTATAGCAGTAGATAGTTTTATTGTTGTTTCTTGATCCTTTAGATTGTCAATATTGCTATCTGTTTTCAAGAATACTTTATAATTATTTAAAGGCATTAGGTTTTATTTTTTTCTTTTCTTAAATTCATTGGTGCTGTTTTGCATCATGCACAGTAATCTCTTCCTTTATTTTTTTATGGCGACTTGTTGGGCCAATGTGTTTTGTTTTGCCTTTTACAGTTAGTGAGTATAGCTTATCTTCCTGCAATAGTTCCAAGAAATACATTTGGGTAAACTTTGTGGGAATTAACACAAATGGCCGGGGTCATGGATCCGAATGGTTTTTCTCAGTTGGCATAACTTTTGTAGTTGTCAATTATTTCTCTCAGCTATGAATAAAATTTGTACTGTGCACGATAAGTTCATATTCTAAATTAATCTAGATTGTTTCAGACTGGTAATAAATGGTACATCTGTAGAGAAGAATGTTGTGACAAGAGTTTATCATTGGAGATTATAAATAATAATCATAATCAAGGTTGAGATTCTACGGTTGAAACTACGATCTGCAATAACAAGGTTGAGATTCTCGGTTTGACAAGGAAGGCCCATGGGGTCATCGATCTGAGGTTTCTCTATGATGTAGGCACCAAGGAGGCCAACCAGCAGGTTGGCATGGGTAAGACCCAGAGCATGGTCATGGTACCTGTCAACATTCATTATTAAAATCACTACCCCTGTAAGAATCTTTATAATATTCATGGAAGGGTACTGGGGCCAGGGTTGGTTGAGGAAGACATAATTGGACTTGCAATCCTTTCTATTTTGATTTATCTTCTTGATTTGGATGCATATTAACTTGTTCTTTGTTTTGATGGTAGATTATAAGTACTTTGAATGAAACTAATCAGCTCAAGGAATTGACAGAATCGTAATAAGGCAGGCTACCTGGATTAAAAAATGATCTTGAAATGGTTACCCAATAATAACATACCAGAGATTACCAGGAGGCTGAACATTAGGGTATTTGTAGGTTGTTTGGGTCCACATAGGACCCACCTCTTTATAGTCACGAGTAAACCATGCGAAGGCACTGCCATCAGATTGTGGTGGATGGACACTGCCATGCAAATGGATGACAGTTGGCACGCCTCCCATAGTCGGGATGGCTGTATGGATAGTGTCATCTGTAGGGAGAATGTGCTGGTCTGGGAGATGAATTTCCCACTTAACATATAGTGGGACACCTTGCCGAGCAATAATGGTGGGGCCGGGAAAGGTGGCCTTTTTGGTGGATACACAAAAACCGGTGTCGGAGGGAGGTCTCGGTGAAATTTCTATGCAGATAAGAAAAAATAACATTAGAGAACTGATCATTGTCAGAAACAAACTTCTAAGATTCACCTTCTTTTGATCTCATTACTTTTTTTTTTCTTCTCGACTCAACTTTAATAAACTATTGTGATGCAGTAATCTGTGAAGTATCTTGATCAGGACTAGTTTCTTGGTTTTTGTTTTCGTTCTTTTGGGGGTTGGGTAAGGGCATGAATTAGGAAAAGCAAAAGGACATAAAAGAGTACCCATTTGATCTGGTTGTTAGTTTTTGTAATTAACGATCTGAGATGATGGGTAATATTTTTTGTATATTAATTTGTACAATTATCAGATATAATGTCTTATATAGGCCTTTACAAATAAATAACGGTAACATTTATTGTACCGTTGGTACTATGAGTATCCAACAGTAATATTTCTGGAAAAAAGAGAAAAAGGTTGAGATGTCTATTTTGACTAAAAATATGAACTCCCATTTTCCTTAATTAGTCGATGATGAAGCATTTCTGAGACTAATCATCCCTCTAATTTTCTTTATTTCTCAACACCCCCCTCAAGCTTGGATTGTAAATATCAAATAATCCGAGCTTGTTTATAATATCTTCGAAGGCCTTTGTACATAAGCCTTTGGTGAATACATCTGCCAATTGATCTTGGCTCTTGACGAATGGAGTCTCGATTTCTTTGGCTTGAATTTTTTCTCTCACGAAGTGACAATTTACTTCAATATGTTTCGTCCGCTTATGAAATACAGGATTAGCCGCAATGTGCCTTGCCGCTTGGTTATCACAAAACATTTTCATTGGTCCTTCGATTTTGATATTCAAGTCGGCTAGTAATTGTTTAACCCATGTTAGTTCACTTGTTGTAGAAACCATTGCTCGATACTCCGCTTCTACGCTTGATCGTGCTACGATATTTTGCTTTTTGCTCTTTCATGTGACTAAATTCTCGCCTACAAATATGCAAAAATCGGTTGTTGATTTTCTATCGAAACTTCCGGCCCAATCTGCATCGGAATAGCCACATATTGCATTAGTACCATTTTTTCGCATCCAAATTCCCTTTTTGAGAGAACCCTTTAGATAACTTAATACTCTATTAATGGCAGTTAAATGTGGTGTTCTTGGTGCATGCATGAATTTGCTAATCTGACTTACCGCAAATGATATATCCGGTCTAGTCACAGTTAAATAGATTAATTTTCCTGTAAAGCCTTTGAAATTGATTTATATTGCTTAATGGTTCACCATCCTCGATATTGAGCTTTATATTTGCATCGACTGGGGTTGTGGTAGGCTTACAACCTATTTTACTGGTTTTCTTGAGCAAATCAAGAATGTATTTTCGTTGAGATATAAATAGCCCTTTTGAGGAATGGACAATTTCTATCCCTAGAAAATATTTTAATTTGCCCAAGTCTTTGATTTCGAAATTTTCTTTTAAGTTCCCTTTTATGCAATCAATTTCTATTTGGTTGTTTCCGGTTATAATTATGTCATCAACATAAACTAAAACCACGGTTGTACCATTGACATCATGTCTAATGAACAAAGATGAATCGGCTCTACTAATTTTAAAGTTACATGAAAGTAAGAAATGATTGATTTTTTCATATCAAGCTCTTGGAGATTGCTTTAATCCATAAATAGATTTTTTTAACCTACAAACAAGATTAGAGATATTTTTCTTTTTGTGACCGGGAGGTAAGGTCATGTAAACATCTTCTTCAAGGGTTCCTTGAAGAAAAACATTTTTAACATCCATTTGATGAATGTTCAACCATTATTAATTGCAATAGAAAATAAAATTCTTACGGTATTCATTTTGGCAACCGGTGCAAAAGTTTCATGGTAGTTGATGCCATATGTTTGGGTGTAACCTTTAGCAACCAATCTAGTTTTGTACCGTTCAATGGTACCATTACTATGATATTTGATTTTATACACTCATTTACAATCAACCGATTTTTTGTTTTTTGGTAAGGTGCATAATTCCCAAGTATGATTTTTTTCTAAGGCATGGAGTTCCTCTTCCATTGCCTCACGCCATTTTGGTTTTTCTTTGGCTTTCTCATAGGTAGTTGGTTCTTCTAGTTTTGAGAGAGTATTTAAGAAGGCAGAATGTTCATTGAAAATATTTTTGTAAGAAATATAATCTTGAATAGGATATTGTACCGCATACGTTACAAAGTCCCGAAGCCTTGTGGAAGGTTGAGCTTTTCGGATTGTTCTTATGGAAATCATTTCCTCTTGATTATTTTTAATTTGCTCGTTATTCTCTGTTTCTTCTACTTGTCCATCTTCTTCCTCATCTTGATGTTCATTACCTATATAATTAGTATTCTCTACAAAGACTTCTCTTTGTTCATGGTTAGTAATATGTGGGAGCACAAAATCATTTTTATCAACTTGCTCACTATTTTTTTAATTTGTTTTAAAGAACAGATCATCTTCAAAAAATGTCACATTTCTTGAAAAATGAAGTTTTTTAGTTGTTGGATCATAGCATATAAACCCCTTTTTCTCATTAGAAAATCCTAAGAAAATGGTTTTAATAGAGGTAAAATCAAGTTTATCGATTTTATTTTTATAGATAAAGCATGTACATCCAAATACCCTTAAATGTTTAAGGTTAATTCTTCTTTGATAGATAATTTCTAATGGGCTTTTAAATTTTAAAATGGCACTTGGCAATCGATTTATTAAGTAAGTTGAGGTGAGAACGGCATCGGACCAAAAATATTTTGGAACATTACTTTGAAATAAAAGAGCTCTTGTCATCTCAAGAAGATGACGATTTTTTCGTTCAGATACACCATTTTGTTCGGGAGTATAAACACAAGAAGTTTGATGTATAATTCCTTTATTTTTTAAAAAATTTGAATGATTTTGATTGACAAATTTTGTTCCATTATTCGTTCTTAAAATTTTAATTTTTTATTAAATTGAGTTTCTACAAGATTAGTAAATTCTTGAAAGTGAGAAAAAACTTCACTTTTATTTTTTATTAGATAAACCCAAGTAGTACGTGATAAATCATCAATAAAGGTAACAAAATATTTATAACCATTATACGAAGTAACTGGAGCGGATCCCCATACATCCGAATGAACTAATTCAAATATACTTTCACTTTTGGAATTAAAGACACAAAAAGGAGGTTTGGTATGCTTAGCAAACTTACAAACTTCACACTTGCTACAATCTAATCTAGAAAAATTAAACATGAATTTTAAAATCTTGTCGGATGGATGTCCTACTCTTTTGTGCCAAAGATTACTCAAATTCTCTTTCTTTTGAGTGCAAAAACTAGATTTATTACAATTCAAGAAATAGAGACGATTTTCAAATGAACCTTCACCAATCTTCTCCTTGGTTACTAAGTCCTGAAAAATGACACTATTGGGTTTAAAAATAATTTCACAACTTAAGTCTCGTGAAAGTTTACTAACGGATAATAAATTGATGGTGCAATTTTCAACATAGAATGCATCTTGCAAATAATTCTTTTGGAATAAGCTAACTAAGTCCCAACCTTTAATTTGTATTTTTTCATTATTAGCAACTTTGAAAAATTGCCCATTATCAATTTTTTTGTACCCTTTTAGCAAACCTAAATTTCCTGTCATATGGTCAGTTGCTCCTGAGTCAAGTATCCAAGTTTCACAATTTTTTCTTTCTCGAAATTTTTCTGCATATTTGACATTCACAAAACTGGTCCTTAATTTAATTTCGGATTTGGGCTTAATTTTATTGGTTAAACTGAGTTTATTTTGGTCTAGATCAGGTTTTTTTATTTGAAAATAAAGAGTGATGAGAGTTTGGACCTTTGTGGCCCAACATCTCTTGGATTTGGGCCAGCTGCGCAAAGAGTGATGAAAGCTGGGTCTGAGTGGAGTCTCTTGAGTTGGGCCCGGACCTAATTGTTGACTCTTGCGCCGCTGAGAAAAATCCCTTCTTCTCCCCCTCTTGCTCTTCGTCTCTGTCTCGCGCCGCTGAGAACCCTTTCTTGCGATCTCCTCGATCTCCTCCTCGCCTTGGCCGGAGGTGGGGATGGACTACCCAACACTTGTCCGTGACCGTCTCTTTTACAGTGTGTGCACTTTTCTATTTCCCCCTTTTCCTTGCCTTTATGGGAGAAGAAGGTCGAGGCTGAGAATGCATGGTCTTTTGACCTAGGGTTCAGGTCGAAGGTGCCCATAGCTGCTCGTCTCGAGTCTTCTTGTTGGATGAGAGCAGTGACACTCTCAAATGTCAACTTCCTCTCTGAGAGTAGAATTTGAGCCTTGATTGCTTCGTAGCTCAAGTCGAGAGCAGCCAGGAAAGTGTAGACTTGATCTGTCTCTTCTCTTTCTTTGAGCACCTCCAGGTCAGTGGTTGATGGTCTGAACATTTTCAGTTCTTGGTATTAGGCTCTTACATGCCCGATTAACTCGGGTATAGATCTGTTTTCTTGACTCAATCTCGCGATTTCTTTTTTGAGATGGTAGACATATGAATGATTTTTCTGGTTGCTGTACTGGTTTTCAATAGCTTGCTACAGCTCAGTTGCTGTGTCGTAATAGCAAAATATTTCTGACAATTGGGGTTCGAGAGAGTTCGTTATCAGAGTGACAGTTTGGCCATCGGCGATGTCCTAGTCTTCTTGGGCATCTCCCGATTTATCAGGTCTTTTCTTGTCACCGGTGATGAACCCCAAGAGTCCTTTCCCTTTGAGGGAGAATCTAGCAGATTTGGCTCAAGGAATGTAATTTTTTTCCATTCAGTGGTACATTGGTGAGTCTTTGAGATGAGTTAAAATCTGGACGGTATTTGTGATGAGATGTAATTTCTTGGGTTGTTGTATCATCTGCCATTTTCAATGAGTTGCCTGATTGGTTTCTCTGATCAATCTCTTTCTATCAATTTTGCGGAAGTTGGGAATCAGAGTTGCTCTGATACCATGTTAGTTTTTGTAATTAACGATCTGAGATGATGAGTAATATTTTCTGTATATTAATTTGTACAGTTGTCAGATACAATGTCTTATATAGGCCTTTACAGATAAATAACAGTAACATTTATTGTACCGTTGGTACTATGAGTATCCAACAGTAATATTTCTGGAAAAAAAAGAAAAAGGTTGAGATGTCTATTTTGTTTAAAAATATGAACTCCCATTTTCCTTAATTAGTCGATGATGAAGCATTTCTGAGAGTAATCATCCATTTAATCTTCTTTATTTCTCAACACTGGTACATGCCGATAGTGAGGTAGACTGAGACCGGGTTTTCTCCTCTCATGGAGTAGCCATAGATTGTGGGCATCTGTGGCAGTGGATCGGCATGCATCTGTAATGAAGCTGCTACTTGTTGTAGCATCTGTTGCGTCATCGGAGAAGAACTGGGAATAGACTTTTTGGCCTCCATAACAGTCATGGCTGTTGCCATGAAAAGCAGCATCAGATGTAGTTTCATCTGAGAAGTCATCTTTATCTGCAATTTATTTCAATATGAGCACTATATATTAATTACTGGTTTGCTAATTGCATGTATGACCAAGTTCCATGAAAGATTTATTATCTTTTATCTTTTTGTGTATGTTTCCTCGAATGCTGACTTTAATTTTTGTTTACTAGAATGAGGGAAGAAATCACATTAATTTCTGCATAGCTAGCTTGTTTCAAGTCTATTGATTTTACCACTACATGTTTTAGTTGGTGAAGAGCGGTTTGTTTAGGCGAGATTCAATTTGCTAATTGCTACTATTTCATTTTCCAAAATAAAATTTACATTCTTAGTTAACATTTAACACACTTGCCATACAATAATATAGTATGAAATGAGTGTCAAACTGTTTAACTCATCTCTAGTGTAAGTATTGGATTTGAAATCTACTTTTCCCTATATACAATATTAGATTTTAATTATAAGACTAGACTTGATTCAAAAGATATATGCAACAATTGGTCAATGTAACAGAACTGCTAATGGTTACACCGAATTGAAATGAAATGCAAAATAAAATGATGAAAAGCTACCTTACAAAATTGCATGCATGAAATATAATAACTAAAACACAAGCTAGCTAGAGTGTTGTACTGTCGTTTCGCCAACATATAATTAGGTACAAGCAAAACATAGATAAAATTAAACATATATATATATATATATATATATATATATATATATATATATATATATATATATATATATATATATATATATATATATATGCATGTCTAAGTCTAAATGATACCGTTAGATCAAAGAAATAACTAATGCAAACCACTTAAAGTGTTAAAGACTCCTAATAATAAAGGGCTTTGCTAGGTAGAGAGAACAATATAAAACCTTAGGAAAAAAAGGTTCTTGGAAGTATGAAGGGGCTTACAACATGCATGCAAGAGGAGGAATGCTTTAATTGATGAAATGCTTGTGGAGAGCACAAGTCCTTTTATATAGACAAACATGTGGAGTGTGGAGAGACAACGAACTAATTAATTAAGCTGTCAATATATAATTTCATAATCCAATAATAGTAACTTTATGCGATTCCAAATATATATCACCATATAACGTGACACATGTGGATCCTAATTATCCGTTTATTATTTAATTAATGAGCTACTTAGGAATTAATCCTATTGACAATACAACAATTATAAGGACTAGAATTAATTTAACACATCTCTAACCGATTATAAAGCTGGAGAGGTTGAATTATCCAACTTTGATGGTCTGAGATGGCCACAACTTCTTGTAGTTGCATGATAATTCAAAACCTAATTTTCAAAAAAGAAATATCAACTGTTATATATATATTTTTATTTAAATTAAATGAAACACATTCACATAAAAAAAAATCCATGAATTTGAATTATGGGGTGTATGTTCATGAAATTGAAAATTTAACGGTCTATTGCAATTAATTTTATGCCGTTGATTTTTGCATTTTGATCTTATAAAATGGGAAATCAAAATTCTAGGATCTTTGATGAGAATCCATTACTTTTAAGAATAAAAATAAGGTTAGTGATTTACATTTGTCCTTTAAAGTTTAAATTTTGAATTATTAGTGAAAAAAGAGGAATTACAATAATAATTCAATATATTTAACTAACTAGGATTGTAATATGTATAAATATTATATTGTGTATATTGTACTATTTTTTGTAATAATTTTAGTAATGCTTGTAAAGTGCTTCGTGGATGTAGTCGAAACGAATTAAAATGTGGAAAACATTAGGAAAATACCATCATCGATACTATCATTAGTATTGTCAATATTATTCAACATAAATGAGTTATCATTTAGATTAATAACTCATTTGAATTGAATAATAAATTAGTATATACAAAATGAGTCATTAATCTGAATAATAACTCATTTAAATTGAATAATATTGACGGTATAAATCACGGTATCAATGATGATATATATATATTAGCTCTCTTAAAATATATACGTTATATCAGGTTTCAGTTTTTCTCAGTCTGGTTTAACTAAAATTTATTAGTTATCAGTTGGAATATATATCATATCATGTAGTTAGGATCACTTTAGATTCCTAATTGTGGATTATTCTAAATTTGGTTATGAATTATTCGGATTAATTCGGATTATCTTAAATTTGAAACTTAGTATCTATGTTTGAATTTGGTTAATTACAAATTCTCTTCATTTAAATTTTTAAAGTTTTTTTAGTTAAGTAGGGCATGTGTACTTGAATTTTTTATTCAAACCAATAAAAAGAGTTTACAGATCAGAAAGAAGGGATATAAGAATATACATAACATATCATCAAATGTCAATTTAGCTTATATGTCTATTTTTCAATGTAGTCAGCGGCATTGCTCAGAGTCACATTGAAAAAGTCCAAAGTCAGATTCAACATCAAAGTTTTATTTTGCATGCTCAGAGTCAAATTTTGTCAGATCTATTTTTGAGCGGTTTTATGGCTGGGGATTTGGAATTTTGGATTCACATTCTCTGAATCCTTGTTGTTATTATGGGGTTGAATTTTATAGTTGGGTGGCCAACCGACATTCTTAAAAAATAGCCTTTTGTTTTGTTTATTATTACTTACAAGTTTGCACGTTGCAATTCAATAATCCCCTCTTCAAATCAGACCAAGTTACTGACAAATAAACAGGCAAATAAACAGGAGTACAATATTTTCAAATTGGGTACTGGTACAGTAATCCAGCTATCCCTCCACTTCCTTCATTATCATTGTGGTGTACGGAGTCTACACACTGATGATTTTTAGAGAGTTTTATTTATCAGTGACAATTAAGACATGAGTTAGATAGAGTGTTGAAAATAAAATATATTTTTTCTTTCAAATTTTATTTTTCAACTTATTTTTTACTTATTATTATTATTTTTTTTACACAAGCAAGAGAGCCGACATGTGCTTAATTTAGAAAAAGTTTATCCAAATCCATATTCACGTCCAATTAATTAATTTTAATATTCTATAGAGGTTAACAAAAATATAATTAAATAATAAATAGGAACTAGCTAGCTAGCAAGGGAAATGGTTGTAGCTCTTCAGAATAAATATAGGAGGGAGCTGGCAGCTGGGCCCACTGGCTATTGTGTCATAATTGTGATTTTCTTGAAGAAAGCATCTCAATTACCAATCATTTATGTATAATACAATAATTTTCTTTTTAAACATATAGAATGTCACATATTTTTGTGATTGTTTATATATATTTGGAGAGAAAGTTTCAGTTTGTATTCTTCACTGTACAGCGCTATAAAACATAACACTCTTTTCATCCGATCACGTTAAAAATTATAACAAATAAGTTTTAAAATACCATCTCATAATTCATCTATCCGTCCGTATACTACGTCCACAAAATACGTGCTACGCATCATACGTTAATTTAGCATTTCTTTAACATTCACTTCCTCTGGCTAAAATCATCAGTCTTCTATGCAAAAGCTTCCCAATGCTACCTAATTTGTTGACTTTCAATACAATACCTAGTTAATTAGTCATGTTGATTTTTAAATCACATGTCTAATTAACACTGCATGTAATAATAAATTTCATCTCTTTATAAAAAATATTTAAAAATAAATAAATAACAAGAGTTTTTATATCAAAAATGGAAAAAGTATGTTGACTTTCAATACAATTAATAGTTAAAATTAATTAAATCTGCATGCCTTGTATTTGTATACCATTGAGCCTTTACTTTTTTCACCGATTTCTTTCAATATAAGCTGAATTTTCATTGGGGATTTTCTATGGCGCCCGCTCTGCATGTAACATGTAATGAGTGAAAAGTACAGTGAGACTGCGAGAGTAAGGACGAGTGAGCTTGACTCGTTCCAGAAGCTAATTAACACAATAACAATATCATTTATCCCTATCGGATGTGTTTACATCTAATGTGTGGTATCTGATTTTCTGCTACGTAATACTACGTTGTACAATGTACAAATAGGTGAATTACAGGGTGATTTTTTTGAGATTACTTTATATGAAATTTAACGCGATGTAGATAGTATGCTACGCTGTAGAGGATATGAATCCCGATGTTGAAGGCTTGAAGCTAAATGAGTTAAATAATTATCTTTAGAGACAGAAAATTATGAATATCCAGTCGTAGACACCTCCACTAATGCTGTTGAAATGATAATTAAATATAATTTTTCAATAAGGCTCTGTACAATTATGTAAATAGCTGAATTTATATATTGAAATAGTATGTCTGCATTTCAAACATGTAACTCTCTATGCATATATCGGTTCGAGGTACCTGTTTTCTTTAAAAAAAAAATTTCTTGTCTGATTTCTTTTAATAAAATGAGTCCAATATTGAATACTATTATCATTATTTAAATAGTCATCTTTTTTAAAGAAAAAATAGACAAAGTATTTTAAATTTTGTAGAACATAATATAAAAATTATATATATATATATATATATATATATATATATATATAGAGTTTGGTTAATATGCTTCCATAAGCATTTCAGCTCGAAATGTTTACGGGTCAAATTTTAAAATTTCTTGTCCGAAATATCAATTTAAGTAACTCAATACATTCTTCATGTCAAAATCTTATAGAATACTAAAATTTACCATTTTTAGAGTTTTTGAACTATTTTTAATGATTTTTTAAAGATGACCATTTTTTGACATTCAAATATTAATATTTTTCTATTATTTTTAGGGTCATGTTAAAAAATCATTAAAAATAGTTTCAAAATCCTAAAAATAGTAAAATTTGGAATTCTGCAAGATTTGAATATGAAGAATTTATTGGGCTATTTAAATCAACATTCTGGATATGAAATTTTGAAATTTGGCCCGTAAGCGTTTCAAACTGAAATATTTATGGAAGCATATTAGCCAAACTCTACACAGACACACAAACACACATATGTGTGTGTGTGTGTGTGTGTGTGTATACATATATATGTGTGTGTGTTTTGCTTGCGGTTTAATATTGATCATTCAATTGTGTAGAAATAATATATTTCTCTATCTCTACTCTTATTAAGCGTGTATTTGTCTTGACTTTACGACGGTTCAGATTAATTGATCAATTTTCAGAGTTAATTTCAGCCATTAATTGCGTTGTCCTGATTCTAAAACGGTTGAGATTTACTCATCTAATTTCGCTCATCAACACAGATTCTTACACAAACCTTTGCTATAGATTTACGCTTTCCTAATTGCAATTTGGATCAATAATCTCTCTCTCATAATAAAAAAAGAAAAAAATTAAATGCTGCCATAATAAAAGACATTAAATACCATTTACTTCTTTCTTTTTATGTTATCACAATTTCTAATAATAATTTAAGAAAAAAACATGTATATTAGAAAAGAAATAACATAATTATCATATAAATCATTGGAATTCTATATTTTTAGAAACTACAATCACTTGCACTTAACTATCTATTCGGTAGTATTATGAAGTAAGCCAAAATATAGAAATGTCACAATTGAGAAACTAAAAATAACAAGGCAAAATATTCAGATTATTATGAGTAGTGCTAACAATAATCAAAAGATGGGTATCAAATATGTATCGATTACTAACAAGGTTCTTGAGATGGAAAAAAAAATACTCATGCTCTTTCAGCTAGCAACAATATAAGCAAATAAAGTCATCACGTCAACATTACATAATAAGGTGTATTTATCTTTTTCTCATTAAAATTTTGATGATCTAAACTTTTTATACAAATTTTTGTTAAATTTCTTAAATGAATTGTTGTTAATTTTTTATTATTATTCACTCCTCCAATCTTCATTTTGATATTTTTATTTACTAAATATGATTTATTCATATTTTTCTAGTTATTTAAAAAGTGTGGGCTACCTATTATGTAATTATCACATCAAAAATTTTAATTGGATGATAATTTAAGTTTACCTTTTCTTGTAAATAAAATTGATTCTCAACTGGTTATAGACAAATATATTGGAATAGAGTTGACAAGAATGTCAGGGTTGAAACTAAAAGGTAAGAACTTAAAGTTTCAAGTATTTTCATACTTAAAATAATTTTAGCTTAATTGCCTTTTGTAATATGATTATTACATGCACGGATAAATAGAATGTATTCTTTACAAGGTACTAATAATCACTACTCTTTTTTGTTTCTAATTTGAAGTTTTGAACTTGAAAATTTTGTTTTTTCAGTTCAAGGATATATTTTTAATTTTTCTGATTTGCTTTTATGAAAACTTTGATGTAAGAGAAAAATAATTCAAGTATTGAGATGACAAAATATCTGTTCAAATATATTTATTATGGTCATGATGGTTTAAAGATGAATGAGTTTGATATATGAATTTTTAGTAATTCAATGTATTATGCGTTACTTTTCATTAACTAGCTATTGGGCTTTCGTATATATTTTTATCAGATGCTCATAATAATTTGTTTTTAATTTCATTCATGATATTACTTTTTCTTTCTTTTTCTCTATATTTTAAAAAAAACATATGTTACATATATGCAAATTTTGACTTTTACATAATGTCCCCGTTGCAATGTAGGGCACAATACTAGTAATAATGTAGTTGATGTTTATCGCACATTAATATTGATCATGACACAATACAAGTAATACAGTAATCTTTTAGAATATATATTTATAAAAAATACAATATATTTATATCTTCTCGATTTAGTTTCTGTTCGTATATTTGCCAAGATCGATGCCCAGAAATTAAATAACCACAAAATGAAAACTTTTAACTTTTAACTTGAGCAAAAGAAAGGGAAAACATTGAGAAAAGTTATAGGCAAATTGTTTAACAGCCATAACAACTACCTCAATAATTATAAAAAATATAAAAAAAAGTGAAAATTTGGACGTCCTCTATAATATGTACCGATTATAAAAGTTTGTTCAATTCGAAACCAATAGATCATTCATCAAAGAATTAACAAAAAATCAACATATCACTGAGCAAATAATTTTTAATTGTATTAAAATTAATACATGAAATCACATTTGGGTAGATAACTTTGTGTGGGAATTAACGCAAGTGGCCAGGGTAAGGTGCTGATGACAAATTTATATTCTAAATTAATCTAAGACTGTTTCACTAGTATTATACAAGGTGAATTTTAGAGCAGAATGTGTAGAAAGAACAGTTATCATATGGAGACATGTTATAATTAAATAATAATGATAATCAGACACTTTGATCAAATAATAATAATAATGAGACACATATATGTATATTCTTACTGTTGTACAATGAAATTGGCTTAACGTCACTCTTAAAAATCAAACTACGTACTATATATGATAATTAAGAATACAACAACATGCAGCAGAAAAAAGGTAAAGAACAAAAATATACCTATTAATTGCATAAACAATGTACGAATATAAATAGAGACAATATTAAAACAATACAATAAAAGAATTTATGTATGCAAAATGAAGAAGACGATATTCAAGATAGTTCATACGATATGATGAAGTGCGATTATTCTTAGTATATATCAAGCTATGATGTAAGAATTTGAACAGCACTCGTACGATAGTTTCTACATTATTCCCACCAGCATCAAGGTAGGAGCTTCAACGGCCGAATCATAGCATTGTCCTCATGATCCAAAATCTACAAAATAATTATATTATATTTATCAGTTTCACAGAACTTGGGCACAGTAGTTTTAATTAGTTGTCACAGACCACAGTATCTAACCCTGACTCAGTACAAGACTAACAAAATTCTGTTTTCTTTTTCTGGTATAAGAATTAAATGTATCAGCCTTATGACCTTATCTATCTGGTTTCATTAACCCTAGAAGTTTTACTAAGATTAAGAAATTAATGATTGAATGAATAAATATGATGAGACTATGGTTTAGGTTGGTAGGTAAATTTAGTTGTTAATAAAAGAAGAATGAACTGATTAAATTAAGTAGAACCCTTTCGCCAGAAAGAATATATTGATATATACTTACATGACAGTGGTACACATATCCCGGTTCTGCAGTAGCATCAAAAGGGTATGTCTGGTTTGTATCAACAATCTTGAATGCGACCACGATGCTTGTCATATAACCGGGCTCGATCTTCACCACATTTTTCCATGTTTTCTCATACTCTGGTATAGGTAAAGTCTGCCCTACTGCATGATCCGTCACATTACATTGGACTGCATCATTCAATTGTTTCATACAGTCGAAGAATTGTTGGTACCCGATAAGCTCGGTAACATTTATGGCTTGCATCATTCCCAAATGAACATGTAAAGGGTGGTTGTCAGGTGTTAAATTAATCACATGCCACAATTCGGTGGCACCAGTTTCGGGAGTCTCTGTCGCTGGATCTTCAAGACGCAATCCGTTGATGTATAGGTTGGTTGGTCTCCCGTCTTGGGTTGTGTTCTCGTACAATACAATGTGCCTAGTTTTTGTGCTTGGTTCGGGCATTGTGACATTGGCATAGTTGACCTCCTTCTTTGGTATTGTTGAATTGTCAGGCACTTTCTCGGCATTTATGTGAAACATCATGACTTTCCCGAGCGGCGTACCAACAGTAGCAGTGCCGTCAGGGAAAGGGTACTGTGCTGAATTGAGAAGCTCAATAGAGGGCGTAGCGGAGTTGCTAAAGTCAATAACAACATCAGCAATCTCAGCTGGGCCTAATACTAGGGTCGGAGTTTCAATAGGGGCTGCTAAATAGGAAGCATCAGATCCAATAACACAGAAGTAGAGACCATTTGAGAGGGTGAGGTTGAGGTATCGTGCATTACTGGCATTTAAGATGCGGAAGCGGTACCGCCGACGTGCTACATTTAAAAACGGCCAGGCCTTGCCGTTAACAGTGATGGCCTCGCCGAAGTATTCAGGCTGCCACTGGGGATGGATTTCGGGGACGTTGCCGGTGGAATTCATGTAGAGGGTTCCATCAGTATTGAAACTACGGTCTGCAATGATGAGGTGGAGATTCTCGGCGTGACAGGGAAGGCCCATGGGGTCATCGATCTGAGGTTTCTCTATGATGTAGGCACCAAGGAGACCAGCCAGGAGGTTGGCACGGGTAAGACCCAGAGCATGGTCATGGTACCTGTTAAAATATGTGATTAAAATCATTACCATCATAAGAATTTTTATAATGTGCGATGTTGGCTGAGGAAGAAAAATAATTGGAAATTTGGAATTATAATACTTTCTAGCTATTTTGATCGGTCATCCTGATTTGGATACATATTAACTTGTTTCCTTGTTTTAATTCTAGAATTATAAGTACTTTGACTGAAATTAATCAGGTCAACGAATGGACAAAATCATAATAAGGCAGGCTGCCCGGATTAGAAAATTATCTTGAAAAGGTTACCCAATAATAAGTAACATACCAGAGATTGCCCGGGGGCTGAACATTCGGGTACTTGTAGGTTGTTTGGGTCCACATAGGGCCCACCTCTTTGTAGTCACGAGTAAACCACGCGAAGGCACTGCCATCGGATTGTGGGGGATGGATGCTGCCGTGCAAGTGCACAACAGTTGGCACGCCTCCCTTGGTCGGGATGGCTGTATGGATGGTATTATCTGTAGGGAGAATGTGTTGGTTGGGCAGATGATTTTCCCACTTGACATATAGTGGGACACCTTGCCGAGCAATAATGGTGGGGCCGGGAAAGGTGGCCTCTTTGGCTGATGTGCCGTATGCAAAAACTGGCGTCGGAGGGAGGTCTCGGTGAAATTTCTACAGATAAGAGAAAAAAAAATAATGTTATGGAAATAATCATCAAGGTTGGTCTCTCAACTCAACTTTAATTACTACACAATTGTGATGCACCAAGTAATCTGTGAAACATTTTGATTAGAAGTCATTTATTTGTTTCTTTTGAGCGTTAAAGAGGGCATAAATTAGGCTAAAACAAACAAAATGACATAAAAGATTACCCATTTGGTCTGGTACATGCCGATAGTGAGGTTGACTGAGACCGGGTTTCCTCCTCTGGTGGAGTAGCCATAGATGGTGGGCATCTGCGGCAGTTCATCCGCATACATCTGTATTGAGGCCGCTACTTGTTGTAGTGTCTGTTGCGTCACTGGAGTAGAACTGGGTGTAGGCTTTTTTGCCTCCATTACAGTTATGGCTGTTGCCATGAAAAGCAACATCAGATGTAGTTTCATCTGGGAAGCCATCTTTCTCTGCAAGTTGTTTGAATGTCAGCACTATATGTTGATAATTCATTGGTTTGCTAATTAATTACAAGATAAAGTTCCATGAATCATCCTTCTTTCCTTTGTTATTTAATGTTTTCTGGGATGCTGACTTTAATTTCTGTTTACTTGATGAGGAAAGTAATCACATTTCTGCATAGCTAGTTTAATTTCATGTCTTATGATTTTACTACTACTTGTTTTACTTGGCGAACAGAAAGAGCCTTTGCCTTTTCCCGCCTTAGCAAAATAATATAAAGAAATTAAGCAAATAAAATGACAAAAAGCTACCGCACAAACTTTCATGGATGATACCGTATATAACTAAAACACAAGCAAAACATGCATGTACCGTGGATGCCATTAGATCAAAGATCAGATATCTACACAGAGAGAGAGAGAGAGAGAGAGTGACAGAGAGTATATACAACCTTATGAAAAAACCTTGGAAGTTGGAAGGGGCTTACAACATGCAGAGGAATGTTTTGGACGAGATGCTTGTGGAGAGCACAAGCCCTTTTATATAGGCAAACATGCGGAGTGTGGAGAGACACAACTAATGAAGCTGTCAATATATAATTTCAAATCCAATAATAATAACTTTATGCGCTTCCATATGTCGCTCACCATATAACGTGACACATGTGGATCTTAATTATATGTTGATTATTTATTGAGCAACTTACGAATCCTATTAACAATAGAATAATCATACACATAATGACTAAAATTTAACAATCTATATACTTCGTAACCGATTATAGGAGTTTAAATTATTTAACTTTTGTAGTTCTAAATTATGAGAACTTCTTTTAATTAATAATTAGCATAATTTTGAAATTACTCTTTTAAAATTTTAAAATTACATAATTCTCTCTTTAATGTTTATAATATAACATTTATCTTTCTAAATTAAAATTCTCACATTTGTCCGATAAAATTATGTTATATATTAAATATATCTAAGGATTCAAATTAAACATGATGAAGTATCTTAAAACTCAACTTAAGAACATAATTAATATTTTATGATTAATATATACTTGTTTTTTTTTTCTTCACATTGCCTAAGTAATAAGTTTTCAAAAACAAAACAGATGCTTCTATAAATTTTAATATAACCATAATTTTAGTTGCAATTTTACATATGCACTGAATCCTTATGGTTAATAATTAAGGTTATGAGTTGAATTTGTAATTTTGAATAGGAGTTGGCCAGCAGTCGTCCTAGAAAAGTGCCCCTTTGTTTATTTCTTACACGCTTGCACGTTACAATTCTATATTCCCTCTTAAGCTACTGGCAAATAAACATGAATTAATACAACATCTTAAATTTAATTTTTCAACTTTCTTTTTTCTTTTTGTTTTTTTTTGCCCAAGCCAGAGAGCCGACATACGCTTCCTAAATTTGAAGGATATCAGAATAAGCTTATCCAAGTCCATATTCACGTCCGTTTAATTAATTTTAACATTCCGTATAGAGGTTAAGAGAAAAAAAAGAAAAAAAAAATAGGAGCTAGCTAGCTAGGAAGGGAAATGTTTTTAGTCCCTTAGAACCAGCTGGCTCATATGTCATATACAATTGAACTCTTGTTTGAAGAATACATTAATTTGCTGTCAGAAGAAATATAGAATGCCACTCATTATTGCGACCGTGTATGTATATTCAGGACAGAATGTATATATATATATATTTTTTGCAATTTGTTTGGTGAAAGTCAGCTATCCATAGTGGAGTTGTACAGTATTATATATTATATTGTATTCAATGAGTTTAGCATTTCTTTGACATTCTTTTCCTTTGGAGAGCGTCATCTGTCTTCTGTTGTCAAAAGCTGCACAATTCTACCTAATTTTCTGACTTCCAATATAATACATACATAGTTAAAATTAATTACAGAAAGATGATACGGAGGTATCATTATTAATACGTATCGTTATTGATATAAATTTTGTTATATATATTAATGATTTTATTTTATTTAATATTTTTATTATTTAATTTGAATATTAATAATATGCATAATAACTCATTTAAGATGAATAATGATAGTACTGTATAAATTAAGTGTTGTCTCTAACTAACACCTAGAAGGGGTGAATAGGGGCTTATACAGATTTGATTTAATTAAAAATTCAATTAAAGATTCTCTAAATTAATCAAAGATAAATTAAAAGTAAATAAAATAGAGATAAAAGAAAAAAAAAATATAAGAGTTATTAACGGAGTTCAGATAAAATCGGTCTTACGTCTTTGAGACTTTGCAACCAACAAGGATGGTGCATTTTTTTTTTGCTCAATTAGAAAGCTACAAGGTTAAACTGTTATTCCCTAAAAACATTAATGGGTAGACAAATGGTCTAGATGAAAAAACAACACTCAAAAATCAAATCATAAAGTTTGCTCTCAACCTATAACTCTTACACAATTTATCTCTCAAGTTGATAAAGTGAATTTGAGACTAAATAATTTTGCTAATAAAGATTTCAAAGAGTGCTCTAATGGGAGCTAGATTAACATAAAGATAATAATTTTTACAAGGAGGAAGGAGAAGCAAAAATGCTCAGTTCATTTTTTTATAATCTAGATAACAACTGTTACAACTGTTAGTTCAAAAATAATATACAACAGTTGTCTTGAACATATAACGGTTGCTAAACTTCATAATGATTTCATTAAGAAAATTTTTGATTAAAATTTGCATTAAATGAAAATCTAATATTCAACATTTGATTTATCCCTCATTAAATTTTTGAATGTTTAAGGCAATCATTATAATGTTTTGCAAAAGATGGTTCAAAATTTGAATTTCTTTGAACTAAGCTTAATCATTTTAACTGTTGATATAAATGTTATAATGATTTTATCAAATTCTCTATTGTTAACTTAGCACTCACAACATTACAACGGTTTCTCAACAGTTATAACATTTTGTTCATGATATTTCAAATTATGCTGTTTTAACCTCAATTTCATATCATCAAAAATTCTAAATAAAATATAAGAAAAATATAACAAAATTTCTCTTCTAATTCTAAAATACCGCTAAGTTATTTTGCACTTTTCCATCACATGTATTATACTCTTGCACGTATATACCTACAAAATCTCACAAAGATTGTAAAATTCATATTATATTATTTTGCAAATTATCAAATATGAAATTGCTTACAACAACATTAAGTTCGCAAACTAAAGTCATTAACATATATAATAACTCATTTAATGTATATAATAAAATTTATATCAACAATGGTGTCAAAAACTCTCTCTATATCAGCTCCCTTAATAAAATTTGCCTTGTATACTATTCCTACTCTTCTTTTGTGGTCCGTTTGTTGAATGTAATCCAAATCATGAACTAGGTCAGCAAGGTGCATAGGTGCTGCAGTTTTCCAAATGTTACGGTTTTAGGTATAAGTCTATTTTTAGTTAAGAGCTAAGTGTAAATTGTGCTCTGTTTTAGACGTGTGCAGGGATAGTTATAACTGTCATGTAATGGGTAGGTTATAGCTGTCATGGGCTAAATATGGAAGCTTTGGTTAGTGGGTGCTAAATTAGGATTATGTTCTGTGTTAAATACCATGTATCTTGTATCAGTTATTGAATAAGTTGAGTTAGAAAAATCTAGATTCTGTATTTTTTATTTTTCTATTTCCAAAACTTCCAACAATTTTGGTATCAGAGCCGAAGGTGAGAGATCAGGGCAGATCTGACCATGGCAGAGAACATGAGCATGTCGAATCCATCGATTTCGCTGTTCAAGGGAGACAACTACGAGTTCTGAAGCATCAAGATACGAACTTTGCTCAAGTCGCAAGGTCTATGAGAATTGGTGGAGAAAGGAGCACCGACCAATGGCAGAGAATTCTTAATTATATGTGCAAGAGTATAATACAGCAGAATTCTTAATTGTTTGCCTATACGTAGAAGATATGATCTATATGGGCACAAATGTAAAATTGACAAACTGGTTCAAGGAGAAGATGATGAGTACATTTGAGATGACTGATTTAGGTGAACTGCATTATTTTTTGGGTTTAGAGATAATCCAACAACCAAAAGTATTTTCATGTTCAAAGGAAGTATGTAGCAGATCTTTTGGAGAAATTTAGCATCAAAGAAACAAAATATGCTACAACTCCAATGAATGTAAATGAAAAACTGGAGAAGTAAGATGGATCTGGTATAACCGATCCAACCAGGTACAGGAGTCTAGTAGGTGGTTTGATGTATCTCACACACTCAAGACCTGACCTCTCATTTGCAGTTGGCATGGTGTCAAGGTTTTTACAAAATCCAACCAGACATCACTTTGGAACAGCTAGAAGGATTTTGTGCTATGTTGCAAGCACAATAGACTTTGGACTCTGGTATAGAAGTTCTGACACTTGTATGTTAGAAGGTTTCAGTGTTAGAAAGATTTTGGGTAGTCAGCACTGAAGATAGAAGAAGCACATCAGGCCATGTGTTCAAATTGAGCAATGCAGCAGTGTCATGGAGCTCAAAGAAGCAAGGCTCAGTTGCACTTTCCTCATCAGAAGCAGAGTACACAACAATGAGCACAACATCATGTCAAGCAATATGATTAAGAAGAATTTTCACAGATTGTCAAATAAAGCAAGAAAGTCCCACAACAATTTACTGTGACAACCAATCAGCCATTGCAATAACTCATAACCCAGTCTATCATGCTAGAACAAAACATATAGATATTAGGGTTCATTTCATCAAAGACTTATTGGCCAAATCAGAAGTCAAATTAGAGTACATTAGTATTGATTTGTAGGTTGCAGATATTCTGACAAAATCATTGGCAAGGGCAAAGTTTGAACAATTGAGAAACCTACTTGGTATAGTAAGCTTCGCATCAAAGGCGAGTGTTAGAGATTGATGTTCAAAATAGTTTTTTTTTCTAATAATTAAGTTTGCTATTTTTGGTGGCAGCAGCCACGTTCTCTGCTGTTCCAATTGATGGCAGCAGAGTGGTGCTATTTTTAGAAAACCAATAATAGTTTTTTTAAGCAAGTTATTTTTAGGTTTGAGATTGGTTTATAAGCACATACTTTTCTCCTGTTAATTGTATCAATTTGTGTGTAAATTAGCAGTATTTTCAGTTAAAGGAAAATTTCAATTAGCAGAAAAAATTTGTTCTCTGATACCAATTTGTTAGAAAAGAACACAAATTAATTCTGCTAATTGAAATTTTCCTTAACCGCAAACGTTGCTAATTTACACACAAATTGATACAATCAACAGGAGAAAAGCCCGTGTTTATATACCAATCTCAAACCTAAAAATAACTTGCTTAAAAAAACTATTACTGGTTTTCTAAAAATAGCACCACATCTGCTGCCATCAATTGAAACAACAGAGAACGTGGTTGCGGCCACCAAAAATAACAAACTTAATTCTAAAAAAAAAAAACTATTTTGAGCATCAATCTCTAACACAACGGTACAATGCAAAAGTCAGGAACAATCACTGAAATAACTATCAAAGCCAATCCTTTTTACCGTTTAATTGCACAGATAAATACGCCGTTGAGTTTTTCAGTTTTTTTCAAATTTAAAAAAAAATTATCTGAAAGGAGAAGGCACATCCATGAAGTAGCAGAAAGAAAAACCTTTTAAGGCTGCAGTGGCCCAGATAAAACAAAGTGAGGTGGGCTGTAATGTAAAAGGCTGTATTGAGATTAATATTGAGAAGAGCAATATGAAACCTTATATTGAGGAAAATGGAAATAAGAATGAGGTAATTTCAGCAATTGTTCCTAACGGGTCCGTTGAGCCACTTGTTTCATTGTTGGCAGAAATAATGAACAATTAACCGCTAGCTATTGAGCAAGAAGTGATGACGATAGAGCAGAGGGCAAGGGAGTATGAGGATCACCCACCTAGATTTCCACTACCTATCTATGGATTAAGTCAGCATATAGAAGCCTAGCTTCGTAGAAGCCCTCGTCTTTCAGGAAAAAGAACTGGTTCACTGGTTCTTACAAGAGTCCTATACAAAGGGTTCAAAAAGTTAGTCGCCCTTCTTAGTCGCCTTACTCAACTGTTGGTAAGAGAAGCAAGGAGAAGCAGCTTCAAGTTGATTTTGGCAAGAAACATGATGACATCTCTGCTGACTTGGCTATATAGATAGTAAGAGAAACAGGTGTTGAAATTACTTATGAGATAGAGCAAGCCTTCCAAGGAGCGTGTGAAATAGGAAAAAGTCTAGAGGTGGTTGGTTGCCTTGATTTCTCAAATGTCTTAATACCTATTGTTGCTCTCCCACAAGAAGGGTTCGGCTCCTCTCCAATTGTACGGAATAATTGGAGAGGCCTTTCACCCGTAAAATTTTGACACATGGATGAAATTTGCATCTGAAGGTGTAATTGAGGAATATATTTTTTTTTGCCAATTCGCCCGTAGGCTTCTCATTCAGATAAACAAAAGTTCATTACGTAACCATTACATTGCCAGAAAAATTAAATAAAGGGAAAGTGTAACCAACAAAGGACAACCTACTGACTCTGCCCAAATTTGCAAGATTATCGGCATCTTCATTCCATGCTCTCTGCATAGTTCTCCAAGTCTGGATGACATCACGATATGCTTACCATTCCATTTCCTTTGGCGGATGCTTAGTATTCAGAAGCCAGCCTAACAACTGTAAGTCAGTAAGAAATTTGCATTGCATGTAGCCTTGGCCTTTATCTTGCTTCATGGCCAACAACAAGGCCTGAGCCTCCACATGCTGAGACGTGAACGCAACAAACCCTCAGAAATCATACTCAAGCAACCTATCATCCTGTAAACGAATGTAACCTACTCCAGCTTGATCTGGGGCTGTATAGGAACCGTCCACCCAGCATTTAGTTCCCAGTGCAAGCATTTCTTCACTGCTATCTCCTGAAGATATGAGTTCCTCACTGACTTGAGTAAGTAGGTCAATGTTCTGAGCGTTCTCTATCAGGATATAAGCATTTTGAAGAACAACTTGAGTGGACTGGATTTGTCTTAGAACAACGTGCCTTCTAGATGTACCATAAAATGTTAAAGAAGGTACATTATCCGTATTCATCTAGCACTCCTTACACTCCTATCAGGACATCTTGAACTCACCCTGAAAATCATTCACCCTGATTCCCAGTATAGATGATAGCCATACTGCTCTAGAGAATGGGCAATGAAACATAGTGTGCATAACCATCTCACCATCCGCTGCACAGTGTTTGCATGAAGCATCCACATTATGGATACATTCTCAAATAACTTCCTCCACATGCAAAGCCCTTCTTACAGCTTTCCATATGAATATCTTAATACGGGGGATTATTTCATTACAACTCCAGATCACGCTTCAGAACTGCTTGTTAGTCATCGCATCATCAATCGGAATTCTGTACCAAAGGGGAGAGTAGTTGGTATGCTTTCTCCAAGGAGAACAGACCATTCTTTGCGTATGTAAAGAACAACTTGTTAGACCCCCCTTGCACCAGATGTTGGCCCGGGTGTTCTAGCATTATGGAGGAAGCATGAAATACCCCAACAAGGCCTCCATATCATCCTATCTGCACTTCCCTGTCTCCTCAGTTCCCTTACTATCATGCTTCTGTGTAGGCAGTTGCACGATGATATTGCTTTCCATAGTAAGAACCATGGTTGTGCAAAAACCTTACAAGTTAGAAAACTTGAGGTGTGGAGCAAGAGTATCCCTCTGTTGCATTAGACCCTTGCAGAAACGTGTACATGAGTACAACCTCTGGTTGTGCCAAAGCGTGTCTTGGAGAAAATACTTAGCTGTCATGACTTGCTTCCAAATTACGCTATTAGCTGATGCTAACTTCCATAAATTTTTAATCATGAGTGCGTTATTAAGTTGTTGAATGTCTTTTATCCCCAAGCCGCCTTGTCCTTTTGGTACAGTGATCTTATGCCATGCGAGATAAGCCATATACCTTCCATCTCCCCTGCCCCAGAAGAATCTCTTAATTTTTGAGGTGATATGTTGAAGCATTGCGACGTGTAGAGTGTTAGAAATTGAACTATTAAAAAACAGATTGCAAACAAAAGAAGAATTCAACAGCAAGCTCTCTTTTATTAATCTCTTATTAACTCTCTTTCTCTCTCTCTTTCAGAATTTTTAATCAACTTTCATGTTGTTATTAAATATAATTACAAATGCTCATTATATAGCCTAACATATTTAAAACTACCTATCTAAATTTAGAACTTTTGACTCCCTAAATTAACCAGTAGCTCTGCTATTTTTAACTACTGTTATAAATAAAATGCTAAGTATAATCCCCACTAACATTAAATAACTACCCACTTATATTTCTGTTACAACAAAACTAATTATAGCAGAAATTAATATTACACGTCTAAAAACACATCCTAATCTAATTTTGAATTAACTTTCAATAGATTGTGTTTCAACATAGAGGGACAGTGGCCATTGTGTATAGAGCAATAGATTCAATTACTGACCATATCAAAATTAGCTTGCCTACTTGCGAGAGAAAGGCAGACTTCCGTGAGTGCAACTTCTTATCAATCTTGGCCAATAGAGGGTCAAAAGCCGCCAGTCGGCCAACATCTATGGGGCATCCTATGTAAAGTTCATCCCAACCAGCTTATTGAAACTCGGAAGCCCTCATTACCAATAGTCCCTTCCCGTGTGACATGGCAGAGCTGAACCACAACTTAGACTTTTCTGGGTTACAACTTGGCCAGACCATTGGCAAAACATAGAGAGAGCCTCACATATTTCCTTCACTTCATGTGTATTGGCAGAGCCCATATGAAGGAGGTCATCTGCGTACATAAGATTTGTCAGAGGCGGTGTAGAAGCAGCTAGTTGGATCCCAGTAATTCATCCCATTTGTAGCTTTGTTTGCAACATACACGATAATAGATCCATGCACAGAATAAATAGATATGGTGATAATGCATAGCCCTATCTCAACCCCCTTGAAGGTTTGAAAAAACCATTACCCAATCCATTAAGCAAGATAGTATACTATGTGGAAGAGGAGCTTGCCATTATCCAAGACACAAACCTCTGTGGGAAATCATACAGCGGGAGCAAGGTCACGACAAACCGCCAATGCATGCGGTCATAGGCCTTGGATTTGATTTTAAACACAAGGCTTGTCTTGCTAACTCCTCAATTTAAAAGAATGAAGAATCTCCCTCAACAATATAACATTGTCAGATATTTTTCTACTCGATGTGAAAGTCATTTAAGCATGATTAACGAGGTCAGAGATAAAAGGTTTGATCCTGGCTGAGACAAGTTTAGAGACCACCTTGTAAAGAATGTTACAGACGCTTATTGGTCGGAACTTAGTCAGGCACGTAACGTGTTGGACTTTAGTAACAATTTACACAAGGTTTGAATGGCCTATATGTGACGGTACATGGCCCGTCTAAAAGAAATCCCATCAGGCCCAGGAGCACGATCAGGACCTAGGCTGAAGAAAGCATTTTTGATTTCAAGCTCAAGCTCAGTGGGCTGAAAGATGAGTGAAAGTTATTAGGTCTCATTCAAAGTGGAGAGAGAGTCACGAACTGTAGCTGAAATGTGAGTTGCACTGTCAAAGAATGGGTTTGGGTTGGGCTCAATGTGAGTTGCCTGCACCAATTTCTCTCCATCCAGCCATGACCCGTCATCTTGCTCCAGCATAGAAATGTTCTTTCTCCTTCGTGCAACTGTTATGGCATGGAAAAACATAGTGTTACCCCTTTAGAGGTCCACCTAAGCCTGGAGCGCTGTAGCTAGTATGCCTCCATTTCAAGTAGCACAGTGTTATATTCTTGTTGAAGCCTTGCTTCCTTAGATCGCTGCTCATCATTTGGTGGCAAAGACTGAACCTGGTTAATTAATGAGATCCTCTAACTCCCTTAATAACTGCTTTGGCTTTGGAACCTTTTAGACCAATTGCGTAATCTTCTTCTTAAGAACCTTCACTGTGTCTTCCCACCTCCCCTCACCCTCAGCAATGGCTGCCCTGCATTTGTCTCCAAAGTCATGAAATCCTTTTTCTTGTCATCATTCCCAACGCAAGAAGTATCACAAAATTATTATTTTATGTTATTCTTAGGTTTACAATGTTAGTTTCTTAACCATGATCTCTAGTGAACTCTTAATTTGAATTAAAATTATCTTAATTCATATTGTTGGTCTTCTGGAGAGATACAATCTCGTTGATCACTGGATTTCTTAAGTTTTCGGGGTGATTTTTCTCTTATATGATGAAGAGATAAAGAGAATCGGCACCGACGGTTTTCTTTTCTTTTTAGAAAACTCGAATATTGAGAGAGAATTTCTGTTGGCTTCTTCTTTAGAAGATAATGGAGAGAGAGCTTGAGAGAGATGACCAAAAGATTGACAAACCAACGGTTATGCCTTAGCGGATCTATATCAGATCCAATTTCTCTCTTAACGGGTTTATTTTCATAATCAGAAAACTGCCTATTAGTTGTATTCTTCAGTGACCAATAACATAATTGTATTATTATAAAATTTTATATAATTTAAACCATCACTAAATCATAAAGTCATTAATACGCGTTCTACACATTAAAATCTCCACTTCTCATGACACATATTGAAACCCGATAAATAATACTTAATTTGATCACTTCATAATAGGTTTAATTAGATATTTGACAGTTTATTATTCAATATATATTTATATTACATACAAGCCCATATATTTTATAATTAGTAGAAATTAATTCCAACATACAAAGATTGTCATTGATGTTGATAATGGGTTTTATTATACGAAGGTCCATTTTTTTCATACTTTTTATTTTTTGAAGAAAAAACTATTTTTTTCTCCCAAAAATAATATTGTCATAACAAATTTAACCTTTTTTATTTTCAATATCAGCAATAAAAATAATTTCTTCTATTAAAGTTAAGAAAGATAATCTTTTCATTGTTCTAAATTTAAATAACAATATTTCTCATTCACAAAGAAGTATACGTATTCGATCTGTGTACAATTAAAATAGTACATAATATTAGACTATCCAAGTGTGAGAAAATTTCATCAATGAATTTTCATTTTATTTCTTAAAAAATTACAAAGATAATAAAATTAACATAGAAAAAGAACAACAAAGAGATTTATATGGAACAAGAAAAAATGACATCATCTTAGCACATTATTCATTTTTCTGCATTTTTTATTCATTTTCATATAAAAGGTTACATTATGACTCATAGAAATAATTTGTATTAACCAAAATAATGTATTAATTGTTAACACACACACTATATATATAGAGTTTGGCTAATATGCTTCAAAAAACATTTCGGCTCGAAACGCTTACGGATCAAATTTCAAAATTCTGTGTCCGAAATGTCGATTTAAGTAGCTCAATAAATTCTTCATATCAGAATCTTGTAGAATACCAAAATTTATATTTTTAGAACTTTGAAACTATTTTTAATGATTTTTTAAAAATGATCATTTTTTGACATTCAAATATTAATATTTTTCTATTATTTTTAGAGTCATGTTTAAAAAATCATTAAAAATAGTTCTAAAATCTTAAAAATGGTAAATTTTGGTATTATACAACATTTTTAGGGTCATGTTTACAAAATTTTGGTATTCAAATATTTGTATTAATTGTTAACATATACATATATATATAATTCCTTTAAAACAACATTAAATTATTCAAAAAGAGGTAGCTTCTATTATTTCATATTTTAGTACAAAACTTTTTAGTATAAAAAAAAGAATTAACATTATAAAGAAAATAAAATTTATCCAAATTTCCTTATTTTTAAATGATGTATTAATTACAATTTGATATAGCATAGTATGCATTTCATAAAGAATGGTGTTGCAATTTTTTTTTCAAATAAAGGAAAAAAAGGAATGAACAGTGGTGTAAGTTCCAAGGCGATATCCAAGTCAGCTTCACTTTTCTGCTTTATCTTTCCCGTTAGACGAATACCGTTAGATTAGAATATTCACACATGGCACGATCTAAGAGATGTAGGGATAGTCCAATTGGAGAGGAGCCGAATCCCACCTTTTGTGTTGCAACCTTGTGTGGGACCAGTATGAAAATAGGAAAGAGCAAGTGTAATGAATGCACTGGTAAGTTAATTTGTATGTTGGGTTAGTGTTCTGGTAATGTCATGCAAGCAATGTTGTCTGTTTTGGGGGTACTGGGAAGAGACATTGTGGTTGTATGATCTTTTGGTAAACTAAAATTTTGTTCATTTCGAAACCTAGAGATCAATCATCAAAGAATTAACAAAAATTAACACACCACTGCGCAAATAATTCTTAAATTTTACCAAAATTAATGCATGGTCTATATACACATTTGGGTGGAAAATTTTGTGGGAATTATAAACACAAGTGGCCATGGTCACGGAACTACATGGTTTTTTTGTCAACTAATTCTCTCAGCTATGAATAAAATTTGGTCACTGCGCATGACGAGTTCATATATATTCTAAAATTAATCTAGATTGTTTCACACTAGTAATACATGGCGAATTAATTTATAGAACAGAATGTAGTGAGAACAGTTTATCATATTGGAGACAAGTTATAACTAAACAACGATAATAATAATCAGACACATATAATCATACTTTTGTACAATGAAATTGGCTCATTAATGCCACTTTTAAGAAGAAACTGCATACTATGATAAATTAAGAATACAACAATATGCATGCGGCAGACAAAAAAATAAAGAGCAAAAATATACCTATAAATTGCAAAAACAATATACGATTACAAATAGAAACAATATATAATAAAAGAATTTATGTATGTGAAATGAAGAAGACGGTTCCGGACAGCTTTTGTAAGATTTCAAGTGCGATTATTCTTAGTATATATCAAGCTATGATGTAAGAATTTGAACAGCACTCGTACGATAGTTTCTACATTATTCCCACCAGCATCAAGGTAGGAGCTTCAACGGCCGAATCATAGCATTGTCCTCATGATCCAAAATCTACAAAATAATTATATTATATTTATCAGTTTCACAGAACTTGGGCACAGTAGTTTTAATTAGTTGTCACAGACCACAGTATCTAACCCTGACTCAGTACAAGACTAACAAAATTCTGTTTTCTTTTTCTGGTATAAGAATTAAATGTATCAGCCTTATGACCTTACCTATCTGGTTTCATTAACCCTAGAAGTTTAACTAAGATTAAGAAAGTAATGATTGAATGAATAAATATGATGAGACTATGGTTTAGGTTGGTAGGTAAATTTAGTTGTCAATAAAAGAAGAATGAGCCGATTAAATTAAGTAGAACCCTTTTGCCAGAAAGAATAAATTGATATATACTTACATGACAGTGGTACACATATCCCGGTTCTGCAGTAGCATCAAAAGGGTATGTCTGGTTTGTATCAACAATCTTGAATGCGACCACGATGCTTGTCATATAACCTGGCTCGATCTTCACCACATTTTTCCATGTTTTCTCATACTCTGGTATAGGTAAAGTCTTTCCTACTGCATGATCCGTCACATTACATTGGACTGCATCATTCAATTGTTTCATACAGTCGAAGAATTGTTGGTACCCGACAAGCTCGGTAACATTTATGGTTTGCATCATTCCCAAATGAACATGTAAAGGGTGGTTGTCAGGTGTTAAATTAATCACATGCCACAATTCGGTGGCACCAGTTTTGGGAGTCTCTGTCGCTGGATCTTCAAGACGCAATCCGTTGATGTATAGGTTGGTTGGTCTCCCGTCTTGGGTTGTGTTCTCGTACAATACAATGTGCCTAGTTTTTGTGCTTGGTTCGGGCATTGTGACATTGGCATAGTTGACCTCCTTCTTTGGTATTGTTGAATTGTCAGGCACTTTCTCGGCATTTATGTGAAACATCATGACTTTCCCGAGCGGCGTACCAACAGTAGCAGTGCCGTCAGGGAAAGGGTACTGTGCTGAATTGAGAAGCTCAATAGAGGGCGTAGCGGAGTTGCTAAAGTCAATAACAACATCAGCAATCTCAGCTGGGCCTAATACTAGGGTCGGAGTTTCAATAGGGGCTGCTAAATAGGAAGCATCAGATCCAATAACACAGAAGTAGAGACCGTTTGAGAGGGTGAGGTTGAGGTATCGTGCATTACTGGCATTTAAGATGCGGAAGCGGTACCGCCGACGTGCTACATTTAAAAACGGCCAGGCCTTGCCGTTAACAGTGATGGCCTCGCCGAAGTATTCAGGCTGCCACTGGGGATGGATTTCGGGGACGTTGCCGGTGGAGTTCATGTAGAGGGTTCCATCAGTATTGAAACTACGGTCTGCAATGATGAGGTGGAGATTCTCGGTGTGACAGGGAAGGCCCATGGGGTCATCGATCTGAGGTTTCTCTATGATGTAGGCACCAAGGAGGCCAGCCAGGAGGTTGGCGCGAGTAAGACCCAGAGCATGGTCATGGTACCTGTTAAAAGTTGTTATTAGAAATTTAAAATCATTACTAGCATAAGAATTTTATAATTTTCATGGTGGTGTGTGACCAGCCGGTGTTGGTTGAAAACGACATATATAATTGGACTTTAATCCTTTCTATTTTGATTATTTCCTTGCTTCAGGTTCATATTATCTTGTTCCATTTATTATTATAAGTAGTTTGACTGAATCAGTTGAGGCTTCAAGAATTGGACAAAATCATAATAAGGCAGGCTGCCAGGAATAGAAAATTATCTTGAAAAGGTTACCCAATAATAAATAACATACCAGAGATTGCCCGGGGGCTGAACATTGGGGTACTTGTAGGTTGTTTGGGTCCACACAGGGCCCACCTCTCTGTAGTCACGAGTAAACCATGCGAAGGCACTGCCATCGGATTGCGGGGGATGGACACTGCCGTGCAAGTGGACGACAGTTGGCACTCCTCCCATTGTTGGTATGGCGGTATCGATAGTATTATCTGTAGGGAGAATGTGTTGGTCGGGCAGATGATTTTCCCACTTGACATATAGTGGGACACCTTGCCGAGCAATAATGGTGGGGCCGGGGAAGGTGGCCTCTTCGGCTGATGTGCCGTATACAAAGACTGGCGTCGGATGGAGGTCTCGGTGAAATTTCTACAGATATCAGGAAAAAAAAATAGTGTGATGGAAATAATCATTAATTGCCACAAACAAACTAGCAAGACCTACCTTCTTTAATTTGATCTCACTACGGTTGGTCTCTCAACTCAAATTTACTAAATTTTAAATTTGTAATGCACTAATCTATGAAGCATTTGATCGGTAGTCTCATTGTACTTGTTGTTTCTTTTTAAGGTTGGAAGAATTAAGGCATATATAAATTAGGATAAAACAAAAGGACATAAAAGAGTACCCATTTGGTCTGGTACATGCCGATAGTGAGATTGACTGAGACGGGGTTTCCTCCTGTCATGGAGTAGCCATTGATGATGGGCATCTGAGGCAGTTCATCTGCATACATTTGCAGTGAGGCCGCTACTCGTTGTAGCATCTGTTGCGTCACCGGGGTAGAACTGGGAGTAGGCTTTTGTGCCTCCATGACAGTAATGGCTGTTGCCATGACAAGCAGTATCAGATGTAGTTTCATCTGGGAAGCCATTTTTTTTCTGCAAATTGTACTTTGAATGTGAGCACTATATATTAATTTATTGATCATTGGTCTTTTCTTTCCTTGTCATTTTTTTTGTCGTCTCGGATGCTTTAATTTTTGTTTATTCGATTGGGAAAATAAATTAATCACATTAATTAACTTCTTTAGAGATAGCTTAATTTCAAGTCTTATGATTTTGCTACTTCATGTTTTAGCTAGTTGGTGTAGAGTTGTTTGTTTAGGCGAGGTTTAGGTTTTGTAAATGGTTAGTATAATCAATGAAGACATTCGTAATTAATTTACTCGTACACCCTAGTATGATTATTCAACGTGTGTTATATTAATTACAAATGTAGGATGCTGTCAGCATTTCAGGGTTTTGCTAATTGGTACTATTTCATTTCGTAAATAATACAATAATATAGTACGAAGAAAAATATATATTGTCCCGAACATTTTTTTTCTATATGTCCTATTTAAAATCTACAAATGGAGTCCCCTAAAAAATATCAACGCACAAGGTCACATGCAAGGTTAGTGGGTAAAATGAAGGATAATATTGGAGGTAATGTATATGTGTCCATAGTATGAAATTTTGTGTGTTATACATCGGTGCATGCAAGCAAAACATATTATATATATAACACATGTATGTATTACTCAAAAAACCATATATATGTATACTATTAAGGGAGTTAGATCAAAGAAGTATCTCATGCAAACCCAATAAGGGATTAAAAGAATGATAAAATGGACTATAAAGAGAGAGAGAGAGAGAGAGAAAGAGCAAGACCTTAATTTACACTTGGCAGCTTCTTCTGCCAAGCTTTCAAAACACAAGCTAGAGAGAGCTAAGCAAGACCTTAATTTATATATGGACTTGAAATTAAGTTGGAAGGGGCTTAAAACATGCAGGAGGATGAATTAATGTTTTGGATGAAATGCTTGTGGAGAGCACAAGTCCTTTTATACAGACAAACATGCGGAGTGTGGAGAGACAACGAACTGAGCTGTCAGAATTTCATAATCCAATAATAATTATTTGATGCAGTTACAAATATCACCATATAACGTGACACATGCATGTGGATCCTAATTATGCGTTGAACATTTATGAGCGAGTATTGAAATCCTATTAATTAGCAATATATAGAATAATCATATATACGGACTAATTCAAATTTATCATATCATCTTCATAATTACCAAATATAAATTAAGCTGTACGGGGGTTGAATTAATGATCCAAAAAAATGATGAATTTGAAAACACACTCACATAATTAGGAGGAAGTAGAGAGAAAACAATTTAGATTTTCTGGTAATGGCTAGATTCTTTAGTTAGTGGGACAAAATTTAGTTTCTGATGATGTATGCACATTTATGATTTCAATGAAACCGATAGTATATCTATTTTAAACAAAAATGATATATATATATTCAAGAAATTGAAAATTTAACAGCCTCTTATACAAAAGGGAATCAAAATTTTATGATCTTTGATGAAAATCCGGTAGTTTAAGAATAAAATAATGTTAGGGGCTTACATTCTAACATTATGGCAGTTAGACCTTTGTAATTTTGTCCTTTGAAGTTTAAATTTTGAATTATTAGTGAAAAAAGAAGTTGTCAAAAGACAGTTGATTCATGCGTAATTAATATTATGGTAGTTAGTTCTCTTCATATATATATATAAAGTTTATGCGCAATACAATCAAACTTTTATTGTTTGTGACTTTTTGAGTCAAAAGTAAGCTAGCTAGGTCATGTGATTTGTGATTTTTAATGTATCGTGACATTATTTCAGTTATGCTATATGTTGCTAGAATAAATTATACAAATGATCTCTGAAGTATAAATCATTGATTTATCATTTAGTTCTATCTTAATGTTTTATAACCATCCTTGTGGTCTTTAATTAATGTGTCATGCTCTCATCATTTTGTCACTTAAAGCTCAAAAGGTATAATTTTGATCCTCAAAGTTTTGAATTTGTATCAAATTTGTCATATATTTAGCATCCATTGAAAATATATAATATTAATTTTCATTTAATTTAAATCAGTTTTTAATGTTAAACTAGTTCTGATATAGTCTCCAAATAATACAAATAATGCTGAAGCAAATATAATTATTTGTGAAATCAAATATCAGTTAAATTAATACTAACACTATTTGTGAAATCAAATTTCAGGAAAATATCATTACCAATACTGTCTTTATGGATTATTTATATTCAGAAACTTAATATTTGCAGTTTATTTATGTTTGAATTTGGTTAGTTACAACTTCTCTTCATTTAAATTTTTATTTTAACAAATTCAAGTCCGATTGAACTAATATAGATATCAGAGTTTTATTATTTTGATGGAGTAAAAAATTATCAGAATACATTCCAGCAGTTTTATGAATTGCGATTCACATCCACTGAATCCTCATGGTTATGGGGTTGAATTTGAGGAGTTGGATGGCCAACGGAGGTCCTAGAATAGTGGCCTTTTGTTTATTACTTACAAGTTTGCACGTTACAAATACAATAATCCCTCTTCAAATCAGATCAAGCTATTGACAAATAAACAGGTAACAAACAGGAATGCAATATTTTCAAATTTTAGTTTTCAGCTTCTTCTTTTCCTTTTTTTTCCCTTTTTTATTTTTTTTGCTGAAAGAGTAGAACCGACATATATATGCTTGCTTAATTTAAATTTTAAAGTAATATAGGAATAATATTATCTAAGTCCATATTCACGTCTAATTAATTAATTTTAGTATTCCATAGAGCTAGGTAGCAAGAGAAAAAAATTAATATTAGGAGCTAGCTAGCAAGGAAATGGTTTTAGCCTCTTAAGAAATATATGATAGGAAGCTAAACCAGCTGGCTAATTATATGTCATAATTGAACTCTTCTTAAAGAATAATGCATTAATTTTCTGTCAGAAGAAATATAGAATGTCACACATCATTGTGACCGTGTATGTATGTTCAAACAGAAAGTATATATATATATATATATATATATATATATATATATGCAATTTGTTTGTTGAAAGTCAGAATTATATATCCGTAGTATAGTTGTACAGTACTACTATCTTATACACAACTTGTAGAATATATAATAAGTTTAGAATTTCTTTAAACATTCTTAATTTTCCTACTATGCGCCGAACATCATCTGGAGTCTTTCTGTGCAAATTAAAAGCTGCACAATGCTACGTACCTAATTAGTTGACTTTAAAAATTATTCTTATCCTTCATTTTCTATATCTCATTTCTGCACCACATAATTTAATATTAATAATGAGTGTTACATGTCATAATAATGTGATATGATATGTGTCACAATCTAATAGTCTGTTACGGTCAGTAATACTGTGGTTTGCTGTGTTTATTCCGTATATAAATACATTAAATGTTAATATAAATACTTTTATCCCATATATAAATATATTTAATGTTAGTATAAATATATTTAAATAATAGTATAAATACATTAGAGTGTTTATATAAACGTATTTAAATATTAGTATAAATATTTTTATCTTGTATATATATATGAATGAAATAAGAAGTATGAGTCTTAAAAGCTTTGAACATTTCGTCTTCAATTTACAAAATCTATATTAGAATCTTGAGAATTTATTTCTAAAATATTATAGAGTGTAAGATTAGAATACATAATTAATATGTATCTCTCACCAACCTAATAAAATGTCACATGCCATATGGTATATGGTAGTGGGAAACCATGACATATGAGATATGCATTGGTTGGTACAGTAGAAATTTTGACCTGTCTTCTATCCGATGTCAATTCCCCCTCATCCCCATAAAATTTATGTCTCGAAAATTTCATATTTTATCCTATATTTTTAACCGAAGACACTAATGTGATTTCTTCAAAAGGCAGAGAGATGCATGGCAGGTGGAAATCTGGGATTTATATATACGCTGGTATTAATTCCATGATGTGTATTATTGGATCTGTTGACCATGTAGCGTAGTAAAGTTTATGTTTCTAGAACTGCATCTTTTAGGATTCTTAATTGGTAACAGAAGATGCACCAACCAGGCATGAATATATATACAACCTTATAACTAAAGGCATATAGTTTTTTTTTGCTAGAGAATGATTGGTTTGTTATATATAATTAGCATTTCTTTTCATCAATTGTTACTTTGTTTTGAGAGATTTTTTTTTAGATAAAGATGAGTTATAAACCTACATGATACTTCAGTCCAATTTCAAACATACAATTTCATACACAAAGAATATTGTCTAATTAGCTATTAATTAAATTAAACGTTGGTTTATGTTTGTTTTATGATTCTTAAATGTAATGGATGGAAACTAATTAACACCATATATGAGAATCCAATTGTTTTGTAACATGAAACAACTATTATTAATTAGATACAAGTCGAATTTGGGAAAAATAAGAGAAACAAAATATTACATTTATTTGACAATCCTGACAACCAACAAAAATATTGTCATATTATATATAATTATACTAATTACTAATTTATAAGTTATAAAGTCTAAACATTCAACAAAAAAGAAAAAAAATTAAAAAATATATATCCAAATTATTTGAGCGTACGTATCAACCGACTCAATAATTACCAAAATATAAAAAAATAGAATCCTAAACATGTTCTCTAGCTACAATTTAAATTGAATGTGTATAGAATGTGATTCAATTTAAAATAAACCAATCAATCATTCATCAAAGAATTAAAATAATTAACATTGCATGCCAGTGAGCAAATAGTTTTCAAGTTGTACTAGAATCAGCACACTGCCTAGCTAAATTAATTATATATAGAAAAGATACTTAATTTTCATGTTGATACCCACTGATTAGTTTCTCAAAGTTGTCAATATAACCCTTGTAAAGATAAAATTACAGCACAATTACATCTATCATACTCATACTTCGTTAAAGATTTCACTCGCAGTACGCACAGAAAGCCGGAGGTAACAATAAAGTAGCTGATACACGAGCCGGGAGGATCACGCAAGTGCGTTAGGAAGACGGTTGAGAAGAACATTTATGTCATCACTTGTTTTTTTAAAGCAGGACTCAACTGAGTCAGATTCCTTCGTTCTTTCTCATGATATCCAAACCTTAATTTATCACAGTTACATTCGACGATGGTTCGGATTGAGCATCGCAGTCTTTTGGTGTATCGGAACCTTCATTCTGAATGAGGATGCCAAATTAAGGTATTCTACTTTCTGGTATTGGCACATGAAGTTTTACTGAGAGAAAAGTTACTGCAAAACCAGCTGCCACTATGAGTCCATGATATATGGTATCGGAGTAACCAATATGAGATTTCATTGCTTTCACATAACATATTAAACTGTGATATTGGAATTAAGGAAATAACCACATTGTAACCTTCGAATTATAGTTCAGTGTAAATCGGATTTATTCGGTTAGTTGTACATGCTATGCATTGCATGTTCTTTTTCAAAATTTTTTATTTGGATGGTTTCCAAAATGTATAGTCATAGGAAGCCAAATAATAAACTTGGCAAGTCAAGATTATATAAAATTGTACAATCATGGCTTGCTTTAAAGTAGATTTTTCTAAAAACCATGAAAGTGACATCTTTTTTGTGGCTTTGTCTGGTTCCGGGAGTCAAAACCATGGGTTTTGATCTTCTACTGTACAACACTGAGCTGCATAGCGTACAATCGGGTGGATTATATGAGAGTTTTTTTATATTTATTTTGTACGAATCTAAATACGATCGAATGGACAACACGTTGCAGCGCAGCTAGAGGTGGCAATCGGGCAGGTTAGGTCAGGTTTGGATCGGGTCAGGTTGGGTCGAGCTAGTTTGATCGAGAAAGATTCTCGGATTACAGGTCAGGTTGGATTGGGTCAGGTAGAGTATTGAGTTGTCTAGCGTCAGTTTTTTTTTTCGGGTCTCAGGTCGATTTGGGTCGAGTTGGGTCGAATTTCGGGTCATTCAATGTTGGCCTTTTTCGAGTCCTCAGGTCAAGTTTCGAGTCATTCAACTTCAAGTCACTTCGGATCTCGGGTCATTCAGGTTGTGGGTCAAGTTGTGCGGGTTTTGTATTGTTAAGTTTCAGGTCGGGTCGAGTTTCAAATCGTTAAAAATTAGATTATTTTTTGTTTTTAAATTATTTGTATTAAGTGTAGTAAATTCTTTAAATGAGCGATATGTATGACATAGAATATAAAATAATATGCATATTTTATGAATTTGAAAAAAAAATATTAGAACTATGTTATGCAATTTCTAATTATATTTATAGAATTAAGAATAAATGGTGTTGGCTGCAGATTGATTTTCAGTTGAAAAGAAATATACTACCTGACATACAATTGATCAAAATAATTGATTTAGTGCTTTGAAGATTCAAAACAATTATTATGAATCATAGGAGCTATTAATCAACTATATGCTCAAATTGCTAATGTTATTGTTGGTGTAATCAAGCAGTTCCCATGTTATTTCAGTATCCGCTAAGATGCTAACTATTCAAATATATATCTGTATCCGTCAACTATCTGGATATAGATCCAAATAAAAATAGATATTTTAGATCTGAACAATATCCAATCCGTTTATTCTGAAACAAGTATTTCAGGTCCTAATCCAATAATGTTTTTATTATCTTAAGTTTGGGTCGAGTCGGGTCTTCAGGTCGTCTCGGGTTCCGAGTCGTTCAAGTTGACGGGTCATTCGGGTTGATGGGTCCTTCGGGTTCAGGTCGGGTCGGGTCTCGGGTTGTTCGGGTCAGATCAGATTTCGGGTTTTTCGGGTTGGGTCAGGTTTTGAGTCGTCTAATTTTTGTTAGTGTCAGGTTTCGGATCATCTCGGATCGGTCAAGTTGGGTTCGAATCAGCTTGACTTTTTGAAAAAATCAAAACAAGTCGAGTCAGGTATCGAATGAATTTGTAGGTCGGATCGAATTTTACCACGTCTAAACGCAACAAATGATACCAATCCCAAAACCATGGTTTCATAGCAAGCACCTAACACCTTGTAGCTTCAAAAAGGTGAAACTTTACACAGCCTGATTTCCTACGTTCGAAACCCTGTTAACAACGTGATATAAAGGCATTTAACAGCATTTGTAGTGTTTTCCCCAATCTCAGTTGGGGGACCCAAAAAGGCCCAGCCCAAATTGCCTCATTATGTGATTAAATAAGAGAAATAGATGGCCCTCCTCTCTCCGAGCAGAGCACGCAAGCGAACAGGGGAGGATGTCTCCCTGTTTGTTCACACTTCACACGCACGGATAAAGAGAGCTAGAGAGAGATGTCAAACGAAAATGATGATGATGAAGCAGGGATGATCCAACATGGGTCATGTATGATTCTAGTCTCTATCGGTTTCTGGACATGCATGCTTCTCTTGATATCTCTGTCGGTGTGGTAATGGCAGCTGCGGTATGGATGTATGGTGAGCCTCTACTTGTAGTAAACAGGGCGTATTTGGTGTGTCAACCTCTGTGGTACGTGGCGACAACTAATAACATTTTACATGTTCTTGATCTGTTGTGTTTTCTGCACACAATGTGTTTGGTTAAATGCTTCAATGAAATGACATTTTTGTGTTTATCAGGTTCCTAACAAAATTAAACGTAAAAGCTGTCAGTCAGAACAAAAATTACAATCTTGATATTCAACCGATTCAATCTTTTATTGTACATGAGCAGTCCTGACTAGTGTTTATAATTTCTATTTATTTTAATTAAGGTGGATATATATAGCAGTAGATATATAGTCTGTGTTATTTCTTAAGCCTTTATATTGTCAAAACATCTGTTTTCAAGAAGATTATTTTTATTTTAAAAGAATTTATGCATTTTTTTCTGTCTTAACTCATGCATAGTTTGCTTCTGCCTTATTTAATAACTGTTATAATCGTCAATTAGTTTCTTTATTCCATGATTAAAATTGTTCAGTTCTCATAACAACTTTGATTATTAATAATACTTCAGACTATAAGCCACCGGTAGATTTCTAGAGACGAATGTTGTGACAAAAATTGTCATATGAAGAAAATTAATAAGAATATTTACTTTGGTAATCAATGCTGTACAGATGAAATTGAGATAATACATTGATGCACACCAGAACAAGATAAAATAGAACAAAAGGATACATTCAAATTGAAACAAGCATACAGATAGAAACAATAATAGCAAGCTTTACAGATATTTCAACAGAATATATATGGAAGTGTGATTTCCCTTAGTATCAAACCAATGCGGAAAGAATAAACAACACTTGTACGATCCAATAGTTTCATGGTTGGAGCATCAGTGGCCGAATCATGGCATTGTCCTCATGATCTAATATCTGCAAAAAAGATATTTTATTTCATCAGCTTAATTCAGTGATCATTACAGAATTTTAGTTAGGCATCTTCATGGAAATACCAAACTGTTAAATGAACCAAAACATTTTGATACAAATCAAACTTCTGTTTTTTCTGGTAAAAGAGCTGAAATTTTTTGTCCTAGTCTAACTGGATACATTAACCATGAATAAGGAGCAGTATGATAGGAATGATTGAATGACCTAGGTATGCAACTATGAATTAGGTAGGTAGGAACATAAATTGGCATGTTAATAAAAAAAGAATCTTTTTTCAGGAAAAAAGTGATGTACTAACATGGCAATGGTAGACATATCCTGGATCTGCCGTTGCATCAAAAGGGTATGACTGGTTGGTATCAACAATCTTGAATGCAACCATAATGCTCGTCATGTATCCTCGCTCAATCTTCACAGCATTTTTCCATGTTTTCTCATAATCTGGTATTGGTATAGTATTTCCTACTGCATGATCCATCACATTACATTGAACTGCATCATTTAGTTGTTTCATACAGTCGAAAAATTGTTGATACCCCACAAGCTCGACGACATTTATTGCTTGCATCATTCCCAAGTGAACATGTAATGGGTGGTTGTCAGGTGTTAGATTAATCACATGCCACAATTCGGTGGTACCAACTTTGGGAGTCTCTGTTGCTGGATCCTCAAGTCGCAACCCATTGATATATAGGTGCGTCACTCCTCCCGATGGGGCTGTATACTCGTACAATACAATGTACCTAGTTTTTGTGGTTGGTTCAGGCATTGTGACACTGGCATAGTTGACCTCTTTAGTTGGTATTGTTGAATTGTCGTACACTTTCGGGCCGTTTACGTTAAACATCATGACTTTGCCGAGTGGTGTGCCAATGGTGGGAGTGCCGTCAGGGTAAGGGTATGGTGCTGAATTCAGAAGCTCAAGACTGGGTGTAGTTGAGCAGCTAAAGTCGATAACAACATCAGCAATCTCAGATGGGCTTAAAACTATGGTTGGAGTTTGAACAGGAGCTGCTAAATATGACCCATCAGATCCAACAACATAGAACGGGAGACCATTTGAGAGGGAGAGGTTGAGATATCGTGCATTACTAGCATTTAAGATGCGGAATCTGTACCGCTTGCGGGCTACATTTAGAAACGGCCAGATCTTGCCGTTGACAGTGATGGCTTCCCCGAAGTATTCAGGCTGCCACTGGGGATGGATTTCAGGGACACTACCAGTTGAGTTCATGTAGATGGTGCCATCGGTATTGAAACTACGATCTGCAATGATGAGATGGAGATTTTCGGTATCACATGGAAGGCCCATCGGGCTATCAATCTGAGGTTTCTCTATGATGTAGGCACCGAGCAGGCCGGCCAAGAGGTTGGCACGAGTGAGACCCAAGGCATGGTCATGGTACCTGTTAACTTATGTTTTTAGAGAAAACTGAAACTATACCCAGCAAATATATGAATATCTGGATGGAATTCATTTTTTGTTGGGGGGGGGGGGGGGGGGGGGGGGGGGGTTTGCAGGGGGTTGCAGGTTTTCTTGGGAAGTCATATTTATCATTGAACTTGTAATACTCTCTCTATTTTGACATGTTCCCTTGCTCATTTTGATGTTCTTTAGGATAAAATAGTTACAGTATATTTGTTATTTTGTTTCGAAGCGAGGATTTGCATTAAATATTTAGACTAATTTTCCTCCATAAATAGTAATCATAATCCATTCTTTTTTATTCCTTCCTTTTCAAAATTAGATATACCTCAACTTATTTGTCGAGACGAGGATTCACAAATACTTTTAGACTGAAATTAATCAGGTTAAGGAATGGGCAAAATCATAATCTATTCTTCTTTTGATCCTTTCCTTTTCCGATCTTAGAGATGCACTGACCTTATTTCAAATTAAATAAAGTATTGTTTGATATCCTAATTCCTAATCTAGGCTACTAGGATTAGAAGATGATTTTGAAAAGTTTACGAATTAATAACATACCAGAGATTGCCAGGAGGCTGAACATTAGGGTACTTGTAAGTCGTTTGGGTCCACTTAGGACCCACCTCCTTGTAATCACGAGTAAACCATGCGAAGGCACTGCCGTCGGATTGTGGGGAATGGACACTGCCGTGCAGGTGTACGACAGTTGGCACGCCTCCCATGGCTGGGATGGCAGTAGGGACTGTGTTATCCGTAGGAAGAATGTGTTGATCAGGGAGATGATTTTCCCACTTGACGTATAATGGGACACCTTGCTGAGCAATGATGGTTGGGCCGGGAAAGGTGGCTGTGTCAGCTGATGTGCCATAGACAAAAACTGGTGTCGGAGGGAGGTCACGGTGAAATTTCTACAATGAAAGAAAAAAAGACGTTACGAATTGATTAAAATTTACTACAAACAAATTTGGAATCGAGATGTATCTTTCCTTTTGTTTTCTTTTGAGGATTGCGGGGAAGGCCGGGGGCCAAAGACACAAATTAGAAAAAAAAAACAGAAGGATATATAAAAAGTTTACCCATTTGGTCTGGTACATGCCGATGGTGAGGTTGACCGAGACCGGGTTTCCTCCCTTAACAGAGTAGCCATAGATGTTGGACATCTGAGGCAGTGCATCAGCATACATCTGTAATGAAGCCGCTACTTGTTGTAGCGTCTGTTTCGTCACTGGAGTTGACATCTGTGCCTCCATAACAGTCATGGCTGTTGCCATGAATAGCAGCATCAGATGTAGTTTCATCTGGGAAGCCATGTTTCTCTGCAATTAGATTAATTAAAATGTCAGCAATTAGATTTATTTTATTTTATTTTTTATGACTATGTTTGTATTTCAATTTCATCTATTTTTTCTTCTTTTTTTCCTCTTCTCTTCTATCTGATCTGTGTCAACTATTTTTCAATTTGATTTAATGAAATTTACATAGTAAACTATTCGTCTGCTATCTCAAAAAAAAAAATAATAATAATTAAAGCTGTATATATCAGTCACTAGTTTGCTAATTTTTTAGTTTTCATGCACCAATGTTGACTTTAATTTGTGTTTACCATAAAGGGGAAGGAAACATATTTCTGCATGCATTATTGTAGGCATATATATATATATAACCAATGAAGAGAGTAGTTAATTAGTTTAATTACACGTTGTACATGCATGAACATATATATATATAATTCATCACTATGCTTTATTATACTATACTGATTAAGGAAAAATATATTTTGATGGAACAAACCCATTAATTAAAGATGGAGCAAATTATCACCATGTTATGAAGAATCCCCACAACATACACACCCCCTGAATTTTCCTTCATATTTATTTTGATGAAATATGTATATTATACAATTGCCTTCTTGACTGGCTTACAACTAATTTGTAAAATATTTTAGATCTCATTCCTAATTAACATTTTGACAAGTATATACAGAGCATTAATTTTTCCTTTTGTACTTTGTCAAACTCTGATTCAAGACACACACACACACACACACACACACACAAATCAATATATTGATATAATGTAACTGAGCTGCTAATTGTTATAGTTGCACCAAATTCTGAGTTGGTTTTGCAACGACATATATTATTCATGAATCCAGATGATCTAATCACGAGAAACATGAATGAAATAACTGATATTTAACTAAACTATAAACATTAATTAACCGTATATATGTTTTTTCCACACCAAAATATTATGGAGTTATAATATATACAAGTAAACACAACCGTACAAATATCAATTGCATGCATGATAAAAACTATATTATCACAAGCTTAACATGAAATGTACCACATATGGAAACTATTAGATCAACAATAATACTAACTACATGCACATATATATATATATAGATATTTAGAGAGAGAGAGAGAGAGAGAGAGAGAGAGAGAGAGAGAGAGAGAGAGAGAGAGAGAGAGAGAGAGAGATAGAGAGAGAGAGAGAGAGAGAGAGCCCTTACGAGTAAAGAACTTGGAAGGGGCATGCAAGAGAATTAAATGATGAATGAATATATGATGGAATGCTTGTGAAGAGCACAAGTTCCTTTTTATAGGCAAATATGGGGAGTGTGGAGAAAGAAGAAACTGAGCTGTCATTAATATCATAATCTGATAATAACAAATCTGATTACTTCTTAATTAATCAACCGATTATGAAGTTTATGCTTAGTATAATTAATTAAACCAGTATTAGTTACTTATGTGGCAGAAATAATCATATGTCATATTGAGCTATTTTAGAGAGATAGTTATTACCTTTTAGTTGTTTGTTGCTACATTTTTTATTTGTATATATATCCTGATTTTTGGAAAGTTTGGCAATAATATTCTTATTTTCAAAAATGTAATAATATTTTTACATACTTTCTAAATCAATTCGTCTATAATTAAGCATTTGGAACTCATGCGTTCATACAACTAAGAACTTTGAAAATTTTCCCAAGTAATTAACAAAGCACTACATACATACAAGCATTAATTAATTTTGAATGCAATTGATCAGAATTAACTGTGACTATATGCATTCGTACTTCAATCCGAATTAATGCATGCATTTAACGCGCTACATTTACTTGATTTATTTGTTTTTTATACTTGAATGGATGTGTTCAGATAAACCTATTATAAAATATGCATCTAAAAATAGACATAAAGTTGTCAAACTTAATAAACCAAAAATGTTGTTGTTAAAGATTTTGAAAAATGGAATAAAAAAAAGATTTAAATCTCAATGCAAGTTTGTTTATATTAAAAAGAAGCTTCTTTGGCAAATGATCCATGTTTCATACTTTCATTTAATTAATATCTAAGAACTATTTTTTTTTTAAATTTTCTTTTCATAATCTTGATGGAGCACTATCATGCTTATGTATGAATAGATCTTTTTTTTTTAAAAAAAAAAAGACATCTCTGGTGGTGATCCATGCTTCATATTTTCATTTAATATGAATTAAGAACTTTTTTTTCTATTTTTCTTTTTCATAATTTATAAATTTTGACAACTGACATAACCCTAAAAAATTCACAAAAAAATTTGGATCTTGGTCGCTTTTGATTATTTTGGATCTTAATCACTTTTGAGTATATGTAATTAAGAAAGCTTTCATGTGCAATTCAATATATATATATATATATTTTATGATAACTTGTTTTATTAAGACAATGCTTTTAATTTGTGTGAAAGACCATACATTTAAAATCCAAAACCAGTTAAAATATATGAAAAATTGAAAATATAGGCAAAAAGATAGTCAAATCCTCTAGCTGATTAATGACAAACCCTAACTCTAATTTTATTTATTTATTCTCTAGCATATGAGATGAAACCAACCCCTCACGTTTGAATTTGAATGATTGGAATATATTAGCTTATTGTATAGTACATATATAATAACGTCCAATTAATTTTAATTATAGATGTTATTAACAACCAATTAATTTTATATATGAGATGGGGCAAACCCTTACGCTTGAATTTGAATGATTGGAATTGGCTTATTCTAGAGTACACATAATAACGTCAAATTTATTAATTTTATAGATGTTATTAATTAACAACCAATTAGTTCTATAGATGTTAGCCAAAGAGAGGAACCATGGATTCTCTTTCTTTTTGAATAGGAAAATATTAAGAAAATATCATCATTGATTCCGTCATCGATATCAATTTTATTATTCAAGTCAAAAAAGTTAAATTATGTTAATAACTTTATTATGCAACCTATTTTTTTTATAATATTCTTGTTATTCGATTTAAATATCACTAATGTGAATAATAACTCATTTAAGTTGAATAATAAAAGTATTGTACAAGATAAGTTACATAATAAAATCATTAATATGAATAATAACTTATTTAATATGAATAATTAAATCGGTATCGGTATGGTATCAATGATAGTATTTATGTTTTAGCTCCGTTTTTTAAAAGAAAAATATTAGAGAAATATCATTGTTAATACCATCAGTGGTACCAACTCTATTATTTAATTTAAATGAATTATTATTCATATTATTAACTTTATTATGTAATTATTTTGTACGGTATTTTTATTATTAAACTTAAATATCACTAATTTGAATAATAACTCATTTAAGTTAAATAATAAAAATGTTATATAAATAAATCACATAATAAAGTGTCATAACATAAATAATAACTCGTTTAACATGAATAACAAAGATGATATAAATTACGGTATCAATGATGATATCTGAATAATATTATTATCTCCAAGATCCTTCCCAAACCGGGATTTATAACTTTTAGCCAGATATATCATTTTACATTCTGGCTTTCTTATGTTCAAATCATTTTTTTGAAATATATTTTAGTTTGATTGTTTAAGGACCACTAGAAGCTTCCTATTTTTTTTTTTTGGCAATTTCTTATGTCGAAGTCAGCGATCTATAGTAGAGTTGGTTACTATACTAATCATAGACAACTTGTAAAATAAATTTGAATTTGAAAAATTATTTTTATATCCCATGTTCTACCTCTCTTATCTGCACACTAAAAACGTTAGTACTAAAAAATCAGCTTATTTATATATAAAATTTAAGAGTATTTATAGTTAATATAAAAAATATTTATCATTTTTTTCATGAATGATCATAGAAAAGTTTAAGTTAAAATTTTTACTGTATAAGTAAAAAAAAATATAACCGGTAAAATTTAAAATATCAGTAATATAAGGTATAAATATTTTTATCATTAGATATAAATATTTTCTGAAAAAATATAAACATATCTAAAATATAAATAAGGGATACGATTAAAGAATATAATTATGATTCCTCACTAAATAAATTAATTTAGCATTGCTTAATTTGACATTCTTTTCTTCAAGTTGATCATCATCTTGCTTCCATGCAAAAGCTTCAAATTAAATGCTACATACACAATTGTTGACTTCAAAACAGTACTTAAAAAAATATGTACCTTGTACTAAATAAATGAAAGTCACATGCCATTTGGTGAATGGGAAATCATGACATATATGACACGTCGAGTTAATAAAATATTTGAGCTAGCTATCTATATATTCTAAAGAAAACATATAATACATCTCGTTAGTTTAATTTTACTTTCTTCTTTTTTTGTTGAAAAAATTGGGTGTACATCTATCTATATATATCAAATGTTTTTTCTAATTATTTATCTACCCATAATTATTGGCTATTTAAATAGAAAATGAAATTGGGGTGTACATCTATTATCAACTTTTTTAGAAATATTTATGATCTTGAGATTTAAATGGGTAAATATTTTAAATTTAATTTTTTTTATGGGTAAATATATCCTTTAATTAGCAAAAATTAATAGGTACATATACATCCATTTGTCTTTTTTTTTAAAAAAAAAATGTTGTCTAAATGTCTACTCCATTAGAGAACACAACTGATGACGTGTAACAACGCGGATCAAACATAAAAAATTTTGTGCTTGGAAAATAGATTTGAAATTAAATTGCAAACGAAACTTGAAAACAATAAAAATCATTCTTTGAACTTTAATTCTCAAATACTAATTTCTTTTGAGAAAAAAAATGTTAATTTTTATTTGAATTTTTTAAATAAAAGATTCCTCGTTCAAACTTGGGTGTTATTTAAACTGGGATTATAATATATTACGCATATATTACTGGTAGTATAGTTAGAACTGTTTGAGTGTTGACTATGCAAAATGATAACATCGTGTTTACTTGATATTTGTTTATCATCTTTAATTAATTGGTAATAGAAGGGGGTACCAACCAAGCAAGGAAATACGACCTTATTAAATAAATAAATAAAGGTGTTATATTTTGTTCAAAAAAATGATTGGTTGTACGATGTTTCCTTTCTTTTATTAATTAACTAGTAGTTTGAAACGTAACGAATGAGAGCGAGAGAGAGGGTTGTCAAATTTATTAGTTTGATTTTGGAGAGTTGTAGAATCAAGATCATATTGGAATAAATTGAATTTTGGATCGTATAAGTTGAAATCCTGTTTTTGTGTTGGAGTTTGAAAAATGATACGTGGTGATTAGATATTGTTATGATATGATATGAAAAGGTTATAGTTTGAATGTTATTTTTTTTCAATTAAAATTGATACGTTATGATATGTCATATAAAATGATCTAAGCACGTCATGTTATCATGTAAAGTCAAAAAATCATTGTTAAAAATATTATTTAAATCTGAACATATATATAATATATTTTTTTTAAATAAAAAATTCTAATAATTTTCTTTACTTTATTATAAATTTTACAATTTCTCTACAAATTTAAATATTTTTTAATATTTTTTAATAAACTAGGTAGAATTTGAAATAAACTATAATTAATCGTAACTAAACATGTTTAAATGTAACCGCATGAGAAGTGCTGTACAAGTGCTACGTTGCATCACAAATTTGCATGTCATGATATGTCATGTCTAAATATGATATGTCTTTCTTTTATCACTTTTGATACGACGTATCTTCCTTTCATCACTTTTGATATGTCATGTCATATTATATGAAAAAAATATTTTGATTACATTACGACACGTGAGGTGACTGACACAATATATTATCATATGTATTTTTGCAAAGGGTGAGCATACCTTGATAATTATTATTTTGATAATCTTGATAACTAATTTTTAAATAATTTCAAAAAAATCTTAAAAATAAAAAAAATTATAAACACATTCTTGAACTTATAGATTAGTCGTATTTTAAATTTTATACAATTTAAGTATTATTTGATACTATATCAAAGACCATTAAAATTACGCAATATTTATAATGGTCCATATTTGATGGTCTTTGATATTGTATGAAATTTGAAATATAATTAATCAACAAATTAAAACACATGTTTGTAAAAAAAAATTCTATTTTTGAGAATTTTTAGAAACTATTTCAAATTATTTTAATTTTATTTAATATAAGAGCACCTGTTAACCCGGACAATTTATTTCTTTTCAAAATATTTTTTACGTGATTTGAACCTACATTTATCTGTAAAAAGACCAGACCTATCCTCACTATGTTAGACTTATGATTTAAACTATTTCAAATGCTTTTCCTTTTTCTCTTTTTGCGGCATTTATTCCTTTTCAATAGGTGTTTTTTTTGGAATTTTTTTTGTCTATCCTGATTTTGTAAATGAATAACAATAATATCCTTAATTTTAAATGTTTTACAAATCTATGCCTATTATCTGAACGCACAAGTTTACAACTATATCTAAACACATATATTTATAACTTTAAATCTATTAAATATCTTCATTTTTATTTAAGTTCAAAACTGGAGGTTTCTGAACATACGTGTTCACAAAAAACGTGTAAACATAGGAAATTTTGCATTTCCTACATTTAAACTCTCGCATTCAAACACACAGAAACAAAATTTTTGTGTTTATATGTTTTCTATGAACGCCTGCGTTTTTAACATAAGTACAGATTTATCAAATATTTAATACTAAAAATATTATTATTATTATTCATTTATAAAATAGAGATAGATAAAAAAAAATTCATTCTTTCCATTATCAAAGTTGTTAAAATAATAGAAATCCCTCCCTTTTGCAGAATTACAAATTGCTGTGTTCTTCCCAGCCTCCTCTCGGCCCAAAAATGTCTAAGCTAGAAATGGGTTCTTTATGTGATTGAATGAAACATAGCACTTCTCGCTTCCAATCATCCAGTGAAAGCACGCAAGAGAAGAGCAGAAGCATTACTTCCTCCTGTCCTGTTTGTTCACAACGAAAGAAAAGAGAAATAGAGAGAGATGAGGGGGAATAAGAGGTGGCAACAGTCGGAATGGATTCAGTAGTTATAGCTGGATTGACTTGAGGCTTTTCAACGAAAATGGTATGTTTTTATCCTTTACACTCGACGTGCATATTGAGTTGTTGTGTTTGGTTGGTGCACACAAAGTGTTTGATCAAATGCTTCAGTGACAATTTTGAGTTCGTCGAGTTTCTAACACAATGAAACATAAACACAATGAACTAGAACAAAAGTATAATCTTGATATTAAGCTGATGTAATCTCTCATCGGATGTGATGACACCTGATTGGTGTTGTCCTCCTTATGCAGTATCCTCTGTACACATTTCTTGTATTTGATTAGTATTTATGAAGAATGTTAATGAATTGATGGAGAGCACATGTCTATAGAATCCAAGCATTTGATGCAATCTGGCTGCTTATCATTCATGATCCCACATCAGAACTTGACCTCATCAACTAATGCAACATTTATTTCTTAATTGTTAGGCACTGATTTTGCTTCAAATTAGTTTCTGATTATTGGAACTTTTACCCCATATGTGTTGTATTTTCCAAAGCACTGAACTTTTAGGCCATATATCAAGGCAAGAAAAACGTGACTTACGGCCTCTTGCTTTTTTTTTCTTATTGAATGGGTCGGTGCATGATAGACAACTTGCTTAGCTTGATTTGATCTAATTTAGACTTCAGCGGAAAGGAATATTAGTAGGGGTAAAGATGTTATATGTAAATAATATGTATTCATTCAGGCATACTGATAATTTCAATTTTCAAAGTATCTAGATTGTCAGCTGCAAAAATATGATAAATATTGTATACTATTTGCAAATACCATTATATAGCTAGTAGTCGGTGAAAGACCCATAAACCTTTTTTATCTTTAGTTCCATGAATTTTTAATGACCTTTGAATGCTTTAGCTTCTGCTGTAAAGCTCCTCGCCATCCACCTGACAAATGAATCATTTTTTGCAGGGAGTTATTTTCATGCCCCATATGATGTTCTCTGTGGTGAATTTATCAGTAGTTGGTAAATAATCTACTCAATACATGTATCTGTTAAGAAGTTTAGTGTGAAATAGTTTAGCATCCAATGGAAACTTTACAAGAATTGTCTCAAGACTTTGTGTACCAGTGAGATTTCATGCAATATTCAAGTCATCTAGGTCCCCCAAAATAAGTATTTGTTTTGCTTTTACCATAAATATTGTAGCAGGTTACTATTGACCTGTCAACTCAGTTCCTGTATGGTACTATATTATGGCAGGAAGTAGTACCGCTGTTTTTGTGCCATATCAGATCTCAGTTTGTTCCTTTTTCTTAATTCTTGCAGAAGAGTTTTCGATTATCAAGTTATGACATAACCAAATGCATATCTAATAATTGGGTGTTTACCAAAGGTCAAAGAAGGTCATGTCAGCTCAACCTCATGGTTCTGGGCAATAAAAATACCCAACAGTGTCGTGATATTTGAGCAAGATATTGTAAAGTTTTGATCCAAAAGGATGATGGAACAAACCACCACACAGTATGGAACCCAGGATATGAATTCTCCCTGTGTGAACCTCTTCAAGCATGTCAGAAAGGTCAACATTTTTTTGCAGAAAATGGAGGTGCTGAGTTCATCATCATGTACTGTGAAGGTCCAGGTACTGGAGAAAGTGGTCAGGATGGATGAAATCGGTACTTGGGTTATAATTTGTTGATGGGACAAGCCTTCTGAATATGATGGTATGAATTTTCTTCCTTCTAAGGCAGTATACAGAGTGGTGCATCTATGAAGAAGAATAGACAAAGAAGGCAGATTAACAGGCCTACAGGTACGCGACGTGCCCCTTTTAGATTTCTACATGTCTATAATTCTTATTTGGAGGTGGATATAGTAGCAGATAGTTTTATTGTTGTTTCTTGATCATTTAGATTGCCATATTGTTATCTGTTTCCAAAGAGGAACATCGTCTTGAATCATCCATATTTTTTTTTGGTTTTAATTTTTTGTTTTAATTTTTGGGGGTAACTTTCTGTGCCATTGTTTTCTTTTCCAACATAGGAGCTTCCAACCGTGTCATAAGAGTGAGTATATGACTTATTTTCCTATAACAGTTTCAAAATAGTACATCAGGCAAATACTTTAAACTTTGTGGAAAACGGGGAATTAACACTAGTGTCAGGGCTATGGAATTAACTGGCAATTTTCTTCTCTGCTAATATAATTGTTATAATTGTCAATTAGTTTTCCTCAGCTTGGAGTACTAGTGTTCAGTTCTCATGACAGGTTGATGTCCTTAATTAATTATATATTTCAGACTAGTAGTCAATGGTGGATTTGTATAGAAGAATGCTGGGACCAACATTTGTCCTACAGAGACAAATAATAACAATAATGGCAATGATGATCATACAGATGTGTCTTATACTCAAAATTGGTTCAGTGCCACTTTATTAAACAAATGACTATAATAATTGATAATACAGACTGTAATACAGTGATAGTGTCACAAGATGAAAGTAAAGAGCGAACAAAAGGATACATACAAATTGCAAACAGTATATGAACAGAAAAATTATCACAAAAAAAATATATCTCTGTTAAGATAAACAAGTATTGATATAAGAATACGCATCACTCATATGCTAATTTGGACCTTAATCCTGATAGTTTCAAGGTAGGAGCTTCAATGGCCTTATCATTACATTGTCCTCATGATCCAATATCTGCAAAGAAATTATGTTATTATATCAGCTTCAGTGATCAAAGCACAATTGTAGTTAGGCATCACCCTGGAAGTACCTAACCCTGACTTGCTTGATAACCCATCCAGTTGAAACAGAGTTCAAGTTTTTTCTAGTAAAAAAGCTGGATAATATAGCCTCATTTAACTGGATTCATTAAACCCCGTAAAAGCATTAAGATATATATGGTTGAATGAATGAATCTGATGAAACTATGATTTAGGGAAATAAGTTAAAAGGACAATAAAAGAAAAGTTAACCAATTGAAGTAAATCCTTTTTGGCAAAAGAGATGGTGATGTACTAACATGGCAGTGGTAGACATATCCTGGTTCTGCTGTTGCATCAAAAGGGTAAGTCTGGTTTGTATCAACTATCTTGAATGCGATCATGATGCTTGTCATGTAACCCGGCTCAATCTTCACTACATTTTTCCATGTTTTCTCATACTCTGGTATTGGCAAATTCTTCCCTACTGCATGATCTGTCACATTACACATGACAGCATCGTTCAATTGTGTCATACAATCAAAAAATTGTTGATAGCCCATGAGCTCAGTAATACTTATGGCTTGCATCATTCCTAAGTGAACATGTAACGGGTGGTTGTCTGGTGTTAGGTTTATCACATGCCACAATTCGGTGGTTCCAACTATGGGAGTCTCTGTCACTGGATCCTCAAGTCGCAACCCATTGATATATAGGTGGGTCACTCCTCCTGATGGGGTTGAATACTCGTACATAACAATGTGCCTAGTTTTTGTGCTTGGTTCAGGCATCGTGACATTGGCGTAGTTCACCTCTTTCTCCGGTATTGTCGAATTGTCAGACATTTTCTCGCCATTTATATGAAATATCATGACTTTTCCAAGTTTTGTACCTGTGGAGGCAGCGCCGGTAGGATAAGGGTATGGTGCCGAATTGAGAAGCTCAGCACAGGGTGCAGTTGAGTTGCTGAAGTCAACAATAACATCAGCTAACTCAGCTGGGCTTAACAGTATGGTCGGAGTTTCAACTGGAGCTGCTAAATAGGAAGCATCAGACCCAATAACATAGAACGGGAGGCCATTCGAGAGGGAGAGGTTCAGGTATCGTGCATTACTAGCATTTATGATGCGGAACCGGTACCTCCGGCGTGCTACATTTAAAAACGGCCAGGTCTTGCCGTTAACAGTGATGGCCTCACCAAAGTATTCAGGCTGCCACTGGGGATGGATCGAGGGGACATTACCAGTGGAGTTCATGTAAAGGGTGCCGTCGGTATTGAAACTACGATCTGCGATGATGAGGTGGATATCGTCATCTTCACCTGAGGGAAGGTCCATGGGGTCATCGACCTCAGGTTTCTCAATGATGTATGCACCGAGGAGACCGGCCAGGATGTTTTCACGAGTGAGGCCCAGAGCATGGTCATGGTACCTGTTGTGGGAGAAAAAAAAAGAAGTTAGGTACTGAAATCTCTGTCACCACATATAATATATAAATGAGAGTGGGTCCAGAGTTGGTTGGAGGAAGACATTGGACTTGTGATCTTTATCTTTTTCTGTTATCCTTACTCTTTCAGATATTCTTCTCTTTGAGAAAGGGGCACACGCTATGTTGACTTAATTCTCTATTTTGAGGTGAGGATTGAAAGTACTTTGACTGTTATTTTACTCTTTCAGATACACCGACGTACTTTGACTGTTATTTTACTCTTTCAGATACACCGACCTTATTTTACAAGGAAGCATTGCTTGATAACACTAAAAAAAAGGCTACCAGGATAAGAAAAAAATGATTTTGAAAATGCTATGGAGTTAACAATGAGCCATGTACCAGAGATTGCCTGGAGGCTGGATGTTAGGGTACATGTAGGTTGTCTGGGTCCACTTAGGACCCACCTCCTTGTAATTACGAGTGAACCATGAGAAGGGACTGCCATCAGATTGTGGGGGGTGAACGCTACCGTGCAGGTGTACAACAGTTGGCACACCTCCCATTGTCGGACTCGCAACAGAGATAGTGTTATCTGTAGGGAGAATGTGGTAGTCAGGGAGGTGATTTTCCCACTTGACATATAATGGGACACCATGCCGAGCTATGATGGTGGGGCCCGGAAAGGTGGCTGTTTCGGCTGATGTGCCGTAGACAAAGACCGGAGTTGGAGGGAAGTCTCGGTGAAATTGCTGCAATCCAGAGTAAAACAAAATCTTAAGGAAATGGTTGTAGCTGTAAAGAGTTTGGAAAATTTTTCAACATTCTAAAAGATTACCCATTGGGTCTGGTACATGCCGATAGTGAGATTGACTGAGACCGTGTTTGCTCCCTCCAGAGAGAAACCGTAGATGGTGGGCATCTGAGGCAGTGGATCTGCATACAGCTCCAACGACGCCGCTACTTGTTGTAGTGTCTGTTGCGTTACTGGAGTCGGAGTAGCACTGTAAGTAAACATCTGTGCCTCCATAACTGTCATGGCTGCTGCCATGAAAAGCAGCAATAGATGTAGTTTCGTCCCGGAAGTCATCTTCCTGTGCAATTTGTTTGAATGTCAGTAGCCGGTATATATTACTGGTCATTATTTTGCAAATATATTTCGTGCAAATTTTTTTTTTTGTTTCTCGAATACTGACTATAATTAATTACATTTACTAGCTAATAATGGGGAAGGAATCACATTTCACATTGCTAGCTTAGTTTAAAGACTTGCTATTTTACTAGTCTAAGATGCAATTGATGGGGAGCAGTTATAGTTTAGGTAGGGTTTGGTTTTTTGTCTAATCAATGAAAACAATAGTCAATACAAAGCATAATTAATTCTTGAAGCATTCATTATATTTAACATGTAGGCACACATCATCATGTTACTAAGAACCTTCAACCTTTACAATATAATAAGCTTTCACATTATACCTTGTAGTTTTCTGGCTACAACTCTTATGCATAAACACTGTATTTTCATTCAGATTTATTTACATATTGTACAAATGCAATCCTGTCATGGTTTGAACTTCTAAAATAACTATTTCATGCCTTAAAATTTGACCTCTCAATTAGACTTATACAACATATGCATTGAAATATTATCATTATTTTAAGACCCCATTTTAGCTTCAAAAGTTTCTTAACTTGTTTTGGCCAACTTTAAAAAAATAATAATAATAAAGAATGAGGAACCAACTATATATATATATACATTTTGCAGTAACTAAAGTTTTCATTCTACAATATCTAAATGTACATTATGCTTATGCAATAGTCATGCATATAGATCGGACTACAAGTGCAAAATTACAAAACATAAAGCCCAAAACTCAAAATTGTTGTTAATTTATGCCTATCAAAGCAAGCAAGATATTACTACATACAAACTAGAAGAAAACATGCTGTGTTTCGACGATGCAAATAAAAAAATGTATACATAACACATGCCTAAACACATCATGCATATAATGGAGAGACCAGATAAAGTACTAAATTATAGTCTGGTTATGGTAATAAAGGAGGATAGAAACTGAGAGAGAGAGAGAGAGAGAGAGAGAGTGACCTTAATAGGAAATAAAAGTGACTTGCAAGGGGCAGGCAGAGAAGAAAATTAAACAGAGGTGATGATGAATTGCTTGTGGAGTGCACAAGCTGTGTTTATATAGGAGGAAATTAAACATGCATGGAGAGGAGTCAAGGAGAGAGAGACGAAACTGAGCTGTCAGTATTATGATATTATCATATCATAATAATCCAACCATTGTAACTTGATGCGGACACACATCAACCGGATCACACGCATATATGGCAAATTTGGGGTTTGGAACTTTGTTGTATATGATATAATATATGGACTCATTGTTTTATTCATTCATTCAACGACGTATGAATCTCAACAAAAGATTTAATTAGTGGTGTGTATATGTGGACTTAGATTTTACAGATTTAGTTAACTTGTTGATTAACCGGTTATGACTAATTAAGTTTGTCTATGCGTAATAAGTTTGAATTATTGCTTTGCGAGTAAACCTGACGAATCGGGTGGGTCGGATTGCGTTGGGATCGGATAAAATCAGATTCGGATTACTTTCGGATTTCAGATAGGTGTCAAACTCAGATTATTTCGGATCAATTAACTTCGGGTTCAGTACACTTACAGATTGGAATAACTATATCACTCGGACGTGCGGATTTAGATCTTAACAGGTTTCGGTTTAATATGAATACATGTTGACTCAGGTGTCAATTTTTTCTTGATACGGATAACCATGGGTTATGGATAATTAAGTTACAGATTTCGGGTACAAATCGAGTGGGTCGGGTTACATCGGATCAAATCTCATACCAAATTTATGTATTTTTGTATTTTAATTACTCTCATTAAAATCATATGATTTTTTATTTTATCGGGTTAGGAAATCAGACTAAGTTAGTCAAGAGTTCAAATATATCATGCATGATGCATGCATGTGTATCATAAGTTGATCGTGTTTAATAAATAAATTTATAAACTTTTTTTATTAAATTCAAAATAATTTCTTCAACATTTTTTAGAAAGAGAGAGTTGAATAATTAAATATATATATAGGGATGATATATATTGGATACTACTCCTTCTCAGTTCGATTCCACTCAAATTCAGATAGTTATCGGTTAGGATATCACATAGTCTCAGAGAGCTTCGAGTTTGGATTTTTTTCGGATAATGGGTTGTTTCAATTCGGATAATTTATATTCTAAAACTTGATATTTGTGATTCAGATTTTTTTCGGTTCGATCAATTTCAAGTTCAGATAATTTAATTTTCTAATTTTCAGCAGATCCAAATCGGATTCGGATTTATCATGAGGATTATTTCAATCGAGTCGACTTTTGTCTGGTGTATTTGTGAGTTGTGGGACAGAATTAAGCCAATTTATATTTCAATTATTTATGACGGAATATTTTGCAATAATTTAATTATTGAGTGCTGTAATTAAATCAGAAAATTTTAATTAAAACCTTGAACGATACATCAAGTAATTTCCTTAAATCAATTCAATGAAAAATAATTAATGAAATAAGTTCAAGACAAGCTTAGAATTAATATTAGTATACTAATTAAGCCATCGAATCATGTCTATCCAAAGAATATAATAATGACATCATTTATGCAGAATTAATCCTTTTTTCATTTTTCAAGTTTCAACCTCAGCTAAGTTGAAAAATCATATATAACACCAACATTTCATGTCAAAATATATAAAATGTCATTATAGTAAAATATTGGGGATTTTTGTTTAAACTTCAAATGAATTTTGAAGTATATGAACCGTGTGAATTTGTACCCCCCCCCCCCCCCACCCCCCCCACCCAAAAAAAAAAAACCCTAAAAAAACAAAGAACCCAAAACTACCTTCACACTATGTAGTCAAAAATGGAGAAGGAGATGTGATAAAGTGATAGGTACTAAAATGTGGCATGCACCATTCATGAGAAAATATTAATTAAACCAATTAAATATAGGAGAATGGATAAAAAGCTATTAATTAATTAATACCCCATTGACTAGTCCAAATCTTTGACCTAGTCAAAATAGTTAATTAGCAAATAAATATTTTTTTATCAAAAAGAAAAAAAAACAAATGAAAAGTTTTAGAACTTACATTATCTTATTTGCTAACAATTTAAAGCATTTGATATGATAATTTTTGCTAGATTAATAACAAAATTTTCTTATGTAATAAAAGTTTATTCCGTATTTACTGTTTTGAAAAAAATATATTTGTAATAATTTTAATAAAAGTGTATGACAATGCACTACTAACTAGCTCAACTAGTCAATATATTTGTAATAATGTACCTTTTTGAAAAGTTGTAATTAATTATAATATATTAAATGTCAAATTTTGTATATATTGTTTCGATCTCATTATATTTTTTTTTTAAATTACATATTTAGTTGATAATAAGTGTTGCATCCTAGAACAACATTTCACAAAAGTTATTTAAAGAAAAATGTGTTAAAATTTTTATTAAATATATGTTTATAAAGGCCTGTAATAAACATTTTCTTAATTATGAGAGAAATTTATTTCAATGATTTCAAAACATATTTAAAAAGCACAAAATACAATATGGATGAAAAGACAGCGTTTCAGAAAAACAATGCAAAATTTTCAGAGAATTTGAAAACATATAATATCACAAAAATTGAAACGATTTGATAATGTAAACAAATTGGAAAATTTATAGTCTGCAATTAATTCGGTAGAATCTATTAACAGAGTTTAGAATTTTAGGAATGAAAAAATTATATTGTTGTAATAATCTTTTACTTTTAAGCCTATTAATTTCAGAATGAAAAAGAAATGCCACCATAATTTTTTCTTAACCTATTTTATAAAACAACCAAATGATATATCTCGAAAGTAACAAATAAAATTTCATTAAAAAAATGCATTAATTTCTACCTTTAAAATTGGAAAATATCTGAAAAGAACTGCATCACTTATTTTTTTTAAATGATGTCGAGAATGAATACTTACATTTTCAAGGATTAAAACGAATAAATTACAAAGGAAATTGTTAAGAATCTCATAAAGTTTGATTAAATATAATTAATTTTGAACTCATTATACTCATAACAATTAGAGGAATATTTGGAATATTTGCACTAAAATTCAAATATCTAAATCAATTTATATAACTAAATTTTTACAAATTTGGGAAATATAGAGGGCCATAGTAAAAATAAACCCTCGGTGTCGGTGATGTTAACATAATTTTCAGTCTTCTACACGGAAACAACTAATAGCATTGCCACAAAAAATCACATGTCCCACTCATGCATTTGCGCTTTGATTGAGCGGAGAGGCGGTGTGGGGCCCACATAGGCGCGTGTTCAGCACGTGCTGACGCGTTTTCTGGAGCGCATACGCTTTTGTCATATTTTCCATGTCCAACGCATAACGAGTCGGTTTCTGATCCATTTGCGCTGTAACATTAACCTGTTTACACCATTTCTCACAGAGTTTCTCCACGTAAGATCCTGAGAGAAAATTCGGAAGAAATTGCGGAAAAATCCCTCAAAAATGAACAAATTTTTTGTGTTTGTTTCTATTTGAAAAAGATCTTTAACCTTTTTAACACGCCTTCAAATGAGTTAGCCTCAAATTCAATGCTATTTAGTTAGTAAGTGCTCATACAATATAATATAGATTATATAGCTGCGTATTTTATGTGATGATTTGAGTGCTTAAATTGTCTTGTGTAATTTTATATTGTGAGTTTTTTTTTCTTTGTTAATGTTAATTGAAACATATTTGTTACGAAGAAGGATCTAATGTTCATGATTTTTGTATATAACGTGTTAATTTTTTAATTTATACTTAAATTAACAAATGTGAAGTTAGATATATTTTAATTAAATCATCTCAATTATATAATTAAATACAGATAGAAAATATGAAATTTTAACTCCATTTCTTTTACTTAGTGTACATATTAACTATGGTAGATCAACCAAATTTTCGAACTTCATTTTCACATTTTGAGGAAATTTTCACTTGGTTTAATTTGTTTCGAATTTGATTAGACAAGAAATAGATTAATTAATTTAAGATGTCTATTCATTTTGTTACACCATCAATTATATGCATCATTATACCTTTCTTCAATAATTAAACATCTAAAAATCAGTCTTTAATCTAATAGTAAAAAAAATATATTTTCTATATAAGAGATTGTAAATCCGAAATTCAAATGAACTCGTTTATAAACATCTAATATTGATGATTTAATCTCTATTTTTATCTCAAAAAATAAACATTCCTTTGAAAGTACCAATCATTCATGTACATAAAATACCTTAATTTGACATAAGATTTTATTACTCAAACATATAGAATCTCACACACACACATATATATATATATATGTTCAAACCGTACATTATATAGTATATGCACCTAAATATGAACTGAAACATACATTTTTGTTCTTAATTTCTTATTTAGAAATATTAAAATAAGTTTTCAAGAGAAGCTTCAAATGCTACTTGCTTCAATTAGTTGACCTAATACAACAATTAAATTCAACTTATAGTTAATACATTATAATATATGTACCATGTATGTACATATATATATATACATATATACTAAACTAACGGATTAATTGTCGCATTCCATATGATACATGCGAAACCGTGACATATGATACACCAAAATTAGTAGAATTTTGAACATCCATCATAATCCATCTGGTCAATATTTTGTTTACTAATTATTATTTCAAAACTATGTCTATAAATGTACTCTTTACCGAATTATAAAATGTCAATTAATGTGTGTGCATGACAGCAGAGAGATCACAATTAATAACAGGATATATATATATATAATATCCATATTCATTGATGTTATATCAGTGTGAATAAAATTAAATTTTAAATAATTTTTTGTTAAATTTTAAATAATAAAATTAATTAATTAAATATTTTATACATATTATGTTATGTGGGTATATAAAAAAATTACACCATTACAATTTTATTTTAATATAGATCGAACATTAACAATCAACAGATCAAATTGTGATTTAATCCTCTAATTTGATGGGTACTGAAACAAATTTAAAATTTAATAATTTTTTATATACATAATATTAAAATAAATTAAAATATATCTAACAATTTACGCACCATAAACATCAATAACCATATTGGGCATTGAATTCTTCCTCCACAATTATTTAATTAAACTAAAGCATAAATCTTGTTAAAGCAATTGTGTATTTTCTTCTAAGTTAGGCAGAGAGAAAATTAAAATTAAAGGCAGATCAACTATACACGTTTTCCTTCCAAAACGTGTATCATTGGAAATGTTGAACATGTAATCACTATAATATAATATAATTCATGTATTCTAGAATCGTTTCTTTTAATTAATGAGCGTTTATGATTTGTATGATTGGTTTGGTGATTAATATGTATTTCTTTTACCAACTTTTATTTTATTAATTCGTTATGGGTCAGCTGTAATTATAATTAAAATTATATACTGATAGTTATGTTTCTAAAATGTGTCACTTTATGTATGTACGTTTGCATTTCTTCTTTTTTATTTATTTTATATATCATGATTAGATACTCATGTCATGTTCATGTATTCTTATGTTTCTGTCATATTATATTTGATGTGCCAATGTGTAAAGAGATTATTATATGGAGATCATTTGACAATATTTATTTTATTGACGAACTTTATTATAGAACGAAATTTGTTTTATATATAGATAAAGAGATCAGGTCGAGATTAACGAGTGTGATGCATATATTCAAATATATTGATAGCTAAAAATTTTGATAAAATTAATGTCAAATTTTATATATCCAAATATATTAATTTTTAATTTTATTTGAAAAATTAATGTTAAGATTGTAAATTAAGTTCTTTAGTGTTTGAAGAATATTCATTTTAGTGCACAATTATCTACAGTCAAATTTTTATGAAATTGTCTTATTTAATTTTTTTTAATAAATGAATAATTTTCTTTTTAGACCACAAAACCCAAAAAAAACCTAATGGATGAAAATTAGCAGTACTTGATATGCAATTAGTATTATTGAGCTTTTTGGTTAAAATACAAAAACTTAATTAATGTAGAGGTATATGAGTAAAACTAGCGTACTCCTAGGAGCACGGAGTTTCATATTGCTTTGAACTCAAAAATTTATTAAATCGACTTCAAATGAAAAATTCAAGTTGCTCAATAAATTCTTCGTTTCAAAATCTTGTAGGATACTGAAATTTTCTATTTTTAGGATTTCTAACTATTTTTTTCAGATTTTTTACGATGATTCTAATAATAATAATAATAATAAAATAATAAATTTTTGCATATAATAATAGGCTATTTTCAAAAATATGAAACAAATAATTAAAAACTCTAAAAATAGAAAATTTTAGTATCCTATAAGATTTTAATATAACAAATTTATTGAGCAACTTGAATTTATCGCTTGAACTCAATTCGATGGATTTTCAGTTAGGAGCACTAGACCTCCAGTGCTATTAAGAGCACGCTAGTTTTACTTGATGTATGTATGTGTGTGTGTGTGTGTGTGTGTATTTATTTATAGAGTTTTGCTAATGTGTTGTTGTTAGCGTTTTGACCGAAATGCTGACGATTCAAATTTTAAGTTTTTGTATTTGAAATTTTGATTTAAATAGCTCAATAAATTCTTCATATCAAAATCTCATAGAATGCCAAAATTTACTATTTTTAGAGTTTTTTAACTATTTTTTTTTTAATTTTCAAAGATGACTCTATTTGGCTCAAAAATAAATAAAAATAAAAAATATTTGTATGCCAATTAAGATCATTATTTGAAAATACAAAAAAAATAGTTAAAAAACTCTAAAAATGGTAAATTGTGGTATTCTACGTGATTTTGATATGAAGAATTTATTGAGCTACTTAAATCAAAATTTCGAATACGGAAATTTAAAATTTAAATCATTAGCGTTTCGACGGAGACGCTGACAATAACACATTAACAAAATTCTCTCTCTCTCTCTCTCTCTATATATATATATATATATATATATATATATATATATAGAGAGAGAGAGAGAGAGAGAGAGAGAGAGAGTTCAATATTCGTTTCAATAGTATGTCCCCAATTATCCCAATTTGTCCCGAATTGTCCCAATCAATATATCTTATATATTTATATCATTCCAATCCACAAGTTCAATTGATGCTAACTTGTTTCGGCTCAAACACACTTGACTATTAATTTCAGTCGATAATTAAAACATATCTTTCATATAATGTTGATTAGAATTACCTGTTGCTTGATACATACAAACAAACAAACAAACTATTAATTATTTGATAAGTAATTAGTGTTTAATCTAAAATCAAGGACTAATAAAATACTTATTAATGCGTTGGTTTTGAAAACGAAACAGTTGATTAGTTGGGGATATGAAACATGCAACATGATTGAAAATAGGTAACTAGTACTTGTCTAAATTAAGTCTCCAATTAATCATTAGTAATTATAACTAGGTACGTAGCTTCTTGAATTTGATCATTATCTATTGTCAAACTTGGATACATTTATTTATATTTCATTGTATAGTTGGATTTGGTTCATCAATCATAAATTCAATGTACATTAATTAATTATGGATACAAGTATTCAATTCTTTTTGTAATGGATGTTATATACATATATTTACCGATCATAGTCAATTATATTATAGATTAACTTTGTATTATGTCTAGTGTTGTAAATATATCAGGTGATGTGACAAACATTCTGGGCTTTGATTACATGATGTGATTCGATTTGTTAAAAATGATAAAAAAAAGATATATCATGTTTAGTCATGTCATGAGATGCTATTACGTATTGATCTGCTACGTATAAGTCATGCACGTTTAATTTTTTTGTTGACCAGATTTTAAATTGTTTATTGAAAAATTGAAAAAAAAATATTGTGAGAAAATAAAAAATATATTGTAAAAGGAAAAGAAGTACATGGAAAAATTTTGGAAAATTATTTTAAAAGTGAAGATTTGTTCTGTGATGTATCATGATGCTTATTGTGTTTTTATAAGTGTGTACGTGATTTTTCATGACACGCCATGTGACATGTTATGATATGACATTATTATTTTGGGTGATGTATCATGATGTTTTAATTTTAACTGAAAAGAATATGTCATGTAACATGTAAAACATGTCAGATAATATGCATACTTGTCCTAATGTGCCGTGTTGTTCCATAATTGACATGTTGTGTCATTTTTAGAATGGAAATTATGTCTCTTAGTATAGTTGCTATGATAATATTTTTTATGAAAAAAATTGTATGTTTGAAATTTGATCAGAAATTTTTTTAATTTTATAGATATGTAAAATTTAAATTCTCAGTCCATCTTTTATCTATTTTTTTAGATAAAAATAACAATCTAAATCACTCAACTTTAAATATTCATAAAAAAAGTTACATTCCTATTTCAAACAAGTCCATTTTTTTTTATCTTAAAAAAGAACTTTATATCATATCTAAAATAAGATAAATTTTTTTTTATATCATATCTAAAATAACCGTCTGTTATTGCAATAGCTACTAGCATAAATAGTAGCATGTATAGCTGTATGCCAATTGTCTACTAAAAATAAGACCAATTAAATGATGCATGGTACCTTCCATATCATGACTTGGACATGCACCTAACAAAGGAATTGGTGGAAAGTAGTTGATAAGCTAGCTAAGCTAAGCTAAGCTAACCATTATCTATATAAAAACTGTTCATGCATGAATTAATTTCTCCTTCTATACTTGACTTGAGCACAGCATGAATTTGTTGAATAGAAGCATGCAATAATTGATGCCATGCATTGATGATGATGAAGAAGAATATGTTAATAAAATGGAAAACTGTGGATTCCAAACTTAGTTAGTTAGAGAGTTTAGACACTACCTACACTGAATTAATGCAGCCTTACTTGACAATATAAAGTCAGTGATGATATTTATGTATGTATCTAAATAAAATATATATTTCCCATAACCAAATCTGAGATGTATTGATTCTACTACAGCTGTTTTAATTGTGTGTTCTCCATTGTTTGAACAAAAGGTGACCAGTGATGATATGTATAATAAAATCTGCATTGAGGTTAATGTTGTACTTCTTTATATTTTGCACTTGTCAAGTGAATAGTGCATGCTTGCATTTCATTGCTGTTGTGGTAATTTCTTTCTGGCTGTACGGATGGTGGATAAATTGAAACAAAATAAGGGTGTGTTTGACAGTAAAAACAATTGCACCAAATGGAATTTTATAGGTATGGAACTGTAAAAATATAAAACGATTTGCAAGATCCCATGAGCATGAAAATAAATGATATTTTTTTAAAAAATAAACCGACTTGGGATGCATAGAAATTTTGGTTGGGATGTATTAGATTTGACAATTTAGTTATTTCATATTAATATTTGATAACTATTATTTCATTTTAAAAAATGTTGATTCTTTTTTTAAAAACATTCAATACTTCTTATATTGTTTCTATGCATATAAAGAAATATATGTTTAAAAACATTTATTTGTGATTAAAACTAGATATATATTTTCAAAGAATGATAAAACAAATTGAGACAGAATATTCAAAACTATAGATCAATTAAAAATAAAACATAATTTAAAAATTATTTTTAAACCATCCACATGTGCTGTTAGTGTGCATTCCTCTTCTCACTTTTTCATATTTACAATTTACAATTACAACGCATCTGTATCATCTGATTTAAAAGGTGAATGAAGTGTTATGGATCAAATTTACAAAGTAAAAAAATCATAATTTTTATGTTATTTTCTAACATGAATGTTGAAGGGCAAGTTCGAACATGTAAAGAAATTAGCATAAATTTCACAAATGGTCCTTCAAATATTACTTATTTATGATTTTCGTCCATAATTTTATATGAGTATCATTTTGATTCTTAAAGTTTTTGAATTTATTGATCACTATTATTATTCTCATCAGTAGAAGGATTTAACAGTTCATGTTGATATTTGCTGCGTATAAATATAAATTTTATATTAATTAATTTCTGATGACATAGCTATTGATATTGTGTCACCATAGATGCAACTACATTCTTATTTGAGATGATAAAACTAAATCAACCCTCCGAATTTTATCTGATATCAGTCAAATATCTAAGAGGATACAGATTCCAATTTGTGTAAAAAAAGGATCCATATTTTTTGTTGCGCTATACCGTATAGTGTAACATGTTGTCCGTCCGATTGCATTAAAATCTGTGTAAAATAAATCTCCAAAAAATCCCTTTGTAATTCACCCGTCCATATAATATGCAACCCAATGCTACGTAATAGGGGATTAGAACCCCTAAAAATGGATAGCACACCACCGTTTAGATTAGATTGTTTCAACAGCATGCATCGCTTTCAAATTATTACCCATTTAGCATTTCTTGTTCAAATATGCTATTAATTGGACTTTGGGAACCATCACTTCTTTTAAGATCTTAATTTATTCCATGCATAAAATCTGAATTAGGCCTCATCGTGCAATCTAGTAGCCCATGACATTCAAGCCCATTAGCATATTTGATATATAATAAGAAAAAGAGAATCAGACAACCGGAAGCAAACTAGGCAAAATAACACATCAATCAGAAGTTAGGCAAATTGCAAGTAATTGCTACAAAACCTAAAAATTGACCGAAATTACATCTATGCTGTCATGACAGAAGATAACAATTTTACACACTTTGAGATGATAGTAATGCAGATAACACCTTTACAAACAATCAATAACCGAAAGGTTGAACAAAAGCCTGAACCCAAATTCTTTTTCAGGACAAACAGAAAAATGAAGGAAAAGGACATTCTATCGTTCTGTCGAATCTAAAGCGAGTACTTCAACATATGATCCTATCTGAATTGCATGTTGCATGATCATTGAGTTTATGTACTACCACCGGGATTTGCGTTTGGTGGATCTGGGCCCACATCATTGTGGCTCTGAGAAGCTTCAGCCTGAAACAGAAACAACCAAGTTATTTCCCATCTCCAAAAAAAGGAAAAAGAACAAAAGAAATAAATGCATCAAGCTCCTAGCACATGGCATCTCATGTCATCAGGTTATACTATTCACAAGCACATCTCATGTGTGCCCGTAAATTACTGAGGTAGGTATTCACTACTGTATGTATCAATAACAGAAATGTATGAATCTGTTTATATGCAAAAGACCAGCAGTTGTACATTCGAGTGAGTTCATGTTGTTGTATTAAGGTGCATGCACTTTAATACCTAGCTTGTATCAGTCATTAATTTTTCTAAAAAGACCAAAAGACTGACACAAAGAAAAGAGTATATTCCCAAACAGCCCCTAAAGAATCATTGATTTCCAGTTTGGTCCCTCGAGTTTAGAACTTCTCTTTCAACAAAAAAAAAAGGTCCAAAGCTTCTCTATAGGTTATCAAATGCCAAGAAAAAAAATATTTCTCATTCACTTCAAAAGTCATCCAGCAAGACCCAAAAAAATATTTATTTAATTGAAGATGCCACATAAAAAGTATGTCAAAATTAAAAGAAAAGGAACAACTAAATATCTGTTGATATAGGACTGAGCAATTTTTACTCAGAAATAAGCATCGGACCAATATGGCTTTTTTCTCAAGGAAAATCTTACTGACGATCTATTTCCATTAATGGTAGAGAAATGGAAAAAAAAATAGCTATTACATGCAACCAAAGGGATAGAAATGCAAAGTTGCCTTGTGCTCTGGTGCTTTGCAAAAGGTGTGCTTGACCCTTCAGGAGCAGTTCAATTTACACCGAGATATGTGTACTTTTCGAGGTGCATGAACCTTGATGCCTCATTGAACAGTTCAGAAGTGTGAAGCACGTGCTTTCCAAAGCACCATAGGCTATAGCTCAACTCTTGTAAAGTCTAACAATGCAAAGAGAAATTTTAAAAATTCTGGACTGAAGTGGAAAACTGCAAGATACATAACGACTGATTTCATAATAATTCACTCAAATAAAAAATTACAAAACCTGACAAACATAGAACTGCTCGAGCATATCAACAGTCAGATCGAAATCATAACCGTGCGCCCCCGCAAACTCATCTATGAAGTCCCTAGGGATCTCTGGGTACATAGTGGCGATGTTTTCCACCACCCTCTGTTCATCGGTCATCCCTTCCTCATAGTCAAATGAAATGAAGTCCGGAAGTCTGTACTCAGTTGCCAAGTCGGTTCTCCCTTGCGCTTCCTCAGGTACATGCTGATACCGTTTATCTTCCACTAGAGGTGGGTTTGGGTTTGTTTTGACGCTCCGTGAAAATGGCACAAAGGGAGCAGCATTTGGATTCAATTTCGATTTGCCTTTGTCTCTTGTATCCATTTAGCCAATCTGCCAAAAATGGGAACAGAGAATATTTAACCAGGAAAAGATTTTATTAGTTTGGTACTTACGGCTACTGTGTATGGACGGGGAGTTTAAGCATTAGTTGCTCATTCAAATGACCAAAATCGGCATTGAACAGCAATGGAACGAATACTTCCTATTAATTGTAGAATCAACAACACGTACAAGATTTCTCAAGAAATGCCAGTGCTGATTAGGTTGTTACTAATTTATCCTATCACTAGCGGATACTTGTTTATCCTCTTCCTCTTTTGGAAATTATAGCAATTAGAACTATTCCAGCTGGACTAGACTGATATCTGATATATTTTACCAGTTTGATCCATTTCTAAAAGGGCCTCAAATCAGTGCCTCAAAAACTTGATGATCAGATTGAAGTTGATCAAGAAAGGACCTGATGTTACTAAAACAAAGAGCCATAGATAATTATTTTCTTTTTTCGCAATCTACAACTATTAAATGAAGATTCAAGAACACATCCTTTCCCAGATTAACAACAAAAATAGCTCAGATTTTTCCACAAATATAACTCGATTCACAACAAACCACAAACTGAATCAAACGATTTTGAGATGGATGCTGAGCAAGTCACTTATTAACCTCCATATTCTACACAGTTTTTTTTCAGATAGTTCCCCAGATCGATGTAACCAGACGAAACGATAGATCGACCGAAAACCTAAAGACGATCTCAGAACTCTAACCAAATTCCATTGTTAAAACCTTCAAATCGACGAAATTCGTCAAACGAAGATACAAGATAAACCATTACTCTAAGCTAGGATCGAGTAGAAATCAATCGATCGAGATCGCACCTTGGAGTCTTGGAGGAGAAGAAAAATCAGGCACCGAGGGCAGGATTTGGATTGGCGAAATTTGCGAGGACGAGAAAGAGAAAATGGCAAAAGGATCGCTGTCTTCTTCAAAAGGAACTTTCTAATTTTTAATAATCGCCAAAAAAAGAAAAGAAAAAGGGGATTTCAGTTACACTGACAAGTGGGTACCACAAATATTTTACTATTTTCTACTAACTTGGAGTGTTTAGTTAGTAGTGTACTGGTCTACTATTAAAATGTTTTTCTTCCATGCTACTACTATTCTATTATGTCATATTTCAAAACATGTTATGAAATATGTCACATTCATGATAAGTGATAACTATAGGAACATTTTTTTCCCTTTTATATATATAATAATCTCTTAAAACAGTTTCTGTTTTGTTTAGTAAAATCCTATTAAATACTTTGCCTACTACTTTTAAGGGGAAAAAAAGACTATGATATATTAAATTTATTGAAAAATAATGGAAAAAAAAAGTGATGCGCTTTCACATACTTAAACTTTACATCCAACTAACAATTCAAACAGATATTTGTTACAAAAAATTGAGTTAATTTTTTCAGCTGCATTATCAAATATCTCAAATAATCAAATCAATTCAACAACATGTGTGGTGGTAAAAAATCAGGCTTTAATTTAATAACAAAAATAGTATTTTTCATATAAAAAATCGTAGGTTTAAAATTTAAATAATAATTTTTTTTATAAATATTTAAAATTAGATAATTTAAATTTGTATTTTTATCTTAAAAAAAAACCACAAAAGTGCAAGCTCCATTAAATTGTCGCCGCGTGTGATTGTGAGTTATGATAAATCCATCAAATTTGTATATTTCATTGCTCATGTAGTCTTTGATGTTGCCTAATCAATTGATTACACAGTCGTGTATTAACTATTAAGTTGTTATGACTCGCTTCATGAAGGTGCAGCCTGGTAAGGCCTCACTTTATCAAGACAGGATATGTCCATTTCATGAGTAGCAATCCAGCAGGATAAGGATAATATCCCTTTATTACTAGAATTTGCCATGATTGGTTGTGTTCTTCTGTGGCTGTTCTTATGTTGTGTTTTGTGGTGTTGACTGTTGAGCCCAACTTTTTTTTTTTTAATGTGTTCTACTTCTGTTTTATTTTCATTGGATATACTCATATTATATAGTCTAGAAAGTTTTTCTACTGCAAAAATTAATTGTTTAATATTTTTTTATTTTCTGCAAGACTTTTGATGCCCCCCCCCCCCCATGTGATTGTCAAAATACTATATGATTTTGGAAATGCAATGTAAAGAATTAATTGTTGAATTGAAATTGACAAACAATGATGAATGGGTCAAAAAAAAACAAGAAAGAAAAAATTGAAATGCACTGTAAAAAATAAAAACCAAACAAGAAAATAATATTAATTCGAACAAAATTTTGTACGTTAGAAATATTTTTTGTTGAATATATGTTCCATAAATTTTTATTTCAATCCAAGAGAATTAATACATGTTTCATAAAATTTAGAAGAGTTCCTCAAACCAATATATTTTACTAATTAAGGCCCTATGTATTTAAAGAGATAATCTTAAATTAATTAGTTAATGATGAATAAAAATCTACCAGCTGCTAAAATGCAAAGCAATGTAAGATCACAAAAGGCACAGAACATACATTATTTTTCTCTATTTGGGCTTTTCCTGTTCACTCTCAAGTTACATAGACAGCCCCATATATGCAAATGCATGTCTCATTTAGGCCTTCATATCTCATTTAGTATAAGGTAACAGTATAAGCATTCTAGGCTTAGCTTTGTAACTGATAAACTAATTCTGACATTTGATGAAGGAATATGGGTAACATCTTTCAAAGCAAGTGTAATTAACTAGTGTTATCAGATGTTACTATTTTCTCTAGTTTATTGTACAATTGAAATTGACAAAAAAATCATGAAGGGATAAAAAAAAAGAGAGAATTAATTGTGGAAAAGCAATGAAAAAGTACAAAATCAAACAAGGCTTATGCAAAAATTTGGGGGTCAAATGAAGCCAGACCTATTTTAAAGAGAAACAATTAATAAAAGCTTATGGATGGAGGTGTAATCATGGACCAGATTAAATGTCTACTCTAGCTTTCATCAAATCAGTTCAAATATATAATAAGGTGGCAGATAATTAAAGTTGATCATACAAAATTACAAATACATTTAAATTAAAAAGAAGTACAAACACAGTCCAACCGTGGAAACATCTTGTACTGCTACAACAAGCTTCACACTCTTATTATACTGGTACTGATATTAAGCTTAAATAAAACCTAAATATTAGAAACATAAACTGACTGGTAACCGTCACCGCATTTGAATCTCTTCGGAAGGAAGCATCTCCCCCCAAACCTCTGTTGAAGGTATACAAGAAGCGCAAACAACAATCCTTCGAAAGGGATGATTACATCAAATAGTGTAGAATAGTAATCCTCATCATCGCTAGCATAAATGTAGGAACTATAAAAGTTTACTGGGTACCGCCATGCTCTATATGCGTTGTAGATGTGTGGTACGGCTCGGACCACAGTTGCTCCGAAATAAAAGAATGGATTTAAAACCTTCTCTTTGGACTGTGAGAACACGTTGAAGATGATTTGAGGTAGCAGGAAATTGTCCACCAACAACCCCACATAACGAGCCAGATCCTGGAAGATTGTGAGGTAAAATTTCGAATATTTGGAGTGAACATACCAGGCAACTAGAGCCCCTACAATATACAGAGGCACACAAAACATGAGAGATTTCCATTCAGCACTGCGAGAGATAGCCCCTGCACTTTCTTCCTTTGATCTTGAGCCCCATGCTAATTGAAGAAGACGGTAATTAATGAGGAGTGCCACCGTGGTGATGAGCCTCGCGATAGTATTGGTCGTATCAATCCATCCACCACTTTGTAGAAAGTCTTGTTGCTTACGAGCAGGAACAAGCATAGCCTCAGTGCTTAAAATGAGGGAAACCATACATCCTAGAGTTAGCACCACAAGCATTGTAATTGACATTAGGGGCCGAATTGTATTGTATTTTCTAGCATGCAGGAGTTGCAAATATGAACATGCACAGAGGACGGTGAGGGAGATTATAACCATGATCATTTCGGCATCCATCCTATCGTATTCTTGCATCGACCGGAACACGTACATGAGAGAAACTGTGACATTAAGTGGTTCAAAGTACAGTGGATCTGAGTTACCCCTTGTGCTCGAAATCGTGCCTCTGCCCTTGCCATTTTCTGAATCAAGTGGAGGGAGCTGTAATTGAATGAAGAATGTGCAATCCAAATTCTTCTCATCTATACTTGCACTACTATTTAAAATTTCACCATATCGGATGTGCCTGAAGCTCGGTTGCTTGCAACCGATCAAGCAGAGTGTGCCTGTTGTAGAGTTGTATATGCCCTCAGCAGAGATATCTACCGCATCTTTATAGTTAATATCCCAAAATGTGTAACTGATCGTGTATCCGACATCCCAAACTTCACGATTTTGATCAGCAAAACTCGAGATTGATGGAATTGTCATTCCTCTCATGGTGTACATGCTATCCTCATTAATGAAACCTCCATATTGGCCCCCATGGTATGTTTCTCCAACTGAAATCTGTATTGCATCTCCCCACGCAGATCTACCATTTGTGTCTCGTACAGAAAGTTGGAACCTCATGTCCATGTGCGATTGGGCGTCCGGGTATCTCCCTATTTTCTTAGGACTAAAACTATTAGTTTTATAGTATTTTCTAGCTCTGTCTAATCCCGTGTACTCATATTTCAGACCGGGGACTACAAAACTTCTATAACTATCTATGCTATATAGAGAAACTATTGTATTTACATCATTGTTACTTGTATTGCTCGTGTTCCACATGTGACCGATCATGGTACTACGTTGCTCCAGAGAAAATGTTGTAGGAAACCAGAAGGTAAGACTGAGAGAGCAATCTCTAACAGCAGAGGAACCGTTGTCTTTACCAATTAGACGACATGCTAAAAGGCAAAGCTTGCTATTATGGTGGTCCCAAACTCCCTCTGCCACCAGCGACTTCCCCGGTATGATGGATTCACCATCCAATATGCGAAATGGTTTACTTTTATTTGAAAAAGTCATTGACATATGTACTTTTCCATCTTCTGAGCACTCTAATTTACTAGTTGATAAGAACCTAAATCCTAAGAACTTAGTAAGGTCGCTTGAGATAAACGTCTCGTACCGCATGAATTTTACTAGATTGGAACAAATAGAAGTACCATCAGAAGCTACTGATTCCTTGTTAGAGAGATGAAAACAAGACTCCTCAGCTTGCTCTGTCATTGTGTACTCATACTTCCTTTGAGCATAGGCAAGAAGGGAGATGGGCTCGAAATGGACAGGCTCGGTGTTCATGTCTAAGCTCTTGAGGGAGCCTTCAATTACACTCGTCGTTATTTTGGACACCTTTGGATATTCAAGTTTTAAGACAACAGAGAGTGTGGAGGCAACCTGATCTTTCTGTGAACCTTGAATCTCACCGGTGCCGACCATGCAAAGCTTTCCCTTTGCTTCGGACCAGAAACCCGAGAGCTTGAAAACAACTCTTCTACGGTTGTGCAGTTCGTAAGTCTGGACAATCTTTTTACTCCGGTTCCATGGAACTGGTGATCCAACTAGCACAAATGTTCCTTCGAGCTGTAGTGTATCATCATCACGTGTGCGGTGAACTTGACCAGGCTGGAAATGAAAGATGTTAGGAGATTGGACATCATGGTTGGAGGTGTTGGTGCTTGATGAGGGGAAGAGATAATTGTTGATACGGTGTCCGGCAGAGAAGAAGCCATTAGATATGAGGAAGGAATTGGAAGCGCCGAAAAGTAGTTTAGTCGGTGTGGATTCGGGTACGATGGAGTTGCAATATTGAGCATAGGTGGAGGCAGTGGCAGACTTAGCTAAAGAAGTATCAAGAGAGGCAAAAAGGAATGTGAGAAAAAATGGCAAGATTAGCCATAGGAAGGAAGAAACTGATGTCATGTTTTTTTTTTTCTGTTATTTTGTTACTGAGAGTATAGCTAACTTGAATCCTTTATATACATAGAGCAGCCTGTTTTTTGGTTGCAGTCAAAGTCGGAGATCTTTTTCTTTATTTTAATTTATTTTTGGTGACAATAATTCCCATGTAAGCAAATCCATGATTCTACAAAATCAAAACTTGGGTTCTTTAATTGGTCATTGGCAAGTAGTAGTAAAAAAAAAAATAAAAAATGCAGTAGTGGCCACTACTGTACAGTTTAATATTTGTTGATCAATAATTCAGTTATTATATTGTTTATCCAATAGAAGTTTGCTATATGCTGCCTAAACTTTTGAAATATTATCATAGTAATTGCATAGAAAATATGAACTTTTTTTTATGTGCTATATGTCATCACATGATATGATATATAGACAATAGGGCAGAGCCTTTTTAAGGCCACAGTGGGCCATCACCTCACATTAAATTTGAAAATATATGTTGAGTTATTTATTTTTTTGAATCAATTCTTGTTGGGTTACAAAAATGACCTCTTCTCGTCCAGACTTAATCGTCTTTTAATTTCACTTCAAACTCCGCTGTTGATAGACAAGTTTAGAGTAAAGTTAGGATGAGATTAAGTTCACAAAATTTTTTGATGAGTTTAACTTAAAAAATAATCGAAACTGCTTGAAAGGATAAATCCGAATAGTTCAAGAAAATCTTCATATCAAAATCTCGTAACGTACTAATATTTTTTATTTTTAGAGTTTTCTAACTATCTTTTTTGAATTTTTGAAGATGATTCTAAAATAGTAAAAAAATTATGAATGTTTTTATATGAGAATAGGCTATTTTAAAAAAAAATATATATTAAAAAAATAGTTAAAAAAATTTAAAAATAGAAAACATCGGTATTAATAAGATTTTGACATGAAGAAATTTATTGAGAAACTTAGATTTATTTTTTGAAGTCGATTTGATATGTTTTTGAGTTAAACCCACCCTAACTTTATTTAACGAGTTTAAATAATAGCTATATATATATATAGTCTTCTTTATTATTTCGCTAATAAAACATAAATATTTTAATTTTGGTTAAATCAAAACCTAAATAAATTGATTTTCTTTTTTTAGGCGTAAATTCAAAAGTTAGTTTCTGTGAAATTGACATGACCGCACTAATTTTTCTATTCCAAGTCACCAAAAAATGTTGATTGCCTGATTCGCACTAATTATTTTTTCTATTTCAGTCAACAAAAATACATAAAAGTCTTTAGACAAGAAAGGGACAGGTCAAGAAACCCATTTGGCTAGGATGAAACAATTAGTGAACCAAAATTATCTTATGGTATTAATTATAAGAGATTTGAGAAAATTCAATTGATTATTTTCACAAAAATACAGCTTTTTTATTTAATAATTTAGTAGTTTGATATTAACCTGCTCACTTTGAAGAAACACTTAATTAATGCACCCCCCAAAAAAATAATTATATACAATATACATGCATCAACTTACTCGGTGAAATTTGCTATTTTCTATGGAACTTATCTAGAATTCAAATATACATAATTCATTAATTACATTTCTAACTTCAAAGTTATTTACATCACATATTCCAGCCTACATCCAAATATTATAATACATCCATTAATTACCTTTAGATTTATTTTTTGAACTAAAAAATTAAAATTGTAGATATATTCTTTAAGATTTAAATCATCTTAAGAAATAAAAATCATTCAGTCTTTCTTCAGATAATTTTAAATTCTTAATTATTGGTCCTAAACATACCATTGACTAAACTAAAAAAAAAAGTAAAAAGTAAAAATAAAAAGGTATGGCGTGCTCTAATAAAGGAGAAAATAATAATAGCAAATATTTATTGGGCATAGATGCTGAAGACGCACCACTATGGACCGGACTAGTGTGTGTCAATTTCCAGTCAAAGTCAATGCAAAGATTAAACAAATTCCTTGTTGCTTCCTTAGCACTTGAGAAAAAAAAAATAGGAATTTGATAATTATCCTTTAAATAAAAATTTCAAATTAAATCCTCTAGTTTGATTATAAATATTAAAATTTTCATATTTTTAAGAACCTCGGAGTGTTAATAGTTAGTCAGTCCTCTGCTATTTTTACCATCATAAAATATTAATATCTTCTTGAACAAGTCTATATATTAAATATCTAAAGTCTTAATACTTGATTACTTGATATACTAGATCGTCGATTGATATAATAAACAAAAATTAAATATTTATTCCGCTATGTGTTTTTAAATAGTGCAAAATGCACATTTCCAGCTTTCCAAGTTAATATAATGTTCTTAAACATAAAATCCTATTACTTAATTAACCAAATATAAATACATTAAACATAAAAACATAAAACTAAACTAAAAAACTTTTTTCAGTCTTCATATCTTATATAAACAAATATATATTACATATTAAAAAACTTAATACTTAGTTATAAATGTCACTATATAAAAACAGTTAACTAATTAATACTATAAAATTATAAATAACAAAAAGTGTTAATGCTCCAACTATCGAAATCATTATAGTATAAGTATAAATAATTAATACCAATGAACATAAAAGTCATTATAGTTCATAAAGACAAGTGACTGTACTATTTATTCAAAACAATTATAATAACTACTAAATTCTTTAATTACTGGACATTAACAATCTTCTAAACTCCTCAATCACTAGTCATTAGCAATCTTTCAAACAAAGAACATAAAAGTCATTATAGTTTATATACGTAAGTCACTATACTACATATTCAAAGTAACTATAGAAAATATTAAACTCCTTAATTACTAAACAGTAATAACTTTCTAAAAGTGAATGAAAATATAAAGACCAACTTCTTCTATACGAATATGAACTTTAATGATGATTTCATTTAGAGATAAAATTATCCCCTACGTCAAATCTCTCAAGTTTGACTAGATTTGTCTACTTTTTTGTTAATGGAAGACTCTAACGATCTAAATTACCCACTTGCGGATTAAATATTCACACCGCACAACGGAATTATTTATAGATGAAATGTAAAGTGTTAATAGTTATAAAAAGACATATTTTCAACTTTGAAAATAAACTATCTAAATCATCTACTTACAAGTATTGATACTGCTCGATAGACATATTTATAGACAAAATATAAAGTATTAATAGTTGTTAAAGAAACATATATTTTCTACTTCGAAAATAAACCATCTAAATTACTGACTTGTAGGTTAAGTCTTAATACTTCTCAACGGAATTATTTAAAGTGCTAATATTTTCTAAAGTCAGTATTAATTTCTTTTTAAAAGTTAGTACTGCTATTTGTCAGTAGAGGTACAATTATAAAATATTAATATTCTCATATTTTATATTGAAGTATTAATAATTACACATTAAAGTATTAATAGTTTAAAAATTGAACTTCTAATAGTTACACATTGAAATATTAATAATATTGAAGATAAAATAATTGAAAATTATGAAAAAAATTAAAAAATAAAATTTAAGAGAGTTAGTTATGGATAAATAAATTTTGACTGAACTGGAAGGGTAAGAATGAGAGGTATCAATATAGAGAAAATATTTTTAATAATTTTATATTAAAATATTAATACTTTCTTATCAGAGTATTAATATGTTCATATCGGAGTATTAATACTTTCATATTAGAGTATTAATATTTTCATATTAACTGAACTGAACTTAAGGAAATTAAAGCATAAGAAGATTAGTTATAACAAATTAGTACTAATATTTTTTGCATGCTAGTACTAATACTTATCAACAATTATATTCAAAAGTATTAATAGTTCCACATTAAAGTATTAAAAATTTAAAAATGAATTATTAATACTTATACATTGAATTATTAATAGTACGAATGCGAAGAAAAAATTGAAAATTTTGAAAAAAAATGAATGTTGAATGAATTAATTATGGATAAATAAACTTTAACTAGACTGAAGGGAAAAAAAATGAAAGATATTAGCCTTGAAGATTATATTTTTTTTTCCTCAAAAACGAATATTTAATGATTTTGTACTAAAGTATTAATATTTTCATATCAAAGTATTAATATCGCTTTCATATTGACTGGACTGAACTTAAAAAATTAAGAAATAAGAAAGTTAAGAAAATTAGTTTTATAGCAAATAAGGATAGTTTTGACTAAGAGATAAAATTGAGGGATTTGATTGCGAGGGAATATATATTTTCTCAAAAAAATTTATAGACAGAATAATCCAGGCACAAAGACCTTTTTATAAAATTGTCTAACATCTTGCTTTTGTCTAAGTTGAGCTAGATTCTCTGAGGCGAAAATAAATCAATACTTTGTGTGATTTTGTGATAAATCAATGTTTTGAAGCTATTCGGAACCTTAGATTAAGCTTCTTTAAACCTCCTTTAATTTCTTTTATATCTTAATCCAACAAATATGGCTTCCTTAACACAAATTAAATTTGATTTCCTTTAATCTCTTTAGTTGTTTCACCCTTAATCATGTTCATCTCCTTAAAGAATTTTCACCTTTAGATTAAGATTTATTATCTATTATCTCCTTAAGGTTTTTAAAGAGCTATCACCTTAATCCCTCACGTCGAATATTACTTTTTAACATAAATTAAAATTTAATTTTTCAAGTCCTTTTTAACATAAATTAAAATTTAATTTTTCAAGTCTTGCTAAACGGCCCCTTTAAATTTACAGTACAATACTTTATATCTTTAAAAATAGAGCATAAAAGATTTCTGTGGGACCCTTCTTGTCAGACATCCACCACAACATCTTACTTTTAAGAACCGCTACAGAAAAGCTTTTGATAATGACTTCCATAAAATCTTATAATAATTTTTACTTTTGTATGTATTCTATCAATAATGGAGTAAGTTGATAAGAATTCTTGATTACAAAAAATTTTGGGTTGTTGCATGGGATTGAGAAAATTATTTTTTTATTTGATAACAAATAAGAATATGTACAACTTCAATTGAAAAAAAAAACATATTGTTATATTGTGACTCAAATTGTTTTTAGACCTATAAATCATTTATCTCTATTTTGTTTTATATTTGTAATTTGTGATAGATAAAATAAGAGAGAAAGAAATAATCAATTAAGCTTTCTTAGAAATTTCATCTCTTTGTGTCTTTTTGTCTCTCTCAACTCTCCTCTCTACTTCTCAAAACCCTAACAAACTAGTATCAGAGCTCAGGTTCGTCGTTGTCATCGTTGTTGCAAGATGATTTGAGGTAGCAGGAAATTGTCAACGAACAACCCGACATAATGAGCCAGATCCCCGAAGATTGTGCGGTAAAATTTCGAATATTTTGAGTGAACATACCAGGCAACTAGAAACCCTACAATATACAAAGGCACACAAAACATGAGAGATTTCCATTCAGCACTGCGAGAGATAGCCCCTGCACTTTCTTCCTTCGATCATGAGCCCCATGCTAATTGAAGAAGACGGTAATTAATGAGGAGTGCCACCGTGGTGATGAGCCTCGCGATAGTATTGGTCGTATCAATCCATCCACCACTTCGTAGAAAATCTTGTTGCTTACGAGCAGGAACAAGCATAGCCTCAGTGCTTAAAATGAGGGAATCCATGCATCCTAGAGTTAGCACCACACGCATTGTAATCGACATTAGGGGCCAAATTTTATTGTATTTTCTCGCATGCCGGAGTTGCAAATATGAACATGCACAGAGGACGGTGAGGGAGATTAGACCGACTCTGGTTGTCACCCCAGATGAGCTTGTCTCTGACCTGACTGAGATATGTTGTGTTTGTACTACAATTATTTATTGCAATATGGTACTGAAGTTATATTGATCATATTCGAAGTACATAAAGCGAAGAAATGTGATAATCACATGTTAGAAGAGCTGATAAACATGCAAATAGAGGCATGATACTAGAACCTAACTGCAACTACATAATTGAGGGAGTTTTAACCCCCATTGAATTAATTTTTTGTCCGATGAGAAGAGAAACCGTTCAATGATATCAAAATTTACATAAAAATTTCGCTTGCATACTTGAATAATAATCGTGCAGAATATCAGATTTGATAATCCAATAATCATTCCGTCCATCGGATCGAAATTTGATCCAATGGATATTAGAACTCCCCTATTCCTCTTACAAATATGTAAACTAGATTGAGAGCATAATCTTCAATTGTAGGAGTTCCATTACATGCTATGAAATTTACAAAGGGTTCATCAGATTTTATTCACAGGTAATACACGTAACAGAAATTATGAAGGGAAGAGTTTATAACCTTTGAATAAACTTTTTTATGAATATAACCATAATCACTATCATAGTTCAATTGATGATATACAGACATTTGGATAGGGTACATATATATAATTTGACTAGATCTGAATACAGGTCAAGCGTTAAAATCGGCTCAACTCCTTTGTATGTATAACTGATAATGTATCCAGTACTCAATTCAAATCGTTTCCAAACAAAACAAAAAAAATGATATTAAAAATTATTCTTATACCTTATATACACCAAAAATATTTATATTAAATATATAATTTATTTATAAATATTTATAATTAGTATAGAATGTATTTATCACTTTTACATTCCTCATGTTATTATAGAAAATTTGAAATTAAAATCTTTGTTTTATAAGTATAGCTTGTAGAATTTTTAGTTGTACTAATATAAGGTATAAACATATTTAAAATTAGATATAAATATGTCAAAAAAGTGAGCACTCCTCAAATGATATTAAATTCAAATTATGTCAAAAAGTGAAATTAAATTCCAAAAGCAAATTAATAGGCCTCGCCTTTCTACGAGGAGCCACAAATTCAAGTCTCACAAGAGACATTTGAAAAAAAAAAATATTAAGGTTAATGGAAGCTCTTGTATCAAAAAAAAATTTTCAAAACCAAATTATTTTAATCATAGCAAAATCATATAATTTTCTCTTTTAAATTTTATTTGCGTTGTATTATTAAACTGTGTGAACTCCGGAATTTGTGAATCAATCTAAAATAAGTACATAAATTTAAATTGAAGAGGATAATTTACTACATAATTTGTTGATAGCTAGAATTGGAGTTCACATTGGATTGTAGCAAAACAATTGTATTTTAGGTTAACTACCATTTTAGAATTTCCAAATAGTAAATTTAGTTTTAAAAATAGTTGTGTATTTAGGATAATAAGTTAATTATTTGATCCCAACTTGAAAAGTCTTATACAAATTTAAATCATTTCAAAGAGACAATTGAAAATTCTTCTACAAAATAGCTAGAATCATTTTTTTTTATTGCAAATCAGATGGCCAATAATAACATTTGCACCTTTCCATTTGATCCTGTCCGTCCATTAACTAGCTCCAATTTTCCTACTGTGTAACTGTTTGTGTAACGGGTCAGAAACGTGCGCCGATTTTTCAGGGAAAAATTAACGTAGAATTGCGGAAAGGGAAGAAAAAAAGTAGTTTCGTATCATTAAATTGAGCTCCTTTGCGTCCGATTCAATTCGGATTTTCGCAAAACTGATACCTTATATTGGTCAAAACTCAAAAGCGAGAGAAGATCAAGTTCTAGCCGAGAGAATTGAAAGAGAGGTACTCCACACAGAGATCATCTGCCATGCTTTCGGAAATCTTGCTCACACCAGGTACTAGTTCACGAATTCACTATCTGAATTATTATCCTTTTCCTATTTGGGAGGTGTCACATTGCATATTCATCAATTAGAGAGAAAATTTGGACAAAAAGAAAGAAATAAAGACAAGTAGGAGGTGAAATGTAGGCAATGCACGGTGGGTGTTTGATGAAATGCTTCAATGAGCCAAGGCAGAAGGAACTCAAGGAGAATTCATAGATGGGATATTTTCATTCATTTGTTTTTTCAACTGATGCTGCTCATTTGTTGGCCTATTGATTCACACTGATGTACTTGACATTTTTAATAGGTGCCAAGTTCCCGTTGTACACTTTTGACAAGAGTAATGCTCTAAATTTTTCCACAGAGAAACAACCTTGCTTTCCGTTCCTTGATGCGCTTTTCGGAGAGGTAAATGACAAGACCCTCATGTTGATGTTAAACCAATTATAAAAGAAATTGACTTTTCTTTTCTTTTTTCTCCTTTTGTTTTCTTTTTTAGTGGGAGGAACGGAAGACCAGGGGCTTGTTCCACCATGACATTACCAATTGTCCGATGAAGGTATGGAGTTGGATTTTTGTAAGCTCAACTTTTACTATGTATCAATGATAATCATGCCAAGCAGTTTCTGGCATGGGATCTGTCCGGTAGAGTGACAAGGACATTTGTATCAACACTACAGTAGGTTAGTGTGCTCTCCTTTTTTAACCAAAATTTGGTGTCAAGGCTCAATTCGAGTCTCAGCTTTGCGCTTGAGCAACTATCATGCTAATTATAAAGAGAAGGTTCACTTATCTCAAAAAATAAATAGATGAGGTTGACGGGTGGGCTACAGGGAGGCAGAAGACAATATAAGAGTACTGTTTATTGTTGTATATTATTTATTGATTTTTCTGTAATATATTGTATTTACATATTTCTACTCTTTTGCAGATTCTACAAGGAGAACTTGGAATTATCACCACATTAGTAGAAGGACGTGACCAAAAGAAACGGCCTACTGAATTCAAAATCGATCAAGTGCTTCAACCATTTAACAAAGAAAAATTCAACTTCACAAAAGTGGCACAAGAGGAAGTTATTTTTCTGTTCGAACATAGCGAGACTAGTGGGACCGGGTATTTTGAATGTGGTCTCACAACTGATGGCTCTTATTCTCCAAATGCTCTTCTGATTAATGTGCGTATGTACTCTGATCACTTAGGATTGCAGTTTTTGAGAAATTATTCATCAGTTCCATGATTGCAATTGCATGAAATATAGCAGCACTTGCAATTGGAATTGTATAACCCTAATTTCAGGCAAAAGCTGACATGCACTATGCTCCTGTCAAGAGGAGTCAGAAGCTCTATACAGTCTTGTTGTGACAAATATGGTCCTTGGATTTGGGTTTTCCAGTTACCTTGCTTTGCTTCTGATTAAATTTTAGGTTTCAGGTTGTTTGAGCTTGTTTTAGATCATTGTGGGTTTCAAACTGGTTAAATTTGAGATTTTGGCCATTAATGTCATTATCCTGAGAACATTGTTCTAAATCACAGTTGATTAAGATCAAAACTGAGAAAAACTTTTTGTTGTTATCAGATTGGGTTATTATTCGGTTGGACGTGTTTGAGTATTTAGTTAGATTGGGTTGGGTTTAGTAGGTCAGCAGGTTTTGGATCCATTGGCTATTGGGTTTCTCAGATTCTGTTTATATATCATCTTAGAAAAAAAAAATGAAAATTTTGTCTGAAGTTATTAAAAAATAAAAAGTAAAAGAGTCCTTAAGGAATATTTGGGTTGGGTTAAGGCATGTGTGGTGGGTTTTCGGGTTTCTGGGGGGCTTCATCGATAATGGTATTAGACCATTTAGGTGATACAATGCATTTACTCTGTTCAACTTCAAAATCAAAAGGAAAGTTCTTAACCACTCAACGTTCTTATGTAGGTTAGCCCGATTGGTTATGGGCACGTGCTTTTAATCCCTCATTTGCTAGACTGCTTGCCGCAAATAATTGACCGTGACAGCTTCTTTCTAGCCCTTTGTATGGCAAAGGAGGGTCGAAGTCACTATTTTAGAGTTGGTTACAACAGCCTTGGTGGTTTTGCCACCATAAATCATCTCCACTTCCAGGTTTACTCTCTGTCCCTTTATTTTATGTTCATATATGAATATAGTACGGGAATAGGATCACTTGACGATGCCAAATTTTGACAATCATAATGATATGCTTCAAATCATGCTAGAAAAAAAAAAAGATTCAGAACCTAAAATCCTAAGTGTATATTTCATCAGCTTTTAGTATTATCTCATATTTCACCAAAGGTTGTTAAATATTAAAACTTCCAAGTTCTAAATCATTTGGTGAATGGCAAAACATGCAACAAATGTCATCATTTCACATAGGCATCACACGCATATCATATAGGTTACATCTGAAATGTTGGATTTTTAACTTTAGAAATTGATTTGTATCAATTGTCAATATTGCCCATTTAGTTACGTTGCGGTAGGTTTATAAAATGAGGGCATTTTCAGGAGTAATACATTAAATAAATGTTTTTTGTGAGGCTTTCCTTTGTTTATTCTTTTCTTTTTCTTTTGTTAATTTATATGGTGAATATGGATCTGTGGTGGCTTGAAAACCCTAATTGAGAATTCCAAGTGAACCCGTTGCTTATCTTAGTGGTATGAATTCTGTACTGCTGGTACAACTGTATCAGCTGGGTCTTGTACTAGAAGGGACTGACCAAGACTTATATCCCTTTGTTCAAAAGGTTTAATATGCCGCCCTTGTACTCCCCCAACCCCACCCCAAAAAAAAAACCCAAGAAAAGAAAAAAAGATCTTCCACCACTACTGACAGTAGACCCACTCAAAAGTGGAATCCTAGCCAGCATAGATGGTGGGTGCAATAATAAGGGGACAGTACGGGGACATCAACATCTTCCCTTATTCAGAAGTATGAAAAATATGGATATATTATGTAACTTACCTTCTTATACAGGCCTATTACTTGGAAGCAGAGTTCCCAATTGAGAAAGCTAAGACTAAAGAGATACAAACTTTAGATAACAAAGTAAAAATCTCTGAACTGATGAGTTATCCTGTCAGAGGCCTTGTTTTTGAAGGAGAAGCTAGCCTTGATGATTTATGTGATGTTGTTTCCTTATCCACTGTTTCGTTGCAAGAGGAAAACACACCTTTCAATGTGCTTATATCTGAGTCAGGAAAAAGAATCTTTCTGCTATTACAGGTCTTGGTTTACTCTTCATCTCATAATGCCACTTTCCTTACTGTTCTCTTCTTCCATTATTTATTTAATTTCCAAATGGTGTCCTGTAGTACACATGCCAAACCATTCTGGCTTCAATTAAATTTTAAGTTAGAATTACGGAACTTAATCATACTACGCTGAACTGGTTGGTTCTGTTACCTGTTGAGCTAGATCAACATGATTAATTATAATTGAAATTTAACATTTTTGTTGTTACCTGTGCAGTGTTATGCCAAGAAGCTGGCATTGGGGCAAGTGAGACGAGAGTTGGTAGAAACACAAATCAATCCAGCTGTATGGGAGCTAAGCGGACATTTGGTACTGAAACGAAGAAAAGACTATGAGGAAGCAACTGAGATGAGCATATGTGAATTTCTGGCCGAAGCATCTTTGCCTGAAAGTCAGTTCCAGGAGGTGAAGAAATGCATCTTGAGTTTGGTTGTGCAAAAATTTTGCAAATGATAAAAGTTTTTTAATTACTTTAGTTGTCCTAGGTTTCTCAATCTTTAGAAGAAACACATTCTGACTTGTGAGCATCAAGAACATATTTTGAGAACATGTGATAGTTTACATTTGGTAAAATATAAATTATTAATAATTGAAGGGCTGGAGGAAATATTTCTTTTATTGGATTGGAAGACCTTGTTTTCATGTTATGGACATTCGTTTGTGCTGTTTTTAAATTATTTTGAACGCCTCTTGAAACTTCCAACCCATACTTGTGAACTTTTTTTCAAGAAGTAACAGTGTGTATGACAAATAACAGTGAAGTATGTGTACTAGACCTCTTAGCTAGGGGAGGTTTATTCCTGATAAATTATTGAAACCTAAACACGGAATCTCAACTTTCAAACCATATATAACAATGCATGTAAAAATTCAATCCAAGTAGTTGAAATTGCTGGAGAAAACTTGGGTGTGGACTCTCAATTTCTATAAAAGCGGTACATTATCTGGTGACAAACCAGTTTCCTCAGCAAAAATGGCTCTTTCTAGTCGTTTAGTGTTCTCAATTCTCTTCTTATCAGGTACCATATATTTCTTTTATATCTGACAAGTACACTATTTTGTCGACTGATGGTGATGTTGGTTGCAAGCCTGTTAGTATTGAAATGACATACTTACTGGAATAAATGAAGCCATTTCTTCTTTTTTTCCCCCTAAATTGCACTTACTGGTAAGCATTGATATACATGCAATAACTAATCCATGTAATCTTATGCTGTTATGCAAACATATTAATGGTTACTCTAATGCCATTTTTTTTGTGGGTAACTGTGATGCTATTTGTTTTACTGATCAGGCACAATAATGCTCAGTCAACTGCAAATCAGCACAGCACAAGCACCGTGTGGTCTACCGTGCTTTTCTGATGTGTCATACATGATGCGTGCTTCATCGGGAAGCAAGAAACTACCTCCTGAATACTGTAGTTGCTGCTATGCACCGAAAAACTGTACTCTCTACCTCTCCGATGGGACCACCATCTCTTGCTCTTGAGACCTTGAGATATATGGCCATTGCAATATCTACTTCAAAATACATGTCAGGACAGTAAAAAATGTGATCATGTGATGTGTTGTTGTTCCTAATATTGGAAAATTCAACAAATAAAAGTATGTGCTTTCTAAATAAAATAAAAACATGTGTTGAATAATAGGTTAATCGTAAAATTGAACATAATATCATCTTTTGCTGCCATGACATAAGATGGACAATTAATTGAAGTATAACTTCTTTCAAACAATTGCCTCTAAATTTAAGCTGTGGTAAAGTCATCTCCACACCTCTAATGGCATGGAAAAATCAGAAGTTTCCACACAACAAAAATATAAGCCTCGAGTGTTCGTTGTCGAAAATTAACCGGCGGAATTAATCCAAACAAAAGTAAATTGTATTTTTATTGTGGTTATATATACAAACTTTCCATATTACATATGATTATTACATGACATTAATGTTTCATATAAATTTTTATCATTTCTTGGAAAAAAAAATAAGGTAAAACTGATGAGTATAAAGAAAAAGAAAATAGTAGCTTTCAATTTGTGGAAGATCTTGACCGTTAGTAAAGAGCTGCTTGATTTGATTTAATTCTAAAGAATAAAGATCCTATTGCATCTCTCCTCCATATTGTAAGCAAAAATATTTACATATATAAAACTTTATTCTGACAATGGATGTAGGATTTAGTAATTCAGTATATATCTCTCCTCCATACATGTTTGTGTCATTGGTCAAAATATTCCTCCTTATCCATTAGTTGTCTGAAAATGATGTTTCCTTGACTTAGACTGGAAATTTTTTCTCATGCATGCTACTAGTCAACAAATAATCTACAAATTTAAAAACCCAACTTTTTTACAATGGTCAAAATATTGCAAATTTAAAACCCAACTTTTTTACAATCTCCTATAAAATATTTATTCGATCACTGCTTATAGCGAACTGTTGCACAACACAAAAAATAAGGATCTTTGTGCCTGAATTATCCTGCTTATATATATATATTTTTTTTTCCCATGTGCTAAGGAAGAAACGAGGAAATTTGTTAAGTCTTTGCATTGAGTTTGATTGGAAATATTTGACTCACACAAGTCCAGCCCAGTATATACGGTGCACCATTTACCAGAAAAAAAACTGAGATAATCATCATTTTAGAAAATTATGCAGAGGGAAGTAGTACTGACATTGATATCTCTATAAGGAATATTCAACCATGCATTTGATTTGTGGGACAGAAAAACATTTTTCATATCTTATTCGTAAAAATATGTGGTCATGAAAAAAGAGATTTTATGTTTCACCAGTAATTATATGAATTAAGGTCGAAAATATCAAATAAATAAGCGTTTTCACGACTAATCTATCACCCCTGACCAATTCTCTTCCACTTAATTAATTCCTTTTTCATGACCATATATCTTTACAGATAAAGAAGAAGAAATCTTTCTCCTGTTCCACAAATGAATTAAATGAAGATTTCAGCATTGGTGACTCATAATTTATAATGAATAAAAAATCTGCAATTTTTTTTTGTGAAATAATTAATTTAATTTTCTCAATTTTCCTAAAATTATTACCATAAAATAATTTCGGATCACTAATTATGTCATCCTATATGAATGGGCTTCTTAATCTGTCCATTCCTTTTTTTGAACACTTGTAGGTAACTTTGTTGTACTAGACTAGCTAGAAAAATTAATGTGGTCATGTCAAGATCACAAAACTAATTTTTGCATTTACATATAACAAAAGAAAAATGATATATTGAGGTTTTGCAGCATAATGAAGTACTTAATTTCTATCAGTGAAATAATAAAGAAGATCGACTACTAACTATTATCTGAACTCCTTGAGCAAATCATGTGATGAGACATTGCACAAGAAAAGAGTTCAGATTTTCTATGCAACTTCTATGGTAATATTTTTTTAAAAAACTTTAGGCAGCATATAGCAACTTTCTATTAGAAGACAATACCATAATTGAATTATGGATATTGCCTCTAACACTATCCTCTTATTTCCTTCACTAATATTACACTGGATTCACGCGCTGATGTTTTTAAGATGATCTCTTTTATCTGTGATAGTTGAAAAAAAAAAATAGAGACACTGTGTTAAATGTTTTACATAATTTTTCTTGAATTATTGATCCACCAATAAGTTGTACTGAAGTGTCCACTACTGTATATTTTTTTTAGTAGTAGTATTTTTTTTTTTTGGCTCATTTTGGCTAGTATTTTTTTTTACTAGTACTTGCCAATGAACAATTAGAGAACCCACTTTTTTTATTTTGTAGAATCAAGACTTTGTTTATATGGGAATTGTTGTCACCAAAAATAAATTAAAATAAAGAAAAATATCTCCGACTTTGACTGCAACCAAAAAACAGGCTGCTCTATGTATATAAAGGATTCAAGTTAGCTATACTGTCAGTAACAAAATAACAAGAAAAAAAAAAACATGACATCAGTTTCTTCCTTCCTATGGCTAATCTTGCCATTTTTTCTCACATTCCTTTTTGCCTCTCTTGATACTTCTTTAGCTAAGCCTGCCACTGCCTCCTCCTATGCTCAATATTGCAACTCTATCGTACCTGAATCCTCGCCAACTAAACTACTTTCTGGCGCTTCCAATTCCTTCCTCATATCTAATGGCTTCTTCTCTGCCGGACACCGTATCAACAATTATCTCTTCCCCTCATCAAGCACCAACACCTCCAACCATGATGTCCAATCTCCTAACATCTTTCATTTCCGGCCTGGTCAAGTTCACCGCACACGTGATGATGATACACTACAGCTCGAAGGAACATTTGTGCTAGTTGGATCACCAGTTCCATGGAACCGGAGTAAAAATTTTGTCCGGACTTACGAACTGCACAACCGGAGAAGAGTTGTTTTCAAGCTCTCGGGTTTCTGGTCCGAAGCAAAGGGAAAGCTTTGCATGGTCGGCACCGGTGAAATTCAAGGTTCACAGAAAGATCAGGTTGCCTCCACACTCTCTGTTGTCTTAAAACTTGAATATCCAAAGGTGTCCAAAATAACTACGAGTGTAATTGAAGGCTCCATCAAGAGCTTAGACATGAACACCGAGCCTGTCCATTTCGAGCCCATCTCCCTTCTTGCCTATGCTCAAAGGAGGTATGAGTACACAATGACAGAGCAAGCTGAGGAGTCTTGTTTTCATCTTTCTAACAATGAATCAGTAGCTTCCGATGGTTCTTCTATTTGTTCCAATCTTGTAAACGTCATGCGGTATGAGACATTTATCTCTAGCGACCTTACTAAGTTCTTAGGATTTAGGTTCTTATCAACTAGTAAATTAGAGTGCTCAGAAGATGGAAAAGTACATATGTCAATGACTTTTTCAAATAAAAGTACACCATTTCGCATATTGGATGGTAAATCCATCATACCGGGGAAGTCACTAGTGGCAGAGGGAGTTTGGGACCACCATAATAGCAAGCTTTGCCTTTTAGCATGTCGTCTAATTGGTAAAGAGAATGATTCCTCTGCTGTTGGAGATTGCTCTCTCAGTCTTACCTTCTGGTTTCCTACAACCTTTTCTCTGAAGCAACGTAGTACCATGATTGGTCGCATGTGGAACACGAGCAATATGAGTAACAATGATGTAAATACAAAAGTTTCTCTATATAGCATAAATAGATATACACGTTTTGCAGTCCCTGGTCTGAAATATGAGTACACGGGATTAGATAAAGCTAGAAAATACTGTAAAACTAATAGTTTTAGTCCTAAGAAAATAGGGAGATACCCGGACGCCCAATCGCACATGGACATGAGGTTCCAACTTTCCGTACGAGACACAAATGGTAGATCTGCGTGGGGAAATGCAAAGCCGATTTCAATTGGTGAAACTTATCATGGGAGTCGATATGGAGGTATCATTAATGAGGATAGCATGTACACCACCGGAGGCATGACAATTCCATCAAACTCGAGTTTGGCTGACCAAAATCGTGAAGTTTGGGATGTCGGGTACACGATCAGTTACACCTTTTGGGATATTAACTATGAAGACACTGTAGATATCTCTGCTGAGGGCATATACAACTCTACAACAGGCACACTCTGCTTGATCGGTTGCAGGCAACTGGGCTTCAGCCACAACCGATATGGTGAACTTTTAAATAGTAGTGCAAATATAGACCACAAGAATTTGGATTGCACACTCTTCATTCAATTACAGCTCCCTCCACTTGATTCCAGAAAGAAAGAGGGTAAGGGCATAATTTCGAGCAAAAGGTCTAGGTCGGATCCATTGTACTTTGAACCACTTGATGTCACAGTTTCTCTCATGTACGTGTTCCAGTCGATGCAAGAATACGATAGGATGGATGCCGAAATGATCATGGTTATAATCTCCCTCACTCTCCTGTGTGCATGTTCATATCTACAACTCCGGCATGCGAGAAAATACAATACAATCCAGCCCCTAATGTCGATTACAATGCTTGTGGTGCTGACTCTAGGATGTATGGTCTCCCTCATTTTAAGCACCGAGGCTATGCTTGTTCCTGCTCGTAAGCAACAAGATTTTCTACAAAGTGGTGGATGGATTGATACGACCAATACTATCGCAAGGCTCATCACCATGGTTGCACTCCTCATTAATTACTGTCTTCTTCAATTAGCATGGGGCTCAAGATCAAAAGAAGAAAGCGCAGGGGCTATCTCTCGCAGTGCTGAAAGGAAATCTCTCATGTTTTGTGTGCCTCTGTATATTGTAGGGGCTCTAGTTGCCTGGTATGTTCACTCGAAATATTTGAAATTTAACCACACAATTTTGGAGGATCTGGCTCGTTATGTGGGGTTGTTGGTGGACAATTTTCTGCTACCTCAAATTATCTTCAATGTGTTCTCACAATCCAAAGAGAAGGTATTAAGTCCGTTCTTTTATTTCGGAGCAACTGTGGTCCGAGCCGTACCGCACATCTACAATGCATACAGAGCATGGCGGTACCCAGTAAACTTTTACAGTCCTTCGTACATATTTGCTAATCATGGTGAGGATTACTATGCTACACTATTTGATATAATCATCCCTTTTGAAGGATTGTTGTTTGTGCTTCTTGTATTCCTTCAACAGAGGTTTGGGGGAAGATGCTTTCTACCGAAGAGATTCAAACATACCATCAGTTATGAGCCTGTTTAAGTTTGTAACATTTAGATTTCTATAAGCTTAACCAGTTATCCGTTATGAGCCTGTTTAAGTTTGTAATATTTAGATTTCAATTAGCTTAATCAGTACCAGTAATAAGAGTGCGAAGCTTGTTGTAGCAGTTCCAAATATTAATAGTACGTTGTATGTACCTCTTTTAAATGCATTTGTAACTTTGTTTGAACTTTATCTGCCATCTTTTATTTTAACTGATTTGATTAAAGCTAAAGCAAGCATTTAAACTGGTTTGGTCTGGTTATGATCACCTCTATTACATGAGTTCTTGTTATTGTCCTTTGAGTACGACTGGCTTCATTTGTCCCCCAAATTTTTACATAAATCTTGTTTGGTTTTTATTTTTTACATTGCATTCCAACAATTTATTCCTTTTTTTTATACATTCATGAATGTTTGTTTATCAATTTCAATTTAACAGTATCCAAAAGCCGGATCGGAGTAAAAACTGGAGGAAAAATAACTTTTGCAATGCTAGTTGTACCTGCTTTAAAAAATTAATTATTAGCATTCAACTGAAAAAGAAAGTAGGACTAAATACTAGCTTCCTTCATTAGTTATATGTTAGAAATTTAGAATAAATTTAGCAATAACAAAGCTAAGTCCTTGATGCTAGCATATGCTAAATGAAATTTCAACAATTGTTCTCTGCTTTTTGTGATCTTAGGTTGTTTTTCGTTTCAGGTAGTTAGTAGATAATTACGCATCCTTAACTAATTAATTCAAGAACTCTTTAAATACAGAGGTGCTCTTGGCCGAAGAACTGCGCTCTCTCTACCTCGCCGATGAATCTGCACGCAATCCCTTGCTCTCTTGAGACCTTTACATGGCTGTCTCTCTTCTTCACTATGGCATGTCAGAACAGTAAAATATGATCATCTGATGTGTTGTTTGTAAGATCAGAAAGTTCTGCCCAAAAAGAAAAATAATAGTAAGCCCTTTTTGATGAAACAAAATCAAAATTGAACATTCTTAATTAAGCAATATATTCATGCTTTTGCTGTCTTTTTTTTTCTGTTATGATCATTCAGATTGACCTCTTGTTAGGGCATAAGACGGACAATTAGTTGAACGATAACTTATTTCGAACGGTAGCATACGTCAATGACTAGACTGTTAGTTGGCCGAATTATCCAAACAAGTGTCTTTTAATTAAGCTGTGAAAATTAAGTCATCTTTTAAACGACAAGCTTAGTATAGTGGTTATAGATTTTGTTTCATTACAGAGAAACGCAGGTTCAAATCCTGTAAAAAATATTTAAAAATAAATAAATGATGGGCTTGATGGTAGCTCTTATCTCCAAAAAAAAAGAATCACCTCTACACCTGTAGCTAGTGGCATGGAAACTCAAAAGTTCCACATAAGAAAATTAGTATTAACCTGCTCTAGTCTTTAATTGCTGACGATAATTTACCAGTATAGAACCAAACAAAAGGAAGTTGTATCCTCTTGCATCGATCTCTCTCCATACTATAAAGAAAAGAAAATATTTGAGAGATATCATCATTGATATCATAATTGATACCGACTTAATTTGTTATTTAAATTAAATGAGTTATTATTTATGTTAATGATTTTATTATACAATTTATTTTTTATAATATTTTTATTATGCAACTCAAATACTAATCTGAATAATATCTTATGTAAGTTAAATAATAAAAATATTATACAAATAATTAAGTTGAATAATAAAATCATTAACATAAATAATAATTCATTTAATCTAAATAACAAAGTCGGTATAAATGGCGATTACCATATCTGTACATCAGCTCTCATAAAGAAATATTTGCGTAGATCTTTCTTCTGACAATGGTTGTAGGGTTTACTGATTTAATTAGTAATTAATTTAGTATCCTTCCGTGTTTGTTGGGTATATCATGTATTCAAACCTTAGGTGTCGTTTGTCAAATTATTCTTCCTTATCCTTTGATTGTTGAACAAGGATATGCATGTTTCCTTGTCTTGGATTGGAAAACTTTGCGCATATCATCATGTCAGTCGAAGAATAATTTTCAAATTCAAAATCCAACTTTTGTACAATCCTCATAATAGTGCAAATTAGTTGTTATCAAATCAACTCAACGACAATCCCAACTCTGATGCAATATTTTGTGTGTGTGTGTGTGTTTGTGTGTGTTTTCCCAATTAGCACTTTTCATGCAACAAAGAGAGGCAACGAGACCTTCTAGTACGTAGAGAGCGTCAAAACAAAAACAAAAGAAAAAAAGCATGATGTGATGTTAGAGTGTGAGATAATCATCTTTCATAAATTTACAAATAAAAAATTAAGTGATAATTGTATCCTATGTTCCTCCTTAAATGTATTTATATTTTCTTTAAATATTATTTATATTTAATCAAAAGAAATGTATATATTTTGAATAATAAATATAAACACTTTTGTAATAGATAATATAACCAGATTTTTCATTCAATTTTAATTTTGGAAAAAATCTGATATGAAAATATTTATATCAACTATGTAAAAAATATAAGTATTTTTGTCATCATGCATAACTGCTTTTTAATAAGAAATACTAATAATTTTAGGTGCAAATGATGAAATAAAATAATTTAATTATGTATCTTAATATATTACTTAACATTTTGTTGAGTTTCTTTTACTAAAAATTGTAACTGTAATGAATTTTAATTAAAAGGATCAATTAGTACGGAGTATCTTTGCTTAATTTGTGCTCATAATAATCCATATTTATCTGTCATTCCCTTGGTATCAGGCTCTCTAATTGGCCATGGAACACAATTATCTAGATCATTATCAGTACAGAATTTACATTCTCTCTTTTTCAAATTGTACATATTATGACTTGTTATCAAGTAAAAAAAATAATGTTGTCAATATTACACAGCATCATCAAGATTCTATGTAAGAAAGCACCGGGAATATATTCTTCCTTATTATCTATTAACTTCATTGGCAGAATGCTAGAATATATACAAAAGTGAAAAGTACTATATATATGTTTTTATCAAGTTGTACACATTATTATTTGGAGTAATTTATATGAATGGTCCATAAAGTATTATCTGTTTATCATTTTGATTCTTTAAAACTTCAAAATTATCAATTTTATCCTTAAAGTATCACTTTTATATCATTTTGATCCTTAAAGTTTCAAAAATATCATTTTAGTCCTTAAACTTTTTAATTTATACAAAATTGATCCTATATTTAAAATTTATTGAAAAAGTATCAACTTTATCTATAATAACTTTACTTTGTGCAAACAATAACTTTAATTTTATGAAATAAATATAATTGTTCATGTCATTCAAATTATAGTCATCGAACAAAACAAATAATGTGGACAAACATATTATTATTCATGTTACCAAATATTATTTAAATTATCAATAGTTTTAATTATGTACAATTATAAATAATTTAAAATCATGTATACATATATTATATACATATTGTCATAAGTATCATACGATATATCATTATGATATTGTTGAAATATTTCACCTATAGCTAATAATATCCTAAATTTATCTAATTTGATTGCAAGTGTACAACTTTATCAAGTAGTAATTGGGGTGTCGAATTCACAGGGACAAATTCATAAAATATCGGTTCTTACTAATTCACTAAACTAGACGAATCAATCTTTGTTGGTTTCTAAATTAAATCGGATGAAAACAAAACAAATAATAAAATCTTTGGGTTTAATGCAATAACAAGAATTCTAAGGGTTTTGGCTTACTTTCCACTAGATTTTAATTCATTTGATTCGCGTCTTTATAATTTCTAAATATGTGCGGATTAAATTTATAGGTTTTTTTCTATTAATTAATTGCAATTCACCGGTAAGTACATCTCACAAGCAATTTAACATAACCAAAATACTTGTCTAGACTTTTGATTTCACCGCTATATATTTCACCTCTAACCTAGTTTTGTTCTCTTGGTCCAGGTTCAAGCAAGTGATTGGTTAGTTATTTACTCAAAATCCTAGATACACGTATTGCAAGAGTTGGTTAAACAAAATAATTCATGCATTCAACAATTCACAAAAGAACAAATCACAATAATCAATTAAAAATAACAAATGAGTAAAATTAAAGCACTAATTTCGAATTTTACACGTCACCGTCCCTAAAGAGAGAACTAGCCTCTCATAGGAGCGCAAATCATCTCAAAAGAGTATCTAGAACGACAAATGAGAATTTAAAGAAGAGAGAATAAAAAGATAAAACAAAGTAAAGATAAGTCATCTTCTTCTTCTTCTCTAAGTCGCACGTTAGATATCTTCAAGCAATCTCAAAAAATTTCAAATCTTGCTCCAAATTGATTTTTCGGTGTGAAGAGTCATGGAGAGAGGTAAGGAGAGGTCCAGAGTTCTTTTTAATCAGGTTCCTTTTTAATTTATTGTTCATTACATATTCATGCACGCAAAACCGATTTGCCAGTCATGCAAAACAGGACAAAATTCATTCAAATTGTAACCCGATTCATTCCAGTGGTGTTGTGATGGTACTGATCAAAAGTTGTCTTCTTATGATTATATATTACATTAATTTCATACTATGGATTTAATTATTTTCAGCAGCATTTCAAAGCTAGAATTAATGTTAATTTGACTCTAAAAGATCATACTCTTGAATACAACACTAATTCAATTGTAACCCGATTGGTTGCAATTACTCATGTTGCAAGAACACAAAGTATATATGCCATATTCTTCATCTGATTTGATTTAATTTCTCAAGCACCATAATAGAGAAATGATGACATATAACTGTGATTTTGAAGTTTGATAAATATCCAAAGTGACAAATCTGAAATAGTTAATTTGGCTGAGTTAAAAGTTTGTGATTTGAATATAATATATATATCGATGTAATGGAAAAATAGTTTGTTATTTTATAGTGCAGATAATAAATTAATATATATTTGTAATGCACTGTAAATTATATTATTTTATAGTTCAGATAAAAATGTTCGTAAATTTGGTGAATAATATAAAATAAATAAGAATAATAATTTTGATCATTCAGAAAATTTTGTTCAATATATAATTAAAAAAAGTTTCTGATCGGAATGGATAAACTTTGTACATTTGAAAGATTTAATTATGTATGATTTTTAAAGTGAAAAAAAAAGTTAAATCTTATATGAATGAAGTCTTAAAATGATATTTTTCATATTGGAAACACAGTCAAAACCAACTAACTAAAATAATTTCAGTCGATATCAAATGAAAAGAAATATAGGGAAGATTCAGGTTTGGGCTCAGAGGCCGAGCTTCTTTATGATCACAGTGGGTTATGACTCTCCTCTCCTTAAAATCTGAAATATATATTGAGTTATTTATTTTTTGGACTAATAACTTATGTTTAGGTCACAAAAATGATTCCCTCTCGTTCGAACTTGATCCCCTCTTAATTTCACTTAAAGATCTGCTACTGTTTGGGCTGGTTTGATCTCATTTTTAAGCAAGATTTCCGGGCTTTATTTCTAAATTACATCTGGCAAGTTCTCCTGAATGAACTATGTTTATATAGGACTCATTTTTTTAGAATGAAAGGCCTAGAATTAAGCGGCATGTTATCAACAAACCAAATATGTTGTATTATTATTATTGGTACCAAATCGTTTGAAGTTTAATATATTTTAAGACATTCATTTCAATCTTCACATTTACATATAAATATTCCACTTAAACTATCACTTGAGAAACGATAAACATTTCCTAAAACCAGATAAAAAAAAAATGGGGAAGGATCTCTTGACAACTATTACTTTGATAACCTTAATAACGAATTTTTAAATAATTTTTAAAAAAATTTAAAAATAGAAAAAAGTTCATAAACATACTCTTTAACTTATAGATCGATTGTATTTTAAATTTCATACAATTTAAGTATCATTTGATACTTTATCAAAGACCATCAATATTACATGATATTTACAACGGTCTATATTTAACGGTGTTTGATGAAATATCAAATGATTCTTAAATTGTATGAAATTTGAAACACAATCAATCTATAAGTCAAAGAATATTTTTGTCTATTTTAGAGAATTTCTAAAAATTATTTCAAAATTATTTAAAATTTAATTGTTAAGGTTAACAAGATAATAGTTATCAAATGATCCCCTCCCAAAAAAAATTTCCTTTTCTGACTATTCATCAAGTATTAATGCGTTCTTCTAATTAACTCTTCAAATCTTCAATGCACAAACCAAATAAAGGGATATATCCTTTTGATCTGATCTCATCTTATGTTTTTTTTTTCTTTTTTTTTTGGATATAAGAACTCCCAATATTTATTTTTTTTCAAATATCTCTTGCTCCCTTGTACCTACATCTCTCAATAGTGAAACAAGACTTATCACCACTGTGTTAGGCTTAAAACATTTTAGATGTTAATTATCTTTCTAGATTTCCACAGAACTTATATCGAGTTCATAATGAATTTCAAGTGTTCAACCACCCGAAAAATGCCAGAAGTAATAAGTCTAGAGACTGAACTGACTTGTCAATGTGCATGGCAATCTAAAGGACACCGGTGATGGTGAACTTGCCTACGAACACCGGATGGAAGAAGAAGCCAACTCGGTGCATGATATATAGCAATTAACTGTTCTTCAATGCTGATATCAGACGACCAGCGTGATGGGCTTACATTCTGTGCATGATGCATGCTCTGTTTCATTTTATAGTTGTTGTGCTATTTTGTATGAACTAATTAATAGACTATATATGAGTAGAAGTGACAATTAATGGAGATATTATGGGTACTTAGGTAGATTTTGTGGATACTGGTAAGTTTTCAGGAAAAAGGGCAAAGATTGAATGTCCTACTGAGAATTAGCTTCCTTTCTTGAAGTATATAGCTTACAGGGAATTAGGTTTGGTGTTTCGTTGGGGTGTCATTTTCTCTTTCTTTTTTTTTTTAGTTTTCTTAGTTTTATTGTACTTGTGATTTGGCTTATGAATATAATTATGATTAGGTTTAATTCCACAAAGAATGGAAACCGGTGATTAATTAATTAGTGCGATCAGAAAAAATGGTCTAGAGACAAAACAATTGTACATGTTGATTTGTGTTTCATGCATAAACTTTTCTTTCTTGCTCCAAATAAAACAATTAAATCATTTTTTTTAAATAAGGGCTCATGTTAGCCCCATCATTTATTTCTTTTTAAATATTTTTTGCAAGATTTAAACAAATGTCTCTTTCTAAAGAGACGAGGTTTATCACCACTGTATTAAGTCTGCGGTTCAATAATTAAATCATATATGATCAAACTTACTTTTGCATTTTTTTTCTTTTTTTTTCCTTGAGTCTATCTTGCACCTTTTTGTGTGATAAATATATATATGTGTTGTGTTTGTTAACAGCATATATATTCTTTATGGAACTAAAAATATTAAATACTGGGTGGTGTTTGTCATAAAGCTGAGCGATTAATTAATTAATTTTTACTTTCGTATTAATTACATAGAATGCTAATGTTGTATTTATTGATCGGCGAGATTGCCTAACTATTTGTATTGCATTAATTAATGTGTATATATTTTTCTTCTTTTTTTTTGGAATGGTTTACTTAAATGACACATGCGGTTGCCTAACTACTGTATTTCATGAATGTGTATATATTGAAGTCCATGCAGTTGTGAATATTCCATAGTAGAATATAATATGTATATTCTTGTCTTGCTTAATTAATATACCGATTCAGCCAACCAATGATTTTACTTTGTAAATATATATAACTATAATTTTGCTTGATAGTATTTTCTTAAACCCAAATATGTCAAAATTAATTACTTAGAAAAGTAAAAGAAAAAGTAAATAATGAAATAGCAATATTAATTGTGAACCCTCTGAGTTGGGAACTGCATTGTTTTCCAATAATATTAGTTATGAGAAGGGATTCAGTGCTAATAATTATCAGTGTCAAATGATATCAATTTTATTATTTATATTTAAGTCTATAGATTTAAACCATTAGATATATTATATATTATCTCAATAATCCATACATAAAAAATAATAAGATTTTAATTTCATTAAGAGAGGAGGTTAAATTATTATTACTTTTTGTTATTGTTGTTATCATTGTTATAAAAACTATTAGGGGATCCCTTAACAACTATTATCTTGACAACTTTGTTAAACAAATTTGAAATAATTTTTAGAAATTCTCAAAAATAGAAAAAAATTAACAAATATATTTTTTAATTTATAGATTGATTGTGTTTCAAATTTCACGTAATTTAAGAGTAATTTGATGTTCCATCAAAGACTGTTAAATATAGATCATTATATATGTCATATAATTTTGATGGTCTTTGGAGTATGAAATAATACTTAAATTATATGAAATTTAAAATATAATCAATCTATAAGTTAAAAAATATATGTTTATAAACTTTTTTATTTTTAAGATTTTTTTTAAATTATTTAAAAATCCGTTGTCAAAGTTGTCAAAATAATAATCATCAAAGAATCTCCACTCTTTTATTATTGTTATTGTTGTCGTTATAATCATCATCTATATATTATTATTTTTCCAATTTTGTCATAATTTTTCTTTAAGAGATGATAACATATATACATGCAGAAACAAAGATAAATCAGCTGACTTTTCTTGCAAATATTATTTACGTTCTAGAAACAGAATAAAAATAAACAAAATGACCTTATCTCACAAATCTATTGAATTGAAGGATATCCATTGGTTAATTAGCACATGGCGCCAAATGGTCCCAAAAAGATACCACTTACAGTTTGCTCATGCATCAGATCAAGAAACAGTGTCTCTGGATGGATGCCACCACACCATCATACATATTCCAAACGAAATATCTCTCATAGGCATCAATCAAAACCTAGCACATGGTAGAATTGAAGTATATAAGCATCAATCAACGTTTTGTCAGGTTAAACGCAACTTATTAACAGATTCAAACAGATAGATATCAAGGAAAGATAAGGAAATTAAGGGGAAATTATCACAACCACACATGAGACCAATCAAACCCATGGCTGCTGTCACGACCAGTGTACCGCCAACAAGGCCGATACCGGGCAGCTATGGCCTCCCGGTGCTAGGTCCGTTGAAGGATCGACTTGACTACTTCTGGTTTCAGGGCCCTGACACATTTTTCCGGAGTCGCATGACCACTTATAAAAGCACTGTCTTTCGTGTAAACATGCCGCCGACATTCCCTTTCTTCACAAGCGTCGACCCCCGTGTAGTGGCAGTACTTGATTGCACGTCATTCGCTGCACTCTTTGACTCGGCACTGGTTGACAAGCGTGACGTGCTAGTTGGTGATTACATGCCTAGCGTATCATTTACTGGTGGAACTCGTGTAGTCGTATATCAAGACACCTCTGAGGAGACGCACAGTCGCATCAAGTCTTTTTGTCTCGATCTGCTTCGCCGCAGTGCCAGGGTTTGGGTCGATGGATTCCTTGACAGTCTTAAAATCATGCTTTCGACAATTGAGGGAGAGCTCTCCAATGGTAATATATGCGATAGTTTTTGAAGTATTAAACAAAGCAGCTATTTCATTTTGGATGGATGCTTGTCAAGACATGCTCTTAACACAGTTCTACAACTATCTGTTATTGTTTCTTTTTCTTTTTCTTTTTCTTTTTCTTTAGAAGTGGTATATTACAATCTGTTTCCATGGAAACTATCTGTTATATATATTTTTTATGTCTCTTAATTAAGTCTTAATTATCTATATTTCGTGGGGGTTTTATATTTCTTTCGTTTTGTAATAGGTGCCACCTCATCGAATTTTTTGGTGCCTCTGCAGAAGTGCATATTCGCATTTCTAACCAAAAGCATCGTCGGAGCCGATCCATCGACAGATAAAGAAATAGAAGAAAAAGGTTTCGCTTTGCTAGATTCATGGCTTGCATTACAATTGCTGCCCATTACAAACATAGGCGTCCTTCAACCGTTGGAGGAGATCTTTCTCCATTCATTTGCTTACCCATCGGTACTCGTCAGTGGTCCATACAAGAAGCTCTACAATTTTGTGGAGAAGCAGGGACAAGAAGTTCTAGAACTGGCGACAAGCGAGTATGGCATGAAAAAGGAAGAGGCGATAAATAACATACTCTTTGTGCTCGGGTTCAACGCATTTGGTGGTTTCTCAGTGTTTTTTCCGAGTTTGATAACCACAATAGGTCGGGACAAGAATGGATTGCGAAAGAATTTACGGGAGGAGGTGAGAAGAGTGCTAAAGAGTACGAATGGCGAGGTGGGATTTGAATCTGTGAAGCAGATGGAGCTTGTTAAATCGACAGTCTATGAGATCTTAAGATTGAATCCACCGGTTCCGCTTCAATATGGACGGGCAAGGAACAACTTTGTGCTGAGTTCACATGATGTTGCGTTTCAGGTATAGAGTTAGCAATTGAGTCTCACTGGCTAAGGTAGTACCGGTTCTTTTAATCAGAAAAAAAAAAAAGAAAAAATACTAAAATATACTGAAAAATAGTACCAGTAAGGGTTATATTTAAGAAAATGCATGTACTGATGTGCTTGTTGTGTTTCAGGTAACAAAAGGGGAGCTCCTTTGTGGATACCAGCCACTGGCAATGCGTGACCCCGCAGTGTTTCAGGATCCCGAGTCATTTGTACCAACCCGTTTCATGGGGGACAAAGGGAGAGAGCTCCTCGATTATGTCTATTGGTCGAATGGGCCCCAGACCAGTTCGCCTTCACCTGAGAATAAGCAATGTGCAGCAAAAGATTATGTAGTCTGGACAGCATGCTTGTTTTTGGCAGAGGTGTTCAAAAGATATGACGATTTCGAGTGCGACGAGAGTTCGACAGCCATAACCAAGTTAGAGAAGGCGAACTAAGTAAATAAATTTGTTTGTCAGTAATATTTGGTGCAGAAATTTATCTAATAAAGAAAATCTATTTTCATGTACTGCTACAAAATGTCAGATATCCTGCCTACTGTTACAGACACTTAAGCCAACTGAGCTAGGAATTAATTTTCTAGTTTCCATACATGAAAAAAGGATGTCTGGTAAAATTGTAAGAAGAGATATTCTAAGATTGGTCATTTTACATTTTTTGTATTTGTGTGTGTAGATTGAGATATTTCTCATTTTTTTCAAAGTATGAAAAAAGTAAGAGTGATATTTTGAGATTTTGTACCAGTTCAAATTAATGAAACTTCTCCTTCTATGGTCAAAAATTCAGGATTCTCTTCTTATAAATTAACCAACTTAATTTTTAGTCAGTTCAGTTGATAGGTTTAGATTTTGGCTTGATGCATAGTAATTATAGTTAGATAGATGGGATTTTTTTTATGTCGGGAAAAAGGAAAAAAAATATTTATGGGAGATTTCAGAACATAAAAAATCACACTTTAAAAAAACAGATTTCAAGAGATCATTTTTTAGAGAAGATCGTACTTTTGGAGTACGGTCTTTTATCAACTTTCTTTCTTACCTAGCAAATTTTTTAACTTGGCATATTGATACAAATAAAAAATTAAAAATTATGAGTAGTGCGGCCTTTTCAGAAAATGCCGCTTTCTGAAAACGTCTTCTCTAAAAATGCCACTTTCTCATAATGTGAAGTTTTCTTATTTTAAAATTTCTCAAAAATATTTTCTTATTTTATAATTTATTTTTTTATTTTTTCGGACATGAAAATATGCTAGATGGATGCACCAACCGATAATTATACAATTTGGCTGCCTTGATGGTGGTTCTTAAAAAAAAACAGAACTGGCTCCTTGTCATCATCTTGTGCAATCAACAAAAAGCACCAATGGCATCAGAGATGGGGTGCAAACAGATCGAATATTAATCGGATAGTGATCAAACTATATCTGTATCTGCACTGATTATTTAGATATAGATATATTCGGATACGAATACGAATACAGATATATATAATTCGGATATAAATATGAATCCTTTTTAAATTCTATAAAATGCTTCGAATTTATTATAAAATATTTTTTTAATACTGCCATCTATAAATAAATATAAATATTTTAACAAAATAAATTTTATATTATATATCTAACTATAACTATAATGATGAAAAATATAATTATTTTCATAACAAATATTAATTTAGAAAGTATATATCTTGTTAATCGAAGATCCGTATTTTAAAAAAAAATACGGATACAGATAATTAAAAATTAATATCGGATATTTGCTTCATGAATTCAAAATTATATCAGTATCCGTATCCGTATAAATAATCAAATATCGGATATTAAATAACTATATTTAATTTTATAAATACGGAGATATTAATTTTATCCGCTTAGTTTGCATCCCTAATCAGAAGACCAGCAGAGATGGAGCCAAATTCCTTTGTTGATGGATTTGGTGATATCTCTAGGTATCTGATGGTGCTGTGTGTGGAGGAGCGTTAATATTTCAGAGAGAGATCTTTTTTTGCTTAGAATGTTATTGGGAAGTGGATAGCTAGCTGTGTACTATATTAATTATTGCAAATTTGTTTTTGAATGATTGTATCTTTTGTTACAAGAATAAGCATCTTTTTTTTTTTGGTAATGAGTTGGCACATTTTTTTCTAACTTAAATGTTAATTTTTTGTTTATATATAAGCACTTTCATTATTTTTATTTGATAGATGAGATCTATCACCGTTATACTGAGCTCTTCTAAATGATAATTTAAATATAAAAAAAATTTAGAGAACGGAATCTGAAATTGGAAGAACCCAATTTCAGGTACGTACTTACTCGTTACATGATCCCTCACATGGAAAGGACAACAGAAAACCTAAATCCGTGTGTTGAAAGGAGGGTGTTGATATTAGCCACACAGCATTGTTTTGGCTTTATACATGTAGCGCTGAGGTGAGAGAAACTATTGAAAATGACTATTTCACCCTTCTTTAATTTTTTTAATGAGTCCGACTTCTCTGTCGTACTTCACGTGTGGAATGAACAATTCAACCGATTCAAACTGTTGAATTTTATTTGCTAGATAAATTTAATAGAGCATATTATATTAAAATTTGTGTTGAACGGTTTCTGTTCCTTACATGTTATAGACATTTGAAATTGAGTAGTTTGAATTTTTATATTTATCTCAAAAAATACTCGATGTTTATTTAACCTACATAAGTTTTGAATAAAAATTTTAATTGTCTTTTTTTGTTAGCATTATATTGACTAGAGTAAAATGATGTAATTTTTCTACAATTTATATTTTGTTAGAAATTAATTAGCTCAAAAGTGTTAAGTTAAACCTTCCTCTGTTATAATAGTTCGTGAAAAAAATAAATTTTAGTTAGTTAAGAATGAAATTATAATATGATATGAACAACAAGGACAACAATACTTCCTACAATTGAAGATTTTTATTTTATGTCACTGCAGGAAACATCAAGTTTTAGCCTTTTACAATCATGTTCTCTATTGATAATATTATTTCATATTAATTTTAGCATTATTTTGAGTGTAGGTAAATATTAAAATATCTTTATTAGCATGTTAAAGAACATAAAATAAAAAAAGAAAAAAAAAGCTCCAAAAAGTTTTATTTGCATCGGCTTAACTGATGCAAAAAGTATGATTTGAAGCTCTTGACAAAGGCTTTTGGGTCGGCTTGGCCGATACAACTAAGAAAGACGATGCCGATGCAACGAAGCCAATGCGGATGACTTTTAACCTCGATACCAACCGCATCGGCTTATTTGCATCAACCACATGATGTGAATAGCTATTGTTTGCGAAATTATTTTTGCACCCAAACTTATTCAAAAGTATTTATACTAAATATGACATTTATTTTTGGATAAAAAATGTAGTTTTTATAATTTTAATCTTAATATATAAGTTATAAATATGTTTATAATTAAGTATAAATATTTTTTGAAAGAATTATAAACACATTGGTTGAGCTTATGAGGTGTTAGAGCATTTTACTCAACTAAAGGATACATAAAAAGAGTTAGGTTTCAACTTTCATGTAATACGAGTAGGATCCAATTGTTAGAACATATCCGTGATCATCTAGTGAACTCTTGATTTAAATTAAAATTATCTTGATCCATGTTGTCGGTCTTCTAAAGAAACACAACCCCGTTGATCACCGGATTCCTTAAGCCTTTGCAATGATCTTTCTCTTATCCGATGGAGAGATGAAGAGAATCAGCCCGACGGTTTTCTTCTCTTTTCAGAAAACCCGAATTTGAGAGAGAGGATTTGTGTTGGTTTCTGCCTTATGACGATCATGGAGAGAGGACGGTTCTTGATCCATATATAATGGGTGTCAATAACCGAAAAGTTGGCAAACCAATGGTTATGCCTTAACGGATCCATACCAGATCCAATATCTCTCTTAACGGGTTTACTTTCAAAATCAAAAAACTGCCTATTGGTTGTATTCTCCAGGGACCAATAACATAATTGTATTATTACCAAATTTTATATAATTTAGACCATCACTAAATCATAAAGTTATTAATACGTATTCTAAACATTAAATGCCCCACTTCTCATGATACATATTGAAACCCGATAAATAATACTTAATTTGATCACTTCATAACGGATTTAATTAGATATTTGACAGTCTATTATTCAATATAATATTTATATTACATATAAGCCCATATAATTTTGTAATTAATAGAAATTAATTCCAACACTAATGACCCAAAAAAATAAAAAAAAAAACATTAAGTTTTATCATATGATATTCTTCTAAAAAAAAGAAATCATATGAAAGCATCTTGATATGGCTTTTTAAAATTTCAGTTTTTTTTCTCCAATCAGTTCATAAAAAAGAAAAACTAAACAACACTCGTGATCGAGCCAAAACATTTCGCTTAATTTATCTTCGAAAAAAGAATGATACCCCCAAAACAGCAGCGTTTCCAAACATGCTCCTAGGTTCGAATTTTTATTAAACCGCAAGTCTAATACGGTGATGATAGATCTTATCTCTCTACGGAGAGATACATATTCAAATCCCTCAAAAAACATTTAAAAAAAATAAATATCGGAATTAATGAAAACCCTTAAATAAAAACAAAAGGTTTGAAGCTCTATTTGTTGTTTTTATTTTATGACTTATTTACATTTGCACGGATCTTAACGTATGCCAATCACTTAAATGGCAACTAACATATTGCAACATTAAAACTAGATAGAATTAATGTCCAAGGCGCATCACTTATCCAACAATAAAGCAATCTTTTTCTTTTCTTTTTTTTTTTTGCTTCTTCTTCTTGTAAGAAAACTTGGCACATAAAATAAAAGTTCTAATGGGCTAATTCCAGAAAGCCCCTTATATTAAACCCAAATTACATTTCTTCTCAAATAACTCGGCCCAAATCTCATCTAAGCCCTCAAAATAATTGAAAAAGAAAAAAAAACAGCGCTAATTATTAATTAAGCTGCCATTAACAAACCTTGAATTGAAATCTCCGTTCACACTTCTTCTTCTTCTTCTTCTTCTTCTTCTTCTCACAAAACCCTAACCCTAAACCAAATGTGTCCTCTCCCGCCTCGACACGCCGCCACCTCCTCCTCCGCCGTCGTGCCACCACTCGAAACAATCGATCGCGCCATCGGAGCTCTCCTCAAATGGCACCGCCACCATCCCCCCTCGTCTCCCTCCGACAACTTCATTTACCTCGTTATCTCCCTCAAAAGGACTCCTCACAACGGTCGCTACCTCTCCTTTCGCCTTCCCCTTCCTCATCGCCTCTTCTCCTCCATTTGCATCTTCACTAACAACCCCCAGGTAGAAATCCAGAGTCTAAACCCTTCCCCTTCGATCCTTTCCCTCTCTGACCTTCGCTCTCTCTATTCCTCACGCGAGTCTCTCGCCTCCCTCTCCGATTCCCTTGATTTGTTCCTCGCTGATCGAAAAATAGCTTCCCGCTTGCCTCCTCTGCTTGGAGATGCGTTTTATAGCAAGAAGAAGAAGAGAAGAAGCAAGGAACCTGTGCCGGTTAATCTGGCCAATCCAGCTTGGCCTGATAAGGCTAGAGAGATTCAAGGCTCGACACGGCTGGAGATGGAGGGAGGGCACTGTAAGGGAGTAAGAATCGGTCGGGTTTCGATGGAGAGAAAGGAGATTGTTGAAAATGTGGCAGCGGCAGTTGAGGCTGCGGTTAGATGCATACCAAGGAAATGGGATAGCATACGGTCGATTCATATAAAATCAACCGAGTCGATTGCATTGCCAATTTACAATGAGCATGAAGACAAAGAGGGTGAAGATGAAGATGGTGACGGTGATTTGGAAGAGGATAAAGGGCCCAAAAAGAGGAAGGTTTCCGGGGAGAAATCTGAAGGGAGAGACTTGAAAAATGTAAAGAGAGCTAAGAGGTGAATTATTCATTTACTGGTAGAAGCAATTTTGTTTTAATTTTTTGTAACCTTGGTTGGTTTCTTGAGTGAGGAACTTTCATTTTGCCGATATGATTAAGTTATTATTTAGTGTAAACTAGATACACCTCAGTTGTGCAATGTTTCAATGTATTATCATCAAATTTTGTGACCTTATATAAGATGATGAAGTTTAAATTTTTGGAGTAATTGTAAAACGGTAAGAACACCACAAGTCCACAATAATCAAATAAAACATGTAGAAAAAGAATTGTTTGATACACAACTCTTGCCGTTAAGGGGCTTACTGTAACAAAGCACACAAGTGAACTTAAACAGCAAACTTTGGCTTTAAACCGTTTCTTTGATTTGTGTTACTTCAAAAGGGGGGAAAAACTGAAAAGCCTGAGTAACAAAAACTCAAAACATACAGAGAAGATAGAGATCAAGGAAATTTTATTTAAAGAGGAAACACCAAATAGGAAATTAGATAGATTGCTATTCAAAGCCCTCCGGAGTAATGGAGGGATCATGTTTTTGCATAAATTGCAACTGCTGTCTCAGACGAGTTATGGACCTAAACAACTGTTGCGGGTTACAGAGGCACCTGTAGATTTACACCTCCATCAAGGAAACCTAGACAGTGAATTAGAGCATCTCAGCTGTAATGAAATAATACAGCATGATGACTATCATGACATTGTAGATAATCATACTGATCCGGATAGTGATGAGAGCAGTTGGGGGACTGGAAGACTAGCATTTGCACTTTTGAAGGACTTTTTTGAAAATTTTAGATTCAAGTGGTGTCAATTACTTTTCAGTTTTCTAAGTTGACCTTTTTGTAATTTCATGATCTTTTCTGTTTCGTGATGCTGAATCATGGTGATTTTTACTGTAAAATAAATTCTGGGTAGGTTGACTGGTTGAGTTAGGTACGGTATCAGTTTCACTGGTAATGGAAGGGTTTATAGAAAGGGGGGCAGTAGGGATTAGGTACTGGTAACTGCATTCCTGTGGTTTTAGCTTATGGCATTGGTAGGATTCCAGTACCAGTCTTGGTATTGGAAGATTATGTAATTAACTCTGTCAGATCTTAGAGAGTGAACATTGTTTGATGTAATTTGTAATAATTTTTGGGTAGTTTGTGTGTAAAATCGGAAAGAAAAGAAGAACAAAAAGCAACGAGTAAGATTGAACTAACAAAAAAAAACAAGAGATACAATTTTGTCTTTTTTCCTTTTCCCCTTCCAGCACAGCTCATCGCTCGTTATCTAAGACGAATAAAGGTATTGCTCTCCATTACTAATCTAACTATAGTCTCCATTACAAAACTTAAAACAAACAAAGACTTGAGAAAAGAAATAAAACAACACCGTGCACAGCCCATAGGCCCAGAATTGCCATTAATGCATTTATTTATTCAGCCCAATACTTTAATCTCTCATGGTCCCACTTGTCAGCACACCCCCCTTCCCTTCCTCCTCGGTAGAAAAAGAAATGAAGACTGTTGGCTGATGGTCAATTTTCACAAAATAAAAAAATAACAATTGTGGAAGCGTGCAATGCCTCTCCGCCTATGCAATAGTTGAAATTACACGTCACCGTTGATAGTTTGGAGGAAATAAATCAAACAAATTACAGAAAGAGATCAACCAATGAACAGAAAAATAGAAGTGGGGAATATTTGACAGCCGATTTCAGAAATGTACATCTAATTTTCCTTTTTCTACTGAAATAGAAAGAAAACCAATAAAATAAGCTCTTTACAAAACATCTACAAATGGCGTTTCGGTTGTGTTTACTGGTTAGCTTGGGATCGTGATATGTGTATCATTGGATGTGTAATTCGTATCAATTTATCTATTTCTTATCACTAATCAGGACATGCAATTTCTCTGCTTTCTTTGAGGGGAGGTACTAAACACGCCTTGACATGCCACTGTCGAATAATCAGTACGATTGAATGGCATATAACAATCAGGACATGCTACTTCTTATCACACAGTCAATGTATGTGCATATAAAATTTGCAGTATGAAAAGAATGCAGAGAAAGCAAGTTATCATCGCCAAAGAAAAATATCTGAGAAACTTATTTTCAATGGCAATCACTTTACTAACCTTTTATAAACATTAGCAACACCCTGTTAGCAGTAATGTTGAAACAAAAATTATTTAAGTAATTTATTATGAACTAATATAGCAGTTTTTGACCCAACACTTTGATAACTGACGATTATTTTACGTGCAATAAAAGTTTTCTGATATTAAGATCTGATCATTTATTAATGAATTTATGTACATTATTCCCATCAATTGATATATAACATGTTTCAGATGCATGATATGGTGAATATTACATATTACCCTTGTGATATCCCAAGAGTAGAAATATGATTTCATCTTCAAGATTGCGGGGCTTCACTGGTGTTAGAGCCATTATCATTCAGTCTCTCTGTTATGTGAAAAATGTGACTTGAGGCCGATCCAACACTGGTAGTAGTCTTTATCAAGGCCAGGAGATTCAAGTGCCCATTTACAAACACGAGGGATAAGTGATGATTCGAACATGAAAGCAAGTGTTCCCTTGATTCTAAATGGTTCATTGGCCTCACTTCTACTAATTGTGGCCTGTTATTTAACAATTAGATCAGAAAATAAATTGGAAGATAATAAAAATAGTGAATATGGACATGAAATGCTAATGATTGTAGTAGATAATTTGGTAATGGAAAAACTCATTCAAATTTGATGAGATAGCCCAATAACATATAATGCTTCAGATGCTTCGGAACTTAACAAGACAGCAAGAGAAAAATAAACCTCAAATGTTTTCGTATCAGGTCCATGAGGAGTCATGCAACTGTGAAGACTTGCACCACCAGGGAGAAACCCGTCTTGTTTAGCCTACAACATGGAAGTTATAGAAATTTATTTGATTAATGTTTGAGCCTGAACCTCCAATAATAGAAAGTTTTCAGTAAATTATCTACAAAGAATTTATCTGAACCGGGGCAATTTTGCAATTTGGGAAAATATTTATCCAAAAGTATTCACCTCATAAACTCCATGGATTAAACCCATGAATTCGCTCATACAATTACGGTGGTAATAAGGCGGCCGAAAGGTGTTCTCTGCCACTAGCCATCTAGGTGGAAAGATCACAAAATCAAGTAGTGCAACTCCTGGTTTATCAGTTGGTGCTGTCAATACTGAAAAATGAGCAAAAATTATAAATTAAATAGTCAGGATATAGTTCAAATTTTCCATTCCAGGCATGACTAGTAGTAGCCGTTCTAGTGCTCCAAAAATTTGCAGAGCTGAAATGGAAAAGATTAATCACCTGTATTTATTGATGGATCGCCATGGTCAAAGAGGACAGTGTTAAATGGGCAGAACTTGCTCAAATCATACTGAAGAAAAGATGAAGTTGCAACAAGATAGAGTAGCATTTATTAGCATAGCTTACTAGGTAAGAGATTACTTGAGAAAATAGAGAATAATGGACTTCCTTTTTATATTGATGCTATTGCCTATTCAATAATCAGAATATAGGATTGCAGTACCATACCATTCAGCTTTTATACTAGTATGACCGGCTGGCACCTGGTAAAGTATCAACAGCAACTTCTTGATATTTTATTTTGATTAGTTTTTGCCATTTTGCTCCACCAGTTCAGCTGGATTAATTAAAAGGCTTAATAGCACAATGTTATGCTTAACCTTGGACCAGGGTTTGAAATGGTGAAACTCAAAAGGTCATTGTCGATACCTTATATGGCACATAATTCCCATGCCATGCAACCACATTAAACGGGGAGAAATCTTGTTTTGCCATGAACAGCTCTCCACCAAACTTCTGCACTATTGTGTAGTTGGGATAAGAGGCATCTTCATACCAAGCTTTTGGAACTAGAAAGTCTCTTGAAGCAGCAAGTCCATTTGCACCTAAACAAAATAAATCATCCAAAAAGTACGGAGAAGGCCCAAAGAGAAGGAAGTGTGATACAAATATGGCGCAATGCACAACTAGCACCAGGTTCTGAATGAGGCAGTCATTATGCAAAACTAACAATAATGATAATGACAATGCAAGTTGATAAAATATTACGTACCGATTGGTCCAAGGTCAGGAAGCCGAAAATGGGTGCCGAATATTTCAGAAACATAACCACGGCAAGGTCCATCAGGGAGATCAACCGAGAATCGAAAGCCTTGAGGAATTACAACTATTTCACCCGGTTGAACAAATAATTTTCCGCATTCGGTTGTGATAAAGAGCTCTGGGCTTGATACAAGGTAAAAGAAACGAAGATAATATGCATATAGTGAAGTTTATAAATATAAAGGATAACCATACTAGCTGGGTTTGTGGACAATTGGATCTACGACCAAATATTACATCTCTTTCCTATTTTTGGCATACTTAAATAATAAAGATACTCATGTAAGCCCACATTCATTCAAAAAATATAGACAGCATCTTATATCCAAACAAAGAAAAGGACTAGCATAAAAATAAAATAAAACAATTAGCAAAAAGTGACAATCTACTATGGAATGGGCTCAATAGAGTAAAAACAGAATACACAAGAGATGGAAGCCAAATTTCAGATGTATGTCAGAAAAACTTACTTCCATGTTGAGGAACAATTAGAAAATCACCATCAGCATTACAAAAGGCACGTCCCTCCATTGACTTGTTAGCGACATACCTAAAACATACATAAAATAATTAATAAGAAAGTAGAGGCACTTAATCCCCTGAAAGGTGGAACACAAGAAATATATATTTATATATAAAAAAAAATATTCAAATCAGATTACATATGAATAGCATAACCATGCCGAAGAAAAGAGCTCCCAGCCCCACAAATTGTGTGCAATCCGTCAATAAAATCAATTGGAATTTCTGAAAATTCAGCCGGTTTCCATCGCAACTGAGTTGGCGTGGCTGAGGTCGTCTCCTGAGTAAATTCGCTTAAGAGGCGCTTATTTCCAGGAATGCATGGGTAGAACGGCTCATGGGTCACAGACGGCTTGATTCGGTAGAACCAACTATATGTACAAAAATAGAACTAACATCCATCATTCCTTATTAGTTATTACAGTTAGTTACAGAGGTAAATTACAAAAAATGGTCCTTAAATATCACTCTTCTTCCGAAATGAGAAAACTAGTGATATTTTAAAAAGCATTGAGTAACTTTAAGCTCAATCATAATAGGAGACGGGAAGTTCATATTAGCTGGAGCTAGGTATCAATTATCAACTTCAAGCTCAATAATGTCTTGATCGATTCAACTGATTCTTGATAAGCAATTGTCAGGTAATCAAAGATCCATCCGAACATATATATATATATGAAAAGAATTTATCAGCAATCCACATCTAATACTAAAACGAATCTGTTTCAACCAATCAATTCAACTGTTTTCTTTAACGATTAGATGAAATCAAGGAAAAAAGAGCGAGAGAGAGAGAGCTAGACAAACCCTAACCTGCACTGATTGAGGTGGCGAGGCGAGGTGAAGGAGGTGCCGGAGAGTTGCTCGGCGTAGAGACCGAGAGGACAGATGAGGGGATTGTTCTGATTACGTGGCAGCGCGCCGGCGATGGCCTCCGACGAGAAGTGGCCGCCAAATCCAGACAAGTATTCTACTCCTCCTTCTTCTTGCATCTCGTTCTTCCTTTTTTTTCTCTCTCAATTTGAAATTTGAGTCGAGACTCCAGAGAAAGTGGAAGTGGGAGGCGAACAGGAGACGCAAGGTGTTTCTTCTCTAGTTTCGAAATAGAAAATAGAAAGCGGTTTGGTTTTGTCGCTCTCTTCGTGTACGGAAATGGGATTAGATAGACATAGAATGCTATAGGATATTATCCGTCAAAGACTGAAGTGATTGAGTCAAAATTTATATACTGCGTTATTTATATCCTATTATTATTCGTTTGATGGAATCAAAATTTATGTAGAATGAATTTTAAAAAAATTTCTAATTTATTCATTTGTATATTTAATGGTATAATATTATGTAGTAAAAAATTAGAACCCGATTGTTACGAGAATGCTATATGATATTATTTGTGAAAGAATTAGAGTGATTGAGTCGGAGTTGCAAGTACGATTGTCTATTAGGGATTCATATACTGTGTTGTTTATAATGTATTATTCGTATCGAGTTAAAATTTATACAAAATAAATTTTTAATTTTTTTTATAATCTATCTATTTGTATATTTAATAACACAATATTATGTAGCAGAAAATTAGAATCCAATTGCTATGGAAATGCTATATGATATTATTCGTGAAAGGACTGGAGTGATTGAGTCAGAGTTATAAGTACGGATGATTGTCAGGGATTCATATACTATGTTATTTATAACATATTATTCGTTCGATCGAGTCAAAATTCATGTAATTTTAAAAAAAATTATAATATATTTATTCGTATATTTAACAGTACAGTATTACGTAGTAGAAAATTAGAACACGATTGCTAGCGAGAATCAGAACTATGTGGAAAGGCTAAACTTAATTAACTATTGCTTTGCTTACTGATTTTTTTTGTAATTTTTTTCTTAAATGATTGCATCAGGCATACCTTTTTTAATTATTATCTCTTATTTCTTACTTTGTTATTGTTGTTTCAAATTTGGAAAAATAAAAAAAAGTCACAGAAATTGATGTCGGATTCATAAGAACTAGCACGGAGAAAGCCACAATTAATCCAATAAATACCTCTGAACATTTTCTGTGCCATAGCAATACGAGTGATTATACATACCATGATCCATTCTATTCTGTTTGATTTTCTATACATACCATGATCCATTCTATTCTGCGTAAAAACTTGTATATGACAATGAATGACACATAAAAATGAGAATGTTTTTTTGAACGTAAAAAATACTCTGAAAGAAGAGTTGAGGAGCTGCCAATATCCAAAACCCAAAACTTATCACTGTTATCAGTTTGATTGCCAGTGGAACGCCAGACGGTGTGACACATGTATGTAAGCCACATCGGATCCGGTACCTATCCTGCACAAAGCAAAAGCCAACACTGTTTTGCTTTTGTTTTGCAAATAAGATAAGGATAACTGCTCTCAGTCTGGCTGTGACATGTCAGAGCAACTAAATCAGATCAGATCAGACCAGTAAACTCAAGCCGCCTTTATTTAGTTGATTGATTGATTGAATAAATGGACACGTTTTTTACGTTGGTTTTTGGGTAAATTTTATGTTGGAAAAAAATTTTAAATAAATTAGAAAGTAAGAAAATATTTATGAAAATTTATAAAATAAAAAAATTATATTTTTAAAATGTGATTTTTTATGAGTTTTTTTTAGAGAGACTGTTTTATGAACTTTTCGAATTGATATTAAACGTTTTCTATATATTTTTTTATCAAAAGTTATACAAATTTAAAACTCGATATTTCATTAATAATTTTCTAAAATTTCGGAAATTATTTTTATATATCGTTTGAAATCTTTTTTTTTTATTTTTCAATTTTGACTGTACTTAATAAAACATATAGAAATTATTAAAACTATTAAATTTTAAAAATAAATATTTTTAATAAAGGATACTAACTAATAATATATACATATATATATAGAAATTAATAGATAAATTTTATACTGAGAAAAAAGTAACTCAATAACACCACCTTCAAATTACACCTAATAGTACCACTTTCGACTTAATCCAAAAAATTTTGAAATTACAAAACTTAAAATAAATCAATTTCTATATATATATGTATACATTACTAATTACACAATCAAGTAACGACAAAAAAATCATTTCCACACATGTAGAAATCTAGATCCTACTTCAGACCCCACAACTCCTGGCAAATGCTCATGGCTACCCAAAAACTGATTTCTCCTTTGATGTTTGCTATTTCACTTTTCTTCATATCAACAAAACTACTGATTGTGATTCTGTTTAATATTCAATACATCATGAATCAATCTTGTGCATCTCTTGATAAAAGAGGTAGATTATGATGCAAGCTGAAACAGCAGTGTAATGTACTCTCTATTCCTAAAAAATAATGAGCATTTTACTGAAAAAGCTAACAATTTGTAGTCACACTAACTAGAAAAATTTAGAAGAACCAAACAATTAATTTGTTAAACTAGATGATCGTGACTTCTTTCGCCGAGATTGATGGGCCTACAACATCAATAAATAAACAACAAAAGTTTGAATCAAAATCAATTATCACTAACAGACAAATATATATATTAATGACTGTAATACCACAAAATGTCCAATGAACTCGTGCAAAATGACAAACAATGTTTATAACCATGAGAAAGAAAAGAAGCAATGCTCCTTACAATTTACACAGAGCAATGAGGATCCAAACACAGATTTAATATTCAGAGGTTTAGTAAATAGGCAAATGGGATGAGATACTGCCATATACAGTGCATACAGGGTATTTCCCTTAAAGTAGGTTTTTTAGAGGAATAAATGCACATCAAAAATTGAGATATCTCTCGCCATAAAAAATTTCTTAGAACATCTTATTGGGGGTACTTACTCAGAGAAAGTTTGAAGTCGCTGTCTAGTAAGCTAACCCTTTGCTAGTACCAATTCACCATGCTCTCTAATTGGCCTTGCCAATGCAAAAAAGGAGTCGGGATTAGTCGACATGAGCAGTTCTATTAGAACAACCTTTTCAGGGCGGGGAATCTTAAGGCTTGGCTCCAAAATTCCTACAAATCATCCCGAGTCAGATGATAAGTAAAAATTTAAAAGGAAGGAATTAGCACACATTAATTAGTGTTATGTCTTTTTAATGGAAGTTTCATGCACCCTCCACAAAACCTCAATATATCATGTGCGTCTTTGCCAAACCTAAAATATCATTAGTACCCCTGCAAAGCCACTAAAATATCACAGAAAACCCTAGTAGCTATTTTATCAGTAGCCTGATTATCTAAAATTTGGGACCAACACAACATCAAAAAAGAATATAGTCAACATCAAAAAAGAATATATTATATACTAAAACAGTTTATAATACAAAACTCAGTATGAATTAGCTTAGAGAGCCAAAACACCACTCCACTTCATGGAAGTGCAGGGAGGACAAAGCAATTATCTTTTTATGAGCTAAAAACAAAATTTTAACAAACAATAAAAAACAAAGAATCCGAATGAACCTATATTAACTATTAAGTAATGATCCCACAAAAATACAAACTCACCAGGCTTAAGTTTACGTCCCTTGTATAACTCCTTTGCTAAGGGATGTGATGCCCAAATGCTAACAGCAACACGACTTGTTGGCTGAAACCCAACTATTTCTCCTTGCTCTGAAAGGACAACCTAGGTTGCAACCAAGAGCATTTACAAGGGGTTTAGTGAAAGCTGTGGCACAGTGTTGTCCTGTCTTATGAAAGAATTTGTAAAATAATCCCTAAAACAACAGTAAACATAGAATAATCACTTCCCTTCATTTATTCCAAAAGTCCATAACAGCACTTTGAAAAGTTACAAAATCCAAACAGTTAGTTGGAATTTATGGATTCCTAATTCCTTTACACATCAACAATATGGTTGATACAGGATAACCGCAAACATAGCCTCAATAAAGAAAATAAACCAAATTGATAAAAATTTAGCACATATAGGCATTACCTAAAAAAATTAATTGCAATATATGTTCATTGATACCATTTTTCACATAAAAGTGAACTTGATTAGTGTACCCATACATACAAACAGTGTCAAAATCCATCTAATAAAAGGGACTCCAGATTTCTTGAAAGAGGATCCCTTTGGCAAATGCTGAAAGAGAAGGATTTTTCCACACTTTCATAAAAGTGCAGGGGACTTTTCTGTTGTTCTAATGGCCGTCTGGATTTGAAGTTTTAGGAAACATATTTAGAACCTAAATATAATGTCCAAAAGTGCAAAAGAGAACTATTCTATATCTCACTTAGTGTTGCTCTCTTAATAATACAAATCATAAATTCATAGGTATCCAGTGTTATTTTTCTTTACTATAAATGCAATAATGGATCAAGCAATGCTTTACCTGAAAACTAGCAATATCCTGTGCGGCATCCTGAGTCGCAGGTTCCTTCTTTTCCAAATCAGAAGGTTCATTAGAAGTATCATCAGCAGTAGAATTTCTTAAATCATGGTTAATAGGGTCCGTGCCTCTTAAGTAACTAGGCACTGTTCCAATCCAGGCACCCACATTTGATTGGAACATTATTTCATGGGAGGAACCAAACGCTTCTTTTATTTTTTTCACAACTGATTTGCAGATATCTTCTAGCTGATAATTAAAATTATTAAGAAAAAATATTAGCCCAATTAAACTAGGCCTGTAAAATATAGCATACCTGGGTGAGGTATGGTGCAATATCTTGGTACCAAGGAATGTTATTTGACTTTTCAGTTTCCCAGCTGAGCTAGGGCCCAACTAAGTTAAAATATAGAAAAAAAAATTTCAACTAAAATGTTGTGTCCTGGAGTGAATTTCTGTTTTTCTTTCATTGAAAAAGGACCATTCTATAATATCTATGAAAATATATCAGCACTGGTTCCATTTACAATAGAAATCAATATAAGTTTCAAAGAAAATGGCATACGGAAATATGATATATATTTTTCTTTTAATGGTAAACAGCTCTATTTCATATAAAAACTTCTTTTTTACAGGAAATAGTCTCCTGGGAGAGTGTGCAACACAAAAGGCCTGTAATCTTCAAAATAAGTGGAAGAACTGAATGTGAAAAGGTAAAAGAAAGCACATACCACATCAATATTGGTAGAATAGATATGGCCAGTATTGTTTTCAGATGTACGGAATTTAAAATTCTCTTGTGAATGTACTTTGGTCTTCGAGAGGTGAGCCCCAAACACTCGAGCACCAATTCCTAATGAAGTAATAACAAAGAGCCCTGTGATGGTTGCTAGTAGTACTTTCAAGAAAGAACCCTGCACAATAGTTGAAAGTTGAAAAATGATGATCAGCATAATCAATCGAAAACACTAATAGCATAGAATAAAATTCAGAAACTTAATTTGAGTATGTGATCTGGGAGAAGAGTGACCTTGCTAGTGGAACAAGTGCACAAGGTACTTCAAGTGCGGTGCCATATATAGTTTAAAAAGAATATTGGACTTGAGAGTCAGAAAACATTATGAACTTACAGTATTTCTTGTAGGATTGACGGTTGCTGAAAGGGAACTACAGAGAAGCTTTTTGCCTGGTAAAGTGTGTTGATCCTCATAATACAAGTCAAGAATATTTGCCAACTCCATCTGTGTATAATAAGAAATAAAAACTGCTTTGATAAATTGTACAGAACTAAAACAAAAGATTGCATGAACAAACCAATTGCCAAACCATCAATTTACCTCATCAATAAATTTTGAACAATAAATAATACAGAAAATAAGTAGCTTATATAAACAACTTCATTAACACCTATCAAACTCACAAGATATATAAACAATATTATAGTTTACTGCCTTAATTTCCAAATTAAAATGATTGACATCTGGGCTAAAGGTTCTTCCTAGCTATTTGGATATGCACCACACTAGTTCAATTTTAAATTTCTAGTGCCTATTTTTTCCTTTGAATTTTGTCTTTCATTTCTTTCAGTCAAGCTTTTTCAGCGGATCTTTTAATTGAACCCACCATCAATATGTCAATATTGCAACACGGGGCCAAACACAGGTTATAAGATTAGCTAAAGTGAAGAAACAACATATGTACCATTTGGAAGTGGGTTAAAAGAACTTCCCACCTATTCTCAGCCACTTCATGCCATCCATCAAGCTTCAACTCTTTAAATGCATTCAACGTGACTCGAAGCCTGTAAGCAGGTAAAAACCAGTTCATCCTTTCAACCAGTTCTCTACTGCAGAACTTCTCCAACATTCTATAACTAGGTGGTTCCCACAAGCAACTCCTCAATGACTTTCCCTTTGCGACCGAATTCAGAATCTCAGGTTCGTTCATGACATAATTCACCATATCTGCCTCCGCTACTGTGTGAATGGAAATAGAAAAGTCAAGAGAAGAATTATTTACTCTCGAGTTTTTATTGTGAATCCTGATATTTTCAATCACAAAGGAACAAACAGCTTCTGAAAGAGAAGAGAGGAACTTTTCATCTGATGAGCTCACAGTAAAATCGGCTTTCACCTGTAATATCATAAGGTAAAAATAACTTATGTAACTTAGGAATGAGTAGATCGAAATCAAAAGGAGAAAAAAAGGATGACTGGTTAGGTTGATTGGTAGATAAAGATTAATGGTCTTTTCTTGACAAATGCAGCTTTGTATTTTATCTCATATGCAACTGTACCAAAGACGCTTAAGATTTAAAAGCCTCAATTATATCCTAACACAATAGTATAAACATCTAGCATTGAGCATTAAACTTGGCCTTAAACACAGTAGTTTCCTTTTTTTCACCATAAACATGGATCAAAAATTAAGAAAAAAAATGAAAATTTGGGTCCTAATAAACATGAACATATCAGACAAAATTGGTAGAGTTATGATGTAAAAACAGGGGTAGAAAGTCAATTATCTACAATTTACACTCGGTACACATGATTTGCACCTTTATCATCAATTAGGTTAACTACATCTCTTATAAATGATCATCTTATCCATACCAGTCAAATTCAGTGCTATCCTGCTCATCAACAACACATGGTAACATATATAAGATCATTATGAGGTAATGCAGATAACATATTCATGAATAACCTGGCTAGCATAGCAAACAACTACAATAAATACTAACCTCTCTAGGAGCACCAAGATCATCCATGTTTCTCTCTGAGCCTGGAGCCAGAATAGAGAGACTAAAGCTCCACAACTGGTCCATGACCACCTGTCGAAATGTCGTTGGGAGAATATTCTTCAACCTGGATAATGTGTTAGAACCGGTGCTTTTCTTTAACTTCTTAGCCTTTTCCTTCACCTTCTTGGCTGGTAAAAACTGCACATTGAGTGCCATTATTGAAAGGAACTACGGTTACAGTGTTATGCATTTTGCAATATTTTTCACTATATTTTTTATTAGGGAGCTGATACACAGATACGGTTGTTGATACCGTTATCGATATGAGCTTTATTATATACATTAAATGAGTTATTATGCATGTTAATGACTTTATTATGTAAATTCATTTTGTACAGTATGTTATTATTCAACTTAAATGAGTTATTATGCATCTTAGTGGTATTTAAATTGAATAATAACAGTACTCTACAAAATAAAATCATTAATATCCATAATAACTCATTTAATATATATAATAAAGTCTCCATCGACAACAATATCAATAATGGTATCTCCATAACATTTTCCTTTTTATTAATTGTTTTGAGGAGGGATACTTGACAATGGATTTTCAAATAAATTCCGAAAAACAACATAAAGGTAAGGGCGGTAGAAAGTTCGGAGGACTCACAAGCTTGGTGGAAACAGTGCTATTCCGATCTGGCGTTCTACCAGGAAATACAGTCTCTATAACCATGGCCTCAGATCCAGACGACAAATGCTCCTCGGCCGCAACACCGCCATCCGCCGCAGCGGCAGCCACAGCTTGATTGGACCCTGCGGTGCCAGTAATGGAGAGGATCGCAAGATCCGACTCATAGGTGCGCACGGCTGGGAGATGAGTCGACGCTGGATCGATGATAGAGGGAAAGAGGACAGATTGGATGGAGTTGTTGTTGTTGTTGTTGTTGTCGTCAGAGGAAGCGAGGCAGAGAAATCGACGGTGGTGGTGGTGGTGGTGGTGGTGGGAGAAGGGAAGAGGGAAGATCAGGTGGAGAGAGATCGAGTGTGAAGAAGGCGATTTGAGGGTTTTGAATGCAAGTGTTGTGGAGGTGTGAGAATGAGAGAGGAGCGAAAGGGGAGGAAGAGAGAGCATTTCGGATAGAGAAAGCGGGAAATGGGATCCAGTTCGGAGGGGAAAACAAAATCCTTTGTCAATGGCGAATGGGTTCGGGTTTGGATCGTTTGGTCGGGTCGAATCGGATCGGATCGGGTCGGGTCGGGTCGAATCGGATCGGATCGGATCGGGTCGGGTCGGGTCGGGTCGGGTCGGATCCGGGTTACATGCCTTTGTTCAAATACAGTATTGAATTTCTTTTTTAAAAAAAATGGTGTAAATTATTAGAAACTATATTATTTTGAGTATTACATTCTGATGGAGAGTTATTTCTACTAAACTATTTTAGCCTAAATAATTATCTACTGACTTTTAATTATTCAAAACTTGAGAGAAAAAAGTATCAGAAATACTAATACCATAATCTGGTATCATGAGTATTGCGCTAAACGGTATTAATTTGGTAACAAATTATGTATTTGATAAGTAAAGTATTTATGATTTAACATCTCATTTGATAAATTTACTTCATTTTTTTTTTAGTAAAAGATAAGAGTCAACCTCTCAAATTTGTAATTATCATATCGTGATTTTTTTTTTTGAAATAAGGTTTCATATTAATTTCGGCATTTATTTCTTTTCAAATATTTTATGCAGAATTTGAATATGTATATTTTCATAGAAAGACGAAACCCATCATCATTATATTAAGTTCTATGGTTCCACCATATCATGATTAGTTCATACAAAAAAAATATCAAAATAATGAAAAGAAAATATAAAGTGAAAAAGAAGAAATATATAAACCAAAAAAGAAAAAGAAAAAGAGTCTAGCTATTTACAATATTGCCCCAATGTTTATCTGTGAAACCATGCATGCTCTGTGCTCTCTCATTTATCTCTCTTGATATTGCAAGGATTCCCTCTTCTTTCTCATCAAATATTCTTCAACATGGTTCCCTCCATATTACAAAAGTGATGGAATGACTATACAATCGATATATATAGAATAAAGCTAACGTATTTTTGGGAGTATGGAGTTTTTTTAATGTTTCTAACTTAAAAATCTATCAAATCGATTTCAAACGAAAAATCTAAATTGCTCAATAAATTCTTCATATCAAAATTTTATAGGACACTGAAATTTTCTATTTTTAGAATTTTCTAACTATTCGGTTCGGATTTTTGAAAATGACCTATTTTTATATACAAAAATTTATTATTTTATTATTATTATTAGAATTATTTTAAAAGATTTGAAACAAATAGTTACAAAATTCTAAAAATAGAAAATTTCAATATTTTATGAGATTTTAATATGAAGAATTTATCGAGTAACTTGAAAATTTTAATTTGAAATCGATTTAAAAGATTTTTCGGTTAAAAACACCCAATGACCCCGTGCTTCAAAGAACACATTATATTTACTCTTACTCGTATATACTGACGAAAAGGAAAGTATAAATTGTCCTTCCAAAACAATGGAACTGTTCGGCAACACATTGAGGATTAATTTTTAATCTGCGCTAAGGAGTTTATATTCGGAAGTTTTTATCTGTTAGTGAAAGTTAAGGAGACTTAATTCAGAAGAAGAATTTCTTAAGGAGTGGACAGATGATTAAGATCCAGTCAAAAAGAGTCTAAATAAGAAATTTTTAATCCGCACTAAGAAATATATATTTAAAATAATTAAACAACTAAAAAAGCTAAATGAGATTTAAAACACTAAAGAAGGCATCATCAACCATAACCATTTCATCATCAATGCTTCATTCGCTACTTCTTTGGTTTCGTGATCTGTCTCCAGAGATTGGTTTTTTTTTCTTTTTTACCCCTGATTCTCTTTGAGCCTGTTCGAAAACAACAAGATTGTGAGAGAGAATAGGAGAATTGTGAAACTGAAAATTTCATCAATCTTCCAATACATTTCAGTTTTGTTCTGCTCATCATGTCACATCAGCCAAAAATCTCAATTCCAGGCTTGAATTCTAATCCATTTACATGGTGTTGGAGAGGAATACACACACTGTTCTGATAAATTCTTCTATTTTTGTTGTCACTGAATAAGCAAGCCCTTTATTCCCTTGCCAAAGGAAATTTCTTTTCTATTTTTATCTATTATTGTGATTACCCATTTTGGCAATAGAAAGATTGACATGTCATGTGTTGCCATGGCTGTCAGTCAATCAATGCAGCAATTATCATTCTAAGCTTCCCTCTTGTTGCTATTATTGATAGTAGAGATGCCTTCAATTTCAAAATTCAAAGGCAGAGCTTAGTTGAGACCGAAGAGGGCCGTAATTTTTTTTTAAATTTTGAAAATTAATTTTATATACTAAGGATTTAAGACGTTTTATTGTAATTATAATATAATCAGTTTTTCAAAAAAAAAATTCAAAATTCAAAGGCAGAGCTTAATTGAGACCGAAAAGGGCCGTAATTTTTTTTAAAATTTTGAAAACTAGTTTTATATACTAAAAATTTAAGACGTTTTATTGTAATTATAATATAATCAGTTTTTCAGAAAAAAATTCAAAATTCAAAGGCAGAGCTTAGTTGAGACCGAGGAGGGCTGTAATTTTTTTAAAAATTTTGAAAATTAGTTTTATATACTAAAAATTTAAGATGTTTTATTGTAATTATAATATAATCAGTCTCTCAAAAAAAATTCAAATGTAATTTTAAGATAGCTGTAAGTTTGTAGCCATTTTATAAAACAAAATATAATATACTAGCTCTTTATTAATTTTAGTTAAGCTCCGCCGCTGTCGATTTGTGTCTATTGACTGATAATTCTGATAATCTGTGAAATGTATCAAGAATGATTTTTTAGAGTTTTGAATTGATGCGGCGGTGCTTTGAGCACGAGAAAAGTATCATCCGCATAAAAGAAGACTTGAATCTTGCTACCGAGTTAAGTAAATAGGGGGGTGTTGGATCTCCTTGACGTACTCCTCTTTTGAGTTTTGAACTTTGAGTTTAAAATTTAAATCGTTTGAGGCAATAACATAAAAGCAATGTTTTATTTTTTATTTTTTATTTTTTAAAATAGCAGAAAATGAGATAAAAATATTGAGTTCTTTGCTCTTCATTGTCACAATATACCCTTACAAATAAAATTAAAAAAAATTGTTCCAATACATTAAATTTGTGTCGAATGATTATACAATATCAAATTTTGTCAAATTGTTGTATTTAAGTACAACAAGTATTTTTCAAAAAAGATGTTTATAAAAGAAAAGAAAAAGATCTTCTCATATGTCTGTCTTTCTTTCTTTCTTTCTTTCTTTCTTTCTTTCTTTCTTTCCATTTTTGTATATTTTTCTTGATTTTCAATCACTATGTGCTTTATCCTTCACCAGATTTGTATAATACATGTATAGTATGAAATAAAATCGTTAACATACATAATAAATTATTTAACATATATAATAAAATCCGTATTGACAACAGTATCAGTAATGGTATCTCCATAATATTTTTCACTTTTTAACTATTGACTCGTGAATATATTAATTGATTAATTAATAATGAATCTTCTCCAAATTTACCAAATTAAAAAATAACGACAATATGTCACATACTTTTATTTATTCTCAAAAGCATTACGTGACAATGTTTAAACAAAAGAAAACATCTATCTAAAAGCTAAAGAACCAATTAGCAAAATAAAAGAAAAATTAAAAACAAAAGACATTAGCCAGTATGCTAAATAAAAAGCTAAAACATAAAATACATCTAAATAATATGTTAAATGTTATGAACCAATTTTTAGTTAACAAGTAATTCTCATTATATATCATTATTTTATTTTTTCCCCTACTATGGTTTTGATTTTTATTATATATCATTATTTTATTTTTCCCCTACTATGGTTTTGATTTTTATTCTGCTCTTGTCACCATCTAAAACTTAGAGACAAAAAACATGGTTGAATTTACAATTTTTATTTCATTTCTAAAAAGAAACACTATTTTGGTAAACTAGGGTTGCTTTTTTATTTCGCCCCAAAATGTATTTATTAAAATAATATATTTAAAATAAAATAATTTTTAATCATAAATTTATATGCGATACATTGAAAAATAAATATATTTTGAAAAATAATTTGTGTAATTAATAATAATAAAATTAGTTACATAAAGGTTTCATATAGTAATACGAAAATATTATATCATTTTAGAAAATTATCTAATACCTTGGATATAATAAATAAACTTTTAAATGAAAAGAGAGAAAATAATGATGTGATATGATTAAGAAGTCTTGAAACCTAAATATTTTTATGAAATATAGATTATTTGTACTTGAAAAATAAATTATTTTCGAATTATATGCAGATACCAATTAGATCTCCCAAACTCACTTCTTAATTAGGAGTTTGTTAACATGTACTCTATGTACATTACCACGGAATTATAATTAGCATTAATATATTAACATAATAAACTCATAAATTAGGAAATAAAATAAAGAAAATTATTCTTGCACCTCCATTTCGCATCTTTTATTTGCACACTGAAAGCATTTATAGAAAATAAATAATTTATTTATATTTGAATTTATAATTATTTATAGTTATTATAGAAGCGACTAATACAGTTTGTATAAATTTTAATTATAATAATATAAGATATAAATATTTTTTAAAAAAATATATAAATACATTAAAATGTAAAATAATGTTTGTCATAACTGATTAAGCCCACAGTTGATTTACTAATTACCTTTCACTAGCATTGTACAAAAAATAAAATAAAGAAAAGAAAAGGAAAAAAAATGAAAAATGCTTGTACTGATTTCTGTTTTTGACCAAAAAAAAAAAAAACCCTAACAACAATCACCATAAATAACCAAAAAAAAAAGAAAAAAAAAAGGTGGGCCCACCTTACCAGCCAATAATGGAACCCACGAGTTTCCCGCACAATAATTGACCAGTCTTAGCTCATTAGCTGTCTCTGCCATCTTATTCTGATCTTCTACAACGCAGAATTACACTACATAACATACGGACGGACAGATTATAGGGGAGGTTGTTGTGAGATTTACTTTGTACGAATCTTAACGCAATCGGACGAAAAAAACTCTGTGCTGTCGCTGGGGATACGAATCCTCCATCCATCCATGTATTGATGTAATCCATCGATGTGTCACCATCAGTAAAAGGAGGAGTTTTAACGCCCATTGAACCAAAATTTAATCCGATGAGAAAATAACCGTTCGATGACATTAAGATTCGAACAAAAGTTAGTCCCGCGCTTTAATAATGGTGTGGATTATCAGATCTTATAATCCAACGGTGATTTTATCCATCAGACCAAAATATGGTCCAATGGGCGTTGGAACGTCCCCCGCTGCCATCATCACCATGCTTCAAGCTCCTTTCATTTCCTCTTTTCTTCCCCCATTTGTTTCCTTCTCTCTCAACCCAGTCTCCTCTTAGACTTCCTCTAATCCAATCCTCTCTCTCTGTCTCTCTCTCTCTCTCTCTCTGTCTCTCTCTCTCTCTCTCTCTCTCTCTGTCTCTCTCTCTCTCTCTCTCTCTCTCTCTCGCTAGTCGCTTCCTTCCTTTGTCTCTCCTTCCTCTTCTCAATTCTCAATCTTCTCCTCTCCCATATGCCACAAGCAAAGAAACCCCTCAAGATCAAGAAGAGGAAGAGATACATAACAACAAGAGGGGAAGTAACGAGAGATGGCGAGTAGGATCGAGATGGATCATTACAAGATTCTCGAAGTGGGTCGCGATGTGACCAGTGATGACATCAAGGCAGCGTACAAACAGCTGGCGATCAGATGGCATCCTGATAAGAACCTGAATAATGTTGCGGAGGCAGAGGCTAAGTTCAAGCAGATTTCGGAAGCTTATCAGGTCGGTGTTCTCTTTAATTTTCTTCTTTTCTTTTATATATACATAAAGAAAACGTCTTGTATATATTTTACCATCTTTGTATGTTCAATTGTGCCTACAAGGACCTTTTCTTGATTCTATTTTCAGGAGTTGGTTAATTAATGATTGATTTCCTCCCAATTGTAATTGATTTTTCTGGACTGATAAGATTTACCTTACTTTAAGCATTGAAAAATTCCAACTCAAGAATGTAAATCATTGAGTACAGAAAGAGATCCCATTAATAATAAACAAATCACCTCTGGATCATGAGAAGTCAACTCTTGATTTAATAATAAATTGGTACCAGACATAACATTATACTCCATCTGCCATTGATTTAAGTAACAAAAATAGCTCAGACGAGAATTATATATAATTAACTCCTAACATGAACTGCAGTTTTAGTATTGTGGTGATGGGGCTCGCCTCTCTACAGAGAGATGCAGGCTCAAGTCCCAAAAGGGGCATTTAAAAAGGAATAAATATCGGGGTTAATAGGAGCCCTTATATCAAAAAAAAAAAAATCCTCACATTTCACTTTGTTTCTTTACAATTAATTAATCATTTTAAACGTAGTCTCGTTCAAATTTTGCATCTTCAGTAGGTGCTGATTGATCCCAAGAAGCGTGCAAAATATGATCGAGATCGCGACTACAGAGAGAGCATCCCTTATTCAAGAGCCCGCAGTTACAGTGAATCATCATCATCATCCCGCCCTGCGGAACAGGATGCATACTCAAGCCGATACTCTAATGGAGGAGTATTTAATGAGGCATTTTTTGCATCGGTGTTTGGTCGGAGGGGTCCGAAACTTAAAGCCCCACCGATTGAATACCGGCTCATTTGCACTCTAGAGGAAATGTACAGTGGGACTGTCAAGAGTATAAGACTTACAAGAGATGTTCTTGTTTCTTCAGGGTAGGTACAAGTTCCTTTTCTTGTTATATGATTTTTTTCCTTTATGTTAATATATTTATACTGTATCAGTGTGCTTGTTGGGGTTGGAAGGTTCTTGGCTTTGCATTTTGGCTTTTTGTGAATTCTCTCATGTGTGCATGTACGAGTTTTGGTTCAGGTTCTCTGCTAGGGTGTGGTCTGGTACATGAGTATGCTAGCAAGGCACTTATTCAAACTCAATTGATTAGTGCTGGATTTTCAATTACTTCTCATTTTATTTTGCTCTTTTCTCGTATATTTGCTTGCTGAGATCATTTGACATCTCAATAGTTGTTAAGCATCGAATCACGCTCCTCAATTTTGAACTCAGCAAGACCATTAAAATTGGTCACTCTGTCAATCATCATCAATAATATTAATTCACCTCATGACATCAAAGATTTTTGTGTTTTTATGTTTATTTATGCTTTATCCGTGTGCTTGTCAGGGCCAGAAAATATTTGGTTTTGCATTTTGTTTCTTGTTAATTCTTGCACACTTGACTCCGAAAAGGAACTTCTTCGTGTTTGTTTTTTGGTTTGGGGAGGATACGGTTTTTTATTTTGCCTTTTCTTGGCTATTTGCTTGCTGAGATTGTTGAAATCTCAATCAGTTGTTGAGTATGATCAAATCATGCGCCTTGATTTTCATCTCGGGTGGGAATTCTTCTATTCTAGTCTCCAATACAACCATTACAGTATCAGCACCACAAATTGGTTACTCTGTAGACCTCCATCTATAATTCACCTTATGACAACTATGACTGATTATTCTTGCAACCACTTGTCGACGTGTTCTTATATTTAATTATCTGCTTGCAACTAATAATTGACAGTTGTTAATAGATGTTTGCTTTCTTGTAACTTACCAGGAAGAAAATTACAGCAACTGAAATGCTAACCATGAATATAATGCCTGGGGCAAAGAAAGGTATGAAATTTATCTTCGAAGAAAAAGGAAGCGAGGCACCAAACACGATTCCCGCTGATATAATTGTGACACTAGACCAAGAACCGCATGATGTTTACACAAGAGAAGGCGATGATTTGATCTGTTCTGAAACCGTCTCCTTGTTGGAAGTGTTCACTTGCTCTTGCACTGTCGATTTAACCACACTAGATGGGAGAAAATTAATGGTACCGGTAAATTGTGCTTCATTTCCCTTTCATGAGAAGATAATTCCAAAGGAGGGGATGCCATCGACAAAGGATCCATCAATGCGAGGAGACCTTCGGATCAAATTAAAATTCAAACTCTTCTGAGCACAGGCGATCACATAGAGGTGAAACCAGAAGCTAGAATTCACAAATCTTTCATAATGCAAATGAATCTTACCTTACTGATAATCAACAGTTCAATTGGAGCTTTTAGAATTACTCCGTATCTGATATAAAATGCTCAAGTAATCTGAAGGATGCAATTCAACATTAATTTAAAACAACGAGAAAAAGTAAAAAACAGATGGTATGAGAAGTTGTGTCATGGAAATCCTGATTGAACCTATACTGCGACCAGACTTGTATAGTACCGAGATCGAATCTGTGTATGTACATACATCACACCTGGAGCAAGAAAATGTTTGGGCTACTGTTGCACTGATACTCTACTGTCCCATACTTGTGCAAAATTTCTGAAAGCTAAATTTGGATTCTTAAAGGTCAATAATGCACAGCACCTGGAAACAGAGTTGGTATTAATTGGTCCATATTGTTCCTTTTTTTTTATCTCCTTTCATAAATAGATCTCTTCTTCTTTTGTTTGATGTTTTTTTTTTCCTTTTTCTGTGTCACACTTGTATATTTGTTGTTCTTTTTATTCTTTTTTTATAAAGGAGAGTGTACATAACACATTCGTCATATATTTTTTCATATAGTTATGGTTTTATTTTGTATATTATTTCTAAAAATCCTTTCATTTTTCTATTGTAAAACTTTTTTGTAGAAACTTCTGTGATTTTATTTTATTTAATTAATGAGTTATTAAGTGACCTTAAAAAAAAACTATTCATATTGCAAATGAGAAAGATGTGAACCCTATATTTTCACTACCATATACAAATTAAATTTGGATTCTTATTTTTTTTCTTTATTGAAACCATATGCGAAAAATTAGAATTATGAAAGGGAAATAGAAATTGTTTACTGAGCGTAATACCTTGCTGGTATTTTGGGCTTTTGTTTTCTCACAAATTTTTTTTTAAATGGCAAAAAAACAAAACAAAAATTAAATCTGGCACGTGTTGTTTGGTAGGAAGACAATTTCGATTCTACTAAAAATTAAATTAATGGTTAAAATTGATTGACAATAAGAAATTAACTTTTTAATCTTAATAATAATTTTTACAAATAAATTCGAAAAAAAATTAAAAATAGAAAAAAGTTGCCATAGAAATTTCAAAGGATTGAGGATATCACTTTTTTGAATAAACAAAAAAAAAACCCTACAAATTTTCAATTTTATTTTTTCTCTATCACTATCAGTTCCTGTCTCACGGATCACAAAATTCCAAAATTTACAACCAATTTTGGAAATTAATCGGCTGTGCCTAATTACTGCTTAAATAATAATTAAGCAGGTACAATTATATTAGATATATTAATTGTTTTTTGTATTTCCTTCTCTTGATGAGTTGATGGTGATGTAATGATATAAATATTTATTGATGATGTAATGACGAAGGGAACGTTACATTAATTCTCCCTTGTGGCGATGCAAACTTGAGATTTTTAGAATTACAGGATCAAATTGAAATGGAATAAGATAACGGTTTGATTTTTAAGTTAGAGAATTTAATGCACAATTTTTTAAAAATTATGCAAAAAAAAACATTTTTATAACTATATATATTTTTCGTATTGAACAATTTTGACGTTGGTCATGTAATATATATTGATGTCGTCGTAGATATAATATGATTATTCGCATAAATTATCCATTATATCTTTCTATTTAGGAATACGGATGCGGATATATATACAGAAGCAAGTCCGCTCCAATTTCAGGCTTATTAAATACTTGACTTTTGGATTTTTATTTGCCAAGTATAGAACGGAACTAATTAAGTATTGAGAGCTACTCTTGTGAGTATGAATATTAATGGTGTGTGTAACTTTGATACGCATATTAATAGTCTTGATTTTGAACTGTATTTACGTGTGCATATTTATATGATCAGATAATAACACGGAGGGTATTGACGTGCGAATCATGACATATTAATATTCATACCCACATCTTTAATATTCATACATACGCTCAGGCGCGGATTTATGTTAGATCAAGCTCAGACCAGTACCGATCCTTAATTTTAAAAATCAATAATAATTATATATTTTTTTCTTTAAAATTTGATAAATTACGTAAAAAAATGTTAAACATGTCTAGGCTTAAATAGCTAAGAAATCCTCGTTATTAGATTTATACTTAGACTTATCAGACTCACTGAATCCGCCATTGCTCATGTCCATATTACAAATTTCAGTAGTGAAATACGGATTCGGGTATATATATATATATATATAGAAGCAAATCCGCTCCATATTTCAGGCTTATTAAATAGTTGACTTTTGACTTTTATTTAGTCTTCTGTTTGCCAAGTTTAAAACGGAACTAAGTACTTGGTTGCCAAGTTTCTTGTTTCAACCTTTCATTAATTAATTGATGGGATTTTAGGCAAGAATCAGACAACTAAATAAGCTAATTAAGACCATATATTAAGAGGAAAACCGGAAATAATTTTGTACAATGATTCAAACCATATATATATATATATATTGGTGACTTGTTGTATTACAATTTGTAGACCATAATGCTCCAGATATTAAAAATTAAAATTAAAAAGCTGCTAATCAGAGAGCCGAGTGAAACCTAAATTTCACTCTTTTTTTTTCTTTCAGAGCTGATATACGGGTACCATTATTGATATCATCATTAATATGAATTTTATTATTCAGATTAAATGCATTATTATTTATGGTAATGACTTTATTATACCATTTATTCATATGATATTTTTATTATTCAACTTGAGTGAGTGATTATTCAAATTAGTAGTATTTGAATTGAATAATAAAATACTGTAAAAAAAAATTGCATAATAAAATCTGTAACATGAATAATAACTTATTTTATACGAATAATAAACTCGATATCGATTACGATACCAATAATGAGGATCCTCATCTTTTGCTGCACAGTGATTGCACGGATCTCAACGTGATCGGACAATATTATGGTGAATTTTTTTTAGATTTACAATACATAAATCTCAATACAATTAAACGGACAATACGCTATATTATACTATATAACGCAACAGCAGAACATACGAATTTCAATAATGATATCTCCAAAATATTTTCCTTTTTTTTTAAATAAATGGAAATGAAACGGCACTTGGAATCAACATGCTGTAGTTGGATACTTCATACTTGGAATCAAGCATTTACTCCAAGTAGTTAAGATTCTCTGTGGCGTCCGAACTATAGCTTAGGTGCAATATCTCAATATCCAGAAGGGTAACAAAACTACAACAATGTTTCATGTTGATGGGAAATGCAAAATACACTGTAAATGTATAAATTCCACTAAAAGTATAACTAAACAATTTACAGTATGGTCTTTTACAAAATACTTATTTTTGGATTGGTACATACATATATAGTCCTTCTTTTATTACAATTAACAGTAATTTTCCTAATCCATGTAAATCTACTAATTGTTATTAAAGAACATCTGACGCCACAAATAATGACCCGCCACACCTATGGGAAGTTCATTCAAAACCAAAGAAAATCAAGACTGCCTTTCCTTTTTAAGTTATTTTTTATTCCCTTTTGCTGATACTCACACCAACACACAACCAACACTTGATAACTCTTCTCTTTCAAAAAGAAGAAAAGCAATATCTCAGAAAAATCTGATAGCTACCAACTAAACTAGACAAATTAAGAACTCCATTTCCTCTCACAAGTCACAAGACAAAGGAGAGAAATTGAGAAAAAGAAACCTGATCTCTTTTGTTGCATGGAGCAGAAATGGAACTTCAAACCCAGCAACACTTTGCTAGAGGCATCGTCGCTCTCGGTGCGCGGCGTTCTGACCCACATAAAGAGCCACATGGAGACTGATGCAAATGGTACCATGCCAGTGATCCCTCTCGGCCATGGCGACCCCTCTGCATTCCCTTGCTTCAGCACAACAACAAGTGCTGTCGATGCTGTCACTGACGCGCTCCGTTCGGGGAAGTTCAACTCCTATGCGCCTTGTGCTGGAGTCCTCTCTGCTCGAAAGTAAGATTTCAATTCTTTTTTTGTTTTTTGTTTTACCCCTGATGGTGTAGTTGTTATTTTGTTCCTGGTACTGGATGGATGGTAGAATTGTCCCTTGTAATTTGTGAATTATCTGTTTGTTGTTATAGTTTTTATGATACTGTTTTATTGTAGAATTTGTCTAAAATCGGGACCATATTGACACATCATTCCTTATTTCTAGCAGTCAATGCCTTCAATTTTATAAATGTCAGTACTTGTTTTTGAAATTAGGTTGTGCGAAAAAGGACTTGTGCCAGTATAAATTTTGTTCTTCGAAATACCTAATATTCTGTAATAAAATTTTGGTGAAGACAGATCTACTGTTACATGCTAAAGGAGCAATGGAGATTAGTCTTGTATCGACAAATAAAATCGTTTTGTAAAACAATTAGTAATAAGTGACAGAAGATTCTGTACTGAATGGAAAATTTCAGTAACAATTAATCAATTAATAACACATTTTTCTAAATTGATGAAAACTTAATTACATCAATTCAAAATTTCAGAGCCATAGCGGACTACATGTCACGTGATCTCCCATACGCACTTTCACCTGATGACATTTATCTGACGAACGGGTGTGCACAAGCAATAGAGATCATAACCTCGGTTCTGGCACGACCCGGTGCCAACATCCTGCTTCCAAGACCAGGCTACCTGTATTACGAGGCAAGAGCAGTGTTTGACGGGGTAGAGGTTCGGTATTTTGATCTTGTCCCGGAAAAAGGATGGGAGGTTGATCTTGACGGATTAACTGCAATTGCTGATAACAATACAGTTGCAATGGTTATTGTTAATCCTGGAAATCCGTGCGGCAATGTCTTCAGTTCTGAGCATTTGGCCAAGGCAAGCAAATATTTTATTAGAGTTTAGGTTGTTATCTTCTTAAATTGTATTTATCGAGTCAAATTCTGGTAGGAGCTGAGTTTACAATCCAAGGTATACAATAATTCTACTAATTAAGAAAAGAATTAAGCTTTACAAATCTCTAGGTAATTATTTTCTTTGGTTTGGTTTTAATCAGTCAATACTTGATAGTGTTGATAGCAGTAATAATTATTGGATTCCTCTCATATTCTTTTTTATATCATAGAAATTTGAATTATTAAAGAGAATGTCACATAACATATACCCCTCTTCAGATTTATTCAAAAGAGGTGAGTTGCATATTACTTTTGTGAAAATATATCTCATTGTTATATAAAATAAAGTGATGGCTGAGAGAGAAAAGTTTGAGATTATGGCCCGATGCTTAATTAAAACTCTGGCATGTCTTTCTTCTTTGTTTTTATCTTTCCAAGTAGCGGGAGCTGCTCTGCCGAGTAGTCTGTATATAAACATTTCTAAAGTATTTTACACACATATTTTTGAATAATTAAGTAGAATTTGGGATTTAAATGTTGCAGATAGCAGAGACAGCTAAGAAGCTCGGTATATTTGTAATTGCCGATGAAGTTTATGGTCATCTGACATTTGGGTCTAAAAAATTTGTGCCAATGGGAGTGTTCAGTTCAACCGTACCGGTTATCACACTTGGCTCGATTTCGAAAAGATGGGTTGTACCGGGATGGAGGTTTGGCTGGATTGCGACACATGACCCAAATGACATATTGAAACGCACCAAGGTAATAAACAAAATTTGTATGTTAGTACCAGCACCAGCAAATAGAAATTTCTGGTTGGTACATAACACAAAACTTGTAAATTGTTTTGCTTATTTTCTAAATCTTTAATTTGTCTCTGAGCAATATGGTTCTGCTCAATATTATTATGATTTCATCATATTTTAGGTGGTGGACTGCATAAAGAATTATCTTGACATTTCATCAGACCCTGCAACATTTATTCAGGTCAATTTTCAGTTTTCAGTCTATTTTCACACAAAAATTATCTGAATTTATTTTTTTCATATTTTCAATTTATTTCATCATATTTTCAATTTATTTCATCATATTTTTTTCTGAATTACACAATCTAACACTGAAGACAGCCGAAGAAACACTGAAAGCTGCAAATTATGCAGCATCACATAATATCAATTTTTGGTTCTTTTTTCAGGGAGCAATATCTGATCTCATAACAAACACAAATGAAGACTTCTTTCTCAAAACTGTTGAAACATTGAAGATAACAGCGGAGATATGCTACCGCAAGTTGGAAGAAATCAAGTGTATAGACTGTCCAAGTAAACCAGAAGGCTCCATGTTTGTGATGGTATACAAATTTCCTTTTTTTTATAGGAAATTTCTCTTAAATATATGTATATATATATATATCCGAAATATATGAGCCGACGCAGTAGAGTGGTTCTTCTTTCTTCAAAAAAATTAAAAAGAACTGCTCCTGAACTTCTCTTTTTGTTACTGAAAGAGAAAGCAGGAGAGAAGACAGTGTTCTGGGGTGTTTCTCGATTGTTTCTAAATTACACACTAATTATTTTCTCCATTTGCTGAGTTTTAAACTTCAATATTACATACAAAATACTATACTTATGTAGTTTCTCTTAACAAACATATTGGTGTTTAAATGTTCTTAGAATTTTCGGAAGCGAATCTTTTTGACCATGCCAAATATTGCAGGTAAGTTTGGATTTATCTCAACTGGACGACATAAAAGATGACATGGATTTCTGCTGCAAATTAGCTAAAGAAAAATCTGTCATAATTCTTCCAGGTAATAAATTGAAACCACTTTGAAAAAACAAATTAATCTTTTTTTTTTTTGAAGAACTGGCATCCAGGTATTTTTATAATTTGGATTATATTTGCAAATATATCTTCTTGTAGGTTGTGCTGTTGGGTTCAAGAACTGGCTTCGGATAACACATGCGGTTGAGCCGTCTTCACTCGAAGACGGTCTAAATAAGCTCAAATCCTTCTGCGAAAGGCACGCCAAGCAGACAAACTAGATAAATTTAGAAAATGTCTGATTCTTAGCCATCAGGTGTTGTACCGTCTTCCCTCGGAGACGGTCTGAAAAGGCTTTGGAATAATATAAACATTTTGTTGTTGTGTAGAAATGACTGCTTTGAAGCTGTCTTCCTTCCCCTAGAGAAAGACAGCTTGAAAAGGTGTTGGAATTAATAAAGGTGATCTTCAGTGTTGTGCAAAATTGATTTTGATTGTTCAATTAATCCGGAAATTAAGCTTTTGTTATAGCTGATATGATCCATTTAGCATCTCTCCTTCCATTTCTCTGATGATGATGGTTTGTTCCAGGCAAATGTTGGCCGTGGAGTTTGAGTTCAAAATAAAAGCGGATCAATTTAATCAAAGAAAAAAAAATCATAATGCAAAATTGTTTAGAGGGGAGCCATTTCATAACTCAAATAACATCTGATTCAGAAAATATATTATATTTGTATAAAATTTTGGATGAAAATGAAAGCCACGACTTGATGTCATCAGAGCAAAGATCCGCCACTTATTTTAATCATATTCATACAAGATACAACAGAATAGAAAATTTTAATAAAGGATCCAAAATGATAGTAGACCCAAGTTAGTACTAAAACTGTTTGAGCATCATTCTGTACGTAGTGGGGCTCGCACATTGGTTTCATTGAAAATCCTGGTCGTGCTTCCCGATCTGTCAGTGACTGATAATAGGTATTGTTACAGAGACTGCGCAACAGAAAACCTAATAAACCAGAAAAGATGATCACATGGGGCTTGAGCTTCTCTTTATTTAACGGTCGCCTTTGTTTTTTGCTAGTCCTGATAATGATGATAAATACACTCCCGGTTTTAACTTTTAACGCTTGCGATTCCATCCTTCCATCCATCCACGTGATAAAAGTATTAGCTAGTGAATTACCGGTTTTACCCCTCTCAGTTCGCAAACAACGAGAGATGGGAAGTTACCATTATACAAAAAGTGAAAGTTTAACTTAATTATGTGAAAGAAAAGAGGTGCTAAAAGAAGAGCTGTCAGGTGTCGTCGCGAAAATCCTGACAGGCTGTTTTGGACGGGAGGGCATTTTAGTCATTTTCTTCTTTTGTATTTTTGTACCTTTCGGAAGAAATCCGGCGTATGACAGCGTGGACTATACGACTCAGCAGATCATTAAATATCTTCGTTTTATTCTCTCTTTTGAATTATATGCGTCCGATCAGAATCCAACGGTCAACCTCCAATCAAAGCCAACTGCGTCATATAATTAGGGAATATTATCTGGGGGGCAATTTCGTCATTGTGTCGACATCAGTCGAGAGAGAATGGTCAGATCGGTTCGCGCTGCCTAGAAAAGGAACCCGCTGTCTTAATTTAAAAATTCAATTTGATAATAAAAGCCATAATTAAATACCTTTTTCCCGACTTGACAGTGCAAACTCGTCTCCTTTTCAAACCAATGGATACGTCCAGTTTCGTCCCTTCAAGGGGTTCTCCCCTCAAGATTCGCACCGGATTCGAGAGAAACCGTGAGTTTAATTCGCATTAATACTGGAAAGCTCCATTTTCAAGAACTGGACAGTATCATTATTTATTAGAAAAAGAGTAACTTTGAAGCAAGCTAGTCTTCATCTCCAGTGCAAATCTCTGGCCTCTTTCCCTTCTCTAAAAACATCTCCAGTGCAAAGCTCAAACCCCAATCGCCATGCCTGGCTTGGTCACACCGCCTGACACTGGATCGCTCCGAGTCGCCATGCCAGAGATCTCCTCCGCATCGTTTGGCGGTGGCGAGACACCGATCCGTCGATCGCCGGCTCCGAGGAAAGCCCCTGCCTCTCCTACTCCTTCTTCTTCCAAGAAACCCTCCCCATCGAAGAAAACCCCATCCATGTCCGACATGGCCGATTTATCCCTCGACAATCCAGATCTCGGTCCGTTTCTCCTAAAACAAGCTCGGGACACTATGATCTCCTCCGGCGAAGGCGGGCCCACTAAGGCGCTAGAGTACGCACTGCGTGCCTCGCGTGCGCTGGAGAGGAAAGGAGAAGGTGCTGAATTGGAACTGGCGATGAGCTTACACGTCACTGCGGCGATCTATTGTGCTCTGAGCCGGCACGCCGAGGCAATCCCAGTGCTGGAGAGGGCCGTGTCAGTGGCTAAAGAGACTGGAGAGAAGGATAAAGAGAAGGAGGAAGAGGCAAGTCTCGCCGAGTTTGCTGGCTGGATGCAATTGGGAGATACACACGCCATGCTTGGTAGAACAGAGGAGTCTGTGAGTTGCTATGAGAAAGGGCTCGAGGTGCAGATCCGTGCGCTCGGAGAGAACGATTCGAGAGTTGCTGAGACTTGCAGGTTAGCAATTATTTATCCAAAAAGTTGCAATCTATTAGAGTTGTATTTTCTGCTGACATTTTGTGTCTGTATTTATTTGGTATCACATCATGATGAGATTCCTTGAATCTAGCCTGTTTTAGTAAAACATTGATTACACTAGAGCTTCTATAAATTGAATTGAAGAATTGTTGAGCATCTTGTGTGAAGACCTTGCTAGAATGTAACGTGTTTGACTTTTGTTACAGAATTGTTCCTTTCTTTCTTTCTTTGGTTTATCTAGAATTAAACCATGAGATCTTTCTCTACCCTGCTTTGAATAACCACATAGAATTCTACTTCCTGGTTAAAAACTTTGGTCTAGAATAGTTCTAGCAGGAGTTACTTGGGAAAACTAAGCAGGTGTTTCTTGAAGTGCTTCATAAAATTTTGAAATTTCAACAGGTATTTGGCAGAGGCGCATGTGCAGGCACTCCAATTTGAGGAGGCTGAGAAGCTTTGTAAAAAGGCCCTTGAAATCCACCGGGAGCACAGTGCGCCGGCCTCTCTTGAGGAGGCCTCTGACCGACGCCTCATGGCCTTGATCCTTGATGCACGTGGGGACCACGATGGCGCCTTGGAGCACCTTGTTCTTGCGTCCATGTCAACTCTGGCCCATGGTCGTGATGCTGAGGCAGCCACCATTGATGTGGCTATTGGAGATGCCTATCTCTCCTTGGCTCGCTTTGATGAGGCAGTGTTTTCGTACCAGAAAGCCTTGACGGTCCTGAAGTCGTCAAGAGGTGACTCCCACCCATCTGTTGCTGCAGTGCTTTCACGTCTCTCATCTTTGTATCTTCGTACTGGTCGTATGAGAGAGTGTCGTTCATATTCAGAGTCAGCTATGAGGATTTTATCGAAGCCAGCCCCAGGTGCTACTCCAGATGAGATTGCCTCTGGCCTGACTGAGGTAGTTTTATGGCTGTACTGCATTTATATAATTATGTCTTGTGTAAGAGTTGCATTGATCACATTCAAAATATATCTACAATATTATAAAATTAATATTGATTTTCTTGTTCATGTTCAACCTAATGCAAAAAATTTGATAATCACATGTTAGAAATGCCAAATAATTACTTGATTTGTTTTTTTTTTAAAATAAGGGCTCCCGTTAGCCCCAACATTTATTCCTTTTCAAATGCTTTTTGCGGGACTTGAACCTACATCTCTCCATATACCTGTAATTACTTGATAATATGAAGTAAATGCCACCATATACCTATGGCCTAAGAAATCTCATGTTATTTCCTGGTACACTATATAAAGAGGAATGATAACATGACGACCCTACATAAAATGTAAAAGGTATAGTCACTACCAAAACTGTAGTATGTTTAAGGAAAATATACTGGATTTAAAAAGTATATTACTAATTTTGTGATGCAATACATGTTGCTGGACCAAAGAATGTATATTAGGATGAAAAAAAGGAATTTTGTGTAGTTTGGCAATGCTTGTAATGAAGTTTTAACTGCTAATGCAATTTTTCTTGTTTATAAACTAACACCAATAACAACATATTAAATAGGTCGCTTCCATTTTTGAGTCCCTCGGTGAGCCAGAAGAATCCCTGAAGTTGCTTCAGCGTGCCCTGAAGCTCCTCGAGGAATCATCTCCTGGCCAGTGGAGTGCAGTTGCAGGTGTGGAGGCACAAATGGGTGTGATTTACTACATCCTCGGTAGGTACGCTGATGCTAGGAGCTCATTTGAGAGTGCTGTCAACAAGCTGAGAGCTGGAGGGGAGAGGAGGTCAGCGTTCTTTGGGGTGCTTTTGAACCAGATGGGGCTGGCTTGTGTGCAGCTGTTTAAGATTGACGAGGCAGCCGAACTGTTTGAAGAAGCAAGGACAGTGCTCGAACGGGAGTGCGGGCTTGCCCATCCCGACACGCTTGGAGTATATAGTAATCTTGCGGCAATCTATGATGCCATGGGAAGGTAAGGATTCTGCTTATGGTGTGTTTTGTACTTGGTATCAGTATTGTACCGGTTGCTGATTGGTACAGTATAATGTTATTAATAATAATAATAATAATAATAATAAGAGAATATATTGCATACTAATTACCTAAATGTTCAGAAGTCATTTCTTAATCATAGAACTGGATTTTAATTTGTGTTTCATGGATTTATCTGTTGGTAAGGATTTGTTTTGGGTTTGGTCACCCTGACAATTTGTGTCTCCAATAGTATTGCAGCTAGAATCTAAAATTTCTACACGCTGAGGATTTGGTAGTTGGTACTGTTACAGCCTGACTGGTACTGATAATGACTAGTTCATAATCTTGATTTTATGTTTGTATAGTGGTCTTGATTGTTGTTGGTAAAAGAAGAGTCATCCTTTCTTTCCTTTTTTTTTTTTGCAGAATCCCTTCTATTTTCTAATATTATGAAACTGTTGGGTTTGACTACAGGCAACTTTTTTGATTATTCTATATGAACATTTTTCTAAAGTTTGGTTTGAATAATTTATCTTGTTGAATCTAAAGATGATTTTACATCGATTTTGATACGCACTAATGTTGAAGGTATTAGAAACTCAATTCCAAGAAGAATTTTCTTTGCTTTGTTCACGTAAGAAAGCTTATTACAAGGAAAACAGAGAAAGAGTTTGACTATGTTATGTTAATTTTCTTTAATTTCCAAAAAAATATATATATTCCTGTTGCATGATGATATTCAGCTTTGCCCAGTCCAAAAAAACTGTTTTATGAGTTGGCAATTAGTTTTCTGAGACTTTATTAAAATTTTTATGATTTGATGGCTATTAATTTGATAGTCAATGAGGCCAAGCTTAACTTTGATGCTCTTATCATATTTTTTTTTGTCATCATATCATATTTTGAAACATATTTTATGAATATTTCTGATTTGTTATACTGTATTTAATTAAAATACAACAGATGCTGTAGTTTCTTATAATTAACTTCAGATACAGCATTCTTTTCCTAATGAATGAAATATATTTAATGAGTTGACGAGACATGCCATAACTTCTGAATTAATCAACTCCTTAATGAGGAAGAAGTTGATTTGGATTAGACATATTTGAAGGGCCCAATAAAGACAATCGAGGTGTAGTAAAAAATGTTGCTTTGCATTACAAAATGGTACACTGTTCAAGAAGTACATGGAATGATATTTTATTGGAGAAGATATATAGGTCGAAAAGTATGCTTGTTCAACAAAATGTTAGCACAAAAGGAATTCAACTAATGGTTGAAACAGAATTTGATCTCCTCTCTTGCAAATTTGTCATTACCAGGGTTGAGGATGCAATTGAAATACTTGAACATGTGCTCAAGGTACGGGAAGAGAAACTTGGCACTGCTAATCCCGATGTAGAGGATGAAAAGAAGAGGCTCTCTGAGCTCTTAAAAGAGGCCGGTAGGTCCCGCAACAGGAAGCAAAGTTCCCTTGAAAACCTCTTTGTGACAAACTCCCGTAAGAAGGAAGCAGGGAGGAGGTGGTCGGCATTCGGCTTCAGGAGCTCAACATAGAAGAGAGAGAAAACATTTCGGCTCTCTTTTGTAACATAAATCAAAAGCAATGTGTAAAAAATTGTTAGGTTTTAGGTTCTTGCTTATGATGATTCCTTGGTTTGCTCATGGAGCTTCTAATTTTTTTTTTTTGCTTTTTTCCCTCTTGTTTTCTCCTTTTCTGGGTTCTCTGTGGCTGCAACACCGTTGTATTGGTTTGTTCTTGTTTTGGTGTGTTTGTTTTGGAATTTATATTTGTTGTGCGAAGAAGAACCGTGTTATTATGGTGGAGAATAAATATTTCATGGTTGGCTTGTTATTTTACATTCTCGGAACAAAGGCTGATATAATTTATTGCATTTGAGCTTTTGACATACATTATGGTGGAGAATAAATTATTGTATGAAGCTCATTCGATACTTTTTGTTTTATATATTAACACAAATTTTAGAAGCTTAGCCAAAGAAAATAAAAACGAAAAGATAGAACTATACAAAATTTTAAAAAGGAGGAACAAAGAACATACCTTCATTCAAAAAAAAAAAAAAGGAATTGTACAAATTTTTAGCAGCTCTCTTTTATAATATACTCGTTTTTGGTATATTACTTGCAATACAAAATTTTACCTTAATTAAAAAAATAAAATTATACATAAAAGAAATATAACTCGATGTCCAAAAGTTTCTACCATCAAAATTCAAAAGACCCAACAATATTTTACATTGATTTTAACTGGCCCAATTATTATTTTCATCAAAAAGAAACTAATAATAACTATACACCATTTTCTTCCAAGGAACCACCACCATCTCCATCAATACATCCAAAACCACCCCAAAGCCAAGCTTCTTCAATGGAGCACATCTCACTCTCCATCAAAATCGACGTCTCTATGTCGGCCCAGAAATCGCTGCCACCCTTCTCCGCCTCTTCCTCTTCTTCCTCTTGTTCCAATTCCACCGCCACCCCTTCCTCTTCTTCCAATGATGAATTAAAGGAATTAGAAGAGGAAGTCGTGGAAGGTAGCTTGTCGAACTTGGCAGCGGCTATTGCCGCAGCCTGAATATCCTTCGGGTTAGTACTTGAAGGATGCGGAAGAAGGTGCACTATTTCCGGGAAGTTTAGAAGGGCCTTTCGGCCCTTCAGGCACCGGGCAGCTACGTCATAGGCCCGGGCAGCCATCTCTGGGGTCCGGAAGGATCCCAGCCAAATCCTCGACTGCTTTCGCGGTTCACGGATCTCCGAGACCCAACGACCCCACCGACGCTTCCTGACGCCTCGGTAAACCGGGTGACGGGTCCCTATGCTTGAGCTCTTGTCCTTTTTTGGTTGGCTTTGCTTCTTTGATCTTGGTTTGGAGCATACTATATCCTTGTGGTGTATGCATAGTGCCTCTTCTGTTATATCTTTGTAAGAGAACATAAAAAGAGAATTGTGTAAGAAATAGTGGAAATCAAAGAGGAAATAGAAACCATGCAGACATATTAATTTTAATTATTGGCTGTGAATGTTCATGCTGAATTTAACAAATATTATTTTTGGAACTTGGGAGGTGTACATATTGCATTTAATTTGGCAAGGAGCTAGCTATCATTAGAGTTTAATGGCATTCATAACAAATTGACATATAACATGTACTTAATTTGATTGGGCAAGCATGGTTAATTAACTACTTGGTGACAACATAATTGATTGGTAAATTAAAGATTATTAAATGATATATTCAAATTATTCAACAATTCATTCTGACAAGAGCAAGAGCATTACCTAGCTATCTAACATTACATAAAATACAAAACTAAAACAAATTAATCAAGTACCATTTTGCTGTCCATGCATTGCTCTTTCCATACCACACTACACTGTTGCAAACGAGACTGGTAAATGATAAATTGATAATAGACCAGTAGCTGACAGTACCAGAGAAGAGCAAGGTGCCTTAAAAATAGAGAGAGGGATGGGATGGGATGGGATGCTGGCCTTAAATAGCTATCAAAGAAAAGTACCATCTCAACTACTCATTAAATTGTCAATTAGAGCGTGCATGATACAATATGTATACCTTATCATCATGCCAATGTGGCAATGTGTAATGCCCCTATTTTCCTTCCACAAAACTATATATATATATATATAGGGACATGTAACAAATACTACTTAATTAATTAATTATGGACCAAGAGTTATAACAGAACTAATTAAACTTGTGTATTTTGTATGCAATATTATATAACAAATATAAGAAACTTCTGTGTTTCGGTGGACTATGAAATGAAATTCAAATTGTATGAAATTTGAAAAAAAAAATCAATATATAAATTCAAGAATACAGACATCCATAATGTTTTTTCTATTTTTAAGATTTTTTTCGAATTTATTTAAAAATATATTGTCAAGATTATCAAAATAAGTATCGTCAAGTGATTCCTCCCCTTTTTTTTAATATCATTGTAATTATACATCTACTACAATATCTGATGAGAATTAAACATGACCAAATTGGAAATAAACTAACTTTCTAATATATATTGTTCTTGGTTTATCAGATGCTTACCAAATGATAAAAAAACAATTTCATGATTGTTAATTTTCCTCTTTAGATGGTGGAATTGAGCAAATTTCAAATCATGTTGGGTTATTATTTCATTAGTAGATGAGCTATATGATTCAAAGCAAGAATCATATCATATCATATCATAGTAAATATGTCAAATTATTAAATTTCCTTGATCATATGTACAATAATAAAAATAAGGGGTACACTACCTACATCTACGGAGAAAATCAGAAGGTGGGTCCCACATGCAGCTGATATAGGCACATATTTACATAACCCTAGACTTGGTGCATGCAAGAAAGAAATATACTCTCTAATCTCTTCACTATCTTAATCAAATAAACCCCATTAATTATTAGTCTACTACTAATTAATCTAGACTAGATGACATATATACTTAGAGATGTCACAACGAAAGAAAATGACATGCTGCCTTAACGTTGCATGCCCCTTGTGAGAGGGAGAGGCAAAAAAAAAAAAAAAAAAAAGGAAAAGACAGTGATGGAGAGAAAGCAACGTGTAGCTAACTCGGAGACACGAAGCACTTACGGCGCCTGAGATGCTACAAAACTGTTATCCTCTCCATTTATAGAAAACTGGAGGGATCCGGTTTTGGATAAATGGGTGATAGATGTGTTGATGCTCTGCGGTTGTTTGGATGAAATGGAGAAGACTGCACTGATTTTTCAATCTCTCCGCTCCTCCCGCCTAATTTACCTCCAAAATTAAATGCATGTAAATGTGGAAGTAATTGGTGTTTGTACTTTGTTAGGTAATCTCGTCAAACTTAATAACCAATAAGATTTTAAAAAAATATGGGCATTTATTTTTTTATTTTTTCCTTTAATTTCATTAGTGGGATAATTTTTTTTAGAAATAAGAGCTCCTCTTAGTTTTAATATTTATTTTTTAAAATATTTTTTTTAGATTTTTAATCTGAGATTTATCATCACTGTACTAGACCTATCATTATTGGGATATTATTTTGGCTGCCCTGGTATTTACAAAAGCTGAAAAATCTCAAATACAGAGTATTTTATATACATTAATTTGTGCAGGTGAATTTTTTTTAATAATGCTAGGTTCTTTTTTAGATTTTCCTCCTGAAAAAAATACTTTTATTAAAGAAAAAAAATTAAAATACATTTTAATTAAATAAAAAATTTTAATATATAGTATGTTTCATTCAAAGAAATTTTGGGCTGGAACAAATATTTTTTTTTTCAATACTAAAGAGGTGTACATGCAATTAAAAATAATATAATAAAGCACACTGAAATTAATTTTTATAGAAACGGATTAATTAATCTATTTGGAGAATGGACCACAAAGATCTTTTGACATGTTCAAACAAAAGTTATTTCAATTCTAATTTTTGTAGCAAAGAATTCAAAAAAGGATTAACAAATTAAACCTAAGATGAAGACTAGCTAGCATGCATGACTAGAATTCAGAGGCGGAACTTAGTGGAGATCGGAAGAGATTGTAGTTTTTTCAAAAATTTTAAAAATTCGTTATATATATTAAAATTTTAAAATATTTTACTATAATTATACTGCAGTCAGTTCTCAAAAAAATTTGAGACATAGTTTTAAGATTATCGTAAGTTTGTAGTCGTCATTAATTTTGTTCAAGCTCCGTCACTACTAAAATTAAATTGTGCTTGATTCTACAGAGGTAGCTTCATTTATTTTGAATTAGTATTAATTTCCCCCACACCATAAATTTTTTAATTATAATTCTAATATTGAATGAATAATACTTCTCGGAATTAATTTACTGTTTTATAAAATTTATATCATAATAATATTTTTTCCTAAAAAAATCTAGAGACAAAAGGTAATTAAAAAAAACATTAACCACTGTTGAAAATGACAACTCATTAGTAATTAATTCCTCCCCTAATCTAGCTAATCTAAATAAATAATTAATTGCTTCCATCTCTGATACCATCATATCCACCAATTCAAAAAAGGTAACTAAATGTGTTAATTTGGCCTCTTTGCAAGCTGATCTATTTCTATCAGATTAATACATTACACCAAACAATTCAAACCATCAGCCACATTAAAATTTGACATTTCACACTGGATTGTGCTAACAAAAATTAATGATGGCAAAAATACAATTATTCCCCCTTCCAAGAAGGCTACCTTCCAACTGTAATCCCTAACCATGACTTGAATTAAAAACAGAGGCATCTAATCTTAATAGTTTTGTTTTGTTTCCTTTTGGCAAATCATTATTAGCCTCATCCCAAATTCAAAATTCTATCACTGTTTTAGTTTGTGTTTATCATCAGCTGAGGTTTTATGTGGTTCTCTAATTTAGTTATATGTATGCGAGGAGGGTTTAAATGTCTTTATTTTTTTGTTTTTATTATGTCTCCGTTTTTTTAATGTGCTAACAACAAAATATTGAAACTAAAATGGTAAAATAAAATTTTTAGATGTGATCTATATTATATTCTCTTTATATACATAAAAAATTATTGATATTTTGACTCTTATTTTATATGATTCAATAAGTTAAAAAATCAATGTCAAAAAATTATCCACATTAGTGTATTTTTTATAGACTCTTGATGTTAAATAAAATAATATTGAAATATCATAATGTTTTGCGTGTATATCAAGAAAGTGATATAGATCACATCTAACAATTTTATTTTGATATTTTAATTTTAAAATTAGAATTATTAAAAAAATAAAAAAATAGAGACATGACGGAGACACCAAAAGTGGAGGCATCTGAACAATCTTCTTTGTATATATAGTCAGTAGTTCTTGAGTTCACATCACCTGTGATATTTCATAACGTGAAGTAACTGCTTCTTAAAATTCTCCCTTTAAAAAATCTTCCCGTGTGAATTTCAAAACTGGCCGATACAATAACCTTATATATTTTCTGCCCACTTCATTCTCTGAAGTATCGAGTAATTGCTCACTTCAGAGTTAGTTACTTAGTCTCTCTGTAGTTCTTGTCTTCTTGTTAACATAATTCATTTAAAATAGTAAAAATTGTCAGATTTAAGATTTAATTTCTTTTTCTAAAATTATATATTATTTGAGTTTTATTTATACTAAATTCATCCTGAAATATTTTTAATAAAAAAAATAAAAGAATGCTTTAAATAAAAAGAAGATAAAATTGGTCCCAAGTCCTTGAACTTTCAAAGAAAAACTAAATGGGCCCGTTAAAAATAATCAATAGAAGGAATAATTTGATTATTTTGAAAGAAACTTTAGAACAAACTGAGTTTGTTTTCAAAAATTCTAGATTTGATTTTCTAAGAACATTTTGTTCCAACATGTATCACTTTATATATATTTTCAATTTTATAGTTATTTTTCATAATAAAGTTAGCTAATACGAATTCAACCCAACTCAACTCAAGATGATTCAAAATCCGATATGACCCAAAAAATAGATGATTCAAAATCCGACCCCGCTTAAATCTTACTTGCTCTGTCCGATTGTCGCTTCTAATTTACACAACATCATAAAAATAAAATCTAAGAACTCAAAGCATGCATCTCAAGCTTAATTATTACATATTTATTTACATTGTCAAAATACTCTAATAGCAGCTAATTAAATCCAGAAACATGGAGCAAAAAAAAAATATATACTATTTCAATGATATAGAAATATATATACTAAAACATAACCTAATTGGTAGGGACATTGCAACCGTTTTGATATGAAAAAGCTAAGTTTTTGTCTTATCATGACTCATGAATAATGTCATTTTGTCAATTGCATGGGATTAAGGCAAAAACTTAGCTTTAACATCCAACATTAAGTATTAAGATTTAATTAATGATCACCCAATTAGCAACCAATCTAATATTTCATATGGGGTCTTCAGCTTCTTTAATCATAGTGTAGTCAAATGTGGTGCTAATTTGAGTTTGTATTAATTTGGAACAATTGAGGTAGTAATTAATGTATGGTATTTGACTATTTGAAATTTAAGTTATGTTTATATGAAGTGTTAAGTTGAAAAAAGTATCAGTTTGGATATATATTTATTAATTTTACAAAGCTGGGTTAATGCTAGGGAGTAAATAAATGTCAATTTATGTGTATAGAACAGAATAGGCGGCAGTCCGATAGTCAAAATCACCGTTAGATTATCAAATCTGATAATTCGCATGATTATTAAAATGTGAGAATGAAATTTTTATATGAATTTTGATGTCATTGAACAGTTTTGTTATCCATCGAATAAAATTTTAATCCAATGAACATTAAAACACTCGCGCTTCCATATAAACTAGTAACCTAAATAAATAAACTGTTCATCTAAGAGCAGAGGGAGGCAGGAATTTTTTTTAATGGGAGTTAGCATTACAAATTTTGACATTATACAATAAAATTGTTGCTTAATTTTGTTGATTTTATGAATATGGAGTTCAATAGTGTAAAATATTCATAATAAAATGGAGGTTGATTGTGAATTCATTTTTATAAAAATTAGAAACAAAACATTATAAATTTTGTATTCTAAAAAAAAATGAGGTCAATTGACTTCTACACCTCTCATTTTCATTCGCCCCTGATTTATAGGAAAACATGTATCATGCATGTGTCATGTCTCTCTAAGCTCTATTGGCTAATGATATAAGCGTGTGTTTATTTGTCATGAGATTATGTGGATGAAATTTTATATATATGAAAATTTATAAATTAATTTACGGAAATTTATATTCATGGGAATAATTACCGAACGTGCAAAAACAGGTGTTCGGTCGTATCGCGGAAATTATTGCAGGAAAATTTATTTTTTATTTGAAAACAATTAATATCAATATTAGTTATCATATTTACCATCATCCTCATCCTCATCATCCCCATCCTCATTATTATTTAAATAAAATTAAAAGTTTCAATCATTGATTAGTCCTTGAATTGAAGGAATGTGCTAATGAAATTAGCAATTATAAAAAAATGAATAGAGTAAAATGAGCAGTTCAAAAGAAAAGGGAAAAAAAATACATCTAAAATTAGAATAAATATATTTTCTCTTCGTAAGCCTGAAAAATTATGCTCTCCTGATTCTGACTTATTGTGCATATATTGTGCATATAATAGGACCCAACCAATCAAGCTCTATTATTCTAGTAGTAGATGGAGTTTGAAGAGAGACATTTTTCATTGTAGAGGAGAGAAAGAGAGCTCGTGGGAAAACAAAAATACGTCCGATCAAATTAATTTTTTCTCACGAAATTGTAAAGAGATGGATATCCTCGTGAGAAACAAATCCAAACCTATTAGTGAAAAAATTGATCGCTGAATAAATTTTGAAAATATTCACCCGTTGGTATCAAAATCCCACCAATTGGATGAAACTGAACCATAAATGAAAGAGTACTCGCACTTTCAATTCCTTTTAATTTTTAAGTAATGTTAATTTACAAATGATTAATTAATGGATAAATAAGAAAGACTTGTTGGATAAATTCAATTCTTAAAGGGCAAATAAAAAAAAAAGAGTTAAAAGGGTATATAAAAAATTAACCCATCAATCAATTATGATATCAAAGTTATCAACTTGGATAATCCGTACATGTAAGTAATTCAGTAATATTAAATTAGGTTTTAACACAAAGGGGTGGTGGCGCAGTTGGCTAGCGCGTAGGTCTCATAGCTTTGTTGAGTGATCCTGAGGTCGAGAGTTCGAGCCTCTCTCACCCCATTTGAATTGATAGGGAACGATGATGATATTGCACTAGTGATGACTTGGGTTAATCACAATTGTCTGAAATCTCTTATCAGATGACACCAGCATTCACTGAGTTCCCTTCTTTTTTTAATTGTCTTTGTAAAACTCTTACATGTATGTATTTACTAGTTATATATTAAAATAACTATTTATATTTTTGCAGATTTATAACAAAGCAGCGCAAGTGGAAACATTGTATGATTTAAATCAATTAAATCTGTAAAAGTTTTTGAGTATGAGAAGTTTTGAACTAAAATGATATTAAACTATGCAAATTAATTCGTTCCCATTCTTAAAAATAGCATAGTATCTAGAATTAGAAAATTGAATATTAAAATAACTTTATATTTTTGGAGATTTCTGACAAAGCAGACGTAAGTACTTTTTCATGATAATATCATATAATTAAATCAGTTAAATCTGTAAAAGTTTCTAATATGAAAATTTTCAATAGAAGTTCACATTAGAAGTTTTGAAATAAAATAATATTAAATTATGCAAATGAATTCATTCTAATTCTTAAAAATAACATAGCATGTAGAATTAGAAAATTTAATAATGAACTACTACAAAATTTTTCTACCACAAATTTGGGTAGTTATTAAAATTGCAGAATGTTTAATTATCAAAAATAACATAATTAACATCGTAGAAAAAAAGGAAGAAGTTAAGGAAAGGGAAAATTTCAAATTTTGTCAAAAAGATTTTGGAAGGAGGGAATTTTGTCTCAACTTTTTAAAAAGGACGCATTTTATAACATTTTCCAAAGTAAACATGTTCATATTACAATTCATTTTTTTTTAATAGATTACATAAATAGATTTTATCTTATAACAAAAAGACAATTACCAATATCAAAAATTTCTGATGCAATCTTTTCCTGACTATGCCGGTGGAAGCTATTAACTTTACACCCATTACGAACTTATCCAAACAAACACCGAAGTGTTCGCTAATTTCCTGTACAACATTTCTAATATAATTGTTGTCCCTAAATAAACAGATACCAGAACCAACAACTCGAGGAAACCCGTCTCCCCCTTCCATACCAACTAGTCATGCCAAAAATGAGAACTTCTCGGTGAAAATTCTCATCAGTTGAAACTTCTCTACTGTACATAGGGTCGGTCAATAGAAACCCATTCAAAGATTTGTTCATAGTTTGAGGCAGCAGTGTCCCATGTGAAATCCTTCGACATGCCCCGTTTCATTAGTCCCTCCCATGAGGAATTGTGGTCTCTGTAAGTGGTTACTGCTAGCCCTAGTGCCTGAAATAATTGAATAATATTGTATTTTTCTTTCTTGTAGCAGCTATTTTGATATGAAAAAATATTAAGAAGTAAATCATTGTTGGATTAGTATGCATGCTCATGTTAGAGAATCTAGCACTGAAAGAATCATGGATTTGTGTTTGTGCTCTTTGTTCGACCAGTGACAGTAATAATTGTTTTCTGATGTTTTCTAGGATGTATATGACGAGTCAGCATGACAAATAGATAATTCTCGCATTGCTAGGGTGGATGTCATACTTTGAGGTTAGACATGAAATTATCCTAAATATATTCCTCAGCGATTTCATGAAAACATGAGAAAGTCTTCTTGGTACGCAGAAAATTCTAAGATATTTCAAAAGATGAAGCCATCATTAAACGGTGTTCAATAATTAATGGAAGTATTGCAGGGCATGCTTACCCATAACAACCTCTCCTTCGTTAGTGGTGAGAAGGCCCACCTGCAGAATATAAAATATGAAGCAGTTTAGCACCAAGTTGCTCCAACCAAAAACAATCCCCCAGAAAAAAACAAAACTTAAAACCTTGGATAGAACTGTAGCATAAGGTAAATTAAAATGTGTACCGCTTTGCACTACTTCACAAACCATTTCACCATGCTAACAAATATGTTGAATGGTGTGTTTTTTTTTCTTTTCTTTTTTTATCATTTCTTACAAAAACCCTATAAGTGAACTCCCTATAAAAGGAGGTTGTTGAATTAACATAAAAGGGCTAGGGGCCATTTTTTTTTTTTTTTGCTTTTGAGTTTATATTAGGCTTAGTATTCTTTGAAATGAAGTTCTAACTACAGAAATTGCCAATTGAAAAGTATGGGGATAAATTAGATTGCATTTGAAAATTGAGGCGCAAGTTCCAAAAAAAGAAATGAAAGGTTTGACAATACATACCCAGTACCAGTACCTCTACCATCGTCCCCGAATGGATTAAAGGTCTCAACAGTATCCTGCAATATATGAATAATTCATTAAAAAGCGAACTATGCACAGAGGTAAATAGGTCAAAGAGTAATATTAAGTTGTAATACATATTTTTTAAGATCTTACTCTTAGCCCCCCAGTGCAATGGACAACAGGTACGGTCCCATACCGCATTGCATACAACTGGTTCAGACCACATGGCTCGAATCTTGAGGGCATTATAATTATATCACACCTGCACGGTTTCAATTTTAGTGCGTCAGAGAGAGAGAGATGGTCGAGCTAGATGACCAACTGTACCTGAAAACCACTATTATGGTAATTGCAATAGAAATCCTGCCCCCCCCCCCCCCAAAAAAAAAAAAAAAAAAAAAAAACCACCCCAAAATAAAAAAAGAAAAAAGAAAAATTTGAAATATATTATAAAAGGGAAATTAACTACAAAGAACAAAGAGAAATTGTCAAAAAAGAATGTTTTGGCTTGGTGTTCCAAGCAAAATTTCTATCAAACAAATTCATTACCAACCAGCACAAATTTCCTACGAACATAGAGGCACTGGTAAGCACTTACCCAGCAGTTATGCGATGAGAAATTGGAACATTAAAACCAACCCAGCCGCGAAACTTATCCCTGTAGGTGTATTCAGCAGATCTCATCCACTCTTCATATTCTGCATTCCCAGATCCAAGCATCACCTAAATAAGTAAAAGAAAAGGTAAGTTTCCCAACATAGGAATCCACACAATTTAAGCGGAATCAACTTCTTACAATAGTGGTCTATAAGTGTATTGTTCCAATTTGCGAATGTCAATAAGGTACTTAAACAATGTATTTAATGCTGTAGGAACAATAAATCCTATGATATCTTACCTTTTACCATGTATTGGAGATTGGACCATCCAAGTGGTTAAAAATCAAGGTAAAACCTAGAACAGTGAGATCTCTCTAGCTATCTAGCTACCGTAATTATTGCTGTGATTACCTTTTGAGTATTTACACTAACACTAGGTTCAAACTGGAAAAGTGGACAGTAAAAATTGTCCATGGTCTTGTTACAAGGATAACTAGAGACTCAAGAGGCTTTTTTTTCTTATTCTCAGAAGATGAAAGATAATTAATAGGACAAGAACATGTCCTGCTTTACTATTGAATTTAGAAAAGGTGCAGACATTTGGATTCTATGAGACTATATAAGACGATTTCGACAAACATGTCCTGCTTTGCTATTTGAGTTTAACTGACAACCAAGGAAAGGGAAAATATTTAGATATCTGTGGCTATCCAGAAACAAAAAAAAAATCTTACAAGCTGAATATCCATTTGCATAATCTCAGGCAGTGCTGTAAGAACCAGATCAGTGCCTTTCTGATAATCCAACCTTCCTATAAATCCAATCTGTGAATAACATGAACAACAGCTTTAATTCAAACGCCCATTATAAAGTTCCACAATAAAAATACAAATACGTAGAGCAGTAACTGCTGACCAGTGGGGTCACTGGCCTCATGGGCAGACCCAGCTCCCTTTGCAAATCAGCTTTACACAGAGCCTGAAGAAAACGATATACGGTACATTAGTGACAAAACTGAAAGTTGAAAAGAACACAAACATAACTTCTACCTTTCCAGAAATATCATCAAGGGAATAATGGAAAGGGATATGCTTGTCAGTTGCCGGGTCCCAGTCAGTGACATCAATACCATTTACAATTCCTGAAATAATTACAAAAGGTGGCATTAAAAGGAATCTTGAGAAAAAAAGTATACAGGGCCTTTGAAAGTAAAACTGAAATTTGTGCAATCCAATGCCAGAACTAAACATGGTGCTTTTTTTTGTTGCTCAAATAGTAGATGAAACATGGCACATGAACTCCAGTTTCTTTCCCACATACTACCAAATTGATGCATGCAGAAGGTAAAGATATTCAATATAAACAACTTCATACCATTTATTACACTCTTGCGAGAAGTAAGGAGCTCATCTAAACCATATCCACCTTCTGGAGTTGTTATCTCCCAAGAGTAACCCTACAACCATATGAAAGATACCGATTGTAAGAAACTAAGCAGTATTTTCAAAAGAACTTACAGCTACCCATTATAAAAAAGAAAAAAGAAAAACGGATGCCCAACAAAAAAAATAAAGATAGTTGGAAAGTCTAGAGAAAGTATACTAGGTCAAAGAAGCTTTACTAGTACTCCCCAAGAAAATAATAAGAACACTAGGCAAGTCCAAAGAAGCTACTGGGATCAGAAAAGCTCCACTGCTAATAATGAATCAAAAAGGCTAGACAGAGTCCATAACAACAGTACACAAGCATTGCATGTAAGTTGTTGAGAAACAGTAATAATACCTGACTAACAGTTACAATCCTATCTGCTGTTACAATTGCACCTTTTAGAATATTCACCGCCTCACCCTTGTCTAGGGCATGTTTTCTGGCCCAATTCGGGAAGACCCACTCCAAGGCCCCATACCAGTCAGGAGGCAATCCTAAATTGTCATATGTAGTAGCTGGCTCCACACCCTGCATTGCATACATAATTCAGTTGAAACAAAAAGCCACCAGCGCACTCCTTTTTGTGCCATTTTTTGGAGATCATAATTATTTACCAGGCGGAAAACAATTGATATGCTGAACGATCCATGATCATGAGTGTTTAGTTCTCAAAAATCAAGTGTAAATTGATAATAGATGAACCCAATGTGGGTTTGAATTACAATTCAGGGAACTGGTGCTGGCACATACCAGAAAATTTGAATTATTAATTAGATCATACCTGATGTGATATATTATGTATAATGACAATGGATCTTGCATCTTTGTATACACCCCAAGGTCGGTACTTTGCCCCTAACAGTCTGAATACAGAGTTAAAGATACAGGAAAATTAAGTACCATTAGAAAAATTTATATGAACTTATATCAAAGTAAGAAAGGCATCATAATGTGTGCATAAACTGGGTCTTAAAAAAATACACTGGTACAAGGCCAGCATGCCAATCATTTGCGACAAAAATGCATTTTTCTCCATAGTTAAAGCCACCCAATTCAAGCACTAGAGGAGCCTCGCATGCAGCATGGCTGAGTAGAGTAAACCTAAACTGCAAAGTATAATTTAGAATAAATACCATTATTAAAGCCCCAATTTTCTTCCACAATTGCAAATGACACCCAGTAATAATTTGCTTGCTTGCACTTTACTTGACAAAATCTCTTTATAAGCAAATCATACAAAATTTCAATACAAAACTAAAACCTGATTTACTTGATAGTCAATAAAGTTGGGCTAAAAGATTAGGGGTAGATTTGTCAATACTAATGGTTTACTCCTATTTGCATGCAAATTATTGAAAATGTTCACAAATATGAGACTTTAGTTGTGATTTTTGCAACAATACTCGACTGCTGGTAATACTATGAAGAAATGAGAAAAAAAATAAAATCAGATAAACCTGATTATCACCAAAAGCTCCGTAAGTATCACCATATGGGTTTCCTGGTCTGCGATAACATGAATGGTCAACAAAAACCTAATAACAACGAGATAGATATGAATCAATACAAGTTAACTATTTTTTTTACTGCATTGAACACAAACCTCAAATTATTTTTTTTTTCAATTTATCTTTTCAGTCTCAATTAGCTATTTGCTTCATCAGTGGTTTTACATTAGACATGGGCTTAATAAAGCATAGAAAATGATTTCCTGCCACACTACTTGACACTTACCAGGACCGATATAAGTAAATTTACAAATATCATAAATAGTAATGGATTTTTTAATCCAAGTCATTAGCAGTAATCATAAATAAAATCTATCCTAGTAATGCAATCAATTTCATGCTGGTACATTAATAAAAGTCTGGCATAAAATCCCAATGCAAGAAATTCATGTACATATCTTAATGAGGGCATTATAGGATGATAATCCCTAGAAGCATCACCTCTCCTACTTTGGTCCTTGATTTCAAAGTATCCATTCTAGTCTCTTATTTTTCAGGAAAAGACGATAAACCAATAGTCAGCTGACATGGAATGAGAGTTTTTTCAAAAAAAAAAGAAAGGACAGAAAATTAATTGGATATTGAAAACCCTGACAAAGATATATAACAAAATAACTCATTCCATATTAATTATTGTTGAGCTTCACCTAATCTTGGGATGAAAAGGGACCAAAACCTATCAATAAGAATGCTCAAGGACCATACCAAAACTTCAGAAATTAAAAATTTTAACCAGAAATGTTTGGTAGTTCGAAGAGCAATTTCGTCACTTACAAAGATTAACCCCTTATAAAATTTAAGGATCCTTACCCAATCAACATTTTCCCTGTATTCATGGAAGAAAGCCACTTCATGCTCAGCTCCGGAACAGGAAACCTTAATGCGCTTCCCAAGGTCAACCGTGTTGTCATAAATCTTGTCCGACTGTCCATTGAGGTAGCGTGGCAAGACGACCATAACACGGTGGCCACGGGCAGCAAGCGCAATGGGTAGGGACCCACACACATCTGCCAAGCCACCGGTCTTAGAATAAGGTTCTGCCTCAGCTGTCACAAAAACTATGTTGAACTTCACCTTAGTTACTTTCGAATCTTCTTTGGACATGATGGGGGCTTTGGATTCTTCTTTGGATGTGATAGAGGTGATAAGTTCTTCTTCCAGTTTTTCTTCAGTTGTAATAACAGCGGCGATATGAGAACTTCCTGTAAGTATGTTTTTTGTTGAATAACTTTTCAAGATTATGGCTTTTCAAAAAAAAAAAGGCAATAAAACAGATTTTTAATTTTGGTTATATGAGGAAGTACCAAAAGGTGGCTGATATTTCTCTTTTATTTCTTTCTTAATGTATTTAACTTAATTCTATTTTACATTCAGGGATTATCATGTATTGGTAATTAACATAGAAGAACACTAATGCAACATTTTGCTTAGGTCATTGTGTAACCAACCAATTACTCTAGAGCTTGAAATAGAGCAGGGGGTTTCTAATGGGTCCAGGTTTTAGTTCTACCAGAGCAAGCGTGAGTTGTTACCACATCAAGACAAAACCTCTATGAAGAGAAGAGTAAGCTTTAGTTAATTTTTTTTTTGATATAAGTGCTCCCGTTAACCCCCTATTCCTTTTTAAATGTCTCTTGCGGGACTTGAACTTATGTCTCTCTGTAGAGAGGCGAGGCCTATCACCGCTGTGCTAAACTTGCAATTCAAACTTCAGTTAAAATTAACTGATTAATTTGCCAATAAATATCTTAAGATTCTATTAAAATATTGAAAAGGACTGTTCCTTCTGTTTTTTTCCACAACACCGTTCAAATTTTTGCCATAGTGTCCAGTGTACGCATATTCCAAATGGATGCAGAATAAAATTTAAAATTTAAGAAATGATGGTGAATAAATTTGTGGCTCATATATCTTAAGAAAGCAACCCAAATCAATTTCCTGTTCTGCATAACAATCAACAAAAAACTGACAGTGACATAGTATCTCAACTATTTCATTGGGACCAAAGGCCTTACAATTGAGAAATCACATGAACTCGCCTCTTGCTTTTCGCTTTTTCTACAACAATTGTATATAAAAGTTTAAATATGCATGTGAATCTCATTAATAACCTCAATTAAAAACTAAAATTAAAAAGAAAACTGAAACACGTCCTACATTTTCCATTGATATTGCAAAGCAAACTAAAATAGCACAAGAAAATTCTTAATAAAACTTCCACATTCACAATTTGCATTCTCTTAGAATATACAGTTTGTGAATTTGAGCAAAGCTTGCATCTAGATCATGAAATCAAACAGAATAGCAGAGACTGGTTTATTATCAATTAATAGGCCAAAAGGAAAATTGAATTCAGAAATCAACGAGAAAGCAGAACAAAAAGAAATCAGTACCGTTGGATTCTTCTCCACGTGAATTTAGCTCAGGATTCTCTGCGTCTCGTATCGAAGCTGGCGCATGTGGTTCATCGTGTGGCAACTCCACCTGGCTCCTGTCCGCCACGCAGCGCCACCTCAGCCCTTGATCGCGAGTTCTCTGCGCCTGAGTCCCACCGCTGAGAGCGATTTGATTCACGGAGGAGCTCAAGCTCAGCTGACGTGTCATGCGAGGCGATAAGGTCGCTGGAGAGAAGAAGAGCGTATGCGTCGCCATGGAGGAATTGCCCTGATCGATCGATCGATTGATTGAGAGAGAGAGAGAGAGAGAGAGAGAGAGAGAGAGATGATACAAGGAGCGTATTGTGATATGTATTGTCCTAAAAAAGAAAGAATTCTGAAATGAAGGGTTTAAAATGGAAAGAAACTAAGAGAGGTTTTGGTTCTGGGGTTCTGATCTTCTGCATCCCAGAAATGATATGCACAGAGTACGAACGAATGGATTATGGGGTGTCTTTTCTTCAGATTTACTTTGCACGAATCTTAACGCGATCGGACGGATAGAGATATGTGTTGCACGGTGCAGCGCGTAGCAGAGGATACGAATCCGAGGTTGCGTATTGGTCTTCCCGGGAGAGTCGGTTTTAAAAATAGAGCATATAACTTGGCATGACGAGTACCGAAGTGATAACATAACACGAGGCAATCCGATGCATAATGGACTGGACATAATTTTTATCGTACTGGTTTTTAATCCGTCTGATTAATCATGCCATCGTGATTAAAGTAATCGGACGGATGAAACGTTGGTCGGATTAGCTTTTAGTTGTATGGGCAATGTACACTGTTTGTAGATAGAATGATCGGTTGGAGTTCGACGTTGCTGAAAAGATCCTCTTTATTTTGGCTGGACCCGGAGCAGTAAACACTGTGGTGAGTGACAGAGTGAGTGGTTGCGGTCCATCGATGTAAACTAAAGAGTCAAAAGGTCAAATCCGGATTCTCTGTGATGATTCCTTTTATTGAAGTTCGTGTGACGAGTCAAACTGCCGCATGATTTCCTGATAATATTTCATAGAAGCCGTCCATTAGTGATTTATAACAGGATTTCTATAGAAATTTTTGTAACAGAGAATCTACAGTGTACATGGTCTGGAATTCTGGGTACTGAAATACTGATCCGTGTGCGTATTAAAAAGCGTGATGAGTTACTCGCAAAAAAAGAAGAAAAGAAAAGAAAAGAAAAATCGTGATGATTTCAAATTACAAATCTTGTGAAGCAATAAATGAGAGATGAAGATGTGTTCAGTCGCGTGCAAGAATGCTTAAATTTTTTTTTTATATATAAGGATTTTTCTTAATTTTGATATTTTTTTTAATTTTTTATAAAATTTGAAGTCATATTTTTTTCGTAGAGAGACGATGATTATCTTTATGTTTACATTTTTAATGATTGAATTAAGGTATATATAATGGGAACAGCAGTGCTTAACATAATTTCGTGATTAAAGTATAACAAGTATTGTTGAAATTTTAATTAAAATTAGTTACTTGAATAGAGTGTGTGTGTGTGTGTGTTTTTGTGTGTGAATTTGAATTAAAAAAAAAAAAATTAGGTTTGCGTTCGATTAATTAGATCTTGCGATCATATCACTTTCAGGTGATAAATTTTCAGTTATTATTGCAAAAAAAAAAGGTTTAAGTGAAAATAAAAAAATTCACAATACCATACTTGATTTTTTTATCACATTGGCCAAATTGTATGTATGAGGTCATTTTTTTTTATTTGTAAAGACTAGATAAAAAATTTAGTAAGGATTTCATCAACTATGTTTCACAGAGTTATAGCAAAAAAAAATATAGTAAAAACATTTATTTATGTAGAAATTTTTATTTAGGCAAGATAGATACCAACATTACAACATTTATTAATTTCTTTTAATATCTTTGAAATTAAATTTAAACCTCAATTTTTTCTTCCCTTCACCAAATGAAAAGATTCATAATTTATTATACAATACTGTACAACGCAACATATTTTTATCAAATCATATCAAAATTCATGTAAAACAACCCTTAAAACTTTTATATTTTATAATTCATCTCACTATATCTTATGTGACATAAAAACAACACTTTTATTTCTGCATGATTGATAAAAATCATTAAAAATATCTAGAAGTTGACACGTCAGCGACTTCTGAGAATGCGCCAGAAATCTAACAGAAAAATCCAACTCAGAAATCACCATCTCTGATCTGTATATTGTTTCTTGTCTTCTTCTTTCTGTTCATACAGTAAGAGGCACCATGTCACCTTAATTAATCCTGATCTCAATTTTTGTTCCAGTCGTAGCTTTTCGATTAGCAACCAGCAACCAACTATGATTCAAATTTGTGTGCGCCGATGTTTACTGATTGAGAAATATTGGGTTATTATGTAACTTATTTATAATAATTTTATCATTCAATTTAAATATATTAATATAAAAATAACTCATTTGATTTTAATAATAAAAATATTTTACAAAATAAATTACATAACAAAATAAATTAATATAAATAACAATTCTTTTAACATGAATAATAAAATCAATATTGATCGTGATCGTATCAATTATGATATCTGTATACCAGCTCTCTTACTGATTTCTCAGCACAGGGTCAGAATTGCTCCAGACAAAAAAAAAAAATGTATCAGCCTCAACATCATATACAAAATTGAAGAATGCAATGCATGCTGCTGGTTTAAAATGTTTTTCTCAGGCCATGGGCTTTCATGATTTCTGGTAGCTAAATAATGCAAATTCCATGATCTGTTGATTGATCTCCTCTAGCCGATTTTTTTTTATTTAAGAAAAAAAATAATAAAAATTAAAAAAAAAAGTGGGAAAACAGAAAATATTTTTTTAAAAATAAGAAGGACGGATTTTTGACCCGTCCAAGGCACTGGACGGGTTCCCTATTCACGTTCGTCCACCATGACAGCTCCGTCCCTCTGGGTTTTATTTCTAAACTCCGTCCAACTTTAATTTAATATTTTTTTAACAATACACGGTAAAGTATTTTCCGTCCCACCTCCGAATTTTATCAGCGTCCACCCTCAATTATGTTCGACGGATTTTTTTTTAACGTCCTTTTTTTTGAAGCATCACTATAAATAGCCTGATCGATGTAGTATCTTATATACAAACTCATTCATCAAGAAAATAAAAAAAATAAGTTAGCTGAGTTGAAGGTCCTCAGAGTCTCATAAATCGGTTAGTTTTTAAATTTAATTTATTATACCAATAGTCCTTAAAACATCACTCATTTATTATTTATCACTTAGTTATCATTTTATTCTTTAAAATTTTAAATGTACAAATTTTGTCCTTAAAGTTTTAAATTTATACCAAATTAGTCCTATATTTGTTATTCATTTAAAAAATTATAATCACTCCTATCATGAAAAAAATTATAATTATACCTATCAACTTTTTAATTTATATTAAATTGGTCCCGATTTTTTTATTTAAGAAAATAAATAATAAAAATTAAAAATTATAATCACGCATACATTTATATTTTTGGGAAAAAAAATATATTCCTTAAATGGCACCAACATAAATGTTAATATTAAGTTAATTGGTATGTGATGTGGTGAATAATATTTTTTAATATTATTTGTATTTTTTAATAATTATGTCTAGATCAGTCTTAATAATTATTAATTTAATATTATTTATATTGTTTCATATTATTTTGTATTATTTGTTGTGTTTGATACTTATGTTTCTATGATAGATGTAATTATCATTTTTTGAACGGATACTTATATTAAAGGTCGATTTATTTTATTTAAGAAAATAAATAATGTGTGTTTTCGATTTTATTTTTGATCTTTATTTATTGTTTTTGTTGTTATTGCTATGTAATATGTACGATTTTGTAAAAATTTATTAATTACTATTTGAAAAATTTATCATAAACATGTGTTTTTTTATTTTCATAAAAAATAAATAATTATGACCAAAACTATAAATAATATAAAATCCATAAAATAAAGTCCATACAATAACCTCCATAATAAAGTAATAAAAATAATAATCTGACATACGGCTTGAGTCCTTGGATCGTTTTTTGTATTACTTTATTATGAAGGTTATTGTATTGACTTTATTTTATGGATTTATATTATTTATAGTGTTGATCATAATTATTTGTTTTGTATGAAAATAAAAACACATATTTATTACAATTTTTTTCCAAATAATAATTAATAAATTCTTACAAAATCGTACATATTACACAACAATAACAATAAAAAGCAATAAATAAGGATAAAAAATAAAATTGAAAAAACATAGAAAAAAATTTCGAAATTACACGGGAAAAAAACACAGAAAAAAAATTAAAGATTATACAAGGAAAAAGAATAAAAGCAAAAAATTCGAAAAAAATCCGAAAAAAATTCGAAAAAAAAAATCCGAAAGTGTGTATCCCAAGATGACGGACGGGATAAAAATCCGTTCTTCCTGTTTTTAAAAAAAAAATTCTGTTTTTCTATTTTTTTAATTTTTTTATTTAATTTCCTAAAGAAAAAAATATCAAGGACGGAGAATGGTAATCCGTCCATCTCATTTTTAAAAAAAAATTTTTGGTTTTCCTACTTTTTTAATTTTTATTATCCTTTATCTTAAATAAAAAAAATCGGCTCCTCTAGTAAGGTTCCTAAATTTATGGCATTAATCATTTTAATCTATCTATTATTTTATTTTATTTTTTTGATTAAAAACCCATAGGCATTCTTTCGTTGCTTCTCCTTTTTTTTTTTGAGGGTTTTTCATTGCTTCTCCTATCAGTGTCTCTCAGCATGTACCGGTACCACTCAATTTTGCACCTGTCCTCCATCCTCCTATTGGGAACATCACGGTATTCCCAAGTCTACATTCACGGCATGTGCCAGTGTCCGTTCGCAGGCCATAATGTTACCGTCCCTTCTCTACATACCTGGTCTGCCATGGTATGTACCAGTGAAACCAAACCCCCTTTTAGCATGTACAATCCGGAGCTGATCCCCACCACTCCATTTCCCTGAAGCACTGTTGTTTGTCCTGGATTGCCTGTACTAGTTGTTTGCAATCGGATACTACCATAGTTAGTTGGTTATCTCATAACGCTCCCCGCCCCACCACATTGCATTCTGTACTCCTAACACCTCAGCATGGAACAAATTGTGTACCTGCACCTCTCTCATGCATACAAATTTGGCATCTCCTCCGGGACAGTAGTGTATGAACAGAGCTATTCCCACCCTTCAGTTTGGCGTCCCGTGATCCATCCACTATTATTACTTTTCTTTCATTTCCTCATGAAACAAAACGGATCTAGTTAACAATCCAACCCCAAATCCTAATCTCTAAATCCGTAATTCCACCAGTAACAGCACTCAAGTCTCAAAAATCTGAACCATAATGATAACACCACACAGAATGACAAAAGGGGAAGATAAAGAGTAAGACACACCCTCAATTACCAAATATTAATCGTTAGTGTTCATCGACTTTATGACTGACAACAACTAAATTCCAAACTATTCCCATTTTTACCTTTTTCATTTTTTTTACTGGTACATGTACCGAATTGAGTGCCTGTACCAGTGAGAAAACCTTCAAGACAAGAAGGGAACTCAATACCTCAGTATCAACAAAAACCTTGTATCAGGTCCCATATAAGTAGATTAGGCACTTGTATCAGTCACCATACCAGTGTCTGTACTACTTAATACCATGAAACAACAAAATACCAAGTTCCATTGCATCTTAGCAGATACCATGCAATGTGCCTTTTTTTTTTATGAAATCCCCTAGGAAGCATATATTTCAGAGAAAATGTTTAGTTTTCACAAGGAAGACTATAGTTTAGAGTAAGAAAGCTTAGTCCATCCGATGTGTCTCTTCCACCTAAATTCCCAGTCAATAATTCTGACATAACTATATACGATATTAACCTTAGTTGAGAGGCATATATATATATATGATATAACTATGTCTCAAAGTATCAAATTACATCGAAACAAAGGCTGTTATTAATTTACCAAGCTTGTCAGTTCTGTTATCATGTTTCAAGGAATTCATGACCGGAAAAAGAAAGCAACACATACAAATGATAAATAACTAAATAACTAAAAAGAATCCCAAGAAATTATACATACAAATGACAATTTTTTCCTGATATAAAATTTATAAAAAATGTAAGAGCAACACAGAAGAGAACAAAAACAATATGAAAAAAAGAGATAAAATCTTGAAAGGATCAGAACATATTTTTTCCTGATCAATGAAGAGAACACAATAATATCTCTCAGGCGAACTGGGGGTAAATCAAAACCTAACCAAAAGAGAAATGTGGGGCGAAGTCTAGGCATTCATTCAAACTTGGAATGAAACCCACGCCTTTTATTCAACCCCCGTTTTTCTACATGTAAACGAGGAATTTACATCGTAGAGAAATTTTTCAATGTAGAAAAGGTTGCGACAGTCGCGATGCCACACGCTCTGGCAAGGGACAAGGGCCCTCTTCCGATTTTCTACCCCTAAAAGCTCGATCTGAGAGATGTATTATTGCGTTTGTTTCTCTTGCTCAGACCTTTTACTTTTACAAACATCATATCCTTTCTTTCAATTTCGTCAATGGAAAACCACGAGATCTAGCGCGATTAAGGAAATGGAGAAGTAAAATTGCAAAGGGAAAACTGAGAAGCAAAAAATCCTTTCAATTTTGTCAATGAAAACCACGAGATGTACTGCGATTAAGGAAATGGAGAAGTAAAATTGCAAAGCAAACACTGAGAAACAAAAAATTCTTTCAATTTCGTCAATGAAAACCATGAGATCTAGTGCGATCAGCAAATAGAAAAGTAAAACTGTACAGAAATAAACAGTTGAGAAGCACACGAATTGGCGAAAAGAGAAGGGTTTAGAAGGAGAATCTATCTACAAAGGAGGAGAACTGGATAGAAGGAGAGAATCTAAGAATGGCGGTAGGTTGACAAGAGATTGATCGTCTAGGGTTTGATCTTGTAGAAAGCAAACAGGAGGCTGATCTGATGAGAGATTTGTTTTGTTTAGGGTTTAGTAGAAATTGGGTTTGGGTTTATCAGGTTGTTTGTTTTTTGGGTAGTAATAAAGCCCTGTGGGCCTTTACTTCAAATTAATAAATGAAAACATTTGATTTTCTCATATAGTTCCTAAATGATAGAAAGTTGGAAACAATTGTATGTGATATCATAATTTCCATTTTTGATAAATAAGAAAGTTACAAAACACATGATACCTACATATTTATAGTATTTTTCTTTCTTTATTTATTAATACAAGTGAAGAATCAATTAAGTAACCAAAATGAATTCTACTGCTTAAAGATCAAATATTGTGTAATTGTTTTATTTTCTCAAAACTATAGAATGATATAGAAGTATATCGATCTCAATCTGTTGGATGAGTCCTACATTTGACACATTCAACCAAAAAAAAAAAGTAACTTTATTTATTATGCAAGTGTTTATACAAGATATTATTCCAGCAATTTTCACAACGGAGATGCTCATATGCCACTGTCATATTTTCATCCTGTGTATCTTATTCAGAAACAAAGAAAGCAAGAGAAGAAAGATTAAAATGATGCACATTATTGGATATGGAGGGCATCGATATTTCTCTTGCCTTCGGGACCTTGACCGTACCATGACTTGACAAAATCCCCATAAATCACCTCTCTGTACTTCGCTGGGTTTTCTGCAGTTATGAGTTGGGGTGCAGGGTATATTTTATGGGTCTTTGACGGGTCATAGAATGTTGCCACTGACAAGCGGGGCCTATTGGCATTGACCAGTGCTCGATGCACCGCACTCCTATAAGTACCATTGGTCATAACCTGAAGAATTAATTTAGAAGAAAAAGGATGAAACAACTGATAATAAATGTTGGCGACTTAAGACCAGTGCTAAATTTGTTGCCTTCACCAGTTGACCCTCAAAATGTTGGATTCTGACCTATTTCAGCATATAAGATTTCGAGAGCCTGATTGGCGCACAGAGAGATCCTATCGAGCCAAATTGGTAAAAGGTTCTATAGAGACAAATTGCCACAAGCTCTATGTGATCTTAATTATTTTGACCTGATTTCTTGTTTTACATATTGTTCATTACTGCTGCTTTAATTTACAAGAAACACTTCACCCATTTGCTACTAATAACCAACAAATTTCAGTTTATTTGCAAATCTACTAATAACAGACAACTAGTACAACCAAGGTTAAGCCAGGCAAAGAATGACGAAACAATACCGTCTTTCTGACCTTAAGCAAATTTGCTTTCTCAATAATTTCAATTCACACAGCCGATACAATACCTAAATCCTCTCTGTTTGATTTCAGTTCAATTTGGATTGAGGGACAACAGCAGTTACTAGTAAGGGCAAATTTTCTGCATTTCTAAGATTATACATTTCATGTCGCTTAATCTAGCATTTGGGTATTATTAATGGATCCTAGAATGAGAACTGTTTGATTGATCTGTAATATCGTAAAATGCAGGGTATCATTTGCAATAGAACCCAAACAACAATAACATCTCTAGTGATTGTCAACATGTCAGTCGTCATAACCAAATTTCATCAGCATAAGAAACTGAGTTAAATGATATGAAGTAATAAGTTGGGATCGCTTTGATATCTCCTACGGCATCAGCAATCTTTGCAATTTATGGATGATGCAGCAGTTCTTCTGTAAATTGCTCAAAATAATAACAGCCAAAAGTACCTCCGTCATATCAGATAAAATGATCACGATTGCTTCTGTGACAGGCGGCACAAGGACCCACTTGTCATCCTTAAGCACCTCCAAGCCTCCTACATCATCTTGTATCAACAGCGTAATCGCTCCCATGTCGGAGTGGGCCTGTAGGCCCAATGCAAGGTCAGGCCGGGGGCACGGAGGGTAGAAACTCACAGTTATGTTTTGATACACATCTCCAACTGCATCCTCAATGTATGATGGTGGCAGATTTAGGCTCCGGGAGATGATGGAGAGAAGCTGTTTGGCGAGGCGTTGCATTTCTTTGCTATATTGTGTCACCACTTCCCTGGGAAAAACAATGTGCGGTAGAATAAGTATTTCTAATAATGCAGAAGTAATAGATCACAATTGAACCAAACTATCACGGAAACATTTAAAATTCTAACATATGTAAAAGTTGACATGAAGAAAACATTTAGATTTGTGTATAGATAATTGGTTAACAGCCTATGAGACATCTGTATAACACAATCCAATGTGCTTTTTATATTGCGTCAAATCTAGTTTATCATACTATTTAAGCACAAGCTTAAAAAATTTAATTCAATTATACCTATAATTGGGGATAAAATCAGGCCATTTGGTAGGATCCCTTCTCTCCTCTGGAAATGTATGGTGATCAAAATAATCTCTCCAGTCCAGGACCGTATCATCTCTCGCCAGCATTCTGCTCCCATATCCCTGAGAAGCGGGACCCGCTGTCAGGTCACACGCGTACCTAACCTTCTCTTCCATGGGAGATCCGAAAAACTTAACCCCGATCGACCTCATCTCTTGGAGGAGAGTAAGTGAGACGCCATGATTGATGACTTGGAACGCACCCCAGTCGGAGCACGCACGCCGCACGTGTGAGGTGGGATCGGGCGAGGAGAGATCAACAACGGGGATCGACGGCGAGGATGGCACCGCGTGGGGGTCGGGTTGGGGACGGAGGGAGGGGGGTTGGATGTAAGAGGAAGGGAGATTGGCGAGGCCCGATTCGGAGAGGGTTTGAACTCTCTGAGGAAGGAGAGGTGAAGCTGCTTCCATGGCACTGTGTGTGTGTGTGTGAGAGAGAGAGAGAGAGGAGATGGCACTTCAAATCCAAGGGCTAGAAATGGAATGGGCGGTTCGGGCCGGTTTTTTTTGTTTGTTTGTTTCGGCCCGGTCCAGATGGTTTCTATTTCCATCACGAGAAATACACTAGTCAATATTCATTTGCATTTATTTATTTAAGGTAGAAGAGAGGGGGAAGCGTAAAATGTAATACGTTGGATGGATGAATTTGTATAACGGTTTCAAATTTGAAATTTTGAAGAAATTGTTTATTCGAATTGTTTAATTTAATTTTTATATTAAAATTATATAGAATATCAAATTTTATATTTTTTGAAATTTTTTAATTATTTTTTTGGATGGAGAGAAAATCGTTGTTATTGGATAATTTAAAATGTTCAAATCAATTGATTTTTTTCTTGTTCGAAAAAATAATAAAAAAATATAAAAATATTTTTTTTGTATTTTATAAAAATTTGATATAAAGATTACATTCAGCGGTTCGGATTGGTCATTTTAACTCCAAATTCGAAATTTCAAGCTGTTGTACAGGTTCAACTATATAACGCATTTCATTTTAGATTTCTTTTAAAAAAAGATATGATCCATTTTTCTTATTTATAAAATGGATTAGTGATAAAAAGAGAGACAAAATATTTATTAAAATACAAATATGAAGTATGAAGAATCATTTTCAAAATCGTCAAATTTTGTCAAATCTTGAAATCATAATACAAATTACTCAAAGAGTATGACCTTCTTGATATATCATCAAATAATAAATACATCACATTAATTAAATTTGATTCTTAGATAATCTATATAAGAATATACTTCTTTTTTAATTATTAATTTTAATTAGTTTTTAAAATTTATTATTAAAATTATCAAAATAACTAACTAACTAAAAAAACCTATCAAATTGTTTTCAAACGAAAAATCCAAATTGCTCAATAAATTTTTTATATTAAAATCTTGTAGAATACCGAAATTTTCTATTACTATAATTTTCTAACAATTTTTTTCAAATTTTTTAAGATAACTTTAATAATAGAAAATTTTAATATTCTAAAAGCACGCTAGCTTTCCTCTAATTATAATCACTTATTCTTATAGTTACCGTCCGATTGAAATCGAACGGTAAAAAAAAAAAAACTCAAAGCATTAATCAATTCAATTCCCCTTTCTTTCTTTGATCTGACTATTTCAATTCGATTCGATTCCTTGTTTGCCAAGACAAACAAACATACACACAACCCTATTTCTCCAATTTCTCTCTTTCAATAAACCAAGAAGAAGAAGAAGGTTTCTTCCTTTCCAAACAAAACAACTATAAATCTATAACACATTCTCTCTTTTCAAAACTAAAATACAAGTTCAACAATTAATACCCTGTCAAGGTTTATTCTTTTCTCCATCATTCTCTCTGAAGAAACAATGGCGGACGATCGGTTGACCCGTATAGCAATCGTGAACCCGGATCGGTGCAAGCCGAACAAGTGCGGCCAGCAATGCAAGAAGAACTGCCCTGTTGTGAGTACAGGTACAAAATTTAGGAACTTTCTTGAATTTCTTTTGGGCAAATTTGTAAATTTGAGCCAGTGTATTGAAACGGGATGATGTTCTAGTTTTTGATCAATGGATTAGTTGTTACTAGTACTAAAGTTTTGCACATGTAAACAGAATCTCAAGTTGCAGAGGAACTTACAATTGTTTCTGTCTAATAACTAGACAAATTTTCAAATTTCAATTATTAGTTATTGCATGGTCATGGAAAGTTTTTACATACATGTACCCAGCATAATGTAAAAATTTGATTTATACCCTTTTTAAACCTAAATTATCTTGAATGCCCCTAAAGTACTGTTTACAGGAAATTGCAATTGTTTCTGTCCAATAACCAGACAAAACATCTTCAATTTTTCAGTTATTGCATAGTCATGGACAATTTTGCATGTACCCAACATAATGTAAAATTTTCATTTATACCCTTTTTAAACAAGAAGTATCATGAATGCCTCCAAAGATAGTTATGTATACTGTATACACACACCAAGTACAGAATGAGAAATATCCTATCAATTCCTCTGTTTAGCTTCAAGAGACACTCAAGGATCCATCTAGTAGCACTATCAGCTGTCCACTGAGAACGTTGGATGTTCCTATGTGCACCCAAAGTTTTGAGAAATTACACACATATATATGCTATTAATAGTAAGTTTTTTAATGTAATTTTTAAAAAAATGCATGAAAAATTGGAAGCATGTATATCGAGTATATGGTACAATAGACATCTGATTATGATCATGTCCAAAGAAATTGGGATAGAAGGAATAATGGATAAAATGTGTCAGTTTATTGTCTCAGAGGGCTTATACTATATTGGTCTCTCTGATAGGTGTAGATTATATTTTGATATTCCTTAATCCTTAGGGCTTATAATATATTCATTATTTACATGTTTACCATTCTTCATTTTGAAAGGCACAGGATTCTCTTATATTAAGAGATTTTCAAGTTTCAGGACATGATTGACGCTTTATTTATTTCCTTTTCTAAAGTGATGTTCTAATTTGTTCAGGAAAACTTTGCATTGAGGTCAAATCTACATCTAAACTTGCCTATATATCAGAAGAACTTTGTACCGGGTGTGGCATCTGTGTGAAGGTACCATATCTTTCTTTTTTTTCTCCCCTTCTAATGATGGCAAGAATAAGCATTTTTTTGCTGGTCTGATACATGTTTTAATTTCTTTTTTAATTCTCTCTGTATGTGTAGAAATGCCCATTTGATGCTATTCGAATCATAAATCTACCGAAAGGTTTGGACAAGGACACAACTCACCGCTATGGGTCAAACAGCTTCAAGTTGCACAGGTTTTGTATATTCGATTGTAAATTTCATGTAGGATAAAAATTAGAAACAGAAGCAGTACAATACATTTCAAGATAACTTCTTGTTAAATCTTCAGGTTGCCTGTTCCGAAACCTGGTCAAGTCCTAGGACTTGTTGGAACAAATGGAATTGGCAAATCAACTGCACTTAAAATCTTGGGAGGGAAATTGAAGCCCAATTTGGGATGTTATGAGGTATGGATCGTAGAAATATGTTTCGGTGCTAAAATTAGATTTAACATGATTCTTTTTTTTTTTCTTGGACTACAGAAAGGCCTGTATCTGATGCCTTCTTTTTCCCACTATAAATCAGCTATTTTGATTTTATAAGATGCAAACCTTTCTTTGGAGATGATTTATCAAATGGTCCCTCTTAAATTTTTATTTCTCCCTTGATGCAGCATTCCCCTAATTGGCAGGAAATCATAACGTACTTTCGTGGGTCTGAGCTTCAAAACTATTTTAAGCTTTTAGTGGAGGATAAACTGAAGGTACTTCATTCTTCGACACAAATTCTGTAATGATTGTTCTGCAAATTGCGATGATGTTTGCAAATAATGATTCAATACTTGTTGCAACTAATTTGAAAATATGGGTCTCCTTAATCATCTTCCAATATAAGCATCTGAAACAATGACTATCTTTCTTCATGAGCATTTTATTAAATTTACATAAAATCATCAATGTATCCTTAAACAAACTGAAACAGACATGAGGCATCTAAACTAAAAGAACAAATCTTTTTGTTTACCTTACATTGACGTTTGACAACTATTACAGGTGGTTATGAAACCGCAAAATATTGACCACATCCCCAAGTCTACTCAAGGCAAGGTTGGTGAAATCCTCTCCCGAAAGAATGAGAGAGGAATGATGGAGAAGCTCTCTGCTGAGCTGGAGTTAGGTGAGGTCCTTGACCGAAACATACAGGATTTATCTGGGGGAGAATTGCAGAGAGTTGCAATTGCAGCCGTTGCACTGCAAGAGGCAAATGTGTACATGTTTGATGAGCCATCAAGCTATCTGGATGTGAAGCAGCGGCTCAAGGCTGCTCAGGTCATACAGTCCCTCACTGGCCCTAAAAAGTAAGTAATTTTGTTTTAATAATTTTATGAGTTTATTCAATGATGTGTATAGAGTCTGTATTATCCAGCATTTAGAACTTTTTTTATCAGATATGGGTTCAACTAGAATTTTCTTATTACTATATCTTTCAATATATTTTCTTTTTCTCTGGATGGACTAAAGAATTGATGATATTTGTTTCAATCCTTACATAATTAGTTTATGCTAGGTTTTGCATTTTTCTCTGTGTATCCATGGTTTAAAAATTTCCTTGTTGTTGTAATTGCCAGCTATGTGCTAGTTGTGGAGCATGATTTGAGTGTACTCGACTACTTATCAGACTACACCTGCTGCTTGTATGGCAAACCGGGAGCCTATGGAGTTGTCACGCTCCCCTCTTCCGTTCGAGAAGGCATCAATATTTTTTTGGCTGGGTTCATCCCTACAGAGAATCTCCGCTTCAGAGATGAGTCCCTGACCTTCAAGGTACCTTTTCTTTGTTAATTTTCTTAATTTATGGATTTTTTTGGTTACATGTAGCTCATATATAGGTTACTCGGTGGATACCAGTATGGCAGTTCTTCACTCACTGGTAGGTTAACGTTTGTCAGATCAAAGACTGTGTCTTAAATTTTTGTTACTTAGATTGGACGAATAATAGAACAAGAAGGCGATTCCGTTGAATGAATCTTTAAAATAAATTTAGAGCACCTATTATTGAGCGAACAGGATGTATTTGAGCAAGAATTTCTTGACCTGGTGAGTATCAGGCGGGGTTGTCCTTTTTTTACTTCTAACAAGAAATTGCCGACCTGTCCCTACCAGGCATATCATTCCAAGGAATTAAAGTTTCTAGTCATGTATTGCTGTTGTAGGTTGCCGAAGCTCCTCAGGAGACCCCTGAGGAGATTCAGACTTACCACAGGTATCGCTATCCTACAATGAGCAAAACCCTTGGGAACTTCAAGCTTTCGATACAAGCAGGAGATTTTACTGATTCACAAATAGTAGTGATGCTTGGTGAAAATGGTACTGGAAAGACCACCTTTATCAAGTTGCTGGTATGATCTCATTTTCCTTATTGGTTTGAATCTTTCGACAAAAAGGATTACAAATCAGAATGGTATGTTGAAATTTTCACATGCAGATTCCAGTACAGTCCTTCAGTACAGTATTAATTTGAGTCTGATCAGGCAGTTAATTGGCTGTTTGTCCTTTGGTAATATTAAGTCCCCATACCAAGCAGAATAGATACTAAAATTTTTATTAAGACTTGTAGATATGCATTAATACAACCCGAGTTTGGGACAACTCTGTATGGTAGCAACGAGATCTGAACTGTTTGTGATTTACTTGCTATGTATTCGTGTATGTAGCCATTACCAATTTTTACCGTCTTTTTGCACAGGCTGGGTTGTTGGAACCTGACTCAGTGGAAGGCACCGAGGCGGAGATACCAGAATTCAACATCTCATACAAGCCACAGAAGATTAGCCCAAAGTTTGAGTCTACCGTCAGGAACTTGTTACACAAGAAGATACAAGGCTCCTACATGCACCCCCAGTTCGTATCAGATGTGATGAAACCGTTGCAAATAGATCAGCTCATGGATCTGCAAGTGCAAAATCTCTCTGGCGGGGAGCTCCAAAGAGTCGCACTCTGTATCTGCCTCGGAAAGGTATACAGTTTTTAATATGTGCTCCTTTTTTAGAAAGATTCCTGTCATCGATTGTCAACTGAATTATTGGTCGGTTCCTCATGATATATAACCTTTTATATGTCTCTGATCAAGTAGACCTTGATCACGTTTGACTACAACAACTTTGATCTATAGTCATGTTGTTGATTGGAATACTATATTAATTGTTCAACCTGTGAAAAGTGTTTGATGATGATTTGTGGTTCTTATACGTTGGACTTCATACCTCACACAACCTTTTAGAAAATGGAGATGTAGCCTGAATTATTCAAGAAAGTAATCGAACAGCAAAAGCGTGTTTGAGGAGAGTGAGGATAATTTTTATTTTTCAATTTTCGATCCTGGACTGCATTAAGATTCTATGCATTAGAGTTCTGTGCTTTATTTTTTCCTTTCAGCCGGCAGATATTTATCTAATAGATGAGCCGAGTGCAAACCTGGATTCGGAGCAGCGTATTGTGGCAGCGAAGGTGATAAAGAGATTTATCTTGCATGCTAAGAAAACTGCCTTTGTTGTGGAGCACGATTTCATCATGGCGACATATCTTGCGGATAAGGTCATAGTCTATGAAGGGAAACCTTTGGTTGATTGTATCGCCAACTCACCTCAAACTCTTCTCTCTGGAATGAACTTCTTCCTGTCGGTATGTTATAATGAATATTTGAAGCATAAAATTGGGAAAAAAAGAAAGAAAAATAAACGGGACAAAAACAAAACTACCGGCATCAGAATCAGAAAATAACCAGAAACATTATAGTCACTATAATTCACCATAATGTTGGCACCCATCATGACCGGAATTGTAATGATATCATGTTAAGATTACTTATTGTTGTTTTAGTTCAAAATTATTCTTTGTTAATTCTAGTTTAGTTTAAATTCTCATATCCATCATGGATCTTAATTTCATCATTTTGTTTATCTGTTCTGTTTGTGTATAGCGTCTTGGCATCACATTCAGGCGGGATCCGATCAATTATAGGCCCCGCATAAACAAGCTCGACTCCATCAAAGACAGAGAGCAGAAAGTGGCAGGGACACACTATTACATTGAAGATTAAGGCGCCCCAAATGAGGTAATTTCTAAGCTATTAAAGAGGGAATTTTGAAAAATTGAACTAACCTTCTCACTCATCTGAGCATTAAACCTCTCTATATCACTTATGTTTTCACCTTTTTCTAATTCCAGATTGAGGTGGTAATCAGGCATCTCTTGCTTCTTTCAAGAAGCAAAGACGGGGATAATGACGTGGCCTGTCGGCACGGCAGGCGCATGAATATCAGATTCAAGTGCATCAGCTTCAAGGTGATTGTTTCTAAAAAAAGTTTCTTTATTTGAACTTCATCATGTAACTAATTGACATGTTTAGTGATAGAATGAATTTGACAATTTCTTTTGGGTCTTAATTTTCACAGGTTGGCTGAAAGAGTACTGACAAGTGTGTGATGATATAATGAAACCAAATTTCTGGTGCTTTTTGGTGTGAATTGCATTTTGAATCTTTCTTACTGTGCTGGTTATTTCTGAAACATTAGGTGTGGTACTTTGAATATTTGCAGTTGTTATCTGGGACCTATTATGAATGCTTGAATGTAAATTTGTATGCAAAATTTTAATAGGTATTTGCTTTATATCTAGTCTTGTTGTAAGAAGTTCACTTACAAAATTTCTTAAATTTATTTTAGCATTTTTTTTTGATAAAAGTGGGGGTAACCCACCTGCTTCATTGAAAAAAGCTAAATTTTTAATTTCATGAATTTCTTCATCTCTTGTTTCTATTTATGGTACTGAAGTAAAAGTTTTTATAGAAAAAAAAAATATGAATACTTTTTTGAGATATTGGCAAACAACATTGAGACAGTATGAAAGATGCTACCTCTGGAAATTTTTAATACTATGAAAATTATTATCTATTGGCTGCTACTTGTTCATTTTTATTTTTTCAATACTAGCCCGCATGGAATTGTAGACTTAACACAGATGATGTTAGCCCTATATCACTATGAAAAGATACAGGTTCAAGTCTCATAAAAAATATTTAAAAATAAATAAATACTGGAGTTAACGAGAATCCTTATTTCAGAAAGGAAAAAACAAAATTAGTCCGCATGAACCCATTTACCATCATTTTCACATGTAGTCAAGGCCACAATTTTAGTCCTGCTTTAAGTTTAAAATTTTAAGGAAAATATTTGGAAGATAACATAATCGATATCACTAAGGTACTAAATATGAATAATAACTGACTTAAGTTGAATAACAAAAATACTATATAAATGAAGTGCATAATAAAATTATTAATATGAATAATAACTCATTTAATCTGAATAATAAAATCGGTATCGATTATGATATCTATATATCAGCTCCCAAATTTTAAACAGATGGCCATTTTTCAAAGATAAAGATTTCTTTACTTTCCTTTTTTCTTTCTCTTTTTTGATGTCAATATTCCTTCTTTGAGCTTACATTTTTACTTCTAAGTTGCCAACCCTCGTACTTTTTAACTGGGAAAAGTAAAAAAAAATGTAAAAGAAAAAAAAAATTCATCGAAGGAATTGTAAACGCCCAAGAAGTTGTTTTATTAGAAGCAATTTTGACGCTATATTTATAACCTAATAGTCAATGCTGCTATTTGATGCAAACAGCAATCTCCAAATTAGTCCAAGGCTATGGGTAACATCATTGTAATAAATGGTACTTTTTTTTTAAAGTAAAAAAAAAATTGTAAGAGGGTGTCAATATTTGATCTTATGCTAATGAAGAATAGTTTAAAATACAAATTAAAATTATTTGGTAGGTTAATTTTTTTTGTGGGTTCCATCTGTTATAGATTTAATGACAATTGTTTGTCATAGAGAATTATGACAACAGATGTAAATTTAATAATTTATATACATTCAATGTTTTAAATCACTTCATGGTAGATATAACAAAACTTCTATTTTTGCTTTGGAGCTCATTAAATAAGGGTTCATTCGGTACATAAATATTCATAACTAGAAAAAAAATTAAATGCAATGAACCTCATAAGTAATCGGTTTAATTCTTAAGAGGCCACACATTTAAACAGCTTCAATGCCTCCTCCGTTTTGTTTATATATTTTACAATGATAGATCAATTTGTGGTGTAGGGTTTAGAATTTAGGGTTTAGGATTTATATGAAGATGATGTTGAACGATTTGGATTAACCATTTAATTTATATATATATATATGTTTCAGTTCAGTTCATACCTTTCTGTCTAAGATTTTTTTTTTGTTCTCTTTTTTTTTTTCCTTTTTTTTAAGTCTGAATGTAAATGAAATGAAAACTTGGTGAACTGCCTATTTGACCATCATGCTTGTAGATTTTGAAAGAACAGGCCAGTAGTTATTGTTCACATTTTAAACTATTTAGTGCCAAATTTGACCAAATGAAGTCCAACCTTTTTTAATCGTTTTAGTATTGTTAACATATCCCAACTAATAGTCTATATATTTTCTAGTAGCTTCATAATTTGTTGAATAGAGTAAAAAGCAATGCTCTTCTTGTTGCTAGCTAGCATAAGAATTTAAACATTAGTTAGAGTCGTTAGTTTGAAATATGAATAAATTTTTTATGAATACTTAAAATTGAACGACTTAAACTTTATTTGTTCTGCACTGTATCTTTATTTTGAAGTAGGAGTTCACAACAAAGGAATATATATTTCTATTATATTTTAATTCCATTTTGGTAGGTAAAACAAAATAATCCTATTCTAGTACTCTCAATTTTCAAAGTCAATATATTTTAAAAGAAAATTCTCCAATTCTACATCCAATATATCTTTCAATATATAGTCTAATTCTCATGCACAGTTTTTTGAATGAGAGAAAGAACAAAGAAATGAAGAATTCTCTTTTCAACTCAAAAAGTCTCTAACTTTGGTACTATAGTCATTGTTTTTTTTTTCTTTCTGTTACTTCGAAAAGTAGCTGCTTTAATTTCTTCTGGAAAGAAATGGATAGATATCGTCATTAATACTGATTTTATTATCTTCCTAATTAATATTTTTCTTCTGAAAAGGTAGCCACAAAAATTTTCGACATTCCTTTTCAATTCTTATCAAACTAATGGTATCTTCTTCTGAGAATCCTAGCTATTCTTATCATGATATTGGGAAATATCATTACTGTTACTCAAACAAGCATGAAAACGTGTTCTTGAATGAAATTAATACAATGCTTCAAAATATATCCAACATATATGAGATAGACTAATATGAAAATGTCAGCACTTCCGCTTGAAGTGCGAACGCTCCAAATTATGCTTTGCATATCCAAAATCTCGATTTAAGTTGCTCAATAATTTTTTTCATATAAAATCTTGTAGTATACCAAAATTTTTTATTTTTAGAGTTTTTTTAAATATTTTTTCAGATTTTTTAAAATAGCTTCAAAATAATAATAAAATAATGAATGTTTGCACCTCAAATTTGGTCATTTTTAAAAATCTGAAACAAAAACTTAAAGAACTCTAAAAATAAATTTTTTTGATATCATATAAAATTTTAATATAAAAAATTTATTAAGCAACATAAATCGAAATTTCGAAGACGCTAAAGTATATTTTGAGATGTTTGTACTTCGATTCAAAGTGCAAACATTTTTATATAAGTCTATCTCAACATATATAATAAAGAACAACTTATATTTGCATATACGGATGTTAATTAATTTGTATATAAATACATTTGCATGTGGAGCTTATCAAACACAGGGGTCAAAAATGCCATATCAAATTTTGATTTCAAATTAGAGTCTTCATCATCTATGCGAGACACATTAATAATTTAGTGCAAAAAAAAAATCTGTATCATATATTTGCAGAGAAAATTTTTTTGATACTGAAATTGTAAAAATCTTGAAGCAAATCAAGACTTGTTAATTCGTTCCCATAGCTCTTAGCAACAAAAATTACAACTTAATACTAGATTTTGAAAATCCAGCCCAAAACAATAGCTGTTGTAAAAATCTTGGAATTTTCCAAGCACTTCATAAATTCTGCAAACAGATGAAGACTCCTTCATAAACACTGAGTAAAATTTCAATAGATAGAGCCTTTGTTTGTTTTACTCAGCCACTAAATTGTTGTCTTCGTCCGTTTGTTTGTAGAATTTATGAAGAAGAGTACAATTTTAAGTCTGTGAGATTGTGAAAAAAACCAACAAGAATACAAATAGCTATCGTTTTTGGCTGAATTTTTCAAAGTCTGGTATTCAGAAAATTGTAATCTTTGAATCCATATAACCAGATATGGATTCAAATAAAAATGGATCATAGATTCGAATGAAAATGGATAATATCCGAAAAGTCTTCATCCGGTATTCATTTGGTGGATACGGATATAGATTCGAATAGTTAACGGATACATATATATATTTGTATATTTTTTAATGGATGCGGATATGGTTTTTAATTTAGAACCGAAAACATATATGGATTCTAATAATTATCCAGATGCGAACTTTTTTGAAATTTGGATATACATTTTAGAGGCGCATATATCATTTTCAATTGGGCGTTTCAAGTATGATGTGAAATTTGTATATCCAATTAATTTTATATCTAATTTGGACTTATATTTCTTTGTTTGTATAATTTTTTGTTGCATTTTAACTAATAATAGTGATTAATTTTTGTAACTAAAATTTAACTTTCAAACTAATGGATCTAACATGAAAAAAATATTATGCAGGTACTTTTTAATGAAATGTGTGATATTTTTTATTTAATATCTGAAATATATTTGTATTTATATTTGTATTCATTAATATTCAATCTGTATCCATATCCGAATCTATATCTAATAAATAGAAAAAGATAAGGATACAATTTGACTGTTATCTGTAAGTATCTGATCCATTGTAAATCTAATTCGCTTAACCCGACCAATCTAACCTGAAAAATTGGCAAATTTAAAATTTAATATTGCATTTTGAATAACCTGAAAATTTAAATTTGAATATGGATTTTATAAAAAATATTGAGTAAAATCCAATCCGATCGTTTTATGTCACTTTTCTTAGAAAAATTCACTTTTATATAATCACAACAATAATATCATTATAAAAAAATAAAAAATATGATATCTTATTATGTTGACTATGCAGTCAAAAAAATAAGACTTCCTCCTATGAATGGCAACAGTTCTTTCTAACTAAACACATGTTATTTTCTGAACACATAATTAATTCGTCACCTATAACAACCACCGACAATTTGGATGTGTTTCCTATTTAAGTCACGTATGCATGAACTACAAACCACCAATCCTCCAATTTATTTACTTCTTTTAGAAAAATAGAGAGGAAGTAACATAACCTTAGCTAACAATGGGGTATCCCAATGGGAATGGATCAATCGAAGGTGTAATCACCACAAACAAATTGAACAACCAAGCACTCATAATCCACGAGACACAAAGCGTCGTTGGTCCGATGGCCCTGAAATGCGCCGTCGATCTAAGAATCCCCGATCACATTCACGCATTTGGCAACCCCATGCCTCTTCATAAACTCGCCAGAGCCATACCCATCCCTCCATCAAAAGACCCCATGTTGCGCCGCCTCATGCGCGTTCTTGTTAGAAAGGGTTACTTCGAGGAGCCTGAGGAAGCTACATACTGTCTCACACCCATATCACACAATCTGCTCGAGGAGGGGAGTGCAATTACTGCTTTTGTGAGATTGTTATGTGAGACGACGGTTAGACCGATGCACATTTTTTCCGAGTGGTTCCAAGCGGAGGGTTCATCACCTTTTGAGATGGCCAATGGAGGGAAAACACTTTGGGAGATTCTGAATGAGAGGCCGGAAGTAAACCGAGTGTTCAATGAAGCAATGGCGAGTCGATGCATGCAAATGGTGAAAAGTGCAGTGCAGCAGTATCCGGAGCTGTTTCATGGCATAAAGACACTGGTGGATGTCGGAGGAGGAAATGGCACAATGTCAAGGATAATTGCAGAGGCATTTCCAGAGTTGAGATGCACAGTGTTCGATCTCCCGCATGTTATTGCCACTTTACCAGAAAGCAAGTTGTTCGACAAAGTTGCCGGGAACATGTTTGAAGCAATCCCACCTGCCGATGTTGTCGTACTTCAGGTTTGTATTTCTTACTGAAATAAATCAACCAGAGAATTCAGATGCTTTTTTGTCTGGCAACCACACAAAATAACAAATCACATGCATGCATAAAATCAGAAACTTAATTCATGTATATTCAAGAATTGATCGACCATTTTCATTCCAGATATTTGATGCCAATAACATGTAAATGCTTTTGTGCATTTTACTCACCTTTTCTTTAACCTCCTCATAATTTATATATGTTCTATGGTTCTATATGCATAATATATTATCTTAGTTAACATCTCTGATAAATATTTTTACATCATTTGATCATCCAGTATGTTCTCCATGATTGGAGCGATGAAGACTGCGTCAAGATACTAAACCGAAGCAAAGAAGCAATTTCTAAGAACGGAAACGGTGGAAAGATCATAATAATGGACATAGTTGTAGATTCAGAGAGTGATGTTCCAAAAGCTGCAGAGACATCTCTTTTATTTGATTTGAACATGATGGTTCTTTTCAACGGAAAAGAGCGAGATGAACAAGAGTGGAAGAACATCTTTCACGAAGCCGGTTATTCCCGGTACAAAATCTATCAGACGGTTGGCGTTGGATCCATCATTGAGCTTTATCTTTGAAGTTGGATGTTCCTATGATATATAGTTGAGCTGCATGCTTAGCAGTGAGAAATAAAATCTGGTGAATTTAATATATATGCAGGAAGATTGCAATAGTTAAAGAATAACTGCTGAGATTCATGCATGTGATATTTATAGAAAGAAATGCATGGCAAGCTAGGGTTCTTTTCTATATCAATGTTTGCAATAAGTTTTATTTTATATGCTATTCTATTCTATCTTTTGGGATGTACTTGTTGTTGAAACATAAAATTAAGGAAGATCTAAATTTCCTTTTGCTAATATATATTCGTATTAATTTCATTAGTGATTAAATAATCTTCATTTGCCTTAAACCTACTCCTTTTGCATGCTGGTCTATTAATTTAGAACGTAAAAACAATATAAAAGTTGGCCATCTCATTGGTTCTTCCCTTAGCACGCTTTTCATTATTTCATTGTTAGTTTTTTACTATTCTTTAATTACTATTAAGCTATATTGTTATTAATTTGACTAGCCGTTATTTTCTTTGACGTACGGAGACACAAGCTGCATAATAAACATTTCCAAAAATAGTGATAATTGTACTCCTTAATGGCATGTATTTTTTATTTGCATTCTAGATATGTTTATAGTTATATCAGAAAATATTTATATCTAATAATAAAAATATTTATATCTTACATTATTAGAATTAAAAATTATGCAAGTTGTATTTATTCTTATACAATAAAGTTTTTAATTTTAATTTTTCTATAATTATGTAGGAAAGAAAAAATGAGAAACACTTTATATACACTATAAACACTTATAAATTTAGATATAAATAAATTATCTATTTAGTATAAATACTTTTGATGTGCAAATAAGGGGTGCAAAATATGGAGTACAATGATAATTTCTCTAAAATAGAGTACCCAAATAATTGATCAAGTAATTACTCAATTATTATTTTGATATTAATTTATTCCACCTCATATTGTGCTATTACCAATCATTTAATTACATGTTGTGTCCTAAGGATTGATAATTTCGAATCATCTAGATGGAAAAACTATTGATTTGATTTTCTTTATTTATTTACATTTTTTGGGTGTTTATTGCATACACTGAACTCTTACAGTATATATCTATATTTGAAAAACATGATTTGAATTAATTTTTTTTAATTATTGATATGCTCTTGATTATTTAGATAGAATATATATCAAATTTGAAAAGCATTGAACCTACTATAAAACAATTTCAAATTTTTAATGGTAGAGTTTTAATGGATTTATGATAAATAATGAATCAAATTTCAAATCAACTCAAATTTATTATACATCTTATCTAAATAATTAGAAACACATCTACAATATAATGTTGTTAGTTTTTCATGCAAATAAATTTTAATATATATACCATATTAATTGAATGTACCATAAAAATTAAATGTAAATAAGATTTATATTTTTCATTAATGATTATCATAAGTATATATTATTCTCTTGTATCTGTATGGAGACTTAAAGTGCAGCATCTGTTAGCTTTTTCTGACTGATCAAAATTAAATCCTTTTTGACTGAAAGGGATTGAATGTGTGAGGAGAAGTCCTTCTAACACATTAATTTTAAACAGTTAACAAAACATATATATACACATCATAGTAGGTACAAATACAATTAAATTTGTTGCTTGACTTGCCTCATTTGCTATTAAATAACCACCAAAAAAGAATAAAATAAAAGCGAAATGGGTCAAAAACAGAGGCTTTATTTGTATGATATATACATCACTTCAGTGGTTTGGCATGCATTGTCCAGCATACATTTTCTCATTAATGGAATTATGCTGTATATAGTTGAAATTTGATAATTAGCCAAAAAAAAAAACTTTTTATTCTTGTTGGTTTTTTCACAATTCTGGCCGTCAAACTTGACTTTTTATTCTTCTTCGGAAGTTTCTTTTTATTTTTCTTTATTTATTTTAGTAGTCTCAATTAGTATAAACAAACTTAGTATTAAACTTATGAATTTCAAAACATAGAAGAGTTATATTTGGATCAAGTTCATAATAACAGTGGAGTCCATATAGTGAAAAACAAAGAAATAATCAAGAGCATACCAATAATTAAAAAAAATTAATTCAAATAATGTTTTTCAAATTTAGATATATATTGTAAGAGTTCGGTGTATGCAATAAACTCCCAAAAAAAGTAAATAAATAAAGAAAATCAAATCAATAGTTTTTCCATTTAAATTATCAATCCTTAGGACACAGCATGAAATTAAATGATTGGTAATAGCACAATATCATGGGGAATAAATTAATATCAAAATAATAATTGAGTAATTACTTGATCAATTATGTGGATAGATTTTTTAGAGAAATTATTCTTGTATCCTATATTTTACACCCCCTTATTTACACACCAAAAATATTTATACTAAATACATAATTTATTTATATCTAAATTTATAAGTGTTTATAGCGTATAGAAAGTATTTATCATTTTTTATTTCCTACATAATTATAGAAAAATTGAAGTTAAAATTTTTATTGTACAAGAATAAATACGACTTGCATAATTTTTAATTCTAATAATGTAAGATATAAATATTTTTATTATTAGATATAAATACTCTTTGATATAACTATAAATACATTTAGAATGCAAATAAAAGATGCAGTTTAGGAGTGGAATTATCAATATTTTCTCTTCCATTAGACTGTTTTGGGCACTACATTGCAAATAATATAAAGTGTTTCCTTCTGTTATCAATAAAAAAGCTAGTTCTTGAGAAGTTGATTGTATGTAGCATTCCTCTCTAGAGTGTAGATTGAATTGCAATAAAAAAAAATATTGTAGCTTCATTGGGCCCTGGACAAGAGTGCTGCACAGGAATCTGTTGGCCTCTCTCCCCTCCCATTATATATATATAACTATCTCAATTATATTGGCATTATATAATCTCATTTTATCAAAGGCGTCCAATAATATTATAACTCTTCTAAGGGACAATGATAATATTGACATATGAATTTCTCCCACACAAGTCATACACATTAATTTATTAAATTTATTTAGTTTAAGATGATAATAACAATATATAATTCTTATGTGAGAAATTTACATATCTCATATCTTGAACTCTAAAAACACAATAAGATATTAATGACACATAACACATTCCTTATAATATCTTATTTTGCTTGATCATTATTCAATATGTAGAAGCACATTTCTACATAATCATATTATTAAATGATAACTCATATCCAACACTCATAGAACTTCAGTGTATTTTTAATAACATGACAATCTTATCTTGATGATAAATTTTATCCTTAATCACCTCGACTTATAAACATATTTAGAGCTGTACGTTGTTATCTTATGAGTTATATGATTCAATACTTCATAAGATATAACATATTAAAACTCATGAAACAATAATATATTTAAATTACATACTCATAAATAAAATATATGAACATAATTAACTTTCAAAATATACAATCCTTTTAATAAGTTGGATCTCATTTGTGACAGAAAGATCACTTTTGACTTACCATTTCCCCAACTTGGCAACCATAAAAGATCCCACCCCCCATAAAGATATTGTGACTCATCAGTTCCCAACCTAACAGCCATAAAGATTCTACCAGTTCCTAATCTCTCCTCTATCCTATCTAAGACTATTTGAACTACTCTTGTCTCTCCCCTAGATCTCAGCCATGTCCACTAAAGCACGTTTTACCAAGCTCAAAGAGCAAATCAACCAAAGGAATGCATGTATTGCTGAACTTCAGAAGGAGCTAGCATCAATTCAAGCTAGGGTGGCAACTGCTTATGAATTAGCACATAATTTTGCATCTTAAGGGCTAGCGTAATTGTTGTTTTGTGATTGTATGTTTGTGCTTGTTGGTTGTTTGTATTTGTATTTTTTAATAAGAACTTTGTAATCTTAGTCAAACTATTTCGTATGCGATGAATTTAGTTTATTTGAGAAGGACTGGTGCTTCTTGCAAATGTTTGCATTTTTGAAAATGTTAGTTTTTTTGTAGTATATTTTTGCTGCTAGGATGTGTTTGTATTTTTTTGTAAAATATAGTAAACTTAACTTTTAGTATCGGATCTAGAAGAAACTGATACTCAATTTTTCCTCTAAAATCAGTGTCAGTATTTTAATATACCTAAATAACAAAACAATCAATGTTGGTACTAAACTTAAACCGACACTAAAAATTTGCCATGTTCAATTCTTATGCCTATTAATTTGTTTTCAAGAATATGGAATTTTATGAAGCAATTACATAAGACCACAAACATGAAATATATAGAATATGCAAAATATACTACCTAATTGTATTACTAAATAATTGCATACAATTATTATATCGTATAGAGAAAGTAGAGAGGAAATGCCAAAAAATACATTTAAAGAATTAAAAATAAAATTTTGGTCATAGTAAATTGTTTGTTTAATTATTGTTAGTTAATGTACAAATTAATTGAGAGATTGTGTGGTATTTAAAATAAATAAACTAAATTGTCTGTTCGTTGATGTTAAAAATAGATTTAATTCGTAACAACAAACAATCGTTTTGTTTCTATATACCTATATAATCTTCTACTACAAAAGAAAAGAAAAGTAGAACAAAATAGTGCTTCCACAAACAGCCACGTCATCCTTTAAATAACAACCATAAAATATTCATCTTGCATGGCTGTGATTAGTTCATGAATTAGTTCCTTTCAGCGACCTTCATTGCTCCACAGGCCTAGCAGATAAACCTTCACGTCCCTTCCACTTCCCTCTTCTTCGCTTGTGCGCTCATGGCACCGGCTTTTCTCTCTATTTCGATTCTCCGTCGTTGCTTACCAAACAAGTTGCACATGTAGATCCTTCATGTTTTGCTGTGACAAAAACCATCACACCCCATTCTTTGACACATTTTGCATCTCTTGAGAATCTTAAAGCCTCCTATACAATCTATGATGAAGATAGAGTGAAGTATGGTGTCTGAACTTATTGATCTCCATAGTTAGAAGGTTAATTCAGATTTGGTGCCTTCCAGACGACTTCAAATTGATGGTAAATCTGAATAAGTTATTCTTTTGGCTTCAGAAAATTTGGAATTTTATCTTTTCTTGATTTTGTAAGTGTTTCCTAATTTCATATTAAGATCAGTTTGTTGTTGAAATTCCCATAATAGATTTATTATGTTGCATGCCTATAAGATGTTCGTTCAAATTCCTGTGAGAAAAGTTTTTTCTATTATGTCTGATTTGAGGTTTTATCTATTCTGCAATGCCATGACTAACAACAACAGAGGTGAGTTACGTTAATGGTTAGAGATTATTATTTTTTATTGAATGACTTGCTAATGTTGTCAATTCTCTAGATGAAATTGCATATTTGGTTATTTGAGTATGAGGTTTACTGGACTTAGTTGCTGAATGTGACAATTATCCGTGAGAGAATTTGACTGAGGAATGGTAACATTTACTTAATATCAACTAAATATAAGTAAAAATATGTCTGAAATTTATGTGTGAAAATGTAAAAATAGCTTTTATTGTTCCAATTGTTGAGTGACATTGGAACCATACAAACAGCAAAGATGGTCATTTAATGGCAAAGATTAGTATAAGTTCAGTAATGGGTACCAGTTCTTTGAGAAAACAGCATTGATCACTACAAATGAAAAGAAAAAAAACTTGGATGTAGTTTAGAAAAGATTTTTGTCATAATAGTAAAATAACTTTCACTAAATAATAATGCACTGTTGGGCAAAATTTCAGTTCAATTCTGATGCCTTAAAAGCAGGGTTTAATTTACTCCCTTTCTAGATTTGCAATTGATTGTCATTATTCATTGAATATAGGTTAATGGGAAAAAACTTGGATGTAGTTTAGTATTTCGATTTCATAGGTTCAGCACAAATTCACTATTGTACTGTTGCAAAAGTTAGCGCCTTGAGTAAACTAAGATATTTTAGTATAGGTTGCATACTTTATATTTAATATTCAGCTTGATATTGTGTAGGTATGTAATAGATAATACAGAAGTACTAGGAACAACAGAACCACACCAAACTGGGACCAAACATCATGGTAATTGGATTTATAAAACTTATTTGCATGTCATGAGAAGTTTCTAAGTTTCTTTTGCATCATGCAACATGGAATGGTAAATCAAATAACCAAATTGATGAATATAATAATTGAGGCATGGAACAAAGGCATAATGATCCTCAAGGTCTTTTTTCAGTAATAGTTATAGAAAAGACCAAGATGTATTCTCTAAACTCAGGCTATTTCATGCAACCAAACTGATGTTCAATTTTATTTATCAAAATTGATGAAACTCCGCATATTATATATTTAATTCGGTGCACTAATGGTATGCATCAGTTAGTAGTGGTGGTACCATGCTTAGGTATAATGAGTTTTCTACCTGTTTGTCTCCTTCAACTCAGTAAAAAAAAAATAAGGCTGATTATTCAATATTTCTCACTTTCCTTGTCTCTTCAGATTAAAAGGAAGTACAATAAATCATAAACCAAATTCTCATCTTTATTATTTGACAATGAATTGATAGTTCCTCATTTTAAAAGAAGCAGAAGTTCATAAAAGAGAGGTACCAATTGCAATTTCAAACCATTCTTTTCAGGAATGCACACAACAAGACCCAAGAGAATTGCGTGTACCAATTAAGAATCTCAAGTTTGTGAGTGGTATCTAGGATCATCCAAGAGACAAAAAAATATATAATTATAATTCTTCATAATATTTTTTAATATGATTTGTATAGTTAACTCTTTTGATTTTTAGAATTTGTATCTACATGTCATTTTTGAGACGTTTGTTCCAATATTAATATCAAACTTGATTGAATACTTCACAAGAACTGAATTTTCTCTACAAAATATGAATACTTAATCACTCTATACTTCTTTATTAATAAATTAAGTGACATATTTTTATCATAGTATTTATCATTACAAAAGAATTTATTGGAGAAGTACATTTTGACAAATCAATAAATGATTAAGAGAGTACTTCTATTTAAGTAATTCCGTGCTTCTTATTTTAATTTCTGACACAGGTTTTATTCTAGTTATTTTAGTTTAACGCTAAAAAATGTTTAACTCTTACTTAACATGAAATCTTTTAAAACATAATTAATCTGTATGACATGCAATTCCACTCTACTAATTTATCAACTATCATTTCGTTCCATTATTCATACACATACAAGTACCTGACTCAACATTAATTTTTTTGCCTTGATTATGATTGTTGGCAATATAACAACTCACTTTGACAGTTATAAGATTAAGAAAACTTGACAAATATTATTAAAATAATTACTAAAGATTTCTAAAGATAAATAAGGCTAAGCACCATTCATATAATTCAGGTAATATTTAAAAATAAAAATCAAGTATAGCATGCATGACATATCATGCAAAGCTCCTCTCTCTCTCTCTCTCTCTCTCTCTCTCTTTCTCGATCTCTCTCTATCTCTCGACATGAAAAAAATATGAATTTTCAATAAAGTAATAGTCTTATAAAATATCTCTTGATGTTAAATTCTAAGAGGTGCATGCATAAAAGAAAAAAATTTAAAATGTTGAAATCTTAAAAAGAAAAAAATCTCTCAACAATAATAAAAAAAAACATTGAAAAAGATAAGCACCTGATATTGATTACATTATTTGAAAAAAAAACTTCTATAGAGAGAAATATTGCTAAAAATTAGAATAGAGAGACCAAATATAAAGTATATCAGTTTTCTAATTTTCACAATCATAGTAATTAAATAATCACTTTCACTGGACAAGTGAAATGATGTATTTTCACTGAAAAGGAAAAAAAAATCAAGTTAGAAAATGTTAAAAGACATATTTTTTGAAAAAGAATTGACAATTTTCAACATAAAATCATTTAAGCTTTTTTTCCCCTTAATCCAAGTTGAGTTTTCAAGTAAATTAAGATTGTCAACAAAGACGCTATTTTCTAGTACCTTTAAATAAAGCTACAATTAAACAATTATTGTCAACAATGCTTCCTAATTTGAGTTCCAAGATAGTGAGGATGTGCTGTTTCATAATACTAGCATGCACTTAATATTTATATTAGTATTCTAATAATATAATGTGTAATGACGTATTACGGAAAAGCACAATTTGTTTTGGTCATTTGATATATTTGACATATTATGACATATTATGACATAAGTAAAATATTTATTTTGTATTATGACGTGTTAAAAATAATAGAGGATGGACACGTGATATAATGATAAAGATACAAAAAATATTAAGTGATGTCAGTGCATATATTTCTTTGAAGATTTTTAAAAACGATATTAATTAAAGTGATGAAAACGATCGGGAGTATTGACTTTTGGTTTCCTGACTATATTATATTTCTGGGTTTTATTCTTTTTTTTTAATTTAACGAAAACAGTAGCTTATACTTAATTGAACAAATTTTATATTATTTTTTTGCCTATGCCAATAGAAGCTTCTAGCTAAGCAGTTCTAAAACAGATTAGGATCAAAGTTTATTACTTTTTTTTTTAATTTAGATTTGAGTGACAGGTGTATGCAAGTTGGACTGGATGTGAAGTTTCTTCTTCATCTGTAATTTGTTTTCTTTAATTACTTGAGTTTTATGGAAAAAAAATTTATTTAAATAGTTTAAAATCTTTGTTAGAAAATACAGATAAAAAGTGAAAATTTAGCTCTAAATTGAGAAACAAAAATTTAAACCATTCCAGAATTTAGGAGACAAATATTGGAAAATTTAAATGTAATTGAAGAAATTTTAAAAACAAAATTTGAAATTGCAACTTTCTATATGAAGAACATTACTTCTGTCATTATATCAAAAATTAATTCTCAAATTTACTAATTGTTCGATTACTTTTTTAAGAGTTCAATATATATTACATATATTTCTTAATTAATTTACTAATTTTCTTTATTCTTTAATTGTTCACGCATGTCAATAGAAACATATATAATAACTTCATATTCGTTTTGGAACAAATTTATGTCCGTATATATATTTTTTTATTTCCACAAAACTCAATAAATTAAAGAAGAAAAGATATACAGATGAAGGAGATCAAACTTCACACCCAATCGAATTTAAGTTCATGTCCCACTCAAATATAAACAATTTAAGAAATGAAAAAGAAAAGCTCTCCACGTGGGAGGTCGCAATTTCGAAATCCAGATGAACGTTCTTTATAGATATTTAAAATTAAATAACTTAGACTCTCATGTTTATCTAAAAAAAATAAAAAGAAAGATAACTAACTTTCATCCTAATCTTTTTTAGGATTATCATTAGAAAGTTCTACTAACAAAAGAAAGAACTAATAAACAATTCTTCAAGTAGCTATTACTTTGGTTAAAACAATTAAAAAAAATACCCAACAATTAAAAGTCAACATATCACTTTCTCTACCACACAATAATGAACAAATAAAATAAGAAAAAATATATATTATTAACAATTTTTTCATGTGACCTTTTGTAATCAAAATATAAACGAAAGATTTCAGTCTCTCCTTTGCTAATTAAAGACATTAATTACCACTACTACTAAATTCTAGTTATATATACTATAATTATCGAGATTCAACTTTTGAATTTAATGGCAACACATGCATTTTGTGTGGAAGATCGCAACTTCAAATCATATTTTAAAATTTTTTTCAATTATATTCAAATTTTTCATTTTTCTCCTAAATTTTGTAATCATCTAAATTTTATGCTCTATCAAATTAGAGCTAAATTGTTACTTTTTATCCGTACTTTTTAAGTAATACTTTAAGCTATTAAAATGAAATTTGTCCATAAAACTCACGAAATTAGTCTCCCGTTTGGCAAGGGGAGCAAAAGTGATTTAAGTACTTTAAATCGTTTTAATGCATCAAACAGAGATGATTTAAGATGAAATAAGTTAAAGTACTTATAAAGATGAGTAAAATTAAATCATCAAATTTTATAACTTTAACATTTTTACTTTTACTATTTCATCTACTATTTGATTACTATCAAACATCAATGATTTAGAATAATTTAATACTTACTTCGCTTTAATTTTACTTCACTTACCAAACAGACGATAAAGAAGAAAAATGTACAGATAAAGAAGAAGCTTCACAACCAGTCGAACTTACATACATCTCTCACTTAAATATAAACAATTTTGTCTGCATTGTTAGAAACTTACTACAAAGGAAAATAATAAAAAAAAGTTGTTCAAGTAGATGCTGCTATTTTCATTAAAAAAATAAAAGAAACCCAAGAAAATATTGTGCGGCCCTTTTTCGCGGCCCACGCGCGAGGCATCGGCGTCCTCGCTCACGGGGGAAGAAGGTGCAGGTACATCCCTACGCGTGTTTGTGCGCTCAAGGACTTATTATTTAGGTGATTGTGGGAATTTTTATTTTCCGACGGGCGCAAGCCTCCGCCGTTAATTACCCCGGCTCTCGCTTCGGGAACCTCTGATTAATGGGCTAAACTAATCAAAATATATGGATCAGATTTGTGGCTTTATTTCTTCCTTCCAATTTATTATAATACGTGCTTAAAATAACCCAAAGGTATAACTTTGGATTAATAAGACTAAAGATGTATGATCTAAAGTCAGAGAAATGTATAATTTCTCATAAATCAGGGATCGAGGACGTATAATCTTATTGATCTCACGGAGTTCGAATATGAAGCGCATTGCCAACTCGATACTCAAAGAACCAGAGATGTTTGATCTCTAGAAAGGTTCATGTCAAAGACAAGAACGTATGGTCCTAAACAGTCTATTGACCTTCCAGATCCCAAATCTTAAGCACTATGCCAATTCGAAACCTGGAAAAATTGGAGAATCGGGAACATATAATTCTTTATTTGATTTCCAAAATGGGGTACATTAAACCTGAAGCGCACTGCCAGTTTAATGTTCCCGAAAGCATGATTCGATATAATTTGGTATGTTGGTATGTTTTTACCAAGTTTTGGACTTATCTGCATATTTGACATATTTGACCAAAGATTTGGACATATTTGCATATTTGGCATATTTGGTCAGAAATTTGGGCATATTTGTATATTTTGACATGTTTGGTCAAATGTTTGGGTTTATTTGCATATTTGACATGTTTGGTCAAATATTTGGACATATTTGTATTTTTGACATATTTGGTCAAATATTCGGGTATATTTGCATATTTGACATGTTTGATCAAATATTTGGGTATAATTGTGTTTTTGACATATTTGGTCAAATATTTGGGTATATTTGCATATTTGACATGTTTGGTCAAATATTTGGACATATTTGCATTTTTGACATATTTGGTCAAATATTTAGACATATTTGTATTTTTGACATATTTGGTCAAATATTTGGGTATATTTGCATATTTGACATGTTTGGTCAAATATTTGGAGATATTTGCATTTTTTGACATATTTGGTCAAATATTTAGACATATTTGGTCAAATATTTAGACATATTTGTATTTTTGACATATTTGGTCAAATATTTGGGTATATTTGCATATTTGACATGTTTTGGTCAAATATTGGACATATTTGACATATTTAAAGATTTTGATTTGTTTTATCAAAATATAACAAAGTTTAATTATTTTGAACATTTTGATTTGTTTTGTGACATGATTCAATCATTTTTGAATATTTTTGATTTGTTTTATCAAAATGTGACATAATTTGATTATTTTGAATATTTCAATTTGTTTTATCAAAATATAATGTAATTTGATTATTTTGAATATTTTGATTTGTTTTATCAAGATATGACATTATTTGATTATTTTGAATATTTTGATTTGTTTTATCAAAACATAATATTATTTGATTATTTTGAATGCTTTTATTTATTTTATCACAATATAACATGATTTGATTATTGACAAATTAACTTGATTTCTTTGTCATATGGCATCGCCAGAGCATGTTTAACCAGTTTTGGAGGTTTAATTTGGGTTTAATCCATCAATTTTGCAGCTTTGGCCATTTGGTACCAAACTGGTTTCGGGGCTTTGGTACCAAATGATATTTCATGGCTTTGCTTTGTAATTTTCTTCCAATTAACCTTCCAAACAGTGTCGTTTAGCATGTTTGAACATGTTTGGATGATCAATTTCATCAATTTAGATGTGTATTGTCCTTTATGCATATTGGGTCCTTTCTGATTTGATTTTCAGTTTGGTTTTCTTTTGATTTTATCACATTCCTCTCAAATTACATTTTGAAATGTATTCCTTTAGATCAGTTACATGTTTTAGGAAGGTTTTATACCAATTCAACACATGAATTTCATTTATACACAAGTTAATTTCATTTTTGCAATTTCTGGTATTGACCCAGAACTGACTCAGTTTTGGTTTCTTGCAGATCCAATTTCAGAAATTCATAGAAAATCACAGAAAATACCATAAATGGTAAAATTTGGTGAGTGAATACATTAAACTTATTCTAGATGCCTATGAAATTTCAAGCTAATTGAGTGAACAGAAAGCATATTTTTGAATATTTACCAGACTGGACAGAAATGCCCTTTCAGATTTGTTAAAAATCAAATTTGGCTTAATCTATGTGTTAAAGCCTGTTTAATTATTCTAAACCCTTTTAAAACATCACATGAGGTGTTATAAGGGTGAATTTATCAGGAAGATTTTGATTTTTGGAATCAAAAGAGAATGAATTTCTCAGTTTGACCCAAAGTTAACTTTTTTGGAGTTTTTGACAGATGAGATTGTGAAATTCATAACAATTCACAGAAAATTCCACAAATTGTAAAAATTGGGTTGTAAGTTGATACAAACCCAATATACCTGACTGTGAAATTTCATGAAAAATTAACAACCAGACTGAGAGATATGGATTGATCTCTCAGCTGGACAGAAGCTGGCATATACTGGACTTAAAACCAGCATTAATGCATATTGCCTTTTCATTACTCAATTATGATTTTGAGCTATCAAGCACATCAGAGAACATGAAAGAAGAAACTAAAGAAGGAAAATAAAGCCAATTTGCACCAAAACATCATGTATTATAACAAATTGAAATACAATACACATAGAAAACATGAAATTTTGTTTCTCCATGGAATTTTGACAGCATAACAGCTTGTATAAAGCCATTAATGAGCTTTATACAGCCACTGCACATGTGCACAGGGCTTGAGAGAGAAAGGGGATGAACATGTGCCCATCCCCATGAAACCAGAATGGCATGTGCCAATTGGTTGGAGTATACTACCAAATTCCATTGTGAACTCACCATGTGAGCTCCTGAGACTCATGCTCAGTCACCAATTGAGCCCTGGAAGGAGGGAGGCACATGTGCACCTTCCCAGCCAAAGGCTAGCCATCTCACCCAGCAAGGTGAGACTGGCTCCTTGGGCTCAATTGGGACTGAGCCAAGCTCAAGGCTTGGCTCCTCTATCCCTTACCTAGCTATTCAAGACTTGATTTCTTCTCAGCTAAGCTTTCTTTTTGTGGAAATTGGATGGAGTTTTGATTTTGGCAGAGTTTCAGCTATGTTGCTCTCTCTTTTTTTTCCTTCTTCACTGGGGTCTATTTATAGCCCAGAGGGCATGGTTTAAGCCTCAGGGCTGAGCTGGCATCATCCCAGCCCTTGGTTTGATCAAATGGCCAGAATTGAGCCAGCCAGGCCTGTGCTGGCCTGTGGCCCGTCCTTAGAAGATTCCTCCAGCTAACTGGCGCTCAGAGCTCTCCATTGGGGTGCCTACACGCAGGCCTGGGGAGAGAGAAGGAGCCGTTGGCTTTGTCTTCTTCTTTAGGTCAGTGTGTCATGCCTTTCGGGTGTGAGCATATCCCGAATATCCCTTGGCCTTGCTGGCGCTTGACATGTCACCAAGGTGCCACTGAGCGTGCCCAACGTGTCAATTTGGCTGCTTGAGTGCTGAGTTGTGCCAATTGACCACACCCAGATCAAATTGAAGTGTCAAGTGGTGCACCTGCCAATTGAGTGCTTTTCACCCCAAATTGACACTTCAGGCAGTGTCGTGGAGGCGTCTCGGAGCTCCCCCAGGTGTTGGCTTGGCTTCTTGAGCTCCCAATTGTCCTGCCACCTTCAAGGTCGAGGTACTTTCTCCTTCGATTTTCTCCTTGTTTACTTTACTATTTTCAATACTGTTTGTGGCATTGGACTCCCCATAGGGTGTAGATTAAGTCTCTAGAATGGTTTAAGCCAACTCGAACCATACACCCGAACTCCATTTTCGAAGCTCCAGTTGAGCTCTGGAGCTCGAGGAGGAAGAAAGGAGGGAGAGAGAGAGAAATTCAAAGAATTTCCCTCGCTTGGGTTGGGTGCACGTGAACCGTGCTTTAGTTTCGGGCTTGTCAGAGGGAGGGAGCACTTGCGCCGCGCTCACTTCCTTTCCTTTCCCTTTTATTTTCGCTGGCCAAAATAACTCTGGGCGCTGGGCCCCCTTGGTAGTGAGACTGAAGGAGAGGGGCCCAGTCGTCAGGTTTAATGAGACACAGCCCCAGCGAAAAACTGGGGGTTGAGCTGTGGGCTTGGTCCTTGTGCACCAAAACATATCGTCAGTGGTATGGTGCATGTGTACTGGGTCCACGCAAATCACCTTTAACATTTTGTGTGTATGACAGGCGGGTCCCAAGGGTAGAGGTCGTGTTTGAGCTCCCCAGATTGTACCCAGAGTATTGCACATCCCCCAAATTGCACACAGAACTATCTTCAGTTCTGATTTTGGTATTTTCCTTATTCTTTTTTCATTTTATTTTATTTCTCATGCAAAATTCCATGAAAAATTACTGAAAAATCACAGAAAATATATTCCATGATTCTGTTATTTTGGGTAATATTTTTGGTATTTTTGGATGTGAAATTAGGCATTAATCTCACTTAAATCATTAATTGTATATGATTAGACATATTAATCTTATACAATTAATATTTTGGCATGATTATTCCAAAGAATTATTTTTTAATTCCAAGGGATAATATTTGGGGCATTTTTCATGAATGAAATTCATGATTTTTTTTTGAATTTGGATTTGACATGTTTAATTATATGAAATTGTTTCTTGATTTCATATAATTAGGGTTTTGTGCATAGATTTTTTTTGCACACATGTGTATATATATATATATATATATATATATATATATATATATATATATATATATATATATATATATATATATATTTTAGGGTGTTTGGCATAATTATTTCATGAAATTATTTTTTTTTAATTTCAAGAAATTATTTTGGGATTTAATAAATCATGAGATTGAACATAATTTCATGATTTAATATTTGACATGGCTATTTCATGAAATCGTTTCTTTAATTTCAAGAAATAATTTTCACATATAGTAAATTATGAAATTGGACATAATTTCATAATTTCAAATCTTTGATATAAAAGTCACATGAAATTATATCATCAATTTCATGCAATTCAATTTGTGTATTTTTCTGGCAACTTTTAAACAGCAAACAAATATCCAAGAAACTAAAAGTCAACACTTTGTCCCTTCTATGACCTTCTCTAACACACAATAATGTATAGATCAAAAATGAAAAAAATAACTATTATTAACAATTTTTCATTAATTAACATGACTCTTTTGTAATCAAGAGATGAACGAAACACTTCAATCTCTCCATGCTAAAAGAAATGCCCTACTAAATCCTAAATAAATATATATAAAGAAATTATTGTTGCATCTCAACTTTTATACTCATTATCTGCACTCAATGTTAATTATAAATACTTTTTAAAATGTATATTTCAAAATTAAAATTAAAAATTATATTGAATAACTTTAAATATTTGGGGTGCAAATAAAATGTGTGGATAATATAGGTGCAGTTATCACTATTTTAAGTTTAAATCAACAAATATATCAATTCATTATTTATACAACAAACAAAATTATGTTTCACCAAATTTCACACACCAATGACAAAATATCGTAGAACGGACCTGATTATAGTGTTTTCTTTCTATATGTCCTCCTATGCAAATTGTGTGTTGGTTTTTTTTAGAGAAATTATCCATGCATCTCATATTTTGCACCCTTATCTGTACACCGAAAATATTTATACTAAACAAAAAAATTATTTATCTCTGAATTTCTAATTGTTTATAGTTAATATAAAAAATATTTATAAATTTTCTTTCCTAAATGATTATAAAAAAAATTAAAGTTAAAAATTTTATTGCATAAGTATAAATATAACTTGATACAACTTTTAATTCTAATAATATGCACGGTGTAAATATTTTTATCATTAGATATTAATAATTTCTCAAAAAAATATACATATAACTAGACTGCAAATAGTACAGTTAAGGTGTGTAATTATCACTCCTCTTAAATTTATAAAGTTTAGACGTACTTTTTATTAAGCCAAGACTATCTATTTTTCTAACAAATTATTAGACTTTCTCATCTATCATAATTATAATTAAGTTGAAGCTCCCGGGAGGTTCCATGAAAGGGAGAGGTCAAAACTCCAAAAATACAATAATTAATTGACTCATCTTACTTATATTTATTTCATGTACTTAGTTTTGTTTGTTTCCTTATTAATTTTTTAAGATGCAATCTGATCATCTATATAGAGGGAAGGGGTGCTATTTTCAAGCATCCCATCCACATCTACCTTCTTCTAGTGTATACATGCAAAGCTCAAACAGATTGAGTAGCTACTCATGTTGCTACTAATCGCCTTATTCTTTAGTTTTCTAATAACCACTCCTCATGATCAAGTAGCCGCCACAGTGTTCCTCACCGGATCAAAAACCCTTGAAATCACAGATTATTCCATCGTGAGGGACGGAATCGGTACCGGGCTTTGCGTCCAATCCGACCCATTTACTGTTGGCGGCTATCAATGGGCGATCGAGTTCTATCCGAGAGGATTTAATCCAGCTTACTCTGACTTTGTATCAATCATGGTGAGGCTGATAAATCCGAGAAATGATGTCAAGGCGATATACACCCACCGTTTGCAAGACTGGAGCACATCGACTTGGTCAACCAACACTCCGGCGACTTCTGTTGTGAATACCTTTTCACCGTCCGGCTATACGGCATGGGGTTATTTTGACTTCATTAGACGGTCCAACTTCGAGAACTCGAACTACCTAAGAAGGGATACGCTTGTGATAAAGACCACTGTTTGGGTACTCAGAGACTCGTCAGCAGTTCTTTTACCGACACTGTTAACAGTGCGGGAGGTCTCTACAGAAGGCGGCAACAACCACTGGAATCTCACTAGTGCTGGTGTTTCTTTTGATACCAGTACAAATCAGACAGACGCTTGATTTTCTTGACTTCTAATCAAAAAATTCCTAAAGAGCACTTGGCTGTTTTATCTTATATATATCAGTGGCTTTATTTTATGAGTCAGTGTGCTTGTAAGTTCAATAATTAAGTTTGTATGCTCTTGTAATTGTTATTTTCTATGAATCAGTTTGTTTCAATATCTTCTGCCTGAGCAATGTTTTTCTGAGCACTAACAGATATTAGATAGACTCATGTTTCAGCATTCAAGCAAACTTTAATTGAAGATCAGTTAATTAATTCGAGTAGGACACATATTTTTTCTTTGCAATATCAATCTCAGAATATAATTACAATATATTACAACGAAGATAACTCTTGTAAAAGTGTATCGAGTTTGCTACAAGTTATGAGCTAAGGGGTAAAAATGTTTCGGTTTCTTATTTCATCATAGTATATATGTTCATAGAAGATTCTCAATTTAGAGATATGAAACTGATAATTTAAAAATTAAAAAGTTTGAAAAAGGGGATCTGAAGTTAAAAGTTTTTAAAATTAAAAAGTTCGTTTTTATTGTTTTCGAACGAAATATGGTTTGTATCCATTTTTGCAAATCAATTTTATAAATTTACATATTATTACATGCAATATATATAATGTTATGTAGTTGTGTTCGCAGACAATATTCACGAAAAAAGAATATGGTTCGCATACATATTATTCACAAACTCGTTAGTTTTGAAATGAGAGCTGATATACAGATAGTATCATTGATATCGTCATTAATATCGATTTTATTTTTCATGTTAAATGAATTATTATTCATGTTAATAATATTATTATGCAATTTATTTTGTACAATACTTAAATTCAACTTAAGTTATTATTCGGATTAGTAGTATTTAAATTGAATAATGAAAATATTATACACAATAAGTTGCATAATAAAATCATTAGTATGAATAATAATTAATTTAATAATTAGTATGAAATTTCGATTGTCAATACACTTATCCTCATTTTAATAAAAATTATTTAAAAAATATTAGTGGGTCCCACGCCGTCTTTTTTTTGGTTTAATTTTCTGTATACCCCTAAACTCTTACTCAATTTCTTATTTCTCCTTCTACTATTTAAAATTTCTATTTTATGCTCCAAGTGTTATAGTTTCTTTCTTATTTATCCGTCGGGTTAACCACATGAGATTAATTATTATTATCTTTTAAAAGATTCAATATTAATTCTAAATATAAGCATAAAAAGTCAAAAATGCCCTCCACATTCTATTTTTGCTCTTCATTCTTCTTTTCTTTTCCTTTGCTACAAATTATTTTTCTTTTTTTTTTATATATCAACTCATCTCCTCCATCTCTCTCTAACACAATTTCTTTGAATTGGAAGAAGATCCTTTCTCATCTTTTGCAGTTCTTGATTTCTTTTTTGTTCTCCCTTTCTTCCTTGCAAACTCATGAATCCAATATTAAAAAGATAATCTTGCATTGTTTAAAAATTCAAATTCAATGTGAGAAGGTCCGGCTTGCTCATGCTAGCATGGGAATCAAAATCAAGAATTTCTAATTATTTACAGAGAAACAAAGTAGACCAGAAGGTGAAAGTGTTGGAGATTAGGAACGGAAAAAAAATATATAAATGAAGAGAAAGCATGGTGAGAGAAGGGTGTTTCTGTCATTTCAAAAAAGAATTATAGAATTGTTGGATCATAGTAATAGTTAATTTAATAGTATTAATGCAATGGGTAAATGAGAAATAAATTGTAACACCAAAGAGATAAATAAGAAATATTAAAGAGTAGAAAGAGAAATAAGAAATTGAATAAGAGTTGAAAGGTATATAAAAAATTAAGCCTTTTTTTTCTCTCTCAAACAGTTTCAGACAACCTTTGATCAGTGTTCACTTGTTTTCTTTCCATGTTCATAGTTTTTGTAATTTCTCATGTTAAATCTTATAACTGTATTTTATTTCCCCCTTTGCTTTCTAGCTCATATCATAGTTTTGAACTTCATGTAGCACCTTAAATTACTTTTTTTTCAGACCCAATATCAACATTTTTTTTTAATAAATCTCAACATGTTTGACCATCAACACATAAGATATTATCTTATTCACAAAATTAGATATGATTCTCACAAGTTTAGGGGGGTGTGGTCGTACATCTTGTGTGCGTAAACAAACAAACCAAAGGCATATGGCTGTGTTAATGGCACGACTTTGCAACCCAAAACAAAATCAAACAAAAGCAAATTTTGTCCATGAACTACGACATATCATAAATAAATTGCAGGTCTAGTATAAATAATATAAATGATATCAGATTTCATTTTTTTAATGAAGAAATATAGATTTAAATTTCGCTAAAGATATTTGAAAAAAAATAAATATCGGAATTAACATGAGTTGTTAGATTAAAAAAAAAAGAATATGACGCATCATGTCAAAAATCTACTCGATAAGGCCCCGACTTAGGTCCAAAATTGGTCCAATCTGTGCATTTTTGGGTTCTTCTATAAACTTAATTTAGCCCAAAATTATCTTAAGTGGGTCTCACAAATTAATTGGTCAAGTTATTCATAGCACGAACAAACTAATAACCCTTTTCAGAACAAAATTTCAGGGGATTGTTAAGTCAACATCTGACCTGAAACATTTCCAGGAATTCGATACCAACAATGAAGGAGATGGTGTCACCATGTTTTCATTTTATAAGCAAACTAAGTTGTAATTATTTTAATCTTTGAGAGGGGTTTAATTGACACAAATCAGGTTTGACTTAATAATTATTTGCAAGTACTTTACTGATTCTGCAATGCATGCTTCCACGTTCGTCTAAATAAATTAGAAAAGGTCAAGGTTTTTATCCTAAATATTGTAAATTTCAAAGATTTACTTGTTTTTTTATGGATTTATTTGGGAATTATTGCAACCAATTTTGTAGTGCTTCTACTTTTTTTCTGTTGAATTTTTGTTTTATTTTCCTTTGATGCAAATTTCTGGGGAGAGCTAAGTTTCATTCCAGAAAAAAACATAAACCAGTAGATAAATTTTAAATCCCTTGCGTTTCTCAAGTAATAAATATGACTCAGGGAAGTTGCAAAAAGTTTTGATTATGGAAAAACCTTAGGCTTCAAATTGATTTGCAATAAAAAACAAAGTAATTTAAGTATACACCAGTATGCCCAATTCTGATAAAACTGGCAGTTACATAGGCATTTAGATTTGGTAACATTATAGATGATACTCTAAGAACTTCTATGAAATTTTCAGCAAAAAAATAATTTCCTATGAGATTTTGGGTTTTACTGTCTCTCAATCATAAACAAAAAGAAAATAAAATCCACTAATTTATTAAAATGTCACAGAACTTTAACTTGGTGTTTTTAGGCCTGTCAAAAATTGTAACTAGACTAATTGTCCATGTTGATATAACTAAGCTGTGGTTTAGATTATATTTTTAATAGTCAGCATGTCCATTCATTGATGCATTAAGAATTATTATCTCTATGGAGGACATAATTCTAATTCCTACAAAAGATATCTAAAAAGAAATAAATGTCGGAGTTAACATGCATAAACCCTTATTTAGAAAAAAAAAAGGTATTATTATTTCTTTTATGTTCTAGATGAGTTGTGTAAAGCTAGCTCAATAATGTTTGGCTGAAGCAACTACCAGTTGTTTAATTTGTACTTTAATTTTGATTCTAATATATACATGGCAAGCTGCAAGAATAGATTATTGATACGCAAAGACAGTTTTTCAACATGACTGAGACCACATCTATTTTCTTTAATCAAAACATTCTCATCCTAAAGCATCATGCATGCCATAAAGATCATTGGGCCTACATTGTACTTCTTTAAATAAAAATATTTATTAATAAAATAATTATAACATATATAACAGGACCATAGAAGTAATATTACTTCTAGTATGTGTATGTGTGTGTATACATATATATACCCACAAAAATAATATCCATGAAATAATATCGCAGGCACAACCCAAATATCTCCCTCAAAAATGAAAACTAAGAACAGAAACAAAAATGAAATAAAAGACTGAATCCATCAATTCTTATAAGTGCATATGCACCAGCCTATTATATCAAAAGAAACCATGAACACCATTCTGATTTCGCTCAATTGTGTGCCAGCAGATCTTTGATAATTCCCCCGAGATCAGTACTGAGGCTTCGAGCACTCTGGAGGGAAGCTGCCATTGAACCTCTTTGTGTCGGTGCAATAGTCGTAGACCAAGTATTGTTTTCTGATCTTGTTCATGGTGTTGATTTGGGGCTGGGTCAGCTGCTTGTACTGAGCATTGAAGTACCAGTTCGACGGATCATTGCATGTCTCAACGCTTTTGGACCCACTGTAAGGGCAAACGTTCTCCACGTAGTTTTGGTAGTTAGCGACAAATGGCTGGTAGGTCCAGTTGGTCTTGATTTTGCCGCCCTGGCAGGCCCAGTCGTCAGCATTCCAGATACTGCTATATACCTTCTGTGGCTTGTATTTGGGGAACGGAATGCCTTGATCTTCGTAGTTTTTGTAAACTCTAATTACGTTACCGTCTACTGACCACCTGAAATATAATTCTTTGTTATAGTTTTGGATTTTTCTGGTATGAATTGTACATATGCAGCATACATATGTGTGTACATGCTCACGTACAAATGTACAACAAGTTCAAATACAGATGAAAGCAATTAAAATTGTGTTCAATAAGGTTGTTGGTGCGCGGAGACTTACACAACCATGTAGGGATTCCAGAAGATTGTGTAGTTGTGGTAATCCGAAGTGGGATTGTACCAACTCATCCTGAATTGCTGCTCCCTGTTCCCAGCTCCGTTGACAAAGATGTTCGTATGCAAAGTGTAGTAATTATCTCCGCCAGTAACGTTGCCAAGAAATTCAAAATCGATCTCATCGTGATCGTCATTCTCCTTCGATTTCCATTCAGATGTTGTCTGTGAAAGATTGTATTCATTTTTGAAGATCAGTCAATGTCTTTTCCCGACTGACATTGAATATAGCAAATACAAGCTGTTTGACTGCCATATATATGGTACTCGACTAAATCTGATAAGGCTCTTCTTAATACAAAATGGAATTAAACCATAATGATAAAATATTACTTACGTAATAGGTCGTGACCACAGCAGCAGAGTTCCCAGGAACAAGCTTAATCCTCATATCGACGTATCCATAGATAAATTGATTGGAGCCTTGTATAGCAGCTCCTGAAGAAGAACATTAATACAAAATTTTATGATGCTTTCCGTTTCTTATTAGATGAGAAGGCTCAGAAGTTCTTTATCTATAATATAGTGTACATGAGGCTTTGAAAGCTTACTATTTAAAGTAGTAATCCATTTGTGCAAGATATTGTAATGTTAATTTGTCAACTGTTAATGTACAAAAATAATGATACTGGTTCATATGGACGACATTTCCGGAATAACTAAATCACTTCATTTTTTTTCTAGCTCATATATAAGCAGTAATTAATGTATAATAACTCAGAGTATTACCAGTTTGTGATTGCTATTATGCCTTATGCAACATATAGAAAAACATGAAAGATAAACAGACATAATATTTGTTATATATACCTGACCACTTGTTGAGGATGAGCTTGACACTATCATCATTAATCTGGCAATTATCATATCCCCATGTACATTCCATATTAGATGCAAAAGATGCAGTAACCAGGGCTCGTTGCAAGGTAAGCAGTGCAATAAGCACCAGAAAGAGAACCTTTGCCGTCGCCATTGTTGTCGTTGTTTAACTCAGGCGATGAAAGTCGAATGTGAACTTCTCAATCTGATGCTCTTAGGAAGAGAGAGAGATCCTTTATATAGATAGGAAGAGACATTGATTAATGAATTTTTATTTGAATGGAATTTGCAAAAGATTTTATTTCTATTGTTGTTTAATTTTCCTTTGACCACTAATTGGCACCTTATTGGAGTCCATGAACTGTGTTTAGAGACCGGCTTATGGTTTGTTTATTCCATTATTTGGACAGCTCTTTCACCTCTAATTAATTTGTTTGACAAACAATTCATTCATGCATACCCCAGGAAAATTAATGAAAAAAATTATGATATTATATACACCGTTACAACTTATATATCCCACTTGCAAGATATTCAAGAACTTTTATGATAAATATATTTGAAAATTATTATTTAAATTAAAAATTAAAATTTTAGATTTTTTTTAATTATTCAGATAGAAAGTTTATCAAATTTGGTTTGGTTTTAACGATGTTTAGTCTTCCATCAAACAGTTTAGAATTTTTAACAAGTAAAATTACTAATGTGTCCATCTTGCAAAACGGACACATATTTTTATTTTTTAATTTGCATGGTGGAAAACAGCTAAAGAGGCAACCCTGCCTTCTTTTGCGCCTAGATCGATCCTCCATCCCGAATGAAAATCGGTATGTTCCGTACACCGGATTCAGAATCTGTTCTACATATGCAATGATGTTGTGTTGGTTATTATGAAATGAGTAATGTGCCCATCCATATTGTTACTAATTAAAATGGCTATGTGCTTTGGACTGAAACCTATTTTTTAGTTATTGTATGGTTTTATATGTTCAGTCCTTAATTTTCATGGTTGTATTGATCCTTGCAATAGAACACAAAAGCCTCTTTAATTACAGTGATAGCGACTATTTGACTCAATTCCTCTTGAGCTCAGAGAGAAAATGCCTTTTGATCCTTTTGCTCTGTTTGAATTTGAGAGAGAGAGAGAGAGAGAGAGAGTTTGGTTGCAAAGAAAGGGATTAGAGCATATCTCATTTTATACATTTTGAAGAGCATAGCACAAAAAGAGAGATAATTATAAAGTTCAAATAAGAAGCAAAAAATAAATTGCACTGAAAATTATTGTATTATACAGTATGTATATATAAGGGGGGAAAGTGAAATGATTTTAAATTTGAATGGGCAAAAAGATATTTAGATGTATCAACCAGGAAATAAGAAATTTTAAAATTTTTAATGGGTAAAGGAAAAAATTACCCTTTCTTTTCACAATATGCCTATATGTCAAAATTTCATGTGATTCAAGTATTATTTGATATTTCATAAAAAAAACAATCAAAATTACATTAAATTTACAAGACTAAATTTAATGATTTTTGATAAAATATCAAATGAGCCTTAAATTACATGAAACTGAAACACAATCAATTTATAAATTAAAAAAAGTATGTCTATAATTTTTTTTATTTTTAAGAATTTTTAAAATCTATTTCAAAATTATTTGAAAATGTGTTATCAAAAATTGTTAAGTTAATAGTTATTCTTTTTGGATTCCTTTTCGCTTTATAACATCAATACAGTATATTTCCAAAACTTGAAATATTTATCATCAAAATAACTCAATTTCTTGTATCATCTCATAATAACAATATCACCGACACAGCCCAAGTACCTCCTTCAAAAAGGAAAATTCAAAAAACCAATACAAAAAAAAACAGAAAAATCGCTTAGTTCTTACAAATTGAACATACAACGTCACATAAATATAATATCATATATCTATTCACAAAGATGCCGGGAAAACCATACTCATCTTCACCCGATCACGTGCGAGCTTTCTAATAATTCCTCCATGATCAGTACTGAGGTTTGGAGCACTCAGGGGGGAAATTGCCATTGAACCTCTTTGTGTCTTTGCAATAGTTGTAGACAAGGTATTTTTTTCTGATGTTGTTCATGGTGTTGATTTGGGCCTGAGTCAGCTGTTTGTACTGGGCATTGAAGTACCAGTTTGACTGGGCGTTGCACGTCTGGACGCTATTGGATCCGGTGTATGGGCAAGCATTCTCCACATAGTTTTGGTAGTTAGCGACAAACGGCTGGTTGGTCCAGTTGGTCTTGACTCTGCCGCCCTGGCAGGCCCAGTCGTCAGCGTTCCAGATACTGCTGTATACCCTTTGTGGCTTGCTTTTAGGAAAGGGAATGCCTTGGCTTTCGTAGTTCTTGAATACTCTGATTACGTTACCATCTACCGACCACCTATAATACGATCCTTGTTTTAGTTCCTGATATTAATGGAGTGTATGGAGCACACATACATATATATGCATATACATACTGTTCAACGAGCAAGGGTTGGAGACTTACACAACCATGTAGGGATTCCAGAAGATCCTGTAGTTGTGGTAATCCGATGTCGGATTATACCAACTCATCCTGAATTGCTCCTCCCTGTTCCCAACTCCATTGATGAAGATGTTTGTATGCAAAGTGTAGTAATTGTTTCCGCCAGTGAGGTTGCCCAGGAATTCAAAATCAATCTCATCGTGGTCGTCTTTATCCTTCGATTTCCATTCAGATGATGTCTGTGACAGATCATTTTTTTTATTTTTGAAGATTAGTTATTGCATATGCCTTTCCTTTTCTTAAATTTTTAATTACATAGCAAATACAACCCCTCCAACTCTCATACATATGGTACTCAACTAAAATCTGGTAGGACATCCTTAGTATAAAAAAAAAGTAAACTATTGTCACAAAAATTACTCACGTAATAGGTTGTGACGACAGCAGCAGAGTTCCCAGGAACAAGCTTAATCCTCATATCGACATATCCGTAGATAAATTGATTGGTGCCTTGAATAGCAGCTCCTGAAGAATGACATTAATATAGAAGTTTATAATGCTTTTCAATTTTTTTACTTAGATGAGAAGGCTGAAGTTCTTTATGTATAATCTAGTGTCCAAGAGGATCTGAAAGCTTACTATCTAAATTACTAATCCTTTCTGCAAGATATTGCAAAATTTGTCAAGGGTTATTGTAGAAAAATAACAATACCGCTGGTACATAGGACATTCAGGAGCGATTCATTAAATCACTTTAAGATTGGAGTTCAGAATCTCTGTTCTGATTGTAATTGCTTATTTAGAACAAAATTGTGGGTCATTTTGTTTCCTTTTATTTAAAATAAAGGGCCTTTTAGGACACATTGCAAACTGACCCAGTATTTTGTTCTAAATAAGCAATTATATTTAGAACAGAGATTTTGAACTTCAATCTTATCTTGCTCAAGAAAAACGGCTTTGTGTTTTAATTATAAGCAGTATTTAATATATAATTAATCCCACAATAATTCTTCTCATCATGTTGATTGAAAATGGACCTTCTTAACTACAGTGTATTCACTATTTGTGATTGCAGTTATACAACATAAAATAAGAAAGATAAATATATATCTAAACTTTGAGATGTACCTAAGAATAGATCCCAAAAGATTAGAAAAAAAAAATAATTAATCTGCAATGTTTGTTATACCTGACCACTGGTTAAGGATGAGCTTAACTTGATCATTGTTAATCTGGCAGTTATTATAACCCCATGTACATTTCGTATTGGATGCGAAGGTTGCATTAACCAGGGTATGTTGCATTGCTACCAGTGAAATAAGCGCCAGAAACAAAACCTTCGCCGTTGCCATTGTCGTTGTAGTTGTTGAACTCAGTTGGCGAAAGTTGAATATTTGAACTTCTCAATCTGGTGCTCTTAGGGAGACAGAGAGAGATCCTTTATATAGATAGGAAGAGCCATAGATTATGTATTTTTATTTGAATGGAACTTGCAAAAGATTCAAATTTCTATCATTGTTTAATTTTCCTTTGACTACCAATTGGAACCTTATTGGAGTCCATGAATTATTTGTAAAAACTGGTTTTTGGACTTTGATTTGTTTATTCCATCTATACAGCTCTTTCACATCTTTTGTTTCATAAACCATACATACCCCCTGGAAACTAATGAAAACTCCTCATTAAAACAACCACTCTGAAGATATAAATATTTATAAATACCAGAATAAGTTATTCAATTTATCTAGCTAGCTATAAAGAAAAAAGGAACTAAAAATTATTGGTCGTGAGGGCAATCAGTACAAGACTATAACATATATATATATATATGCAAATCATATTGGTAACTGGTACTTACCTTCAATTTACAAAATTAAATAAAGATATATAATGTAAGTGTGGTTTCATTCTATTTTTCAGAAATTAATTATATTTCCATCCATATTTAACTCCTTGCATTGTCGGCTAATGTAATCTGTCAACTGAGAAGAAAACCAATATATTCGTTCAGCAACTTGACAGCCAATAAATTCATAGGGATTAATTAATATTATCATCCATGATCACATTCAGTCATGTTAACATAACCTTGGCATTGTTTTTAATAAATCAAAAGAAAGCTAAACCACAAATTTACAAAACTAATATAACATTAGGATCCCAAAACAATACTTCCAACCAAAGAGAAAAACTTAGAACAATTAATATTTATTGCATTTAAGCTTATGCATTCAAGTGTTTGAGAGAAAGGACTTGACTTAACCACACCTAGTTTTTAAATTTGTTACTTTTAATTTGACAAAAAACATATATTATCAAATTAATAATAATGTTGTACATGCTGGGCTACATAAGGCATTGTTGGCTTATAGTTTATCGGGTCGACTGTTGTGTATAGGACAGAAAATTAGTCTGAGATAATATAAAATTTATAATCAGAACTATGAAGTTATTTATTAATCCTCTGGCTTATAATCTTTCGGCCGATCTTTGCCAAGAATATTTATGCAAATTATCCATTCTTCTTAGCTCTTTACCTGGAAAAGTAATATAATCAGAACTATGAAGTCAGACGCTATGAACTCTGTAAGGACCTGAAGGAGATAAAAGGAAATAAGAATTAAAAGGTAAAGTTTCTATGAAACTTCAAACTAACCAAGCTTCACTGCTAAAATTAAAAAAAAAAAAGAAAAATCTAATTTCCTTGACAAAAAGCCAGATTCTTTTTGATAAATATTGTCGGTATATCCATCAAAGGTTTTAAAAAAACTTTACATCCCCATCAAAATATCTTATTTCCCCATTAAAAATATTGAAATTTCTCTCTTTTTTTGAATTTTTTTTCATTAATTTGGATTGAAAATCTTATCTTTTAAAGTATTATTAGGCTTTTATATGAAGTTAAAATGACTAATGTACCCATCTTCCAAAAGGGACACATACTTCTATTGTTCATTTTATTTGCATAGTGGAAAACAGTTAATGAGGCAAATATGCCTTCATTTGCACCTAGATCCTCCATCCCAAATGAAAATCATCAATATATTTACATGTCCCCTTCAGAGGAACCTACATAGCTCTTATTTTATCTATCTTCTGGATTTTTTTTTTTTGTTTGAGAGAGAGATATCTATTTGCTGGTATTTTTACTGGTCGTGCTCCATATTAATTGCTACTGTAATTAATGGCTTGTTCTGTAGTTTTAGTCCTCAATTTAGGTGGCTGTATTGATTTTTACAACACAACAGCAAAGCCTGTCTAATTTTGGCATAATTTCTCTTATGATCTTTCTGATCCATAAGAGAGCCTTTGTCAATTTAGGGATATCATCTAATCTTTTCCTATCCATTAAACAATTCAGGTTCTTTGCTTGAGTATTCCTTGATTGATTGCATGAAGAAATTGACTAATAACTCTCCAGAACTGCTACACCAAAAAAGAAAACAAAATAAAAGAAAAGCAAAGAAGTCTGGGGCACACAGAGAAGATGTTCTTTGATTCTTCTTCTCGATTTGAATCAATAAAGAGTTTTCAAGTTCAAATAAGAAGCAAAAAATAAATTGAACTGAAAATTATACAATAGAAGGGGAATTAAATAAGAGTTCAACCTTTTTTTTTTTTACAATATGCCAATCTGTCCGGGTAGCTGTTCAAGTTTAAATTCAGAATCTGCCTAACAAATGTTTACTAGAGCAACGCAAGTAAAGAAAAAGGGATGTAATTTATTCCCACATAAAGGGGAGAAGAGCAAAATTGGAAGAATGAACATTAACAGTTAGAATTTAACAGAAATACTAAAAGAAGATCTCTTTGGCTATCCAAAGTTGTGATTTGGCACCATTAATTGCAGGGGTATTTTTGTACTAAGAACTTTGGAGAAGGTGCACTTGGAATTATGAACGAAGCCAATATTTGATACACTTTTGAGAGGGTACACTTGCAATCAAATGCACAAAATTAATACAATATTCATTTTTTTTCAGGTTTGTTTTTCTCTATAAGATCAATACAGTGTACTTATAAAACTCAAAAAACATATTATCATAATAATTCAACATGACCAAAGACATAATTTTATTTCTTATATAATCTCATAACAACAATATCAATCCCTCAATCCCTCAAAAAGGAAAATTCAAAAAATCCAAAGAACAAAAATAAAAGAATCCCTTAGTTCTTACAAATTGTACATACACCGACATATGTATATATATATATGTCCGAAAAAGCCGGGAAAACCATACTTATCTTCACTCGATCGTGTGCTCGCTCTTCAATAATTCCTCCGCGATCAGTACTGAGGCATGGAACACTCGGGAGGGAAGTTGCCGTTGAACCTCTTTGTGTCAGTACAGTAGTCATAGACCAGGTATTTCTTTCTGATGTTGTCCATGGTGTTGATTTGGGGATGAGTCAACTGCTTGAACTGAGAATTGAAGTACCAGTTTGATGGGTCGCTGCATGTCTGGACGCTATTGGACCCGCTGTACAGGCAAACATTCTCCACGTAGTTTTGGTAGTTAGCGACAAATGGCTGGTAGGTCCAGTTGGTCTTGATTTTGCCACCCTGGCAGGCCCAGTCGTCAGCATTCCAGATACTGCTATATACCTTCTGTGGCTTGTATTTGGGGAACGGAATGCCTTGATCTTCGTAGTTTTTGTAAACTCTAATTACGTTACCGTCTACTGACCACCTGCAGTAATGTTCTTGTTACATTTATGGTATGAATTGTACATTTGCAGTGTACATATATGTGTACATACATACAAATGTATATACATAGGAGCACAAACATTATACAATGGTTCAAATACGCAAGAAAGCATTTATATTATGTTCATAAATAAGTGGGGGATGGAGACTTACACAACCATGTAGGGATTCCAGAAGATTGTGTAGTTGTGGTAATCCGAAGTGGGATCGTACCAACTCATTCTGAATTGCTGCTCCCTGTTCCCAACTCCGTTGACAAAGATGTTCGTATGCAAAGTGTAGTAATTATCTCCGCCAGTAACGTTGCCCAGAAATTCAAAATCAATCTCATCATGATCGTCATTCTCCTTTGATTTCCATTCAGATGTTGTCTGTGGCAGATTGTATTCATTTTTTGAATATCAGTTAATGCATATGCCTTTTCTTCACTATTACTGAATTAATATAGCTCCCGTATATATCGCACTCAGCTAAAAATCTGACAAGGGTGTCTTTAATAGAAAGTAAAAGAAAACCCGAGGGTTCTATGTAGTAAAAAAAAAAGGTACTCACATAATAGGTTGTCACGACAGCAGCAGAGTTCCCTGGAACGAGCTTAGTCCTCATATCAACATATCCATAGATAAATTGATTGTAACCTTGAATAGCAGCTCCTGAGAAATGACATGAATATAAAATTTTATAATGTTTCTCATTTTATGATCAGAAGTTATACTATTTAAATCACTGGGCCATTTATGTCAAATATTGTAAACTTCGACAATGTGTAGATGTAAAACGATAGTGATATTACCTTTGAGATAGACCTCATAATAGATTGAAAAAAAAAAAACTAAAGAAACAATAAATTTGAAATATTCAATATACCTGACCACTGGTTAAGGATGAGCTTAACGCTATCATCATTAATCTGACAGTTATCATAACCCCAAGTACATTTCATGTTTGATGCAAAGGATGCATGAACCAGGGCTTGTTGCAATGCAACCAGTGAAACAAGCGCCAGAAACAAAACCTTCACCTTCGCCATTGTTGTCATTGTTGTTGAACTCAGTAGGCAAAAGCCGATCGAATGTGAACTTCTTAATCTGGTGTTTTGAGGGGGGGAGAGAGACCCTCTATATAGAGAGGAAGATCTGTTTATTAATTAATCGATTTTTATTTGAAAAGAATATAGAAGAGAATTTCTGTTCTTGTTTAATATATTTTGTTTTGACCAACAAATAATTGGCGCTACATTGGAGTCCATGAATTGTTGTAGAGTCTGGTTTTTGGTTTGTTTATTGCATTTGGGCAGCTCCTTCATGTTTTTTTTTTCCTTGCATGCCCCTGGAAATTAAATGAGAAATATTTCAGTTGACATCTACCCATTGTCATTGAAACTTAAATTGTATACCCCTATATATGAATATTTCTTAATAACTTTCTCAAAGAAATTACCTAATTATCTTATACAGAAAAATGGAATTAAAATGTTGGTGACTGCATTCAGTAGTAAAACTATTATACAACATACACAAATTGATATTGTAATTGGCAGCGTTTTAAAATACAGCCGCATATGCTTATACAATGTTTTCATTATATTTTCAATTTGTTGGATATTCAATAATTGGATCCAGAATTGTCATTTTAGATCTCTCAATAGAGATTATTTGTTAGATATTTTGAAAGAGGATAATGTGGCATCCCTGGAGAGAAAAAAAAAAGGATGTTCAATCACACATGAAAGGTTTTTAATTAATGGTGAAAACTCTAATGTATATCTAACTTTTCTGATGCATTTATTTGATATCTTGAAAACATATCATTCAAATTTAAATTAAATTTATACATGTGTTCAAAGTTATTTAGATAAGACATGCATAATATTTGAATTAATTTGAAATTTAATTGATCATCCATCAAAGAACCATTGAACGTCAACTTTTAGAAATTTTTAAATTATCTAATAGAAGGACAAATGACTTTTAAAAATTGGTCCATATAAATAATGAAGCATACACTTACAATTTCAATTAGTTAGTTTGAATAATATTTCTTAAACATATTTAATAAGTATATAATAAAAGTTTGATGTACAAAATTACCCTTCCAGAGAGTTTAATCTTTAATGTACTCACAAGGTAATACAAAAAGACAGAGTTTTATGTACTTATTTTGCAAGGGGGAGCACTGAAATTTCCACCTTAATTTCTTTATTGTTTCTCTGCGCGTGAGAAGTTTCTAAGGTAGGCACTCCTGATCAATAAATTATTAATGGAATTGAATACCAATAATAATAATATATGTATTAGTTAGTGCTAAGCATGAAGTGATAGCATTTGCATTTATGCTTTTTCTACGTTCATGCAGCCGATCACTATTAACCAGTATTATTAGTTTGCTCCTCTGGCAAGCAAACACGTTTAAGAGAAAAAAAAATCCACCTATTCAAACTGCAAAAACAGTAATTTGAAAATTAATAAAAATAAAAAAGGAAAATGTTTGAGAGATACTATTGTTAATAATGTCATCGATACCGATTTTATTATTTATGTAAAATAAGTTATTATTTATGTTAACGATTTTATTATACAATTTATTTTGTACAGTATTTTATTATTCAATTCAAATACCACTAATCTAAATAATAACTCACTTAAGTTGAATAATAAAAGTATTATATAAATAAATTGCATAATAAAATCACTAATATGAATAATAACTTATTTAATCTAAATAACAAAGTTAATATCGACGACGGAATCAATGACGGTATTTGTATATTAGCTCCCAATAAAAAAACCAAAGATATATATGACCCTGGCATGTTTTCTTTTTAAAACGCGTAGTTGGCGGGTCTTTTTTGTCAGTGATAGTTGAGGCTGGTGACTTTTGAGGCCTCCTATGAAAGAAGCAAGGGAAATTTGATGGACTCTCCACCTATCTAATATGATTAACGAGTTTAACATATTTATGGGTTTGAATAAAGAATTATCATCTAATAATTTTATTAATCTAATCCAACATACTAATTGAATGACCAAAAAGAAAGAGAGACCAGTGATCCAATTGACCTGATGTGCATGAGATTATGAGAACCTGTGTTATCTATATATATGCCTCTAATTAGTTGCTCTTAAGATTAGACAAAATGTTTTTCCCATAGAATTGTACATTTTTGACAGCGCTGGAAGAATCTTAATTAAGATCTAATGTTAATTGTAACTTCTAATACTATCACCAAGAAAATCAACCTTGGTAAAAATAAAACAAACAAATAAACCATTTTGGAAATTTAAAAAAAAATGGATAGGTATTTGGATGAACAAACTGAAACCATCAGCAATAGCATTTTTTTGGCTTAAAAAGAGAACCAAATGCCAGAAGTTGAGACTACCATCAGCACAATTAACCGGATTAAGCATTTCAGCCCCTCCATTTCAACAAATAAGATAAGTGCATCAGGGAATTAATATATGAACAATGCTTACATGGTACTTAAAATCTATTGGTCCATTTTCTATCTACTTTAAATTAGATATGCAGATCCACAACCTTTGCTTTCTGAAAACCAGCATGAAACCAGGATAAACCAAAGCTGCACCGGGCTTCTTTCCAAGAGGGTACTATAGATAGACCTTGCTAAAAGACCTAGATAGATAAAACTGAAAATCCTGAAATAACCTTCATTTTAATATCTCTCCAAAATACCCAAGAATGCATGTGCCCTCTTAGACACAAATCTAAAACTAGAATTAAGGGGAAAAAAAAGTAATGTATAAAAGTTTACAAATTACACAATACTATATCTAAGGAACAAAGCGCCAAAGATCTACTGCTATGTCGACCTCTTTCTTCTTGTGGAACTTGTACATTTGAGGCACATCAAACCTAAGCTGCATGAGAAAGAAACTGGGGTAAAATGATAGAAATAAAATTAAACGATTAAGAAACCAATAAGCAAGGCTAAATTACGCATGGTCCCTTTTCTAAATTTGATACCAAAAGGTTGAAACTTAACAGTGGTCTATAACACTTTAATGCTTTTTTAATTGCCATTATCTACCATTAAAAGAATGGACAACTGTAGAAAATACTGACATGGAATAATATGTTTATGTGGTAATTTATATTTCAGTAACAAAAAGAAAAAAACAGAAGTTAATCCATGCAGAATACTAACTGCAGCTTTTATTCATTTTGTAGTAGAAAGTGATGATAAGGACCCAAAATGGTCAAAACACAAATGTTTAGGGACAAAAATGGGAAATTCTGAATTTTAGGGATCAAAATGAGAAATGGGCAACTGTGCAAGGACTATTTGTGTGTGTTTCAATCTGAAATTAGATGAAGCTCGATCTGCTAAATTAACAAGCACTCCAAGAATTTACCAATTGCCTTCATCAATTACAACCAAAAAAAATCAATGTGGTCAGGTGTACTTTATTGATTTACAGCAGAGAGAGCCAATTATACACATATGAAAATAAGTGTATAATACCAGAAGCAAATGCTGTGGTTCTACATATACCAAATGACCAGAAAAAAGATGGACCAGGCCTGATGAACCTGCCAGAACCCAACCCAACCCAAATTTTGTTTTTCAGAAGTTAAATGACCTGGACCTGACTCAACCAGAACCTAAATCTGCCAGAAAACCGGTTAATTACAATCAGATCTTACCCACAACTGACCCAACATGAAACAGGGAAACATTCCAAAACCCAACTGAGCTGTCACCAGATCAGGAATCCAAATCTTACCACAAGAATACCAATCTTACCTAGGAAAATCTTCAACTAATACTCTGTAGTAGTTCTTGTCAGGGTAAAAGTGCAAGATGATCCGAGTTCTAATGTGAAAACCCAAAAGTGAAACGAACACCAAACAACCCAAAACCTGAAATAACCTGATCTGAGTTACCTATAAACCAGAAGCAACTCAAATTCAAGTTGAACTAACATGCCTGCCTATTGTGCACCTCCAGATACCAGTTATGTACAAAGAAAATATGTATTTTGTTCTCTGTTGTTAGACAGAACATCATATGAAACAACTTCAAATACAACTATTTCAGACAACTCTACAAAGCCTATTGATTTGTTTGCTTAAGAATAAATTGGAAACTATTTCCTTATAGGAGATCAGTACCTCACATAACACCTCAGCACTTTTTGCATTGTAATCCCTTAATGCTGTTCTCTTTATATGCTGCAAATATAAGCCAAATATAATCAATGTAACAATATACTCCGAACTTCTAACAAGAAGAGAAGTATATTAAAAAATTCAACAGTATGTTGGCAAAGGTGAGTCATGACAGATAATCAGGTACATCCAGCATGGTATGGACCAATCAAATAAATATTCAAAAACATAAAAGAAAAAAATATAGTGCATATTGGAAAAGCAAACTAGACAAGACTGAATCAAAAATGTTTCAAACTCTTTAGGTCTCTAAACTTATCAATTTGTACCAATTCGTGTCAAATTGATGCTACCAATATCTTCCATTCAAATGTAGTTGGAAATCAATGTCAGCACCAAAGCTACCATGTTGACATACTTTTGTAGCCTAACATCTTTTTATTTCCCAAATTACACAACTGGTCCTCAGGATTCTAGATCCATTTTCAAAGGTTTAGGCATCAGTGTCTCTTTTTCCTCTCCTCGAGAAAATGGGTTTTGCTTCTGAAATTATAGAAATTTCACATTCGATCTCTGTATTGCTATGTTCTTCATATTCTAGTTTCTAAACTTGTACATGATTTTCATTCTGGTCTGAAAGTTTCCAGAAGCAATTCTCTGAAATTTCAGGCATCAAAATAGGAACCATCCAGCCATTTGGTTAATAAATGAGAAAATAAAAATAAGGGAAACACCAAGTCATTCCACATTAGCATGATGACATTGATGTTTCCGTTGATTCCTGTCCACATTCTAACAATACACAACTGTAGGACAACCATCACAAAATTAGAAAGTACCACAAGAGAACTTTGGGAGGTTGAAAAGAAACCCCAGTTTCTCAAAATGGAACTTCAAAATTTTAAGCACTAAAATGAGAAATAGGCAAAGCTAAAATTCAGTAGACAACCATATATGTAAGTTATTTTGTTCTTCGTGCAATATATGTTTAAGAGAAGTACCTCTCTAGTTGAAGTCTTGTGCAGGGAATAGATGGCCCGAGAAGCGACCTGTGAACAGTTCTTAAGTACGTAGAAGAATTTGAATTTTTGAATCAAGATAAGAGAAATCAGTATGTATATGATTCTAACCTTCAAAGCCATAGAGAGAAAATCCATGTCAGCACCCTTCTTGCGGGTTCCAAAAGGAGGGTTCATCACTATAGTATCCACCAGCAAACCTGAATATTATATCTTTGGTTACTAGCATTTTGATAGAACTTTCAATTCATGCCCCTCAAAATGAAAAGAATCTTAAATGCCCCTTGAAGGCATCAGTAACCTTAAAAGTAACCCTCCTCTCCCAGTTTACCCCTCATGTCTAATTCACAAAGCAACATATAACATTTACATTCAAATAATAAGGCCTCAAGAAATAAGCACAATAGATATAATCCCTAGTTGGGTTCCTCTGATAATATCAGCATCACTAGTGGAGTGTAACAGTAATTTGCAATGCAATATGGATTTATTATTTTACCATTGAAATTTGAGGTTCTTATATCACACCGAAGAAAATCAACATCCAACTGCATTATTAAATCATCAAACGTTATGGCAGAGATTCAATTAAAAAGTGAAAGATAGTACTGCCACTCCATCATATGTTACGGTTAAGAGATAGCAGAACTTACAGCTAAGTTAGGACAATTCAGAAGGCTTGAGGTTAAGATTTCAGTATTGACACGTACAGCAGTACTGAACTTAATTGCATCTTTGATTAACTTCACTATCAGTTCCAGATTTATGCAATAATCCTCGGTTGTGGCTACTTATCAGACAAGCTAGGAACATAAATAAACAAAACTAAATAACAACACCAAACATAACACAACCTACATGACCTTCGCCTATTAAGAGCTAAGCCACATCGAATTGCATGTGCTCACAGTACAGGGTAGTACCTCAAGATCAGTTACATTTTCTCCAGCAATTTCAAGGGATTCTGGGTCTACATCAATGCCCAAAACGTGCCTACAAAATTTCAACAGGAATAACAAAATTAAATCAATATTCCAATTGTATACAGGACAAAGAAATAGAAAGGCACAAAAAAGGAATGAATTAAACAAATGAATGAAAGAAAAGAATTGGAACCAAAATTTTCAATTCCTGACTTTAGGAGATCTAAAGTTGTAATCTCAAGTCAAAACAAAAGGAAAAAAAAAAAAGAATCCATTCCCGATAGGCAACGAGCTAGGCTGGTACAGTAGCTATTGCATGTTGTTTGCTAACTTTTGAGAGACCATAAATATATGAAAGAAATACTCACTCGGCTCCTAGAAGAGCACTTGCAATACCTAGGGTTCCACACCCGCACCCAAAATCTGCCACTATTTTACCACTTATGTCCTCATAGCTATTTTCTGCCTGACAGATTTTAACAAAATGCAAGTACAGATATGTCAAAATTCGTTAGATAATTGAATGTCAAATCCTATATAATTTTGGCCTCTTTTGTCTCTATAAATGGCTTGCTTTCGTGTTTAAGCTATGTGAAAACTGGAACCTAATTGAGGCATGTACTAAAGCACAGCAGGTATAATTGAATCTCCATTATACAATTGATGTTGAATTGAGGATGAATAACAAGTAACAACTGAATATTAAGCAGAGGTTAGAGAAATGATGAGATATGACCAAATTTTAAGCATAAGAAAGGTAAGAGAAAGTACTGTGTAAATCATTCTCGAAGCAATATGTGCTCCAGTTGGATACTGCTCCAGTTCTACCTACACCCCCCATATTTCACTAGAATTAAGACCAAATAAATACATAACTAAGTAAAACATGTCAAAATTGATACTACACTACTACAGCATGAGAAAGGTTTACGATCGCGATCAATAGATCAAGTATCTGTACTATTAGGCGCAGCATGAAACCGTTCTACAAGGTTATTTCCAAAAAGACGCAATGTCTGATGCGCCAATTCGAAAATCTACTAAGAAAAGAGGAGATTAGAGGTTAAGAGGTAAGAAAATGACAGGCCTTAGGTTGAGAGAACTGATCGAGGCCACCTAGGAGACCTTCAAGCTGCTTCAATTTCATGGTGCTTCTTCTTCCTTCTCTTCTCTTTTCTTTTCTTTTCTTTTCCTTTGCGCCGTTTATTTTCCTTTTCTTTCTTTTATTTTTGTCAACGAAGCGACCATTTTTGTCTTTTTTGTATTTTTAATTTGCAGTGGAGGGAGGAATTCAGATAAACCCCTTGAAAATACGAAATTATTTTTTCTTTTAAAAAGGGCCAAAAGAACAGTGGAAACTTTTAAGATATGAAATGAACATAATAGAGCTCTTCTTCTTTTTTTTGCTGAAAATATGGAGAAATTATTCTTGTACATGTTATGCATCTATAATTTATAATTTATATCATGAAAGTATTTATATTTAGTATATAAAATGTTCATCTCTAAGTTCATGAATGAATGGTTTATTTCTAATATGCAAATTATCTATCATTTTTCCTTTTTTTTTAAATAATCATGAAAAATTCAAATCGAATACTTTGTAGGGTGCAATAAAACATAACTTTCAAATAAAGTTTCCGTTGAGGTATAGATCAATTTATAAAAAAATATGAACACAATTAGGATACATGTAAAAGATGCAAACATAGAGATAGTTTTATTTAAGAAAAGACGTAAATTTAAGTCTTGTAAATGATATTTGAAAAGGAATAAATGTTGAGGTTAATGGAAACCCTTATATCAGAAAAAAAAAAAGTTTTATCACTTTTTAAAAATATTATAAATATGTTTATTTACAACCCCCCACCAAAACACCACCATATTTTATAGTAAGGTTTGTAAGAATGATTTTTATATCTTTTCAAAATACAAGTAATTTAGTATGTATATTAACTTTCATATTCAAATTCATACCATCATCTCCAACATGACATTTTAGTTATTTCTTTCTTAAGTACTATATTTTGTATTTTTGCATGATTTCAGATGAGATTTTTTTCTGTTGTCTAGATTATCATGTAAAACAAAGTCAAATAGGAGCAATCTAATCCACAATTTGTGGTTGAATTAATATTTATTTAAATCAAGTTAAAAGAAAACTAAAAGTGGAAATTTTTATTAAAATATTGCAACTTTATGAACTGAATATGTGTTAAATTTCAAGTCACTTAAGTATTATTTAAAGAACGTCAACTATAAAATATTGTAAATTCTAAGTTGTTTGATGAATGATAAAACTTGTTATAATTGTCTTTTATGTACACGATGTAAATATATTGTAAATTATGATCAAAGTGTCAAATTTCAAAATCATATATTTATTTTAATTGAGCTCAATTTTCACTTCTCCATTGAGTTAATTTGGTTCAATTTATAGGATGGTAAATCCATTTTTTAGGTCAATTGATCTCATTCTTTTTTTCAAAATTCAATGTGTTATATTGATATTTTTGCAAGTCTTTGAAAAATATTCTGCTATATTTACTCAGTTTGGCTTCATATTCTATGATGAAATCCTCATTTTAACCCTATATTTATAATATATGGTTTCATTGGAAAATTTTTGCATCTGTTTCTGAATTTATAATCAAATAACAAAAATTTTGTTCAATTGACTTTGCTAAATTTTGAAGTTATTTTCTATAGCTGTGAATTTATTTTTGTCTACGTCTAACTAGCTTCACTACTCTCTAAATATCCATCAAAATTTATTATCTATAACTCGGTCCATATCTGCTACCGTAGTTTTCTATAACAGTGAACTATCATAGAATTACAACAGGCTGATTAAATCACAACGGTCCGGATTTTGTTATAGGGATTTTTCTAATAATTATTATATAAATCCCATCTCTAATGGACTCAATGACGGTCGACTATCATAAAAAATTATAATAGTGAATATGAATTCGTCTATAAATCTACAATAAAAAATACTCAGTTTCAATTTTAATAAAGAAAAGTTTTATGCAGTGACACAGAATACTTATACATGAAATATATATATTTATTAGTCCCCACTCTTTTGGTATTTACACTTGAGAGAGACCATCAAACTATTTTTAGAAAAAAATTTGACGGAGGACTGTTTTAATACCCCCATGTAACAACAAGGACATCTTTGTAATTCTTTCTTTTTAAGTGAAAATATCTCCAGCACCTCCAATGGAATGGAGGATCAAGTCTCCTCACCTCTTTTACATATATAGATTGGATTTGAATCGGATCTTATATAATTTATATACAAATTCATCGTACATTTATGATATTTTAATATTAAATTCAAATGTAAATTTATATTTATTTATTTAGTGAGTATTGGATGGAATTTAAATGGTATTTTGGCTTTTGTATTGAAATAATTAAAATAATAAAATGCATGTTTAATATGGATAAATGTGTGTAATTTTACTTTATAAAAATATAAATTAAAATCGTAACTCTAGTTTAATTAATTTGTATGATATAAAATATAAACTTTATGAAATTAATATGATGTAATTATCATAATAAAAATATTTTACTATAACATTTAATTATAAATAAATTCTCTATTAAAAAAATATAGAATAAACAATTATGAAAATCATGGAAACTAATCTAAATAGACTATAATTATAGTATAAACCATTACGAATGAATATCTTGTTATACAAAAATTAAAACAAAATTATTTTATTAGATTCTTAATGGATTCAGGTTTAGATAATGCAAAATTTAAATGTGAATAAAAAAATAAAGGTAACCTTTTTTTTTCAAAATTCATATGTAAATCTAATATACTATATTATTATCAGATACATTTTCTAGATATATATATATGTGTGTGTATATATATACACAAATTTATTCATGCAGATTCAAATCAGATTTTCGAATCATAAATATTCATATAAAGCCCTATTTGAATTACTATTTAGCATTTACACCTCAACACTGGACACCTCCGTTTTATACAACTGGAGGACATCTTACCCTTTTCCTCCCTGCCCTTTTTCTGTCCGATCACGAGCTTCCTTTTCCTTCTTCCCTTTCTTCCCACTCCATGCTCTCTCTCTCTCTCTCTCTTCTTCCCTCTTTCGCTCTCTACCTCTAAAACAAAACCCCGATCTCTTCTTCTCGTCTCTCTCTCTTCTCTTAAAACCCTCACCTCACTATTCATCAAAATCTCTCTCATTCTCTCGAAAGTAACGACAGATCTGTGACCTAAGACTCTTCGTATTCTCGCCATGGATGGTCCCGCCAACGCCTCCACGACGCCGCGCACCGTCGAGGAAATCTTCAAGGATTTTCGCAATCGCCGCACTGCCATCGTTCGCGCGCTAACCTCAGGTGCATCTCAGTCTCTCTCTCTCGCTCTTCTCTTTCTTTTCTAGATTCTAGTCACTCTTTTAGCAAATATACCTCGATGTGTGGTACTTTGTCACTGGTGTGAGTAAGTTCTGAGATCACTTGATTGCTTTGCGGATTCTGCGCCACCTCATCTCTTACTCGATGTTTCGTATATGACCTCCATGTTTCTCATTCACGGGAAGACCCCTCCGAGCGGAGACCGAAAGCGTGGCAGCTTCAGATCTCTGATATGCTCCTGGACTTCAACTTATTCTGACATACCCTTTGTAATTTGTTATCTCGCTCTTTAGTTCCTCCTCATTTGCGTACATGCATTTGCAAATCTGTTGTTTTCTTGAATATTTTTACAGTGTAGATTACTTACCTTTAGACGATCACTAATTTAACCAGGTTAATATTTGATGCCATTTTTCGATTCGTCCTGATCACAGTCAGAATTTGCAATTATTTGACACTTCACAACCAAAACTATAGTATTATTGTTTGTTCAAGCAAAATTGTTGTTTTCCTTCTTGCGGGGAAACTGTAAGTGTGCTGATGATCTCATCACTTTACAATGGGAATTTCTCTTTGTTCTGTCATAATTGAATTTTTTCACAAAGAAAGTACTGTAATATCTGCAAACTAAATTGAAGAATTAGGCATCAATTCATCTCTCTCTCTCTCTCTCTCTCTCTAGTATGAGGCTTGTCCTTGTCTAGTATGAGGCTTGTCCTTGTCAGTGTTAATTGTCATCACAGAGTCCCTTAAAAATCTAGTATCGGAAAATATCTTATTGCTTTGCTATGCTTCTTTTTGCTTTCTTTGCTAGATTACCAGCTGGTCTAGTCTTGTTAAAACATAGCTAGGTTACCCATTATTAGTGTTTCTATTGCCAATGATAAGATCTGAGCTATATGTTTGGCTGCTAACTGTTTGTCCTCATTTTTTTCTCACTGCTGGTACACTAATATAGTGCGTCAAAATTGGTTCTTACGGGTTGGATTTTACCTCAGAAATAAATGCATGATAAAGCTATCACTTTCTTGAAACTGCTTGCATTCCAGTTTTCGTGCAATTGGGGTGCTAATTTAGAACAACAGATCAATTTTTAATGCCAATGATAATGGCAAGATTGTAAGTTGCATGTGATTCTTTGTGATACTTCTGGGGAGCAAACATATTTCTCATTTTTGCATGTGGCAATAATTTCTTTCAGATATTTTGTAAGTGACACTCAAGTTCCAGACTAATGTGATGTTTGGGACCAATTTGGTGTAAATTGAAAAAAAAATTCAGGGACCAAATGGAAAATAAATGATACTACCCAGGCCATTTATGTAATTTACTTTTATTTTTCCATTACTTTTGGGAAGCCATTTTCTTACCTAATTTATCTTTGTGCTCACTATCAAGATAACTATGAAGCAATTCAGTTCAGCCAAGATGAAGTCTGGTTCATGTCAGTGATTCATGTATTGTTTCAACTTTCTGAGGGTTACTGCAAGTAAATCAGAAAATTTTCTTGATGTTGCAAAGAGATATTCGGAAAGTTTAATGCTGTTTTGTTTTTTTATCCTTTTGCAGATGTCGAAGAGTTCTCTAACCTGTGTGATCCTGGTATGACCCTTGTGCTTTTATCAGTACTTATTTATGAAATTGATAGGTTAAAAGTAATGAAAGCTTACTGGTTTAAAAAATGCAGATAAGGACAACTTGTGCTTGTATGGCCTGAGCAACGGGACATGGGAGGTTACTCTTCCAGCAGAGGAGGTGCCAACTGAGTTACCTGAGCCAGCCCTTGGAATCAATTTTGCACGGGATGGCATGAATCGTAAGGACTGGCTTTCCCTTGTTGCTGTCCACTCTGACTCATGGCTCCTGTCGGTCGCCTTCTACTATGCTGCCCGTCTCAATCGAAACGATAGGTACATCTACAATCCCCAAACTTCACTTCTCACTGCAGCATCGGTACCATACAATACTGGTCGGTTGTTGGATCAGCAGAGCTGACATGGTGGTGTTATTGTCTGTACTCTTTGCTGCATTGTAGTCTTACCATAGTATAGTGTTGTATCAGCATCACACATGCATGGTAGAATTTGCAACTTCTGGTTTGCAGCATAGTATCTACTGGTGAACCAGCTTTTTGGTTTTATCTAATGCTACTAGCCTGGCACTTGCATGTTATTTGGACATGCTTTCACAAGAAATGTACTTAGCAATATGTAAAAACTGCATTCAAATGCTTTTTAAGTTTTAACTAACATTTTAGGACCATTGTTCTTGATTTCCAATGTTTTGTCGTCTTTTGTTAACTCACAGCTCTTTACAGTTTAATTGCAATTTATTGGTACTGATTCAGGAAGCGGTTGTTTGGGATGATTAATGACCTCCCTACAGTGTATGAGGTGGTATCAGGCGGCCCAAGGCAAACAAAAGACAGATCCAGTGTTGACAGTGGAAGCAAATCCAAAATCACTAAGGTGAAATTAAAACAGAAAAGTCACTTTCCAGCATAGATTTACTTTTTTCTTGTTTTGTGTGATAGTGGAAGCAAATCCAACATACCTATTTGATTCCTCTATCTAGTTGTTTGTAACTTGTTAAGATACATGTGTCCTATGTTAAGATTTGGCTTAAATTTTAGTTTCAACGAGTGTAAAACACAAATGTTTGGTATGGTGCTGTGCCCTCTGGGTTGCTATCAGTATGTGCAAGATTGACCCAATAATTCCATAAGATCAAAACCCAAAACAGTGCATTGGCGATTGGAAACATGCTGGCATTTAGTGGCTAAAACTTGGCAAAGCATAGTGCAGATCTTACTTGGTTATCATCTTACCTTAAAACCTTCCTTTCCTGACCACCAAAGTCCCATTTGAAGTAGGGGCAGTATGGGATAACAATTTGTGTTCTTTTCTGACTTAATTGTAGCAATCAAGTGATGGACAACTAGAAAACATGTCTCGAGGAGCAGGGCATGAGGGGTATGGAGAGGATGATGGAGAGCACAGTGAGACGATCTGTGGGTACTGCAATGGGGTCTACAGTGCTGATGAGTTCTGGATCTGTTGTGATGTGTGCGAGCGATGGTACCATGGCAAGTGTGTCAAGATCACCCCGGCCAAAGCCGATTCTATCAAGCAGTATAAGTGCCCCAGTTGCAGCTCTTCCAAAAAACCCAGGCAGTAAAAAGCCTAGAAGAACGACATGGGTATTGAAAAGCTTGACTGACGTGTCTAAGCAAATGTTATTTATTGTCAGGTTGTCTTTTTTTTTTTCTTTTTTTAAGTTTTAAGGATATGAGTATAGCTTGTAGGTCATGTTCTGGTTGTCGAGGTAATTTCATGAACTGGTAGTTAACTTGTTCGAGACTGATGAGAAATTTTAATTGTGTTAACTTGTTTAAGTATTGTCTTGTATTCTTCTTTTCTTCTCTCTCTCTCTCTCTCTCTCTCTCTTCATTGCAATGGAGCATTGTTTCTGTTGTCTGTTTTTCATCTATAGAACTCACAATCAAACACTGAGAACATGTCGCTGCATCATTTGTAGAAAACTGTATTCACCAAAATTTTGATCATGTATGATTTCGTTTTTGCCTAAGAAGTGAATCGTACAATATTGATACCGTTTTCGTTCTAGATCTTTACTAAAAGCACTTGCAACAACAACTATAGTTTTGTTTTTCTTTTCTTAATGTATGCTGTCAAGTGTCAACTAAGTGTTATATAAAATTCTAATAGAAGATCAGTTGTGTTTTGCTTGCAGTGCTGTTGCATATTCACTGAGAATATCTTATCAGAAAACCCCTAATTTTTTATTCAAAATCTTGAGACCAACAAGTCAAATTCTCAACAATAATTTAAACACTAGGAGAAATTCCGAGCAGAACGAACAATAGCTATAGCCTGGCACAAACACCTATAAAAAATAAAAAAATAAAAAATGGCTCGGCTCCTCTTGGGTTAATTAATGACCTATAAATTAAGCAATGTTTTTCAGCACATAAACACCTATACTTTTCCAAAGTACAAATGTGTTCGCAATTTCACAAATTTGAGATCAAAACCAAAGAAATTTAAAAGCGGGGAACTTGCTGTGAGGTAGCTCGCTGCACAAAATTCCACCAAGAATAGATCCTTAGTCGTGAAATATATGCAAACTAACAACTAAATTTTAAATATGATTATTTGAAAAGAAATGTGTTTAGCATCGTATATTAATTGTCATTAACAACAGGAGAATTCCGTAAACGACGATAAAATTATTTACCCAACAAAAGACGTCCCTAAGAAGTTCAAAGAAAGAAAAAGTTGTTGAACTTGAAACTTAAATACCCTCCTTTTAAATGAAAAGTTGAAGGCTTGACTTGCAATCAAAGTATTGAGAAATAATTCATCATCCCATATTTGCATTGCTTATCTATACTTTGCAAATGTTTATACTTAACATTAATATTTTTTATTTGAATTAAGTGGTGTTTATATATAATATAGAAAGTGTTTGGTTATCAAAAAATTCGAATTAGATTTCTGTTGATTAAATAAAAACATAACTTCTAGAATTTATAACAATAATAATAACACAAAACATAAACATCTTTATTATCAAATATTAATATCTTTTATAAGAAATTTATAACAATAATAATAAAGGGGTCTCGCTCTCTTCGCTTTGCACGCTCTTCCGCTCTTTAGTAATACGGACGAACAAAAAAGAAAAAGTATCCTCTGCACTCTCAGCTCTTACATGGCGCGCTACCTCTTCTCCGCCACCAAAACCCTCTTTAACCCCTCCACCTCTCCCACGCGCTCTAACCATCACCTCCCCCCTTCTCTCCCGCTCTCTCCTTCCTCGGCCGCAATCGCCGCCGCCGAGTCGATGCTTCCTTTGCTGAGTTGCAAGCGCCGCCAGAAGCTACGCAAGAAGCTCTCCAGTCCACGTGTCGCTCCGATCCAGCGTGAACCTTCCCTTCGAGATCTACCTTTCCTCGATGCGATCCTCGACAGAGACGCTGCTTTTCGTTTCCTCAACCGCACCAAATCCTACCTCTCTTCCCTCCCCTCGCCTCTCCTTCCTCTCCCTGCCGCCGGAACACTTTACCGGGAGCTCGGGTTCCCGCGAGGCCGCAAAGTTCAGAAATACGCCCTTCGCCATCCCTTCCTGTTCCATTTCCCTCGGATTGATTCGGTCCCTCACCTCTCGTTCACCCCTCTCATGGAATCCCTAATTGCTGAAGAAAAGGCCATCTTTGATTTGATTGAGGCCGAAAGGATGACTACAATCCGTAAGCTTTTGATGATTTTTGTCAAGCACCGTGTGCCGCTAGCAAAGCTCCACCATTGCCGGGCTTTGTTCGGTCTACCAGATGACTTCCGTGATCGGGTTCACAAATATCCCGAGTTCTTTCAAGTCGTAGTCGACCCTGATAGCCGGCATGTGCTTGAATTGGAAACCTGGGATAAGAATCTAGCTGTTAGTGCCTTAGAGAGAGAATTCATGTCAGACGAAGCCCGAGCTAAAAAATTGTTTCGTTTCCAGATCCCTTATAGAAAAGGACTGCCGTTGGATGAGGTGGAGAGGAGAGAATTGGACAAGGTCACAACTTTCCCCATGATCTCGCCTTACACTGACGGCTCGGGTTTCAAACCGTGGACAGTTGAGGCTGAGAAATACCGGGTCGGTTTGGTACATGAGTTCTTAAGCCTGACACTGGAAAAACGGGCGTGGATTCATCACATAGTGGAGTTCAAGGAGGAGCTTTCTCTGACGAGGCGAACCTATGACATGTTGCGGAAACAACCGAGAGCTTTCTATCTAGCTGGTACGGAGATGAACTGGGCCGTGTTTCTGAAACATGCGTACCAGGAGGATGGTACATTGATTGACAAAGACCCACTTGTGGTTTTCAATGAAAAATTGCAAAAGTATGCATGCATGACAGAATTGAAAGAAACACTGTAAATCATACATGGAGCTTCTGAAATTTCTCTTTATATTTTTGGTGACACCATTGCTCTGCCCATGTGGAAGATGAAATAAGTTGTTCTATGGGGCTTTGTCAAGCTCCAAGGCTCTTTTCATGTCACTGTAAATTATAGATCTGGTTGCCTTTACCAGAATCTACAAACAATTTCAAATACCTTTAAATCTCTTTCACATTCATGTCACACCGTGGTTGTAGCAAAGCTTGAATTTAAAATAAGAGGGGTCAATTTAATTAAAGAAGAAAAATTATGACGTAAAATTAATTAAGGAGAGATTATTTTCTAATCCAAATAACAATTAAGTCAAAAAATATATTATCTTTATATAAAATTTTGGATACAAAAGAGAAATCAAGATTCACTCTGATCATAACTAAACTTCACCCATGCATTGTGATACTAAAAATTAAAAAAAAGTGCAAACTTTGATCCCCTTTGTTGTAGTCTGTCATTTTTAATGTGTTTAACCATACACGAAACCAGGAAAAATCATATGGACTTTGTCAAATTTTCAACTGAAATCCAATCTAAACATCAGAAACTATTTAGAACCGTATTTATGTCTTCGAAAACCAAAATTTAGAAAATAATCACAGTAACGTGCCGTAGCAGTAGATATTGTTAGCCTTTTCTTAGTGCTATTGCTATCAATTAAAAATGTCATACAAAATTCAAATAGAAAACCATTTGTATTTCCTTGTAGAAATGACTACCTACAAAACCTGCATCTCCACTGAGGACATTACCAGAAAATCCCTATTGATTTCACAATCTGAAGCCAAACAATTTTAATTCTCAATAAATTAGGTGCTCAAATATAAAATTAGATGAAATATATGGAGCAGACACTGACTTAGATCAAATGTTATAGTTTAAAGACTGGTGTAATTCCAAGGAGCAGGAAGCATTGTCTCATGACAATTGCTGTAGCCTGGCACAAGAGCAACCGGCTAGTCTCCTCTGGTGAATCAATAACCTGTGAGTGAAACCATGTTTATCAGCATATAAACACCTCTTTTCTTTTTTTCAAAAACAAGTATGTTAATTGAATTTCTCAAATTTGAGATCAAAATTGATGCACCTATTTCAAATAAAAAATATAATCAAAGTACACTTCCAAGCAGGAAAAAGATCTTCCCATAAATGTCCAAGCACAGAAATGAGCACAACAGTTTTATAAATAAACTCATGAATAGACGTACTCTGCAATTGGTGTAGAATTGATTGAATATCTCAGACAAATTATAGAGGTACTCGCATAGAACATTGGGTAGGAGGTTGTTGCATGCCTCTTCCACCACCTGGGAAAAAAATAAAATAAAATAAAAGAACAAATAGAATATTTTACTAAGCCATTATTAACCTAACAAATTTCAAACATACCGATGCAAAATTCTAATTGAAAGCTGTACCTCTGCAAACTGGATTAGATGAAGTGCTAAGACACGCTCATCAGGATGGTCCAGTGTTATTGTTCCAGTCTGAAGAAATATTTGTAACAATGTCCCTTAACAATAGACTAGTCTTTAGGTAGCTAATGCAGAGAATAATATTTAGCATATTTAGCATAAACAAGAACCCTAAACAATTAACAAATTTCAATTGAAGTTAAAAATAAGATAAAAACTAATACTTAATGAATAAAAGTAACCTTCTGCAGTGTGCTTATGTCCCTGTTTGACCTCCTAACAATGGAACAAATACGAGCATGTGCATACTCTAGATATACAGCTGTATTACCCTGACCAATGAGATAAGAAAATTATACAGCTAGCAGAAATTCAAAACTACATTACATATCATGTTACCAAAATATGAGATGACATCCGCTTCTATAGTTGCAATAGTGGCACAGCTATGACATCTGAAACCTGAGCTGCCAATAGATACCCCCTCCCCCTTTTTTAACCCCAATACCTCACTTCCCCCTTTCTAAAAAGCATGGGGTATAACCTCTGCCATCACAACTATCGCAGCAGATTCGAACTTCCAAAGTATCAACTCAAACATTATACACAAATTCTATTGCCAGGCCAGACAATCTTATCTAAAAGAAGACCCTCAATTTTCAGCACAAAACTAGAGGTTAAAACTGAAGTTTGGAATATGTATAACATTTTCCAAGGCACAGATAAAATTTTGACAATATGATACCAGAAAAGAAAATATAGTACAAAAAGCTACCTACCTGATTTTTCAGCATTTGGTCAAAGCTGAATACATAATTTGTTAATCTGTTATTCTTCAAATCTGCATATCTGCATGATTAACACATGAATATTACTGAATAACGAACAACTTCACAGGTACTATTCCAATTATGAAATTAGTAAAACATGAACTTGTATTTGTTAATAATACAGGGACTAAAATGAAATGCTTTAATTAAAGTGATAATAATCCCACAGCATGGAACACTATGTCCAATCAATAAAATTGTTGATAATATTCAGTCTGGTGCTGACGGGGTGGTTGTGGATGGTCTTTTCCTCTAAAAAAGAAAATTTGTATAGTGCAGCAGCAGTATTTTTTTCCCACAGATTTGGGGGTTGTCCACGAAATTTTGTGTTCCCTGTGTGCTTGATTTTTGCACAAATTTTCCTAGCATTATCTCATGAAATTCATTTATTCAAGAAAATAAGAGCTAACTCATCTGTGTTAAAACAAAATGTACTTTAAATTGTGACTGTGTATAAAAAGTCCTACAGAATTAGGTCATATTTAAAGCTTACTTGACAGCACCATAACCAACTGCCTCTGCAGTTTTCTCAAGCTCTTCATCTGTCCAATCACCGATTGTACCTGGCCAGATACTTAACCAGGAAATGTTAAACTTGAATTATATAGATAATTAAGAAAATAAAGGAAATTCTCCTATAGAGATCACTTTACAATGCCCATCATGTGTAACCCTGAAAAAGCTCTGATGTTTCTGTAGGAAATTACCCAACACATACCTACGAGAAAATGGTAAATATGTACAACACCGCCTCCTTGTTCATTTTACAGAATGCACAAACTACCCCCTAAGAAGTCAGCATTTAGTCATTTTTGAAGTGGTCAAATATATCAAGTTAAGGGGGATTATGTAGACCCACCCACACAAAAAGCTGCTTTGTTTGAATCCAGTACATGCTGGGTCGGACCTGATCATGTTTGGATCAGGTAATACGAGACTAGTAGCACTTCAGATATTTCTTGTTATTCAGGGCTAGGAATGACAGTAGCATGTTCAAGATAATGCCCAAAGAAAAATAAAAATAAGGATAATAAGGAATAGGGTAGGAATCCACTGGCAACCACTATCCTGACAACCTCATCTCAACTGTTAGATGAGAACCTGATAACTGACTTTCATCTGAGCTGAAATTTGTGTCTCGCCTGTAATTCTAGCTAAACTTCCTCACCGTGTCCTGGTCTCCCACACCAGTACCTATCTCCATCCTTTCCCCTGAATGCACTCTTTCTCGTTCTCAGGCAACCTGCCCACAGAATCATCACCTGGCCGAAAAATTGAGAGCACTCATTCACTTTTCCTCTCCACTCTCCAACATCCCCTCCCCCTCACGTTTCATATCCTCTTCCACAACAAGCAGGCCCTCTGTTAAGCATCAATCCTTCTTTAAAATTCTGAGTGCTGAGACATGGCTCCAGCTTTGCTCGGAGTCCTAGTGAGATGCATAACTAAAACCTTTCCATTCTCTGAGCTATTTAACAAGTGAATCCCTCTGTCACTAAGTTTGTTAATAAGTTGGAATTGCATTAATAATAGATTTTTGCTGATTGGATCTGATGTCAAGGACATCAAAATTCATATCATGAATTTGTTATTCAAATTCTCAAGTACTTGACTTTCAGGAGGTTTTAATCTGCACTTTTCAGATTTGAGTTTAACATTGTACCTGACAGACATAAACACCTTAAATTGTAGTGTTACTGTATTCTTGTTCACGTTCTTTTTTAGTTGCACCCCCGCCCCCCTTTTAATTTGTTTTTTGGCCTCACTGTTTTGAAAGTTAAATAAATTCAAAGTTTGTTTTATACAATGCAAAGCAAGCAAGTTTCACTTCATTAAAAAAAAAAAGGTATGTTGTCAATAATTTGAAGCCATTTGAGGATTTGTATTGTACTGAGTAGTAGCAAAGATTCTCAAGCCTATAATTGTGCTTATTTAATCGATTTTGCATTTTTCAAGCATTTGTATTGACATTAAATCTACTTTCTTCCAATAACATTGAGTTCACATAAATGATGCTATTTCAAAATCAGTTGTATAGATGAGAGGAATGGGTAACGCCACTTCGACCAGGTCGGAATAACTGACAAATTACTAGTGAGACCATTTTCTTAATGAAGAGACAATATGGAAAGAGAGACTTGAACTTTTTGCCATGGTTGTACAGGAAAGACTGAGTGAGATGTTTGTTTAAATGAAAAAGAGAAAAAGGTTGGTACATCCAAGACCAGGAAATGGAGAGGAAATCTGACCGATATCACATAGGAAGTAAAAGAAATCCCAGTCACAAGATATTGAAATCCCAAGCCACTCATCAGGTCTTCATCTAGTGGTTCAGATGAGATTGTCAAGAATTTTTAAGATAACGGCTATCAAGGAATACCCACCCTAAGAAATAAACTATTCCATTAACCTAGAGACTTTGGATAAGTCATCTAGTTAAAATTCTTGGCCGCCTCAAGCAACTTAACCAAACGAGGTATGACATTCTGTGTTTATGGGCCCACACACAACATTTCAAGGTTTAAAGCATCCAAGGAACTTTTTCATAGTAAAATATACCAAAAATTATTAAAAACAAACTAAGAAAAAATAGTTATGCTCAATTTGTTAGTTTAATTTCATTACTAGTCCTAAACAAGCTGAATAGGCTATAGTGCAGTTGAAGCATTTCAGGGATACAGATTTATTTCCAAAATAAAATACCATTGTTCTCAAGCCGTTGGATGAGATCAGCCTTGCTTCGGGTCTTAGCCTCATCTAGCAACTCAACCAACCTAACAACCTCGGAGCTTCGAGTCCTGAACCGCTTCCCATCTGAGCCCAAAACCAACCCAAAACCCACATGGCTCACTCTTGGAAACTTCTTTTCTTCTGCCGGTGGCAACCACCCTGCCTTTCTAGCAGCCTACAATTAGAAATAAAAAAAAAGCTGATTCTTACAACATAAAATATGGATCTCTGCATGCCTCGTCCAACATGTTATATCTGCAAGAGTGCCAACATTTCTCAAAGTTCCTAGAAACAAAACACTTTTTGGTAATTATGATAGTTAAACTGTACAAAAAGGAGTTAATAAAACATACAGCTGAATTAACCCTGACTGAAGAATCAAATTAATCCACTTTTGTAGACAATGTAGAAAAAACTGAAAGCTCAATAACCCTCTTTATTTGATTTTACTTTAATTTGGAATTTGTAAGGCTTACGGAAAGTGAGTATAAGATGCTGACAGCAAACAATATGATCTGTGCCTCAATTAGATCTTCTTTCACAAAAAGTTTACAAATTTGTTTAGCAACATGAAAAAGGAATGCAGTGATCATCAACAAATATATGGGTAGACTAAATGCCTTGGAAATCACGGATCTCCTTGTGCTTTGGCTCCAAATCTTCACTGTCATAATTCAAGTAGCCCATCCCAAACCATTCAATGTGATCTATAAGTCGAAATCTTGTAGGAAACAAAATTTTACATTTTTTTTATATATTTTTTTACTATTTTTTTGGGAAGGAAGAAAATTCATTGATTTTAAAAATCTTGGACCATCCAATAGCAATGGTGCTATCCATATCAAAAAATAAAGAATCTAAAAGATGTAAAATTGGTTTTCTAAAAAATGTAATATTGAGAGGCTCAGATCAGCCATTTGAATTTCGAAATGGTAATTTGGAGTCAAAGCATGAGTCAATCCATGTTGTGCAAAGCATTTTCTCTTACCTCATCAACTATTGCAAACTATCATGAATTTGTAGAACTCACATCTATGTTTTTCTAATGCTATTATTAGATGCCTAACCAGGCATGCTATAATGTTCAGTGGTGAGAAAATAACGAAGCATACTAACATGAAAAGGTTGCAAATTCAGCAAGAGGGCAGTTCTTTCCATTAACTCTTTTTCGATATTTTATTTTTCACTAGACAGCTCTAGGCTACTTTAATGAGATTCATGGGGGGTGCAGCGGTTAGCTCTTGCAAAGTACCAAGCTATCCTGTGGTATTAATTTGGCTTGAATTAAGGTAATCTTAATAAAGCCTCAAGTATAAATATTTACATGAAGCAAATCTAACCATATTTAGTATGGTAAATCACAAGCAAATAAGGATCAACATAACAGTCACAAATGAAAGGAAATTCAAACATACACTGAAAAACATCTCAAAGTGCTGTTGCTGTCCCACATCAGTTACATAAATTATCCACTCTGCCTGCTCCACCTGGAGCCGGTACCTTTAACATTTGACAAAAGAAAAGCTGTGTCAATAAATCAATCTCTGTTAATCAAGGATTTTGAACAATTGAGGGTAAAATGAGGTTTATTTATGTCGGGTTCTAATTGCAAATCAGGTAAGCTCAGGCTAAATTGACTTAGTTGTGATTATATTGAAAAATTAAAGCAAAACTATAATTGAGGATTTAATAAAGCAAAATTATGTTTAGCTTAGGCTTAATTGCAAAATTGAGCATAAGCTTGAGTTCTGCGGGGTTAAGTGGTGGTTTAATTGATAAACTGTGGCTCAATTGGGACTCATTATGATGACTAACTTAAGAGCAGTCAAGTCAGTAGAGGCATAGTTATATCCACCATCCTTCTTAACAACTATTAAAGGGATGTTGAAGCCTTCTAGAAATATCACACGGGCCCCCTCGCTCTCTTCAACTAACCCCTTTTCTGTCAATTCCTTTATTGTATCAGGAATATACGGATTATAAAAGCTCTCCCCCTGAGAAAAGATATAAAAATTATCAACTTAACTGTTCACATTTTGGAGAAGCTGCTAAATATGAAGACCTAAGTTCTGCAATATTTCCATTACTTCTAATTTTTCACTGTAATTGATCTACTTTATTTGAGTTGTTTCATAACTACAATCAGCATTTATTTGTATTTTCTTTTGGTTGATCTGGTTAGATAGAAATAAAGTTACATTTCAAGGGACTCATCCAAAATCTGTTTTAAGTATGGCATCTCTTTTTTTTTCTCTTTTTTTGAGAAGGAAGTATGGCATCTCTAATTCTATCCTCTTTTATTGTTTGGACAGGAGGTACTCATGGTGTTATTCCTCCTGATGTGGTCACTTTGATTTCTGATGATGAAGAGATGGAGGATGTGATGGAAGATCTGGCAGCTATTGATTAAGAAGCTGATTTTGAATTTTGTGTCATTAAAGCCTACATCTTTTCTTTCGTGTTGTTGATACACTTGTTTACATGTTGTTTGGGGTTTTTTTTGTCAGTAGGGAGGATTTAATGGTTTGGTTTCATTGGGGGGGGGGGGGGTGACTTTTGGCCAGTTGTATGAACATGTGTTTCTATTTTTGATAATAGAAGCAGTGGTCTTTAAGACCACTTTTCTCAAAAAAAAAAAAAAAATTATAGTCTATAATCTCAGTGCCAACAATCTTGATCTCACATACAGTCACGTATGAACAAAACAATTTTTAAGTGTTGAGAAACCCACAGCAAAATGAAAATGCTTCTAACAATTAAAAACTTTTAGTTAGTAAAGAAGGCAGCATCATTTGAGTAAAAAAAAATATGTGATATTTATGAGCATTAATTACCTTTTCTTCAAGGTGAACATGGAGGCGCTCATAAACAAGGTCAAATTCACTCCTGCTTACTTCACAAATCTTTTGCCATGCAGCTCTGTATTTCGCTTCACCTCCCTATAATTCAATAAAAAAGCATATAAAAGAACAGTTTAGTCAGAAATAAACTAGGGCAATAAAACATGTCTGAAGTTCCGCTACTGTTGCATTGACATATTTGTGTAAATTATCACCTGAAGCTTAACAACGGCTTGTTGGGCCCTTTCCTTGAACGATGCATCGTCATCAAATCTTTTTTTCGAGGCCTTGTAAAATTCCTGAGTGACAATTTCAATTATACTGTCAGCACTCAGAACAAATCAAACTTCAGTTGTTCACTATTTGTTTTGGATATTTGGCATGAATTTCATGGCACAACCTTACACCAGATGGAACATCCAGTTGTTTGACAGCAACGATGACATATATTAAGTTAATTTGTCAGGGCAATACTTAGCTTAATAGTTATGCAAGTCATTTGCCACACTACGGAAAGATGTTCTCTAGCTGCTATCGTTGCTGACATGTAATAGTTTAAACTTCAAACTTTGAAAATTATATTGCTGTTGTCCAGCTTTTCGGCCTAGGGGCAGTTTTGTAAAGGAGTAAGGTCTATAGCTCCTTAAATTCTAAGGGCATTCAGGACCCTGGTTGGTAGTATCTGGGCCTTTTTGCAAATCACTGTGTAAATCATTTGCTTCCAATAAAACCAATGAACAGGTAACAATTTCACCTTTTCAAGAAGAAAAGGAGATTAATCTTCCTTTTCTTAGTCGAAAAAATTGATTTTTCAGGCTCACCTGGAGATCTCCAATTACTTGGTTCCCAACATCTTCCCAATTGGGGAACTGTTCAAATAGGAATTCTATCAGCATCCCAAACTGCAGGCAAAGAGGGAAAACATTAAACACAACTAAAGATTTTGGAGTTGTAAATGTTCTTTCTAAAAGAACATGATAAAAGAGATTGTTAAATGCAGAAAACTAAAAATTGGGGACTCCAGGTTAAATTACATTCAGTAGTGTAAACTGTAAATGACCAAATTCTAAGAAGGGCGCAAATCAAAAAAATAGAAACAAATGCTGAGAACTTCACAAGAAGATACATCTCAGGTCTAGTAAATTAAACAGGGTGCATGCACTGCAGGAGATGATTTTATTGATCAAACAAGGAAGACTCCATTAAGAAAACGTTATAACAAACAAATTATATCAACCTGGGTGCCCCAATCACCAACATGATTTCTTCTAAGAACATCAACATCTGAGAACTCAAACATGCGTGCCAAGGTGTCACCAATGATAGTCGACCTCAGATTGCCGACATGCATTTCCTTTGCTATATTAGGGGAGGAAAAGTCAAGCACTGCTCTTTTTACTGATAGGATGGGGGCCCATGTTTGGATGCCGTCCACCAACATGTCCTTTATTCTCTAAAAAAAGAAGTACAATATTTTTTATGAGTTGCTAAAAAATTTACATATAGATGAAGGATTTTAGTTTCCAAAACATATACTGAAAAAGCATCACAAAGTATCCCATTGTGTCACATTTATTTTACTCGTTATATTTCTGAGGTCTAACATACAATGGTTTATTGATCCAGTACATCATTAATGCTTGCTTGAAGTTTTGACCTTGCTTTGGCAAACTTTTTTTCAAATATAGAACCCACCTTTAGGAGGTAACAATGATTTTACTATTTAGCAATAGTGCTGCACTTGTAATACATTATAGTATGGCACTAGTACATGGTGGTCTGCCAGAATTTATTAATAGGATTTTGATTAGAATATTCTGGCAACTTTTAGCATAGTTTACTCTGTTAACCAAAGAATATATAATGTGAAGGTATTGCATTTGGTACTGATAAATCCAACAACTTTAGAAGACATTACTGAAAGGAATGACTCATAGATACCTTTGATATCCAATTATTAGATAGATTTATATTGACAAATCCATGACCAGCAACAGAGGTGGACTCGATAATATCTGATTGAGGAAGGTTTTTGGCTAAAGCCTGCAATAAAAAGAATAATAAGTAAGAAAGTTTACATTACCAAGATTAGTACTGGTTAACGTTGATAATCAGAACCAACATAGGCAACACAAAGTTTTGAGGAACAAACTCATGTAATCCCCTTAAACTGTCAAGATATTTGCCCTCCTCTTATATAAATAATAATAGATAATAAAAGTAGTTTTTGCAGTTTTTCATGTAAAATATCAACATGTGGGACTACACAGGATATGAAACTTCTTGTTCTTGGGCCATGCATGACTTTTTTTTATCTCTTTGTCAGGTATGGGCAATGTTTTGAACTTACCTGGAACTACATCAAAAAACACCAAAACTAGAAGCAAAAGATTCAACCAAACATACAGGATACTAGTATGTGAGATGCCTAGAAATAAACTATATCTCATAGGAGGATATAACAGCTGCAATTTGACTTGTTTCAGTGCGACACCAGAAAAATATTATACCAGGAAAGAAGAGTTTAATTTTCTGCCAAGAACTAAACATCTTGGCTTACATCATTGATGCAATTACAACAAGCAAGTCAAGAAAAGGAAAAGAAGAGAAATATCATTACCTGGCCAACTGAATTTGGATTTCTGAATTCAGTTCCTGTCCCTTTAATTTTTGACCATAGTCCCATTGCATTGTTGCTAGATGAAAAAGGGAAAAGCAAACCTAATCAACACAGTCAACATGTAATAAGGAAAGAGAATATGATAAATACTTACCACTGGTAATCGCCAAATTTTGCTGAAACAGCTACTTGTGGCTCTACATCTGACAGATCGGGAAATGTCATCTGAAGAGAAGATTTCACTAAGCTCGCTAGTTGCTGCTTCACACTTCCTGTTCTTTCTGCCATCTCTACTTACATAAAAAGGATTAGAAATAGGAAGACGAAAAGGAATTAATATTTTGCTTTTGCACAAAAAAAGAAACACATTAGGATCACCAGGGGTACAATTTTCTGCATAAAACCCTCAAAAGTTCCATAAACCCTACATCATCCCCAATTAGACCGAGAATAGTAAAAGCTATAATTGCGATTTAGATGGCCATATTATACAAACTATCTGTAATCCAAACAGATTGCGCAAATTGAGAGGGTGAACTCAGATGTTTTGCTCATCGCCAGGTGCAGCTTTCAAACAAAAGGAACACCGCACCAATATATTGTGAGGTTTTTATAAATTTTGTTGATAATATCCAAGGATGTACACAAGAAAAATGAAGAATTTCAAACAGGAATTCTACACCTTGTAACATTCTCAAAGCTTCAAAACTAGTATCGCTTACCAGGAAAAATTAGAGACCGGATTACGTTTCTGAGATTACGCAATCCCTCCACTAGCCTGATAAGAGAAATCCGAGTGAGAGAGAGAGAGGGACCTTTGCGCGTGCGTTTGTTTGGCGGGGTGGGGGGTTGGGGTTGCAAGGTCCTTGGAAATGTTGGTATTTTAATCGTAAGAGTAATTTTAGAGTGATTCAACTTTTAGCGCATATTTATAATATACTTTTAACTATTTAAATAAAATATATATTAAATTTAAATCAATTTTAAAAAAATATTTGTCTTTATTTTAAAATTTTAACGTGAAATTTTAATAATTTTGTAATAAATGGCTAATTAAATTTTAATTTGACGATACACATTCCATTTAAATTATTACAAACACATCTACAATTTTATTTTTTTAATTTTAACAATATTCTTTTAAAAATATACTGTAAAAATTAAATGTACACTTCATTAAATATACGCTAAAATTACTCTAATTGTAATTCGTCATATTTAACATGTTTAACCATATGATAAAACCGCAAGGAGACTATGAACTTGTTAAATCTAAACGACACAAACTGATTAGGAACTGTATCGCGTCTGCAAAAACAAAATCATAAAAAATATCCATAATAACATATTATAGCAGTAGATGATAACCATAACAATGACAATAAAACAGCACTAATTGAAAGAACCAGCAGAGGGGCGAAGCAACAAAATAATAATATTGTTACTTTTCTTAGTGCTATTGCTATCAATTAAAAATGTCATACAAAATTCAAATAGAAAACCATTTGTATTTCCTTGTAGAAATGACTACCTACAAAACCTGCATCTCCACTGAGGACATTACCAGAAAATCCCTATTGATTTCACAATCTGAAGCCAAACAATTTTAATTCTCAATAAATTAGGTCCTCAAATATAAAATTAGATGAAATATATGGAGCAGATACTGACTTAGATCAAATGTTATAGTTTAAAGACTGGTGTAATTCCAAGGAGCAGGAAGCATTGCCTCATGACAATTGCTGTAGCCTGGCACAAGAGCAACCGGCTAGTCTCCTCTGGTGAATCAATAACCTGTGAGCGAAACCATGTTTATCAGCATATAAACCTCTATTCCTTTTCAAACGATAAACGTGTTAATTGAATTTTTCGAATTTGTTATCAAAATTGATGCACCTAATTCAACAAAGAAATATCAAGGTACTTTCAAGCAGAACAACGAAAAGACCTTCCCCAAAATGTTCAAGCACAGAAATGAAAACAAGAATTTTATAAAGAGAGGAGATCCTTTGACAACTATTAATTTGACAATCTTGACAACGGATTTTAATCCCGAAAAAATATTATAAACATGTTATTCAACTTATAGATTGATTGTGTTTCAAATTTCATGCAATCTAAGTGTCAATTAATATTTCATCAAAGACCGTTAAATATGGACCGTTGTAAATGTCAGGCAATTTTGATAGTTTTTGATGAAATATCAAATGACATTTAAATTATATGAAATTTGAAACACAATCAACCTACAAGTTCAAAAATATATTTATAAACTTTGTTCTATTTTTTTTAATTTTTTTAGGTATTATTTGAAAATTTGTTGTCAAGGTTTTCAAGTTAAGTAGTTGTTAAGAGATCCCCACCCTTTCATAAATCAACTCATGAATAGGCATACCCTGCAATTGGTGTAGAATTGATTGAATATCTCAGACAAATTGTAGAGGTACTCGCATAGAACATTGGGTAGGAGGTTGTTGCATGCCTCTTCCACCACCTGAAAGAAAAAAAAATAAAATAAAATAACAAATAGAACATTTTACCAAACCATCATTAACCTAACAAATTTCAGAACATACTGATTCGAGATTTAATTGAAAGCTGTACCTCTGCAAACTGGATTAGATGAAGAGCAAGGACGCGCTCATCAGGATGGTCCAGTGTTATTGTTCCAGTCTGTAAAATAGGAAGAAATATTTGTAAGAATGTCCCTTAACATAGACAAGTCTTTAGGTAGCTTAGGTAGCTAATGCAGAGAACAATAATTAGATAAACAAGAAACCTGAACAATTCACAAATTTCAATTATACATAAGATAAAAATTAATAATTAATGAATAAAAAGTAAGTAACCTTCTGCAGGTTGCTTATGTCCTTGTTCGACCTCCTAACAATGGAACAAATACGAGCATGTGCATACTCTAGATATACAGCTGTATTACCCTGACCAGTGAGAATAAGAAAATTATACAGCTAGCAGAAATTCAAAACTACATTACATATCATGTTACCAAAATATGAGTTGACATCCGCTTCTATAGTTGCGATGGTGGCACAGATATGACATCTGCCATCACAACTATTGCAGCAGATTCGAACTCCAAAGTATCAACTCAAACATTATACAATAATTATATTGCCAGACCAGATAATCCTATCTTAAAGATGACCCTCAATTCTCAACATAAAATTAGAGGTAAAAATTGAAGTTAGGAATATGTAAAACATTTTTCAAGGCACAGACAAAATTTTGACAACATGATACAAAAAGCGAATACATAATTTGTTAATCTATCATACAAAAAGCGATCGCTACCTGATTTTTCAGCATTTGGTCAAAGCTGAATACATAATTTGTTAATCTATTATTCTTCAAATCTGCATATCTGCATGGATTAACACATGAAATTTACTAATAAACAAACAGCTTCACAGATAACTACAATTATGAAATAGTAAAAAGGAACTTTTATTTGTTAATAATACATGGACTAAAATGAAATGCTTTAATTAAAGTGACAATAATCCCACAGTAATACAGCATAGAACACTATGTTCAATTAACAGATTTGATATTGACCAACTCAAGACAGGTATTGGTTTTTGTTCTATTAGACAAAAAAGATCGCATTTTTTTTTGTCTGTTGACAACATTCAGTCTGGTGCTGATGGGGTAGGGCCCAATGCTGAATTGGCAAATAACGGAGTGATGACAGAACTTATTGTGGATGATCTTTTCCTCTAAAAACGGAAATGGAAATTTGTATAGTACAGCAGCAGTATTTTTTTTTTACCCACAGATTTGTGGGTTATCCACAAAATATGTGTTCCCTGAGTGCTTGACTTTTGCACACATTTCCCTAGTAATTAACTCATGATATTCATTTATTCAAGAAAATAAGAGCTAACTTGTCTGTGTTAAAATAAAATGTACTTTAATTGTGACTGGGTGTATAAAAAGTCCTACAAAATTAGGTCATATCTAAAGCTTACTTGACAGCACCATAACCAACTGCCTCTGCAGTTTTGTCGAGCTCTTCATCTGTCCAATCACCGATTGTACCTGGCCATGTAGTTAACCAGGAAATGTTAAACTTGAATTATATATATCAATTAAGAAGATAAAGGAAATCTTCATATAAAGATCACAACAAACGCCCATGATGTGTAACCCTGCAAAAGCTCTTAAGTTTATCCGTAGGAAAATACCCAGCACATACTTGCAAACAATGGGAAATAAGTACAGCACCACCTCCTTGTCCATTTTACAGAATGCACAAACTCCCCCCCCCCCCCCCCAACTCCAAAAAAAAAAGTCAACATTTAGTCATCTTTGAAGTGGTCAAATATATCAAGTTCAGTGTAGACCAACCCATGCAAAAAGCTGCTTGGTATGGATCCACTACATGCTGGGTCGGACCTGATCATGTTTGGATCAGGTAAAATGAGAGCAGCAGAACTTTAGATATTTCTCATTATGCAGGGCTAGGAATGACAGTTGCATGTTGAAGATAATGCCGAAAGAAAAATAAAAATAAGGATAACAAGGAATAGGGTGGGAATCCATTGGCATCCGCTATCTTGACAATCCTGACAACGTTATCTGAACTGTTAGATGCGAACCTGATAACCGACTTTCATCTAAGTTGAAATTTGTGCCTCGCCTGTGTTTCTAGCTAAACTTCCTCACCATTTCCTGGTCTTCCACAAGTACCTATCTCCATCCTTTCCCCTGAACAGATTCTTTCTCATTCTCAGGCAACCTGCCCACTGAATTATCACCTGGCCTGAAAATTGAGAGCACTCATTTGCTTTTCCGACATCCCCTTCCCTTATGTTTCATATTCTTTTACACAATAAGCAGGCCTGCTGTCAAAGCATCCATTCTCTTTGAAATTCTCAGAGCTGGCACATGACTCCAGCTTTGCCTTATCAGAATAAGATGCACAACTAAAACCTTTCCATACTCTGAGCTATTTGACAAGTGAATCCCTCTGTCACTAAATTTGCTAATAAGTTGGAATTTTCAAAATCTATTAGATGCAAGGGATGCATAATGCGCTTGGACGGGGTTGAAGTAACTGACAAATTACTAGTGAAACCATTTGCTTAATGAAGAGACAATGTGGACAGACACAAAGCGAGACTTGAACTTTTTCCCATGGTTGTGCAGGAAAGACAGCGAGATTTTTGTTTAAATGAAGAAGAGAAAAATGATGGTAGTTGCATGCAACCCCGAAATGGAGAGGAAATCTGACCGATATCACATAGGAAGTAAAAGAAATCCCAGTGACAAGATATTGAAATCCCAAGCTGCTCATTAGGTCTTCATCCAATGGTTCAGATGAGATTGTCAAGAGTTTTTAAGGTAACAGCTGTCAAGGAATACCCCCTAAGAAATAAACTATTCCATTAACCTAGAGACTTCGGATGAGCTCATCTTGTTGAAATTCTTGGCTGCCTCAAGCAACTTAATCAAATGAGGTATGGCATTCTGTATTTACGGATATACACACAACATTTCAAGGTTTTGAAGGGGTATCCAAGGAACTTTTTCATAGTAAAATATACCAAAAATTATTAAAAACAAATTACAAAAAACAGTTATGCAAAATTAGTTGTTTTAATGTCATTGCAGTCCTGAACAAGCTGAATGCGCAGTTGAAGCATTTCAGGGATACACATTTGTTTCCAAAATAAGACTCTAAGTTAAAAAATAAAAATAAAATACCATTGTTCTCAAGCCGTTGGATGAGTTCAGCCTTGCTTCGGGTCTTGGCCTCATCTAGCAACTCAACCAACCTAACAACCTCAGAGCTTCGGGTCCTGAACCGCTTCCCATCTGAGCCCAAAACCAACCCAAAACCGACATGGCTCACTCTTGGAAACTTCTTTTCTGCTGCTGGTGGCAACCACCCTGCCTTTCTAGCAGCCTACAATTGGAAATAAGAAAAAGCTGATTCTTACAACATATAACATATGAATTTTTGCACGTCTCATCCAACATGCTATATCTGCAAGAGTGCCAATATTTCTCAAAAGTTCCTAGAAACAAAAGACTTTTTGGTAAATATAACACTTAACCTTGTGTTTTGGCTCCAAACCTTCATTGTCAAAATTCAGATAGCCCATTTCAAACTATTCAATGTGATCTATAAATCTAAATCTTGTAGGAAACCAAATATTAATTTTTTAGATTTATTTATCTTTTTGGAAAAGAGAAAATTCATTGATTTTAGAAAATTTCAACCATCCAATAGCAACGGAGTTCTGCATATCCAAAACAACAAAAATCTAAAATATCTAAAATTGGTTTTCTAAAAGATGTTAATATTGAAAGGCTCAGATCAGCCGTTTGAATTTTAAATGGTGATTTGGAGTCAAAGAACGACACAATCCATGTTCTGGAAAGCATTTTATCTACCTCATCAATTATTGCAAACTATCATGGAATTGTAGAACTAAAAGATCTATCTTTTTTTTTCTAATGCTGTTATTAGATGCCTAACTAGGCATGTATAATCAAACTATGCTGTCCAGTAGTGAGATAATACTGAAGCACGCTAATATGGAGAGGGCAGTTCTTTCCATTAACCTTTTTTTGATATTTTATTTTCACTAGACATCTCTAGGCTCCTTTAATGAGATTCATGGGGGTTGCGGCGGTTAACTCGCACAAAGTAACAAGCAATCCTGTGGTTTGTATAATAAACTACAAGCAAATAAGGATCAACATAACAGTCACATATGATAGGAAATTCAAACATACACTGAAAAACATCTCAAAGTGCTGTTGCTGTCCCACATCAGTTACATAAATTATCCACTCTGCCTGCTCCACCTGGAGCCGGTACCTTCAACATTCAACAAAAGAAAAGTCGTGTCAATAAATCAATCTCTGTTAATCAAGGATTTTGAACAATTGAGGGTAAAATGAGGTTTTTTTATGTTGAGATCAAACTGCAAATCAGGCAAACACAGGCTAAATTGACTTATTGTGATTATATTGAAAAATTAAAGCAAAACTATAATTGAGGATTTGATGAAGCAAAATTATGTTTGGCTTAGGCTTAGTTGCAAAATTGAGCAAAAGCTCCAGTTCTTCTGGGTTATGTGTGTTAATTGATAAATGTTGGCTCAATTGGAACTCATTAAGATGACTAACTTAAGAGCAGTCAAGTCAGTAGAGGCGTAGTTGTATCCACCATCCTTCTTAACAACTATTAAAGGGATGTTGAAGCCTTCTAGAAATATCACGCGCGCCCCCTCGCTTTCTTCAACTAACCCCTTATCTGTCAGTTCCTTTATCGTATCAGAAATATACGGATTATAAAAGCTCTCCCCCTGGGAAAAGACACAAAAAATATCAACATAACTGCTCACATTTGGAGAAGCTGCTAAATATGAAGGCCTAAGTTCTGTAATGGTTCCATTACTTCTAATTTTTCACTGTAATTGATCTACATCATTTGAGTTATTTCATAACAAAAAAAATAGGGGCTTATCAACTAGAAGCTTTCTTCTCAGTATATCCTTATTTGCTCTTCAAAAATTACATCTTCATTAAAAATTATATTCTGTAATCTCAGTGCCAACAGTCTTGAGCCCACATGTTTTCATGTATGAACAAAATGGTTTTAAAGTGTTGAGGAACCATAGCAAATAAAAAATGCTTCTAACAATTAAATACTTTTAGTTGGTAAAGAAAGCAGCATCATTTGAGTAACAAAAGTATGTGATAGTTATGAACTAATTACCTTTTCTTCAAGGTGCACATTCAGGCGCTCATAAACAAGGGCAAATTCACTCCTGCTTATTTCACAAATTTTTTGCCATGCAGCTCTGTATTTCGCTTCACCTCCCTATAATTCAATAAAAAAGCATACAAAAGAACAGTTTAGTCAGAAATAAACTAAGGGCAATAAAACATGTCTGAAGTTTGCATTGACATATTTGTGTAAATTATCACCTGAAGCTTAACAACAGCTTGTTGGGCCCTTTCCTTGAACGATGCATCGTCATCAAATCTTTTTTTCGAGGCCTTGTAAAATTCCTGAGTCACAATTTCAATTATACTGTCAGTATTGAGATAACAAATCAGATTTCAGTTTTTCACTATTTGTTTTGGATATTTGGCATGAATAACATGGCAAAACCGCATACCAGATGGAACATCCAGTTGTTTGACAGCAATAGTATTGTTGACAGCAATAACAAGGCAATATATTAAGTTAACTTGTCAGGGCAACACTTAGCTTAATAGTTATGTGAGTCATTTGCCACACTTTGGAAAGATTTTCTGTGGCTGCTACCAGTGCTGACTTGTCATAGTTTAAACTTCAAACTTTGAAAATTGTATTGTTGTTGTCCAGCCTTTCAGCCTTGGGGCAGTTTTGTAAAGGAGTACTATCAAGGTCTATAGCTCCTTAAATTCAAAGGGTATACAGGACCCCGGTTGGCACTATCTGGGCCTTTGTAAATCATTTGCTTCCAATAAGACCAACAAACAGGTAACAATTTCACATTTTTAACCAGAAAAGAAGATTAGTCTTAATCTAAAAAATTGATTTTTCTGGTTCACCTGGAGATCTCCAATTGCTTGGTTTCCAACATCTTCCCAATTGGGGAACTGTTCAAAAAGGTATTCTATCAGCATCCCAAACTGCAGGCAAAAAGGGAAAAACATTAAACACAAATAAACTTTCTGGAGTTGTAAATGTTCTTTCTAAAAAACATGATAAAAAAGATCGTTAAATGCAGAAAACTAATAATTGGGTACTCAGGATTAAATTAGATTCAGTACTGTATAACTGTAAATCATCAAATTCTAAGAAGGGCACAAATAGAAAAAAGAAGCAAATGATAAGACTTCACAGTAAGGTATATCTCTGGTCAAGTAAATTAAAAAGGGTGCATGCATTGCAAGAGATGGTTTTATTGATCAAACAAGGAAGACTCCATTAAGAAAAAGATATAACAAACAAATTATATCAACCTGGGTGCCCCAATCACCAACATGATTCCTTCTAAGAACATCAACATTTGAGAACTCAAACATGCGCGCCAATGTGTCTCCAATGATAGTCGACCTCAGGTGGCCGACATGCATTTCCTTTGCTATATTAGGGGAGGAAAAGTCAACCACTGCTCTTTCTACTGATAGGATGGGGGCCCATGTTTGAATGCCATCAACCAACATGTCCTTTATTCTCTAAAAAAAGGAAGCACAATATTTATATGAGCTGCTGGAAATTTTACTTATAAATCAAGGATTTTAGCTTCCAAATCATTTACTGCAAAAGCATCGCAAAGTATCCCATTGTGTCATTTCTATTTTACTCGTTATATTTCTGAGGTCTCACATCCAATGGTTTATTGAGCCAGTACCTCATTTTGCTTGCTTTGAGTTTTGACCATGCTTTGGCAAACTTTTTTCGAATTATAGAACCAACCTTTAGGAGGTGACAGTGATTTTACTATTGAGCAATAGTGCTGCACATGTAACACATTAGTATGGCACTAGTGCATGGTGGTCTATTAGAATTTATTAATAGGATTTTGATTACTGGCATCTTTTAGCATAGTTTACTCTGCTAACCAAAGAATATATACAGTAAAGGTATTGAATTTTGGTACTGACAAATCTAACAACTTTAGAAGACATTACTGGAAATACAGAACAGAAATGACTCATAGATACCTTTGATATCCAATTATTAGATAAATTTATATTGACAAATCCAGGACCAGCAACAGAGGTGGACTCAATAATATCTGATTGAGGAAGATTTTTGGCTAAAGCCTGCAATAAAAAGAATAATAGGTAAGAAAGTTTACATTACCAAGCTTAGTACTGGTTAACATTGATAATCAGAAGCAACATAGGAACATGAAGTTTGAGGAACAAACTCATGTAATCCCCTTAAACTGTCAAGATATTTGCTCAAAGTCAGAATTACCCTCTTCCTCATATATATAGCAATAGATTATAGAGGTAGTTTTTGCAGTTTTTTATGCAAAATATCAACATAGGGGGCTACACAGGATATGAAACTTCTTGTTCTTGGGCCATGCATGACTTATTGACTTTCTTTATCTCTTCCTTAGGTATGTCCAATGTTTTGAACTTATCCGGGACTACATCAAAAAACACCAAAACTAGAAACAAAAGATTGAACCAAACATATAAGTTCCTAGCATGTGAGATGCCTAGGAACAAACTATATCTCATAGGAGGATACAACAGTCACAATTTGACTTGTTTCAGTGTGACACCAGAACAAAATTATACCAGGAAATAAGATCTATTAATTTTCTGTCAACAACTAAATACCATGGCTGACATCATTGATGCAATTACAACAAGCAAGTCACAAAAAGGAAAAGGAGAGAAATATCATTACCTGGCCAACTGAGTTTGGATTTCTGAATTCAGTTCCTGACCCTTTAATTTTTGACCATAGTCCCATTGCATTGTTGCTAGATGAAAAAAAGAAAAACAAACCTAATCATCACAGTCAACATGTGATAAGGAAAGAGAATATGATAAATATTTACCATTGGTAATCGCCAAATTTTGCTGAAACAGCTACTTGTGACTCCACATCTGACAGATCGGGAAATGTCGCCTGAAGAGAAGATTTCACTAAGCTTGCTAGTTGCTGCTTTACACTTCCTGTCCGTTCTGCCATCTGTAGTTACATAAAAAGAATTAGAAATGGGATGATGAAAAAGTAGGAAATAGTATCTGAGATTTCTCACATTTGCATCACAACAATTTTAGGATTATTTGCATATATGTGTTAGAGTAATATAACAGAAAAGGTACATAAGCAAATTCACCAAATATCCACAAACTTATCACTCTCCCCAATGAGCTCATTTTCTTAAATTTTAATCAGAGTACTGAGCTAAAGCAAGCAAATAGTGGTTAATTTGCTAATTCAATTGTGGATGAGTAAGCTATATGAGGACTTATTCCTTCTGGTGATAATCTGGCCATCTTCCTATAACTTGATGTTGGTTTCAAAAACGTAATTTACAAAGTTTGTAAAATATCAGGAGTAATTTGCCGAAAATCCTATTGAATTTGAAGCTTTATGTATAATTATAGCTTCTACATAATTTGAAGTTGCACTACATACATTAAAGGACAATGGAGCTTGAAGAGATGAAGATGTGGATGCCTCTTCCCCAGTCACCACAGAACTATTGCCTACTCTGGTTGAAATTAGTCTCCTAGCACTTGCTCTCAAATAACCTGTCTAGTTCCACAAAAACAAAATAAAAATAAATAAAAAGAACTTAGAAACAAGTATTCATGGAAAAGAAAAAAAAAATTATTGCAGGAAAGTAAAAGAATTGAACAATTATGAGGACAAACTCAAACCAATGAATGTCCCTTACATGTTATACAAAAGGAGAATACTCGTAATTTAGAGAAAGAACACCTTGATAATAAAACATAAACCCCTAAACCAAAAACCTTTTTAGGAAAATCAGGGTACAATTTTCTTCATAAAACCCTCAAAAGATCCATAAACCCTACATCCCCAATTATACCAAGAATAGTAAAAGGTATAATCGCGAATTTAGATGGCCAAACTATACGACTATCTGTAAACCATCACAATGCGCAAATTGAACGGGTGCGCTCAGATGTCTTGCTCAATGCCAGGTGCACCTTTCAAATAAAAGAGACACCATAACAATATACAGTGAGGTTTTTACAAATTTGTTGATAAATACGCAAGGATGTGCATAGTACAATCTCAAACAGGAACTCCACGCCTTATAAGATTCTCAAACCCTAAAACCAGTACCGCTTCCCGGGAGAAATTAGAGACCGGATCAAGTAAGTTCGTGAGATTACGCAATCTCTCCAATAACCTGATAAAGATAAATCCTAGATAGAGAGAGAGAGAGAGAGAGAGAGAGAGAGAGAGAGAGAGAGAGAGAGAGACCTGAGGGAAGGAAGGAGAGCGGGGGAAAGAGGAAGGGAAGCGAAGAGAGAAGGAAAGAGATTGAGGAGTTGCAACAGCTATGGTAATGGCCGACATCTGCTTCCTCTTTATCTTTCCCTTCCTTTTTATTACAACCCCCCACAGCTAGCTCTCTCGCATTCTCCGCTTCTCCGTCTAGGGTTCTCGTTTTTTTCCCAGGAGGTCCCTAGAAATGTTGATATTTTGATTGCAAGGCATTAATTTTTGGAGTTTTGACGTTTTGACGTTTTGTTTCTTTCTCGAAATTCTTAAAATCATCTTCGGCTTCATGTAAAATGACTTGTTAAATTCTATGTAATAATTACAATTATAATTTCAAAGAACGAGCACTTGCTAATTAATAAGATTGTTAAATTAAAAAATCTTACTAAGATATCACATTAAATTTGCAATTCACTTGCAAGTGATATGAGAAAATTTTTATCTCTCAAATTACCAATTTAATTAAACAATTATCTACATATTAATATTAATTTTAGAACATTTTTATCCTTATAATTATTAATTATAATTATTAATTTATTGATGTGATGATTATTAATTAAACTGTTTTTTTGAGAGTTTTTCATTTCTTTACATGTGTTAATGAAGGCTTGAATCGACAACTTAAATTACCATTTTTTTTTTAACTGATGGATACATTAATGCATTAAATGTCCGATTTAATAAATACAACCCCCCCCCCCCCCGACCACCACAAAAGACGATTTTGTGTCGTTAATAATATTTCGATCCGTTTCTTCATGCGAGTTTTACCAACTATTTTTCATCATCTCAAAACACATGGTAAAATAATTAATAATAATAATCACTAACGGCTGTTGCTTTACCAGTCACTCTCGTTCTTTTTTTATTACTTTTGCATATTCAAAGTTATATGAAACATATTTGCCTTGGCCTCCAAGTTTGCCATCTTGACCGGACCTCTATTAAATTCCAATATAGAAATTATTTCTTTTATAATTTTTTTAAGGGTGAGGATTTATTAATAATTTTGATAATGAATTTTTAAATAATTTTAAATGAAATTTTAAAAATAGAAAAAATTATAAACATATTTTTAAACTTATAGATTGATTGTGTTTCAAATTTAATATAATTTAAGTATCATTTGATATTTTATCAAAGATTATCAAAATTTGATTAAATTCTCAACAGTCCATATTTAACTATCTTTGATGAAATATCAATTGATATTTAAATTGTATGAAATTTCAAACATAATTAATCTAAAACTTCAAGAATATGTCTATAAATATTTTTCTATTTTTAAAATTTTTTAAAAATCATTTAAAAATTTACTGTCAAAATTATTAAAATAATAATTGTTAAATAATCTTTTCTAATGATAATTCCTAACAAGGCGTCGCTTGCTTCCAGTTGCATGCTATTAGTATTAAAAATCGGCAATCAATAAACCCAAAAACCTCAAGCACTAATCACCAGCACAGCCCATACCAAGCCCAATTTGAAAGCAAGCTCAGTTTCCTCTTTTCTAAAACCACCTCATTTTCGTCAATCCGTCGCAGCTTCCCTCTCCTCTCCATGGCAGTGACAGTGGTGCTCTCTCCTCTCTCGCATTCTCTCCCTTCGAAGCCCTTCTTCACCTCCGGAAGCGCCAACCCCGATCCCTTGATCAGAGATGCGGTTGGTATCAGACTGAGGAACGATCTGTCTCGTTTTTCTGCGATCCATCTACAGTCGACTCCATCCCTGAAGAAATGCAGTTCGGTCAAGACTACAAAGGTATTCAATCATCCCTGAAGAATTTCGTACGTGCGAAGATTAGGAAGCAAACTCACAGTCAGGCGTCAGTCAGCTATCAGCACAATGTGCTTGCTGTCTGATAGGGGTAATTAATTTGAACTGAGTTTTAGTTTGGTGTTAACTGGTACTGGTAGCAGCTGTTGGTTTTGTCAGAATGGCCAAGAAGAGTTCTTGGGCTCAACTGTTGGTTTATCATTCGTATTGCCAAGAACCTATATTTGTTGATAAACCAACAGTTGCTATTCACAGAAGGGAGGGGATTATTTGACAACTAATATCTTGACAATCTTGATAATCAATTTTTAAATAATTTTTAAAAATAGAAAAAAGTTGACAAACATTTTTTTAACTTATAGATTAATTGTGATTCAAATTTCATGTAATTTAAGGGTCATTTAATATTTCATCAAAGATCGTTAAATATGGACTGTTATAATTGTCATGTAATTTTAATGATTTTTGATGGAGTATCAAATAATACTTAAATTGTATGAAATTTGAAACACAATCGATCTAAGTTCAAGAATATGTTTTTTTTTTCTATTTTTAAGTTTTTTTTGGAATTATTTGAAAGTTCATTGTCAACGTTGTCAAAATAATAGTTGTCAAGGGATCCCCACCCTTCACAAAATGGCAATGAACCTGACTGTACTCCAACTAACCAAATTGCCAAGTACAGTTAGTTCTTAATGGCAAATAGAGGTACTGATCTTTGTGCACTAACACAAGTCTGATGGATGCTCGACAGAAATTAGCGTTTTGCAAGGCATTCATATATTTTACTGTTGTAGGTATCTCAACGTGAGACATCAACTGCTTCCACAAAATGGAGAGAAACTGCAATGCTAGTTATTGATATGCAGGTTGCCCTTTTTTTTTTTTGCTTTCACCATGTCTATTTTTCCATGTGCTGCTACAATAAATAATATTTCCTGTCTTGCTAATTTTTATAATTATCTTTTTGTTTCTTTACTTTTCTTAGAATGACTTTGTCTTGCCAGAGAGTCCTGTGCGCATTGCTGGTGCGAATGCAATTGTTCCATCTGTTATTGAGGCTGTTTCAGTTGCGAGAGAGCGTGGCATTCTTGTAATTTGGGTTAGTTTAGCTTAGTCTTTCTAATATTGGATTTTTGTGTGATAGTGACAAAAGTTTGTACATAGCAGAGTAATCCTCTCTGCACCGATATATGGTATCGACTTGTACAATACCTCAGTTATAAAAAGAGAGAGCAAATAAGAAAATTGAATATGTTAGATTAAAACCATATCTTAGAGGTTGATCCAGAGTCTAGACACCCCCATTTGAACCAAACCTACTACTACAAACAAGATGTAACTTTGACAATCATTGAATTTCTTCAAAGCCTGGAGCTTGTTGGAAGTTGTGTAGGTTGTTAGAGAGCACGACAACAAAGGAAGAGATGTTGAACTATTCAGGAGGCACTTCTACACTGATGGTATGGGGCTTGCAAGACAGGGATCAAAAGGTGCAGAGCTAGTTGAAGGGCTTGTGATAGAAGATGGTGATTATAAATTGGTCAAGACAAGGTTCAGTGCTTTCTTCGCCACAAACCTCGATTTGCTTCTCAGGAGTTGCGGAATCAACAATTTAGTTGTTGTTGGTATGTAATTCCCATCTAAATTTGTTAGGATTATTTCCTGTATAATCCTGGAAACCAGAACTTGATAATATCTTGTAGACTTACAAATACTTTCAATTTATCAATAATGCACAAGCTATATATTACTACAAGGTAAAAGAGATACTTTGGGCTATGCTTGGTAGAGGGATAAGGTGATAGCTCTTATCATCATTCTCGCGATGGGGATTAGAGTTTATACACCATTTTATCTTTCTATCAAATATTGCAGAGTTTATATGAAAAAAAATTAAAAGCTCATTTACCTTTTTATAGTATTTTGCTTCTACTGCACTCCATCTTATGGCCTTTTTTTTTATATAAACTGTTGAATTCCTGTTTTTCTCCAGGGATTCAGACTCCAAACTGTATCAGACAGACAGTTTTCGATGCAGTGTCACTGGATTACAGACATGTCACTGTTATAACTGATGCCACAGCTGCTGCCACACCGGAAGTTCATCATGGTGTGTTAGCTTCATCTAAAGTTGGTTATATCTGAAACCTTTTTAGTTGTGTTTAGTTTTGGGTTTACCCAACCTTGTCAGGTTACTCACCAATGTATTCTGGATTGATAGTATTTGTGTACCAAACTTGATATGTTGGCACTATAATTTTAGATGAGACACTGCATTCAGTTTACGTAATCAATCTGTCTGTTTTGGCACCAAAATTAAGTAATTAGTGCTTATATTTAGTAGGATTTATTGGTTTAGCGATTGTCAGGGGCCTTTGTCCTATTTCTTACTTCTCTGTTTGAAACAGCAAATATGGAAGATATGAAAAATATAGGCATATCAACTCGGACGCTGCTGGAATGGCGCAGTGTAGACCTGTGAGTTGTGAACTACTTATACCACAATTGCATCGTTGGATGCTCCAATGAGTAGATGGCACATTTAATTCTGTTATTATTCAGAAAGAAGTTTATATGTCTAGGATATTTACTTCTGAACTTCTGTTTTGTGCAATAATGACGGCAGAATTAACCTTTTCAATGTATGGAGTATGAGCCAATTGAAATTTAACTGAAATTATTATGACTTCATTTTTCTTTATCTTTCTTCCTTTTCAAGTCCTGATAATCAAGTAATGAATGGCTGATAATATCTGTTAATTTGCTAATCACAAATATAATAAACAAATTCATGAAATAAACTGTCTTTTGTATGTATTTGATCATCGCTTTGTATTCCATCAGCAATCTGCCAAACGTGTAGGAAGTCTATGGTAGGGCTTGTAAGCAAAATAATTTATCTTACTGATGCTAAGAGACATACAGGTATTATTGCATTAAAAACACTGCAACATCAATTTTCTTATTTTTCAAGTAGCATCAATTTATCTTCCTCTGATTTCTTTTTATCTCATTTAACACAAATGGGTAAACATCTACAGCAATCACTGAACTACGCTTCAACTTTATTTTATTGAAGTCATTTAAAATTTTATTTTGTCTCAACTAGATTCAAATAAAATATCTGTCATTCATATTTGTGACCAATTGTCAGTTGGTCACTACTTGTAAAGATTCTCAAATAGAAATATGAGGTCTGTTAATAAGAACCTACTTCACCAATTGTCCAGAGCTGGAACTCAAAGCATAGTAGCTAGTAAGTAAGATCTTCAAACATATACCGTGCCTACTTCTGGTCAAGTCCTTCAAAAATTGCTGAAGTGTAAGAGGCCACATTAAACACAAGGATAAATAAGTTCATCAGTCAACGTGAACATTTGAGCCTTAAGATGCAAATTATACAAAATTATACAAAAAATATAAATGTTAGAGCGACCTAGAAACATATGAACAAATTATACACAAGTGTGCTAATGCAGAGAGCTGAAAATTCTTATCATCATATTCTCTCTGAGGACTAGAAACACTATGATAAAATTTTGTTTGCCAATAAGCAAACTGAGACTAAGCATCTCAACTCCCAGAATTTCTCATAAGAATTAACAAATTTACTTGCTCCAAATTTATCATTGAATATCAGGTCCCAACAACTTTGCGAACTCCTGTTCTTTTTCAGAACAAACATACTCTAAGCAGGGCACGGATTGATTATGCTCCATAGATGATGATTTGTTTCTATTCCAATCATCAACTCCTTTTGAGCCTTGGTGCACAAAAGAGAATAAAAGAATCACCAAATTCTCATTCTTATCCCTACCAAATTCCTCAGTCCATATACTTGCACTTACAGCTTACTTTCAAAAGGCCGAGCCGAAGAAGCGGTCATCCATTCCCTTCCCACAGCCACGAAATTCCTCTCTCCCTTCTTTCTAATCTCAACCACCACCCCAGTTAACCTCCCTTTGTTTTGGAGTACATGTGCCTCTATCTCCACTTCCTCCTGAAGAAGACAATAAACCGAAACTTGATGAATGTTTCAAATCACAGAAGAACAAATTTGGATCAGTCAGTAGCAATAGTGATGTAATTGTGGACCTTTGCTATATATAATTGGGTAAATAGAACCTCTGTTGGTTGCCGCAGATTTGGAGGAATAAGTTTGTAATATGATAACACACACTTAATGTTTGGTTGATCATGTTTCTTCATAGAAAGCAATTGAAATAAAAACTCACCCTTAACTGACATGTGCAATTATGCAGAAATTCCCTAAAAGAAACACAAAAGTAGCTTTTCAATAAGAAATAGAAACTTCTAGTATGATCTTACCAATATCAGGCATCAGCTTTATACAATCTAATGTACCAGTGCATGTAAGATTCCTATTTTGCCTAACCATGCCACCGAACACAAGTTACATATAACTTTCTCCCAAAACATTTACTCACATGATTTGACATGAAGGAAAATAATTGGATCGTATCCCTCCCCAACTCAAATGTGAATTTACTACTAATGCAATTCATCTAGGTTTTATAGGCCCCATCTATGCCAAGGAAAAGAGGAGAGCAGGAATAGGAAGAGGAAAAAGGCTACTCCTGCACTGTACCATGCAATATGGTTGATACCTCATGTAATATAGACAGCAAGGTGAGAGATACATACACCGATCTTGGCAGGCGAGAAGAAGGAGATATCGAGGTCAACAGAGACCTTGATGGTGTCTTCACATGACATGATGGTCGCTGCCGCAACCACATCTATCAGTGTGGCAATTGGCCCCGGCTGCCAGTTTCCCTCCATATCCTAAAACAAACAAAAAATAATAAATAAATATACCTAAGTCAATTCATGCAAATTTCACTATTTTTATTCAATTTATGATTACTTGTCATGTTTAATAGAAGCACACCTCCTTCTTTGCAGTAATCAAGTTTCATTTTGTAATTTATTAACCTACACTAATGTTAAAGAGATAAATGGGACTTATTTACCCTCAAATAAAGGTACCTTCTGCAATTTATAAAAAGGACAGGGACTTAATTAGTAATTATATATAAAATTGGAAAAGATATCGTTTGAATTTAGCCAAATTTGGTAGATCGAATCACTCATAGAAGGGTAAGGATAAATAGTACGGTGAGGTGAGGCGGTACTCGCATGGAGCAGCGAGCACAGCCATGGCTGACAAAGGAAACTTGGAGCCCGTACAAGAAAACAGGAGCGAAACGACTGCTACGCCACGCGGCCTGTGCGATCGCCTCCCGACCTCTTCCATCGCCGGTGCAACTGGTCGATACATTCTCCAACCATCTCTTCGCATCCCGTTCCGTGCTCATCCCTGCCTCTCTCTCTCTCTCTCTCGCGCGCGCGCGCGCTCTACCTGTCCCTGTCCCTCTCACTTGACGGAGGGTGTAGAGGTCGATGTCAAGTTCTGGAATCCCCCACGGGTCCCACTCATATCGGTGCGGTGGTGTGTCCGTATCCGCTGCCATAACATTGCTGATGCCATTGAATTTAAATGTTCAAATTTAACTCAAATTTAACAATTAAAAAAAATTATTTATATTTTAATAAATTTTACATATTATAATATTATAACTTAAAATAATTATAATATAAATATATTATACAAAAAAAAAATATGACAACAAATATGAATATGTGTAGTAATATACACTGATATTTTGCGAACTTTCTTTTTCTTAGGTGGCAAAATACAACGACAACTATTAATTTTTGATAATTTTGAAAACTATTTTTTAAATAATATTCAAAGTAAAATTTTAAAATAAAAAACTTTTAAATATATTTTTAAACTTATAAATTAGTTATATTTTAAATTTAATATAATTTAGATAAAATTGGATATATACCTATCAAATTTTCTGATTTTAGATATTTCCTCATTAAATTGTGTAAATTAGATATTTAATGAGTTATGACATGTATTTAACTACATATTGCATTAAAATGCATTTAAAACGCTTTCGAATGTTTTTGATCAATTTGATCTCACTTTTCACTCAAATGTCATCAAAATTCACACATAAAAAGTCACACATGTTTATTTATTATTTATATGTGGTTTTGGAGCTAAGTTAATGAGTTATGATCTATATTTTATCTAAAATTATATTAAAATGCATTTCAAATGTATTTGAACATGTTTATAAATATTTTTAATCAATTTGAAATTATTTCTCAATGAAATATCATCAAAATTCACACACAAAATAGTTGCACGTGTTTATTTATTTTTTATATGTATTTTTAGAACTAAATTATTGAATAAATGACCTATATGTGTGATCCTTTTTCGCAACTTATGCGTGAAGTGCAACGTCCTCGCTCATAAGGGAACAAAGTGCAAGTACATTCATACGCGTGTTTGTGTGCTCAAGGACTTATTATTTAAGTAATTGTTGGAACTTTTATTTTCCGACGAGCACAAGCCCTCCGTCGTTAATTATTCCGGCTCTCGGTTTGGGAACCTCTGATTAAAGGGTTAGAGAAAGTAAATATGCAAGCTGATTTTATTATCCTCCTCTCATGTATACAATAATATGCATGCATATGTAAGAATTTATTTATTTAAAAGTAAGAAGAAGAATATCATTTTGTCATTTTCTTATTCATGATTATGTATACTTATATATTTTATGTTCATTATGTGTGTTTATTTTTATTTATACATATTAGTATAATATTTTTGTTATTTATTTGATCATTCTATTATATTTAGAAGATCTAGGTGACGAGAATGTATAGTTTGTATTGGTTGTTTATTGGACTAAAGATGTATAATTTAAAATCAAAGAATCATATGATCTCTCAAAATTTAGAGATTGAGAATTTATAATCCTATTAATCTCATGTAGTTTGAATATAAACCGCACTGTCAATTTGATACTCAAGAACCAAAGATGTATAATCTCTACAGAGATTCATGTCAAAGACAATGACGTATTATCCTAAACAGTCTATTGACCTTCCAAATTCTAAATCGGAAGTGCTATGCCAATTCAAAGCTTGGGAAACTAGAAAACCAAGAACGTATAATTCTTATTGGTTTCTAGGATTAAACAATTATTAAATCTAAACTATACTGCCAATTTAATGTTCTCGAGTCTTGTTTTCATATTATTTGGTATGTTGGTATATTTCCCAGAGTTTATACATGATTTTTGACAATATTTGGTTTTCCAAGGGTATTTTGGAAATTTTGGTCAGTATTTAATCATCCAGAGGCATTCACGTTCATTTTGGTCAACATTTGACCCTCATAAGGCATTTGGGGTATTTTTGATTAGTTTAGACAACATTTGACATTCTTAAAACATTTAGGGGTATTTTGATCATTTTAGACAACGTTTGACCATCTTGAGACATTCAGGAGCATTTTGATAGTTTTGATCAACATCTAATCTCCCTAAGGCAATTAGGAAATATTTTGGTGATTTTGGATAATATTTGATCATCCTGAGACATTTAGAGGTATTTTGATCATTTTGGTTCACATTTGATCTCCCAAAGGCATTTAGGTGTGTTTTTTTGGTAATTTACGAAAATACTTGACACCCTTAAAATATTTAGGGGTATTTTGATAATTTTATCTAGATATGTACATATTTGATAAAATCATGAATATATGGCATATTTGGTAAGAATTTTGGATATATTTGCATATTTAGATATATTTGATCAAGATATTTATATATTTAGACATAATGATATCTTTGGTCAATGTTTTGGGTACATTTATATATTTGACATATTTTATCATATTTTTGAACATACTTGCATATTTGACATGTTTTGTCATGAAAAATCATTTATTTTGATCATATTCATGTATCAAAATACTTTTATGATTTCATTTGAATTTATTTGACTTTATTTGAATATTTACCAAGATAGTGAATGATGACACGGATGACAAATTTTTGTATTGCCATCCCTGCCATCAATCAACCAAATGGGTTAACCTTGAAGTGGGTTTATATATCTTTCTTAAAAAGTTTTGTAGCCAATGTGGGATTAAACATTTCAAAATCCGATTTTTACATTTTCACAAGGGTTGTTTTTGTTAAATTTTAAGACAAATATAAAACTTGAAATTCAGATTTTATTTTTGCAAAATGTTCTAAAAATGAAACTATTATCTTTGAAATATTTTTCATAATTTTTGAGCTCGAGGAAATATTTTTATTTAATGTTTTAAATCAAATTTCAAAACAGATTAATTTGGGTTATTAGATTTGAGCTTTTGCATCAAAATTCACACTTTAGTTCAGTTTTTAAAACAATTTTTGTATTGGGCCATAGAATTAGAGGCACACATCAAGCCTGTGTTGGATTATTTGAATGTCATTAAGATTTACACTTTAGATTGCACCAATGTTCGCACTTTCTCTTCTCAATTGTGATCAAAGCTCCACCGACACTGGATCTCTGATCGGAGGCATGGTCGGCATCGTCGGAGCAAGGGGTGTCCAACAGTTGTGACCTCATCATCGGTGACGGTGTAGATCGCCAAGAATAGAGGTAGCCATCTCGATTTTGGGTGAGATGTGGCTAAGAAGAAATTTTTACAAATTTAAGCTTGTTTTGATTCATACAAGTTAATAAATAAATAAAAATAAGGTGAGAAGGGAGATTTCTTAGGAGTCTTGTTTTCTCTATGTTTTTTCACTATCTTTGATATGGTATTAGAGCAGATTTCAAACTTGATTTCTGATTATTCCACTTGATATTTCTCATATTACATACACAGTAAAAGATGTCGGGCACCCAAGAGTCAACCTCCACTGCTGCTTTGATTGAGCATATGGCGAAAATGCTAATCCAAATGGCGGCTATGCAGGCGGCTACTATAAGTAATCCTCAACCAGTGACACAAATTATACCACAACCTATTGCCATGACCGAGGGCATTATTCACTCGAGCTCTATCGATGTAAAATTTGATGGCACAAACTACTCGTTTTGGTGCCAAGTGTTGGAGATGTACATCGTGGCCGTGAGAGAATGAAGCATCTCACGGGAGAACCAACTCCACCATCCATAAATGAGCCATCATACTAAAAATGGGCAACTGACGATGTGGTGGTGAAAGGCTGGATTATTAATTCCCTTGAACCTCGACTGAGGGCGAGTTATATCCGGTATCCAACAGCTAGAGATGTATGGAAGGCAATAGCAACAACATACCACGGCAATAATGACGAGGCTCAGGTGTATGCTCTCAACTGTCAGGTCACGCGTGTGAAACAAGACGGACGAGCTATTGAAGAATACTTTGATGAGCTTCAAGGATTGTAGCAAGAGATTGACTTCCGGTGACCCAATCCCATGGAGTATGCCGTAGATATTGAAAAATTCAACACCTTTGTTCAAAATACGAGGGTGTACACCTTCCTTGACGGGCTTGACGACACGTTAGATGGCGTAAGAGCACAGGTGGTGCTGCTACGCTAGAAGATTTGTATCTACTCAAAGAAGGAAAAAAGAAATTCAAGAATACCAATCATGTATGCATCTGGTGAAATCGGCAATAAGTAGTTTTGCTTATTTGTAATTCTAAAAATAGGATTCTATGTTTAGCATGATTTGATTCTATATACAAAACATCTCACAATTGATAAATAGAGAGGTAATATCCATATAATTCATACAAGTTAACAAATAAATAAAAATAGGGTGGGAAAGGAGATTTCTTAGGAGTTTTGTGTTCTCTATGTTTTTCTACTATTTTGATAAAGTCCATATTTATGCAATAAAATCAATGTTTTCATGAAAGCTTGATCTTTTGCTTTTATTTCTTTTTATTTTCTGTTTACATCTCTTTGTTGAGAATAAAAAAGTGTTTAGTTGCTCAAATCAATATTTGAGCAAAGGAAAAACACAATATATGCATTTTTTTGTGCATTTTTCTAATCAGATCAGAGATATGCTGATATCTTTTGATCTATTCATCTTTTGCTTATAAAACGCAAGCATGTAGATAAGGTCTTTGTGAGTTCACAGTTAAAATTTTTCCATTTTTGAAATTTTCTGTGAATTAATACGATTTTTCAAAGCTTGACAGCTCAATTGAGCTCAAACGGTCAAATCTCAGTGAAAACTGTGTTTTCTCTGATCTGAGTATTAGATATTATCTTTTCTTTATTTCTCTTTTCCTTTGCATCAAATTAAGTGTCTTGAAAAGTTTTGAGCACAAGAACCAGGCTTTAACACATAAGTTAATCCTTGAATAGATCTGGCAATGATCTGCCAGGGGCATTTCTGTCCTGATAAATAAAAATTAAAAAATATGCTTTTTGTTGTTCCGATTGATCCGAAATTTCATGAGAATTTAGAATAGGTTTTCAAGCATCTAACCACAAAATTTTACCATTTTGGAATATTTCTGTGAATTTCTGTGAATTTCTGTGAATTTTTGAATCTCAGCATCTCCAAAATAAGGAAATGGTCAACAGCAGGTCAACTGATCTGACCTTGCTGTCCATTTTCCTTCTCCTTTGTTATTTTTGAATTCAACTTGATAAATAAAGATCAAAACTGTGTTCTTAACATAAAAATAAACCTTTCTACAAAGATTTAATACTTTTGAGGATTTGTTTGCATTTTTAAAACATTTTTTCAAAGTGTCAGTTTCAGAAAACTCAGAAAACCAGATTCTGGTATCAGTGTTCTTCATTCCTTTCTCTCCATTTTTCTAAAAAAAAAATAACTAACAGAGATTAGAATCATATTGTACGTACATAAATTCATGTTCTTGCGAAATTTCATCAATTTTGGAGCTTGATTTTGATTTATAAAGCATTTTTCAATGTCTCAGATTTTCTGGACTGGGGCAGCACTGGTACCTTGCTGATTTCAGTCTCGTTCTCTGCCTTTTTGTATATAAGTCATCTGGTAGAGATCAAATATGAATAGAACATTCAAAAAGGAGTCTTTTGATCAAAGTTTGAGAATTTTATGAAATTCCCTCGATTTTCTGTTATTTTTCAAAATTAAGCAACTAAAATTCATGACTGAGTCAACCTTCAGTCAAACCTGAGGGTTAATAAATGGAATAAAAATCATAAAAATGGAAAATATGCATAAACATAGTCTCAGATCCTTTTAAAACTCATCTGTGATCTGTTTGGATACAGTTCAATTCTAATTCGGACAAAGCATGCTGATTTGAATAAAACCTGAGACAAACATGAATACCAATTCTGTTATTGATTCAATGTGATATCAAATTGAACAAACTAAATGCTCTTTCATGATTTAAATACCTTTAAACGATATCATATGACATAACATGTGACTGAATTTTATTGTACCAACCTAAATTGATGAGATAGGATCCGGTACCAGTGAAAAAACAAGGTACCCGACTGGTACCAATGCATCAGCATGCTGATATGTGTTTAAACCTCAAAGAAATGACTTGAATATACTTGCAAAGATCAGGGAATGACAAATATGTGAAAATATTGTTTATCTCGCGGAGGTAATTGTATCAGTACCGAAATTGAAAGGAACTACGCACTGGTACGACAAACAGTAAATAAATTAATGCATTTGGTCGTAATGTGAAAATGTTTTAAACGCTTAAGCGATGTTGAATATTCAATGAAAACGGTTTTAATTTGATGGAAATTCCATCTCAGCTTTAAACATGATCTCGCCGGCAGCCATGCCGCTTGCTCCGGCAACCACCGATGATCCAGCCACTAACGACTTCGGCGATGCTAGCCATTCTGTCCGATCAGAGCTCCGGCACCGGGAACCCCTCGATCGGAGATTGCTTCTCTCTGCACGATATTGATGCAAATCTGGCCATAGAGAGAGTTCAATAAGTGCGGTTATTAAAGCAAACCCCTCTGTGATGATCTGATCTTGATGAGAAAAGATCCAACGGTCTTCTTTGAATGTGACATCAATATCGGTGAATAAGTGTCAATCTCGAAGCACAAGTTCTCAAACCAACGGCTCAAAATAAACCATACTCTATTTTAACAAAAAGACACCCAAAATAATTGATTTCAAAGCAAATAAAATTTATAAAAAATACACAAAAATCATATTTTCATTAGAGAATATTTTAGAACATTCAAATTTGAAAAATAGAGTTATTTTCATTTTAAAGTGTTAAAAAATCATATCTCATATTATGAATTAAATAAAGATCTAGAAGAATAATTGTTTTTATACATTTATAAATTTTTTAAAAATATAAACAACATTCTAAAGAACATAATTCCTTTTATTATGAATTTCAAAATAATAAAATGCCAAAAATGGCTTTATCTTCATCATGATACAGTTTAAATCTTTTCTCACATTAATGAACCCAATAAAAGATTTATAAATTAAACAATTTCATGCATAAATAAACAATTGAAACTATGACAATATTATTTTAGATTATAAATATAAATCAATTTTAAAGTCATAAAATATCAAAAACAAATTTGTCTTTAAAGAATATCCTTAATAAATAAATATTTTCAAAAGATGATAGATTAAGTCTTGTGTTGAGACTTTATTAAGACTTTAATAAAAAAAATAATAAAGCACCAATCTTTGTATAAAATAAAATACACAAAACAAAATAAATAAATAAATAAATAATTTGCATATGCTTATCTTGATTCAAAATATACAAATTCTTTTTGATAAAAAACGATTAAATACACTAATCTAATATATCTTTATTGTGAATTTTATGAATTTAATTCATAAAAAATATATACCCAAATATTATTTCTTGGAATCAAGAAATAATTCCTTGAAATAATCATGCTAAATATCAAAATTATGAAATTATGTTCAATTTCATGATTTGCCACATGTCAAATTTATTTCGTGAATTTAAGAAACAATTTCATGAAATAATCACACTAAATGCAATTATTATGTGAGATTAAATGCTTAATCTCATGTAATATACAATAATAAAATAAAATTAATGCCTAATTTCGTCCCAAAAATATAAAAAATACTCCCCAAATTAATAGAATCATAGAATAAATTTTCTATGATTTTTTAGTTAATTTTAATGAATTTTTGCATGAAAAATAAATTAAAACAGAAAAAGGAAGAAATGTACAAAATAAAAAAAATACCAGTTGGAGATACTGCTGTGTGCAAATTGGGGAGATAGAAAACTTCTGGGTACAATTTGGCGCCTTCAAGAAAAAACACTGCCCCTGGGACCACCTGTTAGTGACACAGAACAAAGGATCAAGGACTAGATAAACGCGGTGCACAAGAACCATTTCACTGCCAAACTGTTTCGGTGTACATGAACCGTGTCTATTTTCTAGGCTCCGAAATGTCGCTAGCCTCTCGCTCTTGTTAAATCTTACAGGTGGACCCCGCACCTTTTATCTCTCTGAAAGTGGGCTCCACGCTAAGAGAGGGGGGTTCGACCAGCGAAGGAAGGAAGGGAGGAGGCGAAGGAAGGAAGGAAGGAAAGAGGTGAACTCGACGCACGGTATCTCTCTCGCAGCCCTCACGGTTCAAGTCCAGATCACATAAACCCATTCTAAACAAGATTTAAACCCCCTCCCTCTTCCTTTCTTCTTCTCCGAGCTCAAGAGCTCTGCTGAGAACTCAGAAATGGAATATGGGCGTACAAGTCGAATTAAAATAAACTGTTTTGGTCAATTCAACTACACCCTAAAGAGAGCATGTTGCCACAAGAATAAAGTGAAATGGTTGAATAAACAAAGAGAAAAAGGAGGAAGCTTGTACCTCGACTTGAAATCAAAACAAGTGATCAAGAACTTGAGAGGTCAACTTGATACTTGAAAAAGCTTCAATGTACACCTACGATACTGTTTGAAATATCAATTTTATGTGAGAAATGCTTAATTAATGGGATCACCACTAGACACCTGAGTATAATCGGTTTGGATCCAATTGAGCAAATAAAGGCTGTAAAGGGTTGAACCAAACAATAAACATGCTCTGAGGAGGTCAAATAAACATGCCATGACATAAAATAAATATCAAAAGTGTTTAAAACATGTAAATGGCCTTGAGGTCAAAACTTGAAAAAAAAAAAAAACAAAAGGCATTGGATGCCTCTAATATCTCTCAGCTCGTTGAGGATACTTGGTATTGCTTTGATAGACTCCAAGGATCTTGAAAAACAGAAATTTTTTTTTAAGAATAAGTTCAAATAAATAAATTACCATTTTGACCGTGTGATCAAATCAAATGTCAAGATGGTGCCAACATACCCATTGCAAGCAATTGAGAGCTCCTAGCCCTCTCTCTCATCCCTCACATAAAATAAAAATTTAGAAGAAAATAGAAAAATCTTCAAGAAAGGTATAAGTTTTATAATCATGACAAATCATGACTGAGTTCTATTGATAATAAAGAGTTTTGATTAGAATGAGTTAACCCCTTGTTCTATTAATGTGCTTGCCACCGAGGGCTATGTTTATAATGGGGTAACTCCTTATTCTATTCACGGACTCTTAAATAGGACAAAAAAATAATTTCTCTCTCTATATATATAAAAAAAAAGCCCAATAGAGCTCAACTAAAGGGTTATGCTGCTCAAATTTTATGATTTTATGTTTAAGTTGATGTAAAAAAATCATATATATATATATATAATGAAATTGATGTTTTCTTAAAAAAATTATTTTTTTTTATGTTTCTTTCTCTTATGTCCTTTTAATTGAGTAAATAAAGGTGTTTGAATACTCAATTAATGCTTGAATAGAGGAAAAACACATGGGAATGCTTGCAGGTATGAATCCAATAGCATTATTTTCTGTCCAGTTGAGAGATCAGTTTATATTTCTCAATTTGATTATCTATTTATCATGAAATTTTACAGACATGTAGAGTAAATATATATGAACTTACAGTACAAATTTACACTTTTTGAAAATTTCTATGAATTGTTATGAATTTCTAGATCTCATATGTTCAAAAACTAAAAAATGTCAACTTTTGATCAAACTGAGGCTTTTCTTCCTCTGTTGAACTCCAAATTTGAAATTTTTTTGTTCTCTCACCTTTATAACACCTTACATGATATTTTAAAGGATTTTTAATAATTAAATCAGGCTTTAACACATAAGTTAAGCCAAACTAAATTTTACCATTGTTTTTGCTGAGGTATTTCTGTCCAATTTAGAATAAAATTCAAACATGCATGTAGTCACAAATTTTTACTATTTTTGAAGTTTTCTGTGATTTTTTATAAATTTTTGAAGTTGGCTCCGTTAAAAAATCCAAATCGATCAAGTCTGGATCAAAAACAGGAAATTGATAAAATAAAAAAAATTATATAAACTATGAAAAATGCACAAACTTCATCTTAAATTATTTTAAACTTAATCATGACCATTTTAAGTCGGTCAAGTCTGCTTCAATGTGCATAAAGAACAATGCACATCCAAATAAACGAAATTGATTATTTAAACATATTCAAACATGCCAAAGATGCTTCCAAAAGAATTGATTGAAGAGAAAACACAAGGAAATGCATGAATCACCAATCGGTAACGAGTTTCTTAGAACTCATTCGATATTGATTGGTAAAACTCCCACATTTGGTGATCTAAACTCAAATTAAACTTCAAAAATTTGTTAAAAACATTCAAACGATGCTAAAGCTCAAAGGAATTAAATCAATTCAATGAAATGAGCACAAAATCATCCAAAAAAATAGTTTCAACACTATTTCAGCCCACGCCGAATTGGTGGCGTTGTTCCCCGCAATCACCGGAGCTTCAACCCCTGACGCTAGGGCATTAAGGTTCCCCTTGCTAAGGCGACTTTGGTGGTGGCCGCCGACCAACTCCCCGACACCGAGAAGGCTGAGATCAATATTGGAGAAGAAAAAGTACAAACTTTGATGCAATAAAACTGCGAGTTTTTATGAAAATTAAAACCAGAGATTAAGGGTCTGATGCTTGCCCACATCTGATGGCCCAATTTGAATCTTACTTCAAAATCGAATTTAAGTGTGAATCTTGATACAAAAGGTCCACATTAATCTATTTTGAAAATAAATTAAAGTATCAAATAAAAATATTTTCTCGAACCTATAATCATGAAAAATATGTGAAAACCATGATTTTATTTCTAGATATTTTTGGAACAACAAAATTCATTTTTTGTTTTAATTTATTTTAAATAAAATTCAAAATCATATTTAATGTATGTTATTTTGTGTAAATAAATAAATAATCACAAAAATAAAATTGGAATTTATTTGATAAATGCCTATTTTGTCAAATAAAAATAATTTTAAACACTGATAAAACATATCAAATATGTAAATATATCTGAAATATTAATCAAATATGTCAAATATACAAAAAAGTACATAAAATATTGACTAAATATGTCAAACATTTAAACATATTTGAAATATTAACCAAACATGTCAAATATAAAAAAAAATACATAAAATATTGACTAAATATGTTAAACATTTAAACATATTTGAAATATTGACCAAACATGTCAGATATTTAAATATGTCTAAAAAATATTAACCAAACATATTAAATATTTAAAACTATCTGAAATATTGACCAAACACATCAGATATTTAAATATGTCTAAACATATTGACCAAATATGTCAAATATTTAAATATATCTGAAATATTGACCAAACATATCAAATACTTACATATTGTCTAAAATGATCAAAATATCCATGAATGTCTTATGATGTTCAAATATTGTCTAAAATAATCAAAATACCACCAAATGCATCATGATGTCCAAATATTGTTTAAAATGACAAAAATGCCCCCGAATGTCTCAAAATGGTCAAATGTTGATCAAAATTACCAAAATGACCTCGAATGTCTCAAAATTGCCAAATGTTGAAAAAATTATCAAAATGATCCTAAATATCTCAGGATGGTCAAATGTTGATCAAAATTATCAAAATGCCTCTAAATGTCTCAGGACGGTCAAATATTGACCAAAATTACCAAAATGACCATACATGTCTCATGATGGTCAAATACTGATCAAAATTTCCAAAATGCCCTTAGAGAGTCAAACATTGACCAAATAACATCCAAACCTTGGTAAAACATATCAGTATATCAAATCATACCAAATCATATTTTGTGAAAATTAAATTGGCAATGCGATTTAGATTTAATGTTCTTTATTTTGAAAATCGATAAAGAATTATACGTCCCAATTCTTCAATTCCTCAGATTTTGAATTGACATAACGCTTCAGATTTGAGATTTGAAAGATCAATAGACATGTTTAGAATGATATGCCCTTGTCTTTGCCGCAAACCTCTGTAGAGATTAAATATCTCTGATTTTTTGAGTATCGAATTGACAATACGTTTCATATTTGAATCTTGTGAGATTAATAAAATTATACGTCCTCAATCTTTAATTTACGAGAGATTATACATTTTTCTGACTTTAAATTATACATTTTTAATTCAATAAATGACTAATAAAGAATCATAGGCATTGTTTTCTACTTAGGTTGGATTATGTGGTCTAAACCAATAGATCATATATGGTTAGTACAGTAGTACTCTTCCTTGGAAAACAATACCATGAAACTTGCAATTAAGCCTCCAAATCTGAAGAAGAAACTCTTTATTGTTCTCGCCTCCTCTGATTTTCAGCTCTGGAGAAACTCTTAATTGTGTTACTGTGTAATGAGGTCCAAATAAAAAACTACATTGGGCCTAGGAAGAAAATGCACCAGGCTGAATACTATGTTTTCTAATTTAAAAAATAACTTTGTTCACAAAATCAGAGTGGCGCAGCGGAAGCGTGGTGGGCCCATAACCCACAGGTCCCAGGATCGAAACCTGGCTCTGATATAACTTCCAGATTTTGGCTTCCAATTTCCCCTCTTTTTTATTTTTCCTTTCTACTGTTATATTCTTATCCAAAGTATATATAGACTGTGTTTCATTCCGAATAGCTTCGCTTTTTATTTATATTTTTTTTTGTTCTTTTCCCTGTCTGTGCCTCTTATAAAAGAAGAATTGGGATTTCAGTAAGAACTAACATTCTATCCAATTGAGGCAAAAAAATAAAAAAATTTGGTCTAATTAATTCCGTCCTGTTAACGTACTTGAATACCTAATTAACAACAATGAATCTATTATTAAAACACCTAATGGAGAGGAGCCTGATTCCTGAAATGGAGAGTAGCAGGAACGGTTGAATTTGAAATTTTGGATGCATATGCTTCAGATCTTCTCGGGATGTCTCTGTCTAGATTCTTCTTATCCGGATGCAAAAGCGGAAACAACGTTTAGTCCCACACGCTCTATATTCAAAGAGAGAGCATCTCTCTGGCCTTATATAAGCGACCCCGCTGCCTCAGTTGTGAAAAGCACGGAGCTGCGTGGTGAGCACAGAGCGAACTATTCTTTCGCCTTTTACTAAAGAATACCGTGCGCTCGCCACTTTTAAGCAGCATACGCCTATTTTTTGAGGGGCTGTTCCTTGTGGAATGCCCCAACAATACTTAAATTTTCATATCTTTTATGATCAATCCTTGTTTACTTTGGTAATTCTGAAGTTGCTTTGGTAGACAAAATTAGGGGTTTTTTTTTTAATTTTTGGGCGCTTGTAGAGGGGATCCTAGTTAGGTAAATCTGGGCTATGTTAAGGCCCTTTATATCTATGATGTTAATTTATTAGAATAAACTCTTTATGGGTAGTTGATTAATATTGTCATACTTGACCAAATTGTGTGGCATTTTCAAGGAGAGAAAACAATGTAACAAACCCTTATTATATATCAAGTTAGTCAAGAACCAGCGGCAGGTATTAACTTTGTTTTATTTAGTTTCTTCATTTAATAAAGGGTAAATTAATACAATCCTATTTTGACGAATTTACTTCTCAAATTGTAGTTGGTGCCCACTATATATACACATGTAGATTTCATGCATGTTTGGTGTTGAATGTTGCATGCATCATGACCAAAAATAAATTAATTGAGTTGAAGATATGGTTAATATGTATATTCAATTCAATTCTCCTGTCATTAGTTTGTTCCCCTGCTTATATGTTTGGAAAATACATTTTTATATACTTTTAAAGTTATTTCCATGCAATGTAGGTATCTGGGGGGTTTAGTAGTCATGCAAGCACACTTAGTAAAATTCCCATGTTGTAGAATCTGCTAGTATATATTTTTTTTTTCTGAAATGGAACCTGCTAATATTTCAATGAAACTAGATATAAAATAAGATGATGTAACCTTATTTAGCATTTATCTTTGTATCCAACATCAACTAAATGTATTGGTATATTTTTTTTGAGATAAAAATGAGAATTAAGTCACTTAAATTTAAATTTAAATATCCATAAAAAATTCTTATCCGGATTTCAAACCTACGATCTCTCACACGGAGAACATTATCTTTGTCAATAGATCAAAACCTAATTCGCCGTGTATTGATATACTTAAAACTTTTCATTTGAAGATTATTATCATCTCTACAATTATCCAACAGCAAATGTTTCTTCTTTTTTTCTTCTTAAATTAAGGTGAGGTTCTGGCACCCTTTTCATTAATAAAAAGAAGTTACAAAAGGAATTGTGAACACTTCTACTCTTCAATGAAGTATTGATGTCAGAATATACTGTCAAACTCCAAGTTGAAATACAAAATTATAAGAAATACATTTAGAAAGTAAATAAAACAAAAATGAAATTTTAAAAGCAAATGTTTCTTTTTTAATTTAAGGAATTCAATTTCTATCAGAAATTATTCTTAATTTGTATTTTGATTACAATAGTATCACTAAAATATTTCATAAATTGAATTTTCTTTTTTCATCACTTCACATTGCACCTAGAAGTGTAGTAGACTTAATGTTATCATGATCTTTTATTATTTCAGAGCAATAACAGAGTACGCCTACATAAATGAAAAAAAGGTTTCCAATATATGACCAATGCATATATATATAAATAAATAAGTAAATAACTATAATATAATAATCTACAACTCACTGATTTCCAATATGTGATCAATGGTTTTGGAAACCTTATAATTAATTAGACAAAAGGCCATTTTGGTTGGTCAAACCCTGCCCCAAAAAGAACGAAAAATCTTATATCTTATAGTCAATATATACCTGAAAAATTATACAAAATTGTTTCATTATTTAATTTAACAAAAAGATATTTGATCATGGTGAGCCACTACAACTTATTGTAACTTATTTTCATTAACAGTCCGCCGACATATTTCCTTGGTATTTTGACTAAAATTGCTTGATAAAGTTTATAAGGTACTTATTATAAGCTGATTAAACAAGAAAGAATAGAAATATGACAAGTTAAAATTAAGAGAATTGGTAATTATATTTCGTCCACATTCCTTATATGCATGAAAAATCTAGGAGTATTTATTTTTTGTAGAAAAAATATTATAGCGAAAAGATTGATTTTGGTATATTGAAATATTTATATTCTTTGTTTTCTGAATAATCTAATCTTCAAAAATTATTATTGTAATTAAGATAAACTAATTATGTTTAGGAAGCTGATATACATATACTGTCATTGATACTGTTATCAATACCAACTTTGTTATTCAGATTAAATGAGTTATTATTCATATTAGCGATATTATTATACAACTTATTTGTATGATACTTTTGTTATTCAACTTAAGTGAGTTATTATTCATACTAGTGATATTTGAATTTATTAATAAAGTATTGTATAAAATAAGTTATATAATAAAGTTATTAAAATAAATAATTTATTTTATATAAATAATATAATCTATATCAATTATCATATCAATAATGATATCTCTCAAACTTTTTCCTTGTGTTTATACCTAGTATGGTCAAATTGATGAACGAAAAGAACAATTTTTACCCTGGATAAGAAAGGAAAAATTACACTTATGCACAACAGATTTATCAGATAAATTAATTTTGGCATTTATACTGTCTGCACTACAATATATATATATATATATATATATATATATATATATATATATATATATATATATATATATATATATATATATTATATCTGTATATATTTTTCTGACACGAGCAGTGAAATTAACCTTTTTATTGTATTATTGTCTCCCAACAAGAAAAAAAATTAAGAGTCATCAGTCTGCTTCTGTGACCTCTCAAAAAGAATTAATTACAAGAAGGTATAACAATTAAGTGGATTGTCCAGATAGTTAATCATATATAAAATAGAAAGGCACAGCACTGCCAAAAAGGCCAATTTCCAACAAATATGCATTTATGAGCTGGAATTAATGGATGGCAATATTAAAATAGCATGGCAGATCCCAGACATGGAGATATATTTGTAATTTGTGTATTGTACTTGCACTAATTTGCAAATAATAATAATATCATATATAATCCTCAATTACGTACAATAATTGCATGGGTTTAAACAGATCATAGAGTATTAGTGAAGGCATGCATGGAATGTTTAATAAAGAAATGATAAATTATGTAGAATATATTCTTTTCACTTAATTTCTTTTTGTTTTCATTTATAATATTATAACAATCAATGTACCAAACCCTTAACTCATAGGATGTAGCGGGCACCAACTAATTAAACTTTTGAAACACCATTTGGTCAAATTATGACCATATATAATAATTCAGTAATCCTTCTAATTAAATTGAAGAAACTAATTATTACTAAAATATTATCAGAAGGTCTGCTGCTTGCTCTTTAATTGGTGACCTTATATATACACACACTTGACATCTCTTCTAAGACATCACCAAAAATACCAGCAAGTACTCCAACAATTTACTACTTTAATTTCAACAATGGCAATTGGTAATGTTTTGTTGTATGGACTTATTTCAATGGTTGTGTTGGAGCAAGCTTTGGTGCTTGCCACATTCGACACCGACACGACGTGCGTCTGGGGCAAAGACAACTGCCAGATCAATGGAGATAACCTCACACTCATACTCAATCAGTGGTCAGGTATGAAAACAATTGAGAAATTACAATCAGTTTATGTCAATAATATAAATTAGTAGTGCCTTAATTCTTCCTTGACAAATTAGTTTATGATGGTATTTTCACATACATTATGGGTCAAATTTATGCAAGCTTATATTTCTAGTGATGTTATTTTATCAGGAGCATCGGTCAAAGGCACAAAAGAGTTTCTATTTGGATATATCAACATGCGAATTAAGCTAGTCCCCGATGACTCCGCAGCCGTCGTCACCACCTACTATGTGAGTCATATAGTTTCATAATGCATGACATGTTATATCAATTGTGGAAGCAATTTTCCTAATTTGGAAAATGCATGTACGTACGTTGCAGATATCGTCTCCGTGGGATTCAAAGGAAAACGACTGGCATGACGAGATTGATTTTGAATTTCTCGGTAATGTTACCGGTGAACCTTACACTATCCATACAAACATCTTTGTGAATGGAGTTGGAAACAGAGAGGAGCAATTTAAGCCCTGGTTCGACCCGACTTCCGATTACCACAATTACACTATTTTCTGGACTCCTTACATTGTTCAGTAAGTGTTTCTAGAAAATTCAATCTGGAAACAAATTATCACCACCTCCTGATTTAAATTCTAAACAAATCAAATATCATGTTGTGAAAAATCAGCTCAGATTGAGCTGGTAGCAGAATCAATGTTGCGTCTGGTATAGCCTGAACAGCCTGTACGTACATCGTACATACTGTTCTCCTAACAGACTTTGAACTACTATTCATAATTTTATTATTACATCTTCAAGAAAACTAAGTTTGGACATGAATCATCATATCCCGATTTAAACGTAAGCAGCAGAACATCGTACTACAAAAATCAGTAACAAAATCAGTTCCGTATATGGTACAAAATCAGCTCTGTATATGGTACAGCTTGGATGTTTATACATCTCCTAACAGAATTCGAACTAGTATTTGTAAATTAATTGCCACATTTCCTAGGCCCACGAATTTACAATAAGTTTTGAATTATATCAGGTGGTCCATTGATGGCGTTGTCTTCAGAGTGTTTAAAAACAATGAAGACAAAGGCATTCCATTTCCTAAAACAAGAGCAATGACGGTATACTCTAGCATCTGGAATGCTGACGACTGGGCCTGCCAGGGTGGCCGGATCAAAACAAATTGGACCCACCAACCGTTTATCGCAAGATACCTCAACTATGAGGACTCGGTTTGCCCATGGACCGGCACAAATAGCATCCAGGATTGCAGTGCAGAAACAACTGAAAACTGGTACACAGCACCACAGTTCAGGCAGCTGACACAACCCCAAATCGATTACATGAATAACATAAGGAGCAATTATATGATCTACGACTACTGCTCGGACACCAAGAGATTCAATGGCGCCGTGCCTCAAGAGTGCTACCTTTCTCCTTACTGACATGGAGGCATGCTGTCGTTACAAGTATTTACCTATTATGCATGAATACACGATTGATCTACTTAATATATTTCTTAATTACATGTTTATATTCTTATGTATATGTTTCAGTTTTGCACATATACTATTACAAGGTTGTTTTGTTCTATTTTTGCCCTCCTTTTGTGGGGAAGGCATTTTCTGTTATATATATATTTTCTGTTATTGGTTTTAAATTTATATGAGGAATAAATAAATGAACAATAGTTTATTTGTTTTTTTTTTTTCCTTCCCTTCGGTTTGACATATTCCCTTCTTACAGGGACATGAAACAAAGGAGATGCACTTCCTGCATATTTCACATTCTTTTGCATAATTTTGATTCATTTTCCACATAATTCTTCCAAGCATTTCATATTAACATTTGAAATATATATTATTTTACACCGAAAAATTGAAAGAAAGAAGGATTTTTCTTCAGGTAATAGGCCTAAAGAAAAGCCCCAACTCTCTGAACTGTCATCAAATTTTGCTCCCAACACATTAAATTAACAACATAGATTTAATGGGGTTTCACGAAGCCCACCCCAGATTCAAAAAATCAAAAAAGCAATTTTGTCAAACAAAGCAACTTCAGAATTACCAAAGTAAACAAGGATTGATCATAAAAGATTTGAAAATTTAAGTATTGTTGGGGCATTCCACATGGAACAGCCCCTCCAAAAATAGGCGTATGCTGCTTAAAAGTGGCGAGCGCACGGTATTCTTTAGTAAAAGGCGAAAGAATAGTTCGCTCTGTGCTCACCACGCAGCTCCGTGCTTTCCACAACTGAGGCAGCGGGGTCGCTTATATAAGGCCAGAGAGATGCTCTCTCTTTGAAAATAGAGCGTGTGGGACTAAACGTTGTTTCCGCTTTTGCATCCGGATAAGAAGAATCTAGACAGAGACATCCCGAGAAGATCTGAAGCATATGCATCCAAAATTTCAAATTCAACCGTTCCTGCTACTCTCCATTTCAGGAATCAGGCTCCTCTCCATTAGGTGTTTTAATAATAGATTCATTGTTGTTAATTAGGTATTCAAGTACGTTAACAGGACGGATTTTTTTTTTGAAATAAGAGCTTTTGTTAGTTTTTAATATTTATTTTTTTTAAAATATTTTTTATAAAATTTAAATTTACGTTTCTCTATAATTATTGTATTAGATCCATGCAAATGAACCAACTAGAATTTGATATGAGAAAACTGCAGGTTTAACACAGTGTTAATAAGTCTCGTCTCTCTATAGAAAAATACAAATTTCAAGTCTCGTGAAAAGATATTTGAAAAGAAGTAAATGTCGGAGTTAACGAAAGCTCTTATATAAAAGAAAAAGAATCTGATATGAAAATTAATGCTGTCAAATCAACTTGTGACAAGTCTGATTAATTTGTGGTGCATGGAGTGATCAAGTCATCTTTGCCTTAAGGATCATAAAATGACATCTTATCTTCTCATGTATAATTATCAATTTATTAATGTTTAAAGTTTGACCTCAAGTGATTATTTCGCTCGCCTCTGCAATAGAATGATTGTGAATTGAAAACATCTCATATAAAAAAAATATAAATTATTTTTGCCTCCATGTTTTGTACTTTTTATCTGCATATTAAAAATATTTATATTAAATAAATAATTTATTTATATCTGTATTTATAAGTATTTATAGTTAGTATAAAAAATATTTATTAGTTTTTCTTTTCTAAATTATTGTAAAAAAATTTTAATTAAAAACTTTATTGCATAAGTAAAAATACAGCTTGTATAATATAATCTTATAATAATATAAAATATAAACATTTTTATATATAAAATATTTTTTGAAAAAAATATAAACACATTTGGAGTGCAAATAAGAGGTATAGTTAAAAGATGCAATTATCACTTCTCTAAAAAAATATATAAACTATTATATAATATTTGTGGAGATCATTCTCAAAACTTTAAATGAATTTTGAATTTTGAATTATATGAACCATATCAAATTTTATATTCTCTCCTCGCACACTATCTCTATAATTCTTTTTAGCCAAAACATAGAGAGTACATATGCAAATAAATAGGTGCTCCCATGATAATGCATGAAGCATTTTATAAACAAGATGTTAAATTAATAAATTAATTAACAATGTGATTAATTAGCATATAAAAAGTTTTAAAACAAAAATTTTATTTCAAAAACCCTGTTTTAGATTTCTTTTTTCTAACAAAGCCACAAAGATTAATCAAAATTCAAATAGCGGGTTGTTATTAATCAATTCTTAATAATGCTTTCTTGTTATTTCTTTTTTCATTGGTTTTTAATTTTTTTTCTTTTAAGCATGACTTTTTAATTATTATTTTTTGTCTAATAGAATATAAATAAGCTGTTACCTTCTCCTGAAAAGAGAAACAAATTAACAATTGACAACATTCTGTATTAAATTGATAGCATAACTTAAATGAAAATAACAAAAGATTGGAAGGTTATACCTAAAAAAATGTGTCTTATCAAAATAATAAGAAAAAAATTATGTTTGGGAGTGGAAATGAGATTGTTAATTTGTCATAAATTAATTAGATGTTTAGTATAGTAGTTATGGATTTTGTTGTTTTTTACGGAAAAATATGAATTCAAATCGTATAAAAAATATTTAAAAATGAATAAATATTAGAGCTAATAAAAACCTTTATTTTGAAACATTTCATTGATCTAAGACATGGACTTTTCATTTATCCATTAACTAGTCGAACAGCTATTCAAATAGATTAGAACTTGTTTTTTTTATAACGAAACTATATTTAAATTTGAATACGTGCATTGGAAATATTTATTTAATAAGTATTTGTCTTCATATATAGTTTTGGATCCTCTTCTTCCATCCTTTTGATCATTTTTATTGGAGGAATGGTAATTATATTTTTTATTTATACTTTAAAGAAATTTAATTTTTTACTTTTTAAAAAATATTTATATCTAATGATCAAAATATTTATTTTTTATATTATTAGAATTAAAGTTATGTGAATTACATTTATATTTATACAGCAAAATTTTTAACTTTAATTTTTCTATACTAACTATAAACACTTATAAATTTAGATATAAATAAATTATCTATTTAGTATAAATATTTGTGATGTATAAATAAATGATGTAAGGATAATTTCTTTTTTTATTATCTATTTTTATTGAAGAGGAGTGACAAACGTACCCCTTATTCTCACTCTTTATTTACATCTTAAGTATTTAAATTTAAGAGACGCAAAACTTAAATTTTTAAAAAATATATTTTTAAAAATATTTATATTTAACATTAAATATAAATAAAAAAAATAAAATTTAAAATTTAAAAATAATTTTTCTTTATTGAATATATACTGTGATTCTAAACCATCTAAAATAAAAAGAGAACCCAACATCCACGTGGCTTTTAACCAATGCTTGACTCAATTAAATTAACCTAACCCCACTATCCAATCTTCCATCATTAATTTATTATTACTGTTTATCCACCTACTTGAATCATTTATTGCTCTTATATTATATTCACTTACGTTACGTGTTTGAACATCTTTATAGAGCTTTCACACATCACACACACACACACACATATATCACCTTGATACTGATTATTTTAATAATTTTTATGTAAATTTGAAAAAAAAATAAAAATAAAAAATTTTATAAATATATTTTTAAATTTATAAATCAATTATATTTTAATTTTATATAATTTAAATTATGTTTAGAATTTTATCATGGGCCGTTAAATATGAAACACGATAAATATCATAAATTTTAATGACTTTTAATGAACGATCAAATAAAATTCAAATTATATGAAATTTAAAACACAATCAATTCATAAATTCAAGAAAATATCATTAATTTTTTTTTCAAATTTATTTAAAATTTTATTATCAAAATTGTCAAAATAATCACCGTCAAGTGATCCCTCCCCTACATATATTTATCTATAATTTCGATACACCTTACCGCTCCAATTAAGACACAATTATCATATTAAAGTTTTTCTTTCTTTATTTTCTTTTTTTTATTATTTTTTATTTTCTTTTTATTATTATTATTATTATTTTTTTTTTTCTAATTTTTTGAAGATGCTTGTTAGTACTTAGTACTTGCTTCCTAGTGGCCTTTTTTATTTTGTGAAGTACTACACTCGGTGCCTTTAATAAACATCAAATTACAGCCTTTAGTACAAAAATAATAACGTAAGGTCCAGGAAAAATCTACTACTTATCACGCCGCTTTCTGAAAATGCTCAACACACCATACACACGCAAATATACAATGGCAACTAAAAATTCAAAAAAGAAAATAAACATCACATCCGGCGCCGCATCCGAGTCCGCGACACGCCACGTCACGCCACGTCACGCCATCTGCCTCATGGTCATGGGACTGGCAGTACCTCTGGCCGCGGCGCTCGTGCTGGCGTGGGCCCCACAGGTCACGTGCGCGACTTCCTCTTCCCATGTGACCCCACGCTGCGTCGCTAATAGCAACTGCTCTAGTTCTCACATCTTAGTCTCTCACAGTGCTGAGGAGAAGACTGTTGGGAAGAAGAAAATGGCAGATTGCTCAGCACAGTTCCGGACGGATTTCCTCCGAGTTCTCCAAAGCCGACGAAGAATTGGTAAAGATTTCTTCTCTTTTTCTATTTCCTTGTTGTAGATTCTCTTTTTTGTGAACTTTAGTGTTAGCCTTTTTCTTCTTCACCCTGCTGTTTTTGTTTCTCTTTGTCGTTGTTTCCATTGGTAATAATATGCAATAACAGTAGTGTGTAAATAAAGGGGATGAAGTTCTCTCTCTCTCTCTCTCTCTCTCTCTATCTCTCTCTCTGTGTCAGTGTTTCTCTTCTCTTAGATATATAATCAGGTGAGCTCGGAATAACCTCTGTTTAAGTGGATTGATAGCGAATGATTGAATTCAATGGATCATCAATCAAATCATGATCGTTGATTGATAAGTGGTGAAAGATCTCGTTGAGAAAATTTGAACTCCAGATTGAATTTGTAACTGTTTGTTACATTTGACTTTGTTACAATCTAATCTCTCTTTCTATTAGTTTGCTCGGTGCAACGAAATGTGACATTATTGAGCTGCGTGACCTATTAGGTATATTTTGACTATATCTCGATCTAGTCTGTAAACCGAATAAGATCCCTGTTGGTTAAATTGACAATATTTGAAATAAGTACAGAGGTATATGTAGTCATAATTTGCTTAATTGCTCTGATGTTGTTTCAGGTCCTCTGTCGGTGGAGCATGGGAAGCCAATTAAGCATCCATTGTACCAGAAGGATCCGCCATTGGCTTCGAAATTGGTTAGATGTATATTATAACAAGTTTTCTGAATAGCCTGATTTGATTTGATTTTTTTTTTATATCATGACCAAAGGATTCCATATTCAATTATCATGTCTTTTAGGCCATGGAAACTTGCCCCAGGAAGGAGATTAATGGACTTCAAGAGAAACTAGTTCAAGAAAATTTGTATTTGATTACTGAGGTGGAGTACTTTTCCTATGATTGTTGAAATTTGGTAGTTAAGTACTGCATAGTGTTGTTTTTTCTTTTGTCTTTTTGCTGAGTATCATGCTGGGTATTTGTCATACCTGTACCAAGGATTTTCTAAACTGCTTTTGGTGCTATATAGTTATGTACCGATAGGCTGCAGTAGTTTGGCTCAGAAGTTTATTTCTGACGAGTGATAATTGACATGTTAGTGTTGAAATGTATTATGTTGGGTAAATCTTTGACAACTTGAAGCTTGTTGGGGGCAAAACTGCTTTATTTAGGATTACTTGAAGCCTCCTTATGGTAAATTTAGCATATTGAGTCTAATTAATCCAACTGTTTGTTTTTTTGGGACAACAGCTGGCAAAAATGGTTACAATGATACCATTTTAATGCTGATTAGCACTGGAATCAAATGTTCTCAATCTCTTTGTATCTCTGTAAATTAAAATCCTTCATCATGTCTATAAATATGTAATAACAACCATAAACCTATAGAAAAAGAACTCTGTAGAATTTCATCTTATTGTGTTGCATTTTCTTTTGGCAAAAGGAAGGGGAACAAGGACGTTTACCAGTATTAATTCTTAGCTTGAAGGATGATGCTCATAAGAAAAAACCAGCTATTGTATTCCTACATAGCTCGTATGTGTGCAAGGAGTGGTTGCGTCCTTTGCTCGAGGTAAAGACAAATAATACAGTTAGTTACAATAATCCAAAAGCTAACTTGATGCATATAACAGTCTGATTGAAAAAGAGAGGGTATAACTGTAATATATGCACGTGTGAGGGTATTTGATGTTTTTCTTCTCTTTTTGCTCTTTTATTGCTATTGATAATATTACCATTATCACTATGTTTATACTTTGTGTTTTTGCTAGGCATATGCATCGAGGGGTTATATCTCCATTGCAATCGATTCTCGATATCACGGTGAAAGAGCACAAACAAAGACGTCTTACCTTGATGTAATAACTCTATAACAATCTAAAATTAAGATGGTTCTCACGTTGTCCATAAAAGTAGCTTATTGTTTGTTTACGTTTCAACAGGCACTTGTTTCCGCTTGGAAAAAGGGTGACACGATGCCATTCATTTTTGACACGGTAATAAGGCCATTAAAATATTCATTTTTTGTTGCAATAGCTTGATGTTTATATTATCTAATGCTCTAGCAAATTGAATAAATTGGGAGCAACTTTTGTTCAATCAACAAAATAAGGTGCTATGGCACCAGTAGTCAACCTGACCAGGCTTACATGCTATTATATGCGGTATATTAGTCTTGGATAAAATAAAGTAGAGTTGAAAAAATGTTGAGGAAAATAGTAATTCTAAAGTTTCCTATTTCGTCAGTAAATGTAATTTGCATAAGGAATGAATACATGTAATGTCCAATTTACTTGATTTATGGAATGGTTACATTCTCCTAAAAATCTCCAACAGAAAGAGCTAATTGGTATTATTAGTAGGTTTGGGATTTGATAAAGCTTGCTGATTATCTTGTTGAGAAGAGGGATGATATTGACCCGGCTCGGATTGGCATAACTGGTGAATCACTTGGAGGTATATTATAATTATGAATTGAATTGAATTCAAGTCATTATTAATGAATCTGTGTTAAAGATGATAACTAGTGGGTCTGATTCTGGTTTGATTAACTGGGTCTGGGTCATTTTCGCTCTTTGGCCAAAGTGGTCTGAGATTGTTTGGCTCAGGCCATATCTGGTTTGGTTTGTATCAGGTTTACTTCAATGAAGCAGCAGTTTTATGTCTTTGTATTTAGTTCACCTCTGGTTCAGGTTATTCAATAACGGTTCATTTTTTGAGTTTCATCTGTCAATGATTAATATTTGATGAATCTTCTTTCCTAAGTTGAAACTTAATTATAACACAAGTACAGTAAATAACAGCTAATTTAGTTATCAAAACTTTTGGGTCTCATTATTAGTTACACTTATGTGCAGGGATGCATGCATGGTTTGCTGCAGCAGCAGATACACGCTATTCCGTAGCTGTTCCGATAATCGGTGTTCAGGTCTGACAATTTTCCGTATTTTTCATTCTTAAAATTGAAATCCAGTCTGTAAACTTATACTGCTATGGTTATAGGGCTTTCGATGGGCCATAGACAATGACAAATGGCAAGCTAGAGTTGACAGTATCAAGCCTCCTTTTGAAGGTTATATATCTTTCTATTTTCTTTTTTTGAGAAACTTATAGACAAAATGGTAATTTCATACCAGAATTTTAGCATGCAGTGAGAGTTGAGAATATTAATTGTGAGTCTTTAGTGCAAATATAAAACCCTTAAACCAGGTTGGACAATTCATAAGGTGTAAGAAAATCCACTTACAAAAAAATAAATAAAACAAGCCGCATATGAACTAGGTTCTTGCTCTACCTTTACTATTTTCTATTCAAGGACTATTGGCCTAATAAATGTTCATATATCGCCATTCTAGCTGCAATGCATGATCTTGGAAAGAGTTCAATAGATAAAGAAGTTGTTGAAAAGGTCAGTACTGTACAACTTTTATTTATTTTTGTTTTATGGAATTGTTGACAGGATTTTTTTTTGTTCTATTTGACTCTTTGTACTTAAAACTATAAAAGGTTTTCAAAATCTAATTCTTATAGGTGTGACATGTGGCTGCATATATTTTAAAAGAAAACCTCTAATTACTTTATTTCACATATAACAGGTTTGGGATAGAATTGCACCAGGTTTGGATTCGAAATTTGATGCACCATACTCCGTCCCAGTTATTGCTCCTCGTCCTCTTCTACTTCTAAATGGTACGTTGCCGCAGTTGATAAAAATTGCCAACCTTAGTGTTGTCTCTTAATTATCTTTTTCTGTGTTGGGTTTCTGTTTGCCATGTATTTTATTCATAGGCATGTCATTAAAAGAAATCATCAACAAACAGTATTTAATTTCAAGAAGCGAAAGGCATGTTAGCTAATAATATCTATTAGGCCAAAAAAAAAAATGTATACAAAAGCAAAAATAGCAGGCCTTTTGCAGCTGAAAATGTGCATATTGGTTTTAAGTTTAATCAATGAAGAAGAATCCGATTTTACCATTGATAGGTGCTGATGACCCCCGTTGCCCTCTTCTTGGACTGAAAATCCCTGAGGAAAGAACTGCCGAGGTGTACAAAAATTCTGGTTCTTCAGAGAAATTTAAGGTATTATTTATGAAATTATAACTTTTGTCTCTAATCTCGAAGTTCTTATCTTAAATTCATAATTCCAGAATCCAGAACCAATGACGTGATTTATTATACAAATGCTTTATTGCTAAAACTTATATTATCTTGAAGCTAAAATTAAAGCGACCAGTACTTAAAACTGATGTACTGATATAAAAGCTTTAAATGAAACATCATAAATAACTAATTGGCTGCTATTTCGTTATTTAGTTGATTGCAGAACCAGGAATTGTGCATCAAATGACATCGACCATGGTGAAGGAAGCCAGTGATTGGTTCGATCGATTTCTTTAATTAATCAACGGAGCATTCAATTAGTTTGAGCAAGAAATGCTTCACCAAGTATCTCGAAAATGCTTCCCCAAGTTAATAAGGTTTGTGTAAGTCAACAATTTTTTTTCATAAAAATTTGAAATTCTAATTAATGTTGTAATAATAATTCATATGGGATGTGATTTCTATTTGTCAAAAATTTCAAGTATTGTGCCTCGCAAGGAATTTTAAGTTAGTTGATTCATGAATTAGCCGAAGGAATTAATTAATTAAGAAAAAAAGAGTGATAATTACACCTCTTAATTGCACATCTTATTTACTCCCCTTATTTTGTACTCTAGATGTATTTATATTTTTTATGAAAAAGTATTTATATTTAACGATAAAAGTGTTTATATTTTATATTATTAAAATTAAAAGTTATACAAGTTGTATTTATACTTTAATTTTTCTATAATCATCTAGGAATAAAAAGGAATAATTTTTTTTATACTAACTATAAATACTTATAAATTTATATATAAATAAATTATTTATTTAGTATAAATAATTTTAATGTGGAGATAAACAACGTAAAATATGGAGTGCAGAGATAATTTCTCTAAGGAAAAATCATACGGCTCACATGTTTATTATGAAAATAAAAACTGAACACATGCTTACAATAATTTTGGCAGGTTCCATTCACTTAGAGTGTTAATTTTATTTTTTGGTTCTGTGTACGAAATGAAGAAATGTGCTACGCGCAAGCTCTTGCATTCATAATTCTTCATGAATATCTGTGTTCGAGCAATTCTAAAATGCATACTTTCAAATCTATTTTCTTTCTCAGATCTGCTTTTCTTGTTTAGTACCTGGAAAATATTTTTTTTGAACACTATGAATTCATGTGTTTAATCATGATTGATAAAAAAATGGGCAATTTTTTTTATCAATTTTTTCATAATCCAGAATATCAATGTTAATTTTTTTATAGTAGGGGCTAGACAGGAAAAAATTCTTAATCAAATATATTGCTCAATCCTTTATCTTATCTTTGTCCACTGTGAAAGTAAAAATACCAGAATTTCCTTTTACTAAATAGCATATTCTTTTCAAGGAAATAGTAGCAACACTCTTTTCTATTTTCCTAAAAAAGGATCTTTTGTGAGAATCCACGATTCAAAATTCGAATGAAACATTTTTTATAAATATTTAAATATAAATGACTTGATTTCATCTTTTATCTCAAAAAAAGAAAAAATATTACCGTTCAAGGACGGAGCTTAGAAGAGGGGAGGGACATTAGCTCCTCTAAATAATTTAAAAATTAATTATATTTATTAAAAATTTAAAATATTTTAATATAATTATACTGCAGTCAGTCCCTCCCCTAAAGTTTGAATATGATTTTAAGATGACCGTTCACTTTATTAATTTTGATTAAGCTCCGTCACTGCTACAGTTACTTTCAAACGTTTGAGCAGAGGAAAATGTCATCCATTGCTTCCCCACAGCCACCAATTTTTTGTTTCCTTTCTTTCTAATCTGTACCTCCACCATTGTTAATTTTCCTTTCTGTTCAATTGTGTTGGCCTCTATCTCAACTTCTTCCTGCTTTAGAGGCAAAAAAGTTTAACATGACACCAATTTGTGTTAAAGCAAAATATATCATCATAATTTTTATCACTGGAAGTCTCATTGCATCCATAAAAAAATATATAATTGGACCAATTGCTTAATCATTAGTTATGCACACACATATTATATCCATGTAACCAACTGCATATATATTACTTAATGATTAATTATGCACATGTATATATATCCATGTAACCAACTGCATACTATACTGCTTAATCATTATGCAGTAGGTGATACAACTATATATTATCTTTACATTTTTTTTTTCAAGTAGCACGTATTATATTTGCATTAGTTGCTTTCAGAAGACAATTTGATTTCTTGTCATCTCTCTCTCAGTTCTTTTTTAATTCCTCTCTGTTTGGATGAGGGGAGAAGGGAATTGTACATGAAGCTTGGCCTGGGAGAAGACTGATATCGTCAAATCTTCGGAAACCTTCATAGTGTCTTCGACCGACATGATCGCAATAAATCCAATTACATCCATTAATGTTGTAACAGCACCCGGTTGTCAGTATCCTTCGGTATCCTAGAAAATCACAAACATACTTAATTATCCTTCTTTGTAAGCTCTTCTATGGTTCCAAACTTTCAATTGTTCCTCATAATCTCATTGACAATCTATAAAGAAATCTATGTTTGTGCGATTTTGGTACGATGTTGTCTATATGAAGGATATGGACTAGAGAAAGAATGTGACAATAAGAGAAGAATAAATGAAAAGGAAAAGAAAGATGAACAGTGAGATGTGCCGGGATGCGGGAAGAGCAGATGACACGACCGTGGCTGGCTGAGAATACATAGATACCAGAAAGAGGTACAGAGGAGAAGTGATCAAAATTGGGTTTCATCCTGGATAAAGATTCCAGCCATTTCTTTGCATCAGTTTCCATTCTCTCTCTTTCTCTCTCTCTCTGCCTCAATTTTCTTATTAATTCCACCTAAATTGTAGGAGAACATCACAAATGATAAGGATCTATTTGCTATTAATAATCACTTGAGAGAAAAAAAATCCATGATTGCACCTGAATTAATAGACTACTGGAATTAATATTAATATTGACATAATTTGGTGCAAAGTTTTTCGTCATTTGGAACATGTCCATATCACAATTCACAAATTAGTGGTTTAGTGATAAAGACAATACTCTCAGTGTAGGAGATCGCATGTTTAAAATCCGGACGAGAGGTTCTTTATGAATATTTAAAGTTAAGTAATTTAAATTCTCATTTTTATTTAAAAAAAGATTACAATAACAATTGACCTGAGATTTGGTAATTATATAAAGAGAAGCATCTCTTTTTCCACTTATTAGTTCAATGACAAGTTGCAACAGTAACTGATTATTGCAATAAAGAGAGGTAATGTAGGAGGTCCTAAACCTAAAGGTTTTGAAATTTTTTCCTTTTTCCATTTGTTTTTTCTTCTTGTATTTTCTAATTGCGTTGTTTCTTTCTTTTTTTTTTTTATAAAGAATAACAACGAATGAAAGATAATAATTTCTCCTCAGTGAATCAAATCATGCAAAAATCAATATATACAATCAAGTTAATTTTTAAACTTTGAAATATATCTAATATCTATGGTTAAAGGCATCACCACGTTTTAGAATACCACTTTGAAACTATAAAAAAAGAGGAAAAACTTCTTCCTTTTATTACAAGTATTTTTTTTTTTTATGAAAGATGAAAATCTAAGCTACTTAACTTTAAATATTTTTAAAGGTGATGGCATTTTTATATATATTATTTGATATATGGTTAGATGGCTTAGGCTTGAAACTAGTAGCAATTCCCCTCGTTTGTTGTATTTTTACTTATTTTTATATGTTTTCTTACATTTAAGCATCTTTATAATTCTTGTAATTCATTTATTTAAAGAGGAGGGATCACTTGAAAATGGTTATTTTGACAATTTTGGCAATGAATTTAAAAATAAATTTGAAAAAGAATTAAAAATAGAAAAAACATTATAGACATATTCTTGAACTTATAAATTGATTGTCTTTTCAAATTTCATACATTTAAGCATCTTTATAATTCTTGTAATTCATTTATTTAAAGAGGAGGGATCACTTGAAAATGGTTATTTTGACAATTTTGGCAATGAATTTAAAAATAAATTTGAAAAAGAATTAAAAATAGAAAAAACATTATAGACATATTCTTGAACTTATAAATTGATTGTCTTTTCAAATTTCATACAATTTGAATTTTATTTGGTAGTCCATCAAAGGTTAAAGGTTATTAAAATTTATGCAATTTATAACGGTCTATATTTAATAGTCTTTGATGAAATATAAAATTTAATTTGCATAAGATTTGAAACATCATCAATCTATAAGTTCAATAATATATCTATATTAAAGTTTATTCTATTTTTATAATTTTTTTTGAATTTATATAAAATCTCATTGTCAAGATTGTCAAAATCCCTCCCCTTATTTAAATTTATAGCATTAAAAAAATAACATAATCATAATTGAACTTCTTTTTCTTTCCGAAAATACTAATAATTGTACATTATTTTAATTACTACATACGACTTATTCTCGAATTATATCTATATTATATTCGAATCATAAATTTTGTACCTCACCGAGCTTTTTCCGAATTACTCATTTAGTCATTTGTCACTATGACATGTCTTATTGTCTTATAGGAAATTGTTTGCTACACGAATTAATTTCACAAGATGCATAGAAGCAAAAAACAAATTAATTAGAAATAATCACAATCGAAAAACCTTGTCCGTGAAATCCAAAGTAATACGTTAGAGTGAACATAATTTGAATTTTGATGTTGTTTGTTTAATTACTATTTCATAAATAACATTATGCGGTCTGATTTGGGTTGTATATTTCATAAATTTGGGTTCTTTGTTTTTTTGATGAAAAATAGATGTCTAAGTCACTCGGCTTATAAATTTTTATAAAGGACTTTTTCATTTTTAGATTTTGAACCTGTAATCTCTCACACAAAAATCATTACCTTAAGGGAGTTGATATATGGATATCATTATTGATACCATCGTCGATACCGATTTAGTATTAAGATTAAATGAATTATCATTCATGTTAGTGATTTTATTATACAACTTATTTATATAGTATTTTTATTATTCAATTTAAATGAGTTATTATTTAGATTAGCGGTATTTGAGTTGAACAATAAAAATTTCATACAAAATAAACTGTATAATAAAATCATTGACATAAATAACAACTCATTTTATATAAATAATAAAATTGACATCATTAACGATATCAACGATGGTATCTCTCAAACATTTTCCTTGCCTTAATTTGAACTCTTTATTCATTACATCTCATCTAACGACTCGAAATGGATCCAATTCTCCAGTGGTTAACACATGTACACCATACACGGAACAACAAACTCAATCTAATCCATTGTGGCGGATGTGAATGCTGTATCGTTCTTAATTTGCTGATCAAGTGCAAATATTTTCCTACATCCAACGATTTTAGATTAATCCGCATATGAAGTGCTTCCCTGCTCTTTCTTTGTACCAAACTATAAAAGATATATTCCGTCATTTGAATAATGTAAGGGATGAGTAAATTATCAACATTTGAAAAAAGAAATCTAACAATCCATGACATTGTGCTGGGTTAACGGAGCCTTTATTTAAAAAAAATATCTATGACATTGTAAGTCATACCAATGCTCCACCACGCATATATATATATATATATATATATATCCGGAACAAAATATGAACCTTTCAAATAACATCACCACGCTTTCATTTTTTTTTGACACAATTATATATCACAAATGCATCCAGGAGAAATGCTCCGAATACAAGGAGACAAGGTGACACTATCACTCTTACTGTGTTAAGTGTATTAATCAAAGCCAAGGTAATGAAAGCATACTAATATCAATGCTAAATAAACATGGCCATGTTATATATTATTGGTGTGTATGTTCCATAGCAAAACGAATAGGTCTTTTTTTCAAATCTTTTCGCAACCACATGCAAGTGGGCCCAAGCTAGTTTGTTTGTGAAAAGTGAAATGGACTGTTTATACTTTGTATTGACTTTTATTTACTAGGATGGTTAGATATATATCTTACCTCAAATGTGTTTTCTGGAATTTTTCTAAATATTAATTATATGTTGGATGAGCATGTGCTGTCACAATTTTCAATGATACATTTATTATCATTAAATTTAAACAGCTCATATATAGCTATGGGATTTTTTATTTATATTTTAATGGATCCCAGAAAAAAAATATGACATCAATGTGTCATAAAAAAGAATATGGCAGCAGATGTGAATCCATATAATATTATTATGATTTGAACTGTCCAATGTTATAGTGTTCATACATAATGTGGCATATAAAATATTTAAAATTGTCTTGTTCAATTGTTAAACATACATATTTAAGTGTTTATAGTTGATGTTGTGATGTTTATATCTAATATCATATAAACATGTTTAAAATTTGTTGGATACTTAAATGTGAATTGCACAGTATTGCTTAATAAAAAGTGTTTCTATCTAATATCATCATAAATAAATATTTAAAATTGCATTATGAGGTACTTAAACATGTAAAAACAAATGATGCAGAGAGGAATTTATCAAAAAGGAAAGGTATTTATCAAAAGAAAAAACAAGAATAAAAGAGAGTAAAATAAGAGGCCAAAACTAAAGGGGCGTAGAGCCGTAGGTGGAACTAAATTAGGGACAAATATCAAAGGACCTTGAAAATAATAAATTAGTTAGCCATGTTTGGCTGAGTTGAGGTAGTTTTCATTTATGCTCTAAAAGTACATATGGAGAATTAACTATGAACTGCATAATTAATATCATATAAAAATTGTACAGTAACATATTATTTCATCTCGGGTGATTGTTTGTAGGCCTTAAATCCAAATACTTTCCTGGGTTTATAAATGTTAATTAATTAATAATAATAATAGAAGAACATACTTAACATCAAAATTAAGATTATATTATGAATTAATATTACATTTAACGTATGTCAATATGAAGATTAGTGGTTTTCCTGGTGCCATTAGTTATTTTCCTTTTAAAGAAAAAAAAGGAAAATAAAACAAATGGATTTAGTATGTTCTATCATTGCAGCTCTCAAACTTGCCCTATAAATAGGACCATGTTGTGCATAGTTTGTAGAAAATTAGCTCCTTCATTCAATCCTCAAGTTTTAATAAACTGTCTAATTAATCATGGTAGCAAGGAACAAATTTGTTGCTATGTCAATCCTTCTTATTCTAGTATTTTTCCCTCCATCACAAGCTTCTGAGAATTGCTTAATGATATCTCTAGATGCTGTTACTAAACCCTTCAGCGAACACGAATTATCATATCCTAAGGAGACAGTAAAAACATATACGCGTGGAGTAGAATATTTATCTGATGATACTGGTAAAGAAGAGAACAAGCATGGTCGTCAGAAGCAGTATCCGTTGCTTACTACTTACCGAACTAAACTCTCGATAAATTCCGACTCTGGAATTTATAAATTGAGCCAAAGAAACGCAACTGGTCGTATGAACGAGGAACAGAAATTTGTGAAGGCTGTTGTGGACATAAGCAGTCCCATTGTTTGGATGCAGGGAACCGCTCCGTTGAATTTGGCATCTGATTATGGTGATCACATGAATTCGTCGTGCCGGCCTTCAGATTTTCCAAGGTAACTTTCTTGCAATTCTTGTAATGAAAATAAATAAAATCAAATTATCAATCTGCTTTATACTTCTATGTTTGCTAAGAAAATGTTTGTTTTCTTTTTCAAATACTTCTATTAATCCAACAGCATGAGTTGCAAATTGTGTAGAACTCTAATGGAATGGATTTTTTACTGCACAAATTGTCAGGGGATCGGGTGCTTCACATGTTGCGGACTTTATATTTCCTCCGTCGGTCTCTAATATTAAGTTTTTATATGACGAAACAAAGAGAATTGATGATGGCTCGAATGGCATCTTGGCAGTGTTTGGCTTGAGCAACAATCCATGTTCTCTTCTAAGGCAACTCGGATATTCGAATTTCTCATACTGTTTTGCTCCAAACAATTCTGAAAGCAGTGCCATCCTTCTTGGGTCAGACTTTAAATTAAGAAAAAGTTTTGAAAATCAGCCGGCACAATTGGTTCGGAATAACAATTTCCCTTTTGCATATTCTGTCAATTTAACTGGAATATCTGTTGGGAATACAGAAATTCCGGTGACCGCATCATCTTTTCAAGAAAATGGGCCTATTACAATCATTTTAGATTCTGTTACCCCAATAACGCTTCTGAAAAGAGAGGCATACGAGTCGATAAAAAAAGAAATTCTATCTCAAATGAACCAAATGAACGTTGCCAACGTAACCAGTTCATCTCTTGGACTGGATCTCTGCTTCAGTAACCTGACATTCTGGCCGCAATTAACCATGAAATTCTACCCGGCTGCTACCATGATCCTGTCAAGAGAAAATTATGTGGTGAAGGATATAAACACAGGACTGGAATGTCTGGCAATACTACCGTCACAAGATGTATCGGTTATGGGCACGATGATGCAAGTAAATCATCTCATGATGTTTGATGTTGATAAGTCGACATTATCATTTGAGCAGGCAAACTGCGGCGAGTTGTCCGTATCTTCTGCTACAGATGCATCGGTGCCTCGTGGTGTTAAAATGATGCATCATCTCAGTTTGGTTGCAACCTTTTTTGTCGTCATGCTTTTGAGGTACTAGTATCTCAGCCCGCCTAGCTACCAGAATAATTAATGCCAGAATATTGGTACTTTATGCTGTTTGTTTAATTGTGTGGATTTTGGCAGTGTGGCTTATATATTATGTTATTGATTGTGTGATGTTGTATCTGTTCAGTTTATGGATATATTATACTATTAGTTGATTGGAATTTCATATATTATTTGAATAATGACATATTTTTGGAGATATATGAAGTCCAAATAATCTTACTAATTTAGAATAGAGCTTAAACTCTTAAATTTTTATTGGTACTAACAAGATCTCAAACATATATACAAATTAGTTCGGTACTCCACTATTACGTACATCACAAAAGATTAATTAAATTAAAAATTTGGAGACATGACATAGTTAATATAACTTTTTTTCAAATAAAAAACACTATTAATCAGATTCATATATTGAACTTGCAGTTCAAATTTTCAATCATTAAACCTTTCGGCTTATTTACTTTTGGGCCCTTCAAAAAATTACTACAGCTTCAAGAGAAATTGTGAACTATATTCTCATATTACACGTTGTTTAAATACATTAAGAAAATAAAATTTAAACGTTTTTTAGGCGTTAGAACTGTTTAATCATAAAAAAATCATCAAATCTTGCATTAGATTATAGATCATGCTCATTAATTTCTCTGTGTGAAACTTCCAATTATGTAATTAGTTGGTTGCACCGAGGCATAATATTGATGTTCACATATTAGCACATTTTTCTCTTGAACAATTAATGAACAGTTTCCTCTTTTTCTGACTAATTGAAAGAAGGACCTGCCCGACTCAACCGATCCGAACTCGACCCGACTTGATTCTTTTTGAAAGTCAAAAAGATTAAACCTGACCCGACCTGTTCTCAATAATCTGAGATCCGGACATGATCTAAAGTCGCACAACTTGAAACATGACCCGACCCCCATAAGATTCGAATCCGATTTGACCTCTATTCAGTATGAATTTTTAACAAAATCAAACTGATTTGAACCAACCTAATCTACTCGACTTGTTCAAAATCGGAACAAGATCCAAAGATGAACAATTTGAGCCTGACCCTTCCTTACCGATCAATTGATAGTCTCTAAAGTCAAACTAACTTATTTTTTTGAAAAATTATATGACCGGTTCCAAACCGGATCTGATTTTGAAAATATATCTAATTATATTATAGATGCGGTTATAATATTAATAGTTTTATATCCGATTCGGATTCTATCCAGACTTGACATTATAATGGATAGGATATGATTCTCATTACACTGTTCGACCCAAAACCGAAGATTACATGATAGTATTGGTACGCATATAATTATCCGAGATAATTCTAATATAATTTTTTATAAATTAATTATTAATGTATAAAATGGAGTGTAATATATGTAGGAAAGAATCATATGGTATCCAAAAATAATCCAAAAGTAACAATATGTTGTATGACTTGATAAAAAAACTGGCATATCTTTTACTATAAAGAAAAGTAGAACAAAATACTGCTTCCACAAGCAGCCACATCATCGTTAATTTTCGTCCGTCCGATCAAAACAAATTAAGACCTATGATCAAGAAGAACACAGCTTTTTCCATCGGCCCATTTTGCCACCTCGTTATAATTTAATTTTGAATTGTTATTTTAATTTTATTATTATGTTGCATCATATTATTATGGTAAAAAAATAAAACTTCAATTTAGAACAATATTTATAACAAAAATTTTATGTACAATATTAAAAAAAGAATATAATAATTACAATTGAAAAAAAGATTATTGATTCGTCAATTACTTTTAATCCGAACCTAGTCTAAATCTGATTATTCACAAAAAAATACAAATATCTATCTATGCAGACATGAAGATTTCATTATCAAACATAATACCTGAATCCAAAATCAATAATCAAATTTAAAACAAAAACCCTACGATTCAAAATTTGAATCCAAATCTTTTAAACAAAAGTTAAAAATATAATAATATCCAAATCCTATCCAATCAGACCTAATAGTACCTCTATCTCACAACTATTCAACTCTATGCACAACTATATATTCGAGGGGACTATAAATAACAAATCATTGCTTGCCAAACAAGTTCAGCGGAAGTACTTTAATCTAGTTTCAGCATTTATATTTATATGTATATGTATATCCAGAAAATGGAATCCCCAAAAGTAATACAACGGGCAAATTAAGCGAGCATATATAGGTTCTTTCCAGCGGCTGTTTGTGTTCAGCGATTATCTGCAACATGTCCTGCTTATAAATTATTATTATACAATCTGTACTAACCCATTAGAGCAGTGATTCATACTCGCCGCACGGTACCCCATAAAAAAGCAGTCGCAGAAAAATTTGCCAGAAAGAAAGTTCAGCTGAATCAACAGTATGTCGTGCTGGCTTTCTAGGAGCAAAGTGGATTTAAATTCTAATTAATCAGCAAATCTTAATTAATGTAAGATATAATAGAACCTGCTCCTTTTGTAAGTTACTCCATAAGGAAGTAATTGATCCACAAATGCGATTCTATAAATAAGGTCGAAAGTTCAAACCCTTTCCAAAAGTAAGATTCTTCTCAGCATTTTGCTCAAAACATTCGAGGTGTAGAATTAGATCCATGTCAAACATGAGGCCAGCTGCATTACTCGCTGTTCTTGCATTGCTTTCTTTTCCTCCAACCTTACCTAGCCAAGGAATTCGGGCTAAGGCTAGCGGTCAAACTCTTTCCAAACTTTTCAAAAAAATCGAAAGATATTTTGATGTATTTGAGAACGTGCAAAATATTTACAATTTTATACATAATCAAGGAGAGTTGTACAAACCTAAAGATGCTACTCTCAGAGTCCTTTCCTCCCGAGACCACTCTTCGAGAGGAATCTACCCGTAATGCGTAAACAAGTGCCGTTCAGACATGATGTTCAGAGTCAAAGGCATGCACCACATGACGTTCAGACATGGGTGACATGCCGTTCAGCCATGATGTTCAAGGTCACAAGCATTCATCACATGACGTTCAGAAATACATGACTTGTCGTTTAGACGTCGATGACATGTCGTTTAGGCATGATGTTCTGGGTCAAAAGCATGCACCACATGCCGTTGAGACATGCAAGACGTGCCGTTCAGACATGATGTTCAGGATCAAAGGCAAGACCTTAAAAACAGAAGCTGAACAGATTGGGTTATACATCACGGTTTATGTTGGTAGCCCGCAACAACTGATAACTGCTCGGATGAGCATAAGCAACGCAATCACATTGTTAGACAACTATCAGCCCTCGTATTAATCTACACACTCTTCCAGTGTGATCTTAGACACAGTTATCACGGCAACACTACTGGAAACCGCAGTGTATGCTAAAGTTAAAATGGAGCTTATGAAAATTGGAAACTTATTTAGGGACACAGCTAGTGGGCTACAAGTGTGTTATTCTAATAAACCAGACTGGCTCGATCTGACCTTGTTCTTCCCTTCGTACCCTCCTTCATCGGCCGGAGCTCAAATGGTTTTGACAAGGAATAGTTATGTTGTAACAGTCGAGAGTACTGGAGCACAACGTGCAGCAATATTTGAATCTCAAGGGGCATCAGTGATTGGCATCATGGCACAAATCGACCGTGAAATGGTCTTCAACATTTCTAGTTCTGAACCAAGGCTATACTTCTCTCAATGCCCTTCAAGTGGATTCTCTGCTGTCCCGAGCGAAGCAATGCTGAACATGATCTTAATCCGGTCACTTTCTGTTCTACTATATCTTTAATTATATTCCTGTTTGAGGTGGTTTTGATCAAGCTAAGCTGACAATGTTTAAGCCTGGCCTACACAACCTTAATTATTAGTTATTACTTAAGCTCATTAGCCACAACCTTCCTCTGTTTCGAATCTTTCTTTTTTGCTGTCTGATGCTTAATCATCACTGTCATTTGTAAGTTATATCAAAGATTCTGTCGTCTGTATCAAAAAGTAGGTCGGAGTAATGTTGATTAGTCATGTTGTGTGGTGAAGCATTGTGGTGTTAATGCATGTAACTTAAATTGAAGCTATTGTTGGATTATTCACTTTATGAAAATTATCTCATGTAATTGTAATAAAAAAGGTTTACTTAAAGCTGTTTCAACATTCTATTGATACTTGGGACCTTTTTCTTTATGAAAAATAAGGATCAAGCTCTTATCTTTTTATTGATTACAAAATTAGCATAAAAACAGTTCAAAGGATCTCAAGTCTCTTGAGATCCTATGAAACATAAAGCAAAAGAAAAATGGAATAAAGAAAAAAAATAAAACAATATAACAATTGAACTTCAACACATCATCACATCATGCAATTATTAAACCCTTTCCGTAGGATTTTACTATGGTGTTCTCCAAATAACTTAAATAGGAAGTATTAAAGGCCTCGATTAGTTGTAATTATCTCTTGCTCCAAATTTAATACGTGATATGGATGATTTTTGATGCTAGCTTTAAAATTAGAGTTCAATGATTTTGATTTTAATTGAACAATGCAAATAAACAAGGCCTTTGTAAAATGAAGATACCGAAATTTCAAACTCCGACATTCTTAGCCAACAATTTTCAAATCTAAAAAAAGTTTATCCTTTCAAATCTCATCTGTGCCGTTTATATAGAAGCATGACAAAAAGAAGTTAGTAACATCCGGCAGTAATTCGCTGTCTTGATCCGCTGGCAGTATGTAAGAATCAAAACTAGTGTAATGTTTAAAATATATATTTTTGTATCTATCAGCTGATGCTTCGTCATAACCCTCCTTCATTTCCGATTGCATTACCGGCTAGACCATATATGTTGTTAAGCACTCAAAACTTGAATAAATATGTATGAAAAAAGATGGAAAGGAAGAGTAAATGAGCCTATGTAATGAAGGGGGGAAAAACAGGGGAACCTATGGATGACAGCAATTATTCATTGGTTACAAAACCTAATCAAGTGCAAGAAGGCGGCTCAAAATAAGAGAGCATGCACGAAAGTCTCATTTCTTCCGAACCCAAATATATGGTCTTTGTAAATATTGTAATTAATCCTGCATTTTTCATATTTGCTTTCTGTGCAGTTTACTCCTATTCAAAAGGCTCTTGCAATTGTTGGCTGAAGTAAAAAAAAGTATGTACTTTGCACAGATAGCCTGTCAAAGACTTGTACCAACAGGTTATTCCACCTTGATTTTTATGTCCGGAAAAAAAAAACTTCGGAATTATAAAAGTTGAAATGAAAAGTATCCGAGTATTCGGTCACTATTTGGTCAGATTTTGAGGAAACGGTTTATTTTGTTTTATAATTTTGGCAATTTTCTTTCAGATTTTATAATTTAGAGAATTATTTTCCCGATATAAAAATCGATCATTATTCCAAGATTTCAAATAAACGAGACAATTCCGTCTCCTACATTTTATCTCTTTTAAAAGGTAAATTTTCACATCTTTCCTTTTAAAAATAATAAAGATATATATTTTCTTGTCGAAGGTTCATAATATATTTATCCTTTTAACTTAAAAATTCTCATATTTACTCAATATAATTTTTATTTATCCAAATCTCAAATTAATCATGTTTAAACTAAAAGTCACAACACTTATTAGTAAATTATGAACTAATTTATTTCCCCCTTACCCTCCATTATATCATCAACCAAAAAATATCATTTGACAAAAAATTGAGAAATTTTCGCTATTCAGTACACCGAAGATAAGTGATATTCCTCTATCCGACTAATAGGTCCGAATAGTGGAATAAATTATTCTGGATGTTATTTCATCTCTCTAAGATATTTGGTATAGATTATCAGCTGAAATTAATAGTCATTCTTTCACTATTTCGTTCCAAAAAGGAAGTGCGAATCAAACCCTAAATATGTTTTGAGTTTTGAATTCTACTAACATATGATACAATTGGTCTCATTTTACCGCCAATTTTTTTTTTTATTTTCCATCAGTGCGAAATGGGAGTTTATGGTTTTTGAATTAGTTTTTAATGAAAAAATATGATAAATTATATGAATATAAGAACTTTTAAGTTTAGAACAATAATTATGATATTATAAATTTTAAAGAGTAATTTTTTTAATACATACGTAAAATTCTGTCTTTTTAAATAAGAGAAAGGATCTAATGTCCATGATTATTGGTATCATATCAATGACTATGAAATTAAATTTTAAATATTAAAACTAATTAATTAAATATTTTTTATATATCATGCTATATAGGTATATAAAAAATTACATCATTTCAACTTTATTTTGATATACATCAAACACCAACAAAAATCAATGGACCAATTATGATTTAATTCACTCTTTTAATGACTATCGAAATAAAATTAAAAATTAAAAATTCTTTATATACATATTACTGACAAGTATTGAATATATATAACAATTTATATATTAATTAAAATATAAATAATAAAATAGATACGATGATTATTAAATGCTCGCATTTAATAAAAAATTGAAACATCCACGTTTCTTTCGACAAAATGCAGCGTCCGCGACAACCTAGCTGTGAGCCTGTGACTAAGCTACGAGGCCGACACTGATCGGCGCAGAACTGCAGATAGTGAACTCCACAGAACGAGAAGACCTCGTCGTGTCGACTTGGGAGTCTCCTCGTGCTGCAATTCTCCACCCCATTAAAGTGAAATTCCGCCATGATCCTGTTCGATTAAATGCATGCTGTTTTCGTTCTCTGTTGGGCAAAGTAACTAATTGATTGCAATGAAACTCGATCAATAAAATGACGAAAATAATGAATGCATGCGACCACCATGATGGAGAGATTAGTATCAGCGGTCTAAACTAGTGTAACTTTGAGCAGCATTGTGACCACCATATATATGATTGTTATAAAACATTTGAAATTTTCGATCTGATGAGAATTTTGCTCAGTCGACAACTGAAGATCAGAGGAAACCTACAATATAGTCTACGCATAGCTAGTCGTATTATTGGCCAGCAAACAAGACTGCTGGCCGCTGGGTAATGTTATATGAAAATATCATGTTGTGTCTACACATAATACGTATCAGATATTTATGTACTGTGTTGGATAAATACATGTAAAAATGAATAGCTATTGTGTTGTAGTGTATTTTTGTGTAATAATATAAAAAAATAATGCTTGTAACGATACAATAAGTACTAACATACCGTGTTTGCATGTGGTCACACATATCTGCACGCTTTTTAATGATTTCTTTAAATATTCAGATTTTAATTGTTAATAATATTAAATATTTAAAAAAATCAAAAAAAGAAAAATAAGAAAATTTTCATAAAGTTGAAAAGATATATTTAATAATTAAAAATTTTAATATTTGAAAAGAATTATTATTTTCCATTATTTTGAAATATTTTCAAAAAGAAACAAGATATGTTTAAAAGTAGATGTGGTAAAATCCGACCCGATCTGTAAAACTTGTTTGACCCGTCTGACACTAGACCTGATCTGACTCAATTTTTTCAGAAAATCAAACTGATTTGAACCCGACCCGAGATGACCCGAAATCTAACACTAATAAAATTGAGACGACTTGAAGCTGTACAACTCGAAACTCGACCCAAGTTGAACCCGAATGACCCAAAACTCGAGACGACTTGGAGTCGTACAACTTGAAACCCGACCCGATTTGAACTCGAATGTCCCGCCAACCTGAGACGACCTAAAGACCCGACCGACCCGAACTTAAGATAATAAAAAAAATTACTCGATTAGGACTTGAAATACTTATTTCTGAATAAACAGATTGGATATTATTTGGATCTGAAACATTTGTTTTTATTCGGATCTATATTGAGATAGTTGACGGATACATATACATATTTGGATAGTTAGTATCTTAGCTGATACTGAATCAACATGAGAACTGCTTAATTATACCAATTATAACATTAGTAATTTGAGCATATAGTTGATTAATGGCTCATATGATTCATAATAATTATTTTGAAACTTCAGACCACTAAATCACTTATTTTGATCAATTGTATGTTAGGTTGTATATTCTTTTTAACTAAAAATCAATTTGCAACCAACACCATTTATTCTGAATTCTATTAATATAATTATAAATTGCATAATGTAGTTCTAATATTTTTTTCAAATTCAAAAAATATGCATATTATTTTATATTCTATGTCATGCAGATTGCTCATTTACAGAATTTACTACATTTAATACAAATAATTTAAAAACAAAAAAAAAACAATCTAATTTTTAACAATCTGAAACCTGACCTAACTTGAAACTTAACAATAGAAAACCCACCCGACCGAACCCATAACTCGAGTGACTCGAGACCTGAAGTGAGCTGAAGTTGAATAATCTGAAACCTGACCCAACCTGACTCGAATTGGCCCGATGACTCGAAAAAGGCCGATGCTGAACAACCTAAAACCCGACTCGACTCGACTCAACTCAACCCAAGTCGACCCGAGACCCGATCCAACCCGACCCACCCGATTGCCACCTCTATTTAAAAGTGTATGCTTGCGATCATTACACATGTTTCAATGTGTCTATACGTATCACGTGTTTGTTAGATATTTGAATGTATTGTGTCCAATATATTTATTATCTAACAAAATACTGCGAAGGACACAACACTTAATTACAACACGTATAAGCACACATGTCGTGTTTGGATGCATGTAAGTCGTACTTGCACACATACAATGTGCCTTTGTTAATGGGAGGGGATCTGTTGACAATCTTGACAATCCATTTTTAAATACTTTTTAGATATTCTCAAAAATAAAAAAAAGTTGACAAACATATTATTTAACATATAGATTAATATTGTTTCAAATTTCATGTAATTTAAGGGTCACTTGGTATTCCATTAAAGACCGTTAACTATGAACTGTTGTAAATATTATATAATTTTGATGGTCTTTGATGAAGTATAAAATAATACTTAAATTATATGAAATTTGAAACATAATCGATCTATAAATTAAAGAATATGTTTATAAATTTTTTAATTCTAATTTTTTTTTGAAATTATTTGAAAATTTGTTATCAAGATTATTAAAATAATAGTTATTCAAGAGAACCCCACCCATTGAGACATTGGATCTTCATCTAGCACGAGTGGTTGGCACATCCTTGGATAATCCAAGTTGGATTGCTGTCAAACTCTGAATTATATAGATTATCATATTTTTATAAAAAGAGGAGTTTTAATGTCATAAGTGATTGACGTCATTAAAATTCTACAAACACATTTTTTTATTTTTTATTTTAAAATTTGATACTCAAATCTTGAATGCAAACTATCAATCTTGTATTCATGACATATATATGAATGTCAAATTTCATACTTTTTTCAAGTTCAAATTATGTTAGATGAGATGGTTAGAAAATGAATGAATCGACTTAATTAATTATGATTGATTAATTGCTTAACCTAACAAAAAATAAATCTAAAAATTATCAAAATTCATATGTATACAACTCTTACAAAAATAAATAATATTAATGTTTGAATTCAATAAAACTAGTATGTGTAAAAATTATATAGTTCTAGCTTTGGCGGATCTTCTTCCCCCAATAAAACGAACATGATTAGTGAGCTAACAGAAGATGCGTCCTGAAAGCACTGAAAGCACTTGTAGCTGTGACCTAGTGGGGTACCCAAATTTCAGAATGGACAAAATCTGATCCCTTCTTTCAATTAATTAACGCTCCAAATCATATATTTTATGCATAAAGATCAGTACTTTTTTGTTCAAAGACGCTAGCTGCAGATAAGAGCTTTGGTAGGTCGAGACAGCATCTTTGAACAAAAAATATTAGATCTAGAGCGTTAATTGAAGAAGCACGTCAGATTTTATCTATTTAGAAATATGAGATCGATACCCCCACTCAATTTCACGGATTATTTCAGCATTTTCATCACATATCCTTATAATAGTTATACCAGCGATCAATTTGGCAAAATGTGAGAATTTAGAACTCGATAATTAGAAAATGTATCGTAGTATTTTGGGGAAGTTAGTTTTTTTTTTTAACTGTTTTCTGTTAATGCGCTTCATTTCTTTATCACGCAAATACAGGAGAATTATTTTGGATTCGCATCATATATGTTCCTAACATATCTTAAGCTAACTTTTTTTTTCTAGTCACTAAAATAAACTATAAGCTGTGTGTGTTGCATAAGCCATCAATTTTATTCATGTAACTTAATTACAAAAAATCTGTCTGGACCTCAATCTTATTTACGAGGCATGACTAGATAATATACAACAATTGAGCAAGTTAAGTTTAAAAAAATTAATTTAAAATCAAAAGAAACGAGTTCAATCATGCGTTGTTATATTGTAAATTATTTTTTTAATCAAATTTTATGTAATTTGGGTATAGTTAATAATTTTTTGGGGGAAAAAGCCTTAAATAAATATTATTTCAAGAATAAAATATTCCAATAAAAGATAAAAATATGTATCAACTTTGTCAAATTTAAGAAATATAAACTTGTAGATTCAATCCAAAACATCTGAATTAAAATAAATTTATTAATTTAGAGTTTTTGTTATCCTAAGAATTGGGGATCAATTTAGAATATTTTGCGGCCCCAATTAAAGCTGTTTAATTGCTGGCCCATATAATATAGCATAATATTAGAAAAACAAAAATTATTCTTGCATCTTAAATTTTATACTCTTATATATACTCTGATATAAGATATAAATATTTTTTAAAAATATATATTTCAAAATTAAGTTAGAAATTATGTTAAATAGCTTAAAAAATCTAGATGTGGATAAATGTTGCAGATAAATGATATAATTATCACTCTTTTTTTTCCCTACATGATAGCAGTGTAGTTACTATAATACACATTGCTAATTCCTAATACACATTCGGTGAGCCTCAATTTTATCTAACTCGACATCTTGTGTAGATTGATGTTGAGTGATGATCTGTACAAAATAAAAACTGTTATGATATAACCGTAGACTTAGTACAATGGCAATAGGTTTCGTCTCTTTACGGAGAGACACGAGTTTAAATTCCGTAAAAGACATTTGAAAAAGAATAAATGCCGGGGCTAAAGAAAGCACTTATTGAAAAAAAAAACTATTATGATAACATATTATATTTCCTTCATTTTCTTTACCAAAAATTGATAAATCCTTATATATAAAATTGATTTCAGATAATGGAAATAAGATCAATAACAATACTGTTTGGAATGAGTTTCAATGAGTAAGAACATGAACATTGGCATGAAGTACTTAAATAAGAAAAAGGTAGAAATTCCCATATCTGTTTTTATTATACAACCAAACACTCATTTCAATACATTTTCATAACTATTTTTTTTATACAACTGAACACTTATTTTAATACATTTTCATAACTATTTTTGTGCTGCTCATGATTATGGATTTCCATCAATATTAAAAAAAAAAGTGAGAATAAACTCATATGTTTCATTGAAACAGAACAGTCTTACAAGAATGATACCAAATAGCTGGTACCTATGAGTAGAGATAAAACCTAAACAATTACAGTTTCATCCTAATATTCTAAATGCTTCACAAGGAAGACAATAAACCAGAATCACATCCGAATTATATCCACCAAAAACAAACAAAATCAGAAGATATCATCGGTCTTTGAAAACCCTAGTAATCACATGTAACCATGCTTCATCCATACCCATTGTTGACTGCCTTAGTTTTTAGCATCAGAGGCTACACTTGTTCTTCCTCTTCCAACATTTCGACCTCTGCCTTCTCTGCATCTACCTGCAGTGGAAGGTCCACCAGCTTCTGAGACAAGATCGAAGTTTCTTCAAAAAAAACTTAATTCTTCTCTTGATTTGCATCAAAAGCTAACAAGATTAATAATTCTAATTCTTAAAGATTGTATAGAACTAATTTTTATATCTTAGAAACAACATCTATTTCTTTCTAACCACACAATCCAATATACTGCACTTCTAATCAGCGCGTGAAATTCAATCCATCAATTGAATCTTCGGATTTCATGCGCGTGAAATTCCATCTTCCATCTGCGATATACGTACTATACGTTCTTAATTATATATGTAAAGTTTTGTTCTTTTGAAATAATTTAAACCACTTGGACAAAATACAGCAACAACCTAGCAGGCTCTACAGCACAAGAAGACTTCGTTGTGCTGTTGACTTGGGAATCTTTGCATGCTACAATTCTCCACCTATATATATAAAAGTGAAAATCCGACATCGATCTAGTCCAATTAAATGTTGTCTTCATTCTTTGTTTGGCAAGGTGACTAATTTCAATGAATCTCAACCAAGCAAAATAATATAATAATATAATGCACGCCTTTCCAAATATGCGCGCGCGCGGTAGGTCTAAACTAATGTAACTTTGAGCAACTAGCATCATGATCACCATGTGATTGTTAGAAAATTTGAAATTTTCTATCGGATGAGATTTTTTGCTCAAGACCACTGAAGACCAGAGGAAATCCTAGAATGTATATAGTCTCCGCATAGTCGCATTATTGGTCAGCGAGCAAGCCGTTAGGCTTGTGACGTAAGCTTATTGAACATTGCAATTAATAAATACAAAAACAAATCGACATTAAATATATATAATAGAGAATATATAGTCCATTATAAAATATAAAATTTGGTAAAAAGTATGTAGGTTATCTTAACATTATTTCATACAACTGTATATAGGATTTTGACTAAATAGTAGTGCGGTAAGTGTTCTTTTTTTTTGTCCTACTACTATTTTACAGTTTTACCCCATCCGCTCAGTTTGCATAAAATGCTTTATGTTTTATGTACAAGCTCATGCCCCTCCATATTTTGCTGAATTGTCTTTTAGTAATTATAAATGAATTGTAAAATATACAAAACGGTTAGCGTGGTCACTCTTTTTTCCCCCTCAATTTTAGCCAATAACAGCGGATAACTTGGAGCACAGTTTTAGTACAGTGATGATAAGTATATATTATTTTTTTTTATAAAAATGTAAGTTTTAAATTTTATAAAAAATATTAAAAAAAATAAATATCGGAATTAATAGGAAGTTTTAGTTAACAAAAAAAGTAGGTAACTTCCTTTACATTAATTATGGTCCATTGTAATGGTTAAAAGGCAACTTAATTAGTCCAAAGAAAGCAACGGCGAAGCCCTTAATATGTTGTCCAAAGAAGGCAACTTAATTATCTCTCTCTAGTTCCAAAAAATATGAAAGGATAATAATGGAGGTTAATGAGAGTCTTTATATATATAAAAAAAAAGATAATAATATATAGATGATCCTGATTAATTTTACTTTCGCAGGTAAATTCATAGCAGGTAAAAGAAGGGGAAGATTATTATTATATGTTGTTCCGTTATATATATAGTGTCCAAAGACTCTCTTCCCCTGGCCTTGTCCAAACGAACTAATGAAACCATCCACTGTCTAGTACTCTTCCCTCTTAGTTCTCAAACATCCGACACTGATACAGATTTAGACTATGGAAAACAACTGTAGGATAGTCGCAGTACTCGCCGTTCTGGCTTTTCTTTCTTCTCCACCAACCTTATCTGGCCAACGAATCCAGGGCCAGGCTGTGGATCAATATCTCAAGAAGCTTTTTAAAAGAATTGAAAGAGTCATTGATATAATCGATATGGGGAGTAATGCTTATGATGTACTTAAAAATCTCGAAATATCAGATAGCACAGAGGAACGCTCTCAACTTCCAGGGGTTATTCCGAGTGGGTTCTTCCTTAACTTCACCGTTGGTTCCAGCAGTCAACAAAAAGAGGCCACTGCTTTGATGAGCCTAAGCAGTGTATTCACAGTGATAAACAACCCCATCTATTCAGGTACCCTTCAGTGTTGCAACCTGGCAAACCCCAACAGTTGTGGGCCTGCCGCCCAGCCCGGCAACAACCTGCCATACACGCCATGCCTAAATAGGTAATATATATTAGAAATTCTACTCTTTCTTTTAGTACTATATATATATATCTATTAAACAGTTTCTTGGTGAAGAATGTAAGTATATATATATATAACAATGGTAATAAGGATAATTTTAGTGTGGATTCAACTTTTGTAGTATTCAACTTTTATGGTATATATTTTTTAAATATATCATTCAAAAATTGTAAATATAATCTCAATTATTTGAATAGAACATGTCTCAAATTTGATTTAATTTGAAATTTTTTTATTCTTCCATAAAACAATTTAAAATTTTTAACAATGAAGTTTGAATGGGTTTATAATAAATGACCAATTAAATTTTAAATTGATTCAAATTCGTACTCGCGCTTTCTAAATATTTTGAAAAACGTTTATAATTACTAGGAGCCAACGCCTACATAATTGATAATCATAAGTAATAAGCACTAAGCTAAAAGCTGTATAACACAATATCAGTTCCGAATTAATTTTCTATTATTATTCATTTTTTGTGTTGTAATGTTGTAAGACGTCAACTCGGTCAAAGAAGAAGATAATAGCAACTTTGTTTTATTTTCAAGTTCTGGAATTATATAATAGACGATACTAACAATTTTGTTTTTACCATTACTTGCCAGTACCTTCCGTCCGGCTGATCAGTTCCTATTCTATACTGCTAAACTAGACAATGTCATGTACAAGTGGTCTGGTGCGAGAAATCAAGAGCCTACAACAGGCGTAATAAGCCTCAGCAGGAGTAACTACTCTCTTATAAATCATTTTCGTTACCCAGCATTCTCATATTGTATTTCCTTTACCAACAGCAACTTTCAAGTTGGTGATATACCTATCAGCGGTACTCTCCAGTCAACGAAACTACTTGATAATTACCAGCATCTTTATGCTGTTAATCTCACAGGAATATCAGTAGGAGAGACTACTGTACATATTTATCCGACCACAGTGATCATAGACACAATTATCCCAGTGACATTGCTTGAGGCAGCAGTGTATGATGCCGTCAAGAGAGAGCTAGAGTTGAAGAAAGTGGTACCAAAAAACATATCTAATGAGCAACTATTGTGCTATGATATCAATAGTAAATTTGATTGGCCTGCCCTGTACCTCTTCTTCCCATCCTTGTCAGGCGGATCTGCCCGAATGGTTTTGACAAAAAATAATTACGTCTACACAGATCCGAGTACTAACTCTGAATGTGCAGCAATATTCCGATCTAAAAAAAAGCGGTCTGTGATAGGCAGCATGGCCCAGCTTGACCGTGAAATGTTCTTCGATGTGAAACGGTCTGTACTCCAGTTTTCTCAGTCCTCTGTGAGCAGGGCCTCTGGTGAAACCAAGCCGAGCAACAGAACATATCCGAGTGCATATGCTGTTGAAATGAAGCCAAGAATTCAATTGAGTTTGGTTGTTCTCTTCTTTTTTTTCATGTTCCTGGGCTAGGTGGTTCAGATTGATTTAAGCTTACAATATTTAAGCTGGGCTGCCATGCCTTAGTTATCATATCTTGTGTGTGTTAGAAGGTTCAGAGCTTTATTGCTGAGTGTCGTTTGCTTATTTGTATTTTTAAGTACTGGTGTGGTGAGCAGAAAGTCAGAATTTGTATTTTTAAGTCCAGATTATGAAAATTATCTTCATGTGATTGTATTTCTATAAAATGTTTTATTGAGACTATGACATACTCTTGAAGCTCGGCATCAGAGGTTGAGAGAGGTCATAGTTTATCTGCTCTGTTCTTCTCTGAAAGACTGAAATCTCAATGTTGTTCTCTGCAAGACTGAAATCTCAATGTTGTTCTCTGCTTCTATATAACATACTTATAACAAACTTAGTCATCTATCTTTGGAGGTTCTTCCTGACTCTCAAGAGCTAAAGTCTAAAGATATATAAGTATTGTATTGTGTTCTTTTGCCATGTCAATTTCTTTCCTTTTCTTTTCTCTTTGTGAAGGGAAATTCTAACATCCATCCAATTTTTTGCGAGATATCCAACTTCTATGATGGACTTAATTAAAAAAAATATTATTCAAATTAATAAATTAAATAGTAATCATATGCTCAATTATATAAATAAGGCGTTCAACATATTTGAATCAATTTAGAGCCTAATTGATTATTCATCCTAAACCATTAAAACTCATTTGTTAAAAAATTAAAATTATTTGATAGAAAGCTAAACATCATTTAGATTGATTCAAAATTGCGATACACCGAAAATGTCATGCAGTCTCTTTCATGCGATTTTGACCATATGCGGCCACATATACTGGCTACACAGCCGCATATTGGCTCATACCACAGCAGAATAGCGCCACAGACAATCAATCCTCACCCCCTTACCTATGGAAGGTCGGATAGCGCACATGCCACTAGGCTATATCGCATATTTATCTAATAAATTTTATTTTCTTTATATTCGCTTAAAATATATACTAGAAATTACAATACTATAACCATGAACCGCATATAAATCCGTATATGCGATATGCACCACCTTTTTTCCGTATGTATATTGGAATCTGCATTTTAAAACATTGATAGATAATAACTTATAGCTATAATAGTGACTACTTGCAACATAATTTTTTTTTCTATTGACTTATTTTGATTTTTAATGCTTATTGGTTCATATTGAATATTTAACTTGTAGAACGGAAAAGTCCAACGGAAATTATATTTAAATAAATGGGTCAACAAAAGAGATATATTTATCTAAGCTTGGGCTATAGGCTCAAACTTGTTAGATTCAAGAATTTATTATTTTGTTTCAAGCACTGTGCTCTCCTTTGTGCTTTTTATCCTTTAGAGTTCTCATCCTACTTGTTTTGGTTGTAACTAGTTAAAATTTTTTGTTTTAGTTTATTAATAAATCAGTTACTAATTCCTTTTCCAAATACTATGTTTTCTAATAGAATCATTGTCAGTTCATAGGGAGCATAAATTGGTTGGAGCGAGAAAAAAATAACCAAACACACATTGAGGCCTTATTCGTTCTCTTCCCATTGCATGGGAATCCATGGAAATTGTTACTCAACATTTAAAAATTTCCCACATCCATTCGTTTGATTTTGGTTTGCTCATGGAATTGAATGAAAATCCCATCTCTCAACCCATTTCTTCACAAAAAGATGGGGAAAAAATTTGACTCTAACCAAATTAGTTTTTTCCCACACATCATTATGGCTTACATCCTTCTTTTAGTTTTTAATAATCTCACCTCTTTATTAAAAGTTCAATTATCTTATGTAATCAATGCTCTTGTAGTATTATACTTTATTGATCATCTAGTTATCATATATCAATATCAAATATTGGTTTCTAAAAAGTAATTGATACTTTTAAAGCTCACTTAATTAATATTTTTTTATTCAAATTAAACTAGAAACTTATTATTTTACTGTTTTTTAATATTTATAATAATTTCATAATTTTTTAATATGAAATGACACTTAAATTGTATGAAATTTGTAATACAATTAATCTAAGAATTCAATAATATGTCTACAATTTATTATTATCAACAAACAAGCCGCGAGTAATAAACTCAACCCAGTAGAACAGTGTGGAGTATGGGAGTTTAATTATCAGTTTAAAGAAGATGTTTTGAGTCAGAACTGTTTATTTAACACTACAGTTATGAGCAGTACCACCACCTCCCGATAGGATTTTAATTTGAACTGTTTATTTTGTTCTATTTGAGCAGAGAGAATATTCATGAGGGCCTTGGTTATTACCATCATATATGTAAACTACATGTACATCCCCTCTAAATAAGAAAACTAGAATTCTCTGCACTGCCATGGAACCTACATTTAGTTTGTCACTGTTAGTACAGCTGAAACATGTCTCGGTTTAGGCGGTTTAGCTTTCTTTTCTCTTTTTTTTTTTCTGCTGTGTGTAAAAACTGAATACAGAAAATGAATTATTTCCAACAATTTTGAGGGGTTGGTTATGCCTTAGGTGGGAGAATCATGCAGACAATAAAGCACATGTAAGGATCCAACCAAGTATATGTTATGGGACACTGTTTACCAATGGAGAGGATGTATTAGATTATTATCAACAATATAACAAAGGGAATATACAGAGATATCCTGCATTAGATTATAATTCATCCTCGTATATAATTAATTGAGCTAGATAACACTACAACGCTTCACTTCACATCACACCACTGATATACCTACTTAATTCCAACAATGAATCACCACTACTTCAACCACATATTTTTTCTATACAGATGACGGAAGTTTTGAGATTACTGACAAAGACTGTAAAGCATTGTATGAACTTACTAAACAAGAAGAGTTGAAACACAGTACAGTTTTGGCTGATGAGCTGAGGTAATAATGTGTTTCGACCAGGAATAAACACAGGCACTGTAGCTTGATCAGAACCACATTACACAGGAATCTAAATATATAATATAACAGAAAGTGACCAGAATAAAATCCCACTCAGTGTTGCTTCACTGGGGAAGGCAGATCATCACCTCAAGAGGAATCACTTGTAGGGTATTGAGGGAAGTATAGCATCGGTCCAGAACTAGAAACGTTAAATATCATTTCACGGTTGATTTGTGCCATGATGCCAATCACCGATGCCCCTTGAGTTTCAAATATTGCTGCGCATTCTGGTCCTGTATCTTCGACTGTCACAATGTAACTATCACTTGTCAAAACCATTTGAGCATCGGCAGATGAAGAAGGGTACGAGGGGAAGGACAATGTCAGATTGGGCCAGCTTGGATTATTATTATAACACGCTTCTAGACCACTAGCTGTGTTGCTAAATGAGTTCCCGATTTTCATAAGCTCCATTTTAACATCAGCATACTCTGTAGTTTCCCGAAGTGTTGCTGTGATAACTGTGTCTAAGATCACACTGGAAGAGTGTGTTCTATGATCAATTTCGAAAGAACTGTTTCTGATTGATATCTCAGTAAGACTAACATAATACAAATAAGGGTAACTGGGGTTTGTCAGTATTTTTGTCGACTGAAGTGCAGTTGTGTTTGGGACACCGCCGACAGTGCAACTGCTGTTGGAGTCTGAAAAATAATATGAGAATACATCTTCTTGAGCAGTACTTAGAAGAGATTACGGACTCGTGCTGAAGCTCAAGAAGCCTGTGGGTAGCTCCTTGTTGTTTCCGGCATCATACGTGTAGGGAACACTATTTAAGTTGCCATATTCCAATGAGAATGTGTCAGCCTGAACGAAGTAATTCGTGTTGGAACAAAAACTTCTGAAGTCAAAATTTGTAACCTGATATTTGTAATATTTATTGATAAGCAGATATAGTAAGATATATTTAGATATTATATATGCAAATTAAATTCTCCCATTCCTCAGCTTGCACCAGTAAGATATGTGCATTAGACTTGTGCTGACTCTCCTAAGATATGAAAAGGGAACTACTAATGGGAATGATATATATATATATATATATATATATATAGACATTACTTACGCTATAACATATGACCCTAAACAAGCAAACAAATAAATCAATGAATAAACAAGCAAAATTGAGTCGTGCTCACTACCGATACGCAAGGGATGTATCCGTTGTAATTTGGAATGCACATAAATGTAAACGTTGTTAATTCATAATTACCCGTTGCAATCAGTCGTGGAGCAGGTTAAAATATGAAAGCTACAATTTTGGTATGAGAGCGAACAATACTGGTAATAAAAATCCTTTTCAGGTCCTCCTCGACAAATCAAGTATGTAATGTTCCATCAGCCAAGTACAATGAGTCATGATTTTGCTTCCATGGATTTGAAAACGGTTTTCTCACTAGCTAATCGAAAAGCCTGTTATTTTGTGACATTGCAGGTCCTATGTTATCTTCTATCGTATGGATTATAAAACTTTTTGATTTGGGTTGTAAATTTCCGATAGGATTTTCTCTCCCGTCGTGCGATGCAAATTGCATTTCTAATGTGAACAAGTGTCAGATTTTTTTTATAGGTAATTTTAATGTATATCTAATTTTTATGATATATTTAATTTTTAATGTATATACATTTTTTAAAAAAATTTCAAACTAAAAAAATTATGATGTGTTGCAATTATTTAGATATAATGTGTTAAATTTGAATTAATTTGAAAGAAATTTTACCTTTCATCAAAAAATTTTAAAATTATAATGATACGATTTTAATGATTTTATAATAAATATCTAATCAAACTCTAAATTAACTCTAAATTGATACATATAAAAATTACATGTGCACTAAAATTATCTATAAAATATCTACAACTTGACACTTATTCACGTTCGAGATGCAATTTGCATCGCACAACGGAAGAAAAGAAAATCATATCGGGAGTTTACATCCCAAATCAGAAGTTCTATAATCCATACAATCGAAGACAACATAGGACCCACAAAGTTACAAAATAACAGATTTTTCAATTAGCCAGTGAGTGAGAAAGCCGTTTTCTAATCAGCGGAAGCAAAATGACTTATTGGACTTAGAGTGACTGATGGAACATTATATTCTTAGGGAGCTCATATTTAGATAATGTCGTTGATACCGTAGTCGATATCAACTTTGTTATTCATATTAAATAAATTATTATTTATATTAATATTTTTATTGTGCAAATTATTTGTATAATAATTTTATTATTCAACTTAAGCGAGTTATTATTCAGATTAATGATATTTGAGTTGAATAATAAAGTACTATACAAAATAAATTACATAATAAAACCGTTAACATAAATAATAACTCATTTTATATTAATAATAAATTCCGTATCAACAATAATATTTCTCAAATATTTTTCATATACTTAATCTATTGGGAGGGCTTGAAAAGGATTTTTGTTCCCGCTGAGACACGGCATTGTCGCTCTCGTACCAAAATTATAGCTGCCACATGCACATGCTACAAAAAATGCATACTGTTTGAAAAAGTATAAAGTAATATATATTTATGATATGACAAAAACACAATTTAGACACGTATTTGGTCTTTGTCATCTTACATGCATGCATTTTTATACGTTTGATCAAAACTCAAATTAACATCAAAGCTCTGAAAATGAAAAAATTCTGATCAATTAAATTTTAAATTAACTCGAAATCAATATATACAAAAATTAAATATATATTAAAAATATCTATAAAAACTTACAACTTAACACTTGCTCACATTATAGAAAGCCGTTTTCTAATCCATGGAAGCAAAATGATCTGTTGGATTGGACTGGACTTGACTGATGGAACATTATGTACTTAATTTGTTGGAGGAGAACCTCAAAAGGAATTTCGTTCCAGCTGAGACACGGTATCGTCGCTTTCATACAAAAATTGTAACCACAAAAAATGCATATTGTTTGATGTATAAAGGAGACGCACAAAAAAACAATACTCTGGTTACTATCCTGATTAAGATAGTCGGCATGAATTGGATCCAACATCGTTTACTGTATGTTTAACTTTAATTAACCCAACGCTAACTGTACTACATATATATTGTTATAAGGTTCTCTATTCGCTATCATTAAAAACTATGGTAATTTCGCTATTATATTTTTAAACCGTATGATTTGATTTGAATGGTCTATATTTAGATATAGAAGTGTTTTTTTTATTTATAATTTACTAGATTCCACCTGTCAGTGGACCAGATTGAGCTATGGCAATATCCTACTATAAAAAAGTATGGCAGCAGATGTGAATTTATTGTTATAGCGAGTTAGTGAACATATAATTATTCATGTAGTTTGACTAGTATATGAGTATATCATTGATGCCATGCCATTGTACATCAATGAGACATAATATTATAATATATAATATGATAAGAGATGGCTTACGGTGCATCATAAAGTAAAGATGGTTATTACTTCAGTTTCAGATCTCATATATTGAAGGTTTCAATGATTGATCAAATTCGTTCAAAATAATCTACATATTGAAATTGTATATAATACCAAATTTTATTGTTTTTAGAATTTTTTTACTATTTTTTCGAAATTTTTAAAGATGATTTTATTTAATGAGTAAATGTTATTAGTTTATTATTATTTTTTTGTCCTTCTTTCAAAAATCCAAAAAAGTAGTTAAAATTTTTTAAAAATAGTAAAATTCGATATTCCGTAAGATTTCAATATATAGATTGTGTTAAGCAACTTAGATCGACCGTTCGAATTCTCAATATGCGATATTTTTGTTGCCGGAGTAATAACCTCTTTATTTCATGATGCACCATAAGCTATCTCAATATGATAATACATTTATGCTGACACATATATACTAATAAGTTTCTTGTACTGTTTGAAATTTACTTCACTTAATTATCTGCCATTACTGTGGAGGATTTGGGATCCACAAATGTCACATCGCTCGGTTGGCCTTTATTTATCTTTTTTTTAATCTTTAAGCAAATTTAGTTCTAGATATAATGCCTTGACGTCAATTTCTTTTATCAAAAAAAAAAACAATATAGATATATTGTACATGACGAACTTTTTTTTTGTTTCTCTATTTTCTAAATCATTAACATGAATACTTTGTTAGAATAATTTCCATAACAATATAGTTCTGTTTTTCAAACACATGCGTTTGTAAATCAAATTTAACGCATACTTTACATTATAGGAATTTATTAATGTGACACTGTAAACACTTAGACTAATTAAAACGCATGCATATGAACGTTTAGAAAAAAATAACAAATATATAGCCCAAATGCACAGACAACATAACGTCTAACCGGATTCGTCTAGGAATGCGTACATGTAGGAGGTAATTATTCTCTAAAAATGAAAAAAAAATATTAAGTACCGTTAGAAAAACAAAATATAAAGTAATATATATTACAATATGACAAAAACACAATTTAGACACGTGTGTTTGGTCTTTGTCGTCTTAGATGCATGCATTTTTATACGTTTGAGTCAAAGCTCAAACATCAAAGTTCTGAAAGTAAAAATGTTACAAAATATATATGTTAACTAGCATATAACTCGTGCAATGCATGAGATTGTTCTATAAAAACATATTATATTTGTAATAATTATAATTACAAAATTGATCGAAGTCAAACTTAAAGAATAAATCAAACAACATGATGTTTTAGTTTTGGTCCAAATTGTGAAAACATTGATTCTTAATTGATGCAGAAGAGGGAAAATTGCATTTATCGTTGTGTTACCACACATATATCCAACAATACCCTAATTGTGTGAAAAAATTATTAATATAAAGAACATACTTCCATAGATTTAAATTGAAAACCAAATGAACTTCTACAAAACATGCTCAATTTCAAGTGTGCTATTGTTTCCATCCCACTTTTGCTCCTGGATTTTCTGAAAGAATTCACATCCGCTGCTATATTTTTTCTATGACAGAGTTGTGTCATAGAAAATTTGAGTGATTGATAAATGATTGATTAACCTTTAGTTGAGAAGTCGCTCGAGAAAGGACAATAGTTGTTCTTAGCCTAAAATTTGAAAAGGTCCAAGGTATTCAACTATTCATCAATGGAAAATTTAAACAAGGAATGAATATTTTCAAAAAAAATGAATGTATTAATGAGTTGCAAGTATGTTTTTACAAATAAACATAAACACTTTAGTTACATTTAGAAATTTGCAGAAACACTTTGTTCACATCTAAAAATATAACTAAATAATGTGCCAAATCTTATTCATACATAAAATAATTGTTTGACAAAAAGATTCAAGTACTACCGGCTCCAATGTTTCTACAATACAAGTGCACAAAAATAATATATTAGGTAATTTTCAATTGTTCTCCTTATTTTAGTGCTTAGAGTTTAATTGAATATTCAGTTTCAAGAAAAAAAACTGAGATGATTCATTCGGTAGCAATTATTCTACTTTCTCAAATTTGATAAAATTACTGAAGAAAAGAATGCCAAATTTTGAACAACAATGAATGAATAAAGAGAAACTGCAAAAATGAAATTGAATTCAACTTCAATTGAGAACTTGCCATAGAAATAGTCCATTAGTAAATTAGTGCAATGTTAAGCTGCCTTATAAATTTTAACGGTAAATTGTACTATTTGTGTAAAGTGGCATTCAGCAATCAAATTAGAGTCCTAAATCAATTGCAATAAAGACAATTATTAACAACAATGAAAAAGAAAACTATGGTTAGGAAAAAAATAACCAAGAAGGGAAGGTTGATATGTTTTATCAGGATAATTCAAATAAAAGTTATGCTTAATTGAAATTATCGAAAGGAAAATATTTAGGAGATACCATCGTTGATACCATCATTGATACGGACTTTATTATTCATGTAAAATGAGTTATTATTCATGTTAACGATTTTATTATACAACTTATCTTGTATAGAACTTTATTATTTAACTCAAATTTCATTAATCTGAGTAATAATTCACTTAAGTTGAATAACAAAAATATTGTATAATAAATTGCATAATAAAATCGCTAACATGAATAATAATCCATCTAATATAAATAATAAAGTCAGTATCGACGACAGTATCAATACGGTATTTGTATATCAACTCCCTTATAGAAAAAGAGTGCATACTGTTTAAATTAGAATTAGATGAGAAGCAAGGAGTTGATCATATTGGTTTTTTTAGGTTTAGAGGAGAGGGAGGCATTGGCCAGACTTGCTATATTTGTTCCCTCCGATTGAAGTTATTGCCGATCTGTATATAAAAGAAAGAATAACAGTAAACTTAGTATAAGAACAAACAACGATATTTTGAACAGACAACAAAACCCATGCCTTCGATCAATCGACAGTTTCACAGTCTCTCACTAACAAATCCAACGAATCCAGATGGAGATGGGATTAAGAACGTTTATTAGTTTTAATAGGATGAATGGAGACTAAAGATGATGTGATAGTTTGTGGAAGCAGCATTCCGTTTTATGTTATTTTATTCATAAGTAGCAAAATCAAAAATCAACTGCTCTTGTTTGCAATGTCATGCTGGTAAATTTCTCCCATGTAAATGCATGCATTAAATTTGAATTATAAATGCATGGGTTTGAAAAATAGATATATTATTATTAAAAGTATTTTAATAGAGATGTATGTCAATGATTTAGAAAATAGGGATATAAAAAAATTCATACATGGGTAATTTTATCATAGATTGAACTTTTTATAACATATTTATTTATATTAAAAAACTAAATTTTAGATATATTTTTCGTTCTTTTAAACAACACGTGAATTGAATTTCAGTCCACTAAAAAGAGATCAGTTTTCCACGAAACAGTTTAATATTTTTAGGTTTAATAATGTTATGATGAAACATCAATTATATTTTAAATCAATTTAAATTTTATACATATTCTATTTAAATAATTGAAAATACATTTGTATTTGAATAACATTTTTCAAATATAGTTACTCCTTTATATATATATGAAACTAACCCACCCATAAATGAGAGGCTATTGATAAAAAAAAACCTTTAAAAAACATCAGCGGATGGAGCCTACATGCAGTGATAGTACATAAAATAAGAGGACATTACAAGAGATACTATATCACTCTCTATTATTCTATGCTCATGTCTTTTTCTATTTAAACCAAGCTACCCACACTACGGCTGAGACATCCTTCTCTGAAAAATTAAAAAAAATACGAGATTGATTGACTTAGAATCAGAAGAAATATATATATATGACCATGCACACCAGAAGAGTAATTTCAGTGCTCACGATTCTGGTTTTCCTTTCCTTCAGTACTCCCACCATATCTGTGCAAGCAGGAGGCGTGCCTCGGATCATACCTAAACTCCGATTCCGAAACTGGTATGACAGGGACAAAAGCTTTTATAAGGGATATGAACAGCCAAAAAGGTCAACAAAACTGCTGACGAGCTTCAAAAGTATCTAGCGCTAGGGCAACCTGGTAGTCGGGATCTGCCGTCGAATCCCGATATTTTTGTGTATGGATTCTATACAATTTCCAAGTTGGCGGGGTTGAAAAGCAAGAGATTAGTTCAGGGATTGCAATAAACAGCCAATTAACATGGATAGAAAATTATAATTACCTTGTCAGTTCATCGAATAATGAATGATGTAGAATACAGTCCTCGAACGACAGCTATTGCGACATGTACATCCCTACAGATCCTACACACTGCTACAGGTAATATATACATGACAATCTTAGATTCGGGAAACAATCACTTGATAATTATTATCATAAGCATCTTAATTAACAATTATTTTCACAATTTGCATGGTGCATATATCACGGCTAAAATTATTGGCTTCTCGCCTTCTCCTTTCTTCTTTTTGTAGCTTTCCTTTTCTTTTCCTTTTTTTTCGAAAAAAAGAAACACATGAGAGGCCAACTATGCTTTGTTTTCAATTCAACCGCAATGTGAAAATATTTCTACAGTATTTAGCAAGATTCACTTTTAAATAATTATGATATCTACCTCCTCAAAAATGGAAAAAAAGAGTTTGGGAGAGCCTAATATATATTTCTCTTTAATTAAAATCTTATGCAGATATCAAGGAGAATACATTTCCGCTGCCGATGAATTTGTATTCGGCCGAGATATCCAATTTGAAGGTGTTGATTTTATATGGTACCCACTCCCATCCTGTACCGTGGTAAGCAATCAGTCTGCCACAGGCGTCCTAAGCTTCAGCAGAGACCTGTACAGCAATTACTCGTACTCTCTTGTACGGTATTTTCCTTATCCTGGATTCTCATATTACCTAACATACAGCACCGACGGCAGCAGAATCACTTTTGGCGAACAACCTAACGTAAATTGTAGTGGAAGCAATTTTCAATCCGTAGAACTATGCCAAAATGAAAAAAACCCAGGTTACGACGATCTTTATTATGCACCGCCACCTCAGATATCAGTAGGAAACCAGTTATTAGAAATCAATTCAACCACAGATTTTTATTATGGTGTGATCATAGACACATCTATTCCATATATTCTGCTGGCAACAAATGTATATGAAAAAGTCGTGATGGAACTACAGTCCCAAATTGGGTTGCCAGTTGCTACTGATGATGGGATTCCGATGTGCTCTTGTAATTCAGCTCAGTGGCCTAATCTTACATTGTCGTTTGAGTCAGGATATGCCCAAATGGTTTTGGATAAACATAACTATGTGGTAACAGATTCTGAGAATAGTTTAGAGTGTGCGGTGATATTCGCATCACAATATATACCAGTGATAGGCACAATGGCACAGCTCGATCGAAACATGTTCTTTGATGTTAACGGGTCCATGCTGTACTTTGATCAGTACTCACAGATCAGCTGACCGTCTGATGAAACCGGGCCAACCATATATAGCATTCAGATTCCTATATGATGTTCTACGTTATTTTCATTCTCCTCTGTTAGTAGTTCTGGAATTCAAGGTGCAGCTTGAGCTGAACCAGGCTGATATTGTTAAAGTTTAGCAAGCCAAAGCTCTGTTCTCTGAGTCATCATCAGCATTATAGCAGTGTCTATGTATATCATGCATTTATGCTTTATATTCTTCACTAGAGTTGGCAACCATAAAAATCTTGTAAGATACTTTGAACAAGTATGCTTGAGAGTAATGAATAAGACATATTGGGTGTAATTTTTCAGCTGTCAATCATGTCGTTTGTATTTTTCATATATATTACTGTAAGCTATTGTTCGATTATTCAGTTTAGAAACTTATCCGAGTACTGAAATTATAGTTGACTGTTCCTACATTCTTAGGAATACTGAGAGATTTAAGAATGCTTCTGAAGCACAGAAACGCTATCATCATATGTGAGAAAAATGTTCTGATGCCACAAGTGTTGAAATATTAGTTCGAAAACTCAAAATTTCTATTTAAATCTGTATTCTATTATTTTTATTTATTTATTATTTGAAATATATACTTTAGACCAATTCATAATATTTCAAAAGTATGGGGTCTAAATAAAAATTCTCTATTTTCCTAACTGAAGAGGCGCAAGGTCTCCGAAGCGTTCTGTTTTCTGATATATATGTCCACCTTTAATTCTTAATGAGTTAATTAAGATTGGATTTGTGACCCCAACACTGGAACGCTCTCTCTCTCTCTCCATCGGAGAAAACAAATTCCTTTCTGATTCACTTCTTTAAGAAGCAGTCCTCAGATCATTATCTAATTTCTTATTTTGATACAATCCGATTAAATCAATAATTCTACTGCTAGATATTGTGAAGCTATCGTCAGTCGCTTTTATGATCATACTTTGAGAAGTGATAACCTCAGATAATCCTGACTGCGGTTCTTACCTGCACAGTATAGACAAAATACACTTAAAGACAACATCTTGGAATCCGGATAACTCAATATTAATTTAATTTATTTTGATTTGATTTTAATTACTATCCGAATTTCTAAAAAAATATTCGAACAATAAGTGGTTAAATATGATCCAAAGATATGGAATGAAATCATCTATTATTCCAACTAGGAAAGTAGGGCCCTATTATTCCAATCTGGACCGTTGGATTAAAATGAACAGATCGGATTTATTTAAAAAAGATTCATAAATTTCAAATAAAGTCAATCTAATTCGTCAGTTTTGATCTTATGGTCCAGATTATGATAGTAAGGTTCTACTTTTCTATTTGGAATAATAGCGGACTCCCAAAAATACATGCATAAAACTATACAAATCGCATCCCTTTTCTCTTGCCAAGTGTTTAAATATGATACAAAGATGCATCATTAAAAAGTTTCACTTTTATATATGCTACTGATGTTATACAAAATGAATTTAAAAAAATTTCCAACTTAAAACATCTAATTTGTCAAATAAATTAAAATCTCAAGCTCGTCAAGCCATCCGACAGATAGTGCTATACTAGACTGCTATACCTATCTCAGCCTCTTGGAATCCACCCATACTGGTATTTAGCCTATTTAGGTGTATGTGTGCTAAAACTTATCAGGTAGAAACAGGTGCATCCTTTGAAATGCTCTGTATAGACCAGTTCATGTTTTTCTTTTAAGACTACGGGATGACAAAATTACTGTCCTTACAAAATTTTCCATGTTGGAGTTTCTTTGTTTAACAAAATGGCAAACACAAATTGCACATTGCATTCTTTTTGCTGTATTTCTACCTATCTTGTAAATATCTTTTGTGCACACTAGGCGTTTTGATGAAATTTCTGATTGATATTTTGTTGGTGTATTGGGTTCCTAAAAGAAGCACATATAATTAAAAGATAAATTGAAGATGCCTAAAAAGAAAACACACTTTCATTTTAAATGGATTAACTCAACCAATAATCTACTCCTATATATGCATGCAAAGATACTCCACAGCCAATTAATTTATTCAATTGGAAGGTTCACACAGAATTGAAAGTCTGAAAAATGCTCTAATTAATGCAGGATTTCTCTGTATATTCCCCTCGTTACATTGTTGATGATGATCTGATACATTTTCTCTGTCGGATGAACGGCGTCCCAAAACATATACTTTCTTGGATCCTTGCATGTGCTCTGTCCTTTGCATGATTCTCCCACCTCCAGCATTCCAGTCCCACAACATCCCTTTGATGACTCAATGAGACCTTCAATTCCAATTTAAAAAAGACAAAGAATCTCAAAAATTAACTACAACAATTAACCATAAATTAAAAGTATAAATGAAACAATTGCCCTCTTATTTAGTGAACTATAAAGTTAATATCTATACTATGCAACATGGTAGTTTAATTTGTACCAAAATTAAATTTAAATATAATACAAACACCTGAATATCGGTCGAAATTAAATCACATGTCTTGTGAAACAAGGTTAGTTTCTTCTACCGAGACAATGGTGATGTGAATCTCGCACTCAAATAATCATAAAGACGTACCGAACTTTTCCGGGTATTTTGCTGCCTCGTTCATGACAGTGAACACATCCAAATAAGCAGTCTTGACTCCAAGGCTCTTCTTCAGAACACCAAGCTGTGATACTAGCTGGGAGTTGAATGAAACCGCCAATTCGTTCAATGCATCGACACATTTATCAGCTCCGGAAAGAGTCCTGACAATTGGAAGGCAACCCACTGGAGGGACACCAACAATCACAAATTTCCTGCCACCAAGTCTATGCATATCCTGGATACATAGCAAGTAAAACCAAATTTGTAATGTGCAAAATGAGAAGTCGAAAATTCGGGCATGTCCTCTGCAGTTTTGGCAGTAAAATCGGTCCATGTTTTATTGTGCACTGGAATCATTGTGTTTTATTGTGTATTATTTAAAAGTGGATTTATAGTATACTATTTAAAACTATATAGTAACCCCAAGAGGTTAATATTTTTTTTAAGAAACTTTTTTACCGATTTTCTAGTTTTTTAAAATCTTAATTTATTATTTATTGTGCTATCATAAAATTCAATGTTTGTTGCTTATACATCATTTATTATTCCCTTCATTTCATTTTATCGCTAGCTTCATTATGCTTACCAACTGAGATAACACCATTCCAAACCAAATTGTCGTTCATGGCAGTTCTACGATCATGATTAGTACAATTGTTAAACAACAAAGTGTATAGAAACTTTGCAACAATGCCTACACAAAAAAACAAAGTTTGATTCAAATTAAAACAAAAAGTTCTTGGAGAAAACCTTGATGTATTGGACCATAGAAATGATCAAGAAAGTCTCGTAACCAGGAATGCTATAATTGGTCGATTGCTTTAAGACAGTCTTCATGAGGTCATTCGAACCAGCACTGATGACAAAAATTGCACCGTTTAGCATTTTCTCGGCTTCAGAGGGTCCCACCATCCTTTCCAGATGGAGCTTGTAATGTCTCAGATACTCTATTTGCTTGGAGAATGGTAGAACTCTCTACAAGCAAGTTTTAAGCAGGAACAAGTTTAATTAGTTTAACCAAGAGCTTAGGAATGTTATACAGAAATTAGTGTATTATGTGTCAGCCATTCTCAGAAAATTACAGATTACATTTTTCAGTTATTATGTCATATTTTCCTTCTTTATTAAAAGGAAACTTTTTTTATCTACAAAGAAGAAGTTATCAATCAGCTAAGTCTGGTACTGGTATGTGAAGAACAAGTACAATAAATTTCTAATTTGAGTTTCAGGGGACAATTTGGAAGCTTTACCACATATTATATATTACATGTAAGTAAAAACTTTGTCCTGTTCCATTAATACAAAAATTAAACATACTGAATTTGTAGCGGTGGATTCATCATATCCTGAGGAAGCGGATGCAAAACTGACACCCGACTTGGCATCCTTTATGGTAAAATTTTTGTCCAAGAAAGCTGGAATGCTTTTAGCAATTCCCAATTTGTCAGCTGCAAGGCCAAACAAAAAGCAAAGTTAAAATTGACAATAGAGAAGAAATAAGTACTTCTAAAACTGGTTAGACAAATAACCAGACCAGTACCAGTAAGGTGCCAGCATGACCAATGCCGATGTTTTATGTGCAAACAGGGCTGTAATACTACCAAAATAGTATGGCATTAAGTATTCATATGGTACCAAGAGCTTGAACCATAACTATCAACTTATATGGTAAGCTTAGCAAAGGTTAGAAAATTACCTATGATGTATATATTTTTCTTTTTGAAGTAATATGTCAATGCAATTACCTAAGATATCAGTTGCCAATCTTCCATCACAAAACCTCCCGGTCGGTTGACCACCATAGAAGTTCATCCCATATGGTGCAAAATTGGCCTTTGCACTCGTTCTAAGCCTGTTATTGTTACCCGGATCAACAGTCGAGTCACCGAAGACAAGGATACTTGGTTTCTCTTTCAACCCCACCTTCAAAGAAGTCGATGGCGAGACTTGTCCCAGTTGCAATTGCAATGCAATGAAGAAGACTGAAAGCATTGCACTTGTCACCTCCATGGTACCAGAATCACTAGTTTGAACTGCCTTGGAGCTACTCACTTGGCTTTGATATATTTGAAGGTGACATCAATTAATTATAATGTGGGATTTGGTGAATCCAAGTTCCCTGTGGCATTTTCTGTGTAACTTCTTGAAATATGAGTCTACTTCACTAAAGCCACCCTATATAGGGCAATACACCAATTTACCAAGTTTAATGTACATGAAATAAATTCATATAAAATGGAAAGTGGTTTGGACTGTTATGTAGATAGTATATATCTTCTAGAAGAAGCCTAATTAGCAGTATTTGGGTATAATCAGATATAAAAAAAAAATAAGGTGGTAATTTGGATATTTGTGTTTGATGAAATGTTGCGTTGCTCACCTTGGTAATTAAGAAATTATTAAATTAATTGATACGCCAACAATTCATATGTCACTGAAGATAAAATGTGTGTATATATATAATTTCTAATCGCTCAGTACACAAATTTTTATTTTCTGGTTATGAGTCTGGCCTTTCATTCAAAAAAAAAAAAAAAGAATTCTCTATAACAGTTTATCAAATTTCAACTCTTTTCCATTTTGTTTGCTCACAACTCACAAGGTCATCACAACTTGCAATCCCCCTGGGGAAATTAAAACATACTTAAAAACTCTCATTAAAACATGCATAGGTGAGCATACATCCGGTTGTTGTTAGGTGAGACCTAGCTATGATGCAATTAATTGGGAGTATTAATTACTCTACTACATGATGCATGAAGCATGGCATTGCAAATGGATATAATCAATGCGTAGTAAATGGCATCGGTGCTATATCCTGCATGCACTGGCGCCGGATTCACATCTGCTGCCAAACTTTTTTTTTTCTAAGGTGAATTGCTTATATCCCTATCAAAACTTTTAAAATAGTCAATATTTTTATTAAAACATCAGAATAACTTATTTCCTCATCAAAATAATACATTCTTTCTTCTATCCCGTTTTCTTATTTTATTTATGTAATATACGCTTGTTACTCATTTAATTTCTAATTTCTATATATAATCATTTTTTTTCTCATAAAATTAGCATACGTTGAAATGAAAATATAAAGTTCAGTTGCAAACAACACTCATCAATGTCAAAATAAAACAAGTTAAATTAAAATAATCAAACAATAATATCAAATATAATGTTGCATATAATTAACAACTTTATAGCGTATCTAAATCATATTATGTTAAGGTAGGTAGAAAGAGTAATTTGGTCAATTTTTTTCTGATAAAAGATTTACGATAGATGATATGAGAAAAAAGAGGATAAAAAATAATGTATTAATTTGACGGGAAAATAAGCAATTTCAATGTTTTGATGGGGATATTGGCTATTTTGAAAGTTTTGACGGATATATGCAAAATTAATCCTTTTTTTTCGATGATACATATAGCTCAAAAAATGACACTCCATGACTAGTCACAGCATATGTGTCTATTATATAATTATATAATGTGTCGCATAATGTGTTTCCTTTCAATTAAAATTGACATGTCACGTGAAATTATTTAAGTACGTCACATGATCACATGAAGTTACATATCCATTATTTCAAATATTTTTTAATTTTTAACATAAATATAAAATATATTTTTTACCATAAAAAAATCTAACATTTTTCTTCGTTTTATAATAAATTCTACAATTTTTCCACAAATTTAATCATTTTTTTAATATTTTTTCAATGAAAATATAAAATTTGAAAAAAAAACATAACTAAATGTAATATGCATGTTACATTACATTATGTATTGATATGTCACGATATAACACGGCATGTGTAAATATGACATGTCATATACGTATCATGTCATAGGTGTGAAGTCTATTCATTTTATCATTTTTTGTTATGTCACATGACAAAAATATTTTCATCACATCATATGACAAAAATATTTTCGTCACAGCATGTGACCGAAACACGTCATGTTTTTTCACGGAACATCACATTTTTTATTCACTAATGGTACTAATACACCATAGTTTTTATGAATGTATGATATATAGGGTTCACTAAAATATAAATTAAAAAAAAATACTTTCTGTAGCTAAATCTAAATCTTTTAAATTAAATCAGACCGTTTAGATTCAATGACACATTTGCTGCCTGTCATTGAAAATAATGGCATGCAGCATACGCTCACCCGCGCCCACCGGGCACTGGCGCCTGGCGCCTATGTATGTATGACTTAATTAGGTTGCTCCCTTATCCGACCGGTTACTGGTATTATTATTACTGACTGTGCGTCTGTCTAGCTGTGTGTCTGTGAGACTGTGACTGTACCAGAAAAGATGAAACAGGATTTACTGGGTACGTATTCTCCAACTGCAGTAAAATAGTGAGTGCATTCAAGTGCCAACTATCTTGAAATCAGAGGAAAAACGGCGAAAGGAAGAAATAAAAATGCAGAAGAAGTTTTACACTTGGTGTATATATATATAGAGTTGTGAAAAGGTTCAGGATTATATATTTATATCTAGAGTAACGTTAGTGTGTTTTTAGTAACATTAGATCTAATAAATATAAGTGAAGACAAATATAATTCTCATAATATATCAATTCTCATGCACAAATTATACATTCTTATATATCCGCATCAATTTACATGGATAAATAAATTCTCATGACAACAATCATTAACAATTTAATAATACAACAATAAATCGTAAATTCAAATTATAGATTAAATCTTATAATTTTAATTAAAATTGTCACAATCAAATACTTCGACAAAATTATATGAAAATTTCAATCTAATCAAAATCGACTTATTTATTTCTTCTTTCCAATCGGATGAGGCCTAAGGTGCAAAAAAAATTAAAATTAAGTGGGAAACAGAGTGAAAAAATAACAACACGAATTAATTGGATTCATTAAATTTTATTTTGACCTATCAAGATGAGAGAGAGAGAGAGAGAAAAGGTGGTTGGTTTCAGAAAAGGGGATTGGCAATTTAATGTTTATTAATATTTTATGACGCTTTTGTATAGTTGTCCTTAATTTTTCCAATAATAGAAACTAGCCCAAAATAATTAAAGTTACTGTTGCTCAAAAGAATTGGCATTTGATCTCTATGCTATTTTATAATTTTGAAGTTACAATCATATGATATACATATTTTATGGAATTATTAGCCGAAGCTCCTTAAAATTTCTGACAACAGGCACTAAATTTATTATTATAATTACAATAAAATAGTTCATTAATATTTTCCAAATAAGGGTTTTGCTACATGGTTGGACAAATAAGCTAAGAGTAATATACATTTTAGAATCCATATTCATCATTTTGTTTGTTAGTTATAATTATATATTTGTCATCCAAAAATATATAATTGTTAACCACTAAAATTTAAGTATTGTGTATACTTAATTAAGTATTTTATATACAACTATGCAGATTTATATATAAAATAATTAAATTTTATTAATTAACAATAATATATTTTAAATTAACAGATGAGTAATTAATAAATAAAGCGGTGGACAGGTGAGTGATAACAGATGGATGGATAAACAATTTATATTATCCTAAAATAGGTGTGAAAGCAATTTAAGTAACATTGAGTCTCACCACAACTTGCTCTTTAGATCCTGACAAAATTTAAAGAAGACAGATTATAATACTGTGCTTAATTAATTAATTACTGATGCACCATTTATTGTTTCTCCTTTTTTTTCCTTTTTTTGTTTTGTTTTGTTTTGTTTTGTTTTGTTTTGTATGAATTTGGATTGGATTGAATTGTCAATCAAAGTTTAATATGTCATGTGAGCAGTATAAAGTTGTGACTTATCAGTGTGAACTTGTGCTAGATTGGATAAATTAATGGAAGTGTCCGGACTGTCAGAAGAAAATAATTTAATAGTAATACAAAATGTTATATATAAAAAATAGAAAAAACTGGTTTTTAAATATTTAAGATAGAATTCTTAATTATATCATAACATAGGTTATGCCGCTATGTCATTGATAAGGTTCACACATTTTATATCTGTGGTTGGTGTTTATAAAATGGGAGGGGATAAATTGATAATTAATATTTTGACAATTTTAATAATTATTTTTTAAATAATTTCAAAATAAATTTTAAAAATAAAAAAATTGTAGATATATTCTTAAATTTACAGATTGATTGTGTGTCAAATTTTATTTTAATTTAAATATCATTTGACGTTCTATTAAAAAGCAATCAAAATTATATGATATTTTCAATGATCTAAATTTAATATTTTTTTATCTAATATCAAATGATCTTTAAATTATATGAAATATGAACACAATCAATCTATAAGTTATAAAATATGTTTGTAAACTTTTTTTATTTTTAAGAATTTTTAAGATTTATTTGAAATTATTTGAAAATGATTATTAAGGCTGCTAAAATATTAATTGTCAAGAATTCCCCTCCCTTATAAAATAGCCCTTCCAAAGAACAAGGTGGGTAATAGCGTCCTCTTCATTTATTAGTTCTTATGTTTCCTATACTGTAAGTTTAATATAATGGTAATAGGTTTTGTCTCTTTACAGAAAAATATAAGTTTAAAAATTCATTTGTCCTGCAAAAGACATTTGAAAAAATAATAAATATCACGGTTAATAAAAACCCTTATTTAAAAAAAAAAAGTGTTTCCTCTCTCATGCTACAAGCGGACTATTTTGACACGCTACACAAATATAGAAGCAAGTTATGAGCACAGAAAAACTCATTTGTCCATTTTCCACATTATGGATTTCACAACATCCCTATTTGCATTGATCAGTAAAAAAAGAGCATCATGAGTTGTCCATGCAATTTTTCCTGTGATGCAGTGTCACAGTTATTAGTTGTCCCTTGTATAAATTTTGCATTTATGAGATGTTGGCATAATTGTACATGTATCAAATTAATTGAATTGTCGCCACCGTTAATATAGTAATATATAGCTAGCACAAGATAGAGGTAAAAGATGCAGCTGTTAAAAAGATAATAAATGTTTCACTTAAAGAATTTTTTTTGAAAAGTTTAGACAAAAAAGAAATTATATTTTGAAATTTAATTATATATTTATAGGAATAATTCTAACGTACATTCAATTTTTATGGTATAACTAACTCTAACGGTAAGTATTTTTTAGAAGTATTGCTTAAATTAAAAAACTAAAATTGTAGAAGTTTTTTTAATTATAATTATTTAGATATAATATGTATTAAATTTGAATTAGATTAAAAAATATTTTATCTTCCATCAAATAATTTTAAAATTTTAACGGTAGAGCTTTAATGACTTTACGATTCATGACCAATTAAATTTTAAATTAATTCAGAATTGATACATATTTTATCTAAATAATAATTAGAAATACATCTATAATTTTAATTTTTTAATTTGAATAACATTTTTTAAAAATTAAATTAAAAATTAAATGTACCTAAAATTACATATCATGGTCACGGTTCACCTCTCCAGTATTCCATTTCCAGTCCAATTTAAGGAACCACCATGTGAAAAATGAAAACAGTGCATAGACGACTCTTACGGATCTTATGTGGCATCTTTGATATGACGGGTTGTTGCGTGCTATCTACAGCATAAATAAATAGTAACAAGATTCGCGAATTATTTGTGTTTTATTCATATTTCAACATCAAACGAACAGATTCTCGAATAATTCATCAAATCACGAATGTTTTGCTTAATACGTGAATGTAGCGAATTTTACGAATAAATCGTGTTTTATTCGTTTACTTTTATTGATTTTTTTTTATCTTCTACTCCTGCTAATTTTAATTTTCACTGATATCAATTTTTCGACTGACTCGTGTGAATTGCAGGGGTGGAGGCTGACTTTTAAATTGTAGAGGTCAAATGTACACAAATTAAAAATTGATTAAAATAACAATATTTCAAATTGATTAAAATAAATATTAATAATTTCAACATTTACATAATTATATTGAAGCACAAGGATTCAACATTTCAAAAATGTCGCAACTCCCAAAAGAAAAACAAACAGTTTGTTTTGATAAACAACAAAAAAGAGACCTATTGTTTTTCATCAGACTTCAAATTTCACATTCTCTAAAACCTATTGTTTTTTATCAGACTTCAAATTTCACATTCTCTGAAGTAGCTAAATCGCCTACTACTCGCCTTAAGCAAGCTTTGATCTTGTTATTTTTTCTGAGAATGCCGTTACTTATAGCCTTTTAACGGCAGCTACACATTGGTCGAGACTCACACGGCAGTCGATACTCGGGTTTCCGTTTAGCGTTGTGGCGTGTAGATTATTAGACTCATCCTTACATAACATCTGCTTGAACTCCCGATTTACTAAAAAATAAACTTCACTAGCTAGATTAGAAGATTAGTTAAGAATATGAATTGGCTTGTTACTTGATTTCCAAAGCCCCGCATGAGCAAGCAAAGCTACTCATGCCAAGCAGCTAACTTTGAGACAACTAAACGCAAACTCCGAGCTAGAACTAATGGATTATCGTTAATAGTCGGTTTCCCGGGGGGAGTTCTCTCCTATGCTTGCTGGCTAAACAGAGTTTCCTTCCCTTCCAAACGTGCACTGAAACCAGTCTGCTACTCGCCTTAGGCGAAACCCGGAATCTCTTGCTTGAACCGCATTCTCCTATCTTGAATTACGCCTGAACGGTTAGCGCATAAAAGCCTTGGAACGGCGGCCGCGCCTGATTCAACTCACCATTATTATATTAGGTCAAAAAAGTACAACACTACCACATATAATACAACAAAATCAACAAAAAATTTGTTGTTGTCATAAAATATTTACTAGATATGACAAAAACACCTTAATTAAAAAATGTGATCTGTCTTAGCATTACCCCTAGTTCCCAAAATAGTCATAGAAGAAGCTGAGCTAGAAAACCTTCAGTATGTAGCTCAACTCAAAGGTTCTTCCCCTTACTTAGAGGTGGCAATATTATTTGAGGCAATTCTCAATGGGAGTCTGAGAAATGGACAGTCACAGTGATAGAGAGAGAGAGAGAGAGAGAATCACTGAGTTGAAATGAGTTTGTGAGCTACTCTTCTTTTCCGAGAAGAATTATAAAATGCTACAGATTTTTTCCTCGAAGAGGAATGGAGTCGATCATATGAAATTTTTACAAAAAGCACAGGGATCAATTTTATAGCACCCATGATATTTCACCTTAAACTGCGTAGCAAAATCATATTTAAATACGAGAATTTTCAAAATGAATGTTTAAGTGCATGTATATCTGCTCCTATGTGAATATGAGAGAAAAATCAATTTAGAGAACTACAACAAGTTCTCCATTTCTACCTCTCAATTTTTCAACCTCACCTTAAAGAGAAAGTCACCATAATATTATAATATATGTTGTAGCTTATAGGTAGAGTGGTGTCATATTAGTTTGTGTATATGTCATTGACCAAGTAACGACGTAAAATAATAAATAGTAATATCACTGACAGATTTTATGTGACCAAATTATTTAGTATATTTTTTTTATGTCATTTAAATCTCAATATATCTCTCCTTATAAAAAGTATTTACAAAATACTTCTAATAATTTTAATTATCAAAATTACTATTTTAATATATTATTTACATCATAAAAAGATGAAATTTTTTTACCGAATTATATTTAAATTATATTTAAATTATATTCAAATCACGAACTTTATACGTCGCTGAATAATTCCGAAATACTTAAGTTGTTACTATGTTTATGACTTTACACTCATCATTTTCATATAACAAACTGCAGCACCAGTGACAACACAGAAAATAGAACAGAAAATCAGAAAAAAAAAATGAACACCAAAAGTCGAAACACGTCTTATCCAATCTCCGGAATCCAGCTGTCATCCCTTGTTCCAATTGGTCGGGCATCGTCGGTCCCGCCAGCAAGCATCCCACGCTGTTTCTGCGACACATGCAAAGACGCACGATGGTGTTTCTTCTTTATTCGACCCATTGAACCGTATGTTCGGCCCGCCACACCTTTGATCACACAGAGCCGAGGACATGATACTTTGCATTGAGGTACTAACAAATTTATAGGACGTCCGATCAATCACACGCACGATTTTTCAAGTATATTCAACGTTGCAGATCAAAAGAATAGCTTTTTTTTTTGTGCCTCCGATCTAATAGTTTTTGTTCAAATACGCTTTAAATTTTTTCCATTGAATTTAGTTTTTTAATATTTTCAACTTCTATAAGTAATTTCTCCTTTTGTAGTCCACTATTAAAATTTATGAGAGTTTTGCTAAACTATATATTATTCACGAAAAATATATATTGTATCCAACACCGTCACTGTTGATTTTTTGAGAAAATAAGAGAAAAAGAGATTTTGAAAGTCAATTTCTTTTATTTCTCAACGGTCACTCACATGTTTCAACTAAGTTAACAAAAACATCTCTTCAAAAACATCAATGCTTAGAATCGTGTACAGTGATAGTGGATAAAATGAAAGAACAATGTTGGAGATAATATATATGCATCTCACTCCCACCATCCCTCCATCCTTCCCATTGCTCCTCACTTCAAGTTCTTCATGGATAAATTTGTTGGAGAAAGTGAAGATGGATTTGCCTAAACCCTAAACCCTAAACCCTAAACTTTGAGTTATTTCTTGTTTTAGTTCAGTTTGTGTGGACATGGATTTGCCTTTCACACCTTTTATACTTGGGAATAAAGTTATTTTATCCTCTTACTTAATTTGAACATTTATTGTTTCTTTCCATCGTTAAATTTGAAACATTTATGCAAATTTGGTCATATTCGAATAACTATGCTAATAACTTGATCTAAAAGATAAAATAAGGTAATTATTAATTGTTTGGAATTGCAAGCAACAATTAATCTAGCTAGCTATTACAAAATTAGAATATATCGGAAATGACTAATATATATTACATATGAAAAACGAAAACGAGGGTGTTTCAATATCTATTAGACTAAATTTTGATCCGACGAACAGAATAAACGTTCGATAATATCAAAATTCGCATAAAGATTTCGCTCTCACACGCTTCAATAATCATATGAAATATCAAATTTAATGATCCAACAATTATTCAGCCTACTGAACCAAAATTTGATTCAATATACATTAGAATTCCCATGTGAATACAGAAATAAGTAACCAAAACTTAATGGACTGTTGACATGCAGATACAATTTCAATATCCGTATGCGTCCATAAAACTTCACACTAAGCCAAACTCAAAACTTGACATGAGCCTAAATCATCACATACATACAAGTTACGACCCCACCAAAACCTAACCCTATCCTCTCTTCAAGTTGCCGCCAATAAATTTATGGAGACGAACTTTTTGAACTAACAATATTTATTTAATTTTTGGGTTTTCTTTTTAGTATTAGAAATATAAATTTAAGAAAGGAGGAATTTCCCTACCACCTAATATTTTGAGCCTTCTTTTATGATTATATCCCATTTTTTTTCCAACAATGTCATTGTATTTTTTCTGTTTTGTATAATTTGTTTTAGCTAAAAATTATGAGATCTTGGTCTCAGACCATCCAACTTTAATTTAATTAAATATCAGAATTCTCCATTCAAATTTTCGAATGTGCGGATTTTCACGAAAAGAACATTATCTTTACTACTAAATCAAAGACTGGTAAATAGCCATAATTAATTATTTTATCATAATTAAATGTTAATTTAATCTTACTAAAATCAATGTATATATGAGCAAAATTAAAACATACATTAGATCAAAACCAGTATTAAAAATAATACAAAAATCCTTGGTATTACTTTTGCCAAACATATAATTACTTATATTATTAGGAAGTGCAATTTTCTTCAATTCCATTGGCAGGCCTAACTTTCCAGCTCTAGTTGGAAGTATATCAATTTGTCAGCATCTCAGAAAAATAAAGAAAAAATTAATTTTAAATATCTTTGTAGAAATTCAACTCCATACCAAACTTTTAGGTCAACTATACTCTTGCATTAATTCAAACTCTATACTCTCTCTCTATATATATATATATATCCTCATTTTCTTGTACCTTGTAACTCGGCCACCAATTATTCCATGCATATTTTTTGTCCAAGTACCACTTAATAATGTCAAAAGAAACCATTTCTTTGTTACTAGTTTTTTTCCTAGTTACATCCAATGCATTAGTATTAAATGCCAAAATGCTAAACAATGATTCTGAAATTACACAAAATCGCTTTCTAGCAAGATACTACAACCCTAGAAGTCCCCAGACATGCAACGAGTTCCCGAAAGTATGCCATCTAAAGGGAAGCCCCGGGCACGACTGCTGCCACAAGAGATGCGTCAATGTGAAAACCGACAACTTCAACTGCGGCAAATGCGGGAAGAAGTGCAAGTTCGGATGGTTGTGCTGTAGCGGGAAGTGTGTGAGTGTGATGTACAATAGAAACAACTGCGGAGGATGCAAAAGGAAGTGCAAGAAACACGGCGTATGCAGATACGGGATGTGTAGCTATGCATCTTGAGTGTACTTTGTATTCGGGTTATTTCTTTGTAATACATGCATGGTGAAATTACAAATAAGTTTCATAAATTCAATTTTTTTTTAATGCAATAAACGGAATTGTCTATGTTTTCTCTTAAACTGTAATATTCTCATTACTTATAATTGTCCTCCCAAAGCATGTTTGATATTGAAAAATAAACGAAAATGTAGAGAAGTTTTTCTGAAGTATGCTTTACTAAATATTGTTCCCATGAGAAATAACTTTCTATTTGAGCTTTATGTAAAAAGAAAAAAAAAAAAAGTTGGTCAAAGAGTGTTATCAAAGTTATACTATTATTATCCTTGTACTTTTGTCTACTATTAGAAAACCCATACAAAATCAAATGTACTGGAACTTGTCTATAGCATACAAGTTGCATATATTGCTAGTTAACACCAAAAAAAGGGAAAACAAAATATATTGAAGGTCAATATTTATACAAGGACCAGAGGTGCTGGGCTTTTAATTAACTTTTAATTAACGTCGCTTCCTTTTAATTTGTTTAAGAGTGTCTCCTACAAAATCATTAGAAAGAGAGGAGAGAGGAAGAGAAGGGATGAGAACGGAGAGGAGAATGTTAAAAATGAATTTATTTTTCTACATCTTAATTTAGAGAGGATAAAATTAATTTATTGTGAAGGATAAAGTAAGTGAAATTTTTCCTTTTATTTTTCTTTATAAAATTTATGATGTAAATAATAAATTAAATTTCTCATTCTCTTCCCCTTTTTTTCCCTCGTATTCACATTTTGTGGAGCACACCCTATAGATTTTAATATGGCCTCTAAAGATAAAACAAAAATGAGGTACTCTTCTTAATATACCCTTGTGCTTTATTGAAAAGGAAAAAAATTTGGCATAATTTCGTGTTGAAATTTATGATGTTAGCTCCCAAAAATAGTTTGAAATTGAATTATTGTTTGATATTCCAATTTAAACAATACATAATTTGGGAGAAAATATAGAATTATGAACACTATTATGTTAAAATCCATTATTCATTTCTCACGCAAGCTTGTAATTTTGAATGAAAGTAAATTAAATAAAAAAATTTAATCTAAAATGTAAGGTAATACAGAGGAGGTACAGTGCAGTCAAATCAATCAAGTTATAGATATTTTAAGTTTTAAATTGAGATTATGGCACTGTTCGTTGGTACGAAGAAAGAATTTTGAATTTTCTACCTATTTTTGAAGAAGAAAAAGAAAGATAATTTGACGACTCATGAGATGCGAAACAATCGAAATGAAAATGCCTTTTTTACTTTTTTTTTTTTGCTAAGTGAAAAGACTTCAGAAAAAAATGAAGAAATAAAAATAACTACAACATAATGGTGTATTGAAGAATTGGATATGAAAAAAATATGTAATTTGACACCGCAATAGGTTTGGGAATTGATATACCTATAGTATAGGTGGGAATGAAATTGGCTCGTTTTTTATCACAATTAATGGAATTAATTAATGGAATTCCGGACAATTCATGGAATTAATTAAAAAAACGTTTATACATTAATTTCATATTAATCACAATTGTTAATGCTACGAGTGCAAAAATCAGAGAAAAAATAAATAAATAGATAAGATATGAGAGAAGAAAATTTTGCTGCTTTTGTACTACCTTCGGTACCGCCATGTAGAATGTTTTAAAATTTGTTCGATTATTCATTGTGGGTTTCGAATAATCGGTACTACGATCCAATAAGCATTACATTTATGCAGGGGTAGAGTTTAGCTCTAGTTAAAGTGAACCATGATCTTTCTCTTTTCCATCTAAAATTTTACACATAGACAATCTATTTTCTGAATCAGTTATTATTTGAGTCATGAAATGACCTCTCTTAATCAGTTTTGAATCATGATTTTCTTTCCTTAACTAAGTTGACCCTTCTTATTTTGATCTCGAGCTCCGCTATTTATGTAAGGAACTTCAACATATGTGTTGTGAGTTTGAAAGTTCTAAATATCTAATTAAACAAATTACTTTGTTAATGTAAGTACTTTCTACATCATAAACTACCATTACTAAAAATTATGTGTTCTGCAAAAAATTTCTAATTAGGCTATGCAAGAAGCTAGTGAAAACCAACTGCCAAATCAAAGCCAACCTCGGAGCCATACAGCTAACGCTCAAGCAATGGTTTTCTTTTTATTGGTGTGGATGTTAACACGTATTTGAGAAATAAATAAGTAATTGCCATTCTGATAGATAACCGCAGGTCTAATACAATGATGACAAATATCGTCATTCTATAAAGAGACGTAGACTCTATTTTTGTAAAATATATTTGAAAAGAAATAAGTATCAGATTATCGAGAGCTCTTATATCAAAAAACAATTGTCATCTGGTTAGGGTTTGGTTAAGTCTTTTTTGTTTTTGTGAGGGAACTCAGTCCAATGTAGAAAAGGTTGTCTTTACTTTTGTGGGGTGCATATTTGGTGGTTTTATGAACATTTTAGATGAATTTCAAAGGGTTATATTTCTCTATTATACTTGGTGTATTTTTTTTGTAAAAGGGGATCAGTTGTACTTTTGTTTGGATGCTTGCTTCTAGGATGCACTGTGCTTAATGTGTTTTGTAATGTTATGTTTTTCTTTAAGATAAAAGATCAGAATAAAATTATTTAAATTTAAATATTTATAAAAGATCTTTATTCGGGTTTTGAAATTGTGATTTTTCACACGAGAGTAATGTTATGTTAAATGGATAGATTTGATTGTCATAAAATGTTTTCTTAATTAATTAAAATTTACAAGTATTGTAAAATTCATTTAGCATCATATTAAATGTCAATTTTGTGAGCAATATATAATTTATACTCATTTTATTGGCTAAAATTTACAAATTTGTTATTTAATTTTTCATAATTTAATGAAGTAATATACTAACATGTTTCATGGAAAATATAAAAAGTTAACCAACCAAACGATTTAACTGAAATTGAACCAAAATTAGGCCCACAAAATTAAACCACTAGACCCAAACAAATCTAAGCCTAACTAAATACCAACCCATATGGAAGTTGGAGTTTAATCCAATGGGCTATCCATATTTGAAGAAAGGAAAGATCCATCAATAATAAATTAACTTTATAATTAATGTTGACAATCATTAAAAATAATTTATAATTTTAAAATTTAACATTTAAAACGTAAAGATAATTAATTTATAAATTTAATTATAAATCTCTAAATTTTTTATCAATTTTAAAAAAAAAATCGAATTTATTTGAAAAGGCGTTGTCAAATTTATCATTGTCAATGTTTATACGTCTCTAAATAATTGTTGGATCATCAAAACCGATATTCTACACAATTATTGAAGCATAGGAGTGAAATATTTGTGCGAATCTTGAAACCATCAAACGGTTACTTTGCATTCTCGGACCGAAATTTGATCCAATGAACGTTAGAACTCATCCACTTCCTTCAACTTCATAATTAAGTTCTTAATTATTCTTTTTTTTTCTTTTTTGGTTTAAATATGGGGTGAACTTTTTCTCCTTGTAACAATAGAGAAAAAAATTAAAATTCAGTTCTTGCCAGTGTAGTTTGACTCAAAAAAAAAAACATTTGTTCTCATGCTCTTTGATTTGCAAACAAATAAAATAAACATCCGAGCAGATCTAGAACTAGGCAAGCCTAAATCTATATACAGACTTAATTTTCAACCACTGTTATGGTTCTCTGATTTTTAGTTATAATTTTAATACATATAATTTAATAATTTGAATGTGTCTAGATTTATATTCATTATAATGTCATGAAAATATTTATTTTTTTAAGTTTGTACCTACCTTTCTTTGATATTTTAAATCCGCCACTGGTATAATACATAACAGTTGCATTGTAACTTGTAAGCTTAATTATTCTTATAGATTAATTAATTGTGTTTAATTATTGAAGTAGTTATTATGTCATCCTCTTGCTCTTATAATTCCATAGTAGGCAATGTGTCACTCTACCATATTATCATCATATATATACATCTCTACTATTTAATTTTATTTGCCAATAATGCCAATTGCATTGCATGCATGGCCAAAATAGAACAAGTAATTTGTCAGTTGAAACAACAATATCTTGTGGAAGAAATTGAATTATGTTAATTGAAAAAGAAAACAAGAAAAAAGACATCCATTATTGTTGCCATGTCTCTTTCAACAATTTTTAATGGCCCCATAACTTGAAAAATAATGCTAGCCTAACAACTAAGAAGGTATTCCCTTTATTTTTATGAGGTTCATCAACAATTAATTTTCTCACTAATTATACCATTAATTTTCTCACTAATTATACCAGATCTGCATGAAAATTGCTAACATATTGTTAATTGTCACTAGATTGCAATTGGCAATTCATTTTTTTTTTTTGTTTTTTCTCTCAAGTGCATGAAAATAAAAAAAAATACAGTTATCATTCATTTATTATTTTTTTGGATATAATATCACTCTATTATTAAAATTAAAAAAACAACACTTCTATTGCAATATTTTTTCAATTAAAATAATTTTGAAGACAATAATCATTAAATATATATCAAAAAATAGATGTGCACTGAAACTATATTTATTTTTAAACTCACCATACATTTTTTGTTTGGTCTAACACTTCTTCTCATATGTAGAACATAATATCAAGCATTCATAAAACAATGTGCATCCATAATTCTATCATGCATTCTTCTAAATGTTCTTATTAATTATGAAATACATTTAGAAGAATGCTAATAACCAGTATTTATTTTAAATTAAAAATAACAAAAATTTGAGAATCAGACTTTGATCCAGTAGTGAAGACAATGCTCTCCGTGTGAGAGATCACAGGTTCAAAACCTAAATAAATTTTTTTTATAAATATTTAAATTTAAATAACTTAATTCTCATCTTATTTAAAAAAAAATTTATTCATGCAACTGATAGATCATTTATTAATGCAATCTTCTTCTACCTATACCAAAAAGTTTATTCAATTTTAATTATTTAAACAAAGAACAAACAGCAATATATCAAAATAAAAATCTTTAAAAAGACAGTACAACTGCCGACAATTTCCAGCCCTTCCATGCTAAAAAATTTTATTTGCGCCTGGATCATGCATCTACTGTGCACCAAGGCTCTTTTCACATGGCAGTTTGCTCGAAAGTCTTAAACCAGGTCCATGTAAACAAATACTCCTTTTTCGCATGTTTCTTTTTATCTCCAATTCTTTCCTGTAGACAGCGACAAAATATACCAGACCATCACCTGTGTGGGAAACAACACGAAACAGCAAAACAGGATTTTGTTACCCGTTATTTTGTTTGCCATGTCAGACACCCCCGCCAAATTTTCGTCTTCGCTGTTTTGTTTCTGAAAGCAGATCCTATAGGAAGGTTGACGCACTTTGTTTTCAATTGATTCTCTGTGATTAATGATTATATATCCTTTGGTGATGTATGTTGTCTCACTCAATATTGGCCTCCTCTGAAATAACAATGTCTATGTCAATTAATAACATATTCTCAGGATGTAATTTATATTCTCATTTTAGATAGTTTATTGTAATATTTGAATGAATGAATATAAAAGATAACGTGAATATTAGTAATAAGTTCAGAATAAGAAAAATATTGATGCCTATGTCAAATATAAAAGATAACATTAAACACAGTGATGTCTACGTCTATTCCAATTTTCTAAATATATGTAAATGATATGTTGATTTTCAAACATTTGATAATTTTATGTTTATTTTTTAAATGCATTCTTTTAGAATTTATATATATAAACTCATGCACTCAAACATCTAAAATTTAACCCTTAAATAAAAGTCAAAATATTTTATGAACAAGAAAAAAAATGACTAAATGAATGCCTAGACTTATTGGTCAAGATATTATTTACAACACAGTATATGCCATCATACACACAAATCATTAATATTTCAAAACCAAAAAATTATTGTCATCCATTTAGAAAAGGTATAGACAAAAATAAAAGGAAAAAAAAAAATCAAAAGTAGCAATCTTACTCTCTATGACAGTATGTATCATCTTCAACTTTCTTTAAGCCACAGAAGATCTAGACATTGTTTCTTGCATCTCTTCCTTTTTCTTTTCTTCTCTCTTTGCTTTCTGCTTTACTAGGAGCACACTTGCTCTCTCTTTCCCCTTCATGCTCTCCTCTCTTCTCCTCTGTTCTATAATTCCATCCCCAAATTTTAGATAAAACAATCCAATTACAATCCAATATTATCCCAATAAATTAAAGTGTACAAATTGAATAAAAAGAGCGTGGCTTCCTCTCTAATAGGTGCGTTTTAATTTGTTTCATTCAATTCCTTCCTCTTAATGCATGCACAAGACAAATTTTTTTTTTTTTGCACTATATTTTCCATTACCAAATTGTTATAAAACGGTAGATTAATTAATTTATCATGCATATGTTGTATAACAATGCAAGTTTTGATTTATTTTCGTTTGTTTTTGGATGGAAAATAGTTTTGGGTAAGGTTTTATTCACTTCCTTTTTAGCATATGTATGAGAGAATTATTATTAGCTCCAAAGTTTACAATTTCCTTAAATCATCCACAATGTTTCTTCTAATGTTTTAATTTGGGAGAAGAATTTGGGAGTTCGTGTTGATGGTAACAAAAGAGAATTGAAATTTTGGTGCAATTTAGTTAGTTGGTACTTTTCTATAGTATTAAACCTTTTTCAATTTAGACCAAAAAAAAAAAATCTTTTCAATTAAGTTCCTAGTATAGTTTAACTTGTTAATTGGGTTCTTATGGAAAGCAACAAAAGTAAATTTCCAAAATTTCTTATGAATCTGTAATTTAATTGTCAAATAATTCTCAGGTGAGGCTCTTAATTTCTCCAATGGCTATAATTTAATTATTTGATAAGCAAATTCTACTTCATGGCGTGGTATATTTTTATTCAATTATTGTTGGTGTCTCATCTTTTTTGCAGATAGACCTACTCTATAACCATAAATCACAATCAATAGAAGGCAGAAATGATGCACACCAAATCAGAATCTGACGTGACCAGTCTGGCGCCCTCGTCTCCTCGGTCGCCGAAACGGTCACAGGCTTACTATGTACAGAGCCCATCCCGTGATTCACATGATGGCGGAGGCTATAAGTCTTCGTCGATGCAAGATACGCCGGTTTTCAATAGCCCGAATGAGTCGCCGACACATCCTTCGTCCTTCGGGCCCCACTCCCGGTATGAATCTCATCATGGTCATGTGTTCTAGGCCATTGAAACTTTGATAACGTACCTGTTTGGCTGTGATTTTCCAGTTCTGATCCAGTTGAGTAAGTAACACTTACTACCGGGGACCACTGGTTAGTGATTGCATGTGAAAATAAGGGAAATATTTTCCTTTGTTGTTGCATGTTCCTGTCAACATTAAATAGTACCAAATACCAAGAATTTGTTACTACTTTCATGAATGTACCATAGTATCCTTAGTTGAGATATCAATTTGGTAGTAACATAAAAACTAAAATTAACTAAAAAATGAAATAATAATGATATATATTAAAGTAAATGACAAAAACTACTAAAAAGGAAAGCTACTAGCAAACTGCAAATGAAAATGACTTTCACATGCCTGGACAAAGACATCTGACCTGTTGCCTTTATGTAGTCAAATGATATCTCTCAATCTCTGAATAATAGAATTTAATAACGAAGTCAAATTATGTGTGCAGGACTTCATCTCTGAGCCGATTCTCTGGAAATCTCCGGAAAGGCGGGGGGCGAAAGGAGACGGTGAATGAGAAGGGGTGGCCCGAGTGTAATGTGATAGAGGAAGAGGGGTCATATGATGAACTAGATGGGGATGGCAAGCTCAGCACACGTTGCCGTGTTTTTCTCATTTTCATCGCTTTTATCTTGTTTTTTGCGTGCTTGTGCCTTATCCTTTGGGGTGCTGCTAGGCCGTACAAAGCCGATGTTGTTGTCAAGGTTTGTTTCTTTGGTTCCTTGTTCTTTTACCAATTTCAAATTCAAAGTAATGATAATAGTGATTGCATGTATTGTACATGTTTGGTTAATTATTTTGTGTTTAGTTGCTTTTTTTCCCTTTTTGTTCACTTGAAGAAACCTTTTATGTAAGGTTCCTCGCTCAATTGACAGTCTAATATACGTCCTGTTCCAACCTTGATGAAAGAAAAGAGAAAAAAAAAATTTTAGATGAATCTCTATATTCTACTATTACCAACTCCATAGAAACCTGGAAATATATACAATTATCCTTCTTTTTTTTCAATAAATTAATAAATAATGTCAATTGCACTTTGTTAACCGATTGCAGAGCTTGGCTGTGGATGATTTCTATGCAGGAGAAGGCACAGATAACTCCGGTGTCCCGACCAAGATGATAACAGTGAACTGTTCTTTGTTAATCAATGTTTACAACCCGTCAGGAATGTTCGGTATCCATGTCAGGTCTAGCTCTGTTAACCTCGCCTTTTCACAGATCACTGTTGCTACTGGCGGGGTACTGCTTGAATTTCACCTCTTGTTCTTGATTTCTTTGTTATTAGAATGTATTCCAGAGCTTATATTTTCTTTCAATTTGTCACGTTAAATAAAATCCGAAGGCCTTTTACTTAAATTCTGGTTTCAGTTGAAGAAGTACTACCAACCGAGGAATAGCCATCGAACAGTGAGTATAAATCTACACGGTGAAAAGGTTCCTCTTTATGGAGCAGGGGCTGGATTGGCGCTCTCTAGCACTGGCGGCTCGGTCCCACTAACTCTAGATTTCGATCTCATCTCGCGGGGTTATGTAGTTGGACAGTTAGTCAAGGTGACACACAGAAAACACGTGTCGTGCCATCTTACTGTTGATTCAAAGAAGTCAAAACCAATCAAGTTCTCAAAAAAATCATGCACCTATGAGTGAGATTTTGTTTGTGCTATTTATAGGAGTTTGGTTTAAACTTAATATAGAAAAGCATATCATGAGTGCAATCTTATAGCTTGTTTATTTACTTATAGCAATGCTGTCAAATGTTTTGTTGTATCATTTGGGGGTGATATTTAAGAGTTGTGTAAAGCAGATCTGTTGGACAGAATTTGTATTTTTTTTTTAAATGCCTAGTCTTTCTTTTGAATATTCTTTTTGGGAAAAAAAAAAGCTCTTTTAAATAATAGTCAAGTAAATTCCAAAACTTTTTCTTTTAATTCCAATTATATATATATATATTTTTTTTTAAGAAAGTTTTCAAGCCTTGGTTTGGTAAGGATTCCACTTAATTCCACCTTGACCAGTTCACTGATTCAGTTGGAGGCCACCTACAAAGTAATGGAAACAATACCAGATAACGTTTTCGTTTCTCCATTGTGTTATACATCTACTATTAGCCAATGCAGTGGCTGGCCATAAGTACGAAAACTTACAGCTAATTTTTATTAGTTCCAATAACTGAATTATTTTGAGTTGCATTTCTCATACTTACATTTTGATTTGTGCACCAAACTGTCTTCATCAGTTAATTATTTCCCATGTATTTGATTGCCTATGCATTATTGGTCTGAGGCTTATAACAGAAATTAAACTCAATTCCCAATAATTTCTATTTTCTTCTAAGTATCCTTACATAGGTTAAAGGCCTTCAAAATTTGCTCTAACTGCTTACATCATAAGAATAAATTGTGGAATGAAAATGCAAACCCCCTAAAAATACACTTTCTTTTAACCCAGTATCACCTATTACCCTAACCCTATATTATCTACTGTGAGTAAAGCTTATGTAGCTTTTATTGATGGCATCTAAAGTACCTTATCTGTAAAAGTGATCTCCTGAAAATGAATAATTATATCATGCCAAATTCGCTAGGCGACTCGATACGGACCCTTTCTTTCTTCTCCTCCTCTTCTGTTGCATTCTCCAACTAAAGAATATCAAAAGACCTGACAATGCAATTCATCAACGATGATTATTACATGTGAAAGCAATAAATATCAGTGAAGTCATACAGAGCAAATAAATTACTTACAAAAAGCAACAATAGATAGCGGTATGATCCATTGACTTATCAGTATAAAAGGTATATCCACCTGCATGTATCAATCAAACCAATTGTCAGAAAAACATGTAACAGCAAATAGAGAGCTGGGCAGACACAGCCCAACTGTATGTTGTACTGGAAACGATTGCAAAACCATCTACAGGACAACATGATGAGGAACTACAAATAAAACATACCTCTTCACGGTAAAGTAAACCCAAAAAATCAGTGTTGTCCCTTGAACTGCCACCACTGAGCCTTCTTGCTTCATTTTTATTATCTAAACCAACATCCTGCCTCTTCAAGGTACCATTTGACTTGGTACCAATCTCCACATCAGAAAGTGAATAACCTGGTAATTTTATTTTCCTCCCCCGGACAACTTGAACATCAAAGTTATGCCCCTTCGTTTCCCACACCTCGAACCTCGTATCCTTTTGACAAACCAAATCCTTCCCAATTACACCAGAATAAGTCGAGAAATTAACATCCGTTCTGCGGCTTGGTAATGGAGTTGAGTTCTTGAGTGGGGATCTGATTCTTGCAGTTTCAGCAAATAGAACTGGGTCCCTGATATCTCTTGTTGTGAAATCAAGAATTTTCCTTAGGAGCCAATAACAGTTTGTGACCATGTGGCTACTGTCCAGGCAGTTTGAATCACCATACACTGACACACGGCCATGTCCAACATTCGCCAGACCAAGTATAGAAAAGAGCTGCACTAATACTACACACATTATTGAACTAAATAAAAAGAAAATGTAAGTATTAAATGCCTGGAGTTAAAGAATATCTTATCACTAAAATCATCAGTGCTTTTTATTGTCAGGAGAATTTTTGTGTTCTTACAAGCATTCAAATGCCTCCATTTTTTGTGCCTCCATCATGGCTCCATTTTCACAAGTTTTAAAATTAAGTCTAAAATGCAAACAACAAAATAAAACAACCAGAACATATTCTTTCATTCCACAGGTCAAAAATTACAGCATTTCGCTTTGTCCACATAAGTGAATTTTTAGAACTTCTGATGTCTATCAAAACTGTCGAATGTCATAATTTTTTTACATATACATAGCAAATGTGATATAGATTAGATGTAATTGTTTTATTTTGATAGCTGATTTAAACATTTAAGTTATTAAAACTTTAGAAACAGGGGCACAATGGAGGCACAAAAAATGGAGGCGGTTAAATACTCCTCAAAATGTATAGGCAATTTGCACGTTAGTATAATTGGTTTCTTTGGACAAGTTTCCTCTCTGGGCATTTATTAGATGTAGGAAGTGACAGTAATTATGCAAACTAGCACTGAATGATTTTCCAACTGATGGAAGAAAAAATTGAACAAAATGGACACTTTTTCCAGTAATATGCATTAACTATTAGTACAATCCATAAATCAGAACTTGATAATAAAAAATGAGAAAACACACAAACAGGGAAACAAAGAAAGACCACAAGAAATACCTTCATTGATGAAGATGTCTGCAGCGTGCCTTGTGTAGAAGCACCCTCAGAGTTATCCTGAAACTCAAAAGCATGCAAAAATCCACCAGCTGGAAACCTCACAATATCAGTCCCAGAGGCATAATGGCTATGCTCGCCATTCATGGAAAAATCACCATTCAATACCTTTCCTCCTAAAGCAATCCCAAATGTTCCCAGAAGCTCATTAATTGCCGGCACATTTGCACCGCCTGTAATTGGGGTCCACCAACTCCTTGTATTCTCATCAAAGAAAGTCATTTTGACCATGGTGTCAGTGTGGTACCACTCAGCAAAGACCGCTAGCCCTAAACCCTTGTTCACCACGTCATCTCTTAATTTTGCAGTCTCTTCAGGAAAGTACTCTTCCTCAAGGTCAACCATGAGAAGCGTCCCATACTGGGTGGCATCAAAACAGGTAAGTGGTGACCCAAGCATCTCGATATAATACCCAGCATCCCTCAACATGTTATATAATATATGAAAATTTGTATGAAGGTGATCCCCATGCCAATCCAGTAAATCATTATGCACATCGAGCGAATCTCTTGGTATATAACCTGGGGGGTACTTGATATTGTGAAACTGGTCCCACAATATCCTTCGAGCCCTAGGAGGGGTCGGAACAACCTTCAGCTTCAACTGGAGCACACATACACTGCTCTTGTGTCCTCCAGCCTGGCCAGGGCTGTAAACTTTTACTGTAACGTTTCCTTCAATAATTCCTTCATATTGCGATCCTTCATCTTTGATCTGCATATGGAGTGCAAGGTAGCCAGTCCATGGCCAGATAATACTGGAATAGCTAAAGCGGATGTTGAGGAGATTTCCCATATCATCGGAGGGGTGCCATGTCGGTGGCTCCTCAACATAACCAACAACACCCATGCCATTGAGGATGGTTACATTGAAAATCACAGGCATGGCACCAGCATAGAGCGGCTGACGGCAGAATGGCCACATGTAGGGGCACTCTGTGAAGTCGAGGAGACTTGGGAAGAGGCTTGCACGTGGTTGGTATGTCTTTAGGATCTGGTAAGAGTCCCAACTGGAAAATGTAGAGTAAAATTAGTTTAGAGAGCGCTTTTGCAGATTCTTTCACGCGTTGGAGGGTGGGGTTAAATGGCACAGTTGGCTGAATAGGTCATTTTAATTTAAAATTGATGCAAGGTGAGATTATAATATACGAATGAGGGGTTAAGGCCTAAACAAGGGAAGAAGACACTTAAAATAAGAAAGGGTCTCAAAAGGCTTTGATTTATCCCCTAACAAGACTGAACTTTTACTGTCTCTTTCCATCAAATAAGCAAGAAATGATCCTCCCCATTCCTCTATCCCACATCTCCCTACCACTTTGTGCTCCTTCAACACACCTAAATTTCTCTCCTCACCCCACTTCTCTGTTACAGGTTGAAAGAGAAGAGAAAGAGATCAGTACTTCTGAAGAAGTGGGAATGAGAGAGGAATGAGGTGCAAAAAGAGAAAAGATTCCTTACATTAGCTTTTTTTGACAGAAAGGAGACAGATTGATTTAACTGGGACAAAATGAAAGTTCAGTAAATTCAGGGGATATAAAATGAAGTTGAGAGTGATGGACTGTAATAAGGGGTATACTTTAATGACCTGCAAACAAAGTACGCTTTAAAATAAAATAGGCATATACAATTTTTATAGATAGCCAAAACTTTTTACTTTTGTACTACATAGCAATACAAAAATAACAAGTTACATTAAAAGACACAGCAGACATGATCAAATCTATACTTCTTCCATTGCAATGTATTTTGATAACAGTCTTTTTCTCTGGTAATGATACCAAGTCTAGCAATGCAAAACTACTTTAAAGATCCAAATTACAGAGACAAAAGGGACCAACTTCAAATGCACTAATGTTAGAAATCAAGTAAATAGAAACCATGCAAGTCAACTTACAGGTTGAGTCGACCAGCACCTTGTTCAAACATGTTGGGCCCAGCAAGCTTAGTGGCCCCTTCCACTAGAGCCTGCTTCATACTCGCTGGATTGAGTATTAACTTCCGCTGTTCTTCTGGAATTACACTTACAAGTAAACATACTGCACCTGCAACAACTGGACTGGCAACACTGGTACCAGAAAGGGTTTTGCAACCTGTGCTGATTTTAGATCCCACTATCTCACGGCTGTAAGCCACAACGTCTGGCTTCACTCGGCCATATCTAGAGTTACATAAAAATCAGGAAAAGTTCATGAAACCATCATTTATTTTAAGTGTACATGTCAAGTCTATAGAGTCATTAAAAGAAAGGGATGAAAAACCATTACATATACCAATATATACAAAGTATGGAAGTGAAGGACTTCAATTTTATTATGGTCATATCACAAGTCAGTATGAACTGGGCTTTTATTTTCTTTAACTTTGACTTCCAGTGCATGCAAGTGGGTATTTTTGTATAGATTTATTGAACAACTCCAGATATAATGTGGTTCTAACATTAAAACCAATAAAAAAAATGATTGTGATCATGTTCAGGACCACTGCATGTATATTTCAAGATGACAACAAGGTAAACAGTGAAGTCAAAAACACATATTTCTTTTTAGAAAAATGTGTATAAACTAATGTTGTGAAGTAGGTAAAGGAAGAGCAGAACCAATTGACCTCACAGAAAGAACTGAGTAACCATTACACACACACAGACACACCCATTGCACAAACAAATACACATGTACATAAAAACATACAAAGGAACATACACCTACCCGTGAGGAAGCTCCCATGTGGTCATCCCGCGTGAGGAGAAGGAAGCAATATGATTGTTATAATCAATACCGCCTACTCCTATCACATCACTCTGATCAGCTGGGTTATTTAATGTACCATATAAAGGTCCATCATTTCCAATAGCTGAGATCATTATAATATTATTTGCCGTCAGCTCCCAAACCTAGAAATATCAAACAAATTTGAACTTAGCTTCATGAAAGATGATGCTAGCAAAATATAAATGTCCCACTCAGTTTTGGTTTGGATTAAATCCACTGTTCCAGTCAGCCTCCTAATGGGCTTATCAATGATTTGGAGCTTAGAAACCTGCCGCCAAGAAAATCCATAAACCTACAAAAATTATAAATAAATGGAAGGCAAAGATGTTAGGAGGTACCTTTTCCACAAAAGGGAGATCTAGGTAGTCAGGCCCACCAATACTAAGATTCAACACATCCATTTCTGTTGCAATCGCATAATTGAATGCATCCAGGAACCAAGAGGTATAAGATATCTGCACTGAGGTTAACAAAGTATTTTCAAAATTTATGTTAAACTGCATGATATAGCCTAAGACCAAGGAATTAGGAAGATATAAGATCCAATGGGGAGAAACATAAAAAGAACAAGTCTGCTTTGTGGAAAAGATCTGCATTACACCAGCTTCCAAAGGCATGCCAATTATACCAAGCATTTACATTTGATTTTTTTCTTTTTTCCAAATATATTTGCAGCTGACACACAACATTTTTGTACTTTTGCAAACAAAACTCAACCTACAAAAGAGCTGGTAGTCTCTCACTATGTCATCACTTCACACAAACTCCAAACCACAATCAATATCTGAATGGCTACATATTGTTTAGCTAACATTTTAATTGCCAACATTTATCAAAACATGCATCTGATCAAACCAATCCACAGCCAGTGTCTTACAAACAACTATCTCAAATAAAAATTAAACCAAATATTAGAAATCTTGATTGTCTTTTGCAAAAGCATCAAATCCTGGGCATCATTAGCCGCAAAGAAAAGAAAAAAGAAATCAAGAGAACTACAAAAGAAAAGTGATACCGTCATTACCTGTGCATCAGTGAAGACACGGTAAGCATAGATCTCAGTATCCGGTGCAAACCCTAGGCATTCGGTATCTTGACCCGCAATAACCCCAGCAACAAAGGTGCCATGGCCTAAATTATCATTTAATGTGTCCTCATTTGTCCAATTTGTTCGTTCCTGGACAGAAGATAAACCATTGCTTCATTAAGTAGTTACTTTTATTCAAGGGTCTTACAGTAGCACTCCAAAGCTATCCTATAGCTATATGCAAGTCAATGTAACAACTACTTTCGTTGAGAACTTGTCTAATGTTAGATTTTCCATTTGCATGTCAATACTTCAAAACAACATTTTTTATTTCGCTAGGATACACACGATCAGAGTTAATGATGTTCATTTACTAAACGAGGTATGACATCAGCTTACAAAGCAAGTAGGAAGAAAGTCTTTTAATTGCAATACAACAGAGATTTCCAATTTGAAAATAAGTACCTTGATGTTCCTAAAATGGGGATGATCAGCTCTAATTCCAGTATCAAAAATAGCCATTTTCACTTTTGAACCAGTAAAGCCTCTTGCCCATAGTTGTTCGGCTCCAAAAAGAGATGTCACCTGTGATCTCTGTTAAAAAGAACAATAATAACTTAAAAGGCAGCTACTGATTGTTATATGCATAGCTGCAGGTCAATAAAGATCTTGTAATGGTAAGGTGAAATTTGGATACAAGTCACATTGGTCTATACTGAATTAAATTCAGATCTCCATATCATACTTATAATACTGCTTTGATATGGTACAAGTGAGTACCACCTGCTACAAGCAGTACCGCTCTGATCTGGAGAATCAGCTGTGCAGTTCGATTTATGGTCAAAACTCAAAACTAAAGCTCAACTGAAATTCTAGTCTAATTACATTGAAATCCTAAATCCACATATTTTAACAACAGGGATTTACACAAATTTAGCCTCAGTATATTGATTTTATCCCATTTGAGGGCCCCAAAAACATAAAAGAAACAAAGAACAGATGTACACTAAAAAGATACTCTTCAACAATTTTCATTCTTCCAACAAGTCAACACCTAGGCAAAATTTTCACAGTATGAGATAGAATTTATCTTCTATGTAATATTTCTCCAAACTCCAGTCAAGAGAACGTTTCCTTCTTTTGAAAACCTTACCTGCATCATAAGCTTTCTCTTCCAACTTAACGAGCTATTACTATAGACACTCCAAATTGCCTCCTTACCCCCTTCCTCTCTCTCTTCCTCAAAAGACATTCTAGTAAAAGACTTCCCAGGTCTTCTCTCCGATCCAAATCTGAACCTGTTTCCCCCGTCCCGATCCACCTCAAACAACTCCCTTTTGTAAGTGGAATCCACGTGAACATCTCTGATTCGCTCTAGCTCCTGGATCGCAGCGATTACGGACGTCCGATGAGACTCGCCGATTTCAAGAAGTCCGAAATCAGTCGGGAAAGAAGCCGCGGCATTGCTCCGATCGATCCAACGCCACGCGTCAATCGGAAAGAGCAAATATTCCTCGAGATAGGAACGGTGCACCTCCGCATGGCGATAGTCGAAGAAACGCACGATGTAGTTGTGATCGTCGGGCTTGTAACTCGAGACTAGGGGTAAGAGGAAGGTGATGAATGCAAAAATGCAATGGAGAGGAAAGGAAGAGGCGCGAGAGGGAGGTCTTTGGCTCATTGATTGGTGATTTAGGCGATCTCCATGAAAGGAGGAGGAGCATGCGAGCCCTGGTAAGGAAGGAAGAAATTGAGATTCAGAGAAAAATGTTGGAAGAGGGGAGATTTTCACCAATTGATCCTTCCTTTTTGAAGAAATTAAAATTTTGCTGGTTACAATAGATAGTCACAATTGTGTCAAACTGTCGACCCAGAATATAAAATAAGTCCTCTTTTATCTAAGCAAGAAAAAAAAAGAAAAATGTTTGAAAGAAATCAAGGTTGATACCGATTTTATTATTTTTATTATTTATGTAAAATAAGTTATTATTCATTTTAATAATTTTATTGTGTAATTTATTTTATACAGTATTTTATTAGAGAAAATATTTTCTTCCCCAGATTTATCCCCAAGCATTTTTTACTTCAGTTGAGCCCCGTGACTTTTGTCTTTTTTTCTTTTTGAAAGTTTTTGTCTCTAAATTAATTTTGTTATTCAATTATATAAACACCTGAGTCACTTATATAAATATCTGGATAGTATATGTGATTTGTCCCTCATATATTTTTGTTTTTCGAGTTTCTCTCTCTCTCCTCTCACATGTTTTTGTTTTTCCAAAACTCTCTTTTTCTCTTTCTCTCTCCTCTCTTTTGTTACTATCACTTTTTTCATGTGATTTTATTTTATGAAACTCTCTCTCTATATATATATAAATACCTGAGTGCATAATACAAATATTTGGACTCGTTGTACTTGTGTGTGAGCACATGAACGTACTTTTTATCAAAAATAAAAAGTTAGTATACGTAGTTGTACTTTTTTTGTCAAAAATAGAAAATTAGCTAGGGAAATTTAGCTCTGAGTACTATTAATCGCTTTCATTTTATTATCAAATACTATTAATCTAAATAATAACTTATTTAAATTAAATAATAAAAATATTATACAAATAAGTTATATAATGAAATCACTAATATGAATAATAGCTCATTTAATCTGAATAATTAAAATCGATGTCAATAACAATATTTATCCTTCATTTTTGAAGAAACTACTTTACAGACTCACAATTGTGTCAACCCAGTCTAAAATAAGTTCATTTTTATCTAAGCACAAAAAAAAAAGAATTATTGAGTTGAGATTTGAATAAATTTTCATCATATTATTTCTATATGTAATTATCTATGCATGCCTTCAAAAAAATTTATATTTATGAAAGAAATACAATTTAGAAAAAAAGATGTTAAATTCAGAGGACATTTTAGGACACTATTGAACCCAATATCCACTAAATTTTGGGCTACCATTTTGCTCAAATTTAAAATATCTGCTTCTTTATGCTTACTTTTAAATCTAAGTAAATCCTTCCTTAAAAATAAGGTAATGTTGTTATGTATTAGAATTTATATTATAGACGAAGAGATCAGCCATTAGATTGAAATTAATTGTTGTGATACATTAAACATTAAAAATTTTGATTCATAACAAATTGCTCTAAAAATAAAATTTTGAAAAAAAAATAGCTGGTGTTTCTTGTGCTTTTTATTAGTGAGTAATTGGTGAGGTTCCAAACTTCCAATTAGCACTATAAATGGTGTAAGACTATCAACATGATTTAAATTCCAGAAAAAAAATTTTCATTCTCCAATGTCTATTGTGTGCAATAAAATTTTAATTTATATACATAAACAATGCGGAAGATGTCGATTATGTATAAAATAACATAACAAAATGAGTATAAACTTCATACATTTTTATTATGTGTGAACCATTTTATTTTTATTTTGAATTTTTTATTTGAAATTAAATAACCAACAACCACTTCAATCAACAGTTCACCTCACTAATAATTGGAAGACCAAAAAACAACAATAATTTCAAAATATTTGATTTTCAAAACTCTCATGTTTTGTTGAATGATTCATGGTGCCATGTATTTCAATGAGATAAATACAGAAAATTCTTTGTCAGCCTGATGATGTGTCACTTGGCATGTGTAAAACCAGTATCTCATGTTGTTAAACTCACTGTACCAACAAAAAGATGCAATTACTAAAAAAAAAGAAACATCATTAAGCAAAAATAAGAACAAGGAAATTTTCTCAATAATTAAAGGAAATTAAATTAACAACCAAACAAATTAAAGGAAGAAAGTTTCCACAAATTATAAACTTCAAATAATTTCATGTCATATCAAATTACTACACAATGATACTTTCACTGTTGCATATAGAGAATCTGAATTTAAATTTGACACAACATGAAAACACACAAAGACACAAATCCAACCTAAAACATGAGAAAAGAAAAAAACCCATAACTTAAAATATGCAACCTAAAATGACAAACACAACCATGACAAGGACTTAAGACCCAAAATCCATAAAACCCAAAAAGTACCAGAAATTGCTAAAAAAGAGATTAATTCTTAACAACATAATTAATTAACCCAGCCCAATTTTACCAGAGAGACTTTTCTAAAATAAGACATTTTGAAAAGGTGACTATTCCACATCTGAAGTGCATGAAGTGCTGTCTCCATCATCCTCTTCATACAACATGTTGGCAATTTCTTCCGGTTCTGGTAACGGATCGGGTTGACCCAGGTACACAGGCCACGCTATGTTGTCGGCGTAAGGTTCGACGTTAAGCATCTGTTGTAGTGTTGGTGGAGCTAATTCTACCGGCATTTGGAACGGGCCTGGATTGTTGATGTCGAAAGCAAGGTACGGGTTGTATGCGTATGGGAGACGTTGGGCATGTATACCGATACCAACCAGAGGAACATGCGTCGCTTGCATCTCCATAGGTGGCATTAGGAATTGTGATGGAACAACCGGAGGCCACGACTGCATACGGATTTCTCGGTGAACAAGATAGCAATTGGGTTGTACGCAATTAAGGCGATACTGTTCGCTCCGCGCCAATTCCATGAGCTGCTGCTCGAGAATGCGTTGTTGTGCATTTATCATCGCTGGATTTAACAGAATAACACCTGTGTGAATCTTTTTGCTTTACCAAATAAAAAGTTCTTCAAGGAAAAATTACAAAAGAATCTGGCAAAATGATTATATTTTGCTGCATGCCGTCGACAAAATTTGCGGGATTTGTAATGTGATCCCGGCAAATTAACATTACATGGCAGTGGTTGGATTGAACAAAAGAACCAAATATATTTTTTTTTGCAAAAAATCAAAACTTCAGGTGAAAGTTTTTTCTCGCCTCGTCAACAAAGTTTGCGAAACAGTCCCGCAAAATTGCATGCAACACATTCAAAGACGGCGATAAAAAAAATCAAATGGCAAAACTAATTTTTGAACTTCATATACTAATTTTTAACTCTCAGTCTGATATATGTTGCAAGATTACATATTTGCAAATAATTCACTACCAATATATTTTTGCAGAGGTTTTTTCAAAACCAAATAACCATTGCTTTAATAAGATTCAGAAATGCAAATATAACAATAAGATTACAAAAAAGGAGAAAAGTATCAGCCTTACCCCAATTGTTGGTCATCATCTCTCTGTTCTCTGAATTTTGGTGCAAATAAACAGCTTCCATTTTTCACACTGTTTTTTTCCCCCAATTTGTTATATTAGATTAGATTTTTGATGATATTAGGTTGCCCCATAGTGTGTATTTATAGTCAAGATTGATATATGTCTTAGGGTATATCATGACAAGAAAATGATTTTTTTTTCTTTTTTGAAGTAAAGAGAAGGAATTTATACAGTATATCTTTTTTAGATATGCTAATTAATTAATTTATAATTTTAGCACAAACCCTTCAATTTCTAGGGAATGTGTTCAATTAGTTTCCTTCAATCAAACATTTCATTTCTGAAATATTAATGCTAAGAATTGATTAGATTTATAGACATACAATGAACATACATGAGAGCATCATGGATATAATTAAATGCATGTAGAAAGATTAGGAATGTTTATATTTCTTTCAATATATGTGTGTTGACTAATTAATTGATTTGAATATACATTGTACCAGACTGGAAAAAGAAAATAAAATAATGTATTAATTCTATGGAAAAAGAAAAGAAATTTTTAGAAAAAAGAAAAGAAAATAATCTATTAATTCTATGGAATAGGTTCTTGCAAGTTATTTTAGTCCATAAATTAAATTTCATGTGGTTCCATGTACTATGCTTATATATACCTTAGGGCTTAAAAGGTCAAGAAAAAAAAATAGTCAGGAGAAAAAAATACAAAAAAGAAAAAGAAAAAGAAAGCAGTGTCATTAAATGGATAAAAGAGATTTGAATTTAAATGGGCCTTTTCAAGTGGAGAAAAGAATCCTAGTTTTTTTATGGGCCTTTATATGACAAACATTCAGTGATTTTTGTGTCAATATCTTGCTGAAATATCAAAATTTCTAGTTTTTATTACTTACTTTTTAAATCTAAGAAAGTCCTTTATAAAATTTGGAAAAGAGAGAGAGAAAACATCTAATTCAAATAGTATGATGCTACTATAGATTTTAAGGATAACATGCATCTAAGACAGTACTTTAAAAAAAAATGAATAGTATGTATGTACCTTAAATATAAATATTATGCATGATCCCTTCATGCTGATATTTTCTTTTTTTTTTTTGGAAGTGGTAAGCAAAGTGCCGACCAATAATTCTATTAAAAAGGAAAGAAAAGAATTACAACGCATGCCAAAAATTTTAATCAATGTTAAATTTTACACTCAACCTCCAAAAAAAATGAAAAAAATTTGGGATTTAGAAAAAGTCAAAATTTAAAATTTCAGTCCATATATATTTTCAGTTGAAAAAAATAAAATAAAAAAAATGGGACGTAATTTTAAAATCCGACACATGAAGGGTTGTGATTTGAAAGTCCGATTCTTCATCGACTGTCATTTTAAATTTCAGCCCTTCCTTTTTTTCAATAAAAAAAAAGAGTTTAAGACATGATTTGGAAATCCAGTATTTTTTTTAGAACCGATTTATCAATAAAATTTATTTATTTATTTGTTCTATCAAAAAAATGGTTAGTGTCAGAATTTCAAATTCAACCACCTTAAATCCTAGTATTCATTGAATAATTTGTTAGAGATTTAATTTGAAAATTTGTATTCGTTGAATAATTTGTTAGAGATTTAATTTGAAAATTTGTATTCGTTGAATAATTTGTTAGAGATTTAATTTGAAAATTTGTATTCGTTGAATAATTTGTTAGAGATTTAATTTGAAAATTTGTATTCATTGAACAAAATTTTCCATTCCTAAGTAAGAACGTTCACCTACACTCTAAAATACAACAACAATAAATTCCTAAGATATATTAATATATTCAGATACAATGTTAGAATTAAATGCTATTTAATTAATTTTATATTATTGCTAATTCCTACTCTTTAAAATTGGTGAGAATTTAAGATGATAAAATGAGTTCAAATAAGGATCGATCCGAGTCATCGATAACTCATGTAGATTCAGGTGCGATCTCAAAACAACGACATAGATCCACTCATTCGAAATTTGGATGAAATTTTTTTATAGATACTTATGTGGTTTGATTTTATCTTTATTCTAAAAATATAAAAAAAAAATAGACATAAATCTACTCTATATTTTTCCTCAAAATTTTTGGATTTGTATTAATTAAGCGTCTGATCTTCAAAAGCTAACAATGTTGAATGGTAAGTTTGACCTACCTAATTATCTATGAATATTCATCAATGGCTTCATCATCACATATTCTGATCTGTTCATCTATTCAAGGATTATTTTTTATTCCATTATTATGATATGTTTGATCTTAATCATATATATGGTCTCGAGACATCTTTTTTTTTTCAAAATGTTTTATCCTAGATTTTAAAGTAAATCATTAAAGGAAATTAACAACCAAATAAAAAAAAAAGAGAAAACTTAAACTTTCATTTTTATCTGGTGACAAAGATAATATTCTTTTTGTGGAATGTCGCATATTCAAAATCCGAATGAGAGTTATTTATGGATATTTACAAGTTAGAAAACTTAAACTTTCATTTTTATCTAAAAAAAACCAAACAAAAAGGGAGAAAAATTCCACAAATAAAATTCAAATCACTTAGTACACAATCATTCGATCATACTTTCACTGTTGACACAACATGAAAACTCACAAAGACAAAATCCAAACAGAACCCAAACAGAACCCAAATGGAGCCAAACAATCTCAAGAACTAATCAACACACAAATTCTGACTCAAAACATGAAACCCATAATCAAAACCTAATGCAAATTAATAACTTGAACCAAACACAGACCCAACCGAAAACATGAAATCAACCACAACTTAAAAGATGAACACAAACCATAACTTGAAACAACCTAACATCCAAAGACAACAAAAACCAAAGTAACAGAAATTGCAAGAAAAATAACACCTAACCAACATAAACCCAGCACAATTCTACCACAGAGAGAACTCTCTAAAACAGGAGATTTTGCAGAGGCGATCGATCGACGACTATTCCGCTTCCGAAGTGCCTGAAGTGCTAGCTCCATCATCCCCTTCATACATCAGGCCAGAGATTTCTTCCGGTTCCTGTAACGGATACGCTTGATCCACGTGCACGGGCCACACTATGTTGTCTGCGTAGTGCTGATCAAAGGGTCCCATCTGCGGTGGCGCTGGTTGTGCTAATTCTCCGAGCAATTGCAATGGGCCTGGATTGTTTACGCCCAAAGCAAGTTGTGGGTTGTGCACATACGGGAGAGCGGGGATGGGTATACCAAGATCAACTAGAGGAACATGCGTCTCTTGCATCTCAATCGGTGGAAAGAGGAACTGTGATGGAATCAGAGGAGGAAACTGTGCATGATTTTCCTGGTAAACTAGAGAGGAACCGGGATCAGGATTAAGGCCATATTCTTCTACTTGTTCAGAGCCTCTCGGTTGTTGCTCGACAATTGGAGCAGATGCATTTGCTTTGGCTTTGTGGTTCTTTTCGCTCCGCTGATAGAGCTGGAGGAATACACTAAAATACCCGTAGTGATCACTAAGACCGACATTTCCTAGGGCCTCAACAATGTGATCTCCGGTGAGCACATTGTGGCCTTTCTGTCTGCTTATTTCCTTCGCCTGTGAGAAGACGACCTCAACAAACTTGACCGCACAATCATACATAAATTCCTTGGCACCGGATGATATCTTGTGGTTTGACGGAGTAATCGACTTCATTATTTTGGTTACACTTGAGGGTGTTAAAGTTGGCTTTTGCTGCTCCATCATCACCTCCTCCTTAACTTCCATGTCACTTGAACCTATTAATAGTAATAATTGTTATATCACAGAATTTTTCTACATGAAATTCTTGTTCTTTGTGAAGAATTATTTGAACTTGTATTTGTGATTGGATTTAACAGAATGAAACCTATAGATAATCTTTTTTTTTTCCTTTTACCATATGTACCATTTTTCAGGGAAACAATAAGAAAGTTCAAGAAAAATGAGTTTGTTTTGATACGCTGATGAAATTTGCAGAACTTCCAAAGTGATCCCAATAAACATCAGGTGCAAGTGGTTGGATTTAATAGAACAAAATGTAGGTCAATCTTTTTCCTTATTACCAAATATAAAGATTTCAGGAAAAAACCAAGATTCAGGAAAATCATAGTTTTTTTTACCTCGCCGACAAAGTTTGCGAGGCTTCTCGTGTAGTCCCGGAAATTTTGCATGAAATAGAGTCAAAAACAGTGATGAAAAACAAATAGGAACTTGTTTCTGAACTCGACATATGCCAACTAATTAATTCTAAATCTAAATTTGTTTCAAATGTTTGTTATAAGATTACAGATTCACAAATAATTCATCAGCACAAAAAGAATTCTCAGAGCTTTTCCACAACCAACTAACCATTGCTTTTAGATTCAGAAATGCAAACATAACAATAAGATATATTATAGAAAAAAGAAATGAAATATCAGACATATATTACGTACCAATTTCGGTTGCTTCAGTTCTCCCCTCTAAATTTACATGCATCTCATCAACAGATTCCATTGTTTTTACTATTTCTTTTCAAGCTTATTCTACTAGATTTTGATGATATCAGTCTGCCTTTCCTTGTGTATTTATAGTGCAAAATATCTAAGGGTTTTTGCTGATAAAAAGATAAGAAACTGTATAGTATATCTTTTTTAGATATGCTAATTAATTCATTTCTTTAGCATATATCTTAGAGCAACCTTTTCTAAAGAATCTACTGTTCAATTTGTTTTCTTCAAAAAAACATTTTTTTTAAATATTAACATAAGAATTGTCTAAATATTAAGACTTACAACGACCGTACATGAGAGGATCATGGATATAATTAAATGCATGTAGAAAGATTAGGAATGTTTCTAAATTCATTCAATATATATGTGTTGACTAATTAATTGATTTTTTAAAATATATTTGTGTTTGTTTTACTAACGTTAAGTCGAAATTCAAATTCTGACATTATTGACCACATTTATGAGGCAGATTATACATTGTACTAGACTTGAACAAAGTTCTGACAGAAAAGAAAATAATCTGTTAATTCTATTGAATAGGATAGTTATAAGTTCAGTCCATAATTTAAATCTCATTATGTACCTATTGAGAGTTTTAGATATTATGTGGTTATTCTTTTATTCATTCTCTAGTATTGCAACGGTTCCTAGCACGAGCACATACATTAAAAACACATAAGAGGAATTAATATCCACGGTGGTTCGCAGAATAGTTTATGATTTCTTTTATATCTGGCAAGTTTTACGGTCATTGTTAGATAATTCAGTAGAGCAATGTACCACGAAAAAATGAAAACAGAGAGAGATTATTTGGAATGAATCGTTTTCATTTCAAATCTTAAATGGTTTCTCAGTTGTTTTCATTGCTTCTCAAAGATCAAAATCATGGCGTTTAGGAGACACTTAAAAGAAGAGACTTATGTATGATAAGACTTTAGCTCCGGCCTTGGCGCATTTTTAGGCTCAAATTAAATCTGGTAAAAATTAAAGGTTGAACAAGTATATATAACCCAATTTGTTAAATCAGAAAAAGGAAGACAGAAAATAATACACATAGCAATTCTTATACCTAGTTCCTTTCAATGAATTTAGGTGTTCAGACCTTTTGGAAATTAGAAAAAGATAGAGCAAATCCAAGCATATATCACCTTTTTTTTTCCAAATCTGTTGATCTGACAAACCATAGAGAAACAGCCATTATAATAAGGGAGAAAACATTTTTTGAAGCTTAAAAGAAATCTAGAAAGTCAGGTATATAGACGTAAAAATCGCTTGGAGCTCTGATTAACGGTGATCAGATCGTGAAACAATGAAAGTCAATTATATTCATCGAGAAGACGACAAAGCCCGGCTCTGCTACAAACAGAGAGGGAGAGAAAAAAAAAGATAGATTGGCAGGGAGCCTGGGAGCATGAGATGCCGAGTTACCTTTCATGCCTTGTGCTGTTGTTTTGTTGCAATACATATACAAACACAAACAATTTCACAGCCATTTGTTTACTGTTACTAATTATTATGTATTGGTCTGAGCAGATCTTGCCTATTATGTTGACATTCCACTCTTATCAGTATGATTTATGTTAGAAGTTTATTGAAAATTGTAGCATCGATTTTCTTTCATAGAAGTATGTGTTGTTCCGCTCTGTTTGCTTTGTTTTAATAAACTTCCAGCTAAATAATAAACTTCTTATAAGATCCTAAGAGAAAAAAGAAGGCCAGCTTATTGTAACAATGTTTGATTTGCATTAGCTTGTCTCACTGTTTTTAATTAATTGTCAACAACATATATGGTAGAAGAAAAAGAGCTATATATCTTGTCTATTGTATTTTTGTGATTAAATGCCCCAATGTCCAAACTATAGTAATTGCTACTTCCAACCATATGCGCACATTACAACCCACAAAATTCATTAATATCCGGAAAAAATAAGTTCCTTGAAATGCAATACAAAAATAAAAACTACATCAGAGTTCACCTATAGTTATTAAATTACTCAAACAGCATAATTAATCCACTTTTTTTTTCTGACAACCGACCCAGCAAATTTAAACATTGCTTTTTTAACACATTTTTGTAAATCACACGGCAAAGTTGCATGATGTTGTCCGAATCTTTCTTCATCTTAGTTCTTCAGCTTGCAACTTCAGCACTCATCTCCTGATTACTATATAGTCGAGATCAATTTCCGATATTACAAGAACTACATTATGTGCTTTTGTCATCCTTTCCCACCCTGAAATCATGGTCACAAAAAGAGCAAAAAGAAAAGTAGTTAGAAGTTTACTTTTGCAAATTAGGGAACATTTCAACAACTGAGAACCTCGTATCTGTGCTGCATTGTCCTTCTATCCACTATCCATGTTTGAACTGTTTTTTTTTTCTTATTTCATTTCATAGCCCTTAACTAACAAATATGAGGCTTATTACTTTGTTATAACTAGCATCACTTACTTATCAACTATCTGACGTGTCTTCTAAGTTGTTTTTCATGTAAATTGCATGCCAAAAGTAATACAATTTTGCAACTCATTTTAAATTGTACCTTTTTAGGTGGGGTGCCTGGATTCAACATGCTAGTTCCCATTCCAAATTTTCCTTTCTTATCTGACGGCTTGATAATCTGAAAAGAACATGTGAGAGAGTCGTCGACACTCATCATTGCCCCAGCATTGTCAAATTCGCCACAATAATTCGGGGCTGAAAATATGGTCACCAACTGTCTGTTTGCAAAAAATTCATACCCATCTTCAACTACCTAAAGAAGAGATGAAAAACAATAACACTGATGTAAGAAAAACAATAATAAAGCAGAAAACTGGTAAAAGGGCAACATCAGCAGGAATCATCTGCCAGCTTAAAACAACATTTAGAAATTACAAACTTGATTTTGATGGGAATCAAAATCAGTCAGGTTGCTGGGATGGAGATGGGAATCACAGTACTTTTTTTTTTATATATACATATTGAATAGTGCCCATAACATCAGTCAGCACCACACATTCAAATTTTTTAATGTTCTTTCTAAATTGCACCTTCTAATGCCTCTTTTATGCAATGCATACATTCAAATTTTTTAATGTTCTTTCTAAATTGCACCTTCTAATGCCTCTCTTATGCAATGAATAATAACTCTCAACTGAGGATTAAACATCTGAATGAAATAAAGAAATGCACGCCTGCCAATGCCAAAATTGGGTACAAATGAGTGCATATACATTACATAAAGTGCAATATAATCACAAAAATAACAGCAACCATTCCCTGTGGATCAGCAAGCATGCATAGTTAATTACCTGGTGAGCCCGGCAGATAAGATCAAGCTCGTGCTTTTGCAAGAACTCCTCAACCCGGTCAGGGCCGAAGGTATAAGAAACACCCCGATCATTCTCACCCCAGCCATCGATGTCTTTGTCAGGGTCAGACCATAGCAAGTCGCAGAGTAGACCATGATCAGGCACATCAAGTGGCCGCTCAATCCTCCTTATCTGGTCCAGGCTCTTTAGGTCAGGTGACAAACCCCCGTGCATGCACAGGATCTTTTCATCTATCAGTGCTGCCACTGGGAAACAGTTGAAGCACTCAATGAAGACCTGGAGCAAGAAAAGTAATTATGATTGGTATGTATCCGCTGTGATGGTTTCTTGCACATTTTTGTATTTATTTGTGTTGCAAGTTAGGTGCTGTAGAAATCAGTTTTAAATCATTTTTTTGTTTTTAAAATTCTTTCATGCCAGAATCATTTTACATAATTCCCATATCCTACTTATCTTACAATAAGTCACCTACTCATTATTCGAGTCCTTTTTACAATATTTTAATGTCAAAATCACTTTACATCATCATCAACTCCTGCCTAAGAAATACTGCTATGTACTACAACACCTAAGCAACAACTCAACAAAAATCCAATTCTCGACTTCAACAGCTCGACAGATTTACCAACTAGGCTGTGGGAACACTGTACCCTAAAGACAATTCATGTCCAAGCCTTGCACAACCTCAGAAAATACCAAAGCCACTTTGTCCAATTCAAGCAAACTTACCAACAAAACCAAACAAAAAGAAAGAAAGATATTTGACCTTCCAGAGGCGGACATTATAGCGGCGTTTGCACTCGTCAAAGAAGCCATAGATGCGGTTAATGGAGGCACATTCATGGTTCCCACGCAAAAGGAAGAAGTTCTCAGGATACTTTATTTTGTATGCAAGGAGGAGGCATATCGTTTCAATTGATTGCTTCCCTCGGTCAACATAATCACCTAGAAATAGATAGTTCGCTGCAGGGGGCAATCCACCATACTCAAAGAGGCGAAGAAGGTCTGAATATTGGCCATGAATGTCACCTGATATTTAGAAGTTAAGAAAGAAACATAAAAAGAGATTACTATTTACTAAAGAACAGTACTTCTCTATCAACTATATAAGAATTTGCTTTGTCTCAAAGAGCAGAAGCATTCACAAGACTTCTTACTATGTCAACTTTTTATCTTCTAACATCCCAGATTTTTTTTTTATCTAATATTTTGGGCTAGCATACATATTACATACCCTTTTTTGGGTCTAATGTGCCTTGTTTCCTTTTGTTTGGAGATGAGAAACAATTTTCCTAAGCAAGTTGCCTTTTAGAGAGATTTTCATGGTTCTTCTTCCCTTTTTCTTGTTGATTTCTCGACCTCTATTCAAGCAAAAGACAAGGAGATCAAAGAGAGATCAACCTGTCACAAAATAATTACTAGTTAATGAGGAAGGGGGAAAAAATAGAGTACCACAAATCTTGATTGGGGCCTCAAGCTCGACAAGGTTTGGCTGTGAAAGAAATATCTCCCTGGAATGGCATTAGAGATCATTGATTTAGAGATTCGTTTAAGTCATCTACTAAGATAAGAAGGTTCATCAGTATATGATATTTAGTTCTCACAAACTTCTGTTTACATCTACAAAACATCATGGCACCTTATTTCTGAGACGAATTACTCAAACTAAAATTAACCAGGTTTATTTACCCACGCACCTCCTGATGTCTAATGAGACTGAGATTACAACCCAAACTTCTAATTTATTTGAACCGCAACTGAGGCAATTAATTTTCTGTCAAAAATCCGAAAATATTCCCCAACTATTAGCATTCGTCCATATAATTTGGGAAGGAAAAGAATTTAAGGCCACTGACAGTCACGACCTGATCAGCATTTAATTCAACCATTAAGAACACTAATCACTGAACATATGCAACACATATATCACAAACATATACTAACTTATTTAGGTGAATTAGCATTTTCCTTGTATACTAGTTCCTAGAATTAACATTCCACCGGTACCCCCGGCTCCAGACTTTCCAGATAACCATGATCCAGTCTCAGCCAAAAGTCTGTATGTATGATCCAGTCAATAACATCCTCATACAAACCATCAAAAAATTCAAAATTTACACCGCTTAAACCCTAGCAAAACCACTACTGATTACTCGATTCCACAAGATACAATACAAATTAAAGGATGACAAGGGAAATATATAAAAAAATATACCTAGACGCGGCGCAAAGCTGTTTTATCTCGGAATCTGACAACTGTACTTGCTTCACTGTTCTTCCTTTCCTCGCCTCCAACAGCCTCCTTATTATATCATCAAGCGCCGCCGTATCCATGCTTCCAACGATTCTCACACTTCAATCCTCGAATAAACCTAAACCTAAACCTAAACCTACCTATCTCTGTTCGGAAAAGAAGAAAAGAGATGAAAGAGGAGGAGAAAATATGATATTTCAAACACTCGGGAAAAAAAGAGAGAAAATTACATAAACCCTAGGTCACACTGTGAGTGAGAGAGAGAGAGAGAGAGAGAGAGAGAGAGAGAAGACTTATGAGCAAAGTCTACACTCTAAAGTCGCCCAGAGACAGACAATTTTACGCAAGGGTCCTTGTAATATTTAAATTATACAATAATAAAATAGTGCTCCAACGCCCAGAGAGAGACAATTTTACGAAACGCTCCTTGTAATAATTTAAATTATACAATAATAAAATAGTGCTCCAACGCCCAGAGAGAGACAATTTTACGAAACGCTCCTTGTAATAATTTAAATTATACAATAATAAAATAGTGCTCCAACGCCCAGAGAGAGAAAATTTTACGAAACGCTCCTTGTAATAATTTAAATTATACAATAATAAAATAGTGCTCCAACGCCCAGAGAGAGACAATTTTACGAAACGCTCCTTGTAATAATTTAAATTATACAATAATAAAATAGTGCTCCTATGCGCCCCCTTCTTTGTCGTATTATTTATGTCTTGATATGATATGATGATATCTCTCAAATTTTAAAACGAAGGGCATGCATCTTTGAGTGGGCCCCAGTCAAAATTTAACCTAATCCTCTCTTTCCCATATTGGTACGTGTATTAAATTTCATATTTTTTTATATAACACGTTAATATCATAATTTTTTTAAATATATGATGTAATAGATCTACTAAATATAATTAAAAAAAAGCATTTTTTATAATTAAATTTAAATTATTTAAATTAAATCGGACCGTTTAAATTTAATGATAATAAATATGTCATAAAAAAAATGGGGATGCTCAGCCTTCGTAATATTACTGATAATATGATCATATTTAAAGCGGAATGTTCGATTAACTACAAACATATTTAGTGATGAAATTAAAAAATTTGTAAGGAGTGATTTAGATAAAGGGAGGGGATTCTTTGATAATCATTATCTTGACAATTTTGACAATCAATTTTTAAATAATTTTTAAAAATTCTCAAAAATATAAAAAAAATTGACAAACATTTCTTTTAACTTATAGATTGATTGTGTTTCAAATTTCATGTAATTTTGATATTTCATCAAAGACCGTTAAATATAGACCGTTGTAAATGTCATGTAAATTTGATGGTCTTTGATGAAATATCAAATAATATTTAAATTATATAAAATTTAAAATACAATCGATCTATAAGTTAAAGAATATATTTATATATTTTTATTTTTAAGATTTTTTTAATTTTTTAAAAATTTGTTATCAAAATTATCAAAATAATAGTTGTCAAGAGATCCTTATCCTTACATAAATTTCAATGTGTTTATCTAAAGATATTTGAATCTCTAAATAGTGACAACATTTAAAAAATATATTTAACGAAAAATATCACATCCATGCATGGAATTTTTTATGTCAGAAAAAAAATTAAAAATAAAAAACAAAATAGAAAAAATTACAAAATTAAAAAAATACCATGTTACCTTGTAATAATGTTTACTTTGTTTCTATATCCCATCATTTTCTTGTGTGCCAACAAACCTAGATCATGTCATGTTCTTAGAAACAATTGCAAATATTAATCATGGTTGAATAGTGCTAATTTTGACATGTTTGGTTAGTGATGCATAATTGGCTATAAATATATTATAAATCATTGATAAAGACAACATGGTCTTTTCATATTTTGTAATTTATGACATTTGTACAAGCACCAACTTCTGACCAAACAACCGCTTTTATTTAATTAATTAATGATAATAATTAGTGAGGATGACTTGAAAGTAACCTAAAGAAGAGAAAAATGAAGGACTAAAGACGAAATTAATAAATAATAAATGGCCAAATAATAATTGAGAAGAACTACAGGTTTAGCACAGTGGTGATAAATAGACGCAGGTTCAAGTCCCGTAAAATACATTTGAAAAAAATAAATGTCAGGATGGATTAATGAGAGCTTTTATATAAAAAATAATAATAATTGAGAAAACTTCAAAGTAGAAAGTGATCATTAGTGGCTTCCTCATCAAGGTGAATTTTTTTTAAAGACTTCAAAAAAAAATGAACCACAGACCTAACATAATAATAATTTTATTTCTTTATAAAGAAATATAGATTTGAATTTCAAAAATATTTTAAAAAAATAAATGTTGAGGCTAATATACAAATATACAACCCTGACTAATTTAAATTTATACCTTTTTTTGGTACAACAAATTTTCTGATTTTCAAATTGGATTTGGAATAATGCACCACCCTCACATGCTTCATATGCATATATTTTTTTTTTATCTGAAGCAGATTATAGTTCAAAAATTCTTTAGGTGTTTTTTTTTTTTTGCAATAAAGAGGTGTAGCAGTAGTATTGTATGATATTAAAAAATGTATTTATTATTTTAATTTTTTTATAAATATTATTTTAATTATTTTTAGTATTTTACTTGTAATAAAATAAATAAATATATTTCCGCATTTATCTCAAGTTGTATGAGCAAGATAAACATATAATTAGAAAGTTATGAGATAGTTTTATACATTTTTTTAAATGCAACCACATATATTTATACAGTGTGAGACTGCATGCATGCATGTATAAGAGTATACACCTGCATATTCAATAATCTGTCATAATTTTTTAAATTTTCACTGTATTAAGCTTATAAAATTAATCATATGACATCTTTCATTTAAAAAGTCTAAAATTATATAGTATCTTACTATATTCTCTTATTTTTTATTAATTTTTTTTAAAAAAAATACCATTTAGTTCAAATACATTATTTTTGCTCTCTTATCATTATTATTTTTTTTTTATGTTCAACAACCCCTCTATAACATAATTTCTTTTTAATTGTTTTAAAACTTCCTTTTGAGAGACATATGGTAGCCTTTTAATTTAATTTAAAGTTAGAATTTATGTCATTTAATTTAATTTAAAGTTAGAATTTATGTCATTGAATATATATGATGATAGCTTTTCAATTCATGTTGAAATACATATGGTGGCCTTTTGAAATTGAAGGACATATGGTACCCTTTTGAAGTCATGTTGCCTTTTAATTTAATTTAAAGTTATAATTTATGTTATTGAATATACATTATGAGAAGGATTTAAATGTCTTTATTTTTGTGTCTTCATTATGTTTAATAAAAAAAATAAAATTGAAATGTTAAAATAAAATCGTTAATTGTGATCTATTTATTTTCTCTCCGCACACAAAAATATTTGTTGACCTTTTTTACTTTCATTTTATTATGGATATATAGGCATTTAATTTAAATGTTATGTATTAAGTTGATCAAATAAATCAGTCATATTTGATTAAATCAAAAGAATAAATTGAATACTTAAATAATAAATTATAAAAAGATAAATTATTATGGTAATTACCTTAAAATATTTAATAATATTTTCTATTAAATTTTGAATTTTACTATTTTGCATCAACATCCACAGCCCAATTTCTGTACAATTTTTTTACAACTGTACAATTTCTATATTTTTCATAGGTCAAACTTCTTCCACCACTTATCTAAAGATAAACATGTCAAATGCAATCAATAATTAGTGACACACTGAAAAATGTTACTACTTAAAACCTCTCAATGAATTGGATCGCTTCATGTAGTGGGTTCTAACTTCTAACTTCTCTATATAGTAAACAAATAAAAACATCTTTATTACACGAACAGCGCCATAGAAAATCACGATTCACGAAAGACGACACAGTAATAGTAGTACTGATTTGGCGCGCTCTCTCTTTTTCTTTGACAGTGCTCTCGTCTCCTACTCTCCTCTCTCCTCTTCTCGCGTCAAAAATCGCACTAGGTTTTGCGCTCTCCTTCTCTCCTGAAATCAAACGAGGTAAAACATCTCAGCAACTGCTCCTTCTTCTTCCTTGTCGTGCATCCTCTCCTTCCTCTGATCCATTGATCGATCTAACATGTTCTGATCGGTTATTACTTAGTGCACTCTTGCATTGATGCAATTTAGGGGATGAACATTGCCATTTTAGGATAAATAACTTTACATTATATATCGGTAGAGATCTGTCTGTGCGTCTGAGAGCTTTAATCTAGTCGGTACGCTTTTGTTCAATTTCGATTATATTGGAGTATTGATTGCATATTTGCATGTGGAATATATAGCGCATTTGATGGTTAAGGTTGTACTATTGCGTATATAAGTAGTTGGAAATGTGGAACAAAGAGAGTCCGAGCTTTTTCAATTTCCGTATATATTTGATGAAATTGTTTAGTTTCAAGGATTGGGGATAATGTATTAGTTCTCTCTCTACCAGTCATAATTAATATCCTCTTTTATTTTGTCACTCTGTTTGAAAATGCTATATGTTTATACTATATATGAATGTGCAGGTCGTGTTAATTTTCCATTCCCTTCCAATTTGTGCATTTTAGTGTACTTGATGATTGCTATTGCTAGGTGCTTGATTATTTTAGGGGTTCTTTTTTATTTTGTTTTAACATAAGGCTTGTCAACTAAATGATTTTAGTTCTATACTGTCAAATATTAGATGCTAACCTGATAAACTAGGTGATTATCCTGTGTGTTACATTTTTTTATGTTCCTTTTAACTTCAGTTATCACTAAATCAGCTTTAATGTATGGTGTAAAATCACTGTTTCAGTGCACCTAAGCTAGCCTACAGAAGTTCAGCCATGGAGAAAAACCAATCAAAATCTTTCAAGAAATCAAAAAAGAGAAGAAGAAACATATGAAGAAGAGCCTTTTGAAGAAGAACCCTTTGAGGAAGAACCGATAGAAGAAGAAGAACCGATAGAAGAAGAAGAACCTATAGAAGAAGAGCCATTCGAAGAAGAACCAATAGAAGAAGAGCCTGTTGAAGAAGAAGAAAAAGAGGAAGAGCCTCTCGAAGAGATTGGAGAAGACAAAATCAAGCGAAAGCAAGTGGATTCCCCACTGGTGATCAGTAAAAAACAAAAATGTGTTAGATGGGATGTAGATCCGGTTGGTAGTGCCGCTGATTTTTTGGCTGGATCATCTGTTACCAACCCCAGCATTTTGGGACAGAAAAAAAACGTTGATGTCTTTAGCCTATTTGTCGAGTCCCTTCCACCTTCCATGGATACCTCAAGCCTCGTAGAGCTGTTTAAGCCTTTCAGACGCATCACTAATGCCAAGGTGGTAATTGATAAAGAAGCAAGTCTCGGCAAAGGGTATGGATTTGTAAGCTTTGTGGACCCTACCCATGCAGCCAAGGCTCTGGCATGCATGAATGGCTACAAAATTGGAAGCCATGTCATGTATGTCAAAATGAAAGAGATTGATGAGGCTAATCTACTTGTGGGAGATCTCCCCCTTGGAGTCGATGCTTGTAGACTGGCTAAGATGTTTTCCCCCTTCGGCCACGTTACGGATGCAGTGGTAAAAAGGGGTTTTGGATTTGTGAAATTCTCTAATGCAAATGATGCAGCCAAAGCTGTAGCAAGCATGGATGGATCCATGGTTGATGGACATTCTATACATGTCAGAGTGTTTGGCGCCTCACCTGATCAAAGAACTGGTCCACAATGCACCACAGAGGCATCAAGAGGTATCGACATGGCTAACCTCTATGTTGGTAACCTTCCACAAAATTTGAAGACAGATGACTTGATTCAGCTCTTTATGCATTTTGGGTCAATGGAAAAGGCTACGGTGGTTGTGGATAAAACTACTGGGTTGAGTAGAGGTTATGGCCTTATCAAGTTCGCTGATGTGGCCCATGCAGCCAAGGCCATGAAAAACATCAATGGGTATACACTTGAGGGGAAAGAGTTGTATGTCACCATAGCTAGGTTCGGAAAACAGATCGATGAGGCTAATCTCTATGTCGTGTGCCTCCCACTTTATATAAACAAAAAAAGTCTGTACAATCTCTTTGAACGGTTCGGCCCAATTGTTGAAGCAAAGGTGGTTATGGATGAGGTCACTGGTGTAAGCAAAGGATATGGCTTTGTCAGATTTGCGGACCCTGCCCATGCGACTGAGGCCACGGCACGTATGAATGGGCTCATCATAGAGGAGAAGGCAATATGTGTTAGAGTAGCTGGGGTTGTACCAGAACCTGCTGCAAAGGTGACCGCACAATTGGCTATAGAGGGGTTGAAACAGAGAGATGAAGCTAATCTGTATGTTTCAAACTTACCGCCTAGTTTGGAGACTTCTGGTCTTGTAAAATTGTTTGAACGGTTTCGGCCAATTGTGCAAGCAAAGGTGATTAAGGATAAGGTAACTGGAATCAGCAAATGCTCTGGTTTTGTCAGATTTTCTGATGTAGGCCATGCAGCAGAGGCCATCAAGGGCATGAACGGCTCTCCAGTCGAAGGTAAGGTGATAACTGTTAAAATAGCAGATGCACCAGCAAACCATTTGGCCTATAAACCAGGTTCATTGGTTAATGCACAAGGGTCATTGGGGTCCATGCCACCACATTTGGTTCCACTTGTTTATGGACCTGATCTATTGGGATCCATAGCAGCACAATATTTTCCTTGCTGTATTTATTCTGGTATCCTGATTTACCAAAATGAGGTCTCGGCTTATGGATCCCAACAATGGGTGCATGGATCAGGTGTGTTGGTCTCCATGCCAATGCAGCAATTTCCTTGGTTGTACAGTGTTGCTAGCAGTGGTGGAAACATTATGCCTTTGTATCATGTAAGCCGTTTTGATGTCATTCCAACACCTGATGATCTGACAAGTTTTGTCGGTTTTGAAAAAAAGCTTGGATGACTCTTGATTCAGTGTTGTTTGGTTCCATTTGACTTGTCACTAGAAACTAGCTAGGATAACAGTTTTGCTAACTGGGATCCAAAATAAACAATATAGGTTGACAGTCTATTTTTACTTTTTCTAAGAGAGATTGTGTTGTTATTCAAGAAAAAAGAAAATTGGATAGAGGTTTTTTTGTTCGGAAGTAGTGGATAGAGGTTGGTATTATCTTTAAAGACTAAATAGTAATAGTTTCAATAGGTTCTCTGCATTATTTTCATACAGAGAAGTAACAAAACAAATCATTCTCTTTGCTGGTTGTGAAGGCTCCAAGCTTCTATTTTTGTTCTTGAAAATGTTGTTTTGGTTTTTTTCTGATATCATGTGCTCCTCTTGTTAGTGTCTTCAGCAGTTCAAAATTGGTGTATGGTTCCTACTTCTTAATATATGGAACGTTTCTCAATGTATAAATCCTTCTTTTTATTTATTTGAGAAGACACATGTGGTATTCCCTCTAGTTTTGCTCAAGGTTTTAAAATGTGGCCCAGTCCTTTGAGAAAGAGACAGATGCCAATTTTGTATGTAGTGTGCAATTAAATTATACTGTAGGCATTATTTGCACTTTCAAGATTAGATCTTTGAGATTCTAGATGAAACCATAAATACTGGCTTTGGAGTTTCGTGCTGCTATAATATAATATCTTCTTGTAGGAACTAGAAACTCCAAGTGCGCTAAAACTTAGAAAATGATAGCTATAATTTTGCTTTTTTTTTTAATTGAGATTCAGAGTATATCTTAGTAAAGAAATGACTTCTAAAAAAGTGGTTATCCATTGAATTCATGGACAGTACATCTAGAATCTAATATAAAATTTTAGATGTGTTTATCATCGTTTTTAAATTAGAATGTCTAGGAATAATTAGTCATCTATTTTCAGGTTATGTAATATTAATTGCTGCGGTTTATTCTTTTTAAAAAGTGTGCGGCCCTTTTTCGCGGCCCACGCGCGAGGCATCGGCGTCCTCGCTCACGGGGGAAGAAGGTGCAGGTACATCCCTGCGCGTGTTTGTGCGCTCAAGAACTTATTCTTTAGGTGATTGTGGGAACTTTTATTTTCCGACGGGCGCAAGCCTCCGCCGTTAATTACCCCGGCTCTCGCCTCGGGAACCTCTGATTAATGGGCTAAACTAATTAAAATATATGGATCAGATTTGTGGCTTTATTTCTTCCTTCTTTTTTTTTTTATAATACATGTTTAAAATAACCAAAAGATATAACTTTTGATAATAAGACTAAAGACGTATGATCTAAAGTCAGAGAAACGTATAATTTCTCATAAATCAGAGATCGAGGACGTATAATCCTATTGATCTCACGGAGTTCGAATATGAAGCGCACTGCCAACTCGATACTCAAGGAACCAGAGATGTTTAATCTCTATAGAAGCTCATGTCAAAGACAAAGGCGTATCGTCCTAAACAGTCTATTGACCTTCCAAATTCCGAATCTGAAGCGCTATGCCAATTCGAAACCTGAGAAATTTGGAGAATCGGGAACGTATAATTCTTTATCGATTTCCAAAATGAGGTACGTTAAACCTGAAGCGCACTGCCCGTTTAACATTCTCGAAACATGATTTGATATGATTTGATATGTTGGTATGTTTTACCAAGTTTTGGACTTATCTGCTTATTTGGCATATTTGGCTAAAGATATGGACATATTTGCATATTTGACATATTTTGTCAAGAGTTTGGACATATTTGTATATTTGGCATATTTGATCAAAGATTTAGACATATTTGCATATTTGACATGTTTGGTCAAAAGTTTGGGCATATTTGCATATTTGACATGTTTGGTCAGAAGTTTGGGCATATTTGTATATTTGACATGTTTGGTCAGAAGTTTGGGCATATTTGCATTTTTGACATATTTAGTCAAATACTTGGGTATATTTACATATTTGACATGTTTGGTCAAATATTTGGAAATACTTGGGTTTATTTGCATATTTGACATGTTTGGTCAAAGATTTGGACATATTTGCATATTATAAATATTTCAATTTGTTTTATCAAAATATGACAAAGTTCGGTTATTTTGAATATTTTGTCTTGTTTTATCAAAACATAATATAATTTGATTATTTTGAATATTTTTGATTTGTTTTATCAAAATATAACATAATTTGGTCATTTTGGACATTTTGATTTGTTTTATCAAAATATAACATAGTTGGGTCATTTTGAATATCTTAATTTGTTTTATCAAAATATAAGAAAATTTGGTGATTTTGAATATTTTGATTTGTTTTATCAAAATATAACATAATTTGGGTATCTTGAATATTTTGATTTGTTTTATCAAAATAGAACACAATTTGATTATTTTGAATATTTTGATTTGTTTTATCAAAATACAACATAAATTGGTGATTTGAATATTTTGATTTGTTTTATCAAAATACAACATAAATTGGTGATTTGAATATTTTGATTTGTTTTATCAAAATATAGCATAATTTGATGATTTTGAATATTTTGATTTGTTTTATCAAAATATAACATAATTTGATCATTTTGAATATTTTGACTTGTTTTATCAAAATATAACATAATTTGATTATTTTGATTTGTTTTATCAAAATACAACATAATTTGATCATTTTGAATATTTTGATTTGTTTTATCAAAATATAACATAATTTGATCATTTTGAATATTTTGATTTGTTTTATCAAAATATAACTTAATTTGAGCATCTTGAGTATTTTGATTTGTTTTATCAAAATACAACATAATTTGATCATTTTGAATATTTTGATTTGTTTTATCAAAATATAACATAATTTGATCATTTTGAATATTTTGATTTGTTTTATCAAAATATAACTTAATTTGAGCATCTTGAGTATTTTGATTTGTTTTATCAAAATACAACATAATTTGATCATTTTGAATATTTTGATTTGTTTTATCAAAATATAAATAATTTGAGCATCTTGAATATTTTGATTTGTTTTATCAAAATATAAATAACTTGGGTATTTTGAATATTTTGATTTGTTTTATCAAAATATAAATAATTTGAGTATCTTGAATATTTTGATTTGTTTTATCAAAATATAAGAAAATATTTGTACAAGATGATATGATTTGATTTTTTTTAAAGATAAAAATAAAATCAAAACTAACTTTTTATTGATCCAAAAATATCTTCAAATGAAGCCATGATTTTTGATATATTTTTCATGATTTTTGGTTTTAAGAAATTATTTTTATTTAATGTTTAAAGTCTGTTTTTTGAAACAGATTGATGTGAGCCGTTGATTTAAAACTAGATCATCAAGATCCAAACTTTGAATTTTTCTGGGCTGTCGGATGGCATCAGGATCCGTGCAATTTCCCTCCCATATGCTTGTGTTCAAATTTCACCAACATTCACACTTTCATGTGCATCAATATTCGTGCTTTTGCTTGATCGGAGCTCTGTCGGCGTCGGATCGTCGATCGGGGGGAACCACCGGAGTCGTCCCGGCGAGGAGGACACTACTGTCCCGATCTCGGGGCCACTAGCTCCGGCGATCGCCGGAAATAGTGCCACCAGTTCGGCTAGGGCTGGAATCTCGTGGGAAATCGGTTTTTTGTCGATTTTGAGCTCGTTTTGTCAAATTGGCTCAATTCCTTCGAGCTGTAGCATCGTTAGAACATAAAAAACAAGTTTGTGAAGCTTGATTTTAATTTAAATCTCTGAATATATGAGTTTTTCCGACCGGTACCGAATGGACTCAAACGGATTTGGTACCGATTGAAAATTCGTTCATTTATCATTGTTTTCTCTTCAATTGATTCTTCGAAAAATATATTTAATCATGTTCCAGTATATTTGAGTGGTCAATTTCACCATTTTTTATTTCTGGAGAAAAAAACGAGAGAAAAAAACAGAAAGGAAAAAAAAACAGAGCCAACCCAGTTTTTTTCTTTTGATAGACCCAACTTCAAAAATTCATATAAAATCACAGAAAATTCAAAAAATTATGAAATTTTGGGAACATGTCCATGAAAAAATACTCTATATTATTGCAAAATTTCAGGTCAAATGGGTGAGTAAATCCAGATATATTGGCTGATCTTTGAACTGGCCAGATAAGGCACATGCCAAATCTGTGCCAGTGTTCTGTTTTTTTTTTTATTTTTTTTTTCAAGGAATTCACACATCCTAATCAACTAAAAAAAAATCCAAATCAAATAAATAATCATCCTTTATCAGGATATATTTTTTTTTATATTTAAATCAGTTTTTTTTTTGTGTTGAGTTTGGTGTTTGACCAACAGTTGACTTTTACAGAAACTTTGGACCAGCGAAATTCAACAGGCAATATCTCCCTGTTCATAAGTCCAAAAATTATGACATTTTAGGGGAATGTTTGTTTAGTCTTTTTCTAATTCCTGTCCAAATTTGAGGCCAATTGGCTCAGTAAATAAAAAGATATAAAATTGCAAAGAAAATTGGCAAAAATGCCCCTATTTGGTACCAGTTGAGCATCATAAGGCTCAATGAGCTTTAAAGCACTGGTACAAGCTCACAGACAATGTCGTTTCACTAAATAAATGTAAGAGAACATGGAGGGTCAAGTTTTAAATAATTTTTTTATTAAAAAGCATGAATTTGTGTCAAAATCACAAGTTTTTCTTATTTTTACAGATTTTTGACAATATTTCAACTCGATTTTTGAGATTTCGAGTTTGATATTATGCTTTGCTTGATGCTTAGCACTATATTAAATCTGGAACAAGGGGTAGAATTCACTACAACACCTTATTTCCAATTTTTTTTTTGAGAGATGGCATTCACCATAACCCTCTTAAATATATATTTGTCAAAAATTTATAAAAAAAAGAAATTAGATTAACAAAGCTAATTTTAGATTGAGAAAACAAAGATATAGAGGTAGCATTCACTACAACACTAATCTTTGATCTCTTTTTTTTATTATTTTTTTAAAAAAGACAACAAAAGGAAAAAAGGAAATATATTTCATTCATCAAGAAAAATATAAAATTTCATTAATTGCATACATATCATACCTTTCACTACTAAAGAAAATGAATTCAAAATTTATAAATGAAAATTTCAGTTTTTTTTTTGAAAAAAACCAAAATTTTTTTAAATTGGCTAACCCTAATATATTTTTTCTTCCTTTTTTTCTTCTCTTTTTTTTTGTTTGGCAGATGGGGGGTCCTTATATAGCCTCAAAGCTAGGGCAACACATTAATATCATCTCCACCATCAATTTTGATCAAATGGTGGAAATTGAAAATTGGCTAATGACAAACATTGCCCAACATAGCATAAAATTTATTTCTTTTCTATTCTTCTGATTCTTCTGCATTCCTGAAGCCTATCAAAGTGTGTCAAGTGTCTCCAAAAGGCTGGATTGTGTCAGGGGCATCCAAAACACCCTTGTCTTTTTCAATTTTCGGGCTTGGGACAGCTTGCACTTTTTGGATGCGTTTGATACTTGTTTTACATCATTGAGAGCTTATTTGACATCCCCATAGCATGTTCATAGCCTGTAATTACCCTTTGTAACCCCAATTTGCTCAATTGAGGCCGAGCTTGCCCACATTCGGGCTTCCCTTTGTGACCCCGCCATTCCACCACTCCAAACTTCAAATTGAAACTTTGAACACCGTTGTGGCACCCTTGTGACGCTCCCCAACCATTCAATTTGGGCTATTGGTCGCCAATTTGCTCGTTCGGCCTCTTCACCAAGGTAACTTTCGTACACGATTTCTCCCCCGTTAATCCATCTATTTTTGAAATTTACGGCTTCCCCGAACTCTCCTCATCGAGCTCTACCCGGGGCTAAGAAGAATCGGCGCGAGGTGCCCGGAGAGCTGCCCCCTGCCTTCGGCCAGATCCGGCCAGGGGCTAGTTTTGCGCAAGAAAGGAGAGGTGAGGGAGGAGAGTCTGTTATGTGGGGCCCACTGTCGGAGAGAGAAAGGGAGAGAGAAGGGGGCTGGGTTCGGGTCCCAGTTGGCAGCCCCTCAAGTGGAGGGGACCCCACTTGTAAGGTTTAATGAGACACATTTCTTTTCTAAGTGTAACATGGATCCGGTGTACGTGAACCAATGTACCCATCAAGTGAAAATGAGTAGGGAGCACATACACCCGGAGTATCTTCCATTTTTTTTGTATTTTTTGCTGTTGGAGAGTATTCCCTCCTCTGTTTTTTGCATGGGGGCTCCAATTTGCACCCAGGCGTGTCTTGTCCCCCCAAGTTGCACATGCAATTGTCTCAGCTGCTATTTTATTTGTCCCTCTTTTTTTTTTGAAATTATTTTTTTTTCATGAAATTATTTGTAATAAAATCATGAAAATTATTGTAAAATCATCGAAAGGCTTTCTATGATTTTTAATAATATTTTTGGTATTTTTTGAATGAAATTAGGCATTAATTTCATTTTATCATTATGTATCATATGAAATTAGGCATTAATCTCACATAATCACCATATTTGATATGATTATTTTATGAAATTATTTCTTAATTTTAAGAGATAAATTTCATATGTGATAAATCATGAATTAGGCATAACCTCATGATTTAATATTTGACATAATTATTTCATGAAATTGTTTCTTAATTCCAAGAAATAAATTTCAAATGTAATAAATCATGAAATTGGGCATAATTCCACGATCTTAATATTTGTCACAATTATTTCATGAAATTATATTTTTAATTCCAAGAAATAAATTTCATATGTGGCAAATTATGAAATTGGGCATAATTCCATAATTTGAGACTTGGCATGATTATTTCACGGAATTGTATCTTAATTCCAAGAAATAAATTTTGTATGTGGTGAATTACGAAATTGGGCATAATTTCGTAATTTTTAAATTTCGGCATGAAAATCACATGAAATCATACTTGTGAATTACTTGTATTTTGACTTGTGTGTATTTTTGGTATTATGTTTTTTTGACAGCAAACAAAAAGTTTGTTAGTGGTAGGTGTTATTAAAATTAGGGTAGTCTTTTTAACTATATATATATAGTCACATGTTGTGTAAGTTGTAATCATCCAAACATAATATAACTAAAACGATTTACTTAGTATTATTATTCAAAAAAGATCAAAAATATTCACTCAACTCCATCATCATCCACCATAAACCATTCAGTCATCCATCATATTCCATGAATAGTTTCACCTATCAAACAATCTTCTAAAAATCACCAAACTTCATCTGTCTATCATATATTTGTCCATATAAAAAAAATGCCCAAAAACTTCCATGAAATTCCTATAAAAATGCTTTGGAAACTATCATAAGGCTGGTTGTCTAAAATAGACTTCATAACATGCATATATGATATAACAATATATATGACCGCTTAACACAATATTTAATAGAATGCATATGCATATATAGCAGAAGCTATAAACATTTCACAGAAGATCTGACCATTGTCATATTAATATACCACATAATATCAAATCAACTAGGAGGCAAGCTACAAGTTTCCTTTTCTCAAAAAAAAAAAAAAGCCACAAGTTCCCTTTCATTCAATTCAAAGACGCCTTTTTCAACATACAAATAAAAAGTGTAGTAATTATTTTCTGAAACAGACAAAATTCGAGTAGTTGATATCCAAAACTTGAGAATATATTTTTTTTGAGTACTGAGATCATAATATTATTTCCAAAAAATAATTTCGAAGCATTCTCTTTTTTATGATATGAGTCTTGATTTTCTACTGCGTAGTACAACATATGAACGGATGAATTATGAGAGTTTTTTTATTTACTTTATATAAATCTTAACACAATCGAACGGATAGCACGATGTATTACACGGTATAATTCAGCATACGAATCCTTACAACATACAGAGAGTCAAAAAGAACAAAATGGAGAGAACAAAGTGTACAACACTGAACTGATGAACTGAACATCTCCAGTTTTCCAAAATGGAGAGAAGTGATTATCTTAGCGCCATGTCCTGCTCTCTAATTTAAAGGCTAAATCATGGTTCAAACTTCTAATTGTTTGTTGAATGGCTTTGTCTGTCAAGGTAAAGATTCTTATTATTATTATTTGTTATGTATGTGAGCTTGATTTCATATTGAAGAGTTCTGAAACTCATTTAGTTAACTGGCGGGGTTTGGGGCCGTAGGCCTTGGACAGGGGTGGCAGGGGGCGGTAGCCCCTACGGTATAGACTAGACTCTTTGGACAGTCTATTTTTAGACTGTGCAGTTCATATGTTATTTTCTGCTGTATTGTAGAATTATGATTTTTTTTTCCGGTCTATAAATATGTCTCTCTGATGTACTCTGTAATAATAACTTTTGAGAATAGTGAAATTTGTGTTGGCGGTGGCCGTGGGTTTTCTTCCCCTTGAGGAGTTCCCACATAAAAATCTGTGTGTTTATTGTCTCTCTTTCTTTTTTTGTGATTGTGTCATTGCTATTTGTCGAATCCTAACATTATTATTATTATTTGGCAGTTATGAAGGTAAACATCATCAAATGATATGAACATAATACCTACTCGCTTGCAATGAAGAAGAAATAGTTCATTTAAAACAGAATAACAATTAATACAGTTAATTAATCATGTGTTTTTTTTGTTAATAAATACAATAAATTAAAATCGGAGAAAATGTAAGAATTTTGTTTGATATTATAGTTCAACTAGGCACTATTATTATACCATTTATTCAATAGAGGAATGCTAACTATTGTTAAAAAAAAAAGTACCTAAAATTCGTTCAATGTAGGATTCATTCTTTTTTCGCTTTAAAATTCATACATAATTAACTTTTTAAATTTAAATATACAAGATTCATCATTTTCCAAGCGAAAAAAAGATGAATCTTGTACCGAGCAAAATTTGAGCGATTTTTTTCCGAATGATCCAAATCATTTTTCTATTTCTATAATTACAAATGTATTAGTGAAAATTTGGAGGGCTCTTATAACATTGTCACTAATTACATAAATTGGGGGGACTAATTGTCAAAATAAAAAAAATTCAGGGATCAACTTCTCATAAAATAAAAATTTAGAGACTTCTCGCAACATAACTCCATATATTTATTGTTGAAATCATTATTATAATAATCATTATTAAATTATTTCTCCACAAGTAATGAAACATTGCTCTATCGATATATATAAATATAAACATATATATATATATATATATATATATATATATATATAAATAGCAGTCGAAACCATCAGTTTAATGCATTTTTCCTCCATAATTTAATTTTTCTTTCAAGTCTCTTCTGTGCATCTCTTCTTGCCAACAATTGTTTAAGAAAGGTTGTGCCAAAATAAAATAGTAATATGCATGTAGAATTAATTAACTACCACAACTAATTGTAACTAACTAATTAATTTACATCAATTTATATTTAAATTTACCCCATAACGAATTCATACCCATGAATTTTCTATTTTAATTTTCTTCATCTAAATAGTAGCGATCTTCCTTAAAGTGTCTTCTTTATGATTTTTTCCTTTAATTATCATAATAATTAGTAAAATAATCGAGTAAAGTTAAGGTGAATTTAAGCTCGCCAAGGGGTTTGATGATTTTAACTCAAAAATCTATCAAATCGATTTCAAACGACAAATCTAATTTGCTTAATAGATTCTTTATATTAAAATCTTGTGGGATATAAAAATTTTCTATTTTTGGAGTTTTTTTAAATATTTGTTTCAAATTTTTTTCAAAATGACCTATTCTAATATTCAAATATTCATTATTTTACTATTATTTTATGACCATCTTAAAAAATCTGAAAAAAATAGTTAGAAAACTCTAAAGATGAAAAATTTCGATATTCTACAAGATTTTAATATGAATAATTTATTGAGCAACTTAGATATATCGTTTGCAATTATTAAATTTGATAGGTGTAATACCTTGGTGATATGTCTTATTTTTTTATGAAGAGATGTAGTTTCAAATCTCATAAGAAAAATATTTAAAAAACATGCAAAGACTAACGGTAACTCTTATTTAAAAAAAAAATAAAAGAAAATTACATTTGAGATTTTGTTATTAGTATTTGAAAGCTCTAGAGAAAAGCAGGAGCCTTTAAAAAAATGGAATGCCTTAATAGTTAATACCAAATGTCAACATGGCACACTTATTATTATATTAAGCTAATTTTGGTAAGGTAAAGTAACAAAATACCAAAAAAAAAAAAACACGCTAATAATGATCAACGTACTAAAATAACATTATTATGACAAAGGAAAATGTTTGGGAGATATTGATATCGTTTTTATTATTTATATTAAATAAATTATTATTTATATTAATTATTTTATTATGTAACTTATTTTTGATAATATTTTTATTATTCAATTCAAATCCCACTAATACAAATAATAACTTATTTAAATTAAATAACAAAAAATACTGTATAAATATATATAATAAAATAATTAATATAAATAATAATTTATTTAATCTAAATAAATAATAAAATCGGTATTAATTATAATATAAGTTATTATAGTATCCGTATATCAGCTATCTATGAGAAAATACAAGAAGCATGCCATGCTAATAATATGTTGATAGTTAATTAGTTGATGATTATCGGAAAGCCATTTCAAGTGTAGAATACTAGAATTAATTTGAAGATCTCCATTTTTCCGATTTTGCCCCTTTTTCAATTCTCACACTTCCTTCCTTCCTTCCTTCCTTCCTATCTGTCTTCTTCTCTCCTCACACGGTTATTAGAGAACTCGCTGGAGGAAGAGCGAGAGGGAGACGAGAGAGAGAGACTGAGAGAGGGAGAGGGAGAGAAGAGGCGCATGTCGACGACCACATCGCAATCGGCTCCGTCAAATCCGGCATCCATCTCTCGATCGCCGACAGCGGTGGTGACGAACGGGATACGGCTGACGGCGGTGGCGGAGAAGCTCGCTTCCCATTTCCATGGCTCTCTAACTCTTACCACGACCGAGTTATTCCAACTCTGCTATGCTCTCGCGAGGTGGTGCTCTCTCTCTCTCTCTCTCTCTCTCTCTCTCACCTTGTTTCTCGTCTCTTCTCCCCTTCCCCTCATGTAATTCGTTCCATTTCGGATTCTAGGCTCTCTAACAGTTCGATCAAAACCAGTTAAAGAAAGAAATCCGTTATAGTGTGTGTCTTACAAGGTTTGCTCTCCATAATTTTGTTACTAGGAGCAATTCCCCGCATTAGTATCTTTTTTTTTTGTTTCTGGATTGTTGTTTTGCTTTTCTGAACATATTTATTATCATCTAAAAGATGAGATTAGGGTATCTTATATCATAATTCAGTGCTCTTATTGCGATTAACCCTTGGAGCATACTGAGCTTCGTGCTAGTAAATTGCTTCTCCCATCCTAATTTGTTATAATATGTTGTTTAGGTGGTCAATTCTTTATGGCAGTTATGATAACTAAAGCAGTTACGTATTTGTTACAGCACTTATTGTTATTAAGGCAATCAGTATAGGTAACTCAAGTATTGACTATTAGGGATGTACTGGTTGGTTACGGCAGTTGTGTGAGATACTGATGCTGTTTATAAAGGAAACTCAAGAATTCTGTCGTCTAATGTTGTTTCTATAAATTTACTCCATTCTCAAGTTTCTCTCTCTTAATTTATCCCAAACTGCTCACAAAAAAATGGAGCGTTCTGGCATTGAAGTAGCCCTGTTGTCCATGACAGGGAGGTTGCATATCCTCTTAGAAGGCAACGTATTGGAATCTGCACAAGAGATGTCTGAACTCTGTTACTCTTTTTTAAAGTAATAACTTCATCCATAATTCTTTTTTCATATCATTTTAGAATGATCAAAGTTGCAATCTTTTCCTGCATTTCTTGTCTTCATAAGGAACGAGCACCAAATTTTTTGAAGTAGAGAGAGAGAGTAAGCGAGAGATGGACCTGCCAGTACTTGATGAGTTTTTGCAGAACTATTTTGAACTTGTTTAGGCAGTTAATAAGGTTCCCTCTCTCGCCCCTCCCTGTCATGTCAATATTTTCTCTTTCTCGTCCTTCTCCACTTTCCTTCATTTGAGCTTCTCTTGTACTTATCTTTTTCCATATATACTGGGATCTGAAATTGCAATTTGCTCCTGCATTTCTTTTAGGCATTTTGAGATATTATGTGCAGTTTCTTCAGGCAGGGACCTTACCTCTTTGCTTTGATGACCAGAGCAATTAGGCTTTTATTTCTATTCTCTTGCTAATTAGCCTTACCAATTCCTTTTCAAATGTCTCTTCTTTGTTTCCATTCCCTCTGCAAACCCAACTCTTTGAAATTAGACCGTCTCGTAAATTCTTTGGTTCTATTTTTCTATTTTTTTCTTTTCTTTTTTGGGGTGGGGATGAAGGGGCAGGGAGATCTCACTAACAAATATGGTCAGTAATTGGGCTTCTGCAATATCTTGTGGGGTACTCTATTATGTTGGTTATAGTAGTTTTCATAGGTTATGATTGATATGGCTTTTGTAATAACTAATAAGCTACCAAAACTGTTATGATATGAATTTACATCAATTAAAGTAATCATAAAGCCTCATAATTGGACAACTACAAATTAACCTTACTCCTATATCCTCTCTTATACCTCCATCTCTTTTGAAGCTCTGATCCTGCCTTCTTCTGAAATAACAAACTCTAACTTGTTTTGAAGCCTTGGACTTCTATTTTTTCTTTCATGTCTGAGACCTATTTTGTTCCTCTAGTCTGCTTGATCATAATTCACCTTAATCTTCGGCAACTTAATTGTGTAAATTGATATACACCACAAAATATAATTTTTTTTTCACATGGATGCCCCCTGGGACTTTGATTTTATTTAACATATATATACCAATTATTGTTGGTATTCATGGTTTCCATATTGGCAATGTAAGCTTAAGTAGGTTTGTGCAGTCCCTCGACCATACCTATTTGTACCAACTTCATGTAGGTATGTATATATTTCATTGATTTATCAATAGCTAATGCTGGTATTTATCCATACCTTCTACATATCAATTTTGTTGCTTTAGCAGTATGTAATGGCTATATTATTTTATGTTACCAATTCAGTCATTGGTACTCATGGACCAGCACTATTTTGGTTCCATTGTTGAGAGACACTCAGTCAATTTATTTAAAATGAAGTTTTAGGAAGTTGTATTCTTCAATTTTAGTGAGATAAAATGGGTTTCTGGTTAAAACCTAATTTAATCGAACAGAGACTTAAAACAGAAATTTATTAATGGCAATTTTGAAAGAACGTAACATTTTGGGTTGCTAATGTGGAATTCCAAATTATAAGTGTACTTTGCACAAGTACGTGTAGGAAAGATCCGAATATTAAATGCCTTCTAATAGTTTATTGTATGTAATCCTTTCTCATCTATCGAAAACCTGACCCCTAATTCCCTTTCTTTCGGTAAATCTATCACCGGCCCCCTGAATTCCCAAACTGTGGCTTAATCCTCCAATCATACCCTTCCCATATGTTCCCAAAATTCATTAACCAAATCGTAGAAATCAGATAATTATAAACTAATCCTTATCCGTCCTCCTCTCTAATCTGTTATCCCAATTTGAAGACCTAATCTTAACTCCCTTTACTTCAAAAATCCCTAATTTATTCTTTTTCTGTTTCAATCTTCCCCAATTAAAATTGCAAAATGAATTTTCTTGATGGCATCAATACATCATGTGTTTCATGGCTGGAGATCGAGAGGGATAGATTGGCATGTCTTCTCGATCGCTCTATTTACAACAATATATTGGAAATTATTGATATTTTTTATACCATTGCCAGGTGTTCTCACTTTTTTTGTTTATCTATTAAGTCTATCTCTTATCATATTTCTAACCTTGCAAAGTTCAACATAGTAAAGTACCTCTTGGGTTTGTCAGTACGTCCAGGTAAGAAAAAGCCATTTTTTTGTGCTTTTGTCTTCCTTCCCTCCTATTCCTCTTTTGATGAACTTGAAAATATCTCTGCGTCACCCTCTGGAGGTGGTATTTCCCTTTGCAATTGAATCCTTATTGACTGGTTCTTCAATCTGTCAAGATGGTGCTTTTCTTTAGGCTCGATTTCAATTGGTAATCGTCAGATGAGCTACGACTAAAAAAGTAAATAGAAGAATTCAATGGGAAAATTAAGCTGAAAATGACCAGATGTTCCATTATACTACATTTCATTTATTAGTAGTGCCAGAAATGTCCTTTTTACCTTTCTGATGTGCAATATTATTATGATTTCTAAATGTGCTATGATTTCCATTTGTGAGCTTTGAATATGCTTTTGTTCTGCAAATTAATCATGAAATGGTGAAAGCGTTTCTTCTCTCTCATTACGCTTTCTATTATTTTTCAGGGGAATTGATTATGCTCTGTCAAGTAATGATGTTCCTCGGGTTGCACATTCCATTCCAGTACTAATAAAAAAGGCAAGTCAATTGTAATTTTGGTAAATTTTACAAAAATCTTACAGGCAGTTCTTTTGAAGATGTAATCTAACAAAGTGACAGTTTAACCCAGTAGGTTTTAATGAAATTACTACTAGATAATTGCCTATTTAAAAAAATGACAGTTAATCCCATAATGTTTGAATAATACTCACTCGTGTTATTATGATTGAAGTTTCAATTAATTTTATGTTTTTATTTCACGTATTGATTTTTTTGCTTTTTAATGCTATTCTTAAATAGGCATTTCAGCATAGGAACGAACCAGCACTTCATTCAGCCCTGATGGTTTTGATTATTTCAGCAAAGGTACTGCCTCTCTCTAATCTGGCTATGGATTTTTTTTTTTTTACTGGTTAGTGAATATCGGTACTGGTTCTAATCTAGTTATAACACTGCCAGGTCTAAAATATAACACTGGAAAAAATAAAGAATAATAAATGGAAAACAATGTCTGAACCAAAGAAAACTTCTTTTCTTTTCTTTTTCTTTTTTTAAATAGTACTGATTGTTAATTGAAGTGATTTCATAGTTCTGGATACTTGCTAGATACAAAAGAAAATACATGTTGAGGTCTCACTGATGTAATACCTTTAACATAGTATTTCAATAACAGTGTTTGTAAATATCATTTATTTTTTATATTTAATATTTCTTTTTACTAATTGCAGAATGCTTGTAACAATGGTTGGTTTCAAGAGGATGACAGAAAAGAGCTATTGGCCATGGCAAATGAGGTAATTAAACTTCTGATAATTTTTTATTGTTTCTAAATTTTTTTTTGTGTTTTCCTTGGCCTATATGGCAGTGTTTTTAATTAATGAAACTTCTGGTACATAGCTCTCGAGCAGCTTCTGCTTGTCAGTAGGTCTAAATCCTGATGCCATCGATGCTATTGCTGCCATTAATGAAATAACTCCTAGGTATGCAGTAATTGCTCTCTTTTGTAGAATAATTATGATGGTTGTAGTTTTAATAGGTTTTAATGGTTCCTTGTCATTGGAGGTGAGTTTCAATATATTCTTTACACTGATATGTTAGCAGTTCAATTGGTATTGGAATCTTGCTAATATTGTATTGATGCAATTTTTCTGTATATTATAATGTTTTGTCCAATTATTAGGGTTTGATGGCTTAAATGAATCAGTTATTATTTAGGAGCTTTAGGATAATATTATGATGCTTTGATTGACCCCGGTCCTGCATAAGCTTTTTGACATATTCCATGAATTAAGGAATTGGCATATATCTTTGATTATTGTTTCATTGTAGGTTCTATCCCCAAATTAAGTTGACTAGATTGATCGTCTCCTTTGAAGCAAAGGTTTGTTTAGATTTCCTTAAAGTTCCACTTCAATATATATATACAGTGCTACAAAGTTTGACCTGTTCTTGATTCAGTTCTGTCACTGGAGTAAATATCATTTGTTTATTTTATTTACTTTTACTTGCAGCCTGGTTATGATATTCTCATGTCAGATTTCTTCATTCAGAGAAATATACCTGCAAGTGAGAAGATTGTAAGTTAAATTTATGAACCATCAATTTCTTATCATACGTAGTCTTGGTACACCAAATTGGTATGCATATGACCTATATGTACCTTTCAGGGAGTTACATAGCTTAATAATTAATTTATAACTGTAGCACTGAATCCTTAGCTCAATTGCTTGTGTAGAGGCTATATGTGATTCAAAGAGGCAATTTGGAGACATCTTCTTGCATAGCTCAGCCCCCACTAGTAAGGTACAGTTTTTTTTATCGTGTTTACCTGAATTTAGAAAAAAAAGGGTTCAGGGAAGGGTTGGTATTTGATCAGAATAGTTGCTGCTTTGCAAAATTTGAAGTTTGTGAATGTAGATCTGAAATGACTCCTTGTGACATTTTTCTCATTTCTTAAAAATTTTCTTGTTTCAGCTTTTTAGTAAATGGCAAGGGTGTAGAAAGGAGAAGCAATGTAGCAATGGTAAGCATGCTTCTTGTAAACAGTTCTGTCTTTCAACATTGAAAGCACACTATGTTAATATATTAGTTGTTTCTTCAACTTAAATTATGTACTAAACAGGAACCTGGGCCTCAAGTGCCAACAGATATCACCAAGATGCTGAAGTACGGTACCAACATTATTCAAGCTGCAGGATATTTTAGTGGTATGATTATTTTTTTTGTCTTTTCCCCGATTTTTGAACTATTGAGCTGTTTATATTTCTTGGCAATTTAGCCTTTTATTAATTATAGTTGTTTTTTAACTTCAAAATATTTAGGCAATTACATAATAGCAATAGCTTTCACATCAAAATTGAGTATCGCCAGTCCAGTTCTTCAAGATTACACTGAACCAAGTGCTGAGATTGAATCTGGTAAGGCATCAGCTTAGTCTATTTATCGGTAAATTCTGTTAATATCTGTGAGCTATTATAACATCCTCTTTGCTTGCCTTTTGTTAAATAGACGACACATTAATTTATTGAAATAACCTTTATCTTTTACAATATCCAGTTTGTCGTCATGAAAACACTGAACAAGATACAGAAGTCTCAAAAAGCAAACTATAAAACCAAAGCAAAGATAACTGTATTCTATAGTCTCAGCACACTTCATAGGCCTACTCTTTCAATTGTACCTTTCTCAGCGAAGATTGGCTAATAAATAAGAAAGAGATGAATTTTAGCCTCAGTTACAGAACCATCTTCAAGGTTTAAATGTCTGATCCGAAATAAAAGCCAACACAATTTTGTACTGGGTTACACACTAACTCGACTTCTATCAGCATCAAGTCATTGCACATCAAGTTTTAGAGTCTTAGATACAGACTGCCACCAGCACACTATCTGAGCACAGCTGTACCAGTCCTTCCTTCCTGTTGCTTTTTCCAGTGCCACGCATCAATGCCTCTTCCTCTGGTCTCAAAGTATCCCCATTTTCAGAAAATGTGCCTATAAGCTGCATGCAATCCTATCCTAAACATTCCATCCAAAATTTGATTAGGGAATTAATTATTGCTTGCAGGGATCTTCCATTTTGTGGCTTTCTGAATAAATATATTATTATTTCAATTTTGTTGGGTACATTGATGCTAATTATGGGACCCGCTTGAAATTCAACAATTAAATTTCTTCTAACAGAAAAGCCTCCTTTATTTTTTTTTCCAGATTCAGAGATAATTGAAGGGCCATCAACTGTTTCTCTGAATTGCCCCATAAGGTATTGAGATGACAACATTATCACATGTGAATTAATCTTTCTCGTAGCTCTCTTTAGTGAATGATAGATGTGTATTTCTCTTGCAGTTTTGGTCGAATCAAGATTCCTGTAAAGGGCTATCAATGCAGACACCCTCAGGTTCAGTATTTTTGGTCTCTCCTTGTCTTGTCATCAAGTACACAGTTGGGGAATAATAACTACACGCCATATTTTGTGCCATAAATGGATTAAATACTGGAGGAAAAAAAACTGCAAGTGAATTACCATCAGTTTCTTTTTTTCCATATATCTGATGAATCTGGAAATAGTACCCAATGAGCACATATTCAGGTGTGGGAGTCTTCGGCTTGAACATCACCAACAGAATAATTATGATAATTTCCATTTTTATTAATAATTGTTGTGGGGCATAAGAAGGTTCCAAGGGGGGGGGATGCTAACTCTTGATTAGTTGAATATTAAATTATTGAATTAATATATGAATGCAGTGCTTTGATTATGACAACTACATGGAAATGAACTCGAGAAAGCCTGCTTGGCGTTGTCCCCATTGTAATAGACCTGTTAGTGCTCTCGACATCCGGCTCGACCGAAAAATGGTCAAGGCATGTACTAGCTCCCTTGTCGTCCATTTTTTTTTTTTGGCCCCCTCTCTTCTCTGTTGTCTCTCCCATACAGGCGACATGCTGTTATGCCAGCTAAAGTCATTGCTATACTGGTTATTAAGGAAATGTATTGTTCCAGACTATACAATTTTGCAGTGCTCCTATGATATAATTTTTGTGATTATCATTAATTGGTTTTTAGTTGTTCTTTGGGCTTGGTTTTTAATTGAGCCAAATAAAAACAGAGATAGGCTCAGTCTCAAATTTTTAATTAAATATTGGACCTTCTTTTGCTAGATTATGCTGTGTCATTATTTTATTCCATTTCTTCTGATGTTATGGTTTAATTGTGGCTAACACATATGTCTATGCATTAATAAACTGATAAAACGTTGTATTTCTTTTCAGATACTGAAAGAAGTAGATAATAGTGCTTTGCACATCACTATGTTATCCGATGGATCCTGGAAAAAGGTTGATGAACATGACAAAAACCAACAAGACAATGGCCCGCTAGGGAAGAAAAAGGACAAGAACAATAATTGCAAGGGTGACGATGCTCATGGCATCATCGATTTGACATCTGAAGAGGATGATGTGAACGAGCCAATAGACATAGAAGATACCAAGCCTATCTTGGATCACCGAGTTTCTTCTACGGGGCCGCAAGTGAATACTCTACAACCTCCACACCCTCACACAAGCATTTTCCATGCAGGTTAGCCTGCTTTCTTTAATTCTGTAAAAAGTACTGCTTCATATGGTATTTGGACCTCTGATAGTATTGTTGTTTCTCTGTGACCAAATAAAATATATAATTTAATCCTATGTGTCAGCTGGTTCAGCCTCAACCTTATATTTTTGCAACCAGGCCTTGATCAATTGCCAGTGTGTTATTAGACCTCTTTTTTTTTGTTTAAGCAGCCCAGTTGGTCTTCAATTACCATCAGTTGTATAATTACTGATCAAGTCGATGCTTGAGTATGTGCAGAGTTTATATTTTGAACCATTAGTTTAAAGTAACTGTTGCCTTAGTTGTTCAAATAACATTAGTTTACTCTGATATTGCATCAATTTGTTGGCATTTGTGTAATTAAGCATAAAAAAACCAAGAAGACGCACTAAAAGGCTTTTTAGTTGCACTAAATTTTGCACCAATACCAACTGGATAGTACATGCTGCTTCAGAACCCCATTCATTACTGTACAAAATCAGCATCCATGTATGATAGTCGTTCTTTCAAGCATGCTTGAGATCAAATCCTGTCATGTGAACTATGACTGGTGCAAAGTACCCTGCAGAACAATCCAGAAAGTTCTATGCATATTAATGGAAGCCAACTAACATGTGAAGTAAAAAACCTACAGCTGAAGACAATGCATGGCTAAGGAGCACATTCTCTCCTGCACATGGTACGCTAGAATCACTCTTACCAGATTCCCTCCGCAGCCCATTTAGCACAGGTTCCTCTCCTTTGCATCTCCAACCACACCTTCAGCCTAGTGGCAATGCATTGCGTGTGCCATCCATTCCTAGAAACACAATGCAGATGCCTGGATCCATGCAAGCACTTCCGGTCCCGACTGAGAACCCTTCTAGAAGGATTGGCAGTGGTTTGCTGAACACCACGAACTTTGCCAATGGGTCTGGGGCAGGCCTTCAGCTCCCATCTGCTGCGACAGTTACAGTTGCTGCAAATGGCAATTTTGCGAGTGCTCTTGGCAGTGTGCCATCTTCTTTTGTGGCACCACAGGTACTTGATGTATACATTCAGAGACGGTTTGGTTCTAGAGGTTACACATCATACTGCTACATATAATACATATATACCAGGGTGGTATGGTAATGAAAGACTGGTACCAGTCTCAACTGTGGTATCAGCTGGGATGCAGATTGTGATCTTGCACTTAGATGTTGTTACTGGTTCTGTTACTGTTGTACCAATATGTTATGTTTGCTATGTGCTCAGCAGACAAATGTGGTGCCTGCTGGTTCATGCTACCCTTGTAGGGCAATTTGAGTATGTTACCGGGAATTACCGTCTTTTATTGTTTACATTTTGTTCTTTTTGACTGGATTTCCTGGTATACTTTATGACCGTTTTTTGTAATAATCCTTTCTAAATACCCTTGCTTATCTGTTATTTGCTGGAATTAACTAATGGTTATCATAACAACAATAATCACAGAACCTTCCCCAGAATCAGGCTCCAGCAAACAGGCCATACCAGCCAACGATGAGCGTGTCGGCACAGAGGCCCAATACTCCCACATCTTCTACACAGAGAGTCACAAATTCTTTTAGAATCCATTCTTCCATACTCAACTCCTCGAATCTAACCCCCAACAATGTCTCGGCATCATTACCATCCCACCAGCCACCTCTCTTCCCACCAGTGCGCATCCCTACTTCAATGCAAGGTAGTCTCCGGACACATAACCAACCATCCTCCTCAGCACCATTGCGAGAGAATGGATCGGGGTCAATGCACCAGACTGCATCATCCACTGTGCCGCCTGAAATGCCACCTGAGCAAGATTGGAGGCCAACCGGGCGCATGAGGGGAAGTCTCACCGGACAGGCTTACTCAGCTGCACTAAACCATTACTTAGTTCCTAATCCACAAAACCCTAGCAACAATGCTAACCCTAATCCCAATCCCAATCCGAACCCTAACATTGATGGCAGTAATGCTCCATCAACCCTTGGCCAGACAGGAAGGCGCTGGTATTAGTAGTGTGTCGGTGATGCTAGCGTTTACCTAGAACTAGGAATTAGCCATTTTGGGTTTGTGTGATTCAAGGCTGGTGGAAACATAGCTTTAGTGGGGTTGCCTTTTTTTTGTACAGTGGGTAAAAAGTTCTCATGTCTTAGTATCTATGGTTTTAGTTGTGCTTAGCCTCTTTTGTTAGTTTGGGTTAGCTCCATTTTGTGGATATTTTGAAAATATGTTGCAATTTTAGTTCTCCTGTGTAGTTAGATAAATTAGAAAAATTCATACTCATAGTTAGTCCCAAGTTAAATTATTCCCTTGTAGTTGGGTCTCATAGTGTTTAACAGAAAAAATAGATGACGTTTTAATGAGCTGCTTTTTCATAGGGATAGAAAAGGAAATCGACAAAATGAAGCAAGTAAACTCAGATAATACATTCATACAGATTTTCATATGCTTTCGTTTTCACATCTATTATATCTTTTCATACATTATGCTTTCGTTTTCACATCTATTATATCTTTTCATACATTATGCTTTCGTTTTCACATCTATTATATCTTTTCGTATGTATGAGTGGGATATTATTGAGTCTAGTCATTGATTTTTGTCAAATCACTCTCAAGGTATCATTCCAAATTGGACCACATTTTTGGGGCCAACCAAACACGACGTTTGTAAACCAAAATAAATCAACTAATCGAAAATAATAAAATCAATTTGATTCAGAGTTCTCACATGGCATTACATCCTGATCACGAGCCCCAGTAGTTTTTAACTACGCAGCATGATCTCATCTAATCCAATCAGTTCTATTTTAAAATACTAAAAATGAAAAGATTCGATAGCGACTCGCCAACTAACACATTGTATTAAGTATTAATTAATGCAAGCTTTTATATAAATATCAAAATCGATATCAATTTTGTTATTCATATCCCGATTCTATAAAAAAACTTCAAAATCCGTATTAAATGAATTATTATTCAGATTAAATGAGTTGTTATTTATATTAATGATTTTATTATATAATTTATTTGTACAATATTTTTGTTATTTAACTTAAGTGAGTTATTATTCATATTAGTGATATTTGAGTTTAATAATAAAAAATACTGTAAAAAAATAAGTTACATAAATAAAGTAGTTAATATGAATAATAACTCATATAATATGAATAATAAAATCAGTACTAATTTTAGTATCTCTCAAACATTTTCCTTAATTAATAACCTCTGAGGTGATCAACAAAAAAAATGTATATGTGAAGCGCTCTTATTACTTGCTCTTTAAACTAATACGAACCCACTTGTCTACCAAAACTTCAAATCACTGATTTAACCCATTCGTCTATAAAACAGCACTCTATATTATATTAATTGAGGGTAACTTTCCCTAATTAATAAAAAAGTTGAACATGCCAAATTCCAAAGTTAAATGTTGCCATAGAAAATCAATAATTTTATATTCTTTTTTGCTCTAAAGAAACTTTTCCCATAACATGTGTCTTCGCAACACCTTCAGTGACAAAAATAGCTCTCTCAAGGATGACATGTTTAATGTTTTGCTATACTTGATCTAAAATCTTGAGTCGATCAAAACCAACCTTCATAAAATAAATCACATATTCGAAACTTATATAAAAGAATTCTTACAAAATATTCAAATTTTGATGATTGTAACTCCATCTTTATCTCAAGAAAAAAGAAGACAAAAAAAAAACCAAAATCTTCAGTCTGTTTCAGACCAGTTTAAAATTTAGAAAACGAGAATATCTATATAATGTTTTATCTGGTTCAGACCTAGCAGTAGTGTAAATATTCCACCACCGCAAAATGCAACATGCAACAATTTTTAAATCCGTAAACTGTATGCAAAAAAAAAAAAGCAAAGCAAAGAAAAGGAAAGAAAAGAAGAACAGGCATGCTCATGATGCAATTGCTACATACAAAAGTACAAACTTCCTTTTTTTCTTAACAAAATTATATCAGTCACAACTCATCTAAATTCAACAGGAGGTGAGAAAGATAAAATCTAGTAGTAGTTCGACAAAAGTGTACACATGAACAACATCATCAAACCATAATGATTTAAACTGATCTACTATAAATAAAGCACAATTCAACATTTGAAATGTACACAACAAAGTAGACTCAAGCAATATTCCGCATTATTCAGGACGCTAATATTCCCATTTCTTGAGCTCCATGCCATCAGGTGGGGTCCCCTCCACTTTCTTCGCCCCAACATCCTTCCAGTTTGTGGACAGCACTGTACCATTCGACTCGACCTAAAATTGAGTTTGAACAATCAATATGAGAACTATTAGGTGCACTCCTGAAATTCTAATAGGAGCCCATATATAATCTCAAAATGATTGACATTAAAAGGAAATATCCAAACTAAAGGGAAGAATACTAAAGTCTGGCTATGTTTCAAGGCCATACACCCATAATTCCCCTTCTTCTGGTAAAAATACTAAATAATTCAAAAACCAGAGTAAAAGAATTGAAAAGAAGAGGTAGAGCCATACAAAAGATTTGCTCATGGCACGTCTTGTATCTTCATCAGCATCTTGATATATGTCTCTGAAAAACTTGTTCAGTGCAGCATCACCATCTAGCTTCTCATCTTTCTCCTAATAAAAGAAAAGAGAGAGAATCAAGCAATTGAATGAGTAAACGCTAAAGACATGGTAAAAGATAATTCAGGACAACCTAACAGACGGGTTACAGAAACTAATAAAAATGCAGCAAGAAGTAAAAAAGTACAACATAAGATAATTTTTTTGTCCCACCTCCTTCTTAACTTGGGCCTCGAGCTTGTCCCAGTCAACTTTAGATTTTGAAGAGGGATAGGTTGGCCTCCGAGATGCTGAAGCTGCATGTTTTTAAAATGGATTAATAACATTAACATCAGTTCTTTAATTATGCATGAAGATTGGTGTTTTTGTCTTTTGGTCAATTAAATTCATGTATTGTGAGTTTAACTTTGATAGCATGTACACCAGATAATCTGCCTTAAACTGATCAACAGTACCTGGCGTATTAACTTTCTGAGGAAGAGCTTTCTTATCACTAAACTCCAGAGAGGTCCAAGTAATCGTCTCTCCTTTAAAAAGCCGAATTTCTATTTTTGTGGACAAGACTATATATTTGCACTTCTCTGGTACAATCTACAGTAGATACAAGAAATAACCTTTAAATTAGTCTTAAGAGAAACACAAAGATATACAAAGGAAGAACCAGAAAAGAATAACACTGTTGTAAATAATGCCAACAATGACTTGAGACATGATTGATGAGCAGGTATATAAATAAATTTATGGGTAAAATTTCTGGCGGTGCATATTAACTCTGAACTGAGATATATATTAAAGAAAAAGTCTAGTGTTATTTGGGAACAAAAAAAAAAGTAGTTTTAGAAAAGCGAAGTGCACAACCTTGCCGAACAAGCGAGGCTGATAGTGGTATGGCTCTTCACCAGGTACATCGACAACAACACTTAACTGAAAGCCAAGAAAGAAGACATGTTAAGTTTATTGAATAGTACTTGTTTACTATAATGATTGAACTTGAGAATTTAGGGGCATATTAGTCCATACAATTTGTTCACCAAATTCTACGGAGACATTTTCTTTAGGGATGCCCTTGGCAAAAATAGTCAGCACTACTTCAGTGGCCGAATTATAGTAATCGTGCCTGAATCCAAAGAAAATCCATGAAATAAATAAACAATGACATTGTCTTTCACTTTGTGCAACTGAAAGGACTTCTGTTAGTAAGACTTGCTAAGAAAAGGATGACAAGGCACAACTAGCATGACAAGCCAAAAATTTAGCTATAATTCAAGCATCTAATTGTTGTACGGTAGACAAGCTACGGATAGTGGTGGTATTTTTGACCCCTCTGCATATGTGTGTCTCTGTCTGTCATTCTGTCTCTTTACTGGGCCTCAATCCAAATTAATTCCTATTTGAACGGTTTACCTGATTTAGACAAGGCTTAAGAAATGTAAGGGTAGAAAGCAGTAGAAATTCATATTGCAATGTGAAGTAATAAAATACGTTCCAAATGACTTGAATAGCTACATTAGATACACAAACTCAATATGTAATTATTCTATCAAACCTGAGCTATAATTTCCATGAATAACAATTACCTGAACCTGGGTTTACTCGGAACAGCAGATTGAACAATTGAATCACTTGAGGCCTGAGAGTCCGAGAGGTTCACATTGGGTGAAGAATCAGAATGGGTGGACAAAATGGTGGTGGTATGCATAGCAACTGTCACAGGTCTGGTAGTTGCTGGCGGTATCTCCATTGCTTCCTCTGCACAACAGAATGCACAACCAGTTAGATTTATCTACATCTTGCCCCAGTGTGCCAGTTTTGAGTTACTTCGGGTTGGATCGAGTACATTAGTACAAATTGAAACAATTAGCAAGCATGACTAGGACAGCACTGCCAAAAGCACCCAGGGATTTTGAGCCCAAAAAAAAAATTAAGCTGACACCAAAACGAGGTCCATGCACTTTACTGATCCGAAGGACCTTGCTGAAATCCAACCAAAGGGTAGAGCCAAAAATTATCATTTTGGGAAGAACTTTAAGCTACTTTCTAAACCCAGCCCAGATCTGACACCTGAATAGATGAGTTGTATAAAAAATTTTAACTAACTGATATAAGTTTGACCTGACCAAAACAGCTCAACCTGACCAAAGGCAACCTACCAACTTAAAACCACTAGACGAGACCTGACAGGATGACACCAATATTTTCCGCCAAAAAGAAGACGAACCCCTTCCTTTCATGAAATACAACGTTGATGAATTATATTTGAAATCCCAAGTGGGGATTTTTCAGTCCAGAGTAGACCAGAATGGCACCAAATCTCAGGTGATAATCCTTAGTTCTACCCAAATCAAACATTCAATTCATAAACTATAAACCAACTACACATAATTTGTACTAAATGGGTTATAAAATGAAGAGAACCTGCAATGCGCTCATCACATTCCTTAATCAACTTGGTGAATCTGCTATCACCTGGCACTAGTGCAGCGCCAGCTTCTAGTGCTGCCTTTGCAGTCTGGTACTCTTCCAGCTTCATGCAAGCAGTTCTGCACATCATATTTATTTCAATGAAATTTTGAAAAGAAGGATCTCCCAATCAGCCTTAATAGGAACAATGAGAAACTATCTGCTAGAACTGTATTTTGTTACAACTATAGATCTGAATGTTATGAGAAGTTACAGTAGCATTAACTTCACATGCTAAAAACAGATATGCAGAATATCATGATGCGCCAATAACAAAGGTTGAAGGAAGGTCAAATATCACCGTATACTAACCCCTTGCGGAAATAAGCTTTTGACATGGAAGGGTCCAACTGGATTGCCTTAGTCGCATCAGCTACAGCTTCTGAAAATGCACAAATAAAAGCATGTTTTAAGTGCAAAGGAAAATAAATCAATCAGATCTGAAGAGCAAGCTAGTTATGGTTTCAGTTAAACCCAGGTAAGCTAATCCACTTATATTTACACAGACCATATCCAAATATCATCAGCTTTACGATTGTTATATTTTTATTGTTTCTCTTAGCCTACTATTCGTTGCTTTGCCTCACGGCTAAATTGAGAATTCATCCTTGCTAAATCAATCTTGATTATATTCAGGAGATTCTAACTTTAGCAATTGTCAAATTTATTATACAGAGCAGATAAAATTAGATCAAGATTAGCGCCTGTATTCATGCAACCACACTATTTGCATGAAAACAGAATAAAACAATTCCCTTTCCCTACACAACATACTTACACGGATATTTACAATGGAGATGTACCTTACAAAAATTTTAAATAAAAAAGAAACAGGTTCAGACAGGTACTTACAATAGATTGACCTAATAGCTTTGCAATATATAACAAAACAAGCACAAATATCAAAGGAAATTCGGGGGAAAAAAAGAAATTATTATACCAGTAAAGCTATCGAGCTTGATGTAGGCTTGAGCACGATCCGCATAGAGAAGAGCGTTGGTAGGATCCAGTTCCAGCGCCTGCGTGTACAGATCCACAGCCAACTCGAAATCGTCGTCGACGAACGCCTCCTTCGCCTTCTTCTCCAGATCCGACGCCATTACCGATCCGCAAAGAGGAACAAGAACAAGAACAAGAAAGATGAAAGGGGATAATGATGATGAGGGTTTGGCGAAAGGAAAAAAAGAGTATAAATAAATAAAAGAAAGAAGAGTCGACGGAGGCAGAGAGGGAAGAAGAAGACTCAGAGAGGAGGAAGAGGAGTCTCTGACATGAGACTATGAGAGGTTCCAGAGAGTTCTAAATAGGCAGTATACAATACAAGATTAGGATTTAGGAAATTGGGATTTTTGGATGGTATAAAAATGGAATAATTTTTTTATTTTTATTGTTTCTTTTTTTTAGGAAGAAGACGACTAGACGAGAAAGACGGGGTTTCGGGTTCGGGTCCGGGTCCGGTTGAGTCAACGCCCGATATCATCGAGTCTCTCTCTCTCTCTCTCTCTCTGGCCGTTTTTATTTTGGGAGGGATAGCTTCGTCATAACTATTATTTTAATAATTTTGATAATTAATTTATAAAAAAAATTTCAAAATTTTTAAAAATAGAAAAAAATTATGAAAATATTTTTGAATTTATAAATCAATTGTATTTTAAATTTACAATTTAAATATTATTTGATACTCCATTAAAGACCATCAAAATTACATAATATTTATAACGGTCCATATTTAATGGTCTTCGATAGAATAACAAATGATCATTAAATTATATGAAATTTGAAACACAATCAATCTACAAGTTATAAAATATATTTGTAAATTTTTTTCTAATTTTGAGAATTTCTAAAATCTTTTTAAAAATTAGTTGTCACGAAATCTTCTTTATTTTTACCGTGCAGCGATTAGGTTACCACTTACAACTAGCCTGCTTATAGGGCAGTCCATATTCTTTAAAACGGACAGCCATTTAATGACATTGTAGCGGATAGTATTGAGATTCACACAGGAGATCTTTTAGAGGAAAATTTTATTTACTGTAAGTAAAGTACTTCACTGAATGTCAACTCGGTTATAGGGTTAATTAGCAGGTCAACATATGGGGGAAATTGTTTGTGCATGTATTTGTGAGAAATTATTTCTAATTTGTTTGCATGTTAAAAATAGTTATACTAAATGAATAATTTATTTATATTTATACTTGTAAGTGTTTATAGTTAGTATAAACAGTGTGGTTCATTCATGAATGATTATAAAGAAAATTATGTTAAAAATTTTAATTGTACAAATAAAAATATAATTTATCTAACTAATAATTCAAATAAAGTAAAGTAGAAAATTTTTGCCATTAAATATAAATATTTTTAAAAAATATATATAAATATATCTGATATATAAATAAAGATGCGGCTTAGAAGTGCAGTTATTACTCATCCTTTGTATTCTTGTTTGCTTTTAAGTTTTAACGTTCCACGTTGTTTATTTGTGGAACTAACATAATTACATTTGCTAATATCCTTTTTAGCAATAAATTAATTAAGGTTTGTCCATATTTGATTCATAAGAGGTAAAAGAAAAAGGAGGTAGAAGAGAAGAAAAAAAGGGAATAAAGGTTATTGTATATTTAATTATTTTCTTTAGTTTGTCATTTTCTTGTGTTACACTTAAATTTTGGAGGTCAAGAGATCAAAATAATAACATCCATTAATATTGTTTTATTAAATATCTAATCAAATGAAAATCAATTATAAATTATATTTTTATGAATATCAAGTTTAACACAAAAATAATGATAAATATCAACTCTTTCATATTTTCAATTCTTGTCAAAACAAGTAAAAAAAATTAGTACTAAAGTTAATATGAAAGTTTTTATTTCAAAAAAAAATTATATAAAGTAATTTTTTTCACCAAAAGTATTCATCCAAGAAGTTTTATGCATATTTAACTTTGTAGGCATATATAATTTAGAAAATAAAATTAAAGAAGTTTATATTTGAAAACAAATTAGAGGGAGGTAGTGTGACTAGATAAGAGAATTTTTTTGTTAATGATGTAAAAAGACAGTTTCAAGTAATGAGAAATTTGTGATATTCAATACATTTTTTTTAAAGAAATATATTGTTGGCATTTATATATACAAATATAAGAATGGGAATATTAATTAACATCATATATATAAGTGAAATCTTTTAGTGACAAAATTTTGGTATCCTACTAAAAATTTCTATTTTTAGATTTTTTTTAAACTATTTATTTTAGATTTTTGAAATTAATCTGTTTTTATATACAAAATTTCATTATTCCATTATTATTATTATTAGAGTCATTTTAAAAAATCTGAAAAAAATAGTTAGAAAATCCTAAAAATAGAAAATTTCGGTATTTTATAAGATTTTGATATGAAGAATTAATTAAGCAACTTGAATTTTTCATTTGAAGTAGATATGATAGATTTTTGAGTTAAAAATACCGAGTAACATCATACTTCTAGAAACACACTAGTTTTACTCGAATTAATTGAAAGATGCTTTTAAAAGAGTATGATGTTTACGTTTGTCTATTTCATTCCACAATTACAGAACAAATTCCTTTAATTTAAAAAAAATCTCACAATTAGAGAACAAATACCTTGCTTTTATTTTGTTAAAAACCACACTTACAAGTCTCTCTCTTTCTCTTTTTCTCTCTCCCATAATTTGGCAACAAATGTCAAGATCAAGTTTTTATTTTAATTTTTTAGATTTTCAAAAACACTTGACAAATAATCTCTCTTGTATATATATATATATATATATCATGGAATTCATAATAATAAAATTGAATAATTACAAAGAACCTCTTTAATCAAATATAATGACCCACAAAACAATTTTAAAATGGAGAGAGTTCCAATGAAAATCCTACATATCTAATTAACAAAATAAGAAATATTATCTACCTAGTACCAAAACAAATTGAATTCAAACCACACAAAAAAAAAACCCTCCAAATTTCTTCACAAAATCTAGTAAGAGAATATAGTGAAAAGTCAATGATAAATTGCAATGTATTATCTATAACTAACATGCTTGTCATCAATTGAGTATGTCAATTGAAATTTGACATTTATTAATAATAACTTATCTATCAAATTTCTTAGGTAAGCTCAGGTCACTGTTTGAATTTAAATTGCAAGAATGACTATAAAAAATCTTATTTTTTTCTTTAGACTGAAACTAATACATAGATTTAAGTTCATTAGTGGATAGTTGTGTTCAAGCTTGTTAAAAAAACAACAACTTAAACTAGATATCTCAAAAGAAGAGAAATTGAGAATTTGTATAAATTAAGCTTTGTAAATGGAGAATTTGTATCATCTGTTGCGTAATATGCTTGTTGTATAACACAATAAAATGTCGGTTTTAAGAAAATTTTTTTATATTGGAGCTACATTAATTTTATTAAAGCAAATCTAATAATCTGTATGTTGTACTAGAAGATATTGTATGTAAAGTTGGAATCAGAAATTTATAATAGAGAGAGTCGGAATTTTAGAGATAAATATTGCATATCAAATTCTTATTTAATAGGAAGGGAGAAGGGGGTAATTATATAGATTTTTTTTTAAAATAGAAGAAAAATGCATATAAAAAATAAAATATTTTCTTATCATTGGAGTGGCCAATGCTCTCATGGACAAATATTTTTTAAGTACAATGATATTTTATTTTTTTAAAAAATAAAGACTCTCTTTAGTCATGATATTTTTTTTTCAAATATTTTTTATAAAACTTAAACCTGCATATGTTTTTCTATAAAGAGATGAAATTTATCATTATTGTATTAAATTTATGGTTCATAAAATGATATTTTTAATATAGCAAAGTGTTTCGATCATATATAGTGATGCACGAAGGTTAATCTCAATGCACTAATAAAAATTTATGAACTAAAAACCATTTAATTTTAGCTAATTGTATCCAAGAGGCCAGACAGATCTATATATTAAATTATTAATTGTGACAAGTTCAGATTAATTTGTGTTCGCTATTAAAAATGAGTGAGTTGTATTGACAAAAAAAAAATATAAATTTAGAATAATGTCAACGGATGATAAATTGTAACTTTATTATGATTTCAAATTTCTAAATTGTAATCTCTAATTATAAACTCTCCTTGCAAAATCAGACCTCATGATTGCAAATTGGATTGACAAAAATTCTACAAAGCCAAATTTGTGTCTGTGTTTAATGGGTAATTTATTGAAGCTTGTCCAATTGATTGCATAGAAATTGAATTTTTTTGTGTATAAATTGTTTATTTGATTTTTGGTCAAATTAATCTATATATTTTTAGAAAATATAATTTTTTTTGAAATAAAAATGTGATCAAGTTATTCAATTTTAAATGTTAAAAGATGACTGCTTATTTGAATTTCAAATTGTGATCTCGCGTATGGAGAATACTGTTTTTGTTACTTAAATATCATCAATATGTATAATAACTCATTTAAGTTACATAATGATAATAATGTACAAAATAAATTTGCATAATAAAGCCATTAATATGCATTATAATTCATTTAAATTGCATAATAATAATATTATACAAAATGAATTTGCATAATAAAGTCATTAATATACATAATACATCATTTAATGTGTATAATTAAATCTGTATCGATAACGATTTCAATAAGCGTATCTGTATATCAACTTCCTTAGATAAATATATGGCCCTCCTACTTTTAAGGCTTGATTAACAGATAATCAATCCGCATCAAATGGGAAGAACCTTTTTTGCCTAATTTTATGACCTGACATAGACACCGTCACACCGCACATCCTTTACACAATGTTGTTACGGTTCTTGCCAATAATCTACCGTCAGATCTTTAATCGGACGGTCGAGATACAGGATATTCTCTCCAATATTCATCCAAATTGGAGAGGACCAAGGAATCCAACCTTTTCAATCATTGACACTCTATTACTGACTACGTGGCACGTTCTGATTGGATTCAGTATTCGCCGCTTCGTACGCCGCTCCCCACCCCATCATGCGCGCTCTTTTAGTCACCTCTCTCAATCCATTTCTTCGCCATGCCATCTCCGTCTCCCTCTCCCTCACCGCGAAGCACCGCACCTTCAGTCCGAGCGCAATGTCATCGGTCGCTTCTCCAGTTTCGGATCTACACACCGCCGGTGAGTGGTACTCCGTGCCCGATCTCAGGTTCCGAGATCATCGCTTCAGAGTTCCTTTAGATTACGCCGCGAGGAGAGAGGATCATCAGACGATCGTCGTTTTCGCGCGAGAGATCGTCGGAGGTAGATTTCGCATTGTGATACCTGGAAATTTTGATATAAAGCATCACGATTGTAGATATTAGGTTATTACATTTGCAATTGCTTTGTATAAGCGTAATTCAAGCTTCAGATCGTGTTTTTCTTCTTCTAATAGTTGGAAAGGAAGAGCATGCATTGCCATACTTGCTGTTTTTGCAAGGTGGACCTGGATTTGAAAGCCCTAGACCAGTAGAAGCCAGTGGATGGTTGAAGAAGGCTTGTGAAGGATACCGCGTTATTTTATTGGATCAGGTACTTGTGATCGTCTGTCTCTGATCGAGGTTGTTTGTTGCATAGATAGAAGAAGTTCAATCCGCAATCTGACTCCAGAATTGCGTACAAGTTTATACATTCTTTTGGTTTGGTTGAGTACTGTTGCTAACATGCACAATTGAAGTAAATTGTCAGGTCACATTGGATTACGGAATGCTCAACTGGACAATTAAGTGCTACAATGTGTGATCAAGGGTTGCAACAGTTCAAATTGGATAAGAACGTTTTCATAGTTTGTTTTCATGTAGTATCTGTTTTTCATAATATCATTTATTGCTGTTTATTAGAGAGGAACAGGTTTGTCGACTCCTTTGACAGTATCATCCCTATCCCAATTTGAAACTCCAAGGAAGACAGTGGAGTACCTTAAGCATTTCCGTGCTGACAACATTGTCAGAGATGCAGAGTTCATTCGTGAGTGTCTGGATGCCTGGCCTTGGACTGTGCTGGGGCAAGTATGCGCTCTATCTTTTACATGTTGCGTTATTTATTTTAATTTCAAATTTGCTCATATGAGGTTTGCATGCCATTTTGGTCAATTCCTGTGCTACTAAATGTTAAGCATCAGAAATTACTAAGATCAGTACTTTTCCCTAGGGAATTGCACTGGTAATGTATGGTGCCATCCTGTACCTGCTATGTTTAGAATCATCAGCCTGCCAGCTCGTACTGGTACTACTGCTGAAATTAACAGTTTTTAGAAAGATGACTCAAAAGAAAATAAAAATCTCAAGAGAGGACACCAATACAATACAAAACACCAAATCATTCAAAAATCTAACAGTTTCCCCTTGTTGTCAATTTTACTATCATAGTTCGCAAGAGAAATGTAGCAGATTGGTTTTACCATCCTTTCTTTTTTTTGGGATAAGGGTCTTTCTTGAAACTTTCAGAACACTGTAGCCACAATTTCTATTCTGCATATATCAATGAATGATTTATAATTATGTACTATTTTCTCTGTTGTCTCCATAACATTTCCTTTCTAGAGCTATGGTGGGTTCTGTGCTGTTACCTATTTAAGCTTCTTCCCTCAAGGCCTGAAGCATGTCCTTTTGACCGGAGGATTACCACCAATAGGAAATGGGTGCACTGCAGACTCAGTATATAGAGCATGTTTTGAACAAATAGTGAAGCAGAATGAGAAGTACTACAAGCGGTTTCCTCAAGATGTCGAAGTTGTTCATGAACTGGTGAAATATCTGAATGAAGCTGAAGGTGGAGGGGTTAGTTCTTCAGTATTCCAAAAGGATTACATTGATTTTATGGACTGGCTTCTTTTTTTATTCTTTGGAGTGTTCAAAATTAGTTAGTTTGTATAAAAGAGTAACTAAATACATTGTTTTTGTCTGATTTGCATCAAATAAGACAATGGCTTTAACTTCTGCCGTACCAAAAAGCAAGCTTGAATTATCAATATTCGTAATGTCAAAACCACAGAATTAAACTGCTACATCTGCAATAGCTCTTTTTGTATTTGTAAATTGTAATGACAAATTTTCATGGAACCATTTATTGCACTGCACTATCCATATTATATAATAATGATAGAGTATATGTAATAAGTTCTAAAATAGTATCTTTGTCCTTTTTATAGGTGCCTCTTCCATCAGGAGGCATTTTGTCACCTAAAGGGTTACAATGCCTTGGACTGGTTGGCTTAGGTTCTGGCGGTGGATTTGAAAGACTTCATTATTTGTAAGAGATAAAATACTTATTTGTCTCTTTTTATTTTATTTTATTTGTACCAATTCCGATATTTCGGCATTGAATGAAGTGAATCCATGATAGGCTTGAGCGGATATGGGATCCTATTCTTGTGCCTGGTGCAAAGAAGAAAATAAGTTTCTCTTTCTTGAAAGCTGTAAGCCTCCTTGTTTGATTTTTGCTTTTTTTTTTAATTGGAATTATGGTCAACTTTGATTCAGTCCTAGAAATGCTTAGTTAGAAAAAGATAACTATAAGTGCTAATTGTTTGTAGTTTTGAACTTTAGGGAAACACAGAAGATTAATTATAGTTGGCAAAATTTGTGAAATGTTAATTCAACTGTTCTAACTCATAGAAACTAGCATCCCAAATACAAAATTGCCCTGCTAGAATACTTCTTGCAAGATGGCTGACAATCACAGATATGAAGATAGTTTGATAGAAAGAGAGATTGGTAATGTCAGGGAGTAAATTATAGTTAACAGAAGACTTGAGCTTCTGATTTATTTCTCACAGATGTCTTATTTTCTTCTTCTTTGTAGTTTGAGAGCTGGATGGAGTTTGATTCCAATCCTCTCTATGCCGTCTTACATGAATCCATATACTGCCAGGTTGCTATCTTAGCTTTTTCTGTAATATCTAAACTTCAATATTATTTTTTTCTAATATTAAAGCACATGATTTATGATATTTTAATTTCAAAAGGGTGCATCATCAAAGTGGTCGGCACATAAGGTCAGAAGTGAACCAAAATATGAGGGCCTGTTTGATCCTGTTAGAGCAGTGAAGGAAAACCGGCCTGTATTCTTCACTGGAGAGGTAATAAGCAATAAACTCTTGTTAAATTTCATTGCTCGTTGGTTCAAAACTTTTGCTATCTCCAATTCTTTGCGACATGTAGTACCCCACCATTTCTTGCATTTGCAAACAACGAGCAATTAAAAATCAACTTTAGGTCAAGCAAAAGCAAATGAGCTCCACGGGCATTTTCATATTAACTGAACTAAATTTAATAATAAAATTGATCTAGATTCAGAGATCAACATTTAAGATCATTTTGCCTAGTTTAATTCTGGCTTAACTGATTCAGTAATAAAAATGGCCTATGTTTAGTGAATGTACCTGTACCACACAAAGGAAACCAATTAAATGCAAGCATCTCAAAATTTTTAAATCTTAGTCTGAATTTGAGAAACATTGGATGTTATTTTCTAACAAGCCCCGCTAAGAACATGAAATTTCTTGATATGAATATTAAATGCAGATGATATTTCCTTGGATGTTTGATGAAATATATGCGCTGCGACCGTTGAAGGAAGTGGCTCATTTGTTAAATGAAGTAGAGGATTGGCCTCCTTTGTATGATATCGACTCCCTAAATTATAACCAGGTATTCTCAATTGGTAAAATGCCTTCTTCTTTCTATGTGATTTCAATATTATTTGTAAATGGTTAAATGTATTCTGCTTCTTTTTACGTAGTTTTAAATATTACTTTAGTCAACGCACATGTATTACAGTTTTATTTCTTTTTTACTAGTGGACAGTACACTAGTGACCTAATACGATTGGAATAAAATGTTTTTACTCTCTCAGGTTCCGGTTGCAGCTGCAGTTTATTACGAGGACATGTATGTAAACTTCAAATTGGCAATGGAGACTGCCTCGAAAATATCCGGGATTAGGTTATGGGTGACTAACGAGTACATGCATTCCGGTCTTAGAGACAGTGGTTCCCATGTATTCGATCAGTTAATGTCGATGCTTCATGGTAGGAAACCTCAGTTTTAGGATTCATTCTAAGATATTTAATTTCTCTCTGTTTTAAAAAGAGTTCATTTTGTTTGTTAAAAAAATAAGTTTATTTGTTCTAGAGGTTGTGTAATGCTCGAGTTTATTTTAGTTTTCTACCAATTTTATCTACTGAGAAATAGGAACAACAAAAATGAGTACTGACAAGCAATTTGCAACTTGTAAATTTTGCTGATTTTTCACACTAAAAAACCTCCCAAATTCTTTTGTTTTTTTTGGGTATAAACTCTTATAGTCTACAACAATACGAATTTCCTCAACGCTGGGACTTTTTCAGAGGATTTTGATAGGCATATAAAAAACAATACGAATTTCAATGTATCTTTATTCATCCAATTTATGTTGGAAAATTTATAGCGCTATCGCCAATCTGAATTCTAAGTTACAAATGTTTTGCTTGATAGTTAGCTTTGTAACTACTCTATTATCATAACATTAGCATTATCAATCCCTTCGGCTAAAATTTAAAACCTGAGTTTCTCTGTTAGGCGATTTTGAATTTTTTTTTCCTCCACCTAGTGTAAATTGACACATGTAAAAGTAGTCTATATTCTGACCTAATTATAATGCAGTTTAGTTACAACCTTTCTTCATGAGGTATTGGAATCATCATAGCAACTTCATTCTTCTGATTAGGTGGAGAAATCAAGCAATGTGGCCAAAATAGTTTATGCCATCATACAATTTTTGTTGAAGCCTTTACCATCATAACATTTGCATGACATTGTATATATATAAGATTGTGATAAGTTTTTTATAGGAGGCTATGGTTCGCTTTTTGCTCCATAAAATACAGAATTTTGAATCATTAGTTGTGATGATTATATCGTAAAATTTTGGAGGAAACTAAATAAATATAAACATTTGTTTTTATAAAAGTTCCAGATTCATTTTCTTTTATATAAAATCAATTAAATTATTAACTAAACTAAAATCAACAATAACAAAACTCTATTATTGTTATTAGAATAAATAAAAAATACATCCAATAACATAACATAATAGAATTTTAACAAACCGATAAATTTCAATCTCTTAGTGGGAGTCAAACTCAATCAACTGACTCTGCTTTTGGTTTATTAGAAATTGATTATTGTTTTACACAACTATGTACTAGTTCTTTTAAATGTTTAGTCTCATTCTTGAGCTGGTGTAGGTCTTGATTTTCTTTCAAAATGAAAAACAGCAAATTTACATTTGTCAACTCAAACAAATAGAATATGCTGATATGTAACATATTATTAATATCTTTGCTTAGATATTTATAATGTATTATAAGTCGATAAGCTAACATATTAAAATTTAGTTTATTTAACTTACATGATTGATATTATGGATGGTTTAGTATCAAAATATATTTATTATTATAAGTAAACTATAGATTGATTCAATACTTAACTGAAAAAAATTTACTATGCACAACTTCAAAACATTAGTTTTTTTTATTCACCAAAGATTGTCATAATTTGATAATTCACCATTTTTATAAATAAGCCAGAACAATACTGAACTAAACAAAAGTGTAGACAATATATCAAATACAACTCATCCTATGGGTTGCAAGTCACAAAATTTAGAGAAAGCAAAAGCAGGGTGAGAGTGGGACCCATTGAGTAGAGCCGAGCTCAGAACTCTGTTTGCTACCTCTGTTGCATGGATTCCATCCCAGCTGACATAGTTCTGTGGGTCCGCACAAGCTGTTGCCGTGACATTTTGACCGTTGATCACCTTGTTGTTACCGCAATATACAGTTGGGTCATAATTTTGTGCCCCGCCACCATAACCACAACATGCCCTTGTACTATAGTAAAAACCTATTTTAATTAATTTTGTGTCCGTTAGAATTTTGCAAATAAAATTACCATTTCTGTTAATTAATTTTGTGTGAAATTTTTATGAGTACATCTTACTAATTGCTGATTATTTTTACTATGACTGTTAAAACAAGTTGATCTCTCCTATTGGATTTTTACTATTATTTTACTATGGTTGTTTGACAATTTTAAATTTGGTTTGGCACCTTAAAAATATAATGATTAGTTGATTAGTAAAACATACCATGTGCTCTGGGATTCTGGAATAATTCAAGCAAAACTGCATGCTTGTCAAAATAAACAACATTTGCTCCTGGAACCATGCCTCTGATATTCTCCAGGGATTGAAGCAACAATCTATTGTAGTCCATGACTGCTTTGTTGTATGAAATCAAGCATCCGTACCGGTCCATATCCCCGGCGTTATGCGGTAGTTGTTTGAGAAATGCCGGGTAGCAACCAATAGGTGCGAGGTTTGATACTATAAAATTTCGTCCACCCAAGTCATATAGCTCCTGTAAAGTGTTAATTAAGATTCTTTTAGTGGCTTTAATAGAAAGCTTCTTAATATAGTATCTTATAGTTGTTTTAATATCTTGTCAGCAAAATTTTAAGTCTTCAATAGGACAAAAAATGGTAAGAATTTTGTGCTGAGTATAGAGACTTGATAAAGTGTTGGAAAAAATTAAAACCTTATCCAATTAAATAAAAAATTAACTTTTTAGAAAACCTAATAAATTTTGAGGTTTTATTATATATTAAAAATTTCTAACATAAAGGACAATATCCAAATAAGGCAAGGCAGTAAGGTAGTATATATTCTGCAAAATGGAGAATAGTTACATTAATATTTCTAGATTATCTTTTCTACTGTTCAAAAGGGTAAAGTATAATATATATTAATTATCCCTTTTAAAAACTAGCTAATTTTAAAACTATTCTATAAATTTCTATTTAAGAAAAAATAGTTCTTGTTGCAGACTAAAATTAGGCCTTCTGGTACTACTTTCTGCGCGCTTACCTTGACGGTCCAAGAAATCTGGTTGACAACTGAAGGAAGGTATTGAATGACACCACCAGCTCCAATGGATTGAAGATTTGAAGTGAAATCATTCTGACCTATATCGATAGTGTACAATGCTCGAGCGAATACATCGGGAGAAGGAAGAGGAAGCCCTGCATTTCGAAAAGTTTTGGTTTTTCAAATAGGATACCAGTATTTTGATTTGGAAGACTAGAAGTTTCTTTTCTAATTAGCTAATGCATATAACTTTTTGTTGGTATTTTCCTTTCATGAAATAGCAAATATATACCAGTACAAATTCCAAGTAAATATGACAAAATAAAATTAAATAAAGGGATGCAAGATACATACATACCTTTGTGACTGAGACTAAGAGATTTAGCTTTCAATTCTTTCATTTGATTAAACTGGATTCCCAAAGAAAAGGGGCTTATTCCTGTCACAAAAACTGATGTTTGGGGCAATAAAACAGTTGATGCCAGTGTTGCAAAATTGGCCCCATGTCTGAAATCAGATCCAATTGATTGGAGATATGGGCTCAGAAAAGGAAGCCCAAGAGCCTTAGCTGCATTAATTTCCCAATAGAAATTAAATAAACAACAAAATATCAACAATAAATGAAGAAATGAGTTAGTAAATACTTGAATTTAATAAAGAATGATGCAATGGAAGTAATGAAGAGAACTTCCAATTTAAATGGTAGAATCCAAAATAAGTACATAAGTCTTATCTACTTGAAACGGGAGGAGGTCCAATGTTCATCGGATCAAATTTGATTTGATGGAGAGTTCTAACTATCGGAACTTTAAATCTGATAATTTACACAATTGTTGAAATGTCTAAATAAAATTTGGACTCCGAATCTTAATGCCATCAAACGGTTATTTCACCCATCAAATTCAAAAGTTGATCCAATGACCATTGGACCTTCCCCGATTCCTAACCTTAGCCACCTAACATTCCCTTAGTTCTTTATTTTTTTTTCTATTTTCAACTAATTGCAAAAAGTGAGAAAAGTAATTAAGTAACAGAATGAAAAAGTAAATAAAGAAAGAAAGCAGTATTCCGTTTAATTAATCACCATTATATATTAGTTCATAAAGCAACTAATTTATAAGGAGTTTATATAAATATTGCGGCTGGTTTATACTTTTAGTCCTTGGTTTTATTAAAGTGTTTGTAATTAAACTTGTATTGAAAAATTACAATGCATGATAGAATGATGAATTTATGATAATGGTAATAATTAAACAAATAAAATGAAATGAATAAGATAAATAAACACACCAAAAAAAAAACCCAAAAAACCAAAAAAATATATATTATACACTAGGATCAAGTAGCATCACATATCACTCAGTATATACTCACACTAAAAAGATACAAATATGTAATATGTATACAAATTAATTTAATCCACATTACTTAGGAAATCAACGACGAGCCGTCCGTCAGATGCTCGACCAGCAGGGTGACCGAAGTAGGTCATGCCGAAGGGCCCCGGTTGCGACGGGAAAGCAGCCCAGAAGCCCCCGGTGTCAGAATTCGAGTCGCCGAAGTTGAACACGGCCGGGAAGTCACATTTGGCCTCCACTCCATGATTTGGTGAACTGAGGAAGAGAAGGAACAGTAGGAGCAGATGGAGGAAGAGAGTTTTCATTCTGATTTTGTGATGTTTAGAGAGAGAGAGAGAGAGAGAAGGGGGACACCTGTAGACTGTAGTGTTGTGAACACATATATAATAGGTATCTTGTTTGCATGTATATATATAGCAGGGATCCTTTGTGGTTGGCAAAGGAAAAGTAAAGTGTGTGGCGAGTCATAGGTAAGGAATGGAAGGTTATATATTAGGGATCCTTTGTGGTTGGCCAAGGAAAAGTAAAGTGTGTGGCGAGTCATAGGTAAGGAATGGAAGGTTATATATTAGGGATCCTTTGTGGTTGGCCAAGGAAAAGTAAAGTGTGTGGCGAGTCATATGTAAGGAATGGAAGGTTATATATAGTAGGGATCCTTTGTGGTTGGCCAAGGAAAGGTAAAGTGTGTGGCGAGTCATATGTAAGGAATGGAAGGTTATATATAGCAGGGATCCTTTGTGGTTGGCCAAGGAAAGGTAAAGTGTGTGGCGAGTCATATGTAAGGAATGGAAGGTTGAGATCTGCTTTGGCCTTTGGAGTATCAATCAATGAGTTTCATGCCTTGTGCTTGTGCTTGTATTCAGAATTGGAGATTGATTAATTAATTATTTCATTATTTGATGGTAAATTTGGGGTAAATTATACAGGGGTAATTTCCATGTTTCCTTGTGGTTGATAAATATATTTTTATAATGGCATGGGCTCTAAATTATAGGGCCCCAATTTTAAGATGAGATATATTTTCATTTATAATTATTTTGGATTATAAATATATTGTCATAATTTTTCTCAGAAAATATATTGTATTAGAAGCATATTGTTGAAAAAAAAAATTTGGATGGAAGAGCAGCTACATATCCTCACTAACACCACTTCTGCTAAATTAGAAAATCAAACATTTTATTTTTTGGATAAATATTATGTTAACTCCGATATTTATTTATTTTATTTTATTTTTGGATAAACATGACCAGTGATTTGATTAAAAAAATGATTCAAAAAAAGAGGAGGAGGATGGAGGATTAAAGAGAAGAAAATTAGAAGGATAATGTTGGTTCAATATATTTGTAATGAAATTTTAATATCAATTTATCCAATTTAAATATTATAATGTGGAAGTTTCAAGTTTTTGACATTTGGATAAATAAAAGTGTGTAAATTAAAAATTTTGACACAAAAAAAAAATTCAAAGAACAAAGTTTTGATCGATATATATCCCGTTTCAACAATAAAAGTGTGTAAATTATTTTTCGAACTTACCTTTTAATTCGAATTTCGGTTCACTTTCAATAGATAACTTCAAAAAATCTAGAGCCAATTCCAATACAATTTTAATTTTGTTTTTAAAATGTACAGCTGTTTCGTTTGGGGCATTTTTGGACTCTTGCTCTGAGGTGTCGCCGTGTCGCCGTGTCATTTATTGAAGATTGTGAATATATATATCCGATAAAGAAATAGAAAAGAGAAAAGGTTTATTTATTGGGAGTCATAATTGTATATTTTAATTATATTTTTTATTTGTATTTTAAATGTGATTTATTTTTTTCAGAAAATATTTATATTTAATGATAAAAATACTTATATCTTCTGTTATTGATGTTATAAATTTTGTAATTTATATTTTTATTTGTATAATAAAAGTTTTAATTTGAATTGATCTATTATCATTTAAGAAAAAAAGTAATAAATATTTTTTATATTAACTATAAATACTTCTAAATTCATACATAAATAAATAAATTATTTAATATAAATATTTTTTATGTACATATATAAAATACAAAATATAAAATATATCAATAATTTCTCTTATTTATAACGTACTACAAATCTGAAACTACACAACCAATATATACCAATGTGCATGAGCGGTTTGCATATATATATATACAACACAACATGGATATAATAATTAAAATTCTTGATATGAGCAACAAATGGTGAGATGGCCGAGTTGGTCTAAGGCGCCAGATTAAGGTTCTGGTCCGAAAGGGCGTGGGTTCAAATCCCACTCTCGCCATTTATTTCCCTTGCCTTTTTTTATTTTTCTACCTCTATTTTTTTGACGCCACACCTAACAGAGAGACAAAACAGAGGTACTTGTGTTAAATAATTGCTCCAACTAATCTAATTATTAAATACAAAAAGAGGTCTTTGGATTTTGATGGGTTGATAATGATGTTTATTTGGAGATGCCAGAGGTTCAAAATCAAAATAAAACTAAACTCTTGTACTTAATTAGATTTCTTTCTTTTCTTCTTCTTCTTCTTCTTTTATTTTAAGCTTATTTCCATCATTATTTTAAGCTTTTGCTTCTTTTCTTGTTTTCCCATATGTAAACTAAACTCTTACAAGCTTCAATTCAGACTTGAGTAATTAAAACTGATTATATTTAGTTACCCCAATTCTAAACAATAATGATAATTTTCTTTAAATAATAAATAAACACCAACAAAATTATATCATTTAAAATTTTTTTTTTAAATAAACTTTATAATTAAAATGTTTTATTTACAATAAAAAAACAATTAAACAACTCACATAAAATTCAATTAGAAGAAGAAAGGAAAAGAATAAGGAAACTCTATTGCATCTCTATATCCTCCCGGTTGCCACGTACGGCCCCGGTGCGGCACACCGGACATGTCTTGTTCTTCTCCAGCCACAACTCGATGCAATCTTTGTGAAACAAGTGCATGCAAACCGGCAACAGCTTCACTTCTTCCCCTTCATCTACGTCACACAGACAAATTGCGCAATCGGGTGCCGGCACGTCTCCTTTGCCCCGGTGCGTGTACCGGTACATCGGGAGAGCAGCAATCAGTGTCGGGTCCAAACCAGAGGGTTCGGGAGGACTCAACGTGTTGTTGGTTTCCACGTCGCGCCTCAGAAAGCATCGTATGGAAGAGAGGACCGTGTACAAGATAACGAACGCACATAACGAAATGGCGACGATCTGTAACGTGGCGGCGACGTCGCAACATTTCTCGACATGGTGATATGCTGTTGGCGCCATAGGGAGGTGATTAGTTGACATGATTGTTTAGCAATGGTGTAGTTTCAATCAAAGGGGGAGGAAATGAAATAATGAAATATATGTATTTAATTTATTTTTTGTTGGTTTGGAACAATTAAATTATAATTGGGTTGGTGTCTTAATGTCAACAAAAAACTAATGAACCTCTATGTAGTACTTTCTTATCCATGGAAAATTAATTTTTTTTTTTATGAATTGTTATATTGACATTTTCAAAAGGTTGACCATATAAACTTGATTAAAGGTTTAGATTTGACTTGATAAATAGCGTTTTATGAGGTTTAAGTTTGACTTGATAAATAGCGTTTTATTGCAAAAGGGCACAAAAACAGATTTTGCGCCCTTTTGCAATTTCGATCGGATTTTATTTTATTTTTTGGATAGAAAAGTTCCTTGTGAGTTGCATTAAATCAAAATTAATTATTCTCTGATCAACTGTGTGGTGGATCATATGTGGCCATTGTGCGTGCGATTTTGTATGTGCTCAAATTTTTTTGAGATAAAAAATGAGGGTTAAGTTACTCAAATTTAAATATTCATAAATGATCTCTCAGGATTTTGAATTTAAGGGGAAATTGTTCATATTATTTTACTGATTAAATTTACTAAAAGACTATTTTTTTAGTTAGGTTTTAATATAATCGGTCAAAATATTATTTTTCATCATATTCATTTGATCGATTTAAATTATTAATACAATCTAATTATCAAAATCTTGTATTGCATCAAATTTTACTATTTTTAAAAAATATATTATTGGTTCAAGATCGTCAAGTTTATCATTGTCAATAAATCTCTGCCTTAAAAAAATAGTAGAACTTAGTTTTCTATAAGATTTGATAATTAAATCACATCAAATATCTCGAACAATTTTCCGTTAATCTAACTTCTAATTCTTAATTACGAACCAACATAAATTTGGTAAGATTTTAACAGTTAGAAAAAATTTCAAAAAATGAGATCGAAAATATTGCAACCTGGCAAAAGATAAGTGAAAAATGAGAATTTCAGTCTAAAAATTAATATTTGGATTTATGCAATATATATATATATATATATATATATTAATCAATAATTATTTTAGGAAAATACATATTAATAAATTAACTCAACTAAAATACTAAATAAAACAGCTACTTTTACTATATTATTATCACATGTCATGTCAGCCACATATTGGACCACACAAATTTTAAAACATTCCATCAATCCCTGTCATTTGGTGATAATTTAATAAACAATTAAATGATGTCATTTGATAATTACCAATGAGACTTTGCTTCAAGCTCATGCTTCCCAATACTTAATTATTTCAAAATATTTTAATTAATTCTAGCCATTTATTTAGCTTGTTCAATTGGTAAAGTCCTCAAGAAATTAAACTAATCTGGAGTGAGGTTGTTGACAAAAAAAAAATTATTATTTTTGTGCATCAATAAAGTTTTAATTCATGGCACTAATAAGTTAATGAGAGAAGGTGGATCAATGATTCAATTCAATTTTTTGGGTTATGAAAAAATTGATTACAATCAGATTAGTCAATCAAGTGATTTCTGATTTTGTATTATTTTTTTTTTATTTTTTTTACTTGTTTTACACAAATTTTAGGCCCAATTGTGGAGGGGCATTATATCTATAATTCTGGCCCATTTTATGATGTATGGTGAAGTTTATTTTCTTTTTTTTCTTTGTAGGCCTAAAATATTTGGAGGGATTTTATCATTTAAAAAATAATTTATATCAAAATATTGTAGGATATGTATTTTTTTTATTTTTAGAGTTTTTTAAGTATTTATTTCAGATTTTTAAAAATGATCAGGTGCAAACATTCATTATTTTATTATTATATTAGAGTCATTTTAAAAAAATGAAAAAAATAGTTAAAAATTTTAAAAAAAGAAAATTTCATTATTCTAGAAGATTTTCATATGTAAAATTTATTGATCAACTTAAATCAAAATTTCGAGCATAAAAAAATATAATTTGGAACATGTACACTTCGGCCTGAAGCGTAAACGTTTTCATATTAGTCTATCTCCAATTATATATATAAATTATCCTACAAAATAACTTGTACAAACTAATTCTTATTTATATTCTTATCCAATAAATTAATCAATTTTTTTTATCCATAACATTAACCGATAAATTAACAAAAATAAATTCTTATCTATCCTCACTTAATTCAATTCAATACAAACGTGATGAATAAAAATATTTCATTGACATATAGACTCACAAACAAGCACACCAAATCCATTAGGCTCCGTTTAAAAGCGAGATAAATTAAAAATAACTCGGAAATAAAATTATTCTCTATGAAAGAAGATGATAATTTTATCCATCACTTATCCTCTCTCAAATAAGGGCTTAGTGGGCCTCTATGAGATCCGATATGGTATCTTGTAAGTGTAATTTTATATAATTAGTGGGCCTATTATAAAAAATATATAAATTCAATGTTGACGTGTACAATTGTTATTTTCATTCTTGCAATTAAATTAAATTAAAATGGATAATAGTGGTTAGCTTAGTAGCACATCAACGGATCAACACTAACAGTGACGAAACTCGATTAAAATTAATGAGGAGACTAAAATATTATCTTCAATATAATTATATATCTCAATTTTTTTAGGGGTTTGATTGTAATATAATTATAGTAAAATATCTTAAATTCTTTATACATATAACTAATTTTCAAAACTTTTAAAAAGACTGCAGCCTCTTTCAATCTCCGCTAAACTCCGCCCGTAAACACTAACCCATTTGTTAAACCAACTTTGTTTTATGTATTTTTCAATATATAGTTGTGCATTTTTTTTTGGGTAAGGTAGCAAAATTATTTGGTTAGGATCATACATTCATAATTATAATTTAAGATCAATTATTGTGCTATTTTTTTTTTCTTTTGGCAAACACACCACCAATGCCTTCTCCTAGATGGAAGCCAACAAAATAATTTCAATGTCAAGTTGGAATTTTTGTCTTAAAATTTGGTATATGGCATTTCAAAACAAACTTCAAATATAAATTGGAAGTTAGCAAAATAAATCTTCTTGACAGGTTGGAAAATATGCATGCATTTGTTGTCCATTTCATACAACCATTGACTGTTGGGAAAAATTGACAATTGAGTACTAATTTATTTATTTTTTATTTGTGGGTCTTTTTGAAAAATCTAAATGATATATTCAGAATAGCCCAGAAAACAACACATATTGAATTAGGGGCTGATATACTGATATAATTGTTGATATCGTTGTCGATATGAGCTTTATTATATATAATAAATGAGTTATTATGTACATTAATAATTTTATTTTGCAAATTTATTTTATACATTACTATTATTATTCAAATTAAATTAATTGTTATGCATATATCTATGATATTTAAGTTGAATAATAGAAGTACTATACAAAATAAAAATTTTAACATGCATAATAACTCATTTTACGTGTATAATAAAATTCATATCAATGAAGGTATTAATAATAGCATCTCTATAACATTTTCCATAGAATAAGGTGAGGGGAATTATTCAGTTGTTAATAAATTATTTTTTCATTCTTGCACTTGTCCAAAAATAATGATTGGCTTAGCACATCAACAGATAAGCTCTCTAATTGGTTGGTACAACCAACCTTATATGTTCAATATTTTATGCATTTTATGATATTTATTTGCATGAAGGGGATTGCATGATTGAAACCTTTTAATTTTTTTATGGGGATTTTATTATTTGTATTAATTTTTTAAGTAAGCTAACACATCCTTCTGTTAGGATGCACGCAATCAAAATTATATGACATTTATAATAGTCAATATTTAACAGTCTTTGATGGAATATCAAATGACCCTAAAATTATATAAAATTTGAAACACAATTAATTCATAAGTTAAAAAATATATTTGTCAATTTTTTTATTTTTTAGAATTTCTAAAAATTATTTCAACATTATTTAAAAATTAGTTGTCAAGGTTGTCAAGATAATAGTTGTCAAGGGATCCCCTCCCATATAAATAATCAAGAAAGTTTTAATACTGAATCATGTGGGTTTGTCCATACTAATAAATTCAAATTTTGAATTTTGTGATTCAAATGTAATACTATATAATTTGAAAATAACTTTTTATAATACAAATAAGGCTAATTGTGCTATAACTTATAGACGAAGATATCAAATTGAAATTAATGGTTATAATTTAACAACCACTAAACATTTTGATCTATAGCATAACTGCTTTACGAATAATATATCAAAGTATTGGTGATAATTTTGTAAATCAAGTGACAAATTTTTTAATTTGTTAATCATAGGGTTGTACATAAAATCACACATTATTCATAATATTTACAAACTACACAACTATTAAAAATAAATTATTTCTACACAGCCGTTAATTTGGCTATCTTTCAAAAATTCATAAATATTTTTATTTGGATAAATAGAAAGAAAAAGAAGTATTCAATTGCAAAATCTCTAATCACAATTAACATGATAATTAGCAATCATTAGTTGAACTAATTAATTTGCCTTTTCCAATCCTCTCATTTCTCTTGTTGGATTATTTAATGTGTGGATACTGATACACCACCTCATTCTTCTTGTTCATTTTGATTTTCTGTGGCTTTTGACCACATGTACAAATTTAAGGCGAATTGTGTGGCGATCCACTGACAAATGGGACCCGCAAATAATGCTTTGTACTTTGTAGGGAATGAAAAATACATTTTGGAATGTATGAATCATATTGTCCTTTCGAAATATTAAAACTCTCATATTTATGTTTTTTAAATATTAAAACTTTCATATTTTTTCTATAGTATATTTACAGAAAATTCAATTTAGAGAAAAATTTTATATTTTATTTACAATGAAGATAGATGACAAATTATAAGTACGGGCCTAGTTTCCATAAAAAGATAATAGATCGAATAAATATGAGAATTTTAAACGTTTGAAAAGATAAATATAATATTATGAATTTAGAAGAGGAAAACATGTAATTTTGATCTTTTAAAAAATATATACCAAATTTTGTTTTTTTTTCTTTTTGTTCTTGTGACATTTAAATACATACAACACAAAAATATATATTGTTGTCCCAATAAAAACGTAGAAAATTCTTTCATCAATTCATATAATAAATGTGTTTTGGATGTTTATATATAGTTTGTAAGCACATGTTTGTACTTTTCTCTAGTTTGTTTCATTGTGTTATTTATTATTTTTCTTATGAATGGACCATAGCTTGTTATATATGGTGAAATCATTATTACACGTCAGCATACCAACCAAAAATAGATTAGGATCACTTGACAATATTATTTTGAAAATTTTGAAAATAAATTTAAAAAATGAAAAAAATTATATACATTTATTATATTTATATATTGATTGTGTTTTAAATTTCATACAATTTAGATTTCATTTGATTGTCCATCAAAATTCATTGATATTTATGTAATTTGTAATGATTTATATTTAACGGTCTTTGATAAAATGACAGATGTAACTTAAATCGTATAAAATTTGAACACGATTAATTTATAAGTTCAATAATAATTCTACAAACATTTCTATTTTTAAGATTTTTTCGAATTTATATAAAATTTCATTGTCAAGATTGTTAAAATAATAATTGTCAAGTGATCCCCTAACATGAAAAGCCTAAAACGAATGCCGACTCTTGTATTTATCCCGTACATAAAAACAAATTTAAATAATAGTACAAACACATTTAAATATTAACATATATATATATATATATATAATAAAAAATATAAATCTTAAAAATTTCAAACATTCCGTCTCCGATCTACAGAATCTGCCTTTAAAATCTTAAAAATATGCGTCCACAACCTCATAAGATACAAAATTGATATACAAAATTGATATGCAATTATCACCGCTCCGAATTTATTTTTATTTACTGATTAGCTCCTCCGTCGCTGTTTTGCGTACGCTAGTTGGGGATCCGAAACAGAAAGGCGCTTTTTCTCACTGCACCAAATTTTTCTCGTGACCGTGTGGCAGTCTAGATGTAGATGTTACACGAGTCGTGGTTTTCTGTGGCTAGGGCTGTGTAACCAACTACGCGGCAATGGTAAAAAAGTTATTATGGTCTCATGTTGAGAAGAGATTTAATGATCATAGTTAGTGGTGATTATTGTGTTTATTTTTATTATTTATATTTTAGTTAATATATATAAATTGTTAGATGTATTTTGATATATCTCAATAATATGTATATGAAAAAATATTAAATGTTAACTCTGTTTCGATAGTTATTAAATGAGGAAATTAAATTATAAAATTCGATCCGTTGATTTTTGTTAGTGTTTGATGCGTATTAAAACGAAGTCGAAATAATGAAATTTTTGGTATATCCATTAGCATAATATATATAAAATGTTCAATTAATTGCTTTCATTATTTAAGAGTTTAATAAATAATTATTTAAAATTTAATTTTATTGATTTTGATGTGACATCAATGATCAAGATCATTGAATCCCTCGTCTTATTTATATTATGTTATTTTGTGTTATGTTATGTTGTGTTATATTTTTAACTCCGCACAATTTATATATAAGAATAGAAAACACGGTGATTAATTATGATGTAATATAAAGCAAAGTATGTAATTATGAAATTGACCAAAGAAGATTTTGTCAGGAAAAATTCTTTCTCCTACAAAAATTTATTTGATGTGAAGGATTTCATTAAATAGTCAAATTTTGACAGCAATATTTTGAATTAAGATATGCATGAGAGGACATAAACTTATAAAGAAGTGAAAAAGGTATATAATCTAGCTGGGTTCCATATGCTTCATTCATTTAATGAGGAATAAACTTTTGACTTATCTGTAGCTTTTAGTGTAAATTAATGATTTTATTGTAGAAAATGCTGGACTTTATTTGTGGTACTTTTTATCTTTTGATGCTGAGAATTTTCATATTTCAAAAAATAATTTAAAAATTGTCACTTCCGTCGTTGAAGTTTATTTTTGCATTATTTTAAGGAAGCGACTGATGTAATATCTCAAGTTAAATCTCCTAAAAAAATATCTTAATTAATTTTTCATTTAAAAAAAATTAATATGCTCTCATATTTTTAAGTATAACGAGTCAAATATTTGTATTATAAATGACTCGGATATTTATATAAATGACTCAGATATTTATATATTTGACTCAAATATTTATATTTTATTTTGTATTTGAGTGTTTATATTTCGGACTCTAGTATTTAGATAAGGAACTCAGGTGTTTAGATATGAGACTCAGGTATTTAGATAAATCACCAAGACGAAAAAATAATAAGAGAGAGAAGAGGGATAAAAAGAGTCTTAGAAAATAAAATCACATGAGAGAAAAAAATCAAATACAGTGACATGAGAGGGGAGAGAGGAGAGAAGGAGAGAAAAAATATTGGTAAAGCAAAAACGCATGCGAGAAAAGAGAGAAATAGAATATCGGAAAACATAAATATATAAGATATAAGTTACATGTATTACTCAGATGTTTATATAAGTGACTCAAGTATTTTATATAAGTGAGTGAAGTGTTTATGTATATGACTCATGTGTTTATATAAGTGATTAATGAGTTTATATAAGCGATTCAGATATTTACATAATGACTCAGGTATTTATATAATTAAATAACGAAACTAATAGAAACTTTCAAAAAAGAAAAAAATAAAAGTCACGTGGATAACTGAAGTCAAAAGCGTATGGGGTACAAATTGGGGGATGAAGCCTCGGGGAGAGAAATATTTTCTCTTATTTTTTGTGCATGCAATATAGTAATTTCAAAAATTATACATTTTTTATGCCAAATTATATGTAATTTCTTTTTGCAAAGTACAATCTAATTTTTTATCAATAATGCATTACAAAATAAAAGATAATATAATAATCAATATCAAAATCAAATAATGATTTGGTATATTATTTTTGTTTGAAGGTAATCTAGTCAACATATTAGCGAACTATTGTATGTTTTCCCAGAAATCACTACTGATATTAACAAATTTTTTTAAAATTTGATATATTACAAAAATCATAAAAGAAATTTTTTAATGTGTGATAAAAATTAATGTTGTATTTTCAGGGAGGGAGGTAATATCCAAAAATCTATGTTAATAGTCTCCATTATGGATATATGATCTATGTTAATCATATATTATATCTATAAAAAATGATGAGATTTGCTGTTTGTTTCACTATAAATGATTAGAAATTTCAATGATCCAAAATTAATAGTCTTGAATATATCATCAAATAATATTTAAATTATATGAAATTTGATCCCTAATCTATCTATATGTCCAATAAAGTGCTTATAAATTTATTTCTAATTTTCAATTTGATTTGATTCAAAGAAAAAACTTAATTATCAAAATCATCAAAATAACAGTTGTTAAGTAATCCTGTATTTCTTTCTCACTAAAAAAGTGTTTTGCATTGGACCACAGGATTGACCTCACAATTAAACCGCATAAGATCTCCAGTTGTAGAACCTCTTCCCACATGATTGTGGCGGAGGCGGCGGCCGAGCGCAATTTGGCATTTCGTGTATACAACCGGAACAAAAATTAAACCATACACCTTTATGCATTCATTAATAATGAAAATGAAACATGGATAGCCTTCTGGAGACACCAATTGAAGTCGAGGATCACAAATTTATTTATGTACCGAGTCTAAACACATACTTACATAGATAGCCTTCGTTTTACTTTTGATTCAAACGAGGCATTAATGTTCTAAAAAGAAATTAAAGAAGTTATTATGGTCATGCCCGGTCTACATACACCCGTTTAGTGAATTTAGCTATTTGGACGCGTGGGACCGACTCCATTGTATTACGGTGTACCAAGACCATCTTTAAGCCAATAATTCCAGAAGGATATTAACAGCGTGACGTCACTATTAAACTTGAATTATGAGATCTTCTGGTTTGTAGCTGTAAATGTGGTAATTTTTTTTAAAAATCACAATTAAAAAAATAGGCACATGCTGGAACTTGGGTGTTAATTTCAAATTTCAAATTTCAAAAATATATAATGTACAATAGTGTAAAGTACAAAATAATTTGTTGAAAAATGGATGAAGGATTTTTTTAAATGGTAATTCAACAATTAATCTGTTGATTGAGATGGTGTTACAATAATCTTTTAAAATGACAATGTATCTGTATAAGGTTTGTTGAAATATCATGGAAGAATTTTTTGTTAATTTGAAAAGTCATGTGTACTTAACTTTGAAAGCGAAGATCATGGTGTTTAGTTTGCAATAAATTAATTCATATAAAATCTTATTTTTGAACTAAAGACATAAATGTTAATTACATTTTTTTCCCTCAAAACAATGACATGATATTAATAAAAAGTTGTACTTGTCAATTAAGCCCAACATCAACACATAAATTATATATACATAAAAAAATACACAATGTTGGTGACATGTTCTTTACTCAAAATGGTGAATAAATAATAATCAGCTAAGTATAAACACAAACAAACAAACAGTAGATCTAAGAGAAATTTATTAATTATTAATTAACAAGAGGGAGACAGTATAAACATTAAATAAAACATTAAACAGATAAATAATCAAAATAAATGATATGCTTTTTTATTTATATATGTGGAGTGATAACTACATCTCTTATTCATATCTTTTATTTGTATCTCAGATAAATATTCGGTATAATTTCTAACTTAAATTTTAAATATGTATTTTTAAAAAGAGGAGTGATAATTGCATCCCTTAATTTCATCATTTATCTACACTCTAGATGTATGTATATTTCTTTTAAAAAATATTTATACCTTATATTATAGAAATTTTATACCTTATATTACTAAGATTAAAAATTATGCAAGTTGCATTTTTATTTGTGCAACAAAATTTTTAACTTAAAATTTTCCACAATCATTTAGAAAAAAATAATAAATATTTTCTATACTAACTATAAACCCTTACAAATTTAAATATATATAAAATATTTATTTAGTATAAACATTTTAATATATAAATAAAAAAAATATACGAATAATTTTTTTTAAAATATATTTATATTTAACATGATAAGAGATCTAGAACTTCATTTTTTATATATATATATATATTGCCACATTGGATCCTTCAGATAAGCGCTGTAATAAGTCTAAAATGCCCCGCTACAGGTCAAGTTCAACTCGTACCTTTTCTCTCACGCACACCTCTCTCCATCTCTCTCTCCATCTCTCTCGCTCTATCTATCTACTAATTAAAGACAGTACATTGCTTCCATGGGATGGTTTCCTTTTCTTTTCTGACAAAATCTGACTCTTCCTCTCCTCTGAAAGTCACTCCTAATCTCTCTCTCTCTTTCTCTCTGTGTATCTCTCTCTCGCTCTCTCGCTCTCTCGCGAGCGCGCTGTCCCCCACTTGCCTCAGGTAGTTTTCTCTCCACCCCCCCCTCCTCCCCTTATCTTTTTTATCTGTGATTTGTTTCGTGAGTATATACTCATGGCGAGCGGGGCGCCTCTCCTCTGTCTAATTTCTTTTAATCAGTGATTGCTGATTAGAGATGATAAGGTTTTTGTTTGTTTCCGATATGATCGTAGTATATATATCCTGATCCAAACAGAGGCGCGCCTCTCTGTATTCAAAAGGAAGATGAGGATTCTTCTTTGCCACTTATTTATTGATTTGATGATTGATCTTTGTATTACATGTCATTAACACAGTACTGCAATTTTTTTCTTTTATATTCTTCTGGTAAAAATTTAGTTTTTCATACTGTTTTCTTTTGTAAGCATATTTGACTTTTAATATGTTGGTGGATTTATTTGTTATTTAGGTTCTAACTTTAGTATTCATTTTTGTCAATCTTTCATCTTATTTTATTATTTGTTACTTTATTACAAAAGTATATTTTAGTGTTGTTCCATTTGCTTACAGTTACAGACCATTCTGAAATTGGAAATTGATAAATGTTACTTACACTTTTCCTTAATTAAATATGTGAATACAGGTTCTCATTATACATGTAAAGCACTAATAAGTGACAACTATATGTTTCATTTTTTTAATAGATTAGCATATCCATTAGCCGTTCCTAATGTGAAATTAATAGTTAATCATGTTATAATGTCTTGTTTATTAATGATGATTTGTATTTATGCAGGAAAGGGTAGGGCCGCTACGATTTGACATTGGCAAACCGATCCATCTTTGGTTGGGTTTTGAAGTTGATGCACAAACCGTGCAAGGGGTGAAAAAATGGGCTCCGGTGCTTGGCTTAAGAGTCTGGTTGGAAAGAAGAAATCAAAGTTAAAGGTAAATTATATTTTCCTCAAGTGTCCAATTAGCCATTTGAGCATTAGGCAAAGAAGAAAGTACAGATAAAACGATTGAATTGCAAGGTTTTTTTTCCTGTATTTGTGGGGATGGATGTGTCTATGTGTTTCCATGATAGAGATAAGAGCGAATGATTGGGTTGTGGATTGGTGCGTTTTGATTCGTGTGTTGTGTTTGTCTAGTTAGGTGGTTTGTTCAAGACATTTTAGATTGGCAATAACCCATCTGATGTTTTGGTACCAAATAATGAATATCAAGAAAGGCGAATTATTCTAGTTATTTAGATTAGCAAACGCTTCGTTCAAATTTTAAATCACATCAAAAAATTGAATTTCGATATTGAAAATGGACGGAGATTCAGGGAATAGTTTATCATAGTGAATTTAAACAGACTATTCTGACAGGGTTCGGACGGTCAAAAGACTAACGGGGTCAAGCCGAAGAGCTTCAAGTTCTTGAAAAGCAACAGCACTGGTTCCAGTATAAACATTGAGGAGTTGGCTGCAATTCAAATTCAAACCGCTTATCGTAGGTATAAGGTACCGTAAAAGCCACTTTTTATAATTCATCCTTGAAAGTTTGACCTCTTCATAATGCAAAGAGTATTTACTACCTTCTTTTTGTTGGTACCTTTTTTTTACATGCAATTCTTATCCCACTCTGGTCTCTTGTCAGTCATCTTGTGCATGATTGTACAAGGTAAAATTAGGGGTGAAGTGTGATGGAACTGGAATTAAATTGATTGTAAAAAGTCTCGCTTGGAAGTTTTGGGCTTAATTGATGTCAAAAGGAGAACTAGGGAAGACCTTGAAAAGTAGTGCTTTTACCACACTGGTACAGCAGTTGAAATTTCTATTCAATTACAACATCAAATTTTTGTTTGTTTTTAACTTGATGCTTTTGTTAGGCAAGAAAAACTCTGCGATGCTTACGAGGGATAAAAAGACTGAACAGGGTTATTCTAAGCCAGCCAGTAAACAAGCAAGCGTCAGCTGCACTGGATTACATCCAATCATGGAATCGGATTCAGTCTGAGGTCAGAAACAGACGTGTGTATATGGTGACTGAAGCCCGAAATAAGCAGAAAAAACAGGAGAACCAGCAAAAGCTCGAGGCTAAGCTTCATGACATAGAGGTAAAAATGATTAAATTTGCTGGCTTCTTTGATATTGGTAAGGGCGATGGTATTGGTTAAGGACCGACTTCCGTTGGGTTATTTACAGTAAGTGCCACACTGTTGAAAACTTGACATTGATAAGGCAATGGTAAATTGACCAAATTAATTCTATAAGAGAAGATACTGCTTCATGACTTGTCATTGGTACCTGGAATATGATGTTGCGGTACTCAGAAGACGTATGAGCTGTATTATATGAAGTTCCAAGAATGATGACCTTGACTTTTTCACATTCCTATTTCATTTGTGGGGATTATTATTTCAAAAAACATTCTTTTTTACTACATTTTTTATTGACCAGATGTCCATATCCTACTGAGGATTTCCTAATTTGTTGTTCTTGGAACTTGTTGTTAAAAGGTTGACTGGTGTGGTGGGTCAGATAGCATGGAGGTAATTCTATCAAGGGTTCAACAAAGGGAAGAAGCGGCTGTGAAGCGTGAAAGAACAATGGCATATGCATATTTACATCAGGTTTGTTCTGCTTTTTTTCTTAATGGAAAATATAAAAACTCAAATGAGATGTTATGCTATTTTCACATTGTATCCTTCCTTTTTACACCTTTATTGTATGAAATGCCCACTTTCTTGGTGCCTCATCATGCCTATTTTTCCTTTTTACTTTGACATCACAACTTCAACATCCAGATTGTAAAAAGCAAAGCTGTACCTCCGATCTTGTTGTACATCCAGACATGCATTCTGTTGAATTAATAAAATAGAGTTCATTATATAAAGATGGAGTGATGAAGAAATACTCTGTATTACTCACAACAGGACATTTTACTTTTATGACTGGTAGATAATGCACCAGATTTCTGTATCAAGACATGGATTTGTCATTTGTACCAGTGATCAGAGCATAGTCAATTTTCCCCATCATTCAGTCAAATGGTCTTTGATTGATTTTATTTCTCTCTCATTTTTATTGATAAAAATAGAGAAAGCTAATCAACAGTTCTTGTGTCTAACGTGTGTTCTATGCCTTAACATATAGTGGAGAGCAAGGCCTGGAGTCAATCTCGGGCCATTTGTCTATGGAACTGGAAAAAATGGCTGGGGATGGAGCTGGATTGACCGTTGGGTTGCTGCCCGACCATGGGAGCCTAGGGTTCCATTTAATTCTACAAACCTGAAAAAGATGCTGCCAAAGATATCAAGCAAAGTTGGTAACAATGCAATCCATGCAATTCCACAAGCATCCGCTTCGAATGATACTGCTCCAAATGATGCAAAAGAATCGAAAACTAAGACCTTGCCGCAACAGTTGGAAAAGAAAAATGAACAAAAGGAGCCAAAACCAAAAGAAGTCCGTTCAAATAATACGACTCCGAATGATGCAAAACAGTCAAAAACTAAAACCTTACCACGCCAATCTGAAGAGAAAAACGAACAAAAGGAGCCTAAAACAAATGAAGTTCGTTCTTTGAAGCCAAAATCTAAGAATGTGAAGGTGAACAAGGAATAGATGGTCATTGTTCCTGTAATTTGTTTCCAATACAAATTGGTCGTCCTCATGTAAATTTCAATAATATTATATTTACCCTTTGAGAAAACTGTCCAGATATCCAATCACTGCCTCATAAAATTACAAGTATTTGGGTGAGTTCTACATCGTGATTGCATTTGAAATAAGTTGTTGTTTTCTTATATATGAAAGCTTCAAACTGTCAAAAGTTCATGTTTTATATCTTGCTTTTTTTCAAAGGGTAAATATGAAATTTACAAATATCTGATGAGGAAAAGGATGCAACTGTTGAAAATGGTTGAAGATATCTTTCTTTCTGATTGCATTTTAGCATTAGAACAGGAAATACATAAGAAAAGAGAAATATTTGAGATTAAAGTATTTGTATTCGTTTGATGGGTTTGATTAGGATAGTTGTCAGCATATTTAATTTCCTTTTGTTTTGTGTGTTCTTGTAATAAGATACTGGTGTGCTATCTAGGGGAGTAATTTTATAAATAATTGGATGGCTTGATCTCCATGTCCTTTTGTAATATCTAAATTGTTGATTATATTTGTTCTTTGCTTTTGGTTCCTTGGCTGATGGAATATTATTCTGGTATATACTTCTGGAAAATAAAACAGAGATCTTTGCTAATATGTTACACAGCAAAGAACATTTAGGAGTTTACTCAAAGACTAACATGGATCTCATTAAACATTCATGACAAATAATACTTAAATTCAATCATTTCATGTTTACATTTGAAACAGGATCATTCTGACAAAATTTTCATATCCTCTTTAAATGACTCCAAATTCTTCTCATCCAAACAAATCAAAATCTTAAAACCATTTTTCTCCTTTCCATTATCGAGAACACTATACGGCAAGAAAAAACATGGCTCAACACTTCCGAGCAACTTCCACGACAGAGGCATCACACTGACAGGCGGTCCCCACCCGAAATCCACCTCTGACTGGCCTAGACGCCTCCAGTCAGTAAACGCACTCACTCTTGCACCTGCACTGATGCCTTCTGCAAAGTGCAGCTCCTGGAAGTCGATGTAGGATCTGATGTACTCATCGTTTACGCATCTTTTGCTGTCTTTGATCCGAGCTGTAGTTTTCCATAGAGGCTGATTTGTTAGCTCATGTACAGTGAGAGCGACGTATACTGGTACACACACATTGCCCCAGTAACCGGCAGGAAGTGGCGGGTTCAGTATTTTGCTGATATTCATGGAGTATACCATCTTGACAACTTCATCTGAGCTTGGCTGAGAGGCTTTAATCCTGTTACAATTTAATCAAACTATAATCATCAAAAAGGAGGACAATATATAACATCATAATGGAGTCATTTTGTTAAAACTTTTCATGCTACCTTATTTATTTAATATTGTGTAAAGGTTTTAGAACACACACAGGCTTCTTTTCTCATAATTCCAAAAACTAACTAGTTTTTCTTTAAACATCAACTCATATTATCACATTGAGGATATGAATATCTTTTTAAAGAATAGGATTAAGAAATTGGAACCTGGCACGCCATATGAATGCACTCAATGCTTCAAATGTAGTGAAACTGACACCAAGTCCGGCCTCCTCAGTTAGCCGGTTCCTAAACCGCTCGACATACTTGTCACTGACATCGAACCACTCTTTTACCAGGCAGCGGGCCCCGCCATTTTTTTCCTGATTCCAATAAGTCCCATTCTCCACCACATCAGCATCTAACGAAATGATCCTATCGAATGGCACGTGGACATGTGGCGGATCTCTGGGCCCCAGTAACTCAGCCCGGTCCCACAGTGGTTGGATGACTGGTCCGCCTTCACCGCGTGCAAAGCACGCAATGCAAGATAAGAATTGGTTCGCACCAGCACCATCACACAATGTATGGTGTACACACATCCCGAATGCAAACCCACCGCATGAAAATCGGGTTATCTTCAAATGGAAAGGTTAGATTGAATTTGCATCACTGACATTCTTCGAAAAGTTCATAATTTTACAGCTCGTTTGAAAATCCAAAATATATTGGATTTCTCAGAAAATTCACGGTCTCCTTATTGTTCACCAATAATTTTATTCTTATTTACTGTTTAGGTTTGTTACATATTATCAATACAACATTCAATTAGAAAAGGTGCAAGCAAGATCTTGATATATTCAACTAGAAAATCTCAATTGATTTAGGATAACAAGTCAAATTTTGGTAAGACAGAAATTTTGTTTTGGATTAGTCAAATTCAGTACAACAAATCAAAATTGCCATCACTATTTTATTGTACTTATTATAAAAAAGTAGCCATTGAGGCCACCTGTTTCAACAAACAAAGTCTAAATTTCCCCCCATTATTATAACTCAAAATTTGTCTATATCACTACAATTGGTTGAATTACAACTTCTAACCTGAAGAGCAATCAAGGGTTTTGTAATATCTGGCTTGTTTGACTGGTCCAAATCAGGCACCAGTTGATTCAGAAACGGCGAATCAGGCCGACATGATGCCAGATCACTCAGTCGAACCCGAGTCACAGCACGGATAAACGGAATGGAGTCAGAAGGAGTCAACCGTATCTCAAGCTGGGAATCGGGTTCCCGGCAATAGAGGGATCCAGTTAATGGTAAAAACAGAGACAATGCGGATGAAACAACTTCCGGTGAGATGACTTGGAATGGGTCCTTGTTTGATGAATTGGTGGGTTTGGAGTAGAGCCGGAGAGTGCGGAATGTGACGTGGAGGTTTCGGTCGGTGTCAAGGTGAGAGAGAGGGAGAGTGAGAGGGACAGAGGGGAGAGGAGATGGAGAAATGGAGATTCTTTCCAGGATTTGAACCTCCATGTAAGTGGTGTAATGTAACATAAGTTTGTGGTTTGATTTGGGTTGGTTTGTGTTTGTTTTCCATTTTATAGGGAAATTTGAATTGAAGGTTTTTCTTTTGCACTTGGCAAATGTCAAGTGTTTGGAATTGAAGTTGGAGGAGGAGGAGGTAGGTGGTGGAGGCTTTTTGAGAAGAGCTGACGTGGAAGGATGGCCACCTCTATTGCAAGATTTGAAAGAAGGATAAATCTATTTGAACCTGGTCTATATGATTTGGTAGACCATGAATTGAGAGTTCATATTCTCGGTACAACGTAGCGTGTTATCCGTCCGATCATGTCAAGATTTACGTAAAGTAAATCTCAAAAAAAAAACACCTCTATAATTCATCATTTCGTTAGTTGTACAATAATTAAAGCTTTTTGAGAGAAAAATATGATAAAAAATATCATAAATTTTATGTACAGATAAAAAAATGTAAAATAAAAAATGTAAAAATAATTTCTCTTTAAATTAATCAATAAATTTTGTGAATTTAATTTCAATGATACGGTTAGATAATACCTTTAAGCAAAGTCTGCAGTATTTCCGGATTTTGGGCCTGATAATAATTTTGAAAAAACAAAGGGGCTTCTCCAACATTAAATTTATTTTGCCTTTTTTTTTTCTTCCTATTTTCTCGTTTCTCTTTTCCTTTTTTGCCCTCTCAATTTCTGTACTCTTTTTACTTAGTTTAATGAAATAACATTGTAGGCAAAAAAACCTTCTACTTGAAAGGAAGAAAAAAAGAAACTAAAAAAACTGTGAAATTAGTATAAAAATATCTGGTTTCAACTCAAACTTTTTTTCTTCTTTTCAAGTAGCATCATATATACTTTGTAATAGTATTGCACATTCCATGTCTCAAATATATTGAACTCTTTTTTTTTTTTTTGGAAATGTTATGGATGTATCTTTATTAATACTGTAGTCGATACGGGCTTTATTATATGTATTAAATGAGTTATTATGCATGTTAATGATTTTATTATATATAATATTTTTATTATTTAATTTAAATATTATTAATATGCATAATGACAGTACTGTATAAAATGAGTTTGTATAATAAAGTTATTAATATGCATAATAATTAATTTAAGTTGCATAATGTCAAAACTGTACAAAATGAGTTTGCTAATAAAGCCATTAATATGCATAATAACTCATTTAATATGTATAATTAAGTCTGTATCGACGAAGGTATTAATAACCGTATCTGTATATGAGCTTCTTTTTTTTTTTTCAGATATCTATTCCTGAAAAAAAAAGTAAAAGCAGGATATGCTCGTTTAAAAGATTTCTCAAAATTATATTAACTTCTTATTGCATATGGCCATTACAAAAATGTTTGTAATCTTCACTTTTAGTATTTTAATTACATTTTCGTTTTAAAACTTTAATAATTTGTAATTTAAATCACAAATATAAAAAATAAATAATTATATGTAATGTATGCCACTGTAATATACTTAATATTAAATAATTATATGTAATGCATGCCATTGTATATACGTACTCATGAAAAATACGATAATTTCGACTTCTTTTTAATTGATATTAAGAGATTGTAAAAATTCATTTATGGAGACATTTTTGAAATGTTAGTTTTAATTTTTTTTTATCACATTGAGATAAAATTAAAATATCATAAAATTTTGCATATATGTAGCTGAAATAATATTGATAAAATACAATAGTTTTATTTTCTTTTTTATAATTTTTTGTTTTAACGATTTGGGAAATAAACATATGGCATAGGCATAAAAAAAGAAAAATTCATCTTTTGGTCTTTGAACTTCAAAAAAAAAAAATCAAGTTAATTTTCAGACTTTAAACTTTTATTTGCACGAGATTGGTCATTGGACTCCTTACAAAAATCAAGTTGGTCTTTAAATTTAAAAAAAAAATCAAATCAATTCTTAAACTTTAAATACATTAAATAAGTTCTTGAACTTTTAAAAGAATATAAGTTTTGATCCTTGATTTTTTTTTTCAAAAAAATTAAATTAGTCAATGAACTTTCACTTACATTTAGATGTGTCAGTTTTTGATCCCACCTAATGAGTCAATCTTATCCAAGTTAATTTGATAAGACCCATGAAAACTAAATCAAATACAAGTATAATATTTTTATCTATCAAGGGAATAAATCAGGTTGAATCCAATCAGATCCGAACTGAACTTGACCCATTTAAAAAATAATACTAACACGACCCACTTGACCATTTATATCCTTATTTAAAATTATTATTATAAAAAATAATTAATTTAAGATTTGATCTAATTGAATAAGATCAAACCATAAAAAATAATAAAATAATACTAACACGATCCACTTGACCATTTACATCCTTATTTAAAATTATTATTGTAAAAAATAATTAGTTTAAGGTTTGATCTAGTTGAATAAGATCAAACCATCGGGTCGGATCAAAAACTAATATATATAGACGTAAATGTAAGTTCAGTGACCAATTTATTTTTTTTTGAAAAAGTTCAGAAATCAAAACTTATATTCTTTAAAAAATTGAAGGGCTTATTTATTATAATTTAAAATTTAGGATTGATTTGATTTTTCAGAAAAAAATTCAAACACTAACTTAATTTTTTTTAAAACTTTTTTAAAAGAAATTTAAGAATTAATTTAATATAAATAAAAGTTTAAAAATCAATTTAAAGATCAAGTTGAATTCTCCCTTAAAAAAAAAAATAGAAATCTCCATCCAAACCACCTCCTTTCTTTCCCTCCATCCAAAACCCCCATGCTTTCTCCTCTTTAGCATCTCTCTCTCTCACTCACTCTTCTCCTCCTCTCCCCTTCCAATCCCACCTTCACCTCCAATGCTTTTCCTCCGCCTCTCCTTTCCCCTCCTTCCACCTTCACCTTCTCTCCCTTCCTCCTGCTTCCCTTCCTTCTCCCTCCCCGTTTTCTCCTTTCCTCACTTCCACGCCCAAACCCTCCGCTGCCTTCCTCTGCCACATGGCACCACCTCCCCCTTTCCCTTCCCCAATGACAGCAAAGACTCTCCCTATTCGAGATTGTCAGGAGGAGATGATGATTTGGATGACATAGGGAGGTTGTTGGAGCTGGTACCGAGTGACATGCGGCGGCATGTGGCGGGTCACCCGGAGAGAAACGATCTGGTGGAGATTGTCATAGACTTAGGTCGCCGCCCCGTGGCTCGGTTCCCTTCTGGCGATTTCTTCCTCTCTGATCAGCCCATTTCGGCTGAAGACGTCCTACATGCCACCTCTCAGGTATCTATTTATTTATACTCTGCGTATACAGGTAGGTACAGTATCCACTGGTACAATCTATTACTGTTACTGTAACATATTTTGATGTAGTATTATTGTTACATTTGATACCATGCTTGTTAGTTCAGACTAGGAGAGGCAGATGAGCAGGCCAGGTAAGGTTCTGGTTCAGTCAAATCGGCTTTGTGTCAATTTTGGTGTCTGATGTCAACTTGGATCTTAGGTCGCTGGCATTGCAGATTGGTTATCTTGGGCTCAAGTTGAATACTTTTCGGTTGTATGTATAATGAATTCGAAGTTGCGACTCGGATTTCAGAGTTCAGGTTGGATTAGTCCTTAGGTTGCTTGTCAGGTTTGGTTCAATTGTGGTTTTGTTTATTGACATGATGAAAAATGGGTCTTCTCTGGTTTAGATTCGGGTTTGTGCGGGCATCATGGGTTTGTCATATCTAGTCAGCACTAGTGGAGACTGAACCGACTAGTGACTGAAACACTTGCAATAGTAAATAAGTATGTTTTAGATAAAGCGATAAAACTTGAAAAAGTTTATGTTAGGTCGGTGATTTTGGGGAAGACAATCGAGCCGGCATCAGTCGGACACTCCATAGAATAAGTGCAATAAGGAACCGCAAGGGAACAATTATTGGCCTCACATGTCGAGTCGGCCGGGCAGTAACAGGAAGTGCAATTTTATTGCATGACTTGGTCAAAGATGGCGCTTCACTTTTGCTAATTGGCCCCCCTGGTGTCGGAAAGACAACCATCATAAGGTTCTTCTATTTCACCTCCTTTTCTTCCTTGAAGTTTCTGACCTGTAAGTAAGGTTGTTTAAGTTAGTACATTTAACTTGTGTCGTTGCAGAGAAATAGCACGGATTCTGGCAGATGACTATAGAAAGAGAGTTATGATAGTTGATACATCAAATGAGATTGGAGGGGATGGTGATATACCGCATCCGGGAATTGGTGGTGCTCGTAGGTTGCAAGTGCCTAATTCTGATATGCAACACAAGGCATGTCTGTTGTTTTCCTTTCTTTCCTCCTGGCAATTTTTGTCAGATCCAATGCAAATTTTCATAACAATACTTTTGTGCCTCACTATGACTTTGTTTAATGTTTAGTCATAGTAAAAGGATACAGTGGTGCAGTGGCATTAACTATATGTACTAGTTATTTATGCGTTATATTTATTTATCTGGTTATCCAGAAAGTACCTGATATTTTATTCTATTTGCAAAAAATACATCCGGCATGTCTCATATTTGCAGTCACCAACTGTATAGTTTTGATTCATTCTCAGTGCCTAACTCTTAAACAAGGTTAAGTCAACCTAGATGACTGAACATAGCCCCAACATTTTCACATTAATTCAATCTTTCGGATGACTGATCCTTCTAATTCAGTTGTGTTCTGTTCAATACGCTTTCAAATAGGACTAGGATTTAGACATGAGGAAGGCTAAACATAACCCTTAGAAATGATTCTAGTAGAAACATTCATATGACTAATAATCAAATCACATGATAGTAAGGTTCTTTATTGTTCAATTACACAAAAAGCTGCAACCAGTTCATGACATAATTTAGCCTAGTAAAAGTCTAAAAAGAGTATGCGGTTACTCTATTATTGAATAGAGCAAATGCAATATCCAATTCAACAATAGAGTAGTTGCATATTGAGTTGCATATTGTGGTTTACTTTATCTGTAAATATATGAATTGTGGTTTTACTCTTTACTCACAAATTATGTTGTAACTCGTAAAAAATTTTGGTTTCTAGCAATATAAATATTCTTATTAGAAGAAGAACTAAGAATTTCAAGAGTGATGCCAAATTAAAGATACTAAGCAAATCTCATAACAGGTATTGATAGAGGCAGTGGAAAACCACATGCCACAGGTAATAGTAATAGATGAAATTGGCACCAAACTTGAGGCCATGGCCGCGAGTACAATTGCACAGCGTGGCATTCAGCTAGTGGCGACGGCACATGGAGTCACAATTGAAAACCTTGTTATGAACCCTTCACTCGAGATGCTTGTTGGTGGCATACAGGTAAAAGTGATATATTCTTCTTTTTTTTTCTTTTCTTTTTTCTTTTTGCTTTTGTCAAAGCAAAAGCTTGTTTGTAAATAGCTATTTTTAGGATGAGTTATTTCATGTGTGGTTGTGCCTTGGGGTGGTTCTCTTTTGGTTTCAGTAAAATGCTTAGGTCATAGTATGAAGGGCTATAATCAAACAATCAAACAATACCTAAAAAAACAATATTATATTGCCATATTGGAAATGACACCCAGCATTTTTTCCAAGTTATTTGCCTCTCCATACTCATAATTATTTCCTATTAAATTGCATGTGTTGCCTACATCCTCTTGGAGAGCTCTTATTCTTTTCAGTTAAGAAAGAAAAGGACTCATTACTGTTATGCCATTTTGTAATTTTAACAGAATATACTTTCTCCACCACACTAATCTACATGATGGATATTGTCTGCAAACATCACAGTAAAAATGGTATTTGCTAAATATCTCAAAGTGTGTTATTTGTGGATATGGGAAATGTTGTGTGTTATTTTGCAAGCAAAATATTGGGAGCTTTTGGAAAAAGGCCTTCATGTAAAATTTTTGCTATTTGCCCTGGTCAAATGAATATTTGATTATTTGATGGTGATACCTTTTGAAGAGTGTGACATTAGGTGACGAAGAAGCGACTAGAAGAGGTGTACAAAAGACTGTACTAGAAAGACGGGGCCCTTCTACCTTCACTTGTGGGGTGGAAATAGTTTCTAAGACTGAATTGCGGGTCCATCCTAGCTTGGAAGCAACAGTGGATGCTCTTCTTTTAGGTTTTATTTTTACTTTTTTTCTGTCATTTCTCTGTCTTGTTTACTGCAAATCACTTTGTTGAAAAAGAAAATATGGAAAAGAAAAAAAGAAATTGATGTAGGTTGCATGCTTATTAAAGATTTGTACCATTATGGTTGAAAACCTAAAACTTCCTCCATGACCTACTTTTGCTCATACCAGGCTAAGTATGTTGCTAGCTGGAGAACACTTTGATACGGGTTTCCCCATGTAGAATTAACACTTAATTATCAGTTGATGGCTCAGTATGGCATCAGTGTAACCAATTTTGTGTTACTATATGTCGATTTGTACAAGTAAAGTGTTACTTTTAGTCCCACTTGTTCAAGGAAGCCTCCATTATTTCTATTTAGCGCTGAATTGTGCAGCTTGATTCTCAAGTTCAATGATAGTTCAATCCCCCATTTCTGTAATTAGGCCTCGACGTAACCAATTTAATCTTAGATTCTCCTCAATTCAAACATTAATCAGGTATGATATGTCCAATTCTTTGTCAAGTAAAGGAGTTATTTTCAATTCAATCCCACAAAACTAGGCCTAACTCTGGTACCAATTTCTGTAACTGAGCCTCAATTTAGAGTCTATTTAGTTCATTTAACTCCTGTGCTGCATGGATACTGCAATACTGAATACAACTAAACGATTCAATATGTATGTATGTCTGTTTGTTTTTTACATCATGCTAAATACGACTAAACACCTGTATAAGTATTATCACACATAAACATGAACTATGTTGCATTGGTTATCTCTCCTCTCACAGGTGGAGCTCCATATTATGAAGTCCGTAAGCTAGGTTCGGACGGGCCGATAATAGAGATCCAAGTAAAAGAGAAACTGTGGAATTTTACTTCTGCGAAAGAAGTTTCAAATGAAAATATTGGAAATGGTGCTGCATTGAAGCACGAGTTTCCTCCAAGGAAGGAGAGATCTCATGACAAAGGATTTCTCGTGTATGTTTATGGGGTAATAACATCTTTTACTCATAGGAGTTATTTAGAAGCTTCTTTCACAGGACAAGTTGTGCATGTTCTGGTAGTAGTTCAGGCAAAATTTTATCTGCTTACCTAGGATTGCATCTCACCGATGATATTTTTTGTGTTAAATTGAGGAATGTTGGCCCAACCACTAATTATGCTATTTGTTGCGTGACTGGGGGCATAAATGTACAAATTGAAATTGAAAAACAAAATGATTTCATGGTTAAAATAGCTGATGTTTAAAAGACTATCATTTTTGCCTGAATATTATTCTATGAGGTCTCTATGTTAAAAAAAAAAAAATTCATATATCACGTACAACAAACCCTGCGAGTTACATGTTTAGCAGTTGGTTCTAGATATCTGAGAAGAATGTGTCAGAGGCAATCACACAACTGAGAATGGCTGAAGTTATTAGAACAACTGATGACATCAAGGAGGCAGACGCAGTGCTTGCTTTGGCTGCAAAGATTAAGAAAAATCAACATGTTGAAGAAATTGCAAAGTCTCGAGCAATCCCAATTTTTGTAACAAAGGTAATCCGATCTAGTCTTTCTGATATGTAATATATTGGCTGGGCTCCCAAGTTTGGAAGGGAAAGAGAAGGGAGGGAAATGGAGAAACAAGTCACCTGGTCACACAAAATTAAACTCCAAATTTGGAGGGGCAATGACACCCGGAAAAAATAATAGCAAAAATTCACTGCATTTTCCTCCATTGACCTCCATTAGAGCACACCATAATAGCAAATGCGCTGATCCTGGCCCTAACTGTAAATTGTGGTTGATTTGATATTCTAAGGGAAATAAAATTAGTGAAGAAAAAACAAGACTATCGTTGATATTGATATCATGGTGGATCACATTACTAGTATGAGCTTGCAGCTTTTGACTGACCTGAGGGTTAGTTTGACCAGAGCTGAAATGAGTCTGCCAAATGGGACCTAGTTGATGCAGATTGTGTTAATGGCTCAGGTCCATTTCAGGGTCTCTTTCTTGACCACATGCTAGTCTTTTTTTTATCAAAGAGGCTAATTTCCAGTTTGACCATATTTTTTTTATCAAGAAATCTTAGACTGTAAAAGAGGGACTAACTCTACTAGAATTCTAAATTCTGGAATCAACAAAATTTCATAATCTGGCAACAGCACACCTTGTCAAGCTCACCTGACCAGATTTGTTTGTGTTGGGTTCCAGCCAGTATCTCTGTCAGGCCACACTCAGATCCTAATATATATATATATATATATATATTGTAAAAAATAGTTATGTGAACCTGACCTTAATCATTGACAACCCTAACTGGTAAGAAAGGTGTTCTGTACTAGTCATGCCTCTAAATTTCAAATGTTCATTCTGCTAATTATGTTGGTTTATCTTGATTCAAAATTTTTTTTCTGCATTTTCAGACAAACACATTGGTACTAGTCAGGAAGGCAGTACGTGCACTCATAAATCAGCATGTAATTGGATCAGATGCATTCAATGTAAAAGAGCCATTTAGCCCGTCCGAAAAGGCAGATGCTTTAGAGGTGCCTGTTACTTCTGTCTTTGGTGAACTGTTTTACAGAGTTCTCCAAGTGATTGCTTTTTCATTTTCTTTTGCACAGCACCCAATAATCTCGAGTTAGTATTTTATGTTTTTCCTGTTCTCAGTCCACCAAAAAAAAAATGAAATTTAACTATGTTGAAACCTCATTGCTTCTCAAGAATGAAAAATAAAAAAATTAAGAAACAAAAAAAGGTAAGAGGGATTTCTGATATTGGCCCTTGAACTATTTATGTTTGTTCAATATTTGTGGCCTAGTTAAACAGAAAAAAAAGTTAAAAAATCATATCGAACAAAATGCAAACATTTAAGGTCTAATATTCATGTTTGCTAAAAGATTGATGTCAAACTGCCAGGAAACAAGATTGGCTATAGAGCAAACTGTTATACCAAAAGGAGAGAGCGTGCTGTTGCTTCCAAGATACCAAGCCATTATTTCTGCTCAGATAGAGCTGATTGAAAGCTTCCGGCTCAAGTGGGAAACAGTCAGGCGGGACCCCCATATCTGCCTGAGGATTCTACCACTTGAAACTGGTAGTGAGGAGGACGAACTAGATTTAAATTTCGGAGATTTAAGTGACACTGAAGAGAATGATACAGATGGATCACAGAATGGTGCGGCGAGACTGCCTAATCTCCCGGACTAGTATTACTCCTCTAGTTCATACGATTTTTTCTTTACTATTTAACCTAAAATGCAACATACCAATTGATATGCTTTGCCAATTAGTTCTTCAATGTGAAGTTCTCTTTGGTTTTTTAGCTATGTGATATTTTAAATCAGGTACTTTTAGAAGGTCAATGCCAGAAAAATTTTCAGAGGGTTTATTTCAATAAGATCAATGTATAAACAGAAACTTCATAAGCTCAAGTGTATATTCTTCACTGTAGTTATGAATTGCGATGCGTAACTATATAATGAAACACATGAGAACACAACTCTTGAGATTTTTTCACAAAAACAAGTTCAAATTTGTTACAGTCCATTGGAGAGAAAAATCGATACTGCCACCTTTGTGTTTATGTTTGAGTGTTAGGTGTGTGAAGCTTCAATTCGCCATATTTCCAGAGAAAGAATCTTTTCATCTTGTTTCCAATCAAACAATTACAAATACAAAGAGTTTGAACAGCATGGATGCTGTCATCTTCAAATCTCCTGTGAGTTATTGCCTTTCTTGGTGTGTCTTACACAAAATCCTTGATCTCTTTCAACTTGTAATTGATTAAACTAATCTCTTGATTTCTTAACATAGTGTTGTGTCAATTAAATTGCACAAATGCACAAAAGAAATGTAGATTGATATCTGTACCAGAGGCTTATAAAATCATGGCAACAAAAAGGAAAACCTCTCTCATTGGCTGGCTGTTTCCACATGCCATTGAACTGTCACATGACTAGGATAACACTTCAAATACTTTTTTGGTGTCATGAATGTATCTAATACATATTTCAGTCCCCATTTTGTTGTTTTAAATTTTCCAGCTTAAATTGCATAGCTTAGTGCGAGTACCGTTTACACTTCACTTTTTCCTCTGTTCGTTGATTTGTTGGTACTCTGTTTTTTTTTTTGTGCTTTATACAATAGATGTCTGAACACAAAAAAATAATATGAGAGGATAGATATCCAATTAAAACCTAGTTAATTTCTTCCGGGTTTAGGTTTATTTATCATGTCCATGTTTTGTTATCATTTTTTATGATAGCATCACGTGACAATTTTATTCATATTTGTGCACCATTACAATTTTAGAGCCACGGTAATGCCCATACTACTATCAATATTTTTCATATTAATTATAATACATCCAAACAAAGTGAGTATAACTTAGGATAAATAAATCACTGGAGGCATAGTTGATGACAGTTGTTAATACAATCGTATTTATTGAATACATACAGCACACTATTTATAAAATAGGAATGATAACTGTACTTTTTAGTCACATTGCACTTTAGATGTGTTTATATATATATAGAGTTACTTTAGATGTGTTTATATATATATATAGAGTTTGACTAATATGCTTCCATAAGTATTTCGGTTCGAAACGCTTGCGGGTTAAATTTCAAAATCCCGTGTCCGAAATATCAATTTAAGTAGCTCAATAAATTCTTCATGTCAAAATCTTGTAGAATACCAAAATTTACCATTTTTAGAGTTTTTGAACTATTTTTTAATGATTTTTAAAAATGACCATTTTTTGACTTTCAAAAATTAATATTTTCTATTATTTTCAGGGTCATGTTTAAAAAATCATTAAAAATAGTTTCAAAATTCTAAAAATGGTAAATTTTTGTATTCTATAAGATTTTGATATGAAGAATTTATTGAGCTATTTAAATCGACATTTCGGACACGGAATTTTGAAATTTGACCCGTAAGCGTTTCGAGCTGAAATGCTTATGGAAGCATATCAGCCAAACTTTATATATATATATATATTTTCAAAAAGTGTTTGTATTTAATGATAAAAATATTTATATTTTATATTACTAATATTATAAATTTTGCAAACTATATTTTTACTTATATTATAAAATTTTTAATTTGAACTTTTCTGTAATCATTCATGAAGAAAAAAATGATAAATATTTTTTATATTAATTATAAATACTTTTAAATTTAGATATAAAATAAGTAAATAAATTAATTGTTTAATATAAACAGATGAAACGTGTAAAATATGGTGCGTATAAATAATTTCAACATAGGCCTAATAGGCGTATTTGAGCTATGGCGGTGCTTAAGTAATATAATATTTCAACCATTAAAAAAACATAAAGTGTTGATATTTAATTAACATATTCCTCAAACAAGTATTTTGAGGGGCCAATCGACAACCTCTTTTTATTGGGCAAACGGAAAAAAAATACGCATTAAATAAATGGCATGCTACTCTGTGATGTTGGTACAAGAGCACAAAAAAAAAAAAAAAATAAAGGTATAAAGAATGAAAATTGGAAATTGAGAAAGGTAAAATTTACTAATATTGGTAATAATAATTCAAATGAATTTGAGAAATTTACAAAATAAAAATATTTAAATTTGTAGATTGATTATGTTTTATATTTTATGTAATTTAAATATTATTTTGATATTTAATCAAAGATCATTAAATCTAGATCATTGTAAATTACGTGAAATTAGAAACGAAAATCAATTTAGAAGTTGAATAATATGTCTATAACTTTTCTCTATATTTAGGATTTTCGAACTTATTTTAAAAATTATTTTCAAATTTGTCAAGTTTAGCACTATTAATAAATATGCTTTCGATAAAAAATGGATGAGAATCCATTGACATTGACATTGAAGATTGTTAATGATAAAAAGTAACTTGTAATTTAAAAAAATCCAACATCTAAAGTGTGATCTATACTATATTTATATGATGTACATGCAAATAATAAAATTTTCATGCAAGTTTTTATCATTCATCAATCAAATTAAAACTTATAATTGTCTAATTGTCAGTATTTAATGATATTTGATGAAATATATAATGACACTAAATAATTTTAAAAGTTGATACACAACTAATTTATAAGACTAACAACATGTCTATATTTTTTTATTTTAATTTTAAAAAATGATTTGAGAACGTTTCGTCATAATTATCATAATAACTAATAAATAATAACTATTATCAATAATCCTAAAACATAGAAAATCGGATGTAAACCAGTTAGTTCAATGTGCTAAATTAAATGGGTTGCTGAACCGGCCGGTTCGGTCTAGTCATGCACACGCTTTCCAGAAATTATTCTTACACTTCATATTTTATATCTCTTCTCTGCACATCAAAAATATTTTTATTAAATAGATAATTTATTTATACTTGAATTTGTAAGTATTTATAATTAGTATAGAAAGTGTTTATTATTTTTTTCTTTTTCTAGATGATTATAGAAAAATTCAAGTTAAAAACTTTATTGTATAAATAAAAATATAACTTGTATAACTTTGAATCTCAATAATATAAGATATAAATACTTGTATTATTAAATATAAATATTTTAAAAAAATATAAATATATCTAAAGTGCACATAAATATTCAGTTAAAAAAAAATATAATCATCATTCTCAATTAAAAAAGAAATTAGTCATAATTAAATGAGTCAAACCGGAAGGACTGAAGGAATGATAACAGAAAAAAATACACCAAAAGCAACAATTATTAAAGAAAGAAAGAAAGGAAAACAAAAAGAGAAAAAGGGACAATGTATAATTAAATCAGACAATGCTTGAGGGATCCAAACGAGATGTCCATTAGTTTGATAACCAATTTTCTTAAAATAAGCACATCAACTAGAACGCACTAACCATAATGGCATTGGTTCATTAATTAATTAATTAATTCGCACAATTAATTTTTGACCATCAATATACTATATGGGAGTTGATATATATATATGTATATATATATATATATATATATATATACTGTCATTGATATTATTGTCGATGTTTATTTTGTTATTCAGATTAAATGAGTTATCATTCATGTTAGTTGCTTTATTATGTAATTTATTTATACAATACTTTTATTATTCAAGTTAAGTTAAGTGAGTTATTATTCAGATTAATGGTATTTGAGTTATTATTCTTGTACATGTTTATTATTTTTTTTTGAGATAAAGACGGAGTCAAATCTCCATTGAGAAACTTTATTATATTATTTTATTTTAATAAAACATCTAAGTATATTAATTAGTTGGTGGAATATTAATTAGTTTTCTCATAACTAGAATTTTTCAACGCTTTAAAAAAGTTCTAGTAACTTCAATCTTTTAATTTCTCTTTTTCTTGGTTGATTAATAAATAGGCAAAACATTTCCTTTTTTTTTTCTTGTATACATATCATATCAACCTCATTCAGCTCAATATTTTATACTAGTGTTTTTTGTTTATTTTTCTTAAAAGCATTTCAAAATTCATGCACATGTTTATTTTTTTAAAATAAAAATAAAAATTAACTCTTTCAATTTAAACTATTCATAAAAAAATCTACATTTAAATTTCGAATCTATAACCTCTTATACAAAAAAAATATTTGCAACCAAACACACATGTTTATTTTTTTCCTCTTAAATAATAACACTTTTTTCATAAAGAGAGTACTCTTTGTTGAAGAATTAAGGTATGATTCGGCACTAGAAAAGACAGAATCTTCAAAAAAAAAAAAAAAAAAAAGAAGAGATGTTCTGATCAGTACCATGCAGACGCACTAAACCTAACTAATTAAAACCACTTGATATTTGAAGATTCTCAAAATTTGCATATAAATACATGAAAAATTCACTTCCAAAACAACCAACAATTCTTGGCAACATCAACATTACAAATTACAAATTACAAACTACAAAGGCAAAGAAAGTAACATCAATGGAGAATTCCAATCAATGGCTACAAATTCATTCCATCCTCCTCCTCTTCTTCCTATTGGTTTCGAGCGCACAATCTCGGCCTATTGTCGAGATACTGACGAATCAGAAGTCTGTAACTGAAGCTTCTTCATCTACGCTTTCTCCTCGACATATTGCTGAGAAATCAAATCTAACGTATCTGAAAGTCATAGCCGTTGAAGCGCCGTCTGTTGTTCTTTCGGAGAATTCCCGGCACAAAGAAGGGATCGTACCGGAGGCATTCTATGCCGAATCCAAAAGACAGAGCCCTGGTGGACCAGACCCACAACATCATTAATTAATTTAACCTAATTAAGGGGTTAATTTTTCTGTGAAGAGGGATGGATGCACTACTGAAATATTATGGTGAGGATTAAAATGATGATGATGATGGTTGAGGAGAATGAATCGGAATTTAATTTGCAATTTTTAATGTGAATGTGTTATTGTTAAACCTAATTTGTATTGGATTGAATTTCCAAAAAAAAATGATAATAATAAAAGAAACATTGTATTGGATTGATGCCATTTTTCAAAATCACCAATAGTGCCATGCTTTTCATTGGTCAAGTCAAAGTCCAAATTAATTAATTATGGTATGTAGTAGTTAATTGAGTTGAGTCAATATTAATTATATGTTGTGGTATTTTTTTTAGGAAAATGTTTGGGAGATATCAAAATTGATACTGATTTTATTATTTATATTAGATAAGTTATTATTCATATTAACTACTTTATTTATACAACTTATTTTTTTACAGTATTTTTATTATTCAATTAAAATATCACTAATATTAATAATAACTTATTTAAGTTGAATAACAAAAGTACTGTATAAATAAGTTACATAATAAAGTCGTTAATATGAATAACAACTCATTTAATCTGACTAACAAAGTTAGTATCGATTTTGATATCTGAATATCAGCTTTTTTTTAATAACTAAAGTCAAACTCATAATTTATGATTATTCAAATACGAAAAAAAAGTCAAACAGTGTGGAAGTTTGTAAAGTAAGAAAAAAAAACTCAATGATTATTGAGTCCATAAAATAAAGTTAAATAATTAATAAGCATTCCAAAATTTGAGTAACAAGAACACAAATTGATGCCTTCTTGTCTCTAATTAAAATTGTAGATTTAAATTTTGTTGTTATAAGAGTAAAGTTAGAATGAGCTTAACTAAAAAATGATCGAAATGACTTCAAACGATAAATTCGGATAGCTCAATAAATTCTTCGTATCAAAATATCGTAGGATACCAAAATTTTCTATTTTTAGAGTTTTCTAGCTATTTTTTTTTCAGATTTTTGAAAATGTTCTAAAATAATAATAAAATAATAAATGTTTTTAATATGAGAATTGGCCATTTTCAAAAAAAAAATCTGAAAAAAATAGTTAGAAAACCCTAAAAATAAAAAATTTTGATATTCTACAAGATTTTAATATTAAGAATTTATTGAGCAACTTCGATTTAAAAATTTAAGTCGATTCGATAGATTTTTGAGTTAAATTCACCAAAGATGTTTGTGAGCTTAAACTCACGCCAGCTTTACTCCTGTTATAATACTTTTCTTTTTTTTTGAACAAAATGAGTGTAATATAAAATATGTTATATTATATGATCGTTTCCATAATTTTTTTGTCCTTTTTATTATAGAAATTTCTTAGTAATTACATTAAGAAGAATTCACTTTTTGGTGCTTGAATTTTCTTAAAAAATCAAGTTGATCCCTAAACTTTCATTTGCACCAAGTTGGTCCTTGAACTTTTAAAAAAAAAAATCAAATGGGTTCTTGAACTTTAAAAAAAAAATCAAGTCGGTCTTTAAACTTTAAATTATACCAGATAAACCCTTGAACTTTTGGAAGAACGTATGTTTTGGTCTCTGAACTTTTAAAAAAAAATTAAATTAGTCCCTGAATTTTCATTTGCATCTAGAGGTGTTAATTTTTTTGTCTCACCTAACTGATAATCTTATCTAACCAAACTTGATCTGATATGATTTCTTTAAATTGAATCAGATATAAATATAAAAAAAATATTTGTCTTGTATTGATCAAGTCAGGTTGATCTGAATCGAACTCAACCCATTTAAAAATAATAATAAAATAATATCATCTCGACCTGACCTGATCTATTTATACTCTTGTTTACACCATTTTTTTTTATATTGTTATAAGAATAATTTGAAGGTCTGATCGGGCTAAAATAAATATAAGTAAGAGATTATTAATTGATTAAATCGCTGTGGAGTAGTCACATAATTTGTGAGCGCGTGACTTAGCACTAGTATGAGTTTCATATCTCCATGAGATACATGCACTTATCTAATCTCCACCTTTATATATTTCCTCGTCATAAAATATGTAAAGTTAGATATCATAAGATCGTTTGAACGAAGTGTCTACATAGGATAATTATATATAGATATATATGTATTTTTTGTTTTGTGGTCGTTGGATGTATGACAGTTAGAACCGGTCCCCATGGAAAATAATGAGAAATGACAAATTTTGCACTAGATTTAATTTCTTATATATTTGCACTCATACCTCAAGAGGAATTGCATTAGTTTCTTTTTTCTTTTTTGATAAAAAAAGATGGGGTCTAACTCCAAATTTTTTTTAGATAAAAATAAGAGTTTAAATACCCAATTTTAAATATTTATAAAAGATTTTTCATCTGAGTTTCAAACTTACGACCTTCCATACAGAAAATATTATTTTTATTACTAGATTAAATGCTAGTTCTCCTAACCCCCAAATTTCATAATTGCATTAGTTTCTTATTTATTTAATTACTTGGTAGTTTAGTACTTTTTGTGATGAGCACTAGTTGTATTTTGTTGGTGAAAGTCCCTTTCTTTCCAGATTTTGTGTAACTCCGCTCTTATATATGTTAATGCTCAATGATTCATTCATATATATATATATATATATATATTTTTAATAGAAGGAGCCCCTAAGTTCAAACAATGCAACTAAAAGAGAAAAAATATTAATGAAATTGAGATTGCTTTAATTAACGGGCCAACTTGGTAGTGATCATATATATATATATATATATATATATATATATATATATTCATTGGAGTTGGTTGAAATTAGTTCAATTTGTAATCATGTACGGAGTCAGAAATTTTTTAAATGGAGGTTGACTACCATATTAAAATTTGATATTAATAAAAGAATTCAATAAAAATTATTAGATTGTAATTATAGAGACAAATGTGAAATATATTTTTTTTTGTAATTTTATGGGATTCATATATAATTTTAAAAAAAATACATATTACACTAAAAAAAAATACTATAACTACATATACAATTAAATAAAAATTAGGGGACATTGACTCTCATTTTCTATTATTAGATCTGCCTATGTCTGTAATGTGTATAACCTCCAAATTAAGACACATAGTGAGGTCAATGTTTATTATTTAAAAAAAATATAGAAGAAAATTAACTTCAATAAATTTGTATCTTTTTAAGATATTTTTATAAACTCTAGTGGCATTAATTGACTCCACTCATCTCATTCAAATTTCTTATAGTTGGGTCCTGATTTTCTGCCGTGCTAGCTATAACTGTATGTGATCTACCGCATTCTAAGAGACGACATGGATCTCGATTCGTGCTGCACCATGCGATCTATCGCAACGTGGTGCAGCATGACCGAGATCCGATTTAGTGTAGCTATGCCGCTAAATCGGCTCTTCCAAATTTAATGGGTTCCATATAGTTGCAGATGATCCCTCCACACTAATATACATAAGTAATATAAATAAGGGGAGGGTTCACTTGACAATGGTTTTTGAATAAATTTAAAAAGAAAAATTTATAGATATATTTTTAAATTTATAGATTAATTGTATTTCGAATTTTATGTGATTTGGATTTCATTTGAAAGTCCGTTAAAAATTATTAAAATTTATATAATTTACAATGATTCATATTTAACGGTCTTTAATTAAATATCAAATGTATTTTAAATTGCATAAAATTTAAAACATGGTCAATTTATAAGTTTAAGAATACGTGTATAAAACTTTTTTCTATTTTTTCTATTTTTTTTTTAAATTTATTTGAAAATTCATTGTTAAGATTGTCAAAATAACCATTCTCAAGTGATCCCTCCCGCAATAAATAATTAATGAGAGATGATATACAGATATTATCATTGATACTGTCGTTAATACTAACTTTGTTATTCAGACTAAATGAGTTATTATTCATGTTAGTGACTTTATTATGTAACTTATTTATACTGTACTTTTATTATTCAACTTAAGTGAGTAATTATTCATATTAGTGATATTTGAATTGTATAATAAAATATTGTATAAAATAAATTACATAATAAAATCATTAACATAAATAATAACTCATTTTATATGAATAATAAAGTAGTATCGATGATAATATTAATGATGATATCTCTCAAAATATTTTCCATAATTAATAGCCTACCTATCTGTGCATAGTGATGTGATGCTGCCATAACATAAACGTACCATTAATTAATTCTCTGTTCTCCATCCTCCTACTTGTAATATATATATATGCTTATGAAATTCTTTAATTTCGCTAAGGAACAAACAAGATCATAAAATAATGAAATGAAAAATGACAACATACAATTACCAGGTCATTTTATGGTGCATGAACAGAGAAAAAGGTGTATAATTATATAATTTATACCAGGAGGTTCCCTATCTAAGGTACTATATGCTTGGATTAATGTAAGAACAAGCACCATTTGTTGGTAAAACAATTAATTTTAACTTTTTGTCAAAAGTAGGACTCCTTTTTTTTTTTTTTTTTTTACTTTGTATTTAAATTTAATGAAGTGAACAACATCTGCTGCTTTTGGTTTTTTCTCTCTATTTCAATTTCATATAATTCTAATTAAGTTAATAACATAATATGATATATATGAGATCAAACAAGGTCTTCACATACATAGTGCTTTGGCTCAGATGTCAAAATTGTATATATTTAAGAAGTCAGAAAATATATAAAATTTGGAAACCTGATTCTCATATTTTTATCAAAAAAAAAAGTCAGAGAAGATGCAATGCTTTTTAAATTATAATTTTTTTTCTTTTTGTAGAGTAATTTGTTACTTTCATAAAAAACCAGATATTACATACTTTGAAGAACCAATTAAAACTCATATATTAATTTCAACATGTAATGTGGCAACTAACACTAACAAAAGTAGATAAGGAACAAATACAAGTGCTCTTAATTAATTAATTAGAGTCATTAATTGGCTGTTCTTTAGAAAATCATATCTTACTTTCATTCTATCATGACTAGGATTAATTATTTAAAAAGGATAAGTTTATATTACCAAAGTAGGATAGTTGACCACCACTTATATAAAACTAATATTTCTTCCATAACTGGCTCTTACAAAAAAAGTCAAAATCTTTTGTATGATCTAGTGATCTCATCACATAGCTAACTTTTTTTTTTGAAGAAATGATATTTATTTATGAAAACAATTACAGTCCTAAAAAGTATGAATATTATATAAATTATTGTTAAGTGTATAATTTTTAATTTCTACATATTTTATATTGATAAATAAAAATATGAGGTAAAATGACATCTTCTAATTAGTGAGCTATCTGGAGATAGAAATACTAAAGAATTATCATTATTATTATTTTTGGATAAAAATAGAAGTCAAATTTTTAACTTTAAGTATTTATAAAAAAAAATTTCAATCGAGTTTCCGACATATCAGTACTTCTCAATTTATAATTAGCAAAATAATTTGAGCAATTTGACCGCATCCTAGATCGCATTCAAAAGCATATATATACCAAGAACAATACAAAAAAAAAAATATAAGTTTACTCTTTTTTTCACTCTTTTAATAGAAAATACTGTAAGATTTAAATGTACGCTAGAAATACTCTTTTAAGCAAATATTGATAGTCATTCCGGGAAAGAAATCAAACAAGAAAAAAACAATTATATAAATTATTAGGAAACTCTTCACATTAAAAGTTCTACACAGAATATACTTTGACAAATATTAGAAATTTAGAATATTCTTTTTATCAAGTGCTGTGTTGTATAGACATGCACACATGTAATCAAAGAAGATCTTAAATGACACATTAAAGCAAATGGACTTAAAAAAAATTAAGAATGAAAAAAAGGAAAATCTCGCATAAATCCATTAACCAGATCCTATAGGCCCGGAGATTTCACAATTTTCTTTAACAAATAAAAATGGAAAACACAGTCATATTTCCCAAAGGGGAGTTGAAATATAAATATCATTATTGATATCTATATCGATGTTGATTTTGTTATTTTGATTAAAAATTAGTTATTATTAGATTTTATTATGCTGTTTATTTGTACAATATTTTTATTATATAACTTAAGTAGTGAGTTAATATTCAGATTAGTAATATTTGAATTGAATAATAAATCATTGTACAATACTTTTATTATTTAACTTAAGTAGTGAGATTCAGATCAGTAATATTTAAATTGAATAATAAAACACTATACAATAATTTTATTATTTAACTTAACTGGAGTAGTGAGTTATTATTTAGATTACTTTTATTATTCTATATATTTATTTTTATTAAAATGTTTTTTCTGACTCTAATGACTCAAAATAACCGTCACTAAATTTGTTTTTTTGTAGTAGTGTTTATTAGTATTTTTTACTAATTGTCATTTCATACTCCGAATCTGTATCCGTTAAATATTCGTTCCATATTCGTATTTGTTTAAGACAGATTTGGTTTTGAATTTTGATATCCGTTTAATATCCATATCCATAAACATTTAATAAAATATAACATGATTTTACCATTATTCGTTCGGAATCTGCTCCGTTTACACACCCAGAAGGATCAGATTACTCATCCAGTGTAAATATTTGATCAGGATAATACTGTCATTTTTTTTTCTCAAGATATATGTACTGGTACAGCATTGTCTTCAGTAGCAGCTTTAGGATCATATATACACACCTGGAACACTTATCATTTCCCTGATTTCAACTATGTATGTTTGAACCATGTCTAGATCTAGATGCAGATTTATTGGGCCTGTAAATTGAGCTTATTTAACAACCATATTATGGGTTATGAATTAGTTGGACAAAAACCAAAACATTTTTTTATTTCTACAACATTGATTTATAGAACCAAAATTCACTTTCCGATATAGTAGTTTAGATTTTCTTTTTCTAAGCAAGTTATTATTGAACAAATTCTCTCCAATTTCAGATTCAAAATTGAGGTTTTGTACCCATGACAACTCTTTAGGAGAGGAAGAAAGTATCAAGAGTTCATGACACACAAGAAAAAGATGATAACACTACATGACATGAAAACACTGCCAAGTAAAATAAAAGTAACTCATTGATGTCCAAAAAAGGAGAAAAAAGAGAGAGGAGGAAACAAGTGCCTTCTTCAGTATTGTTACTGGTAATTATTATAAGTTGGTAAAGGATCTTGAGGGATCGTTCGGGTCGAGTTCGGAGAAGAGTGGCATGTCTGCCGGAAAGGTCTCAAGGCTCAGGCCACATTTTTTGAGCTCTTTCACTACTCCCTCAAACAAAACTGTGTGCCCCTGAGAGGCAAAATGCAATCCATCCCTATATGAAAATTAAAATATAATAATACATCTGTTTGAGTATTAATTAGCCAAAAAAATATATATGAAGTTAAAGGTGACAGCACCTAATGATAAGATATAGTACAATTAATTTTGATGTACTATAATGAAGATTAAAGACCCTGTTTTAATTACATAGGAAATTTTTTGAACAAATATATAAAATACAGAGAATTTTCAGATCGATGCCGTAACACATGATCTGGCCTCAGTTGATATGTATATTATGCGCCTTAGTTAAATGTTTGGAACTCAATTGAAATTAAATCACACAGAAAATTGCTCACCAGAAGAGGGATTTCTCCCAATCGGGGAAATGCTGCACCCCGGACCTTATGTCGATGATGGGTACACCTGCTTTCTTCGCAACATCAGAACATGCCTTTGCACAGTTACCGGTCAAATCATTTGTTCTTTCTGGTAGTTCTGAAGCGTCTATTCAGCAAAAAAAAAAAAGAGAGAAAAAGAAAAAAAAGAAAGTTGCCCAAATATAAGATTTGTTCAGAGGCTTTTGATTGACTTGTAATAGTATCCAAATTAATGTTTAAGACAAATAGAGCAAAATAGTAAAAATGAAAAATGCACGTACTTCACTCGTCCATCTTCATTATCGGAGGCAGTGTAATTAGTGTTACGACGGTTGAATGCCACCTCGTCTTGAGTAAGAAAAAATGATATAGCACAACTTAAAGACCATGAAATTTAATGCCTGGTAGAAACATAAGAGAAGAAAATTTTAAAATTAACAGATTCTTTTCTTTCTTATTTTGGGAAAAATAATACAATCATTGAATCAAATGTAAAATGTTTTGAATTAACCTTAATATACATAAGGACTATTTTGGAAAAGTTACGACATTATGTTAATAAAACACCTTGATAGAGGAGCAGATTGCTTGTAGGATTCGCTTGTACTCATCAATCGGCACATGCTGAAAACCACTAGATTGATCAGACAGAGCCGCATCATTAGCCCCAAAGAACACTGTTACGGCTGCCGGTTGTCAGCTTACTCCATCCATCACTCGATCAAGAACCTCGAGTGCACATCTCGTGCTGTAACCACTATATCCTCAGAGCAAAATATCAGCCTGAACATTAAGCAATATAATACCAATTGCTTAGTATACACCAATCGAAATATTATATCGGCTGTGACTGCGGATTGAAAACAAATACTGGCATCACTGCATCAGTTTGCAAATTATATGTAGAAACAAAACAGTAAATGATTAGGCTCATACTGCACTACAGGAACACAATCAACCTAACTGACTTGTTTCATGAAGGAGGATATGAAGAAGTAATGTCTCAGCAAGGCAACAAGAAGCAAAAAAAAAAAAAAGATTTCAGCTGACTCTATGCTTTCTGATCTGGAGGGAAAGATGCACACAAATTTTCAGGGAGGAATACAAAACAACACAACAGCTACAGCTTGAGGTTATAGAAGAGTTCTGAGATGGTGTTATATCATTAATAAAAAATAATAAAAATTTAAAGGCTTTACCCTCATGTTTTTCATCAAAAAGAAAAAAAGAAGTAAATGATTTCTCATTCTTTGATGTCACAAGACAGCTGCAATTCACTACACAATCAATTGCATATACACCGCCATAAAAACAAAAAAAAATTCTAACTAAAATGTAATGTATTGTTAAGTATTTATATATAAAATTTGAAGTGATTTATTATTCAATTAATTAGTTATTAAATAAAAGTTATTACAACTTTCCCGTTAAAAATTTTAAAATTATTTGATAAAAAAGAGAAATGCCTATGAAATTGGTTCAAATCTAACGCACACAATATATAAAAACAATAATGAACACATGTACAATTCTAATTTTAATTAATATATCAAAAATATCGAATAAAGAAACGTATACAAAAATCAGAATCTACACCAAACCTATCTATTATATATATATATACATTGAGAAAAAAAATTAATAAATAGAGAGAAAAGTAGAGATATATCCATATATATATACAGAGCGAGAGAAGCGGCGGGCAAGAGCTGCACCCCAGCCTCCTTCACCGAAGGACTCCTCGGTGAGGGAGTCGCCGAAGAGCAGTATCACCGGCATCATTGATCTCTGAAGATAATATTGAATTAGTGATGAGTAAGAGATAGAGAGTAAATATTTCTGGTGTGAATTAATGCATGTACAATGTATGGTTCAAGAGCAAATTCTTTCTTCCTGCTAGTATAGCATAGAGAGCATAGAGTATATATATTGTCTGGAACTTATTTGCTTTTGGTTAGGAGACAACGTGTCATGTTTACTATTAATTAATAAATCATTTTATATTAAACAATGTATATATATTATATACGTACGAGTATGACATCATATCTGAAATGAGAGAGATGTCACTTATCTCTAGAAATTAAAATGCCTAATGGTGTTTATTTACTCACTTTAGGAAAAAAGAGTTATAATTAACTATATTATTTATTTACAGAGATGTGTTTTTATTTTTTATTTTTATAAAGTATTTGTATGTAATCTCAAAAATAGTTATACTTTAAGTTCTTAGAATTGAAAATTTCATAAGTTGTATTTTTATTTGTATAATAAAATTTTTCTATAATCATTTAAAATGAAACAAATGATAAATATTTTTTTGTAGTAGTTATAATCACTTACCAGTACAGATATAAACAAATTGTTTATTTAATATAAATATTTGTGATATGTTGATAAATGATAAATGATGTAGAACATGATACACCCCAATAATTTCTAGAAAAAAAAAATCAAGATATACGACAACAAAGTTGACGCTCGACCTAATTTCAGTGCTAAATTGTACAATCAGATTTGAAATACAAAGTCTCTTCTCCTATTATACTTTTCTTGAGACCAGTACACAAGCACAATGCAGATCTGTACTGCATATATCTGTAGACATCATGGCAAAATAAGCTTACCAGTTGCAGTTGTGCCAGTAAGTGTTGATGATGTCATACAGATATAACTACACTAAGCATATGATTATCATGCAAAAAGCATATGATTATCTTGCAATTTTGTGGGCTTGTAATTCTCATTATGTTTTTTTTAAAATTTTTTTATGTTTCCTTCTTAGCAAAAAGCATATGATTATCTTGCAATTTTATGGGCTTGTAATTCTCATTATATATTTTTTTAAATTTTTTTATGTTTCCTTCTTAGCAAAAAGCATATGATTATCTTGCAATTTTATGGGCTTGTAATTCTCATTATATTTTTTTAAAATTTTTTTATGTTTCCTTCTTAGCAAAAAGCTTATGATTATCTTGCAATTCATAGTGATTTTCAAGGGTTGTGACATGCAAAAAGGCCAGGAAAGGACAATGAATCAGTGATGATGGCTCCATTGTAATTCATGAGCTTCAATTAATTGAATCATTGATAGCTTTTATTGGGCCATCTTTGATATAAATTTGAATCTGATTTTATTTAGGGTTTTGCCACTGTCAACAAAATGAAATGGATAAAATCTGTCAGCTTCAATTTCTGATGTAAGATGTTTGCCTTGATGAACATATTTAAAGGTTTGGTAGAATAACACATTCTTTGGCTAAAATAATACCTACTTTTAGTATTGCTTTACTACACAAATAGGTGAGCTGTCAATAAGTTTGTAAACCTAGATAATGATTGTATTGTACTGTAGCAATATTTATGGTGTACCAATTTAAGTATCAAAACTGGTTTCAGTACTGACAGTAGTATTGGTTCCAAACAAGGTGCCTTCGCCTTCAATAAAAATTTGTTTGGAACACATCCATCCACTTTTTAGTTAGATGTATTTTTTAAAATTTACATACTATCAAATTCAAAATACCTAACAAACAAAAAATATCCTAAAATATAAAAAAATATCATAAAATAAAATATTGAAATTTGAAAGGCGCGTCACACAAAGTACTTGCAAAATTGATAAAGTTATTCTATGGATTGTATCTTGTAGACTTTTTTGTCTCAGTCAAAATTACAATGTGTTACCTTATTAGCAAGCAGTTGATATTTATGTTTCTTGTTTTTAACAGGTGGTGCCAACTAAGTTTATACTTTATTTAGAAGCTCTTTTGAGATTATTCTGCTTCTTTGTGGATAAATGTGAAAGGATATTTTGGACTTCTGAAGAAATGGCGATCAAGCTTATGAACAGTGTAGTTTTTGTGTGTGTGTGTGTGTGTGTGTGTGTGTGTGTGTGTGTGTGTGTTTGATGTTTTTATTTGTACATTGAACAATTGATCACAAGTTGTACTAAAAACTGACATTTATTTGAGCTCCATCAAACTTTTCAAAGCTGCATTTATTATCATTTCTCTATAAAATCAATTTTCAGGGCAATTGCAATTGATAACAATTAAATATTTTCAGGGCAATTGCAATTAAATATTTTGATAACAATTAAATATTTTCAGGGCAATTGCAATTAAATATTTTGATAACAATTAAATATTTTGGGTTTAGGGTTTATGATAATTTTGCAATTGCATTGTATTTTGAGAAAATAACAATTAAATATTTATTATCATTTCTCTATAAAATCAATTTTCAGGGCACTTGACTAATATCAAATAAATAAACGCATATAAAAACTATAATGTAGTCATATGGTGAGATGTTGGACTGGTAAACATGACACGTCATCACCTAATAACTGAAATGTGCCCGGAGCTAGAGAGATTATTTTGATAATTTTGATAATTAATTTTTAAATAAATTTGAAATAATTCTTAGAATTCCTCAGAAGTCGAAAAAAATTGACAAACATATTTTTTAATTTATAGATTGATTGTGTTTTAAATTTTTTATAATTTAAAGTCATTTGATATCCCATAAAAAATTGTTAAATATTTAATGGTCTTTGATGTTGTAAATGTTATATAATTTTGATAGTCTTTGATGAAGTATCAAATAATATTTAAATTATACGAAATTTAAAACACAATCAATCTATAATTTAAAGAATAAGTGTATAAACTTTTTTCTATTTTTAAAATTTGTCTGAAATTATTTAAAAATCTGTTGTTAAGGTTGTGAAAATAATAGTTGTCAATGGATCTCCACCCATATATTATATATATATATATATGACATCATATCTTAAATGCGAGAGACGTCACTTACCTCTAAAAAATTATAATGTTTAATTTTGTTTTCAAATAAAATGTCAGGGTTCCATGCAGTATCTATTAGTGAAACAGAGTATAAAAGAGGGGAATATGTTTTAAAAATAGAATGGAATAAAATATAATGTTGCGAAAATAGAAAAAAATAAAATATAGTCAGAATTTTATAGTTAAATTAATCCTCCCTTTTAATGACAAAGTTCATCCTTATTTTATTCAGTTGAACGATTCTATAGAAATGATGATGGATGGAATGCATATTTTTTTTTCGTTTTACTGAGTTTTAAAATTCGATCCATTCCATCTTACTAAACTCGATTAAATTAAATAAATATCTATTTTCTATTCCTAATTTCACTATAACTGACCAACATTAGTTAGTGAAAACTGTAATCAAACATGCGACGCATCTTGAGTAAAAACTGACATAACTTGATAAAACTTATAATTTAAATTAAATTTTAGATTAAGTTTTCAATCTCAAAATCTCTCTACTGAATCCTTAACTTAAATTAAAATTATGTGGTTCGATACGATCCAACTTCAACCTCTCCTCCTCTTGAACGTAGCGAGAGATGAGATCGTTAATTATTCATATTTTCTTCTGATAATTATAGCTTATCTTAATTTAGAAAGAGATTTGAGAGCTAAGTATATCAACATATCATCCGATATATCTAACTTGTGTGCCTTCATTTTTGAAGTAGTATGAGACTCCTTTACATTGTCTTTATCGTTGTACATAATTGTGTAAAGTTTATTCAAAAGAATGTCAATTTTGATTTTCTCATTCTTCGTAAATCTTTGCTCAAGTTTCTTCAGGTAATCCTCAGCATTAGTGAAATCAGAAACAGGTCCCTTAAATGCCTCAAGATTGATTTTTTGTATGACCCTTAGACAAACGATTTGATCGCATCCATTTATCGTAGACAGATTGTTTTTTATTAGATCTTTCCGCAGTGATATTAGCAGGATGATTTTTCTATAATGCATAGTCCAGATCAAGACACCCAAGAATAATTTTAAGATTGTCTTTCCATTCCTTATAGTTTATACTGGCCGTAAGGTCAGAAATTTTAGCTGAAAAATTTGCACGAAGAACGAATCAAAATTCAAAATCAAACAAAATATAATAATAAATCAATATAGAGATAAGCACCATCTATTAAATATCTTCGAATAACAAGTGTTTTTCGGAGTAAATTATTATTTTAAAATAATTAGGTGTAGTAATCAAATAGTAAATTTTTTTTGGGCCGATTAACAAATTATATACAAAACATAATAATTATTACTCATTTATTACCACAACAAAAAAAAAATATATATATATATATATATATATAATACAATAATTATTGTCTTTCCTTTGAATCAGTCTAATAATTATAGTATTACATATATATGAACTGTGTATATTTCAGAAAATAATTAATACCGGTACGAGAGCTTATACTTTAATTGATTGTTTTTCAAAATATATCTTCCGTAATAAACTTTACAATGATTTCATATTATTCAAAGTTATTTTATTTAAAATCAGTCCCTAATTTATCAAAGATTATCTTTCAATTTTGAATTCCATCAAAAAACCGAATACAATTACAGTTTTGATAAAAACAAAACAGAGACCAAGATATTGTTTTTTGGAAACAGAGACCAAAACCAAAATTTGATTTCCGAAACTTACATCAATTTCCGAATTTAAATCAATTGCCAAACTTGATTCCGAAATTGAATTGATTTGCCAATTAAATTGCCAAACTTGATTTACGAAACCAATTTGCCAAACTTGATTTTGATTTCCGAAATCAAAATTTAATAAACAGATCAATCCGAAAAATTAGGGAATTCCGGAAACGAAAACAGAGAATTCCCATATTCAATCAAATTTCTGGATTCAAACAGTGAATTTCCAAAAATTAAAAACTGAATGATTCAACTAGAGTAAGGCTCTGATATTACTCGATAAAACTTACAATTTAAATTAAATTTTAGATTAAGTCCTCAATTCCAAAATCTCTTTAGTGAATCTCTAACTTGAATTAAAATTATTTGGTTTCATGTTTTCGGTCTTCCAGAGAGACACAACTCCATTGATCACTGAATTTCTTAAACCTTTGCGGTGATCTTCTTTTTATCCGATTAAGAGATAGAGAAGAGCAGTACAAGTAATTTTCTTCTCTTTTCAGAACTTGAAACAGAGAGAAATTTTATGTAATTTGTTTTGTTTTTCTGTTGTAGAGACTCTCTTGGTACAGATGAAGAGTCTTTTACCAAGTATATAATGGCCGTAGGAAAACGAAAGTGTGGTAAATCAAAGGCTATGCCTTAGCAAGTTGGATTTATATCGGATCTAATTTCTTTGTTTTAATTTCATAATCAGAAAATTGTCTATTAATTATGTTCTCTGAAGACCAATGGTCTTATATAATAATTTATAATTTTATTTAATTCAGTCCATCACTAAATTATAAAATTATTAATATGCATTTTAAATGATCCACTTCTCATGACACATATATATATTACCAGACAATATACTTAATTTGATCACTTTAAATTAGATATCAATTTTAATTATTTAACAATCCATAAATTAGTATATAATTATATTATGCTCATGTATTGAAATTAATTCTAACAAAAGCATGAGCTTGGCCGACAAGACATGTCATGTATTTTCATGAAAATTTGTTAATTATTGGTGAAATATTATGATGAGCCTTCCACATTTTAAAACACAGAAGTTTGATATGAATGCACCGTGGTAAATTTTTCCTTTTAAAAAAGTATTTCAGACTACATCACTCAGGTGCACTATGCCATTAACCCAACATTTTTAGAAACTTGCGCCAAAAAATTTATGTAAAATTAATTATTCTCCTAACTATTACTCTATTAGTGATCAACTAATAAGAGTATGTGTTTACTCAAACAAAAAAAATAAAAGCTAATTGAATCCCTTAACTATATTTTTTATTTATATTTTAGATATGTTTTTATTTTTTTAGAAAATATTTATATATACTTTAAACATATTTTTGTCTTACATTATTAAAATTAAAAATTTTACAAATTATATTTTTACTTGTACAACAAAATTTTTAACTTGAAAATTTAAATAATCATTCAAAAATAAAAATAAAAAATATATTTCTATAATAATTATAAATATTTATAAATATTAATAGAATTAAATTATTTATTTTGTATAAATATTTTTATGTGCTGAAAAGAGATGCAAAAATATTTTTTTTAAAATTAATCAAAATATACGACGGCAAAGTAAGCTCTCATACCTAATTTCATTGCTAAATGGTACAATCAAATTTTAATTAAATGGTTATACACTGGACTAAATAACCCATCCTGTTACAATAAAAATGCCTCTAGGCATTGAGCCTGATGAAGTGTAAAATTTTTGTCCATTTTTTCTCTTCTTCCATTCTTTTTCCCTTTTGTTTTATCCTTTTACCCTTTTCTTTTTCAAGAAATAAACTAAGAATAATAATTAGATAAATAAAGGTTTCATAATTAAAGAAAGAAATGAATAATTGATTGGTGATTGAATTGAAGATATGTCCCAACAAATAAAAGTCAAGAGAAAGAACAAACTCAATTTGGTTGTTAGGATGCCCCTTGTGCATGAGTAGGTGCCTCAAAAAAGGAAGGAAAAAAAAGAAGAAAAGATCAATTATTAAATTTGGAAAAAGAAAGAGAAGCCCAAATAAATTGAATTTAGCAAAGGGAGCTGATACATAGATACGCTTATTGATACCGTCATCGTTGCAAATTTAATTATACACATTAAATGAGTTATTATGTATGTTAATGATTTTATTATGCAAACGTGTTTTGTATATTACTGTATTTATGCAACTTAAATAAGTTATTACACATATTAATGATATTTAAGTTAAATAATAGAAATATTATACATAATAAAACTATTAATATGCATATTACCTCATTTAATATATATAATTAAATCTGTATTGATGATAGTATTAATAATGGTATCTCCATAACATTTTTCTTTAGCAAAAGGTGTAAGTGAAATATCTCTATCAAATGTTATGTTATATTGACCTCCTCCTTTCTTTAATTATTAGATAGATAACAAGGCAATTATATAATTTACCAACTAAATTCTGAAATAAAGAGGCATGCACACTTTATTAATTTGTTGGTATCCACTTTATATTACTCTGTGTCTGATACATATGTATGTATATATATTACTGTATCCAATACAATATTAATTTGCACTCATGTCTAAATCGAAAATGACATATCATGTCGTATTAGACAGTTATGTTCTTATGTTTTTCAGAAATCACAGAGTATATCTCCATACTGATTGATTCAATGATTTAAATATAAGAGGAGTAATAATTACACCCTTTATTTGTACTTTAGATATATTTATATTTCTTTCAGAAAATATTTATATATAATGATAAAAATATTTATATCTTATATTATTAAGATTGAAAGTCATGCAAGTTATATTTATATTTCCAACAAAATTTTTAACTTTAATATATTTTTCTATAATTATCTAGAAAAGAAAAAAATGATAAATATTTTTTATACTAACTATAAATATTTACGAATTCAGATATAAATAAATTATCTATTTAATATAAATATTTTTGATATGCAGATAGAGAGTATAAAATATGGAGTGCAAGAATAATTTCTCTTAATATAAATATTTAATATAATTGTGGAAACTGTTAGTACTTGAGTAACAGATGTAATTAGTTTCTGGCTTTACACTTTTTTTTTATCTTTTTATTCTGATATGTAGTGTAAGATCATCACTAATGATATAATTAATCTCTACAAGTTAATAATATTTGAAGACTCCCACCTCTATCTTTTTCATCAAAAAAAAAAGGAGTAGTAGTCTATGCTCACTAAAGTAACAATTTTTTTAAAATTATCTTTGAAATAGTGGTTATACTTCATTTGAAACTAGAATCCAAATTGATATCACAGCCTGGTACTGGTAGGCTTACAAGCATATCTATCTGGAAAAACCAAAAGTAATACCAGCAAGTAACATAGTAGCAATTTTATCACTTAATTTTCATATGTTTATTGTGTTAGCATTTAATTAATTCATACTGGTTTGGTTTTGTTTGTAGGGCTAGAGAGGGGTTGTTGCTTTAGTTGTTTGCACATTGCTTTTTGAGATTTATGGTGGATGTATGTGATTGACCTTGATGGTACATTGGAGGCATATGTTTAAAACTTGGAATTGAAATAAATACAATGAAAATTTAAAACTTAGAATTGCAATAAATACAATGAAAATTTAAAACTTAGAATTGCAATAAATACAATGAAAATTTAAAACTTAGAATTGCAATAAATACAAGACATTGTTTTCTATATATATTGGAAGCATATGTTTGAATTAAGCTTCCAAGAATTTTAAGAAAGAGATGCCAACTTATTTTACACATAAAAAAAAGGAAAAGAAAAATCTAAAAATGATGGAACTAGCTGGAATTTTTTTTTTTGTGATAATATTAGCTGGAGTTTCAACCCACAAATACATAATAATTTCATGTAATGTCGAATGATCGATCCATTTAAGTGGCATAATTTTAGTGACATGTTCAAATAATCACATTATGAATCGAGGATTCGAGGTGCAACTGTCCGTTCAATTTCCAAAGGTACATACTAATGTATGTCAAGTTTTTAAGAGTATTTTTAGAGTAAACCTAGTGTGTTTTTAGGAGCACCGGATCTTTTGATTTTTCTAATTTAAAATCCATCGAGTCGGCTTCAAATGATAAATCTAAGTTGCTCAATAAATTTTTTGTATTAAACTCTCGTAGGATACTAAAATTTTCTATTTTTAGAGTTTTTTTAACTATTTATTTCATAAAATAGCCTATTTTTATATACAAAAATTCATTATTTTAATATAATTATTAAAGTCATCTTAAAAAATCTGAAAAAATTGTTAGAAAATTCTAAAAATAGAAAATTTTGGTATCCTATAAGATTTTAATATGAAGAGTTTATTGAGCAACTTAAATTAATCATTTGAAACCGATTCGATGAATTTTGAGTTAGGAGAACAAAAAAATATGAAGAATTTTGGTATCCTACAAATTGATTATATTATGTAATAAAAAAATAGATATTATTTTAACATTTAATTAATTGAAGTAGTCTATGTATGCTCCCGAGAGTCCTATAGCAATTTTAGCACTTGATTTTCATATGTTTATTGTTTTAGCACATAATTTATACCACTTTGCTTTTTGCTTTTTAAATTTGTAGGTCTGTTTGGTCTAATGGCAAAAACAAATATTTTCTATGTGGAAGGTCTCAGGTTTGAAACCTGAATGATCGGTTTTTTATGAATATTTAAAGTTAGATAACTTAAACTTTCATTTTTATCTAAAAAAAATATAGTGCTGGAGAGGGGTAGTGTGTTGCTTTAATTGTTTGTTGCTCACAGCTTTTTTGAGATTTATGGTGGATTTATGTCATGATCACTGACCATGATGTTATCCTCCTAATGAATATATTAGTATAAATTTGAAATTAAAAATTGCAATAAATACAGTTAGTCATACACATTAATTTTTTCTATATTGGAGACATAGGTTTAAATTCCAAGCTTTCAAGAATTTTAAGAAAGAGATGCTAACTTACCTTACACAAAAAAGGAAAAAAAATAAAAATTCACAAACAATGGAATATATAAAGATATCATTCAACGTCGGATAATTAATCCACGTAAGTACGCGTAATTAACTTCAATGACATGTCGAAATAATCATATTATGAACTGCAGTGTAACTTAATTTCTGTTTAATTTCTGAATATACCTACTAACTTATGTTAGTTTTTGAAGTGTTTAACAGGGATTTAACAAATGATTTTGAGAGAATTTACATGGAAATGTAGAGGACACAGAGAAGTATATATAATACATTAATTATTAGTTACAATAGTTCTCTTATTAATTTTTTTTAATCTCATGTTATACCTATGTTGCATCCCAAAAGTTCGAGCTATTAATTTTCATTTAGTAGGTAAATTTTCTCCCTAAAAAAATACATAAAAACCACCATATTATGGGCTTCTTTTTCTTTCTTTGAAAGAGCCGTACACATATGGTTTCAAATAAATTGAGGCAGGTGAAACTAAAAAGAAAGCGAAATTGGTTTGAAGAAATTATTGTGATATCAGAAAAAGAAAGGAAGAGTACAAAGGAAGCAGGAAACAACAAACAAACCATATGTATAAAAAGCAACCAAACAAATTTAAACACTGCACGCAACCACTTGGAAAAATGCAACTCAACTACGCTAACTAATAAGCTCAAATAGTTGGCTAGTTAGAGAGTAATTGCACCCATATTTTGCTATTATTTCAAATGAAAAAGTAGGGTTTTGTTGTTTCAATTCGGACTGTCCGATTAAAATGGATGAATCAGATTAGTTCTATTTGAAATTTAAGAGATTTTTTTTAAAATAAATATGATATGTTTTTTTTTATCTAACGGTCTAGATTAGAATAATAGAGCTATACTTTTTTGTTTGGAATAATAGGTGATTTCATTCATGCATAACAGGTCCCCCATGCATATATAATTAGTTTGTTTAATTTAATATAATTTAATTAATTTGGTGCATGCCAACCTCTTTCTCTCGCCATAATTAACATGCATGCAATTTAACAACATAATTTGTACTTGAAGTTTTCTTCTTAGTAAAGAACTAGTTTTGTACTTGAATTTGTTCAATTATGACTAATTTAGTAATTATTAGGATACTCTTTTTCTGTTAATTACCTCACTAGTCAGAGACAAATCTAGATGATTTAAATGGGGTTTAATATCTCTCTAATTTTTCTCCCAAATTGCACAAGTATGTATATATGTGATATTTTTTTATGTTATGTAAGTATTTTTTAAGAAAATTTATATTTTATTTTTATATATTATAAATATGTAAAAGTTATTTCATCATGACCTCCATAATAATAATAATAATTCTATTCTTATTTTGTGATTATTGTATGAATATATAATTGACCCCTTTTGAATTTTTTTTCTGACAAAGTAACCAACCAATTTTTGTCCATACTAAATCAATATTTATCAATAATTCAACATCCAATTTTGGTTAAAGGATTCATATATGCTGCTGTTGAATCTTAGTAAGGCGTATATATGAGCTGGCTATTTAAACCTCAATAAATACATATAATTGATAAGGGACAACTAATCAGATAATCTAAATTATATAATATATACTAGTCATGACTAGTATGAGTTCATAACTTCATATCCTCTGTTATGCAGTGCAGCATTGGATCTATCTGATCGTATTAAAATTTGCATAAAATAAATCTAAAAATAATTGTTCTATAATCTATATCTATATGATTGTATGTTATACTGCACAGCATAAAATCATAACTTAACTGTGATATCTCAAAATTTCAGTTAAATTTGATAGGAATAATATGCCTCCATGCACATGGATGGATTCACCTACCAGAAAAAAAAAAGAAAAAAAGTATAAAAAAAAAAAAGAAAATGATGAAAGAGAAAGAAGGAGAGATGAAAGTAAAAAAGAAATAGAGTAGGAACACTTTTACCATCCATCACACTATAATCCAAAAATAATGGCATATAACACAACAAATAATTCAACCAAAAAAAGCTACAAAATTTAAGTGAAAAGAATCTTCCTAGAAAGGATCTTTTTGTAAAGGTTTATTTTTATAAAAAAATAATAATAAGATGGCTGCTAATCATCTCCTAAAGTCAATAAATAAAACATATGACAAGTTGTTAAGCTACCTTCCAGAAATTAAATGACACGTGTACATACTTTCAATTTTTAATGTTATTTATTTATCAGGTAAATTTTGATTTTGATTTCATTTTTATACAAGATGACAACTGCTAATAATGCTTCTACTTAATTATGAGTTATATCCCTTTTTCTAATTTAGACCTGATTAATTAATGTTTTTAATTATAAGTTTATCATTGGGAAATTTACTTATAATATGCTAACAACATGCTTACCATATATTGCTAAGTAACATTTTTTGCAATATTTTTTAATAAATTAAAAAAAATATGGATAGTATTATAGTTTGATTGCATTTTGAATTTCATGCAATTTAAGTATTATATATTAATTATTCCATCAAAGATCAACAAATTGAAATATTTATGTATTTACACTTGTATAAACTGTTGTTCAATATGTTTCTTAGATATTTAAACTTAATCGACATTTCTTGAATATTAACTATGAAATATGAAATCAAAACACTGCAAATAAAATAAGAAATTAATGATGATGAGAAAAATTTGGTCAAAAAGAAACGCAAAGTTAGTAGTATTAGTTTGTCATATTGAGAAAATGTAGAAGGCATATTATATAGTGACGCCAAGAAATAATTCTGTACTAATAATTAATTATTCTGAATAATTCCTTTAAAATTGACACAATAGATATTATTAAAAAAAAATTCTGCCATCGTCACTGCAACCAACATAAGTTTACATTATAAGTTTTAGAATTGAATTGAAGATCTAACATAAATGGTAATAAATTCCGTTTCTTTATAAAGAAATGCAGATTTAAATTTCACAAAAAGATATTTAAAAAAGAATAAATATCGGAGTTAGCAGGAAAAACTCTAGAACTTCTAATTTCTTCGGCGTGAACTTTAATTTTTTTTTTTAATTTGAGCTAGCTAGCATGCATGATTGGACACAAAATTTGGAGCATTTGGCTACATATGATAATATCAACATCAAACACCACTACATACATTTTGTCAATTTTGCTTGATTCACACAAACCACAATGCCTATACAATTCTTTATTTCTTGAGGCAAAAACGTGAAAAGTACTTGGAATAATGTGGATAGATTATTATTACATAGAAAGCAACTAGAAGCCAAGCATCCCGTGAACATGATGTGTATGCAACTGTAACACATATCATGCATATTATAATCTAATTTAATTTATTATTATCTTGTTAGATCACCTCTGGTGTACAGAGTTCTATGATATCTATCATGCTAGGAAAAGAGGAAAACAAAGGTCAATTGACAATTGCTGACTTATGTGTGGAGACCAACTTTGATTTTCTGTGGCAAACTTGGTGTAGTTATATATGCAAAACTTTGAGGAAACCATTAGTGTTGTATATGTATATACACTGAATTTAATTTCATTACTTTATTATTGCATCATTCCAAACTTTCAGAGAAATATGGAAATCAATTCATTTAAATTATCCACCATATTTAATTTGTACAATAAAAACATATATATATATATATATATATATGACCAGACAATTTGTCACAAGAAAACATGTTCTGCTTGTATCAGCATTTTCCACTTAGAGACGACCCATGTTGTACATACATATATAAAGTAATTAAATAATATATGTGATCATGAATGCGAAATTCAAGGAAATCAATTGGAGTATTAATTTGACCAGCTCTCAACCATCATGGGACAATTTGATTCTCCGATTAAATTAATTAGAAAACATGAACATTTTTTTCTTCTTTCCAATGACCACATTTATTAATTTATATCCACTTAATTAATTTAATTGTTTTGCCACATGCCTTTGTCGGCGTATCTGTATAAGTTTGTAGCTGATGGAGAAAACTAACATTGGTTTCTTATCAGTCATGATGGATCAATATATTATATTATATTATATTATATTATATTATATTATATTATATTATATTATATTATATTATATTATATTATATTATATTATATTATATTATATTATATTATATTATATTATATTATATTATATTATATTATATTCTTGGTTTTAATTGCACTGTTGAGTTTTAATTAATTAATTAAATTGGTTTCAACATGACTAGTATATGCTTATATCTAATTAATTAATTTAGAAAAAATGTCTAGCAAGGGATATTTTGCAAGATGTACAAAATGCTGTGTAAATTGGCTTATATATAAATATGTTCCAAAACTACAAAATTAATTAAAGAGCATATGCATTTTCAAACAAGATGTACCAACAACTCTGGTTTTGAGTTAATAATAACACATCCATGCATCCATATATATATATTCCACACGTGTGCTGTGAATAAAGTTAACATTGTGATTCATCACTTGACACGCTTGTCATGTGAGGATCATATGTTTGTATTAGACTATAATCAGCAATAGGATGCAAACTAAGAAAATTTTAACGTAATTTAATTATCCAAGAATGTATTTTAGAATTTTTTTTGGATAAAAATGAGGGTTAAACTATTCAAATTTAAATATTCATAATGGATTTTTCATTCAGATTTTAAATCTACAACCTCTCATACGGAGAACATTATCTTTTACCACTAAATTAAATGGTAGTTTTTATTTTAATTAGAGCTTAATATAACAATAAAAATTACAAACAAATATACTCCGTGTTAATTTACCAATGTCGATATCTATTAATCACAAAATATATCCATCAGTCTCGTGATTTGACAGTGCTAAAACACCAATAATTAATTGACTTTTCAAAGAACTAATTAAATGATAATTATGCCCTCCATTTAATGTAGTAGCTAAGGAGTACCTTTCTAATTATTAATCTCGTATTATTTGATAGCGTTATATATATCTCTCGTGTTGAGGCTAGCTGTTAATTGGGATTTATCATAAATTAATAAATTGAATGAAATATATACACACTCATTCTAGAAATGTTATTATCTCTTAACACAAATCTCGTTTTGGGGCTGTTAATTGGGACTTATCATAAATTGAAGTGCCAACTTCCACAATATATATATACCTAACGTTAACAACCAACCAAACGATATATTAACTAAATCTCATAAAGAGGTAGGATGTCTAAAATTTTCAAGATTATAAATGACATATACTATTTTGTTAATTGTTAATTCTGTGTAGAGTATAGCTAATATGCTCCTAAGATTACCGGATCCTTTGATACTTTTAACTCAGAATTTTTCAAATTGGTTTCAAATGAAAAATCCAAGTTGCTCAACAAATTCTTTATATCAAAATTTTATATGATATCAAAATTTTCTATTTTTTAGAGCTTTTTTAACTATTTTTTTCGTAGTTTTGAAAATTGTCTATAGGAATATGCAAAAATTTATTATCTTATTGTTCTTTTAGAGTCATCTTTAAAAATTAATGTAATAAAATGATTGCCTATTCTTATTACCTATTCTTAAATGATGCTATTTGTATGTAACTTTAAATTTTAGATTTTTGAAAATTGCCTATTATTATGTAACATTAAATTTATAAAATGATGCAATTTGTACATATCCTAAATATGTAATAATTTACTCTTTTTAGGAGCTTTTTAAGTCCTAGATTATAAGTTTTCAAAAGGACGATATATGCAAGAGGACAATGCTATTAGGTGCATGAGTGCTATATGTGGCCAATTATTAACCCTACTCTAATTAACAAACAAAATTTGTGAATGTTATATTTACATCATAAACAACGACAACACAATTTGGCCACAAATACACATTTTCATTAATTAATTAAAAAGCAGAATTGTTACATCCCACTTAAGAAAAAATTAACAGCCATTTAAAGCGATTGACATTGACAACGTACATGAAATAGAAGTTCGATCGGAATCTTAATTTCAGAGCTTTAATTTTTAGAGGTATATGTGTGTTGCACTCAGTGGAGTAATTAATTATATAATTATATTAAAATCATTTTAATTTAGTTAACACTTGACTTGTTTGTTAATTAGAAAATTCAAGAATTATTAAAAAAGTAATTAAACTTCCATCTCACCAATGAATCAACAGTATAAGATAGATAGTCTTTTAGTTAATTGTTAAACTGGCAACATACTGTCAATCAATCTATCTATTACTAATTAAGTGTTGATGTGGAATTCATACACGTAGATTGAGATCGTTTAATATTGACCCTGATATATCTATCTATCTATCCATAGACAGTTAGGTTTCTTACCTATTTTCGTGGTCATGTCAAACATCATTGGTGTCAAATTAAATTAAATATAGTTGGAGCAAAGGAAGAAATTAAAATTATTAAGAGAGAGAGATGGCATGCACATTTAGTACTAAAGTCAAGTATCAGTAATAACTAAAGAGACATGGCAACTGCCAATATATACATAAACCCTATATATATGCTTCTTCTCTACATTGGTTTCTTCATATCTCATCTCATCTCTTTCTAGCTAGTAGATACACATATAACTTGTATCTATTAGCTAGAATTAATACATCATCGTCAACAACATCTTCATAATAATGAAGACATTGGTTCTCATCTCCTTCATCCTTTTCTCCCTTCTCCACACCTCATACTCTCAAAAGTACAACGCTATCTATAGTTTCGGTGACTCAGTCTCTGACACCGGGAACCTGTGTGTGAATGGAAAACCGTCGTCGCTTACACTGGCTCAGCCGCCTTACGGCATGACGTTCTTCGGCAAGGTCACATGCCGCTGCTCTGACGGCCGTCTTGTCGTAGACTTTCTTGGTAATGTCACATTAAATTCATCTTCTATATACCACGACTCTCTCTCTCTCTCTAAGAATATTTGCATGTGCACTGAGTTGGCGATAAGAGCTACTTAATTGTTCTCAGTATAAGAATGTCTGATGTTGTAGTACTTAAAATTGCTATAATTTGATCCACGCGGATTCCTTAAATAAACAAATATATATACACGACACAAAGATTATTTGATTATTTATTACCCCAATGGCCAGTAGCCTTTATTATAAGAGGTACTGAAATTTTTTTATTTAATAATTAATTAGTACCTAAATTTTCAAGAAAGTAAAGGTTCTTAAGACAGATTACTCTCATCATTTATCAAAAGAAGAAAAAAAGCAAAAAAAGTAAAAGAAAAAGAAATTGGAGCTAATTAAAATGTGTGCAATAATACAAAGCACTCAAGTAAATATTACTCAAAAAACATACACTATACAATAATACTAATTACTAATTAACATTTCTTTTTAATTAATTTCTGTGAAATACAGCTGAGTATTTTGGTCTTCCTCTGCTACCTCCATCGAAGGCATCCGGAAGTGACTTCAAAAAAGGCGCAAACATGGCGATCATCGGTGCGACGGCACAAACCTCTGATTTCTTCAACTCCATTGGAGTTGGAAGCAACATATGGAACAATGGTCCCTTGGACACTCAAATCCAGTGGTTTCAACAACTCTTCTCTTCTATCTGTGGCTCAAGTAGGGTTATGAAACCATTTGAATTTCTCCTTTTTTTGATGCTGTATTTTTGTTTTAATTATACCAGTTGCTAGTGCAAGGAATAAGCCACATGAGAACAAATATATGATAAGGATAAATAGTTAAATACTAAAATAAATGCCCACCAACTTAGAGATAGGTGTCCAATATTGATAGGATAATAAATTTCATATTTTAACCATTATAATTGAAATCTTAAGAAGAAGTACTATATATAATTAGTTAGTGAATAGTAGATAATTGATAGTATGCAATTAATTGAAGTTTTCCTATAACAAGATGTGCTATTCAAAGGTTCATGTAGGGCCCATAAAGGGAAGGGTTTATCACAATCCTGTCCTAATATTTTATTTTTTTGGAAATTAAAAAAAAAACCAACAATATAAAATATATGTGAGTCTCTACTTTAATTATATATATATATGTAATTAATTAATTGTATTTTCTTTTTGTGTGTGAAATTAGATTGCAAGGCATATTTCAAGAATTCTCTATTTGTGTTTGGAGAAATTGGTGGAAATGATTACAATGCTAACTTGTTTGGTGGCCGTACACCTGAGCAAACAAGCACCTATGTACCTAAAATTGTTCAAGCTATTTCTAATGGCATTGAGGTAGAATTCTTTCTTTTTAAAAAAAGATATATTTTCATAAGTTAAATGTTGTTCAATTACAAAAGTTGAAGAATTTAATTATTGACAGACATACACTTTTAATTTCAAGAGAAGATGCAAAAGAAATTACATAACAATCTGTTGTTTTCTATCATCTTTTTCTATTTTCAAATATTCAATTAGTGTTTCTAGGTAAAATGTCTTTTTTATCAAATATTTAGTTGCTCAACAAACCAATTTTTTTTTACTTTTTGTCAAATCTGTGCCTAGATTTCTTGATGCCTTTATCTTCGGAAAAAAAATGGCTATATCAATTTATGAATTACGCTTTCATAACTTTTGTGACATAACTTAAAGTATATCAATCCCCATCAATAATGAGAAAAATAAAGCGAGAGAAATGTGCATGATATACTCATCTTAACTTTAGTCCTTTTTTCCATTGAGATATTATCTTGCAAAGCAGCCATTTAATTTAATTTAATTATTTTTCCTAATTAAAACTGATCTAATTTTTTTTCCTAAATAGAAATTGATCGGCTTGGGAGCCGTAGACATAGTCGTGCCGTCTGTCCTCCCAATCGGGTGCTTCCCCTTGTACCTGTCACTGTACCAGAGCTCCAATTCCGGAGACTACGACGGCAATGGCTGCCTGAAGTCATTCAACAACCTGGCCAACAACCACAACTCATTGCTCAAGAGCTCTATAAACAGGCTACAAAAGAAATACCCCGGTACGAGACTTATGTACGCCGACTTCTACAGCCAAGTCATTTCCATGGTGCAAAGTCCCGGAAGCTACGGTAAGTTAATTAATTTACATAATACATAGTTGTTAAATTAATTTCACTCTAAATATTTTTTAATTTAATAATTTGTGATATAATTAATTAATTAATTAATTAAATTAAATCCAAAAAAAGATAACATTCACATGGAAAATTTTCTGCATTATATTTTTAATTATCATACTTTTTCATATTTTTAGTCTACTAATTGTTTGGCTACATTTCTTTGCATAATTAAGTAGTATTTGTGGGGTTGCAAAAAAATCAGATTAATTACATATTACATGAATAGGTTGTAATTATCCAGTATATATCTATCTGACTTTTCAAAAGCCTCCCCACTAGTAGTAGTAGTTAGAACATCAAAAAAAATTGAAAGACATTAATTGAATTACAACTTCCGTGGGTGTAATTAATTAGACTATGATTGATGCTATATATGCACTAAAGGAAGTTTGTAAAGGAAGCATGATTTCGGTTGTTTACCAAATGGAATGAAAGAGATGGTGATATGGACCTAATTAATTCAATCATGCAAGGTGCAATATATGGTACCTTTTGTGACATAAGCATATATCTAGACATCTCAACACACCTTAAAAATTTTGTTAAATTTATGGACATGGGACATAAATTATAAAGGTTGGTGTGGAGATAGGAAGCAGATGTTAATTATTAATAGCATGCTGAGTATATATAGTTGGTTGGAGCAATATTTGCCTTGTTGTCTAGCTATTTGCTTCCAAGAAAAATACCTTAAAATAGGTACTTGTTCCCTTTGAATTATACAAGGAATTGTATGGTATTATTAATCATTTCAAAATTTTATATGCCTATAATGAAGTTGAAACTAAGTTACATTTCAATAAATTATAATGAAAAATTGAATAAATATTTTAAAAATTTTATAGACTAAATTTAGCGAAAATAAATATATTTGTCTACTTGATTATTTATCTTTACTAATAATATTTATTTTTCTGTTAAGTAAAAAATAAATTATTATTATCATAAATATACATAAATACATAAAAAACAATTAAATTTTAATAATTAATAATTATGTAATTTCACTCAAGAAAAAATAATTATTAGAGGTGGAAGGATGATTGATGGTCAGAAAATTAGAGAACAACTCATGCTTTTCTTTTGAAAAAGATGATTTTACATAAATATATATAGGTTCTATGGTGACACCGAATATTTTCGGTGGTGTGTCATTGTCTTATTTTTGTTTTTATATATTATACCTATCCAGTTTTGACCCATCAAGTCTCTTTCAAACCGGACAGTTGTGATCCATGAACAAATTAATGGTTGTTTCCAAAATTTTCAATTCAATTGTAATTTTGCAACTCGCACACATACCAACTCCCCCTATTTATTGCTCACCTAATTAATTAATTTACAAAAAACATAGATTGACATAGTTGACTCTTGTTCCAGCCCAAAAATAAATAAATAAATGAAACCACTTGATTGATTTCATGTAACGTCTTCTGTGTGGCCATCCGTGTGGCATCTGTATTTTTCCAATTCAGGTTTTGTGTCTAGCATGCAAGCATGTTGTGGAGCAGGCGGTGGCAAATACAACTATGACAACAGCAAGCGTTGTGGCATGGCTGGTGCCAGTGCATGCTCTGATCCATCAAAATACCTGAGCTGGGATGGGATCCACCTCACAGAGGCTGCCTACCGTCAGATCACAAATGGATGGCTCAAAGGACCCTATGCCAACCCTCCTATTCTTCACAACTAGAAAGTTGAAGCAAAGCAAAATGTGTTCCAACCCAATTTGTTATTTTTAAGTGCATTGATTCGTCTTAGAAATTGGTCAATAAGCTTAATTGAAATAATTAAGTAAGTAAGTAAGTAAGTAAGTGAATCTCAAGGGTTCTATTTTCTCGGCGTTGATGTTTGGTTTTGTAATGAGTAATTGCAAGTGTCTATAATTTTATTTTACATATGTAAGGAAGGAAACAAAGTTGTGTTTTATTTATTCCAAGTGCCTCTTACTTTTCAAGAGTTCGTATATATATGTGTGTGTAGCAAATGTAGAAGCAAATTTTGCTTCTTTGCTTCGCACTCTTCTCCTTTGTTGCCTATTCTTCTTTACTTTATACACACTCTGCTTCTCCCCAATTTATTGCTCATTTCTTTCTCTATTATCAATTAAACTGGTCACTTGCTGGTATGCAAATAAGATTATATATCACTAAAACTGATTACTTGCTGGTATGCAAATAAGATTATATATCAGTTAAACTGGTTACTTGCTGGTATGCAAATAAGATTATATATCACTAAAACTAGTCACTTGCTGGTATGCAAATAAGATTATATATCAGTTAAACTGGTTACTTGCTGGTATGCAAATAAGATTATATATCACTATAACTGGTTACTTGCTGGTATGCAAATAAAATTATATATCAGTTAAACTGATTACTTGCTGGTATGCAAATAAAATTATATATCAGTTAAACTGATTACTTGCTGGTATGCAAATTGTTTCCTCAAATACATCATGGAAATTTATTGAATATGAATATTGTGTTTTACAAAAAAAAAAAAAAAAAGAAAGGATTTGGAAGGAGGGGGATTTACACACTGGAACATGTCCTCATGATACATTTTTGTGTCAGTATAAAGTCGGATTGCAATTGAATCCATGTAAATCCTGTTCTAATTGAACATTAATTGACAATAAAATCAAAAGATTTTATATCAATTAAACTGGTTAGTAGCTGTTATGCAAATAAGATTATATATCACATATCCTGATTACTTTCCGGTATGCAAATTATTTTCTCAAATACACCATGCATATCTATCAAAGGTTTAAATAGCAAATAACGGATTCATAGCGGTTGAGCATTTTTCATAGCGGATAGCGAATAGAAACGTTATTGTGGACACTATCGGTTCGAGCCGATTAATTTATAAAATAATGGCAAAACATATATATCTAGTGTTAAGCATTAAATCAATAAAACTTCTAACAAAATAGACATATATAATCATTATTTTAACAGTTATTTTATAAAGTGCTAAATTGCGGAAAAAAACCAATAGCGCCATAGCTCTACTAGTTGACGATTTGATATTCTACCATTGCAAGGATTGAAGTGTACATGAACTGGAGTTCAATTCCATCTAATTGTTTCATTTTATTTTACTACTCTGTTTACAAACCCAGATACGCTCTCTTGCTAAATTACTCTTGCCTAAAATATGATATTACCCCCTACGATGGTTACAGCCACAACTTGTAACACAAATTGGAGGGAATTTAATATGTGAAATGGTACTCAGTCAGAGCCCATAATCAGACCCTCAGTCAAGCACACAAGTAGGGGTGTAGACGGATCTGATAGCTACGAATCATATCGTATTTTTTTCGCTTTTTAATTTTCAGATACAAAGTCTCGGATACGGATATAGATCAGAGATTAAACGAATATAGATACGGTTCGGATATTAAATGAATACAAATAAGGATACAGATATATTTCGGATATTAAATAATAATATCGCACATATCATTAAAAAAATAATTGCATGATATTTTCATGATAGAATCACTAGTTAGAAAAGTTAAATATTAATACAAAAATTAATCACTAATTATCGTTATATTATTAGTTAAAATGTATCAAGAAATAATAAAAAAAATGAAATATAAGTCCAAATTAGACCTAAAATTAATTAAATTTGAAATATGCATCAAAAGCTCAATTAAAAAACATATAATGAGCCTTTAAAATGGATATCTGAATTTCAAAAAAATCCGAATCCGAATAATCCAAATTTGTATCCAATGTCAAATTGAAAATTGTACCCTTATCCATTAAAAAAAATATCCGAATCCCTATCTTTATCCGGCAACTATCCGAATCCGTATCCGTATCCGTCAAATATCCGGATATGGATCCGGATAAAAACAGATATTATCTGATCTATTTACAACCCTACACACAAGTGACAAGACCAAGAGCTAAAATTGAACCAGGAATTTGATATATATACTGAATAATAAATGGCATTGCCAAGAACATTTATATGGAATAAAAATACATATACTAAACTAATGATCTTATTTGAGCGCTAAAGGAAACAATATCTCAAAAATTGGGTGAAGACGGCACCAAATTCTTGGTAGAGATGTAAATATAATACCTATCTGTGATGCTGTCTGCACCTCATGGTCCATTTTTAAGAATAACATTGACCACCTTCTAAACAAAAGAAGGTTTGCAGTTAGGCTTTCACAAAATTCTTGGTAGAGATGTAATACTTCAATAATACTGAAAATCTTGGAAAAGAAATATACTAGCAGCAATCCAAGTGGTCGCAAATCGCAATTGTCCAGCATTTTTTTTGTTTTGGTAATTAGCTAGTTCCAAGCAGAGCACAATGGTCCAGCATTTTTGTTTTCATAATTACATAGTTTTTTCAATTGGCTATAAACCTAACAGTTTCAGTTTGTTGTGCACACGTTCAACTTGATACCCTTGAGGCCTTGATACACTTCATCAAAATTCAAGCAATCTTGAAAAACAATATGATCGGAAGGGATTGTACTTGATCTGAAATTATATTTCATTCCAGAGAAGAATTTCTCATTTTTTATCTAATGGCAAGAGAACAATTAAACACATTGACTTGCCTACAGAATGCATCATGCAACAATATATATTACCCAATAATGTGCAAAAAGAAGAAAAGGAAAACAAAACAAATTGGAGAAAAAAAATCTCCTTATACCCTACCATGTCCCTAAAAAATCAAGCAAAAATAGAAAAGCCTAATTCTAGAACAAAATCCTAAAACAAAGAAATTGGCATGGAACATTCTCTGTAATGCACTTACAGGATCACCTATCAGAAGTGCTGGGCCCACCATAACAGTCTTCTCTTTTGTGCAGCTCTCGCATTTTAATCTCTGGCTGGCAAAGCCCTGAAAGATAATAATTCAAATTTTACTCACTCCATGTGCAACTTTATGCAGTTTGCACTCAGATTCAGCAGTTATAACTACCCGAACCAATGTCCCTCTCAATTCTTACAGAAATATTAGAACGGCATATATCTGACCCCCCCCCCCCTTCTCTGCCTTTTGTTTTGAACCATTATTGACACCACACTTGTTTTTAGCATTTGCAACTGACTTCCTAATTTTTTGGGTCAAATTTGCACTCCACATATGACATGCATGATGAGGAACAAATTTTAATGTAAATAAGAAACTTCTCCCTCCAACTCTCAATATTTATAGTCAGAATTCAAATTGAATTAATTATAAAACCAAGTGTATTTAGATGTTGGTTGATATATTTCCATGAACCTGTTATGAGCGGGTTTCGTCAAACTACAAAGTACCATGGTAATTTCAGTGACTTCTGATTAATTAACCTTAATTTAAAAAAAAGTTTAGAATAATTTGTACATAGCTCAAGTATGCTCGGTGCATGTTTGGGCTGCACAAGGTGGCTCCAGACACCATAATTTTGTCACAGAAATACAATTGAGCGTAAGAGGCAGTTTAACCATTTTGTTTGTTTTTAAAAAAAAGGCCATAAATTAGGCATCAACAGAAGGTTCCAGTTGGATCAGGTAGAAAGTTCTCATGAAGCACAAAAAGCTCATATCAGGAGAGACCTTTAGTTATAATTAACAATAAATCAGTAGAGTAGGTTCAAGTCCATGCTTGTTAACAATTATAGGTTAGGCTTAGCTGGTTTTGGACCATGTCAGCTTGGGCCAGCTACAAAATTTGAAAGAATGTCAGACCTGAACATTTGGGAATATCCCATACGGCAATAGAAGAGGAGGAGCAATCAGACGAACAGAGTGCAAGTTCGTTCTCATGATTCACATTCATCGCTAGCATCCAAGCACCAATAGTCACATCCTCATTGCTGAACATCCTAAAGCTGTATAAGATACAAAGAGAGAACTGAGAAGAGAGAAGGTGCATACTTAATGGAGACTTTATGAGTACCCATACCCTTGCACTGGTCAGTTTCTCTTGAATGAAGTGAGGGGAATTTTATGATATCATGCCCTTACTAGAACTTTTGTCCTATTTTCATTCTCCTCAATTATCATGTATGCCAAAAGTACATCTCCTTCATCACTGTTTAAATCTACATAGTTAACCAAAAGGGGTAACTTGTGATAAACACTTAATATCCAAGCATTATAACATTGGGGCAATTTAAGGTTGTAAAACCAAAAATAAAAAATGAAATGGCTCCTATATCCCGCAAATAAGAAGAGTAATCTAGGGTACATTAAAGAGCTGGACATTATTTAACAGATGTATTGTGGTGCTGTAGATGCACAGATGCAATTTCTTTAAGTTACCTATTGTTTCTAAGAGCGACCAAGCTTGCAACAACATCCGCTGAAAGTGCATAGATAGGCCCATATGCATGAAGAAAATACTCACTTCCAAGAAGGTGTGACAAGGGTTCGTACCTGCAGAAATATGACTGCACAAGTAAACTTCAAAAGTAAAAAGTATCATGTTGTAACAGTGCATGCCATTCCATTCTTTCCATGTGCTTCAAGCTTGTTTGATTTTGGTTCATCCTGTGTTCTAGAAGTACATTAAAGGGCCGGATTAATTAGGTATTTGTAACAACAGAGTATCAGCTCTTTTTCATTTGGGCTGAACTTTCCCTTTTTTAGTTTCTAAACTAAACAGACTTGGGAATTCCAATTGGCTTTTGTTTATAAAAACACTTCATAAGGTATTGAATGACTATTGAGGTAGTTCTTGTCCATGAACATTTTAACTATATTATATAATGCTAACCATTTTAACTTGGGATCAGTAAAAACAGGGCCCTTCTTCATGCATCCTATGTAGGTCTGAGAGTGAGAACGCTCTCTAGCTATAAGTAATGAAAGCCGATCTGAAAAGTAAAGTCATGATTTTGTTTATATCTTGCAATAGAATTGTTAGGGTCCATATTAAGTACAGAAATGATACCCTACTAGAGTAATGTACTACTCATGCTAACAAAAGTAAACAACAAACAAGAATCAAGATTTCTTCAGCACTGGATCTATACATGCTGGTGATCAAAATGGTTATAGTCAGGTTGGCACATCTATTTAAAACCTAAACACATCTTACATGACCAACGGATCCACATTGCCAACCCATCAACCAAGTTGGGTCAGCTCTATTCAATCATGCAACCTGGCAGTAATCACTTGTCATATTTGGTTGGTCTGACACCGGGTGGAGCTTATATTTCATTCAATGTTTCTTGATGATTTAATTATTAGGGTAATTTTAACTTTGATCTTTTCATTTAAAGAAAAAGATTAAATATGAATTGCACAAAGATCGCAGATTAATGTAAGACACTGCCAACAAGCTGACCTAAACCAAACTAATGAACCAATACAGGTTTCCCTTTTCTGGGTTGAGTTCATAACTGTGAACTCATTAGTACCAAATCAGCACTCAGTAAGAAATAGTGAATAATGACGGAACTTTCAGAATACCACTATAACTGCACATATTTAACATTTGCAAGAATCAACATAAAACAAAAATAAAAGGGGGAAAAATACTATATTGTAAATGCAAATTACCTGGTCTTAGATATATATCATCATCAGCCTTGACATAAAAATCAGAATCATACAATGCATACGCAGCCTTGAAGAATGCTAACCTAGAACACCAGATTAGATCAGCTATATCTTTCTATAAAATTCTAACTGTTCTTGTACGGTATGCTAGTAGATAAACTTGACTAAAACATTTAAATTACAATCAATTCTTACGTTTTATAAGGAAGCTTGCTATACTCTTCTTCTATATCTAAAAGGATAAAATCATCATATTCTTCAATCTCTCTCTGAAGAGCAGCCATCTTTGATTTATCCTTGGTCTTCCCTATAACAAATCTAAATGCCAGTCCTGTCGACTCTTCTAATCTATCAAAATAAAATGAAATAACAAAAATGACAGCATATTTAGCTGGTTCGTTTACTACACCTCACGTAACAGTACAGTTTGCATTAAAATTGGATAAATAAATTTGAGACGGATACAATATCTGAAAAACCTAAGAAGGCCTTGGTGATCGGAAGGGAACCAGGTGGATCGGAGCGCCTTTCTCCTCCCAGCCGATGCGAAACCCGTCTGGATCCCAACGAATCCCATCGCCTTGTGTCGCTCCTTGGCTCCCAGCGCGACATCGCCTGGAAATTGCGATTTCAGATCCCACGAGACGGAGACGGAGAGCGGATCGGATCCTGAACATTTGCGAGCGCGCGGGTTGGCGGAGAGGAGAGAGATAGATCCGAAAAGGAAACCGGAGAGGCCGAAGAGGAAGCAAAAGAGAGGGATGAAGCGGCGGAGGTTAGCGAAGCGACGACGAGTGTGAGAGTAGGAAGAGAAAAGCTTGGGAGAAGTAGGCATGGCGATGGCGTGGAAATTTGGATATGATGAAAAGAGAAGCTCAGTGGGAAAACAAACTACTCTTTCATTTTTTTTTTTTCCTTGGAAATTACTTAGCAAGTTAATTGAATGAAATTAATGGTTTCGTAAGGTTATGTCAGTTGGTCATGTTTTGCTATTCAGGGGATCAGACACAATAAATTATTAAAGACTCAAATGCATTTGGTCATGTTTCGGTATGGTTTGGTATGGAGTACGGACTGATCAGTTGCATGAAGGAAATGGCGCTGCCGACTGCTGTGTGCTTGTAGGGAACGGAGCTCTTGATACGGATACGGTTATTGATATTATTAATGATATTTTTAATTTAAAAATTTATTAAATTGATTTTAAATGAAAAATTTAAGTAGTTCGATAAATTATTAATATTAAAATTTCATAAGATATTAATTTTTATTTTTTAAAATTTTTAACTATTTATTTCATATTTTCGAAAATAATTTTATTTTTTATATGCAGAAATTTATTATTTTATTATTATTATTATATCGATTTAAAAAATTCGAAATAAATAGTTAGAAAATCATAAAAATAAAAAATTTCAATATCCTATAATATTTTGATATGAAGAATTTATTGAGCAAATTAGATTTTTTGAGTTAGAAGTACCGACGAATTCTGTGCTTCTAAAAGCACGCTATATTTACTCAAAAAAGAGATTTACATGAAAAATATACATATAGAAAGATCATGATGAATGATGAGGGCTAGTTAAATACCAATTAATTTCATAGCTTAAAATGGTATTAAGAATAAGAATAAAAAATGAAGGGAGATTTATAGTGAAAAAAGCAAAAGAAGAAAATTATATTTATAGTGAGTATTTACTAATTGTATTTCTATATTGGATCAATGTCTCATATGGTAGGTAGATTAGAAAATCACAATTATAGGAGAATTAGAAAGACAAACAAAAGAAATGATCAAATTTATTTCCAAGAAAATTTGAGTTTTCTAATTAATATGATTTGACAATATATTATATCATTAAATCTAAAATTCTTCTTAAATTTAGTTTTATTTTTTCCTAGTCCAGCATTTGCAACCTGTACCTTTTCTGATGGTTTTTTATTTATTTATTTCCTCCTAAGCAACTTATGATTTTTTTTAATATCATAATATTATCAATTTCCCAACTGGACAATTTACTCCGGAAATTTTTTAATATAAGAAATAAAATAAATCAAATTAAAAATATAAAAAAATGACGAGAGAATTATGGAATGTGAGTAAAATAGGACTGTGAGTCACGTTTCTAAGAAGACTTGTGATCATTATTATTATTGGAGCTCCCAAGACTAGAGCCGCTATTGTTACCTACGCTTTCAGATTTTTAAATTAAAATTTTTGAATTGTTTGAAATCCTAAAAAAGACAATATTCAAAATAATTCAAATTAAAAGAAGTCTCTGAGAGCTTTACTTTCAGTAATAATCTCAGACTTTGAGAGCTCTACTTTTAATAACAATCTCAAGCTCTGTGAGCTTTATTTCCAATAACGTTCCGAATCTCCTGAGAATGTGTCTCCAAGTCTCGTTTTGTCCACATTCCGCAATTTCCCCATCATTTTCTTATATTTTTAATTCGATTTATTCTTTTCTTATATTAAAAAATTTTGATTTATGCAATTTACTGTTATTATTTATTGGCAGATGTGGAGCCAATCAACATTAAATTATATAATGTTGCAAATGAATATGAGTTCCAGTACCATGTTCATGGTCCAAGCAAGCACTTTAATTTAGCATTTACAGCTCTTACAAAATTGTACCATGCATTTTGGCATTATTCACACTTCACACGCCGCTCAAATCAGGAATTCAAGATTACAAAATGAGAAATTATTTTTATACTCTATAATATATTTTTTATTTATATATAAAAAATATTTATAATAAATAAATAATTTATTTATATATAAAAAATATTTATAATAAATAAATAATTTATTTATATCTGAACATAGAAAATATTTATTATTTTTTTCTAGATAATTATAGGAAAATTTAAGTTAAAATTTTTATTGTATAAATATAAATACAATTTATATAATTTTTAATTTTAATAATATAAAATATAAATATATTTAAACTGCAGTATAAAAAATATTGCACTCCTCAATTTTACAATGTTTTAACCTTCAACACGAATTATTAATAGGCCCAGGGAAAGCGGGCCTGACCCATTAACCCAAAAAGCAACCCGAATTTTCTCAATTCTAATACGGCCTTATAAAGAAATAACGAGAAATTATGAAATTGAGAATTAATCATTTTATTAATTTATTTTGATTGTATTTGATAAAAATAGAATAATAAAAAGATGAAATTGAATCTATTCTAATTCATAAAAAACACTTTTCCTCTATTTTATATTTCATATGAAATTGAAAAAAAAATTATTTTATAAAATAGAAAGAAACTAAAGTGTAAAAAAAAAATTTGACTATAAATTTTCATTTTAATTACACTTTTTTAATTTTTATATACTTTCATTCAAATTTTACAATGTTCCGTTAAAATAGGAGATTTATTCAATGTAATCCCTCTATATTCTAACTGTGCCGAACAGATCCATACAGAATTAGTCAAATAGGAGAATTAATTAGGAAATCAAATATAGACGCCATTACCGATTAGATCTGACAGTGCGAAATATTCAACGCGCAATTTGCATTTAGCCCCCCCATCTCTCTCTCTCTCTCGTTCTCTCTCTCGATGGATTACGATCTGAGAAACCGTGGCGGACAACACATGTACCCGCGAGTGGGTCCCATTGGACCACCTCCGTCGGTCTCCGCCGGCGCTCCGTACCGCGTCGCCTCTTCTTCCTCCTCCGCCGCCGCATCAGCTCCTCCTTCCTGTACTCTCTCTCTCTCTCTCTCTCTCTCTCTCTCTCTCTCTCTCTCTGTGTCCGATCTCGCATCAAACTGTCTTGTCCTGTTGTGTGCCTATTTAGGTTTAAGAGTTTGTGTCGGCGATTGTCTTACTACAATTGCTTTATTTTCTGTGTGGTGATTTGGATCTTTGTGTATTATATTGGACGAGGGTGGCTAATTCTACGATTTGATCCCAATTTCTGAATTGATTCGGAAGTGAAATAGTATGAAGTCAAAGAGCAATTTTGTTAGGACTCGAGCCTCAGAGTTTGATGATCTTGTATGGATGGATGATTAGTGTTCATGTTTAGACATATCAATACGGTTCGGTACCAATTGGTATCCAATTTTGAATTGTATGTATATTGTTTTTATATTCAAATTAGCAGTTGTAAGCTTCAATTTGTAATTTGATTGATTATTGTAACCTTTTACACAGCTGGGCTGGGCATCAGAGTTATGATAAAACCAGAATATCAGATTACACCTCCGGTAAGTTGCATATACCTCTGTGTGTGTAGTTCTTGTTTTTTATCTACCTATCTATTAAACATGACTAAAACTTGGTGACTGTTACAATACATATCTGTATTGTTCTAACACAAAAATTTAGCAGGAACCATAAAAGATTAAATTTTCACCCAAAAATCTAGCATGTATTTAAAGAAGTTGATGATCTAGATTCTAGAATTATTTTTCTTGGACTTGGAATTGTTGTCCCATGGTGTAACTTTGGAATTTTATTTGCAGCCCCAAATGACACCCCCAATGCCAGATGTCCCTCGAAGCACGTTCAAATTTGATTTTGAATTTGAGAGGAGAATTCTTGCCGAGGCTGAGACAGAGAACCCAGATTGGAGCAAATTTGTCAGTGAAAGCCACCAACGGCCTTCTTCTTCAAGGCCACCTGCCCCTACAGCTTCCCCTCTGGTATTTTTTCTTGCTTTGTCAACAAATTGCACAAGCACCTCTCATTTTTAATAATGTGCAAAATGGATGTCTGCTTTATTAGGAAATTCTGTTAGTCCCTACTTTTAGTTTGCATCGGCATCATTTCTTAGTTCCATTCTATGTAAAATGCAAGGACTTAAGTCTGGTGAAGTGATGAACTGACCTTTGTTCTGATATGAAATCCATCTATATTGCATCAAATTACTTATTGGTCTATGAATGTTCTCCTTATCTTATCATGCTCGCACACTCACAAACCGAATCACAACAATGGCAAAGATTGAACTAACTATAGGCAGTAATAATGGAAGTTAAGATTCATTGCCATTTGTTACTTATTAATGCTGGGGGCATTTTTTGTTGATTCTTTCTAGTGAAATTAATCCAACTTTTATTTGGTAGACTCCTCCAGGGGACCCAGTCGTGGAAAAATATGTTGCATCTGGGTTGGCTCGTGATGCCGTTGCATTTGCAGTACTCAATTATGGAGATAACCCTGTTAAGGTAACTTTTTATTTTACAAATTTGAAAGTAGTAGTTTGGTAGAAGGAAAAGCCATACTTTCTCTTTTTCCGATATCCTGTACACTTCTTTGTCTTCAAATTCAAAAAGAGGCTTCTGTGATCCTTAACACGATTTCTTTTCTACTTTTAATTCATGTTCACTAAAATTGACCAGACTACCCTGACTTAGAAAAGTATGACATGATTCTTCTGTCCAATAATGCACCAGAGGATTTGTTGTATGCTTGTTTATTCAGTTGTTTTATCAAGTTAAAATTTCAGGAAGTCTATTTGATTTTAAAAAAATCTCACTTGGTTTATTTGAAGGTAAGGGAGTTTGTGAAGGGGTATAATGTGCTCCAAGAAATGGGTTTCACATCTAAAAATGTGGCGGAGGTCTTGGCAATGTATGATAATGACACTGACAAGGCTTTAGCGCACCTTCTTAACAATTAAAAACCTTCTGTTGTTTCCTGTAATTCCTTATTTCCTGTATATATTTGAGTTGTACTATTCTTATTTTAAATCTCTAGATATTGTGTTCTACCTTCTTTCTTCTTTGTTAGTTCTATATAGATAATCTGTTGTCATTTGTACTGTAACCGAGTGGAAGGAAATACATTTTGAATTTGAGATGATGGCATTTTTGGATTCATCAAAATCTTTTGACCCATTATCCTTTGTGTTGAAGTCATTTTTCAGGTAACATAAAGACTGGCAGTATTCAATCTGATCAATTTTGTGTGTTGAGAAATGCACTTAATGATTCATGAAACCATTACAATGATTTATATTAATCTCACAGTATAGCCATTTAATTGTTAGCCATTATCTCAGTATTTAAGATAAGATTGTAAGCTTCCACAATTTCATGAACTGTTATAATGATTTGTGTCTTGCCGTTTGATTGTCAGTCAGCTGGCCATTATGTCGGAATTTTTCAACGATCATTGAATTTTCTGGTAATAGTTGCAACAGTTCATCTCTAATGGATAATCCGTTCCAACGGTAAAATCCTGCCGACTGTAACGGCTAGCTAATCCTCTGCTATACAATTAAATGTTTGGTTGTACTTGACTAGTTTATAGATACGTTTTGACAAATTAATCGTTCTAGAGATTTAATCAGTATGATAAACAATTTACAAAAGTCGTTATTAATTGAACAAGACATCTTGACTGATTAAACTGTTGCTACGTTATTATATAACTGTTAACAAGTCAAATTAATTAACTATTAGTACTGTTAAGTTTAGGAAAACTTGAATTAATATCTATAAACTGTTCCAACGAATTTTCTGTATAGAGTAAACTATTGCAATGATTTATCTTGATGATTGAATTCTGGTCAAGTTTCTGAGTTGTTTCCTTAGGATTGTATTCGGCCATGAATCTATCAAACTGGACTTGATTTGAAAATTAAAATTACATAGAATTACACAATCAGATGCACAAATCTTGCTCCTTTTATCTTGTCTATTCTTCAGTTAATAATTGTTGGTGCGTTTGACATGTGTCTAAAATCATAAAAAACTTTGCAACCATAAGTATCATTTGATATTATTTTGAAATTGTAAAACTTAAATTCAATTAGAAAAACATATTGCTCTTTGTACATGTTTGATATCTATACACCTATATATAGTGCTAGTAAATATAATCTATATATACGTACTTTTAACTTTTAAGCCTGACATGCATAATCTGAGAACCTACAAATGCATTCATTTTGTTTTTCAAGTGCTTAATCCGTGAACCCCATAATCCTTTTGATCAATATGTTTCTTAACTAAAAAAAAAAAATCTGTCCATTGTATGGGTCCTTGTATATTTTAAAGTAACATTGAAACATACCAAATAACATCTTTTATTTGAACTGCATATCTAACACAATGGTGATAGGTCTCATCTCTTTACGGAGAGATATATATTCAAGTCTTATAAGAGACATTTGAAAAGAAATAAATGCCGGAGTTAACGGGAGCTCTTATATCAAAAAAAATCCTTATATAAAAAAAACATCCTTTATTTCAGAATTGAGTAAAATTATTGTTCATTATGAACAATCTTTCAGAAAGGTGAGTAAGATTACTTCATACAATGCTTCAAGAAGAATTCTTTAATAATAAAATTCAGTTGATTTTTTCTTTTGTCCATCTTGGATATTTTAATTTTTTTATCACAAATACCTCTAATGCATGCATTTACTTTGCTTTCTTATGCATTTTGTAAACTTTTTTTCAGTGGGTTTTCAACTATTTGAACACATAAGTTCAATATACATTTTTTTGAGATAAATAAGTTCAATATACTTGTGAAAGCACACTCAGAGTTGTTAAACTTTTTATAATAAACATATAGTCATCAATTATTTAAATATTCGGGATATATATGAAAAATTTTCTCTTAACATCTTCAAAACAATCTATAATTTAAAATATTCAAGCAAATATATTTCATCAAACACCTTTACGTCCTTATTAGCTACACACCAAAATTTTCTCTTTATTTCTCTTCTCTTTTTTTTTCAAAATTTTGAACTAACTCGAGAAGGCTCGCATGTCACAAGACCTGAATTTTGACTGGTTGTCAAATGAGCTTAAATTGAATACAAACTTATTACCACTGTACCAAAATTTCTCTAAGCGTTTAAATGAACTTAATTTGTTTGATGAATTAGTTAGTTAATTTGTTGATTCTTCAAGAACAATATTCTAATTAATTAATTAATTAAGCTTGGTTCCATGGTATCTCCAACAATTTTGGGCTGGGCTGGATTGTTTGTGTTGGGATCCGATGCAGATTAAGAGATTTATATCCTTTGTTGCGTTATACTGTACAACGTAGCTATTATCTATCCGATCACTTTAAGATTCGTGCAAAATAAATCTCAAAAAAACCTTCATACAATCCATTTGTCTGTACGCTGTACAACGTAGTGCCATGTGGCAGAAGATTGGGACCCCGGATCAAGCAAAGAAATTAGCAAATTACTTGTCATAACTAAACATTTTTTTTAGATTGAGTGTCCGATTTTAAATATCTATAAAAAATCTTTTATTTGAATTTTGAATTTGCACTTCTCACATGAAAAGTATAGTTGTTAAGCTTGATAATAAAATTCAAACACAAGCAAAAATATGAAATGAATGATAATTTGTTTCATATAATGATATCTCTGTAACATTTTTCTTAAAATTAAATCTAATTTATGATTAAGGGCTGAATTACTATCTCACCTCTCTCCTCCGATTCCCTCATAATAAAAAATCGACAATTTCTATTAGCGTATATAATACGGCGTTCATATCTGCTATGATCGTGAGAGAATTGAAGGACTCTATTATTCTTTAATCATTGCTGTCAATTAATATGTATGGTCAAGATTGATTAATTTCATCTTTTTTACTTTTTGACACTCTCCTGATTATAATTAGAGTTGTCAATGGATCCGATTCAGATTGGATTTAGCAAGAGTCACATACGGATCTATTAAAAATTTGTAAAATACATATGCGGATCCTTATTCAATTAGAATTTGAGGATCCAAATGCGAATTTATATTCATTTTTTTAGTGGATATCGGATTCGATTCGGATCATGTACCGGATTCTTTATTCAAATGTTTAAAATAATGAAATACATCTTTACCACAAATTATTCTTAGGTTTTCCACCTAATTTTTTTTAAAGAGAAGAAATGACAAGATTTATAATGAAATACGTCCATTAATTTTTTTTATGAGAATTAAATAAGAACCTTTCAAAGTTGCCCCAAACCCTTCAATTAAAAAACCGGAAAAATTTTAATTTTCTTTTTTAATTATTATTATTATTATTATTATTATTATTATTATTATTTTCGGAGTGTTGAATTTTTTTTGACATGTCTAATTCAGTGTTATACCTTTTTTTCAAAAAAAAAAAATTGACACATTGTATGTTGACAACAATATTTTACAAAATAATGTCCAATTTTTTGGATACATGCAACAATAATAATATCCCTCGTGAACTCTTCTTGGTAGTCTATTTTGTCAAAAAAAAAAAAGAAACAAAAAAGTCAAAAAAACCGCCAAAATTTTTTAATGATTACAAGCAGCCAAAGCTCCAATTATAATAAATGTTGACATGACTATTGATTTGGACTTTGGAAATATTTCATATTCTTTCAATTAGCAGAGTAATACAGGCGAAAAATTGGAATTTTTTTAATGATAGTAAATATATTATTAAATTTAAATCGCTCAATTTAATTTAAATGATTTAAATTTAATTATAAAAAAATATTTTTTGAATTTTATATTTTAATTGACTTCATACTTTATATACTAAAAAAAACTGCAATATATTTGTCCCAAAATTAATGAACAAGTAATGTTCGTCAGCAATTAACAATAAAAAATATATATAAAGTAATAATAACAATAATTAATCATCAACATCTGATTTCACTGATATCATCAAGAGTCCGTATTTACTGTCATAAAATTTATAACACATTAATTATCATATAAATTTTAAATAATTCGATTTAATTTAAATAATTTAAATTAAATTTATAATTTTTTTATTTATATTTTAATAAATTTTATATATCATATATCATATATCATAAATTAAAAAAGAAATTATAATATACTGTGAATTCATTTATTATTTATTATTATATTCGTAGCATCACCAACTCCATGGAGACAAGCAAACAATGTGTCCCTATCAACGAGTTCCTTTAAAAGTTAAAAAAAAAGAGACAAAAAACAAAACAACAAATAAAACAAAAACAAGGCACAAAACACATGCAAAATTCAAATTCTCTTCGACTATTTGTAACGTGGTGTCAAGGGAATATTGGTTGATACCACCTTTTTTGTCTCTTTCTTTTTGATTTCGAATTTGTGTTTTTGGTGCAAAATTTAGTTGAACATAAATTGAATTTGTGCAGTGACGGAGTTGGAGTTTGATTTGAAATTAAATAGGAGTATTATGAGCTTTTTTTATATTATGCATTATAATTATAGTTTATTTGTATAATTTTTTTTAAGTATGGGGTTTATAATGTAATTTTTTTGTGAATATACGAGGGTTAGTAATGAATCAATTTACTAATTTGTATCAAAAATATAATAATTTATTAATAAATTAATGTTATTTAAAAAATAAATGCGGGTCAATTGATCCTCATTTTTAGGAAAAAACAATTTTTAATGAATTTGAAAAATAATCATAAAAATATTTAATTTTCTTTTTTTATTATTATTATTTTCGGAGACTTGAAATTTTTGAAATGTCTAATTCAGTGTTAATAGCCTTTTTTTTTCAAAAATAAAAAAAATTGACACACTCTGTGTTAACAAAAATATTTTACAAAATAATGTCCAAGTTTTTTGGATATATGCAATGAGCCAATAGTATCCTTGGTGATCTCGTCTTGGTAGTTTATTTTGTCAAAAACCCAAAAAGTCAAAAAAAGTGCCAAAATTTATAATGATCAAATGCAACCAAAGCTCCAATATATCATAAATATTTACATATTTTGGTTTGGACTTTGGACATATTTCATATTTTATAAGTAATGGGATATTTTACAATTATTATTTTGATAATTTTAATAATTAAATTTTAAATAATTTTGATATTATTTTCTAGAAATTTTCAAAAATTTGATAGAAGTATTTTTTTTTAACTTGTGGATTGATTATGTTTTAAATTTCATGTAATTTAAAGATCATTTGATATTTCATCAAAGATCGTTACATATGAATCGCTGTAAATGTTATATAATTTTGATTGTCTTTGATGAAGTATTAAATAATATTTAAATTATATAAAATTTAAAATAAAATCGATCTATAAGTTAAATAATATGTTTATAATTTTTTTTATTTTTAAGATTTTTTTTGAAATTATTTGAAAATCTGTTGTCAAGTTGTCAAAATATAGTCATCAACGGATCTCCATCTTTCTTTCAATTAGCCTAGTAATATAGGCGAAATTTGAATTTTTTTTTGTCGATGCCTATTTTAAAAGTAAATAATAACAATATTTTTAGGTTTAAGTATTTGATAATTATATCATTAAGTTCGGAGCTGAAAGATTCTAAACACACGCGTTCATAAACAACGTGTAAACATAAAATTTTTGGCTTTTGTGTGTTTATACGCTATTTGAATGTAGAAGTCTAACTAAACGCTATGTTTGTGCATATGAGTCTGAACATAAAATTTGAACGTAGAAAATGCAAAATCTTTTATATTTCTTATGTTTTTTGTATACGTATACGTTCAGAATATCATTTAGTTTCAAACTTACGTAAAAATGAAAATATTTAATGAACTTATAGTTATAAATACATGTATTTAGATATGGTTGTAAATGTATAGATAATAGATATAAATTTATCAAATATTGAATTAAAATCAATATTATTGTTGTTATTTATTTATAAAATCAGAATAGATAAAATAAATTTGGAAAAAATAAAGAATCATTCGGCAACAATTTAAGCTTGAATATTTTTTTAAAAAACCAATAAATATATAGAAGGAAACACCTAAGCTTGATTACTTAGGTAGATCTCGGGTGAGCATCCGCGGTCATTATTTCCAATGACAACAAATATATCATCAAATCTAAATGATTCGATTTGATTTAAACAATTTAAATTTAATTATAAATAAAATTTTTTTATTTATATTTAAATTCACTGTGATAACGGATGTGAATAAAAAACTATATAAAGTAAAATAGATTAACAAGTTCAAAAATAAATCAATGAACAGGTACCATTCCTTAACATTCATTTATTATTATGTTCGTTGCATCACCAACTCCACGGAGACAAGCAGCCAATGTGTCCCTGTCAACGAGTTTTCTTTGAAAGTTTTAAAAGGGACAAAAAACAAAAGAACAAATAAAACAAAAACATACGCAAAACTCAAATTTTCTGCGACTGTTTTTGTACCGTGCTGTCAAGGGAACATTAGTTGATAGCGACTTTTTTCTGTCTTCTCTTGAAATTATTTTTTATTAATTATAAAATATATAAATATATATGTAATATAAATATATATTGAATAATAGATTGTCCGATATCTAATTAAATTTATTATGAAATGATTAAATTAAGTATTATTTATCGGATTTTAATATGTGTCATGAGAAATGAGGCTTTAATATTTAGAATACGTATTAATAACTTTATGATTTAGTGATGATCTAAAATATATAAAGTTTGATAATAATACAATTATGTTATTGATCCCTGTAGAATACAATTAATAGACAGTTCTCTTATTATGAAAGTAAACCCGTTAAGAGAGAAATTGGATCTGGTATGGATCCACTAAGGCATAACCGTTGGTTTGCCAATCTTTCGGTTATTGACACCCATTATATATTTCAGAACCGTCATCTCTCTCATTGTCTTTCTCGATTATCTTCTAAAGAAGAAACCAACAGAAATCCTTTCTCTCACTATTCGGATTTTCTGAAAAGAGAAGAAAACCGCCGGTGCCGATTCTCTTTATCTCTTCATCGGATAAGAGAAAGATCACCGCGAAGGCTTAAGAAACCTGGTGATCAACGGGGTTGTGTCTCTACTGAAGACCGACAACATGGATCAAGGTAATTTTAATTCAAATCAAGGGTTCAGAGCCAACTCTAGTTGAACTATTAAATTCTGATTTTTGTTCGGAAATTTGTCTGACATTTGTGCTTGTAAGATCTATTTTTTTAATTTGATTTGTTGGTTTAAATCAAATTATTTAATCAAATATGATTTTTCAAATAGTTCGAAAATTAGTAGATCTGTAAATTAGAATTTTGGTTTCAGAAATCAAAATAAAGTTTTGCAAATTGGTTTCGAAAATCAAGTTTGACAATTAATTGGTTATTCAATTTGGGAATTAATTCTCTGTTTATTATTAAGTTAAGGTTTAAATTTCTGTCTTTCATGAGCCCATCATGGTTAAATCGGTTAAGTCAAATTTTAATATAGTTTTTATTCGGATAATATTGAATCATTATGAAGACTTCAGATTAAGATATGTTTTGAAAAAGATGATTGATAAAGATATCATCTTATCAAAGTAAGCTCCCATATTTGCGTCGATAATTTGCCAATTTATACACAGAAGATATACATATGATATTTGATCATTGGATTAGCCCAAAGGAAAGACAATGATTAAATATTGTATGTGTATACTTATAGTGATGAATGAGTAATAGTCCTTATATTTTTGATGTAATTAGTTAACCGGCTCAAAGGAAGATTGACTTATTGACATCAAATGGACTGTTATATTCTATTGTTATACCTATTTATCTTATAATAATAATTGACTCCAAAGATCACTTATTGTTCGAGGATATGTAGTTGATGGAATATGCCTTATTTTGATTTTTTTATTATAATTCAGACTTTTAATTCGTTATTTTGCAAATTTTTTAGCAAAAATTACTGATTTTACGACCGTCATCAATAACATTCCGATGTTGACGGGTTCTAATTATAAGGATTAGAAAGATAATCTAGAGATTATCTTCAGGTGCCTTGTTCTGGACATAGCGTTATAGGAGGCCAAACCATCTGTGTCTAATGAAAATAGTTCTGAAAAAGAATAAAATGCACATGCATGGTGGATGAGTTCAAATCGTTTGTGTCTTCGAGTCATGCAGAAGACTATCCCTGAAAGTTTTAGGGGACCAGTTTCTGATTCCACTCTTACTAAAGATTATCTTAAGGAACTTGAGCAGAGGTTTGTTAAGAATGAGAATGCTGAAATAGGTATTCAATTAAATAAACTTTGTACAATGAAGTATAATGACAAGAGCAATGTCAGGGAGCACATTCTTAAAATGATGCATACCGCTTCAAAACTGAAGGGACATAAGCTAGATATATCGGATGATATGCTAGTCTATTTGGCCCTTAAATCTCTTCCTGCCTCATTTGGACAGTTCAAGGTGAGTTATAACTGTTAGAAGGAATCATAGACAGTTAATGGACTCATCTCGCACTATATTCAGGAGGAAGAGAGATTGAAGTCAGATAAGAGCGAAAGCGCAAACATTGCTTCTACATCTAAGGGAAAAGGGAACCAGAAACGTAAAGCTAATTCAGATGCTGCAACTACAAGTTCGCAGAAGAAGCCCTTTAAGGATAAAAAATCGGTTATCGAATCGGAGCCGAATAAGGAAAAGAAGAAGGACTGTTTCTTTTGTGGATCTGAAAGGCATCTGAATAAGAATTGTACTAACTATCACGCATAGCGTGCCAAAAAAGGTATTAATTTTCTTTTGTTTGTGAAGAAGTTAATGTGATTTCAGTTTCAATAGACACATGGTAGATAGATTCGGGTGCAACTATTCACATATCTGTATCTATGCAGGATTACCGGAGTTACCGAAAGCCAAGTGATGGTGAAAGATATATCTATGTGGGCGATGGCAATAAACAGAAGTTGAAGCTATAGGACATTTTATATTACTTTTGAAAATTGTTTGTATCTTGATTTGTTTGATACTTTTGTTGTACCGTCTTTTAGGCGAAATTAGGTTTGGTTTGTATCAAAATTCCAATTTGATTGCTTATGATTTTCTATCTCTTTTGGATAATCTTTATGCTTTAGATGCTATTGATTTCTATAATGAGACCTTGAACAATGAAACTCGAAGCGTTAGATAAAAATTAACACATCAGGATTCAACTGCACTTTAGGATAGGCGTTTAGGTCATATTTCTCAACAGAGAATTACACTTCTTATTCAAAGTGAAATTCTACAGCTCTTAGCCATGTTGGATCTCAGTCCGTGTATTGAGTGTGTAAAGAGTAAAACAAACAAGCATGTGCAAATATACAGCTAATCGTATGACGAACGTCTTTGAGCTGATACATACGGATGTGCGTGGGCCATTCCCTACAGCTATTAGGAATGAACATGTATATTTTATCAGTTTCATTAACGATTATTCTAGATATGACTATATATTTTTAATCAAAGAAAAAACTCAAACTTTGAACACATTTAAATCCTTTAAGACTGAAGTTGAGTTACAACTCAATAAAAGGATTAAAAGCGTCAGATCGGATTGTGGTGGTGAATATTACGGTCGATATGACGGCTCAGGAGAACAACGTCCAGGGCCTTTTGCTAAATTTTTAGAGGAAAGTGGAATTGTGTCACAGTATACAATGCCGGGTTCGCTCGCAATGAACGGTGTGGCTGAAAGGCGCAATCAAACATTAATGGAGATTGTGCAGAGTATGATTTCTCATACCTCTCTTCCATTGAACCTCTGGGGAGAAGAACTTAAGACAACATCATACATTCTGAATCGAGTACCGATTAAGATAGCAAACAAACTCCATATGAGTTGTGGATGGGCGGAAGCCTAGTCTCCAACCTTTTAGAATCTAGGGTTGTCCGGCTGAAACTCGACTTTACAGGCCACAAGAGAAAAAGCTGGACAAAAGGACAGTTAGCTACTATTTTGTCGGATATGCTGATAGGTTCCTGGGTATAAATTTTATGATCCCACTAATAGAAGTGGTAGCAGAGTTCATTTCATGTTTTGAGGCATCGAATAATGAAATATGACTATAAAATTTGGTCACGGGGCTGAGCATAGTGAATACTATCAAGTTACCACTAAAATTATATTGTGACAATAATTTTGTAGTACTATATTCAAACAATAACAGGAGCTCATCGAAGTCAAAGCACATCAATATAAAGTTTCTTGCTGTGAAGGAAAGAGTTCAGAGTGGACTAATCAGTATCGAGCATATTAGAACAACTTCCATGGTTGCAGATCCACTGACTAAAGGTTTAGTACCCAATCAGTTTCATGAGCATGTCGCTCATATGGGTATTTATATAGCAGAGGATTTACAGGTTTAGTGGGAGATTGTATTTGTGCTTGTTGTTTTATATGATATATACTTTTGTATGTATCATGAAGGCTTTAGTAATAAAGTTTTCAGATATTCAGTTTTTTAGTTTGCATTATGAATTTGTGATTGATCTCAAAATTATTATAAGGTGATCAAATTGAAGATAGGCATGTGGATGACATTACATGTAATTTTTCAAATTACACATCCCCTTCACGATTCATGTCATTCAATTATGTTTACGCAGTTATTTATATTGGTTTAGTTTCGCTTTATGAGACAAATACTACTTAAGTCCTTGTGAATATAATTGATGGACAGAATTGATTGATGAAACAAAAGGCTATGACAGCATAGTTAGAATACTCAATTCGATTTTATCAATATATAAATTATTTGGATATACATATAGCTCAAGTGGGAGATTGTTGGAATTAATTTCTATTAATTACAAAATATATGGGCTTATATGTAATAATATATATTGAATAATAGACTGTCGAATATCTAATTAAACCCATTATGGAGTGATCAAATTAAGTATTATTTATCGGGTTTCAATATGTGTCATGAGAAGTGGGGCCTTTAATGTGTAGAATGTGTATTAATAACTTTATGATTTAGTGATGGTTTAAATTATATAAAGTTTGATAATAATACAATTATATTATTGGTCCTTGGGGAATATAACTAATAGGCAGTTTTTTGATTATGAAAGTAAATCCGTTAAGAGAGAAATTGGATCTGATATGAATCCGCTAAGGCATAACAGTTGGTTTGCCAACCTTTCGGTTATTGGCACCCATTATATATTTCAGAACCGTCGTCTCTCTCATTGTCTTTCTCGATTATCTTCTAAAGAAGAAACCAACAGAAATCCTCTCTCTCAATATTCGGGTTTTCTAAAAAGAGAAGAAAACCGTCGGTGCTGATTCTCTTCATCTCTCTATCGGATAAGAGAAAGATCACTGCGAAGGCTTAAGGAATCCGGCGATCAACGGGGTTGTGTCTCTCCAGAAGACCGACAACATGGATAATTTAAATCGAGGGTTCACTAGAGGATCATGGTCAATATTCTAACATCTTCTTGATTTCGAATTTGTGTTTCTGGCAATTTTGTGGTTATACACAAATCGAATTCATGTAATCGACTGATGAGAGTTAATATTTGATTCGGTGATAAAGATAATGTTATCCAAGGGAAAAGTTACGGATTCGAAATTCGGATGAAAGTTTTTTATAAATATTTAAAATTAAATAGTTAAAATTTTTATTTTTATTTTAAAAAATTGTAATTGGTTAGATCTATTTTATAAAAGTATTTATTTTAAAAAGAAAAAAAGAAAATTTTAATCCAATCTTACTAGATCTATTATCAGTGTGCTATGATGAGTAATTAATAATGTAATATATGTATGTGTCAGTGATATAGTCAGATCAGTTTAAAAAAAAATAATTGCCATGAGATTAGATTAGATCTCTACAACTTAATTAATTAATTAAAGATGTGGATGCCACCTGCCAGTAGTAGTTAGTATCACTTCTTGCATATAACATTTTTTATTTAACACAATATTGAACTCATACTGTTTCTATTTTCTATTATGCTCCCTTTTTTTTTATTATAGCACAATTGTAGATATAATCTACCAAATTTGTAACTAGAATAAGAAGTTTACGTAATATAGAAATTAAAGAGGAAAAATACATGTATATTATATTTTATACATAAGTGTGGTTATTTTATCTGAGGTGTCAGTTACATATTATGTAATTTTTTAAAATGATACAATTTCTTTGTATTACTCAACAATGATTAATGTTACATATCTAATTATATTGTTCATTATAAATAATATTAATGTTTCAAAAAAATATCCATTTATTTTTTAAAATTTTCATATGTAAATTTTTTAAAATCAATTCTCTTATATTAAAATTTATTTTACAAATTTTGATTGGAATTTAGCTTTTCAAAAATTTTCAACTTTTACAAACAAAAGATTTATCATTCACATCTTGAGAAAAACAAGAGTATGAATGCAACACACATCAAATGTTGATCCTCTACCACACAACATGCACACGTAAATGCGTTTAAATAGTGATTTTTTTTGAGATAAAAATGACTCTCATCCGGATTTCAAATATGTAACCTTTCATATAGAGAGGATTGTATTTATCACTAGATTAAAGGCTGATTATGAAGTAGTAGATTTAAAAGGGGAGAGATTTTGAGATATGATTTACAAAAATATTGATATAATTAGACGAAACGGAGTTTCATATTGTACGATGTTATACGTCAAGCGATCTTAATTGCATGTTACGACATGAGTAATTGCTATTTAAAATTGTTTAATTGACTAAAATTAGAGCAGAATTCTCGAAGTTATAGTAAAAGAAAAAATAAATTAAGATTAATTTTATTATAAATTAAAATTTATATTATAGATGAAGATATCAAATTAAAATTGACAATCATAACTCATTTAATATAAAAACTGTTATTTCATAGCAGAATACTTCAGAAACTAAGGTCCGTTTGACAAGTGAAATAAAAATATTTTAGGTGTTTTAGGTATTTTAAGGCGCTTTAATGCAACAAACGGAGATAATTTAAGATGGAGTAAATTAATGTACCTATGAAAGTGAAATAAAGTTAAATGACTAAATTTCAAAACTTTTAATATTTTTTACTCCGACTCCTTTATTTATTTATTTCATTACTATAAAACATCAATGTTTTAGAGTGATTTAACACTTAGTCTGTTTTAATTTTAATTTTATTGTTTGAAACAGTAGGCTAATTTATGGGCCCACTAATCACTGGAAACTTATTACCAGGTTGATTAATTAGTAGCAGTGAAATAAATCCAGTCATTGTCTGATTTACATTTTGAGCATATTAATGCTTTGAGAGGGGATTATTTGAAAATTAATATTTTAATAATTTTGACAATTATTGTTCAAATAATTGCAGAATAAATATTAAAAATAGAAAAAAATTGTAGACATATTTTTGAAGTTATAGATTGATTGTGTTTCAAATTTCACTTAATTTAAGTATCATTTCGTGTTCCATAAAAAAAACAATTAAAATTACATGAAATTTTTAAGTGTTTAAGATTTAATACAAATAATGAAATATCAAATGATTTTTAAATTGCATGAAAATTAAAATACAATCAATCTATAAGTTATAAAATATGTTTGTAATTTTTTTATTTTTAAGATTTATTTTAAAAATAATTATCAAAATTATTAAAATATTAGTGGTAAAGAAATCTTCTTCCTAATTAACCAAAGAAGCTTCATGGCAAAATTATTAGATTGCTATCTAGACATAATGTAATATAATTTTGGGATTTAAATCTTCTGTTGTGTAGCACTGCAGTATAACATAATGTCTATCTGATTATATTAAGATTTATGTAAGACAAATTTAAAAAAAAAATTCTATAATTTATTTGTCTATACACTGCAACATAGTGTAGTGTTACGTAGCAGCATGGACGGATCTATTAAGGGACAAACACTAAAAAATGCCTCTCCTTAATACTTTTTTTAAAAATTCAATAAATTTGATATACTAATGTTAGATTGCCAATACTTAATATCTAATAAGAAATTATACATACATATACATACATACATACATATATATATATATATATATATATATGTATATATTCTATTTTATATTTATATTTGTCAGACTTTCTGAATCCGTCACTATGCAGTAAAAGATCAGAATCTATGGTTCGTGAGTGGTTATAGTTTGCGTCCAAGGGGCAAGAGTTAGGGTTTGGCTCTATCAAATATGTTAGGTTCAGCCACCTGTTAGATTTAGATTTGAACACCGAGAGAAGTCCACCTCGATACTGTCCACTCATTTTCATTTTATTCATTAAGAATTCGTCATCCAGATTTCTAACTTATAATTTTCTAAACGAAAATCATTAGATCAAAAATTGATTTTCGACTGAAAATGAAAATTTACCCAATAAGTAAATTTTTTTCCATTAATCAATGATGCGAATATAAAGTATGACACATTTGATTTTTCTTTTTCCACCTTTATTATATTTTTTTTTCACTTTTGTAACACTTTTTCCACTTCTTTATTTATCTTCCGTGAACATCAACATCCTACTCATTTCTTTGTTCCTTACTTGTTGGCGTATTCTGAACATATATTCTGATTTTTTTTTATTTTTTGCAAATTGTATATTATACTTTTAGTATATACTAATAAATAATCAAATAATTTTAAAATTTAACAATTTTTACAAATTTATAAAAAAAATTACATAAACTATGAATTAATAAGACTTTCAGAATCATAATTTCCAAGTATAAAAATTTTTGATATCTCTTATGTTAACCAATGAAAGAAATTGATTGATTGACAGTATACTTGTTCTTTTTTTTTGAAATAAAAGCCTCCGTAAATTTTAATATTCATTTTTTAAATATTTTTTACGAAATTTAAATTTACATCTCTAATGAAACCTATCATTACCTACCGATCAATAAAGAACAGTGAGAGGAGTCCACTCTCTAAATGATCACTCATCTATCCACCTCTTTATTTGCTAACGTCAATTCTATATCTATTAACTAAAAATATATTATCATTGATCACAAAATACAATCATTTTATATATATTTTTTTACATATAAACAACCACACTTTATAATTAACCTTAATAAATAAAAAAATAAAAAAAATAAAAAATCATTAAAGCGGGACGCCGCACATCCTCCATCCACAGAATAAACCAGGATTTTAATTGAACTTTTGCTTTCCGAAAGAGCAGCATTCAAAGACGAAACAGAAAGTCGAAAAAATACAGACCTCTATATCTATGTATAGATATATACATATATGTAGTGTTCTCAAACCGTGCCGAAACACGGCATACTGCGGTACGGCACGGCACGGAACGGGAGCTGGAAATTTATTTTTGCCGTGCGTGCCGTGCCGTGCCAAAAATGAGGAGATGGCGGCATGGCACGGCACGGATAAGGCACTGCACGGATAAGGCACGGCGTGCTACACGTGTCGTGCTAAACGTGCCGTGCTAAACGTGACGTGTCTTAACCGTGCCGTGCCGTGCCGTGCTGTGTCGAGTTGACACGCCGTGCTACACGTGTCTTAACCGTGCTAAACGTGTTTGGTGGAAAAAAAATTTAAAAAAAATCGAAAAAAATTGAAAAAAAAATCAGAAAAATCTTTAAAAATATAAAAAATCAAAATTTTAAATTTCTTTGCTGCTAAAAAATAAAACAAATAATTGAAAAAAATAATATTTTTGTAAAAATAGTCAAAAATTAGAAAAATCCGAATTTTTTTTTAAAAAATCCGAAAATTATTTTTGAAAAATTTAAAAAAAAATATTTACGTGCCTTAATCTAAAAAATTAAACAAACAATTGGAAAAATATAATTTTTTTTTGTAAAAATAGCCAAAAAATTAGAAAAATCCGAATTTTTTTTAAAAAATCCGAAAATTATTTTTGAAAAATTTGAAAAAATTATTTACAAAATTCAAAAATTATTAACGTGCCTTAACCTAAAAAATTAAACAAACAATTGGAAAAAAATAATAGTTTTGTAAAAATAGCCAATAAATTAGAAAAATCCGAATTTATTTTTAAAAATTCCGAAAAATTTGGTCATTTTCTTATTTTAAAAATAGCCAATAAATTAGCCGTTTATAGATGTTAAATGAGGGTATTTTGGTCATTTTCTTATTTTAAATTTGAATTTTAAATTAAAATGTGTTTATTGGGGTACATTATTTAGAGGGTGTTTAACATTGATAAAGAGAGGAGATACGGCGGGGTACACAAATTGAGGGATATATATCATATTATCCTTTTCAAAATCCCTCCAAAAAATTTACAAAATCAACCGTCCGATCAACATCCAACGGCTCACAATCCATACATACTATGCTTATCCGTGCTAAACGTGCCTACTCGTGCCTATGCGTGTCTATCCGTACCTATCCGTACCTACCCGTACCGTGCCTATCCGTACCTATCCGTGCCTACCCGTGCCTACGCGTGTCCCCATGCCGTGCCTATGCGTGTCCCGTGCCGTGCCGTGCCATGTCGCCTCCCTTATCCGTGCGTGCCATGCCGTGCCGTGCCATGTCGTCTCCCTTATCCGTGCGTGCCGTGCCGTGTCTACAGTAAAAAAAACCGGACACGACATGGATAACGATACGACACGCGACACGCATAACACGATGCACGTTGACACGCTGTGCCGTGTCGTGTCGCCTCCGACACATACCGTGCCGTGCCTTAACACGCCGTGTCGTTTTTTATTCCCTCCGTATATTCGTGATGAATTTGATAAACGGAGATCGAGAGAGCGACTTCTCTTCTTTGTCAAGGAGTCTATGTGACTACAGGACATGTCGAAAGACGTGAGCAATGACGAAACCGAATCTCTCTCTCTCTCTCTCTCGCTCGCTCTCGTTGACTGCTTTGTATAATTTATAATTTCTTTACCGAATCTCTGTCTACCTACTGCTGCTACTACTACTATCGTGGAGCTCTTTTAGTTTGATTTCTCTTCGATCGATCGATACTATTCAGGTCGGAATGATAATGATGATGATAAGAGAAGAAAGTTGGAGAAGGGAAAACTGAGCGATCAACCGAGAGAGAGAGAGAGAGAGAGAGAGGGGGGGTGACGACATTGCTCTGATATCTTCGCAAGCGGAAGGTTAGTTTGTACGATTACATGTGCGAGTTCCGGAATTGTGTGTGCTGTCTTTTTCTTTTCGTTTCAGAACTGAGAGCGAGACTGCAATTTCGCGGAAGCTTGAAAGAGTCGAGATTGTTTTTTATTCTTAAAGAGTTTCATTTCATTTTAAAGAAGTTTCATAGGAAGCTAGATGCTTAATTGTTAATTGTTAAATAGTCTTAATGTTGCTTCACTGATATATAGTATGCTCTGCTCTTATCTATGAGTGTAATGAGGGATCTTCCTTCCCAAATCATATATTATATCTTCTTGAAATTGATTTGTGAAGAAAAGAAGCCTTGAGAGTTGTGACATCTTCCAAGGTTATTCAAGTTTCATACATACATCTTGATTGATTGCATATTCATTTTGATCTTCATTAATTGATCTATCTACTTTTAAAGTTTGAACTACTTTTCTTTATTTCTTGTACTATATGGGGTAGTAAATTGTAGCCCCCACACCAATTAATTGAGATTCAATTAGGCATTATATATCACGAAAAGGTTCTCCTCCTTTTACAAGGGTTACAGGGTATATCTCTATTTGACAATTTATTTTGGCCTCACTACAGAAAGAAGATGTGATCTAACTTCTTGCAATTATTATTTTGTATGTTACTATCTAAATTTTCATTGTACTCCATTTGGAAATCTTCTTACTTCTTTAATTGCATATATGTCTTGAAGGAAGCAGCTATTCAATGTCAAGCGCATAATCTGGGATTCAGGCAAGATGGTTTCTCTTGCAAGTAAGATCCAAATTAAAGTTCTGCATCTTTTGAACTTATTTATTTATTTATTTATTTTTGTTAATTAAAATACTTTTCTAAATTTCTTAATTGACTTATTCTTTTAGGTAGTTTTACTGGTTTCTGCGGCACTACGATGTGTGCCGACAGGGAGAGTGCGTGTGGATTTGCAGGAATTTTTGACTCTTCTACTTGCACAAACCATATACTAGTGCTGTCAATTAGTGCTACTCTCTCTGTTTTTCTTCTAATCAATCTTATTCTCAGAATAAGCAAATCAAATGTCCCGGCTAGAAGGATCTTTAGGCTCTCTTCACCTCTCTGTCTACTCTCGACTACCTTTAACGGTGGTCTTGCATTGGTTTATATCGGCCTAGGAGCTTACATGTTGATAGAGAATTTTGCTAAGAGATATATAACATTTTACACACCACATTGGTGGCTTGCGATGTTATCTCTTGGCTTTTACCAACTCCTTTTGAGCATGTTCTTCACTTGTAGGTTTAGATATCTCAAAATCTGGTTAATATTGCCCACCATATTTGCTGGGTTCATATGTTGTTCTTCAATTGGTTATCTTCTAAAAAAGAAGAAGTTAACCATCGATGCTTTGTTAGATATCTTGTCTCTACCAGGTGCACTTCTTTGGCTTGTGTGTGCATTTTACACACCTCAGGATGAAGAAGAAATCATTAATGGAAATCTGTACAAGCCTCTGAATACTGATATCAGTTCAGTCCAATTGGACCAAAAGCCAAATGTTACAAATCTTTCAACTGCTGGGTTTTTTAGCATAATGTCCTTTTGGTGGTTGAACCCATTAATGAAGAAGGGATATGAAAAGCCTTTGGAAGAGAAAGACATACCTGAACTAGGTGAAATAGACCGGGCTGGAACCCAATACAGCAATTTCTTAGATAAATTAAACCATAAAAGGCAAACAAGCAAGCCATCGATCTTTTGGACAATTGTTTCATGCCACAAGAGAGAAATATTTGTTTCTGGCTTTTTTGCATTGCTTAAGGTACTCACTCTTTCGGCGGGTCCCATGATCCTAAATGCCTTTATTAAGGTGTCATTGGGGCAAGCCGCGTTTAAATATGAAGGTTACGTTTTAGCTGTGGGTTTGTTCTTTGCAAAATGCACAGAGTCCCTTTCGCAAAGGCAATGGTACTTTAGGACTAGAAGGTTGGGTCTACAAGTTAGGTCGTTACTATCTGCTGCGATATATAAAAAGCAACAGAGGTTGTCAAATTTAGCCAAATTGACCCATTCTTCAGGAGAAATAATGAATTATGTGACAGTTGATGCGTACCGAATTGGGGAGTTCCCTTATTGGTTCCACCAAACTTGGACTACTAGCTTGCAACTATGCATTGCTTTGGGGATCCTTTACAAAGCGGTTGGTCTAGCGACCATTTCTTCAATGGTTGTGATAATTCTAACTGTTGCTTCTAATGCCCCTTTGGCAAATTTGCAACACAAATTTCAAACACGGCTGATGGAAGCACAAGATGAGAGGCTAAAGGCCATGTCAGAGTCCTTGGCAAACATGAAGGTGCTAAAGCTCTATGCATGGGAGGGACATTTTCGGAAGGTGATTGAAAAACTCAGGCAAAAGGAGTATGTTTGGATAAGGGCCTTTCAATTGCGTAAAGCATACAACACTTTCCTCTTTTGGTCTTCCCCTGTACTCGTCTCAGCTGCCACCTTCTTGGCATGTTATCTTTTGGGTGTACCATTAGAGGCAAGCAATGTCTTCACTTTTGTTGCGACTCTTCGTCTGGTACAAGATCCAGTACGCCAGATACCTGATGTGATCGGGGTTGTGATCCAGGCCAAAGTTGCATTTGCACGTGTTGCGAAGTTCTTGGAGGCTCCTGAGTTGCAGACAGAAAATGTCAGGAAGGAAACTTTTGTGAGTGTGGAGGAACCGATAGTGATGGAGTCGTGTGATTTCTCTTGGGATGAGCATCTTTCAAGGCCCACTTTGAGGAATGTGAGCTTGGTGGTGAAGGCTGGGGAGAAGGTGGCAATTTGTGGTGAGGTTGGGTCAGGAAAATCGACTCTGCTGGCAGCTGTTCTAGGTGAGGTCCTGAAGACTCGTGGCATGGTATGAATTTGCTTTTATAGGTCAATTACTTTCCTTGCTGGTTTAGGAATAGTAATTAGTAAGTCAGACATTGCAACATATTAAAAGTTTGGTTTTTGCGTTTGTTTTTTATGGTGTAAAACCATTTTATTAAGACAGAATAAGGCAATAAAACTAGAAATGCAACAGGTAATCTATATCCTTACTGATTGAATTGGCTAAATGTAGATCCAAGTTTGTGGAAAAATAGCATATGTGTCTCAGAATTCGTGGATCCAAACTGGAACGGTGCAAGAGAACATCCTTTTTGGGTCTTGCATGAATAAGCAAAGGTACTACAAATTATAATCATCTTCTTTGAATCCCATATATGGTTAGTGTGTGATACAAGTGATACCCACCTCCTGAAGTAGGAAGAATAAGGCTCAAAATCGTGTGCATCTATGCCTTTCTTAATCAGTAAGGTATGCAACAATGCTTCATTTATGCAGCCCAATTCAGCCCATTTCCTGAAATTATTCTCAATTATGCAAACAGATTATATAAAGAAAAGAATGTTTTATAGAAGTGTAAAGCTGTTCTACTTGAAGTACTAAATATCTATTCTGAACCCACTAAAAGTCTAAAACAATACCCAATGAGAGCCAAGTTTAAGTTCTTAGTTTAATCCTGAGAACTCATTTTATTTCATTCTCAACAGGTACCAAGAAACACTAGAAAGGTGCTCATTAGTCAAGGACCTAGAAATGCTACCTTTCGGAGACCAAACTCAAATAGGAGAAAGAGGCGTCAATTTAAGTGGGGGCCAGAAACAGCGTGTTCAGCTGGCTCGTGCATTGTACCAGAATGCAGATATATACCTCCTCGATGATCCCTTTAGTGCAGTTGATGCACAGACAGCTAGTAGTTTGTTTAATGTAAGCATCTATTAAAGTGTCTATAGCCCATTTTAAGCAACTATTTGTCCAGAAGCCATTCTTATCTACGTATTCCTTTCATTAAATGGCTATACTTGAGTATTTCCAATTTTTCGCTTCTGAATTATAGTATAGAATAAATTTTCCTGGATTCTAGGAATTAGGACAAAATTTTGTTTTGGTTTCTGTTTATTTAAATTCATTATGTTCTTTTGCAGGAATACGTAATGACCGCTCTAGCAAACAAGACAGTTCTCTTAGTTACTCACCAAGTCGATTTCTTACCCACATTTGATAGGGTCATGGTAATTATTTCTATTTTTGAAGTAGAGGGTCATGGTAATTATTACTCTCTATTTTTCATGATCATGTAAATTAGTTTCTAAAAAACAACTTAGACTAATTATAACAAGTAACTATTTTGCAGTTAATGTCAGATGGAGAAATTTTACGCTCTGCCCCTTTTCATGAGTTATTTGCATCATGCAAGGAGTTCCAGGATCTAGTCCATGCACACAAAGAGACTGTTGGAATAGAAAAACTTAATAACATGGTCCCTCAAAATAACAAAAATGAAACCATCAACCGAGATGAGATAAGCAAACTTCATGGCGGGACCATAAAGAAAGTGCTCCAGAAAGAAAATGTAAATGTGTCAGGAGGTGGAACTGATCAATTGATAAAAAAAGAGGAGAGAGAGAGGGGCAATACAGGCCTAAAACCATACATGCAATATTTGGGGCAGAATAAGGGATATTTATATTATTCCCTTTCAGCTCTGTCACATATAATTTTTGTTGCAGGGCAAATTTCGCAAAACTCATGGATGGCTGCTAATGTTCAAAACCCAAATGTTGGCACACTGAAGTTAATTTTGGTTTATTTGGGGATTGGGTTTGGGACTGTTTTCCTATTGTTCTTCAGGTCTCTCTTTGTTGTTGTCCTTGGATTAGAGGCATCCAAGTCGTTGTTCTCCCAGTTGCTTGGATCACTCTTCCGTGCACCAATGGGATTTTATGACTCTACCCCTCTTGGTAGAATTCTTAGCCGGGTCAGACAAATATCCTTTTGATAGTCTCGTTCTTGTAATTATAATTGTTGTGTTTGTTTGGTTTAGTTTTAAATATTTAATATAGCAGTTGTGTCATTCTATTGATTGTGTACTTGTTACTGAAGTATTTATATGATGTGCAGGTTTCATCTGATCTTACTATTGTAGACTTGGATGTGCCATTTACCTTTGTATGGGCCACAGGTGCTACACTGAACGCATATAGCAATCTTGGCGTATTGGCTGTTGTTACATGGCAAGTTTTGTTTGTCTCAGTGCTGATGATTGTTTTGGCCATTCGAATACAGGTTAGCATCACTAGAGTTCCCAAATTAATTTTACTTCTATTTAGAATTGTATCATGTTCTTTTATTTCTGATCTATAATGCTGCTGCTTGTTCTGACACTTCCCTTGTTAATTATACCATTCCATGATTTCTGAGTTAAGAGGGTATGGTGTCTTTCACAGGTTGAAATTGAAATCCTTGTTTTATATAGTGCTGATTAAGTTCCTTTTTGCTTTGTTTAAATGTAGAGATACTACCTAGCTTCGGCAAAGGAACTAATGCGAATAAATGGTACCACAAAATCTCTCATGGCAAACCACTTATCCGAGTCAATTGCTGGTGCAATTACCATAAGAGCTTTTGAGGAAGAAGAACGTTTCTTTGCAAAAAACCTTGAGCTGATAGACAGAAATGCAAGCCCATATCTGCATAATTTTAGCTCAACTGAGTGGCTGATCCAACGGCTAGAGATGATGAGTGCTGCAATTTTGTCCTCGTCAGCACTTGTCATGGCACTGCTTCCTCCTGGAACATTTGGCGCTGGTACATTTTTCTTTGTTTTCTTTAATGTGATCTGCAGATGTTAAAAGTACCCTTATAGCCTTATTATCGGAGATTTGTGGTAATTTTAAGTTACAAACCCATAAGATATGAGCACCAAAGAATAGCCTAAAATATTGTTAAAAACGACCGCTTAACCCATATTTTTAATAAACCTAACATGTAATCATCAAGACTTGATATTAAGACTGAGAAAAGTGGTTTCTCCTCCAAACTGAATTATTCTGCTTTTAACATCCTTCTATGTCTAGATGTTCATCTTGTTTGTTTGCACCCCTTGTGCTATCAATATGTGAATAAATTGGAAAAAACATTTGTTGGATGCAAAGTTGTTAAATGAAATGAAAATAAAAAAAAATAAAGCAATGATGAAAGTGCTAAAATGTCAAAGTCAAAATTCTGGAGACCAAAAGCTATACTGTTAGATTTGTTATCCATTTAGAATTAAGTGCTCTTTTTTTGCAAATATAAAAGAGTTACAAGGGTTCTGTGCAAGAAAAATAAGTTTTACTTTTTCCCGAAGCCCTTTTTTATTTTTTTCTGAGAACTTATTATACAAGAAAGCAAATGGAGTTCTCTCACTTGACTTTGCACATGTTCCATTCTAAATTAAGGTACAATTACTTGGATGCAGGGTTTGTGGGAATGGCACTGTCGTATGGCCTCTCTCTAAATAATTCGTTTGTTTTCTCCATACAAAACCAGTGCAACCTTGCGAATTTAATTATATCAGTTGAGAGGCTAAACCAGTACATGAACATAGAAAGCGAGGCACCAGAGGTGATACAGGAGAGCCGGCCTCCTGTGAATTGGCCAGCTGTTGGTACAGTCAAGCTCCAAGATTTAAAGGTTATTTTTTATTTATGTTTGACAAAGACAATGATTCTGATTCTGACATGTACCAGTATATGCTGAATACTATGTGAATGGGGGAAACTTTTATATCAGGTTGGGTTACATTAGTTTGGCTCCATAAGTACCAGTATGGTCCTATACCAGTATTAACCAGGCTAGTAGTATATCTGGGCCTGTACAGAACAGAACAAGTGCATATATCAGATTGCATAGCAAATATAAAATTTTCATAAGCTGATACCTTACCATGCTTCTTCAGTCTCTTAAGGGTTGTTAAGGTTGTTTCTTCATTCAACAGATAAGGTACCGACCTGATACACCTCTAGTGCTTCGTGGCATAACATGCACATTCCAAGGTGGCCACAAGATCGGTATTGTGGGCCGCACAGGTAGTGGAAAGACAACTTTAATAGGTGCTTTGTTCAGATTGGTGGAACCTGCAGGAGGAAAGATAGTAATAGATGGACTGGATATTACAAAAATAGGGTTGCATGACTTGAGATCTCGATTTGGTATTATACCACAAGATCCAACTCTCTTTCATGGGTCAGTTCGGTACAATTTGGACCCATTAGGTCAGTTCACTGATGAGCAAATATGGGAGGTAAGTTGCATTATAACAATAACTGGTCAAAATTTTGTTAATGGTAGTAGTTTTGACTGGACTAATACTTTGGACATAGTAACAAGTTTGTGGGACATCTAAAATTTATGTGGGTAAATAGCGTGGAGGCAGAAAATTCTCAAATGGGGGTTAACAATGCAAATTATTGATTGTATTACCATCATAAACTACTAACTTTTTGAAGTATGGGGTCATAGTAATTAATTTTATTAAAAATATGGGGGTCAATTTAAATTTTTTTATAATTTGTATTGAAAAGGACAAAATTATGACATAAATTATGCAAGTCTGAAAAAAAATGGGGGTCAATTGACCCTATTTTCTGAAATATGAATCTGCCCCTGTATAATAGGGGTACAACTCGAAAATACTTTGTTTGTTATAGTGCATATAGGTACACCAAAATGCTGTTGCTTTTGAAAGAAAACGAACTTCTGCAAATAATACAGGAGTAATTTGTGTATTATTCATACAATTAGTAAAATGTGAGTAAAATTCGAAAATTGTATGTAAAATTAGTTAAGAAAATTAATTTGACTATTTGTTGGATGGCGTTGAAAACAAATAATTTGCGATACAATCCTTTTGGGTCACCAATAATGCTAGGAGTTCGTTCTCTTAAAATTACAAAAATACAATGTTTTTTGTTGAATTGGGTTCTTTTTATATTTTTAATGTTTTAATATACACCTAATTGGTTCATTTATCTCTTTTGTTTTCCAAGGTTCTCAACAAATGTCAGCTTAGAGAAGCAGTTCAGGAGAAGGAACAGGGTTTGGACTCAATAGGTACTAATTTTGTAATATTTTATTTGGCTTTTCTAAAGATGTTAATTCTGTAATATTTTATTATGCTTTTCTGGAGAAGTTACGTGAATACCACTTTTACAAAACTGAAATTTCTAGAGTTACTCGTGGTCAAATATTTGTCTACAGAGTTTATTGAGTAGAAGCTGTTGTCACCATACACTATTTTGGTCTTAAAATTTTAGCTATTCCATGTGTTAACCCTGTCTAGCATGTCTTTCTATGATGCTTTTTCTTGCTGGTTTGTTTATGATACTTATTGTGTCATTGGATCTTTTGGCATCTCCTTTTAACCCTTACATGTAATGTAAGGAGGTTTTGAAAGCAATTATAGCACTTGGATACAAAAGGAGAAGGACACAAAATTAAGATTTATAAGTTCACTGTAATGTAGTATTTATATATTATTTCCTCAGTTGGTGCATTTTCTGTCATGCAGTTGTAGAAGAAGGTTCGAATTGGAGCATGGGCCAGAGGCAGCTGTTTTGCCTTGGCAGAGCTCTTTTAAGAAGAAGCCGCATACTGGTGCTGGATGAAGCAACCGCATCAATTGACAATGCGACAGATGCAGTTCTTCAGAAGACGATTCGAACAGAGTTTGCAGATTGTACTGTCATTACTGTCGCACATCGCATCCCCACCGTCATGGATTGCACCATGGTCCTTGCCATTCGTGATGGTTAGTACATATTCTTTATTGACCTTATTTGAATTGATTAGTTAGTACTTGGAGTTTGAATTTGTGTTCTCTCTGGAGTTCTCTAGAAAATATATTTACTAACTAGCTAGCTGTTTGTTTTTCTCTTGTAGGTAAACTAGTAGAATATGATGAACCAATAAAGCTGATGAATACTGAAGGGTCACTGTTCCGAGAACTTGTCAAGGAATACTGGTCTCACTCTGCCAATGGCAACATCTGATATGCAACTTCAAGTACTTAAAACTATGTAAAATTGAGGATTTCTCACAGGTGCTCCCTGGTAACCATGGAGACACAGATAGGCCCAAAGGATCTCGGTCAAGCAACACAGCTGGACCTAAAACATTGCTTAAATCTAAATCAGTGTAGTTCTTGGAGAGCGCTGGAATTTCACTGTTGGTTCATTTTTGTTAAAATATCTTTGGAGCAATGATGATGAAAGATGGATATAATGTAATATTAGAACCAGATCAGAAACTTAGGAATGACAATTGAAATAATAATTCGGCACAACATGACTGCAATAGTGTAATAAAGAGTAAATAGTACAATAGAGCAACATCAAATTGAAATAATAATTGGGTACATGATCATTGTCTCATAATGTGAGAAATAAATCAGCATGTACTGAATGCTCAATTGTTGCTTAAGAAAAATAAATGTTATATTGACACATCATGTCTCCAGCAGGATTGGATCTACACGCACATAATAGGGTTTAGGGTGATCCCCCATTCTTTCTCAGAAATATTGAATTTATATATTGTATTTCTATGAATTTTACTTAAAATGACATAAATACTCTAAATTCACAGCTAAACTTTCTCAAATATGATTGACCCTCTCATGTCCTTGCCAAGCACAAATTTTCTATGAATTTTGACACATCATGTCTCCAGCAGGATTGGATCTACACGCACATAATAGGGGTCCAATTGATCCCCCATTCTTTCTCAGAAATATTGAATTTATATATTGTATTTCTATGAATTTTACTTAAAATGACATAAATACTCTAAATTCACAGCTAAACTTTCTCAAATATGATTGACCCTCTCATGTCCTTGCCAAGCACAAATTTTCAATGATTTGAACAACACCCCCCCCCCCCCCCCCCACCCACAAAAAAAAAAATATAGTTTGAAAATTCTCCCTCCGCCCCTGGCTGCTGGTGACATGATGTGCCATTCAGTGAGCAAAGTGTTAGCCCTTTACATTTCTCTGTGCTAAACTGCTTCTAGAAAACTAAACCTAAAGAAATCTTCAAAAACCCAAAATGTGAAACTTGGAGAAAATTCTCTCCCTTCAAGCTGGCTCATACAAACCTAGCATATGTCCATCTATGCATCTCATGGCTGCAACCTGCATCACATTTCAAATCATTCAAACACAATCTAGCTCCCCAAAAACCAAGGGGCAAAGCACCATCACAGAGCTACAACAATATCCTTCAAGGAGCACTTCCATCTCATCTCAGGTTTTTCTAAATCTCGTCTCAAGACTCAAAAACTTGAATGGTGATCTACTTTCGGATTGCAATGCCATGCAATTGAAGTTGCCAGTAAATTTTGGACATGTAGTTCCGAACCAAACTAATGCATTTGTATTGGTCAAGCTGAGGTTGAGCTCTAATACACCGAGTAAACACCACGCCAGATGTAAATAATACAAAAAGTTTTAGAGGTACCAATTGATACAACACTGAATAGTATTTATTTACAAACCTTTCCATGGATTTCGTACTTGATGGGTCCATCCAACTCAGCACCTAACGCCATGAGCTTAGTAATTGTACCATTTAAATCATTAACTGTGAAGGATAGCATAGTCGAATAGCAATTATGTTTCTCCAGCTTACTACAACACATGAAACAAAACAGTATTATATGAAGATATCATCGATGACTTTATTCAAGCGGCATTATGTACTTGAAAATGTAATCCAACCTGCATTGATAATGCACGGTTAAAAGAACAAAAGAATAACAGAGATGCTGACAAGCCGTTTCGGTGATCTGAGGCTACGTCATCAGAAATTTGATCCTTCTGATCCATTAGTAAACAATAAAGCAATAACTAAAACTCGAAAGATCCCTGAAACATACAAAACTTCTTTCTAAGGATGCACATCTCCTATTTTCAAATAAAGAAGGATGCTTTATTTCACCCGTCATAAACATTTTGTTCAGTTCAATTTTAACAATCCCCCTAAAATTGAAAAAATAATGCCAGGTCAAGTTCTCTCCTTTCGCCATACTTCACATCCCTAATTGACTTGTAGAGAAAAGATCTCTCAATTTCGAAGACATGAATGAAGTCTCCGCCTGCGAAAGAGAGAGAGAGAGAGAGAGAGAGATTGTTACTCTGAGTGCATGAGAGCGAGCTTGAGGGGGCCAGATTGGAGCTCAGCCCAGCGGAGAGTACACACACTGACAGTGAAATCGAGACCGTCGGCGTAGAATCGCGCAGCTTTCGGTACGTCTCTGTGCATCCGCACAATCCATCTCAACGCTGCCGCCATTCTTTCGCTCTCTCTCACTCACTCTGATGTCTGATATGATATTGGCAGAAGTTGAGGGGCTTTTCCGGAATTTTTTCATAAATGGCCGCCCCACAAATTTATTCCCACAAGTTGATTTATTATGACGGAATTTATTTTCATATATGATCTAATAAAGACGTTAATTATATTTTTTTCCTCTTTAAAATAATGATTTTTCTGTCCACCGTATTATAATTATTATTGTGGGTTCATATATTACTATTTAAATTAAAGAGCACAATTTATTATTATTTAAATCATAAGAATTTGATATTGTTTCGATAGTCATAAAAGGAGAGGATTAAATCATTAAAAATGAATTGTTGATTTGTATTTGTTCTTAATGTATATCTAAATAAAGTTGAAATAATGTAAAATTTTATATACATGTAGTATATGAAATATATAACATATCTCATCAATTAGTTTTGTTTTTTAAAAAAAAATTTAACAAAGTTATTTGAATTTTAAATTTCATTAATATGATTTGACACACAAAATCATTAGTATTAAATCTCTCCTCATAATTAAAATAATGATATGTGGGTCCACGATGCTGATTATAATGTTGTCAGTAGTTGGATAGAAAAAAAGTCATTTTAAAGAACAAAAATACAAATAGTATCTTTGTTAGGTTATATGTAAAAATAAATTTCGTCATAAATAAATTACTAGTGTAGATAAGTTTGTGGGGCTATGAAAAAACACTGGTTTTTCCTTGGTGGTGTTGTCTCCAATTTAGAAAAGTCCGGACAAATTATTAGTGCATGTAGTCCCTTAAATTCTGATCCGGACGATAGGTTATAGAATGGAGAGCTGCTAAAATAATGGAACTGGAGATGTGAATTTGTTAAGAAATTTGTTCTAATAAAGAGGATAATGTGCCAATTTTATATCTTCTTTTAGATAATTATTAGACAAATTATTATATAACTATGTGGATAATGTTTAATATGTCCGATTATTATTCTCTGATCTATTTGTTTTTGTATAGTGAATACTCGCATCAATTTCTTTTAATTTTTATAAGGGCAAAATGGGAATTATGAATTTAGAAGGGTTATGAATTGAGAATTAATAATAAAATGGATGATGAATTGGATAAATCTGCGAGTTTTTGTAATTCAGAAGGACGAATATGTTATTATACATTTTAGAAAGAACAATGCGTAATTTTATAGTTTTTGAAGGGTATACCTGAAATTCTCAGAGCCATCTTCCCTTTTTCCCTCTTCTGAAATAAACCAACAGAGGAAAGGTTTAGGGTTTCTCTCTCTCTCTCTCCGATCGTCTCTCTCTTCTCTCTTCGGGAAACCTCTCTGCCCCCTCGCATCATCTTCCTCTCTCTCCTTCTCTGATTCGCGCTTTCTCCCTTGGATTGGCTCTTTCCGCCTCCCTTTAGAAACAGGAAGCGCCTCTCCTCGAGCCCCTCTTGCTCTGTTGAGAGGTTTTAGCTGATAAAGAAGAGAAGCCATGGGGAGGGCAAAGAAGGGGCCGAAATTCGCCGCAGTGAAGAAGATCGTGAGCTCGAAAACTATAAAGAAGTACAAGGAGGAGGTCTTAAACCCTAATAAGAAGGATCTGAGTAAGGAAAAGTTACCTCGCAATGTGTGAGTCTCTTTTTTTCCTTGCTGAATTTCTTCTTTGTATGAAATTTTAGAGGGTACAGTTGTAAGAATTGGAGCATTAATTGCTTTTTTTGGGTTTAATTGTGTGGTGCACCCACCAAATGCTGACTGCTAGTAACCAATTTAACTTCATCAATTGGAATTTAGGGAGCTGATATGCTGATACCGTCATTGATACCATAATCGATACCGACTTTGTTATTCAGATTAAATGAGTTATTATACATTAATGACTTTGTTATGCAACTTATTTGTGCAATACTTTTGTTATTCAATTTAAATGAGTTATTATTCATATTAGTGGTATTTGAGTTGAATAATAAAAATACTGCTGAAAAATAAGTTGTATAATAAAGTTATTAATATGAATAACAAATCATTTTACATGAATAATAAAGTCGGTATTGATTACGGTATCAACAATGGTATCTCCCAAACATTTTCCTATAATATATTGTGGATTTGTTTTACAATTGTATTACAACTTCTTTCTACTCCGAAGAAAGGGGTTTTGTACGAAACTTTCATATTTTCTCCTTTTTCTGGTGTATAGGCCTCAAGTTTCTTCGGCATTGTTCTTCAAGTATAACACCGCATTGGGCCCGCCTTACAGAGTCATTGTGGATACCAACTTTATCAACTTCTCTATCCAGAATAAGGTGCCAAATTGATTTATATTTTTCTGTTAATTTCATTATGGGTGGTTTAAGGATAAGGTACGTTTGTTGAGTAAATGCATATAAGAAATATTTGAATAATTTTGGATGGAAGTCATTTTAGAATTAGGGATTAGCTGAAGGTTAGGTCTCTTTATGAGGTATTTGCAGTTAATTGTAAGTAATTAGCCAATATCATTGTTGCATAGTTATTATACTGGTGATTTAAAAGTGAGAATGTCTGTAGTGTTTGGTTGACCTGAGAAGAATATGTTGCATGTAGTAAGCTGCCTATGTACCTTCCATTGAATTACTTCTGTTAACATGTATTTTTTGTGTGTCATGCAGTTGGATTTGGAGAAGGGAATGATGGACTGCCTTTATGCAAAATGTGAGTGTTAATATTTTATATTTTTGTTCTTTTCATGTTGACTCCTAGTTGTACATTTCATGTAATTTTCTTTTCGCTTGACTTGGGTATTTATTTTGTTAAATGTCTGTCTGGTGTAGGCACACCATGCATAACTGATTGTGTCATGGCTGAACTGGAGAAATTGGGGCAAAAGTACCGTGTTGCTTTAAGGTTATCTTTTGGCCCTTTCTATTTTTTATAATTGTATAGAACTTATTCCTTAAGAAAACTTTTAAGGTATATAATCATCGTGATGCACCAATATAAGAATAGAAAGAACATTTTATAGAAATTTTGCAAAATACATCAAATATATTACCAGTATTTTTTTTTATATTTGCTACTACACCCAAAATGTTTTTAATTGCAACCTAATCGATAGAAGTAAAAAAAAAAAATTAATGCATTTGCCTAATGGCAAAAGCAAAATTTTTACCAGTACATGCATAACTTAGTTACATTTAATTTGACGTAGGAAGAAATAAGTAAAAGGGGTGAGATTCTCAACACTTGACAGGATGTTACTTTCCATAGGCAATGTAAAGATTCGTTCTTGTTTGCAAATTTTTCAGAAGTTGGGTTAGTTCTAGATGAATTTCAGAAGCTGAGTGTAATCTGTAAGAAAGACCATATTTACATGTGTTCAATTTTACTATAAATTTAGTTGATGTTTCTGAGAAGTTTTGAGTCTAGAAAAATGCAAATATTATCAGTTAACTTATGTTAAAAGGTTGAGGTTTTCTTGATGACATGTAATTTAGTTGTATTTATATTCACTTGTTGTTTTTCTTATTGTAGGATTGCAAAGGACCCAAGATTTGACAGGTTACCATGCATGCACAAGGGTACTTATGCTGATGATTGCATTGTCGACCGTGTTACTCAGGTGCCTTGATTTTCTCTTCATTCAATTGTCTGCATTTAATTGTTAATCAAAAAGAAAATATATACATGAAATTTGTTTAGAAAACACCTTACTGCTGAAATATTATTCATATCTGTTTCATTTTTTTGTGGATAACTTTCACTATTTTAATGTGCTTCATAAAAATTCCCAAATATTCTCATATTTATGCCCAACCTCTATACATCTTATACCTAAAACTTCTGGTTATTTATTATCAGTACGTTCTGGTTACTATTATGAAATTTGCCCCGATCTTTATTAAGTCTGTTCAGTTTTATTTTTTATGCCGAAATTGAACTATGGTTGAGCAAAATGAATTGGAATTTTGATCAAGTTTATAAGAAAATAAGGTTGTGTTCTCAATGAATTTGATGAAGTTAATATGAGATGTCAATATTGATCTTAACTTTTAGCTCTGACTTAATGTGGGTTCAATAGGTTGGCATATTGTATTCAATAAGCCATACAATTATGGGTGTTAATTGCAAATATAATGAATATTCAGTTTGCAAGAAAAATTTTCATATGCAAAAGTTTCTGCTACTTATTTGCAATTGGTAACAATATTCCTTGTGAAACAGCACAAGTGCTACATTGTTGCCACATGCGACAGAGACCTGAAGCGGCGTATTCGCAAGGTATACATGAAATTGACCATCTTGTGTACTTATTTTGTTAAGAGTAGATCTGTAATATGGTCTCCATTTCCTGACATCAATCTTTATTGTTAGTATATCATAGGGTTTAATTATTCCCATGTGTTTGTCAGATTCCTGGGGTCCCTATAATGTATATCACTCAGCATAGGTACTCTATCGAAAGACTTCCTGAAGCAACCATTGGTGGAGGTATTTGTTTTTCTTTTGTTCTTTTGGTAGCTTAAGAGAAGTTGAAAATTTTTATTGCAAATATTCTGCATATGAATAATGCGTAGCATATAGCAAATTACCATTATTGATTAAAATGCAATTATTTATATCTTTATGCAGCTCCAAGGATATGATCATGTGAACTTCCAAGAGGCCTCATCTTTATCATGTAATGCCATATTATTAAAAATATTCGTACTTCCTGAAGCAACCATCTGTTGTATGTTATTTATTATAAAAAAATTTTGGAGCAGTAGTTGTACTACTTAAGGTGTTTTTTGTCTGGACTTAAAAACCATGTAACTTGCTTTTTGATCAACTCCAGGTGAAGAAAAGAAAAGAAAATTACTGGAATCATTATGCAAATCTGAACACCAAGTAATACTTTATATTTATATTATCAGCTCGGCTGATCTTGTCACCACTTACCAAGAGGGAATATATTTAAATGTCATGTTGTTGATTTTTGTATGTAGTTTTTAAGTATAAATTAATTACTTCATTTGTTTAGAAATTTCAGAGCTTGATGGATGTGTTTGGTCTGGGGCATATGTTACCATTTGACAAGGCAATCAGCTTTCGTTTAAGAAAATTGGTCAGATTCTAATGTTATCTAGTTGAGCATCTGAACTGTCCAGGAAAAAGAATATATTAATTCCTATTCTTAATTGGATCAGAAAGTTGGTCTTGAAAAATAGATAAATATCATAAAGACTCTCAAACAGCCATGTCAAATCTTCAGCCATGCTGATGCTCATGTCACCTATGCCGGAGAATCGATATTAGTCCGGTCCCTATTTGAACAGATGCCACAGAAACTGTGATCATCCTACCGGAAGCTCCTGTCGCTAATGCCGGAGAATCAACGTTAGTTAAATGGAATTGGTCACCATTGAGGTTGTTATTTTCCAAAAAAAAATCAAATAATTACTAATAATAAAAACTCCGATTGCTGTTGTAAATGGAGAATATTTATTTTAAGCCTGAAATGGAGGTCAAATATTTTATTAAATTTCAAGTCAGAAAGAAAAAAATGGCTCTATCGATTCTCTCCTTCGGTGAGAGGGGTATTCAATCTTACTAGCTCCAAACTTTATTTGTTTCTTTTTTTTTTTCAAGGTCTCCCTTACTAATAGTTTTGTTTGCATTGCCAAGAACTTTAGATCTTGTATATAATATGAAGAGGGTTTCAATATCATAAATTTTTTGTGCTACACATGGTATCACCAGTAGGCCTGAAAATGGAGTGGATAATATCCATCCGAATTCGCTCCATTTACACCCCTTCTTACCAGGCAAATTAAGGACCATAGAAGAACATGGGATCCATTCCACATATATATATATAACATAAATTTGAAGATATCAATAAATTAAGAAACCCAAGTAAATTAATTCATTCATATATAATGCCTCCAAACCTAGAGTCAACAACAATCTCAGCTCAGCTACAGAGATAAAGGAGAAAGGATCCTATTGGTAGCTGCTGTCAATTCATTCGGAAAAAAAGAAAAAAGAGAAAGGAGAAAGGATATATGGAGAAGAAATCTCAAGTATGTGTAACTGGAGCCTCAGGTTTTGTTGGTTCATCACTTGTGAAGAAGCTCCTAGAGAAGGGATATGTAGTGCATGCCACAGTAAGAAACCTTGGTAGTATTCTCTCTCTCTCTCTCTCTCTCTCTCTCTCTCTCTCTTTTTGAAAAGTTTTACAGAAAGTTTTCAGTATTTCTTTGAGTGATCAAAGAAATCAAGATCTTTGAGTGATCAAAGAAAGTTTTCAGTATTTCTTTACTTTATCTTTTGTGATAAATTATCATTTTTCTTTGATTTGTCTCTGTAACTTTGAGTTTTCTTTTACCTAAAATTTGTATATTTGAACTTCTTACCTACTTTAATTCATGAAAGAACATATGTGAGTAAATTCAAACTACAGGAGATGAGACTAAGGTGGGGCTTCTAAAGGGCCTGACAGGAGCTGATACACGGCTGTCCCTGTTCGAGGCTGATATCTACGATGCCGGTACGTTCCGGCCGGCAATCGAAGGATGTGAGTTCGTCTTCTTGGTTGCGACGCCTTTGAAACATGATCCTCTCAACTCTAAGGTTATTAGGTTATTTTATTATTGATCAGTTTTTTTTGCCTACTTAAAATATTAGAGAAATATCGTCATTGATATCATCATTCATATCAATTTTGTTATTCAAGTTAAATGAGTTATTATTCATGTTAAATAAATTATTATTCATGTTAATTATTTTATTATAAAATTTATTTAATACAATATTTTTATTATTCAACTTAAATATCATTATTCTGAATAATAAATCATTTAAGTTGAATAATAAAAATATTAGTATAAAATAAGTTGCGTAATAAAATCATAATATAAATTATAGCTCAGATCTGAAAAACAAGATTGATATCAATGATGGTATTAATTAAATACTGCCCATCTTATAAAAAAATGACAGAGATCATGCAAACCCCCGACAAACATAGGAAATGTCACATGCACATCAACCCCTATGAAGGATCAATGTATCATCCCCTTATTTTATTCTATCAAATTAAAAGCACTAAACCTAAAGTCCTAAACAAACCTCTAAGCATTATTCTCTAGTTGAATGTGCAACAAGGGCTAGTAGTAGTAGTTACTGTATTTGGGCCTGAAAAAAAAAAAAGAAAAACGGCTTGTAATTAATGACTCTTGTTCATAGAAATTGAATAATTAGTAAGTACCATTTCTAGGAAATTTCAACCTAAAAAAAATAATTTTTAGTGGTAACTTTAAATATTACTAAACTTCTTTCCTAAAATCTCATAAATAAAATTTTCAAAATGAATATAATCTTTTGTACACTTGACCAAGAATTTTCAATTAAGTCCAAATTACTGCAGACATACTACAGTACATAGTGTTCATGGATTTTACAAATGAGTACATTTTTTTTCTTATATTCTTATTTGACATCACAAGCATTTATCTGGATTGCTAATTGACAATGTATGATGTTTAGAAAGCTAATTTGTTTGGCACATATCATACATGAGCAGTACAAAGACACAGCAGAAGCTGCACTAGATGGAATACATACAATCATGAAGTTGTGCAAGCAGTCCGGCATGGTTCGACGTGTAGTTTATACCGGCTCGGTGGTTGCAAGCTCGCCGTGGAAGGAAGATTTCACCGGCTACAAGGACTGCATCGATGAATCGCATTGGACTACAATTGATCTCCCTTACCCGTATTATACCGATCACTTGAAAGTAATTTTTTATTTTTTTTGCATTTTTTTTATATTTATGTTAGTCTCTAAAATTACATTATTTTGTTTTATCTCACAGTTTTCTCTTCTTTGATTGATTTTATTTTTATCTTTGTGTGAATTCAATAATAGTATGTTATTTTGCTATTTCGAGAGTTGCCAAACAAGCCCTTAAATGCATAGTTAGTCCTTATTTCTTTATTCCAAAGGAAAATTATAAGATAATTGATAGTTCAAATAATTTAAGCAAAAGTCATGGATCTAATATAGTTGTCTTTATATCCTTCGAAAACATGCAAAATTTCTCTCTCTATATATATATACATATATTGTTGCATAATTTTGCAGGATTATATAAGCTCAAAAACCTTATCAGAGAAAGAAATCCTTGAATACAACAAAGAAGGCGAGCAAGGACTCGAGGTTGTGAGCCTCACTTGTGCACTTGTCGGAGGCGATACGATACTCCCATATATTCCTGATAGTGTGCATCTCATTATATCGCCGCTAATCGGCATCGAAGCATACCACATGATGTTGAAGTTTCTACAGGTATTGTTGGGTTCAGTACCACTGCTTCACATAGAAGATGCGTGTGAAGCGCATATATTTTGCATAGAGAGGCCAGTCATGGCCGGCCGGTTTCTCTGTGCAGTTGACTATCCGATGATGAAGGATTTTGTGGATTATTTTGCGGAGAAATTTCCAGATCTCAAGCTGATCAAAGAGTAAGAATTTTAAGGATTATTGTTACTTTTTATTAAGTCACATTTTTAAAGAATAAATTCAAAACAAAAACAAAAAAAGAAGAAAAAAGGGAGGGGATGGGGATGGGGTTGTAACTGTTTTAATACCTAAATTTTTTTTCTCTTTTTTGATGATTTTTTTCAGGGTGGAAGGAGAGGGACAAAGCTTAAAGGCTTGTTCACAAAAGCTTGTTGATTTGGGATTCAAGTACAAATTTAGTGTTGGGGAGATATTAAGTGCTAGTGTTGAATGTGCTAAGAGATTTGGAGGCTTGTGATTTCACCCCTTTTTTTTTCTTCTCTTTTCTTTGTTTTAGTTCCTTTGAGGTGATTGAGACTTTAGAATTTTCTTGTATGCAATATAATGCAACACCTAATGTGCATTTATTGTATGATTTGTAAACTAGCAATTGAGAACAATATTAAGAACACTTTGATTTTGGATGAATAGGAGATAATAGAAGTAGGGATATCCAAATGATTGGTTTGATTCAGACCGATTCCAAAATACTCAAATTTAAATTTTATTAATTTTTTTTATAATTACAATCAAACTAATTGAATTAAATTTATCGACCTAAATCACATCCGAATTAAATAATTAATAACTAATAAATTAAAAAAGGTTGGTTTGTATGGTTGATAGTAGGCACCCCTTTACAATTAATAGATTGAATTATATATAAACGGATTTGATAGGTACAAAGCATTTAATTAAACTATATAATTCGTTAATACGATTCTTCAGATGTCCATCTGACCTGTTTTTACAGAAATTCTGTTACTAGGAATGAAATCCTTTTTTTTGTTTTCTTCCTTGGGCATTGATGATGATGTTTTTATTGAAGTCCTTATCCTTCCCTTTAGAAACTGATTCAGTACAAACTACAAAGTACAATCCCAACCGTTGATTTGATCCAGAACCAGAGATGCATCGACCGTATCATTCGCTATAGGCTGAGTACACAGAGAATCTCATCTGATCAGCTCGAGGTCAACTGATCAAGTCAACGCAGTCTTCCCTCGCCATTACTCATTCACTCTCTCCATTCTTCCTCTCAGAACTCTTGATCTCTCGCTCGCAATCCACATACACTCAGCAATGGATAACAGAGAGACACTCTTCATCAAGCTGAAGGAAGTCATGCAATCTCTAGAATCTTTCCTCCATACGAGCAAGAAGCTCGCGTTGCCCCTTCGCAAACGCTTCACGCACTCCTCCAAACCAGCCTTCGTCGACGGAGAAGCTATTGCGAGATTGAAATTGAAAATGGAGGCAATCAGGGCGACCCTGGTCAAAGCTGATGCGCTGAAGATGGACGACGCACAGGATCGGCTGTGGCTGAGGGAACTGAGGGATTTGGAGTGCTGGGCGGAGGATGTAGTGGAGGAGATACAGTTCGAGTCCATGAAAGCCACCCGATTCGAGGAGTTCAAATTGGAGCTGTTGCGGAGTCAGAGAGGGAAGAGAAAAAGGGGGGAATTTAGCTCCTTGTTTTCTAATGTTCCTTCTGGATCTCTGATCTTCAAGATCACGAGGATAGCTGATAGGTGTTTCTTCTTTTACAATTCTTCGTTTTCATTTATAGCAAAATAGTTGCCACTGAAGCTGGTTTTGGTGGTTACAATGATATATTGATATACCACCTAACATAGTACCGGTACTGCTCCTTACTCCTTAATAGGAGCACAGCAATAGACTGGTTTGTATCTTCCTTTTCAAGTTTGTTCAGAAATCTGGATTTCTAATCAAGATGAAAATAAAGATCGATTTGTTACAACTTTACAAAAGAAACGAAGGCAAACAAGACAGCTACAAAATACTAATAGTGAATCGAGTCTGTCCGGCGCTCAACCTTTTACATACTCTGAAACACTAGTAGAAACATTAACTTACTGTCACTTGACCTGTTATTAAGCCTGACAGATGTAAATCCTAATGGGAAATAAATTTATTGAAAGTTTACTTTTGATATTTCTACATAGTTAAAGAATTTTGTCAAAATCTGATGAGAGACAAAGGAAACTAATGATGAACAATGGAAACTTATAGGTACCACGAGAATGCCATGACCCGTGATGCTCTCCAGATAAAAGATGAAGACAGGACCTGCAAATTGTGTCCTCGCCCACCAACTCCAACCAGCTCTTTTCCAAAATGCAAGCTTCTTGGCAGGGAGAAAGAGATGAATGATGTGATTGAGCTGCTCATATCAGAGAACACCAACAATGAATGTGTCTTTTCCACCATCCCAGTAGTTGGCATGGCCGGTGTTGGGAAAACAACTCTAGTGCAGAATCTTTTTCATAATGAGATTGTTAAATCTGGTTTTGATCTCATGATTTGGGTGTCTTTGTCACAACAATTAAGTGTGGTGGAGGCAACAAGGAAGATTATCGAAAATATTACAAGGTCGGCATGCAGTCTCAGTGAGCTGGAGTCACTACATCGTGAAGTGATCTCACAGGTAAAAGGAAAGAAGTTCCTTCTAGTTCTCGATGACATGTGGGACGAAAACCCAGGAAATTGGTCAACCTTAAGGGTTCCTTTAATACACAGTGCTAAAGGGAGCAAGGTTTTGGTTACCACAAGAAGTAGCAAGGTTTGTCAAATCATGTCCTTGAAGAAGTACCATTTGAGTTGCTTATCTGATGATGAATGTTGGTCAGTGTGCCAGCAAAGTGCATGCTACAGCCGCAAACTCAAGTTGTGTGCTAATCTGATAGACATTGGAAAGAAGATTGCGACTAAGTGTAAAGGGTTACCATTGGCTGCTGAGGCTGTTGGCAGGGTGTTGAGCATTTCAGTTGATGAGAAGCACTGGGAGAAGGTCTTGGAGAACCATTTGTGGTTGGATGATGGAGTTGGGAATCAAATGTTGAGAGCACTGATTGTTAGTTATGATTTTTTGTCGTTATCTCTGAAACGGTGCTTTGCATATTGTTCTTTGTTTCCAAAAGGCTATGTGTTTGAGAGAAGCAAGTTGGTGCAGTTATGGGTTGCACAGGGTTTCATCCAGGATGCTGGTGCCAAGGACTTTGATGATTTGGTTGATCGTTGCTTTTTGCAGCATTCACCATCCCATTATCATGCCGAAGGAGTCTATGTCATGCATGACCTTTATCATGAGCTAGCTCAACACGTATCTGGCTGTGAGTACAATAGAACTGAGGATTCAGGAGTGGCAAAACTGGATGAAAAAGCTAGGCATTCATCCTTGGTCCCACAAGAGGATCACTCTGAAGAGGCTGTAAAGTTAGGTTCTCTTAGCGGCAGAGATTTGCGTAGCTTCCTGGTCGTGAGGAGAACAGGAATCAATCCTGATGAGGTTCCCTTCTGCTTAGACATCCCTTGCAACACATTTCAGAATTTGGAGTGCCTCAGAGCATTGGATTTGAGCAACACGAATATAACTGTGTTACCTCATTCGATTGGAAATCTGATCCATCTGCGGTACCTCTCTCTAGAAAATACCAGAATCAGCTGTTTGCCAGAGTCAATAGGCGGCCTCTTCAATCTTTTCACAATGAACTTGAATGGTTGTTACTATCTTGTGGAGCTTCCAAGGGCATTGAAGCTCCTTGATAATTTAAGGCATCTCTATTTGTCAGTCACCAGGAACTGCAATATATGGATGCCGTCAGGTATTGGGAAACTCACTAATCTTCAAATTCTTCCCTTGTTTGTTGTGGGAAGTGATCCCGATTCTTGTGGAATAGAGGAGCTAGGAGACTTGGAAAAGCTCAGGGAGGGGCTATTCATATCAGGATTAAACCATGTATCAGATGCAGGGTTGGCTGTGCAAGCCAAAATGAATAACAAAGCTGAACTGCAAAGGTTGACACTAGAATGGTCCCTAGCAGGATCCACCTCTGCCAGTTCATGTAGTGATGAATCTAGTAAGGTCTTAGAGGTACTTGAACCTAACCTGACTCTCGAGGAGTTGCATATAAGGGGTTTTCCTGGGACCAAGTTGCCCTCATGGCTTAACTACCTGCCTGAATTTAAATTAGTCACTCTTGATCTCAAAGATTGTAGAAACCTAGAATATTTGCCTTCTCTGGGTAGGCTTCCACATCTCAAGCACCTGTACATTCAATCCATGACACGATTGCGGCATATTGGGGTTGAGTTCTATGGTTGCAATGGCTGTTCCTCCAATTCTTCCTATAAGAGCAGTGTAGGATTTCCAGTTTTGCAGACTCTTATATTTAAAAAGATGGATTCTTTGGAAGAATGGGTGGGTGGAGAGGTTGGAGACTTTCCTTCTTTGAGGTTTGTTACCCTCAACTCTTGTGCAAAGCTGAGATCGTTGCCTCCTGAGCTCTCACCATCAGTCCGTCTTAGGGTTACAAAATGCCCCTCGCTGAATGTTTGTGTGTCACGTCCTGCTCTCAAATATACACAGTACATATCATTGGCTTAAATATTGGCAGATTCAATGAACTACCCACTAATAAGGTATATATTTGTTCTTACCGTGCTAATTCTATTTACAAGCTGGTGCTGAATTAATTGTACAATTTGATTGAATTTTGATAAACTGCCTGATACTTGTTGTGCCTGCGGCTTAAATGCGTGATCAGAAAATCCTATTTTTGGTTCTCGTCGCAACACATTATTATAAATCATGCTTGGGTAATGGTATTGACTGCAATTGGGAAATCAGTATCCATTGAAAAGGTGCAACAACTGAGAGAAAGGTAGAGTCAGTAATAAACAAGGTACAAATGTTATGAAGCTGCAAAATATTGATTACATTATACTGTTTTTCCGAATTAAAGAAGCTATATCTTGAGACATACTGCACCTTTCGTAACCTTTTGTAATTGTTTATATACTTTTACACCTGTTCCATATTTTCTATTACTCATCTGTATATGGAAGTAGTACCTTAGTAGCAAGTTGCTTTATTTCCACCTTACATTCATTAGCAGCTCTCTTTGTGTTGAAGCCAATTTGCATTGGTCAAACACCATTTGAAGGAGCTGGTATGATTGCCTGGGTGCTAGGCAGGATGCAGCTGGTACAGAATCTGACTCGCTGTACTGAAATTTGAAAAACCATAGGCCTAAGATATCTTGCCTTTTGTGTCCTTTTATTGCAGATACAACCTTACTTTCAAAAGTTGTGATTGATTTTTCAATTTAGTTTAGGTGGGTATTACCTGATTTTTGATAAATCCGACTAAAGCTTAGAAATAGTGCATTATTTTAAGTGGTATTTTAGGTCACTAGTTCTTTTTTTTTTTTCAGCTTCCGGATTCAGGCGGTACTTGAATCATTGAAGGGAGATGCTGGAAGCCTGCAATTACCATTGGTTGAAAAATTAATCACCGTCTTAAAATTTCCATTTGCCTGAAATTTGCTTGTTCTTTTGGGATTTTGTTGATTTTAGTTTTCCATATTAATAATGATGTATCAATTTTTGTAAATTATTTGACTTGGCGTTTAAAATCATTGTTTGATTATTTAATTGCATGGATATTGCTTTATTAAGTTATGTGTAGGTACATTTTTTATATGCCAATAGTGAAACTGGAGTACTTATCACTTGGTTCTGGTACCAAAAGAAAAAAAGAAAGGGTTCGCTTTTGGCTTCCTTATTGGTACTCTTGCTGCATAAATTTATGTCGGGAAGTCAAGTCCGAGTCTCAGCTTCAAACCCTAGAAGGCAAATTAAAATACAAAAAAACTAACTGAACTTTGTCAATTGAAAAAAATCATACTTAGAGAGTGTTTCTGTGACAAGGTTTTTGAGTAATAGATTTCTCAGAATAATCATCCAAGAATATTATGAGGTCTCAAATAAAACAATGGATTCTTGTTACATTGTATTTAATGTGTATGTTGGAACTGAAATGTGCATTTTTTAAACGTTTATGAACAATATCAGTGAATTTTAAAATTATGTTTGGCAAATATAGTTTGTGAATGCATCTGCATTTTATTACATGTGTGAATATGTAGATTTATAAAATTAATATGTAGGTAACAAACGTGGATTAAATTTGGTTCGCAAATAATAGATATGAATTTTTTAATTTAAAGTACATACAACGTTGAACTCCATCCTTACTTTTTTTACTTTCATATTAGCATAATTTAATTAAATGGTGCATTGTAACATCATTCTTGTACCCGACTATCTCAGTGGCAGTACAATTCTACTGGTATCACCTCCAAGGCACCTCCAGAACATTGATTTCTCATTGCTCAATTCAATTGAGGTGACAATGGATCTTCACAATCTCATTGATGTCAGAAACTCACAATGTTCATAGTTGAAGCAATTTACTGAATCTGTACTGTACCACAAATTCATAACAGCCTGATTCTTACAGTTACAGTCTTACAGCAATGCCCAATTCCTCGCAGACTAGTTCTAGTGGTTCCTCCAAATTCCAAAAGATCACCAGACATTTGTGAAACAGCTAGCCGTCCCAGGAAAAAGAAAACAATCATGCAAAAAATCGAATTGGAAACAAGCAAGGCAAAGCAAAAGAACGGAAATTTTATGGTACAGTTTCATTTAGCTCAGTTGCTGTCCTAACTAACTTGTGTAGAATTTGGTGGATTACCACCAATATAATCAAATATACTCCAGAAACATAAACAATAAAATAACATAACAAGGAAGCTACTTCGAGTACAAGACAAAAGCGTTGCAGTGGGCTTATTCATTGTCCTCCAGCTCGAATTCAGATTCTGGGTCAGATGCTTGATGGTAATGAACCAAATGACGTGCAGTAGTATCACTAACGGTGGTTTTTGATCTGGCAACAGAGCTGCTTCTCTAGGGGGAAAAGGCTACAGGTTTCTCCTGCCTAGGGCCTGAAATTTCATTGCTTGACATGCTCAAAGAGAGACCAGAGTCTTGCGGACATGCTATTGGTTCAACAGATGAGCTGCTAGGCGGGTCAATGGTGCAAGATGTCCCCTGTTGAGGGCCTGATGTGTCTTGCATGGGTGACACAGAGATCACTGCTGCATTCTGCCTGCATGTGTGAGTCCCTTGGTAGATGACATCAAACATATGAGGATCCTCATCAGTCTGCCGAATTTGCTTAGTGGCCAGACATCCTTGATCATGTTTGTGCACGCATCTGTAGTACGACCTATTATATCCCATTATCATTATTCTTTGTTAGATGCTCACAGGAAAAAGACCTCACAACAACCATTGTAACAATGCTAATCTTCTAATAACTTTAATACTAATTAATTTTCCTCTATTTTCCCCTTTTTAAAGATTTTTTGGAGTTTACTTAGACTTTTAAGCTCTACTGATCTTTAAGCGTAATTAGGAGTTTAACACTAAGTACCCATCAAATTTAATGTCGCCAAGATTCTGACAGAAATCTGTATTGAATATGATCCAATCTAGAATCACAAAACAACTATCAGAGTCCCCCTTGCTCCTCAGGCACTGCCATCTCTGTTGCCCTGCTCGGTACTAGGGTACAAATCAATCCTCAACTACTGTACTAGGTACAAATTAATCGGCAGCCATTATAATTTATAATTTTACATAAGAGGTATTGATTTTCTATGGGAAGTTAGGTTGGATGTAATTGGGATTGTTTCTTTTGTTGACGAAAAGAAACTGGTGGTACTGTAAGTACCACTTTTTGTCAAAAAAAAATATATAGAGCTTATAATTTCAATGGTGCTACAAAACAACATAAATTTAGATACCTTGGAAACTTGCATCCAAAGATATCCTTCTGTCCATACTTCCTCCATGTATATCCATCATCTAAAGCTGATGAGGAATGAGATACATGAACTTGAGTGTTCCTTCGAAGATACCTCTTCCTACACATGGGAGATGAACGGCACACGTTTTATGAAGTCACTAACATCTAATTGACATCAGTTCAGATTAAAACAATAAAAGATCATTCTAACAAACTTTGATACACTTAACACTATACAATATACACCATATTCTGAGCTGACTATGGTGAACAAAAGTGTGGATAAAAGGGCTTGTTGCAACACGACAAATTTATAACGGCTGAAAAAGAACAGCTGATGCAGTAATAAATCGGAACAATATACATAAAAAATGTTGATTTCAATAAAATTTTGTACCTCTCCCTTGACTCCTTGAGGAGATCAGACCATTCAGAACGTGGGTCATGTGCTATGTCACTGACACTTAAAGGCCGTGTCCAAAAACCGACAGATGATGATGGCTCAGAATGCAGTATCCTGGGCACATTGGAGTCCAAGATTGCAGATTTGACTGCTGATTTCTCAGCTGTTGTTATAGCAGGCATAAGATTGGCCATCGAGCTTTGTACAGTCTCAACCAGCCTCTGCATGGTAGTCTCAACTACCCTCTGCACGGTAGTCTCAACCAGTTCTAGGTCTTGCTTGCTCATTTGTGACTCAAGTTCTTTAATTTTCTTGCGTCCTTCAGCTAATATACCAGGGAGTGAATTTAGGTCTCCTCTATCTTTCCTGGGAGAAATGAAGAATTGACTGTTAATCAATTGTTCCTAAGAAATATGTTGGTTCAAGCACTTGTAACAAGAGATATTAATGTCCACATTCAAGTAACACTACCAAAATTTATCTATCAATAAAGCATGATATTAAAAGTTTTGAACATCTTACATTGGTTACAACTTTTCAAACAGGAAAGTGCTAAAGTTTACAAAAATCTATTCGGCCAAGTTACAGTGAATAAGAAAATGTTGTATCCCCACAACCAGGATAGAAATAAGGAATAATGAAAATGCTGAGACAAAATCGATACAGATATGTACAGACTAATAAGAAAATATAAGGAATGCAACAAAAAAGATCTTGAAATCAAAATTAGTTTTCTAAACAAACAGTAACATGTAATTAATAGCTAACCTTGATCTTTAAATGAAGTTACTTTTGCACTAAAATTGGATGTGATTAATAGAAAAGAAATTAGATAAGAATTTCTACCTTTTCTTTAATAAGATTGGATGCTCCTGTTGCTCATCCCAGGGATTAGAGGTAGCAATCTTATTCTTGTGTAACCACACACTGCTTAGAAAATGAGCACCTCTATCAAAATTCAACCATTTCAAGTTGACATATTATATGAAAATAAAAACAACTAGGATAAGTAGGCTGGAAAACAAGCTAAGTAGTTAACATACCTCGTATTCCCTCTCTCTTCATATGCAAAAAGACTTTCATCTAAAATGTCCGGAGTGTCCAATTGAGGGCATCTAAAAATGATAATTGTTTCAAGAGAATTCAGCAAGGACAAACCCTCAATTGATAAAGGTTCAGGGCAGTGACTGATTTCCAGCTTCTTGAGCCCAACTAGGTCTTTTGGCAGTCTAAAAGGTTTTGTTTTCTGGAGACATTCAATTCTCATGGATTCGAGTGATGGAAGGTCCATAGCCTCTAGAAACTGGCCACACGAATAGACCGAAAGTTCAACTAAAGCAGGAAACTTGGGCACATTCCTCAAAAGCGGACACTTGTTGATACATAGAGAATGGAGGACAGGAAAATGCTCATTTCCTATTTCAACCCATTCCTCCAACTCATACATCTCCCAAATAGTCAATTGTTCCAAGGATGGGTATTTTATAATGTTCTCTGGAATATGCTCTGAACCAGATAAATTCATTCTTTGAACACCGTACATCTTCTGGATGCTGAGGAACCTGAGCGATGGAAGCCCACCAAGATCAGGCAATCTTTCACAATTATAGCAGTGATCAAATATAACAGAGACCAACTTAGTAAAGGCAGCACACTCTATCCACATTGGAAAACTATTTCCGGGATAATCCCTTATAATTATCTCCTTAAGATTATCGGTAGGATGAAGGCTTTCAAGCACTTCTTCCGCAATTTCAGCACCTTCTTCTCCTTCTAAAAATGAAATACCATCACTCCATTGAAAACATAAAGTTTCAATGTGCTCTTTGCTTCTCATATGAGCCTCGTTAGCATCAATCCCACTCCTTACATTCACAAGCCCTGAAATCTCAAGGCATCCTTTTAGGTGCTCCATGTCTTTCAACTCTTCAACTCCACAATGCAACAATGGATCCAATCCAACATTAAATGTCGCTAGACTCCGTAGATTTGTCAACTTACCAATTCCACGGGGCATGACAATGAATCCTGCTTTTTTAGTCACATCAAGAGAACGGAGGTTGGTTAATGCCTGTATGCTTCTGGGCAATTCTTCAAGATAATGGCAATCATTGGCTTCCAGCGTCTGAAGATGGATCAAATTTGATATTTCCAAGGGAATTTGCTTAATATTGGTGCTACTAAGACTCAAGTAGCGCAATTTGGTAAGTGACCCAATAGATTCTGGTAATTCTTCTATATCAGTATGGTTCAAGTTTAGAGTTATTAAACTGTGAAATTCTACAATGAGATCCTTCAGGTGAACAAGATTTAAGATAGAGGAAGAAATATTCTGATGTTGAAATGCAGATCTACTCACAACCAAAACCGTTTGCAAATTTTGGGCCCTCACTATTAACTGGCTCAGTGATATGGATTGAAACTCATGAGGTACAAGAGACAAGTGACAGGCATTTTCAGGTGCTCTTTGCACACATCCCTCAAACTGAAAGCACTCATTCTTAGAGAATTGTTGTGCCAAATCATGGATAAGCCCCGGCATTACAAACTTATCCTCTTCCTTACCAGGGATCAGTGAAGGTTGAAAAAATGATAGAGATAACAATTGATCAAAATATTCTGTCCCGATGTCTTCAAGCTCTCTGCCTTCACCTGGCTCAATGAAACCTTGTGACAACCAAAGGCGAACTAGATGTTGTTTTGAGAAAATATACTCTTTTGGAAACAATGAACAGTACTTGAAACATTGCTTCAAATGTGAGGGTAAAAATTCATAACAAACCCTCAAAGCCAGAGGTACATCTCCATCCACTTCATCCATTTCCCAAAATTTATTATCCAATACAGCTCTCCACTCGTCAGCAGAAATAGAATATCTCAGGACCCCACTAAGGACCTTTATGCACAACGTAACATTACTACACTTGGCTACTAGACGTTTACCCAGATCTGCCAACTCAGTATCAGCGTTTGGATTTTCACCAGAAAAGATGCCTTGCTTGAGTATCATCCAACACCATTTGTTAGACAAATTATTCATGGAATAGAATTGTATTGGCCCCTTCACCTTAGCAACAGCTTCTCGTGTTGAAGTAACCACAATAGCACTCTTTCCTTTACAAACTTTAAGAAGCGCCAAAATAAGGTCCCAACATTTTTGGCTCTTATTCTCAAAGTTATCCAACAAAAGTAAGAGCCTCTGATCCTTTAGTTCCTCTTTCACCGTCTCCTCGAGAACTTCCATATCAGTAATATCACAAGGGATTTCAACTAGTGATTCTATGATCACCCTCATTAACCCTTTCTCATCAAACTTTTCAGGCATGCATATGAATTTTCTTGTATCAAAGGCATTGCACAATTCACTGTGAAGGAGATGAAGCAGGGTGGTCCTCCCAGTACCTCTGTCAGCTACTATAGAAACAACACTATAGTTAAGATTCGTCCCGTCCTCTGAAGATAGAAGCTCAATAATTCTATTTATGTCATCAGCTCGACCGTAGATCATTGAGCCGCTAACTTCGAAAGTTTCCTGGAAAGACCTCATGTTACTAACCTAGGAGAAGATAAGAAGTATTAGATGTGCTAGGAAAGAAAAGCAGGCTGTAAAGCAAAACATTGAATTTTAGAACATAAAGGTGTCTCTGAATGCATTCTAAGGACTGTTTCCTAAATTTCATTAAACAAGGGTTACAGTTAAACAGTAAACAAAGGAAGAGCAAAGATAACAATACACAGATTAACAGAATCATAAGCCAAAAAGGAAGAAATAAATTTTGGAATTGATTTAAGAAATTAAAACCTAGTTATCAAAAGACAAAGACAAAGGATGTGCTTCCAGGAACAGCCAAGTCTCTGCTTCAATAGGCTTCCACAATTCTCAGCTAAGTGGTTCTATGTAGATGTGGAAAAGCTCATATCCTTGCAAACAAGTCAAAGTTTTTCATTTTTTTTTTTTGATGTAATCAAGAGGGATTGCTCAAATGAGACAAAATACTGCAAAATTTGCAAAGCCCTTCTTCATTAAACTATAGTAACAATTTGCTTGGTTGGTCACCTAACCCAGTCAAGTATGACAGACACTTTGTCTCCTTGTGGCAGGCTAGCAGCATCTGCGTTTTGGTCTCTTGTATATTTAATTTGTTGATCTGTGTAGTGCTTTTGAAATTGAACTGCACAAAATCGCTTGCGCTCTTGCAAGCCCTTGAGGTGATTGATAATTTTTTTTTTTTTTTGTAAAGTTGCAGAACCCAACTGGATAAGAGCAACCAGTTACCAAGAAATAACAGCTTGCACTTGCTGATCTGGAATCAGGATTATTATATCATATAGGGTAGAGGAAGCTGATATATCCATATCAAAATCCACGTCGATTTTATTATTCAAACTAAATGAATTATTATTTATATTAATAATTTTATTATGTAATTTATTTGTACAATATTTTTATAATTTAAGTAAATTATTATTCATATTAATAGTATTTGAATTGTATAATAAAAATACTATTAAAAATAAATTATCATATAAATTATTAATATGAATAATAATTATTCATTTTATATAAATAATAAAGTCGGTATCGATTACAATATCAATAATAATATCTTCTAAACATTTTCCATCAGACAATTATGTGCTATTCTATTGGCAACCCACTCAGGATAGGTAACTCCGATTCCTACATGGATAAGCCAGTACTTTTTCAGTACCAGTCAGCATGTTACTGTTGCTGAAGACCACTTAAAATCTACCTAACTAAAAATGAATCTTATAATTGGAAAATTGGAGTTCATTGAAAAAAGGTGCATCAAGTTCAGAGAAAGAAACTGGTGAAGAGATCAAGGACAGGTCAGTCGGGGAAATTAACTTAAAAAATAAGGCAGGTAAATTGGATGTATATTCATTGAAGTTTCTGTAATTATATATTTCCCCATCAAAACATTAATATTTTGTATATGCACATTCAAATATTCAATTCTTATATATTTCCCTATTAAGGCTGTTTTTATATCGAAAATTTAGTTTTAAACACTTTATGAGGGGAAATCTAATATTCTGATTTTCGGATGGATAATACTCAAATTTAAAATTTTGATAGGAAAATATCAACAAAGAATTTTGATGGAAATACATCTAATTTTATCTTACAATTTTGCGAAAAGTTTAAAAGCCAAATTTATCCATCTGTCTGACAAAGTCACAAGAAACAACAAAACTGGTTCCAAGGTTACTCCTTTCTACCATGCCCTTTCTTTGTTCCCATCTCTCAATACATGTATAGAGATGCATGTTTGAAAGTTAGCATTGATCAAAGGAGAGACATGCTCTTTCTACTGTTCTCTCAGAGAAGTAATGGGTTCCTTTTCTTAGATCACAAAATTAGTTGAGTATTTGGGATCTAATTGGAGCTGTCAAATTGATCTTCTGAACTTGAAAGGAATCATATTCTTTTTATCATATTAGAAATGAGCTATGGTCATTTTGAAAGAGTTTTCGAGTGGATAAATACTGAAACAGGTTATGTCGCTCCGTTCCATCATCATCTGGCTTTTGTGTTTCAAGAAGCATTCGGATTGAATAACTCTATCAAATTGGGTTGATACTACCACATAATACAGATAATGTGCGAAAATTTTATTCGCGGGATTTTCATTACTATTGTTTAGCTTTTAATTTGCCTCTGACCATCAGATGAAATGTGAATAACCCATCCTCCTCTCTTTGAAACAACGAGCACTTCCAGTTTTGTTTGTGTGGTTATACAGAACCAAAAATTGAAAGAATTTAAAAGGGTTACAGCATGAGTATATAGCTTTAACCAAGGGGATTTCTTTACCTTTCTTTCAGTTCAGCATTTCATCAGTCCGAACGTGACAAGTAAGAAGAGATCGAGAAAGCAAAAGAGAGTACCTAATTTTCTTACTGTTGCATGCACTGCATAGCCTTTCTCTAGGAGCTTCTTCACAAGCCATGAACCAATAAAACCTGAGCCTCCTGTCACGCATACTCTAGCCTTCGTTTCCATCCTCTCTCTCTCCTCTCTCTCCCTCTCTCTCTAAAACGACGATGAGAATTTTAGATCAGTAAAAGCTAGAAAGGAGCATGTCACAAAGTCTATTATATAATAATCTTATATACGATGCTCCATGGCTCTATTAATGTGTTAATCTGTGTGGTTGTTATGTCAATAGCCATTTCACTGAAATTCATCAGTCATTTAGATTGACCTATTTCTTCTAAAGGTTTTATATCGTCTCTGAAATTAATTAAGTAATTAAGAAAAATATTAATAACATGTAATTAACAACCCATCAAGAGTTAGCAATACAGAAGGTTATACAAACAGTGCCACACAATAAACAAAATTGACTTTTCAACATCGAAAACAGAAGTTGGTAAACAAAATTGACTTCCCATCATCAATCGTTAGAAAAATGCAGAGAATATTTTTTTATCCATTCTATTTTAAAAATAATTAATATCAATATCTCTGTTTTAATAAATTTGACACTAATATACTTATTTATCTAAGGCACGCGTCTGCAATACAATTCTAATGCATGCGTTTATCGCCGGTAGAATTTCCAACCCTTGCAAGCAAAACGCACAGACCCGGTACCATCCAGCCGCACGCGTCTAGATAACAGATGGCCAACGGTTTGGATGGACAGGTGTGTATTGCTTAGACGCATGCGTCTGGGATTTTCTCTCCTAGCGAATGAAATGCAGTAGTATATAATACCTATATGCATTCATCTCATTTCTGACTGTCAGCTGCACAATTCAATTTCATGGTAGTCATAACAAGCTTTGACTCAGTCAAGAGTAAAAAGTGAAAAAAAAAAAGATGGGCTTCAATTTTTTGCTAGTAAAACGCAAGAGTCGAAAATAAACGAAATTGGGCCTAGCTGGAGTGGGGATGAGGCAAGAGTGATAAGTCTTAATTATATACACTTTTTGATAAGATTTAATCTCTAAAATTATATCATTTTATATAATTTTTAGATCATTCAGTCAAATATTACACCAAATTCGAAATATTGTTATATTTTGATTTGATTTCAGAAGCTTGGAGCAATTGAGAGCAAGAGAGAAACGTTGAAAGCAATCCAGAGCGCAAATAGCACACTGAAAGCTTGTTGGTGATATTTTGCACAATTATTGCAGCTTGCAGTAAATATTACGGTCGCAATTTCTCGTGACTAAGAAATAGTTTTTCCTCAAGTTCACTGGCACCTTTTCAACTCGATTTTGTGGGTCGCAATAATTATTGCGGGTCGTAAAATCGACCCTGTTTCACATCTGAAAAGCCCAAACATGCCTGTTCATTTGAGAAATATATAAGGGTCTAGGCTCGACTCCCAAAAAATCCTAGCCGCCTTGGAACTCTCCTCACCTCTCTCCATGACTCTCCACACCGAGGAATTGATTTTGGAGCAAGATTCGAAAGATTTTGATATTGCTTGAAAAGATTTAGTGCGTGACTTAGTGAAGAAGAATAAGAAGACTCTTCTTGCTTTGTTTTATCTTTTCATTCTCTCTCTTTAAATTCTCATTTATCGTTCTAGATACTCTGTTGAGATGATTTATGCCCCTATGAGAGGTTAGTTCCCTCTCTAGAGGCGATGGCATGTAAAACTCAAATGTAGTGCTTTAATTTTACTCGGTTTGTTGTTTTTAATTGATTATTGTGATTTCTTATTTTGCGAATTGTTAAATGCATGAATTGCTATGTTTAGCCAACTTTAGCAATATGTGTACTTAAGATTTTGAGTAAATGACTAATCAATCACTTGCTTGAACCCGGATCAAGAAAATAAAACTAGGCTAGAGGTGAAGTACCTAACGGTGAAATCAAAAGTCTAGACGGGTATTTTTGGATTATGTTAAATTGCTCGTGAGATGTACCTACCGGTGAATTGCAACTAATTAATAGAACCAAAATCTATAAATTAACCCACACATGTTTAGAAATTATAAAAATGTGAACCAAGTGAATTAAAATCTAGTGGAAAGTAAGCCAAAGCTCTTAGAATTCTTGTTATTGAATTAAATCCTAAGATTTTATTATTTATTTTGTTTTCATCCGATTTAGTTTAAAAATCGATAAAGATTAATTTGTTTAGCTTAGTGAATTAGTAAGAATCGGTATTTTACGAGTTTGTCCCTATGAATTCGACACTCCAATTACTATTTGACAAGGTTGTATGCTTGCAATCAAATTAGATAAATTTAAGATATTATTAGCTATAGGTGAAATATTCCAACAAAGAGTAACGACCCAAATAGAAGAAGACGCTAAAGAGTAGGGCCATGATTGTTAATTCGATTAAGGGGCGAAATGGACGGGATTGGACTAGAGAAGAGCCAAGCCACAACTAGAAACCATTATGAAAAGTTGTTCCCTGCTGAAGCTTTGGATTCTTTTTTATCTTTTATAAATTTGTTTTTATTGTTATCTTGTCGTTTAGTTTTGATAAGAAGACCAGCTGCCAAATTGTAGGAGTAAACAATTTTATAAGAACTCTAATTATTAATTTTACTCATTATTTTATCTTTCCCTTTTATTCCTACTTAATTTCATTCCCATTATTTTATTTCTCCAAATTTTAAATTAAGTTCATGACAAAGTGATATCAGAGCCACCGTTCAAAGTGGCCTGAGTATCAATCTACCTTTTGCTTTCTAATTATACCAAAATTCATAAAAAGAGATGAGACTAGTATTTGGCTTGGTACCAACTAGCAACTCGAGCAAAGTAATGGCTAAACATACACGAAACTTAAGTCAAGAGGCGGTTATAGAGGATTTGAGAGCTCAAAATGCCCAACAACAAACTGAGATTGAGAGTTCTGAATCATACTTCTCAATGTATAATTCCATTAATGACCATTCAATTTTTTCTCCATAAATGTTCCGAATCATACTTCTTAACTATCCATCATTCATGATAGGAATTAGAACAAAACAAATATTTCCACCACAACCTGCTTGTCATTGAGCGTTAATTCCCAAACCATACATAATGTCGAACCATCTTGTTATTGAATAAATTTTTCTCTTAAGTTCGTTGAATTTCATATTAAAATTTGCATGAATGACATGTGACCGATCTCCCTCATTATTATATCCATTAGAATCTTTAACCATGGATCCTCCATAATATACACAAATTACAATAGAATCATAATCCATTTACCTATATTCAAATAAAATTCACAACAAATTGGACAAATCTGGATCTAGAAGTTCAATTCAAATATAATTAATCTTAAGGGCAAAAACACTATAAAACCATGAGTTTTTAGTTGCACGAATCTTAAACGCATGGGTCTAGATGTATGAGACTAGATCTGTCTAGACGCATGCATCTAGGATGCATGAGTCTAGATTGTCTAGATGCATGTTGTTTACCCTTAAAATGTCAACATTTTATTTCATAAACTGAAGACATGACTGTATAACTTAGAACATGAAATACATTTGGGTGCAACTTGAGGTTTTCAAGTGTTGCCCTGATGAGAAAAGTTCTCACCAAACAAAAAGAGAGAACGGGAAAGGGTGTATGCGCCTAGTGTATGCTCCATATCTCTCAACCAATTTGAATTGGTGTGTTGGTGTTCATGCACCAGGTGCAGACAAAGCAATCAAATGAGTTATCTCTCATTAAACCTTATAGTTGGAGCCCTCACCATTTGGTTCGCTACCAGACAGGACCCAACGCCAGGTCATACCCCTCCATGTCTCTGTCTTCTCCATGGTGAGATTTTTAAACAGAAGAGGCCAAATAAAATCGAAAAATTGGAAGAAGTTGCTCCGACCAATGAAATTCAAATCCTTTAAACCGGAGATAGAAGTCACCAAGGAGAAGTGAGTGAGTAGCGAAATGAGAAATTTCAAGGAAAATGTGCTAATTTGAGAAAGAAATGTATCTCAACATTAAAGTCAATTGGGCAATCCGAATCTCAAAAGATCAAATTGCAAGAACGGGGAGCTTGTACATGACAACATGATGCTACTTGATCTGTCAATTGAGTCTGAAACATTCCCCATTGGTCGGCATGTCGATTCGCACTCAATTAAAACATGGATTATGCCTAATTGATTAAATTAAGGTGTGAGAGATTGAAATATGCATGAAATATGTAAATGCAACATGTCTAAGACCTGTTGACGTGATAAATAAGTGTCAGAGAGGCTTCAATGCAATCGGAGTATGTTAAGCCACAATACCTCCACCGAGAGATATTAAATCATGCCTTGAATGCTCTTCCACAATGATTAGGCCTTGGGGACATGTGCTGGATATGAGAGGATGCCTAATTGCGAAAGAAACAAAAGGAAACTTGCTCAGGCCACTTGGCCAACAAACTGGCTCCAGCCGGGTTCATCTCAGTCATTTGATCAAACCAACACCTAGAATGCTGTCAGCTCAAAGATGCTCTTTAGGCTAGCCTTATAGGCTATAAATAGACCCTTGAAGAAGAAGAAATTGAAAACCAGGTGTAAATGAAAATTGACCTCACACCCCCAAGCTTTTGACAAAAATCAAGGCTCCAAAGAAGCTTTTTCTCTCTTGACCATATCAAACCTTGAGCTCAAGAGCTTCAGGTATAGCCTTGAAATACTTTGCTAAAATCTAATTGAGTTTCATTGATGAAGAATAAGAAGAAAAAAAGCCATGGATGAACTAGAGATAACCTCTTTTTTTCTTTTCATGCGTTAAATCGGGACAAGGCTATGGATAAATTAAAGATAACCTCCCTCTTTTCTTTCCATGTGTTGTCGGGGAAATGAGGATAATCTCCCCATTTGGCAAAGAGAACAAGTGGAGATAACCTCTCCATTTATCTCGAATAAAAGAGTTAGGAATAACCTCCCCCTCTCTCTCTATACAAAGATCAATGAAACTTGGTTAAGACATTATGCTGTCCAAATTTTATGCAAATTGATGCAATGCAAGATAAGTTCATGTTGAATATAATAAATCAATGTTTGAATGCACATTTCTTTGAAAGCTTGATCTTTTTGCTCTTGTTTTCTTTTTCTTTCTTTCTACATCTTTCTATCATAAATAGAAGGTGTTTAGATGCTCAAATCAATATTTGAGCGAAGAAAGAACACAAATCATGCATACTGATATGCAATGGCATGGTTCATTTTCTATCCAGATCAGAGATTTGATGATATCTCTTATTCTGTTCATCTTTTGATCTTGAGACTTCATAAGCATGTAGATTGAGTTTCTGTGTATTCACAATTAAAATTTTACCATTTTTGAAATTTTCTGTGAAGTGATACGATTTTTCAAAATTCATCAGCTCAAATGAGTTCAAACAGTCAACTTTGGTCAAACTGAGATGATTTCTTTTGATTTGAATGCCAGATCTCATCTCCCTCTTAATCCTCTCTTCCTTTGCATCTTATGAGATGTTTTTAAAAGGTTTTGAGCATATAAATCAGGCTCCAAAAGATGAGTTGAGCCAAATCTGATTTTGGCAATGAGCTGCCAGGGGGCATTTTTGTTCAGTTGATTTAAAATTCAAAAACCTAAGCTTCTGCTATTCCAATTGATTTCAAATTTCACAGGCATTTAGAATAGGTGTCCATATACCTCTGCGCAAAGTTTTACTATTTTTAGATATTTGTGTGAATTTTTGAATCTCAGCATCTCCAAAACAAGGAAATGGTCAACAGCAGGTCAACTGACCTGACCTTGCTGTCCATTCTCCTCTTCTTTTGATATTTTTGAATAAAACTTGATAAATAAAAATTAAAGCTGTGTTCTTAACATAAAAATGAGCCTTTCTAAAAAGATTTAATATTTTTAAGGATTTTTTTGTATTTTTAAAACATTTTTCAAAGTGTCAGTTTCAGAAAACTGAGAAAACTAGATTTTGGTATCAGTGTTCGTCATTCCTTTTCTCCATATTTCTAAAAAAAAAATAACTGATAGATGTATGTCCTTGCCAAACTCATCATTTTTGGAGCTTGGTTTTGATTTATAAAACATTTTTCAAATTCTCAGATTTTCTGGACTGAGACAGCACTGGTACCCTACTGATTTCAGTCCATTTCTCTGCCTTTTTTTATATAAGTCATTTGTAGAGATAAAATGTGCATAGAAACTCAAAAAGAGTCTTTTCATCGAAATTTGAGAATTTTCTGAAATTCCCTTGAATTTCTGTGATTTTTCGAAGTAAAGCAACTCAAATTCATGACTGAATCAACCTTCAGTCAAACCTGAGGGTTAATAAATGGAATAAAAATCATAAAAATGGAAAATATGCATAAACATAGTCTCAGATCCTTTCAAAACTTATATGTGAACTTTTTGTACAAAGTTTAATTCAAAATTGTCAAAATGTGCTAAGTTGAATTAAACCCGAAATGAATATGAATTTGAAAATGAACAATAACATCGAATTGAACAAATTCAATGATTTTGGACAAAATTGAATGATTTTGATGATTCAAACACTCTGAAATTATGTTATATGACATAACAAATGACTGAAGATTGTTGTACCAGCTCAAAATGATGAAATACAGTAGGTACTAGTGTGCAGTTTGGTACTCAGTTGGTACCGATGCTTGAAATGATGTAAACATAGCATCTCAGCTCAAATTGATCTTTGTCATTACTTTTAAACATCTAAACGATACTAAATAACCTAAAAAGTGACTCAATTTGATCTCAAAATGATTGCAAATACGAGAATAAGGTTTCGGTACCGATTTTCTCAGTACCAGTCATTGCTAGTTGATGAAACTTGCGCAAATCATACAATACAAACCAGATTAATGAATGAAAGACAAAAAAAACAATCAAAATATGCTAAAGGATGAATAAATTGCTCAAAACAAGCAAAGAATTCCTTTAAAAATTGAAGAAATTCCCAATCAATTTGGAAAAGACCTGAACCGATGACCTTCATGGTGTCTCCGACGATCCACGGAGGCGCAGTCCCTGACGATCATACAGGAATGTTCCTGGTTCTTTGGCGATGTTGGTGGTGTCCTCCGATTGGCGTCTCGATGCCGGCAAGGGTCGGATCAAAGTCGGAGAAGGAAAAGTACGAACTTTGATGCAAGCAAAGTACGAACATTGAGAAAATTTGGAGGGAGGCAAGGTGCGAATCTTGATGTCCTGGATTAAATCTGACAGCCCAGGAATCTTTTAAAGTTTGGATCTTGATGCTTGGGCTCTGATCCAAAGGTCCATATTAATTCTCCAACCTTAAAACTATTAAATAAAATAATTTCTAAGTCCAAAAATTATAAAAAATATCTTAAAAATCATAATTTTATTTTTAAATATTTTTGAGATAATAAAATTTCAATTTTTATTTTACTTTATTTCAAACAAAATTCAAAATCATATTTCATGTATATCATTTGTGTAAATAAATGAAATGATCACAAAATAAAATCACATTTGATAAACTATATCTTTTGGTAAGTATAAAAATATTTTTAAATATACAAAAATTTTAACCAAACATATCAAACATGTAAATATTTCAAACTTTAACTAAATATTTTAATATATTCAAACAAAATATTTTAATATATTCAAACATATAAATATTTTGATTAAATATGTCAATTTGACTGAAACTTTGATTAAACATATAAATATGTTCATAACTTTATCTAATATATGTAAAAGTATATATATTAAGACCAAAATTTTCAAAATACTCCTAAATGCTTTGGGAGGTCAAATGCTGATTAAAATTATCAAAATGTCCTTGAATGCCTCAAGGTGGTTAAATGCTTATCAAAATGACCAAAATATCTTGAATGCATCAGGATGGTCAAATGTGAACCAAAATAATGAAAATGCTCATGAATGTCTCAGGATGATGAAATATGAACCAAAATTACTAAAATGACCCCAAATGTTTCAGGATGGTTAAATATTGATCAAATTCTCAAAATGCCCTTGGAAAATCAAATATTAATCAAAACCATGTGTAAACCCTAGTAAAACAAGCCAGTATATTAAATCATGTCCAAATAAGTTTAAAAAACATTAAATTGATAGTGTGCTTTAGATTTAATGTTCATCATTTCTAGAGACCGATTTAGAATTATACGTTCTCGATTCTCCAGTTTCCTAAGTTTTGAATTAAAATAACACTTGAAATTCAACATTTAAAAGGTCAAAAGATATCTAACATAATACGTCATTGTCTGTGATGTGAACCTTTATAAAGATCATATGTCTCTAGTTCTTTGAGCATTAAATTGACAATGCATTTTAGATTTAATGTTCGTTATTTTTGAAAATTGATAAAGAATTATATATTCTCGATTCTCCAGTTTTCTCAGATTTTGAATTGGCATAGCGCTTCAGATTCAAAATTTGAAACGTCGGAAGACTGTTTAGGATAATACATCCTTATCTTTGATGTGAATCTTTGTAGAGATCATATGTTTCTAAATCTTTGAAAGTGGAGTTGGCAGTTCGATTCACACTTGAACTCTGTGAGATTAACAAAATCATACGTTCTTATTTTTGACATGAACCAATGTATGATTATACATCTCTGGTTCACTGACTCTAAGTACTGAGTTGGGAATGCATTTTATATTCGGATTGTGTAAGATTGATGGGAGATATACATTCCTAGTCTTTGAAATTTCAGGCTAATATGGTCATACGCCCTAGCCCACCTTTTCCTAGGGATCATACATCATTGACTTCGACTTTTGATTATACGTCTTTAGTATGTAAAATGACTGATACAAATTATACATTCTGATCATCCTGACCCCTTTAGAACATACTAATAGAATCAAAATAAAACTTGCACATATATGCATCATTTTAAATAAATATGAAGGGAGAATATAATAAATCAGCTTGTATATTTATTTCATCTAGCTCTTTAATTAGAGGTTTCTGAGGCGAGAACTAAGGTAATTAATGACGGAAATTTATATCCATCGGAAAATAAAAATTCCTACAATCATTTAAATAATAGATCCTTAAACGTATGAATAAACATAGGAATCTACCTGCATATTTTTCTCCTCTCTCTTCTGAGCGAAGATACCGCTCCTCACCTGTGAGCTGCAAAAAGGTACCGACACATGCGTGTATACCAAAATCCTACAAACTCAACCGTAAGACATACAAAATCTAACTATAAAATTACAGAATAATTTAACAAATATTCAACTTATCAAACAACTTCTGTCATGATTATTAACGATTATATAACAATTGTAACTTTCCGACATTTACAAAAACCCTAAAAACCCTACATCTATATGGTATTAACATTTTTTAACTAATAATAAATGAAACTAAATTCAAGAGCACTTACTCTTGTATGTATCCAGATCCAAATAGGTTTGTGTACTTATCAAAACAGGGATGGATTAAGGTCGCTAGGGGAGAAGAGGAGAATAGGTCGCGAGGACTTTCTATCTTTGTCTAGAGAGAAGAAACAAGAAACAATGAAAAATGAAGCAGATTGAAAAAGGAAGAAAGAAGAAATAAGGCCTTCATTAAATGCTTCACCTGACATTAATTATGCACATTAGACGCATGCGATTAAATAAACGTGAAGTGTTAGACTCCAAACGCATGCGGCTAGGTTGTTTTTGTATCCCATTCTTTAGACGCATGCGGCTGGATGGTTCTAGGTCTGCCACGGACGGTTGCATAGAAAAGGAAACAAGAAAACAAATCTATGACCCGTGGACTGCGAATAAGAATCAACACCTAGCCTACGGTCTGGCACTTGAGAAAGGAGTCTGGAACAGGTCTCGGTGGTGGTGCTTGATTGTTTAAGTTGAATCCTAAATTCCCAACGGCGGCAGGTTTGAAGCTCCACCGAGGATTTTCTTCTTATTTTTATTCTTATCTAGGCTCTCTCTCTCTCTCTCGCCCCCCCCCCCCCCCCCCCCCCCCTCATGCTTTAGAATGGGATTAATGTCTCCAATTTAATTTGGGTGCTACATGGATTTTTCTTCTTATTTAATTTTAAGCTTATTTCCAAAATTGCCCTGGTGCTCTTACCTCTCTTTACAGTTGAATTTCAAAGGCACTATACTGATCAATAACTTAAACCTACCAGGAACCAAAACCTAGAGATTGGAGAACCCCAATTTCAAGTGATTTGGTTACCCCAAATTAAACCTTCATATTATAGCAGCAAGGCTTTTGCAAATTGTATGGCATTCTTGTTTGAAACAATATGTTCTTTGCTATTGTATATCTGAGCCTCGTGCAAGCTTGATTGAAGCAGAGACATGGTTATTTCCAGAGGCAACTTCTTTTTTCCTTTTGAATTTTTGCTAGGTTTCATTTTGTAAATCAATTCTAGGACTTGTTAAAAATTAAGAACCTCTCCTTAGAATGCATTCAGAGACACCTTTATGTTCTAAAATTCAATGTTTTGCTTTACAGCCTACTTTTCTTTCCTGGCACATCTAATACTTCTTATCTTCTCCTAGGTTAGTAACATGAGGCCTTTCCAGGAAACTTTTGAAGTTAGCGGCTCAATGATCTACGGTCGAGCTGATGACATAAATAGAATTATTGAGCTTCTATCTTCAGAGGACGGGACGAATCTTAACTATAGTGTTGTTTCTATAGTAGCTGACAGAGGTACTGGGAGGACCACCCTGCTTCATCTCCTTCACAGTGAATTGTGCAATGCCTTTGATACAAGAAAATTCATATGCATGCCTGAAAAGTTTGATGAGAAAGGGTTAATGAGGGTGATCATAGAGTCACTAGCTGAAATCCGTTGTGATATTACTGATCTGGAAGTTCTTGAGGAGACGGTGAAAGAGGAACTAAAGGATCAGAGGCTCTTACTTTTGTTGGATAACTTTGAGAATAAGAGCCAAAAATGTTGGGATCTTATTTTGGCGCTTCTTAAAGTTTGTAAAGGAAAGAGTGCTATTGTGGTTACTGCAACACGAGAAGCTGTTGCTAAGGTGAAGGGGCCAATACAATTCTATTCCATGAATAGTTTGTCTAACGAATGGTGTTGGATGATACTCGAGCAAGGCGTCTTTTCTGGTGAAAATCCAAACGCTGATACTGAGTTGGTAGATCTGGGTAAACGTCTAGTAGCCAAGTGTAGTAATGTTACGTTGTGCATAAAGGTCCTTAGTGGGGTCCTGAGATATTCTATTTCTGCTGACGAGTGGAGAGCTGTATTGGATAATAAATTTTGGGAAATGGATGAAGTGGATGGAGATGTACCTCTGGCTTTGAGGGTTTGTTATGAGTTTTTACCCTCACATTTGAAGCCATGTTTCAAGTACTGTTCATTGTTTCCAAAAGAGTATATTTTCTCAAAAACAACATCTAGTTCGCCTTTGGTTGTCACAAGGTTTCATTGAGCCAGGCGAAGGCAGAGAGCTCGAAGACATCGGGACAGAATATTTTGATCAATTGTTATCTCTATCATTTTTTCAATCTTCACTGATCCCTGGTAAGGAAGAGGATAAGTTTGTGATGCCGGGGCTTATCCATGATTTGGCACGACAATTCTCTAAGAATGAGTGCTTTCAGTTTGAGGGATGTGTGCAAAGAGCACCTGAAAATGCCTGTCACTTGTCACTTGTACCTCATGAGTTTCAATCCATATCACTGAGCCAGTTAATAGTGAGGGCCAAAAATTTGCAAACGGTTTTGGTTGTGAGTAGATCTACATTTCAACATCAGAATATTTCTTCCTCTATCTTAAATCTTGTTCACCTGAAGGATCTCGTTGTAGAATTTCACAGTTTAATAACTCTAAACTTGAACAATACTGATATAGAAGAATTACCATAATCTATTGGGTCACTTACCAAATTGCGCTACTTGAGTCTTAGTAGCACCAATATTAAGAAAATTCCCTTGGAAATATCAAATTTGATCCATTTTCAGACGCTGGAAGCCAATGATTGCCATTATCTTGAAGAATTGCCCAGAAGCATACAGGCATTAACCAACCTCCGTTCTCTTGATGTGACTAAAAAAGCAGGATTCATTGTCATGCCCCGTGGAATTGGTAAGTTGACAAATCTACGAAGTCTAGCGACATTTAATGTTGGATTGGATCCGTTGTTGCATTGTGGAGTTGAAGAGTTGAAAGACATGGAGCACCTAAAAGGATGCCTTGAGATTTCAGGGCTTGTGAATGTAAGGAGTGGGATTGGTGCTAACCAGGCTCATATGAGAAGCAAAGAGCACATTGAAACTTTATGTTTTCAATGGAGTGATGGTATGTCATTTTTAGAAGGAGAAGAAGGTGCTGAATCTGCGCAAGAAGTGCTTGAAATCCTTCATCCTACCGATAATCTTAAGGAGATAATTATAAGGGATTATCCCGGAAGTAGTTTTCCAATGTGGATAGAGTGTGCTGCCTTTACTAGGTTGGTCTCTGTTATATTTGATCACTGCTATAATTGTGAAAGATTGCCTGATCTTGGTGGGCTTCCATCGCTCAGGTTCCTCAGCATCCAGAAGATGTATGGTGTTCAAAGAATGAATTTATCTGGTTCAGAGCATATTCCAGAGAACATTATAAAATACCCATCCTTGGAACAATTGACCATTTGGGAGATGTATGAGTTGGAGGAATGGGTTGAAATAGGAAATGAGCATTTTCCGGTCCTCCATTCTCTATGTATCAACAAGTGTCCACTTTTGAGGAATGTGCCCAAGTTTCCTGCTTTAGTTGAACTTTCGGTCTATTCGTGTGCCCGGTTTCTAGAGGCTATGGACCTTCCATCACTTGAATCCATGAGAATTGAATGTCTCCAGAAAACAAAACCTTTTAGACTGCCAAAAGACCTCGTTGGGCTCAAGAAGCTGGAAATCAGTCACTGCCCTGAACCTTTATCAATTGAGGGTTTGTCCTTGCTGAATTATCTTGAAACAATTATCATTTTTAGATGCATTCAATTGGACACTCCGGACATTTTAGATGAAAGTCTTTTTACATATGAAGAGAGAGGGAATATGAGGTATGATAGCTTGTTTTCCAGCCTACTTATCCTAATTTGTTTTTATTTTCACATATATCAATTTGAAATGGTTGAATTTTGATAGAGGTGCTTATTTTCTAAGCAGTGTGTGGTTACGCAAGAAGAAGATTGATATCAGTGAAAAGATGGATTTTGTTCACTCTGGTCTGTGGGATGAGCAGCAACAGCAACTGATCTTATCAAAGAAAAGGCAGAAATTTTAATCTGATTTCTTTTTTATTAATCACATCCAATTTTAGTGCAAAGTACCATCATTTAAGATCAACCTTAGCTATTGTCATGTTACAGTTTGTTTAGAAGACTAATTTCGATTTCAAGATCTTTTATGTTGCACTCATATTTTCTTATTGGTCCGTATCTATCTGCATTCATTTTGTCTTAGTTGATCAGCATTTTCATTCGGGAGGGGATCCCTTGACAACTAATATTTTGACAACCTTGACAATCATTTTTTTAAACAATTTCAAAATAAATCTTAAAAATTCTTAAAAATAGAAAAAGTTTACAAACATAATTTGTAACATATAGATTGATTGTTTTTCAATTTTCATACAATTTAAGAATCATTTGATATTCCATCATTTATATTAAATTTTAGACCGTTAAAAGTTCCATGTATTTTTTTATTATTTTTGATGAAGTATCAAATGATATTTAAATTGAATGAAATTTGATACACAATCAATCTATAAAAAGTTTACAAACATAATCTGTAACATATAGATTGATTGTTTTTCAATTTTCATACAATTTGCGAATCATTTGATGTTACATCATTTATATTAAATTTTAGACCGTTGCAAGTTCCATGTATTTTTTTATTATTTTTGATTAAATATCAAATGATATTTAAATTGAATGAAATTTGATACACAATCAATCTATAACTTCAAGAATATATCTACAATCTTTTTTCTATTTTTAAGAATTTTTAAGATTTATTTTGAAATTATTTAAAAAATGGTTGTCAAGGTTGTCAAAATATTAGTTGTCAAGGGATCCCCTCCCTTTTCATTATTCCTTCTTTATCTCCTGGTTTGTGGGGATACAACATTTTCTTATTCACCATAAATTAGACAAATTGATCTTTGTAAAACTTTAGCGTTTTCCTGTTTGAAAATTTGTAACAAATGTAAGATATTCAAAACTTGGAAGCTAGTACTTCCAACTATCTCAGAATTGATTATATTTCTTTGATTTCTTTTAATATCATGCTTTTTATTGATACATAATTTTTGTAGTGTTACTTCAATATGGATATTAATATCTCTTATTACAAGTATTTGAACCAAGATATTTGTTAGAAACAATTGACTAACAGTCAAAATTCCTTCATCTCTCAGGAAAGATAGGGAAGACCTAAATTCACTTTCTGGTATATTAGCTGAAGGACACAAGAAAATTAAAGAACTTGAGTCACAAATGAGCAAGGAAGACCTTGAACTGGTTGAGACTACCGTGCAGAGGCTGGTTGAGACTGTACAAAGCTCGATGGCCAATCTCATGCCTGCTATAACAATAGCAGAGAAATCAGCAGTCAAATCTGCAATCTTGGACTCCAATGTGCCCTGGATACAGCATTCTAAGAAATCAAGTTCTGTTAATTTTTCCTCATCATCTGTTGGTTCCTCGAGACAGCCTTCAAGTGTCAGTGGCATAGTACAACCACATACTGAAGGGTCTGAGCACCTCAAGGTGTCAAAGGAGAGGTACAAAAATTTCTTTGAAATTAACATTGGCTACAATATGTATATCGTTCCTATATACTAGTGCATCAGTTGTATTTTTTCAACCATTAAAAATGTGTTGTGTTGCAATAAGCCCTTTTACCCACACTTGTGGTTCACCATAGTCAGCTCAAAGTATGGTGTATAGTGTATAGTATTAACAGTATCAAACTTTGATAGAATAATCTATTATTTTTTTTATCTGAATTTATGTCAATTAGATGTTAGTGAGTTCATAAAACGTGTGCCGTTCATCTCCCATATGTAGGAAGAAGACTTTTAAAATGAGGACTCGATCATCAACTTTAGATGATGGATATACGTGGTTGAAGTATGGACGGAAGGATGTCCTTGGATGCAAGTTCCCAAGGTATCTAAATTTATGTTGTTTTGTAGCACCACTGAAATTATATATATATATATATACAAAAAGTGGTGCTTACAGTATCACCAGTTCTTTTTCATCAACAAAAGAAACAATCCCAATTACATCCAACCTAACTTCCCTTACAAAATCAATACCTCCTGTGTAAACTTAAATTATAATGACTGAGGATTAATTTGTACCTAGTACCGTGGTTGAGGATTGATTTGTACCCTAGTACAGAGCAGGGCAGTGGAGATGGCAGTGCCTGAGGAGCAAGGGGGACTCTGATAGTTTTTTTGTGATTCTAGGTTGGATAAGATTCAATACAGATTTCTGTCAAAATCTTGGTGACACCATCTTTGAGTGGTACTTCAATGTTGAACTCCTAATTACGCTTAAAGATCAATGGAGTTTAAAAGCCTAAGTAAACTCCACAAAAGCTGAAAAGGGAAAAAATAGAAGGAAGAATAATTAGTATTAGGAAGTTCTTAGAAGATTAGCATGGTTACAGTGGTTGTTTTGAGGTCTTTTTACTGGGTGCATCTAACAAAGAATAATGATGCTGGGATTTAACAGGGGTTACTATCGCTGCATGCAGACATTTACTCAAGGATGTTCAGCCACTAAGCAAGTCCAGCGGAGGGATGATGACCCCCTAGTCTTTGACATCACTTACATTGGGACCCACACTTGCAGTGATAATGCAGCAGGGATCACTGTGATACCATCTCAAGAGTCAATATCTTGTCCAGAAAGTCCTACCTGCTTCTCGTTTATGCCACCCATGCAAGACAGATCAGGCCATCAACAGGAGGAAGCATCCATGGTTGACCCACTGAGCAGCTCAGCATTTGAACCAATAGCATGTCAGCAAGACCTTAATCTCTCTTTGAGCATGTCAAGTGGTGCAATCTCAGGCCTTAGGTGGGAGAACCGAGTAGCCTCCTCTCCTTCGAGCAGCAGCTTTGTTGCCAGATCAGAAACCAAGGCCAGTGATATTACTGCACTCCATTCATTTGACCCACCAAGCAGCTCAGGAGTTGAACTAATGACATGTCAGCAAGACCTTAATCTTTCTTTGAGCCTTTCAAGTGTTGCAATCTCAGGCCCTATGCAGGAGAACCGAGTAGCCTTCTCTCCCTCAAGCAGCAGCTCTGTTGCCAGATCAGGAACCGAGTTCAGTGATGTTACTGCACTCCATTCAGTTGACCCGCCAAGCTGCTTAGAATTTGAATTACTGCCAACTCAGTTAGACCCTACTCCCTCTTTGAGCATGTCAAGCATTGCAATCTCAGGCCCTAGACCGGAGAATCGAGCAGCCTTCTCCCCATCGAGCAGCAGCTTTGTTGGTAGATCAGAAACCGATGTCAGTGATATAACTGCACTTCATTCAGTTTATTCTCATCAAGCATCCCACCCAGAATTTAAGTCAGAGCTGGAGGATAATGAATAAGCCCATCGCAGTTGCTTTTGTCTTGTCATTGAAGTTGCTTTCATCAAGATATGTAATGATATGGTAAGATTATGAATGATTCTGAATATTCTAGTTTTTAGTGATATTGTTTTAGGATATATGTACATATAGGGTAGTATGATTTATTTCTAGATTTGTAGGATTTAGAATCTTTTTGTATATCTTGTAATTGTTGTATAAGAAGGAAGCAGCCAGGAGTTCTAGGAAGATCAAACTATTACACAATTTTCTTCTATTTACAAAGTAATTCCTCAAATCTTGTCATGGTATCAGAGCTGTAATAATTCTCAGTTTTTTGTCACAAGTTTAGCTGCGCACGAGGAGGTTCTCAGTTTTTTTTTGTCTTGTTCTGCCACACACACAGTGGCTCGTGTCTTGCCTCAACCTCGTCTGGTTGGTTATTTATTCAAGGTTGTGAGTTTCTTCGTCCCCACCTATAGAGTCTTCATCTAAGAGTACTATAATAGCCGTGTGTTTGAACAGTAAAAATTATTCTTTGTGATGAAGAGAGCTGCTCATGAAATTCATGGTGTTTTTACCAACTTCACTAAAGAGGTACTAAACATCTACAGACAGGTAATAGAAAATTCAGAACAGTTGAACAAGTATATACACAATCATAAAAAGGTAAAATATTTTGAAAAACAGTATAATGCAATCCATATTTCGCAGCTTCATAAAGCTCGTACCTTGTTTATTACTGAGTTTATCTTTCTCACGAATGTTGTAACCTCAATGGGTAATTATATCCCAGTTGCAATCAATATCATTACTCAAACATGAAATCTAAATATTAGTTATGACCCAGTGAAGAACCAAAAATTGCATTTTCTAATCAGGTTTTTAACCCACAGGTACGCTATGTGTGGCAGTCTATCAATATTCAATAAAATCGTAGAATTAATTCAAAATCAGCTTGCATTGACATGGACATAGCAGACACAATAAAAAATTCTTAGGTGTGAAAGTTTTACCTCCTTTTCTGTCCACTCCTCCTCAGACAATTTGCGATCAATTACAACAGACGGTCCTCTATTGATCAAATATGCAGCAGTATTCACAGCTTCAACCCAAAACTACTTAGGTAGCCCAGCATTCAACAACATACTCCTGGCACGTTCCATGATAGTTCGGTTCATGCGCTTAGCTACACCATTTTGCTGTGGTGTCCTTGGTACTGTCTTTTCTCTTCTGATACCGTTCACGGCACAATATTCATCAAATTCTTTGCTACAGTACTCACCACCATTATCTAACCTCAAACACTTCAGTTTTAGACCTGTCTGGTTCTCAACTAGAAATGAATTACGCTCTGACTGTCACTTCGCAGTCGACAGTCCTCTTGCTTATGATCCAGTTCACTTAACAAGCTCTATAACCAAGTCATCTCCTTGCACGCTTCAACAGCAGCAACATACTCAGTCTCAGATAGTGTATGGATGGAGAGTAACGATTTGGAGCAGTGATGGTTCGTCTCTCACGCCGAACTGCAATGGGTGGTGTCACAGGTTCTTCCTGAATCTCATGCTCATCAATGTGTTTAGTAACACTCTGACCAGGACCATTGGGAGGGATATTATCAAGTTCAAGATACTTTGATCTTTTTGATTCCTCTTTCTTCTTGATCCTATCCTTATACAACACATCCTCGTTGAATATTACATCTTTACTCCTGATCACCTTTTTACTCTCAAGATTTCATAACCTATAACCAAAGCTATCACCTCCATATCCTAACAAGATGCACATTTTGGACTTTGCATCCAGCTTTGACCCAGACATGCTCATCAGGTTAGTTCCTAAAGAGAAGTTGGAGTTTTGCATAGCTTCTCTTGGCCTTACTACTTAGAGACGGCAAGGCGGCCGCTGCCCGGAGACACAACATGAGAAGGTGTTTATATAATTGACTCAGGTATTTATATAAGTGATTCAGGTGTTTATATAAGTAACTCAATATTTATATATATGACTGAGGTGTTTATATAATCGAATAGCAAAACTAATTTAGACATAGAAACTTTCAAAAAGGAAAAAGATAAAAGTCACATGGGTCAATTGGAGTTAAAAATGCGTGGATGACAAATTGGGGGATAGAGTCCGGGGGAGAGAAATATTTTCTCATTTTTTATCGAAAATGATAAATTCATAGGAGAGATTTTTTAAGAGATTTTAAGCAAGAATAGTACTAAGGTATGCAAGCTTCAAATATCAATTTATGGATTGAAGCAAGCATCCAGGAGTTGGAATAAATGGTTTGACAAAGAGATCAAAGCATTTGATTTTGTCAAATGCAAAGAGAAACCCTGTATATATAAAAGATTCAGTGGGAGCACAATTGTATTTCTTGTGTTATATATGGATGACATATTGCTGATCGGAAATGATATTCTAACTTTGAAATTTGTTAAGTCATCATTGATGAAGGTGTTCTCAATGAAAGACTTGGGTGAGACTGCCTATGTGTTAGGCATTAAGATCTATATGGATAGATCAAGGAGACTAGATTAAGTCAAAGTGTTTATATTGACAAGGTGCTAAAAAGGTTTAGCATACAGGATTCCAAAAAGGGTTTCCTGTCCATGTCACATGGCAAGTATCTAAGCAAGAAGCAGTGTCCGTCGACATCTGCTGAACTTGAAAGCATGAGTAAGATTCCATATGCATCAGCAATTCAATCTATCATGTATGCCATGATATGCATGCGCCCTGATGTATCATACGCGTTGAGTGTGACATGTAGGCATCAAGCAAATTCAAGTATGTAACGTTGGATAGCGATCAAAAACATCCTTAAGTATTTGAGAAGGACCAAGGAAATGTTCCTTGTATACGGTGGGGATTCTGAGCTCGTTGTAAAGGGTTATACCGACGCTAGTTTCCAGACCGATCATGATGACTCGAAATTGCAATCGGGATTTGTGTTCAAGCTCAATGGTGGTGCTGTGAGTTGGAAGAGTTCCAAATGGGAGACCACAGCTGATTCAACCACCGAGGCTGAATACATCGCTGCTTTGGAAGCAACGAAAGAAGCTTGTTGGATCAAGAAGTTCACGGAGGAGCTTGGCATGGTTCCCAGCACGTCAGACACGGTTCACCTAATACGAGAAATCGTCGAGAGAGGTGATGTAAAGGTATGCAAGGTGACTACGGATAGCAACACAGTTGACCCGCTGATAAGTCTTAATTGCATACACTTTTTAATAAGATTTGTTCTCTAAAACGATACCATTTTACATAACCAAGTTCGAGATACTGCTATATTTTAGTTTGATTTCAGGAGTTTGGAGCATTCGAGAGCAAGAGAGAAACGTTGAAGGCAAGGCAAAGCGCAAATACAACACTAGAAGCTTGCTGGTGGAGTTTTGCACAATTATTGCGGGTCGAAATTTCTCATGGCTAAGAAACAGTTTTTCCTGCGAATTCGCTGGCGCCTTTTCACCCCGATTTTGCAGGTCGCAATAATTATTGCGAGTCGCAAAATCGGCCCTGTTTCAGATCTGAAAAGCCCAAAACAGGCCTGTTCATTTGGGAAAGATATATAAGGGTCTGGGCTCGACTCCCAAGAAACCCTAGCCACCCTTGGACCTCTCATCACCTCTCTCCACGACTCTCCACACCTAGGAACTGATTTGGGACCAAGATTCGAAGGATTTTTAGGTTGCTTGAAGAGATCTAGCACGTGACTTGGAGAAAAAGAAAAAGAAGACTACTCTTGTTTTGTTTTATCTCTTTATTCTCTTTCCTTTAAATTCTTATCTGTCATTCTAGATACTCTTTTGAGATGATGTGTGCCCCTATAAGAGACTAATTCCCTCTCTAGGGGCGATGGCATGTAAAACTCGAAACTAGTGCTTTAATTTTATTTGGTTTGTTGTTTTTAACTTATTATTGTGATTTGTTCTTTTGCGAATTGTTAAATGCATGAATTGCTTTGTTTAACCAACCGTAACAATACGTGTACTTAGGATTTTGAGTAAATGACTAATCAATCACTTGCTTGAACCCGGATCAAGAGAACAAAACTAGGCTAGAGGTGAGGTACCTAACGGTGAATCCAAAGGTCTAGACGGATATTTTTTGTTATGTGGAATTACTGGTGAGATGTACCTAACGGTGAATTGTAACTAATTAATAGAACCAAAATCTATAAATTAACCCGCACATGTTTAGAAAATATAAATACGCAAACCAAGTGAATTAAAATTATGTGGAAAGTAAGCCAAAGCCCCTAAAATTCTTAGTATTGAATTAAATCCCAGGATTTTATTATTTGTTTTGTATTCATCCGATTTAGTTTAGAAAACCAACAAAGATTAATTCGTCTAGCTTAGTGAATTAGTAAGAACCGATATTTTACGAGTTTATCCCTGTGGATTCGACACCCCAATTACTACTTGACAAGGTTATACGCTTGCAACCAAATTAGATAAATTTAAGGTATTATTAGCTATAGGTGAAATATTCCAACAAGCTTTTTGACGCCGTTGCCGGGGACAACGGTAAATATCGGTTTAAGCTTTAGTAATTAAGACTAGACATTTTTCATTTTCTTCATTTTGTTTTATTTTTTGTTTTGCTTCAGATTTTTGCTCGATACTCAAGTTGAATTCTTTCTCTTGTAGAACTCACTCTTGCTTTGTTTTATATCTTTATTCTCTCTCCTTTAAATTCTTATCTGTCGTTCTAGATACTCTTTTGAGATGATGTGTGCCCCTATGAGAGGCTAATTCTCTCTCTAGGGGCGATGGCATGTAAAACTCGAAACCAGTGCTTTAATATTACTTGGTTTGTTGTTTATAACCGATTATTGTGATTTGTTATTTTGCGAATTGTTAAATGTATGAATTGTTTTGTTTAACTAACTTTAGCAATACGTGTACTTAAGATTTTGAGTAAATGACTAATTAATCACTTGCTTGAACCCGGATCAAGAGAACAAAACTAAGCTAGATGTGAGGTACATAACGGTGAATCCAAAGGTCTAGACGGGTATTTTTGGTTATGTCGAATTGCTTGTGAGATGTACCTAACGGTGAATTACAACTAATTAATAGAACCAAAATCTATAAATTAACGCGCACATGTTTAGAAAATATAAATACGCAAACCAAGTGAATTAAAGTCTAGTGGAAAATAAGTCAAATCCCCTAGAATTCTTGTTATTGAATTAAATTTCAGGATTTTATTATTTGTTTTGTCTTCATCCGATTTAGTTTAGAAAATCAACAAACATTAATTCGTCTAGTTTAGTGAATTAGTAAGAACCGATATTTTATGAGTTTGTCCCTGTGGATTCGACACTCCAATTACTACTTGACAAGGTTGTACGCTTGCAACCAAATTAGGTAAATTTAGGGTATTATTAGCTATAGGTGAAATATTCCAACACCCGCTAAGGAAGCATTTATCTCAGGCCAAGCATGAGATGCACACCTCTTCCATGGGGATTAAGTTAATGAATCATTGATCATGAGTTTGCACATAGAGATGTATTTAGGCTATTCCATGTTAGAGTTTATACATAGAGATGTATAGGGATTGCCTCTAGCTCAAGTGAGAGATTGTTATTGTAGTGATCTAAAAGTCAAATATATTTAGTTCATATAATCTGAATGATTTATATATATTCATTATGTTTCTTGAGTTATCTTTATTTATTGATCTTTTGAGTTGAAGACCTAAAATGTGAAATTTAATAATAGAACATAAAGATTACTCTAAAATATCCATAACTTATCAATTAGAGAAGATCACTAATTAGATAGTATAAGTTAGTGTGTAGATTAATGTGATGGTTATGTTTCACAATTCATGTGATAATTGTTATCAGCTTAATCACATGAATATATGTTGGAGAATATGATATTGGATTTGACTCCAAGGTGAGACATCATAATTGTGTTAGTGTCATTGATGTTTTATGCGTATTTTAATTCTAAATTATGAGATAATATATTTTCTATATGAGGAATGTATTTGTGGGTATTATCCAATGTTGACTGTAACTGACAGTCATACAGATTCTATCTCAGCATATGTTTCTTGTGCGAACGGAATGTATTAATCAAGAATACTGTTGTCCCTCACATATATTATTATGTGAGTGATGGTATCTATTGGCCACTTGATAAAATAATTTAGTGACTACGTGGATGTAATTAAGTGTTAATCATTATTACTAATGTCATTTCAGGAAATCAAGAAATAAATGAATCTGTAAGGATGACACATGCTTACCTTAAATCCATTCGAGATATCACGTGACAAGGAATTGACACAAGATAGTTGTTATGTGAGGATTGTGATAATGTAGGGTACTTATCATCTTTATCATTTGGGTAGATGTGATGCACATTGTTATAGAGCACCTGACTTCCCACATGGTCACACATAATAGGATTTGATTAAATAGCATTTGTGTCATGAGATAACAACTCTAGTTTTGTATTTATTTGATAAATATTCTTTCATATTAATTATGTTTTTGGGCTAAGTTAAAATGTTTAACTAAACCCGAAAAAACTTGAGTTTGAAGTCAGTCTTGCGGATCGTAAATGGGCTTTACAAGTCATAGGACATACATGCAGTAAAGGGCTGTGTTGCGAATCGCAATAATGTTGGTTTTATTTACGTGTTGCGTAGCAGAAGAAATTTTTTCTTTTTAATTGACAACAACACAAATTTATTTTTGTGATAAATATGAAATCTTATGTATATACTTATCCTATAATATATACTATATATATATTATTATAACTTTATATAAGTTGTAGGATACTAACATTTTTCTCTCGAAGCCCTTATTGCATCCTTGTTGATTGCCGAGCCTTCTTCTTTTGCACGTCGCCTCTCTATTTACCTTGAACCTAAATAACAAATTAAGAACTCTTGATAGAAGAATTTCAAAGTTTGAGGCTTAGATACAACTACCTAGCTTTAATCAAAACTTGCTTCTTTTGGTATTTGTGATGTAAAATTATAAGATTATATGAGAAAATAGAGGAAGAATATGAAGACTTTTCTTCTTCTATGTTTGGTTAGCCTCAAGGAGAGAGAGATAGCAGGTATTAAAAAAATGACTCTTCATCTTTCTTCATATTTATAATACATGAAAAAATTAAATGATAATTTGCATAATTACAAATTAGTCATTTTCTCTCTCTTATTTCTCAAACAAACTCTCTTGCATGGTTACTTAATTTATGACATAATAATATTATGTTATACAATATTATTATGTGATAATATTACTCTTATAATAATGTCGATCATTATATTAAATAATAATCACAAACCTACATAAATTAATTATATATCTAAACCATGTCATAAAATGACATTTTATTTTGATATTTTATCACATATATTTTCATAATATACATCTTATGAAATATCAAAATACTTATTTTTTTCTCGTTCAGTTGGTGTGACCTTTATGAGGATCTACGTCATCTTGATTTTCTTATGATATGAATTTCATATCATAGACTGTAAGATGTTCTATCATTACATTACAGTCATCAAATGATAATAGATGACTACGTCGATTCACAATATTTGTGTATGTTCTTGTTTCATGATATTATGAATATTATGTGAAATAGGATTATCATTTTCACATTATATTTGTTTCTTGATCACTCAAGTGAATTATATATATAACTAACTCAATTATATTGTGCACTATATAATCCCACTTTACCAAGGGCACCCAGTAATATCATAACTCTTCTGAGAGACTATGATAATATTAATATATGAATTTTTTCCGTACAAGTCATACACATGAATTATCAATTATTTACTAAATTTATATAGCTTAAGATGATAATCACAATATGTAATTATCATATAAGAAATTCATATATCTCATGTCTTAGACTCTAAATACATAATAAGATATTAATGACACATAACACATTCCTTATAATATCTTATTATGTTTGATCATTGTTCGGTATGTAGAAGCACATTTCTACATACTCATGTTATTAAATGTATCCAACACTTATAGAATTTCAGTGTACTTTTAAAAAAATGACGATCTTATCTTGATGATAAATGTTCTCTTTAATCACCTCCACTTGTAAAATATTTAGAGTTATACATTATCATTTTATGAGTTCTATGATTCAAGACCAAAAACATCTTCTTGAATACTTCATAAGATATAACATAATTAAACTCATGTAACAGTAATATATTTAAATTACATACTCATGAACAAAATATATGAATTTAATTAACTTTCAAAACACACAATCTTTTCAAATAATTCATTGCTGGTCGTAAACATGTGTTCCAAAATGATTTTCTGGCTATATCTAGAGGAGTTTTTAGTTCAGTTATCATAGATCGATTTAGCCATTCTGGAGAGAGTCTCCAAAACGTGGAACACACTCCACTACCTCATGTAGATCCTTTGGTGTTTTTGTGAATTTTTGAAATTCTTATTATGTCCCTACACCACAAAATCGCGCGCAACCGACAAGCAGCACTAGGTGCTGCAGGCTGCAACGTGTGGACACACCATAGCGTGCAGAGTGCGGTGTTGCGGGCTGTAAAAGGTGGTGTTATGGGTCACAATAAGTTTTGCTGCGAGCTGTGGCACACTAGCTGTTATAGAGACAATTAGATTAGGTCGGCTAGCCAACATTGAAACCGATTTATGCATGCATACCTAGGTGTCATGGGCCGCGACAAGAGTTGTTGCAGGCCGTAGCACACTAGTTGTTATGGGTACAACTGGACTTGGTCAGCTGATCGATATCAGAATGGAATTACAGTGTCACACGTGGTGTTATGGGCCGCAGCAAAAGTTGCTACAGGTCGTAACACATTAACCAACATGGGACTGACCCATGTCATCCATGCCTGTATAAAAGGGTGGAGACCCAAACATAGGGTATCCCATCTAGCTACTGATCGGACATCAATCTAGGACAGTAAAATATTGTTATTATACCATTGAGAGTCAGTTTTGAGCATTGAGCGTTGCTGACAAAATCTCCCCTAGAAAGGAGTCAGCTGGCTTCTAGCATCTTTCGGGTGGATACTGACAGAGATTTTCTGCGTTGAAACCTCAATTGTGTTACAGACAACTGTTTCAACATTAATCGCTCGAGACTCTAACAAAATAAAGATACAAAGTTATTTATATTTCGTATTATGTTTGATTCTAGCTGTACAATAGATCTTTTGATACATTAAAAAACTTTAAAATTTCTATTCGACACTTGCACCATAAATCTTCGAGTTCTCGGTTTCACAACATATACATCTAATTTTGCCTTACAATTTTGCGAAAAGTTTATAAGCCGAATTTAGTTGTCTGTCTCACTAAGTCAAAACAAACAACAAAACTGGTTCCAAGGTTCCTCCTTTCTACCATGCCCTTTCTATGTTCTTATCTCTTGGTACATGTAGAATACGTTTGAAAGTTCGCATTGATCAAAGGAGAGGCATGCTCTCTCTCTAAGCCTTCTAATGGGCAGCGCGGCCTTTGGGCCAAACAGGCCGAGTAGTAACTAGGCATCAGTGGGCAAGGCCATATCATGAAAAAACTTAAAAACTCGGTCCGAGTCCAAAAAATCAACTTTTAATGGGTCAATCGTGGGTAAATTGTGGGCAGATAATGGGCTAATCGTGGACAACCCTCAAAGCTCAATCTCTGTTCGATCTCTTACTCAAATCAAAGATTGCTCTCTCAAATTTGAATCAAACTCCTCATTTATTTGTAGTAAGTATATCTCGTGGATTAAAAACAGCATTTTTATTATTTTCTTCAGTTGGGTTAAGCGATTATTAATTACCGACTTCTATTAATTGAAATTTAATTAAATATTTTTACAAGCATATACGAAGCATCAATTAAATAAAAGCCAATATATCAACGAGTTATTCTTATTTGATAGGTCTAAGGGACTAAAACATATTGCTGATATATATTTAAGAATTCAAAAAATGACATGCCATAACAAATCACGTCATGAATATATCATGGCATTTGTGCTTATTATGTGATATGTCTCATGTATTATATGGTGTTTTTCTTCAATTAAGATTGATGTGTCACAACATATCACATGAAATTATTTAGACATATCAAATGACATGTCACATCATGACACATCATATTACATCACATCACATTATTATATGAAGTTAAATGTCTATTATTTTAAATAATTTTTTTATTTTTAATATAAATATGAAATATATTTTTTACCATAAAAAATTCTAATATTTTTCTTCACTTTACAATAAAATTTTACTATTTTTCTACAAATTTAAATATTTTTAATATTTTTTCAATGAAAAGATGGAATTTAAGAAAAATATGTCTAAGTGTGATATTTATATGTATGTCGCATTATGTCATGTATTGTCACATTATGGTATAGTGCCATGTGTCTAAATGTGACATGTTATATGCATATCGTGTGATAGGCGTGACATATCTTTACATTATCATTTTTGACACATCACATGAAAAAAGTATTTTAATTCCATCACAATACGTCACATGACTGAGACATGTCATATTTTTTCATAAAATGTCACAGCATGTTACAATTTTTATTCACTAATGTACGTTATTTTATTTATGGAAAGATGCATATTCAATTCCAAGAAAAACATCTAAAAAAATATTGAAATTAATAGAGTCATTATGTCATAATGAAAATATAACACAAAATCCATCCTTTATTTGTTAATAATTATAATAAAAAATGTGGTCTTTCAAATTTTCATCGGAAATAAAAATTGTTCCATTAACTGTTAAATAAAATTGTGCCAAAAGATAATTTAACTAAAATAAATAGTAGGCAAATGACACTCCTGTATTCTTTCCCTCAAAAAAATTGTGCAACTTTGATGATGCAATTTGGCATTTTGACAATTTACGTTTAATTTTAGAAGTTATAAAGTAATAAAAGGGAAACTCTGCTTGTGATTTAATATATGCAGAGGTCTAAAAATTTAGTAAAAGGTCCGCCCAATTGGATAGGCACATAGAATAAAACTTGGTTGTGGGCTTTTAAGAATAGGCAATTTTTAAATAATAAAAATAATGAATTCTTACATATAAGAATATATAATTTTTAAAAATCTAAAAAAATATAATTAGAAAACTTTAAAAATAGATATGAAAAATTTATTGAACAACTTAGATTTATCCTTGAAGCTTATTCTACGGATTTTGAGTTAAAAACACCGACAAATCCGGTACTTCTAAAAGCACGCAAGCTTTACTCTTATTATTATTATTATTATTATTTGACAATATAAAACCCTTGGAAAAAAATAGGTCGATCTAGCTACTTGACTGATGAATTCAGTAAAAGGGTTCTTGACACAACAACCACACAAAGTAACACATAACAGATGCTTCTCTTGTATTGCATAATCTAATTCAAGTCAAATTAATATTGAATGTACTTAAAGGTATCTATTTTAACCCGCATGATCCGACACGAGTGAAACTTTAAGTACATGCTTGACTCTCATGAGCCATGATTAACACCATGTCAAATCATACCCAAACCTAAAACAAATGTAAAAACTATATATATCCATACCGAAGTTCTATTTAAAATACTCAACCATATATTCAAGTCAAATATCAAAACTAAATCTACCCAAACTGGTAGCCAATATCATTCCAAAACCTAAGACTCAAGTCAAATTCTGGAACCAAAAATCTCCATGGTACAATATATATATATATATATGATTAAATACCTATCCCATCATTGGTGGAAGTCTTAGTCTGAGGAATCTTCGAAGTCTGTTGTACCAGATAACTGAGGTGTGGTGATATATGGGACAACAGTCAAATCATTGGCCTTGGAATTGAAACTACTGCTCGAGGAAGGAGAGATTGTGGGAATCTCTTGCCTCTGCCATGGATCAATCGAGGAAGATTGGTCTTGCTGAATTGTCTGTTCTTGCGGCGTGACAGAAACAGATCTAGCAAGATCAACACATGTATGTTCTCCCCAGTGCGTGATTTCAAATATACTTGGATCATCTTCATTCTGCTGCACATGCCTTTTCGCCTTGCACCTTTGGCTTTGCTTATTGATGCAATAATAGTAATAACTGCAAAATCAAAAGACTTTCTTCTGAGTTGTTACTAAGACAAGCTGTCAAAACATACAACAAAAAGTTTAGATGACAAAAACATGCTGAAACAACTATTTTTACAGTGTTCCAATATTTTTGTGCCAGTGCAATATCTTTTTAGAGACGAGCCCCCAAGCCTTGGTGAATATGCATTCCTTAGATGAGAGGGAAGGCCGATTATTCAACTGTGCAAGGCGTAAAGCTTATACCAATACAATATGTTGAGAGGAACTTTGTCCTTTTGGAATGATTCAGCTTGGATAAAATTTCTGGGAATATTTTTGAGTCATTTCTGAGACTCCAAGTTGCTTGGAGAGCCCTCTAGAAATAAACCAAACCCAAGAAGAAAATTAAGGGGTTGGAAAATTAGTCAAATGTACCTAGGGGAGTTCAAACAAACAAAGGTTCAAATGTAATGCCACATGAGCATTTTACAAAAATGACATGGTTTTTCCTTTGGTATCTTACGCAATAATTTGGTACCTGGGTTGAGAAGATCCATAAACGTGATTCTGTCTGTGCTGCTTCCAGCTATATCCATCTTCCAGATGTGTGGTTAGCACACGCCTCATCTGGGCTGTAAGTGTCTTCCTGTATAAAGGGAGAGAAGAAGAATGACAACAACATATATATTAGACCCAGTTAACATCAAATCAACCAACATGCTATTTTATCATAAATATATGGCTTTTATAAACCTACACAATTTCAGTATGACACTTAAATCTTATCAACCAATCTTCACCAAAGTGTTCAATGAAACTAGAAATTGATTTACAGCACCCAGTAGTGCTACCAGCAAGAAAGAATGCATGTAGGGTAATAATTCAAAGAAGAACTTGTACCTTCTCTTCGATGTCTCCTGGTGATGATTTAGTCTCTCTCCTGTGCCACTACAACTACCCAAGCTTCGGAAAATATCTGAAGAAGGTGATGGTGGATCCCAATGTTGCATTGACTCGGAATTGGAGTCTATTGATTTTGCCACATCAATTGCATCCCTCAATGTCCTCTGTACAATCTCAACCAATGACTGCTCTTCCTCATTCAGGTGTGGACCTAGTTCTGTGATTCTCTCATGCCCTTTAGCTAGTACACTAACTAAAGAATCTTTTGTGTCCTTCCTGAGGAGAGAAGCAATATTTAATTTATTAAATTCATGCTTCTACATAAAGACATACATGGTAAAACAAAATTGACAGAATATATAAAAGGAAATTTTCATTTGATAATATTTTTGTAAGTTATATAAGTGCAACTTGGTTCAGAAGTAACTCTGTAAAGATTAGTAAGTTATACAAGCTTGAAACATCATGAAGTTAATTTCTTTGACCAGAAAATATTAAACTATATGGTATTTATATGATTAAATTAAAATTTACTGCAGCACTCAAATAGGTGGATAGATAAGAACTTGCTCAATTTGACTTTAGTACCTTTTCCTTGGCATCCCCTGAGTATCGTGTTTGTTGATTGACAAGCACTTAGTCAGGTTACCATCACTCACAGAATCCAAAGAACAAGCAGATGTTTCTTCTTCCTCAGTCTGGTCTAGCCACTGTGCCAAAGAACCAGACTGCTTTGCTCTTTCAGAAGGGTGTATGGGAACGGCATCGTCGATTGATCTGCAAGGTTTTTTAGACTTTGATTCTGTAACCATTTGTTGCTGCTTTTTCGAATCAAGTTCCTTGCTTGCACCAAATCTGTTCATATACAATTTTCTTTTAGTAGATTTTTCTCTTGTTTCTTCTTTCTTGCAACAAAAATCAGAATAAATACATATAAAATATAGAAGCTGGAAGGATAAGTGGTTGGTTGTTGCACTGTAAGAATATCAATATCTAATCCATTGTCAATATTAGAAGATCACTGGAAAGGGAACTCCTGATATGTTTGTAAAACAGATGTAAAGCAAGACCTAATACTCTTTTTAAGATCATTGCGATGGAGAATTTCATCGAGATAAATCTTTCACTGAGAGCAAAACATTGCAATTACAAAAACAAATGCACTGAAAGCTTGCTGGAAATATTGAAGGAAATGTCCGATTAACATCAGTTAAATAGATTGAAAAAAAAAACTACAGCCTGACCTTGTATAATTTCCTTCTTTCTGACGGTACAGGTACTTGTTGCTGCCAAAATCAAGTTTAGGGCATCCAATGACCTTGATCATCTCGATCAATGTTAGATCCAACAAGCCCTCAACTGATACAAGCTCAGGACAGTGACTAATATGCAGAATCTTAAGCCCAACTAAACTTTCTGGGAGGTTAATAAGGCTGGTTTTTTGGAGACCTTCAATTTTCAAGGATTTGAGTGAAGGAAGGCCCATACCCTCTGGTAACCGTGTGCAATAATGGATTGACAATTCAACTAAGGATGAAAATTGGGGTATGCTCCTCAAGGCTGCACACTTATTGATAGTTAGAGAACGAAGCTGAGGGAAATTCTGATCCCCCAGTTCATCCCAATGCTCCAACTGATACATCTCCCAAATATTTAGCATCTCCAAAGATGGGTATCTGATAGTATCAACTGGGAAATTTTTTGAATTTGATAATTCTATTCTTTTAACACTATGCATTCTCTGAATGCTAAGAAACTTGAGTGACGGAAGTCCACCAAGATACGGTAACATTTCACAATTGTAGCAGTGATCTAGTATTAAAGAGACCAGCATCGAAAAAGAAGACCATTCAATCCATTTAGGAAAGTAATTCCCTGGATAATCTCTAATAACCAGCTCTTTGATATTGTATGTAGGATAAAGGCTCCAAAGTACTTCCTCTGCAGTTTCAACACCTTCGTCTCTGTCTAAATATACCTGAGAATCACTCCAAAGAAGAGACAAAGTTTCGATATGTTGTATGCTTCTCATATCAACCTCCATAGCACTGAATCCACTCCCAACATTCACAAGCCCTGCAATCTCAAGGCATCCTCTGAGAAAAACCAAGTTTTTGAGTTCCTCGATTCCACAGTGTTGAACTTCACTTCCCACATTAAATGTTGCTAAACTCCGTAGGTTAGTCAACTTCCCAATCCCACGAGGCATAACAACATATCCTGCTTCTTTAGTTACATCCAGATAGCGGAGGTTAGTCAATTGTTCTATGGTTGTGGGTAATTCTTCCAGATAAAGACAATCTTTAGCTTCCAGTGTCTGGAGATGGATTAAGTTAGATATTTCCAAGGGAATCCTCTTAATTTTGGTGCTACTAAGACCCAAGTAACGCAGGTTAATCAGTGTCCCAAATGATTCTGGTAATTCCTCTATATCAGAATTGTTTAAATTTAGTGTAATTAAACCATGGAATTTTACAGAAATATCCTCCAATCCAAGAAGAGTTAACATAGAGGAAGAAATATTCTGATGTTGAAATGCAGATCTACTCACAACCAAAACCGTTTGCAAATTTTGGGCCCTCGTTATTAACTGGCTCAGTGATATGGATTGAAACTCATGAGGTACAAGCGACAAGTGTCGGGCATTTTCAGGTGCGCTTTGCACACATCCCTCAAACTGAAAGCACTCATTCTTAGAGAATTGTTGTGCCAAATCATGGATAAGCCCCGGCATAACAAACTTATCCTCTTCCTTACCAGGGATCAGTGAAGGTTGAAAAAATGATAGAGATAACAATTGATCAAAATATTCTGTCCCGATATCTTCGAGCTCTCTGCCTTCACCTGGCTCAATGAAACCTTGTGACAACCAAAGACGAACTAGATGTTGTTTTGAGAAAATATACTCTTTTGGAAACAATGAACAGTACTTGAAACAATACTTCAAATGCGAGGGTAAAAACTCATAACAAACCCTCAAAGCCGGTGGTACATCTCCATCTGCTTCATCCATTTCCCAAAATTTATTATCCAATACAGCTCTCCACCCATCAGCAGAAATAGAATATCTCAGGACCCCACTAAGCACCTTTATGCACAATGTAACATTTCTACACCTGGCTACAAGACGTTTACCAATATCTGTCAACTCAGTATCAGCATCTGAATTTTGACCAAAAAAGACACCTTGCTTGAATATCATCCAACACCATTCTTTAGACAAATTATTCATGTAATAAAATTGCATTGGTCCCTTCACCATAGCTACAGCTTCTCGTGTTGCAGTAACCACAACCGCACTTTTTTCTTTACAATCATTAAGGAGGGCCCAGAGGAGGTCCCAACATTTTTGGCTCTTATTCTCAAAGTTATCCAACAAAAGCAAGAGCCTCTGATCCATTAGTTCCTCTTTCACCGTCTCCTTGAGAACTTCCAGATCAGTAATATCACAAGGGATGCCAGTTAATGACTCTATAATCAACCTAATTAGCCCTTTCTCATCAAACTTTTCAGGCATGCATATGAATTTACTTGTATCAAAGGCGCTGCACAATTCAGTTCGAAGGAGATGAAGCAGGATGGTCCTTCCAGTGCCTCTATCAGCAACTATAGAAATGACAGTAGAGTTAAGGTCACTACCATCCTCTAAAGAGAGTAGTTTGATAATTCTGTTCATGTCGTCAGTTCGACCGTAGATAAATGAGCTGCCAACTTTGAAGGCTTCCGGGAAGGACCTCATCTTACTAACCTAGTGGAAGATAGGAATATTAGATTTTCTAGGAAACAAAAATAGATTGTAAAGCAAACAATGAATTCTCAAACATAAAAATTTTCCAGGATGCATTCTAAGGACAGATTCTTATTTTTTTAGTAAGTTTTAGATTTGATTTACAAGATGAAACCTAACAAAATTACAAAAAAAGAAAAGAAAAAAAAATTGCCTCTGGAAATAGCCAAATCTCTGCTTCAATTAAGCTTGCACAAGGCTCAGTTATGCAATTATGAAAAGCTCATTCTTTCAAATAGGGCAACCAAGTCACTTGAAATTGGTGTTCTCCAGTCTCTATTGATTTCAGGTAGGTTTAATTTGCTGATTAGTGTGGTGCTTTTGAAATTCAACAGACAAAAACCACTTGCTATTCTGCATGCACATGAGGTGTTCGACAGATTGTCTTAGCACAATTCCCCAACTAGAAGCAGATAAATTAAGTCATATAGATAAACAATAACAGTACTTCCAAAGTACCAGACAGCCTATTATCTTTGCTGAAGACCACCTAAAAATCTACCTAACTAAAAACGAGATCTCATAATTTTCAATCCAGAGGTGATCCATAGTTGGAATTCGTTGAAAACAAAAAGGAGCATCAAGCTCAGGAATAGAAATACCTCGGAAGGGAGGTAAGCGCGACAGGCTCAATCTTAGGAATTAAACTTAAAAATCGGAAAGAACGGAAAATAGCAATCCCATTTTACATCTTAAAAAAAGGCCGGGCTCAGACCATCAGTTGGGTAGGTTTTGACTGATCATATCTGTTTTTCTGTTTCGTTTTTCTATGCAACTATCTGTGCCAAATTTATCTGTACACAGAGAACGTCCACTTTGCAGTTTGCACGCAGTCAGCCACATGGAAAGGTATGTAGGTATGTCCACAGAAAATGAACATTAGATTCCTTGTCCGTGACCGTGACCGTGACCGTGAGAGATGTCGGATTGAGATCGATTTGTCTGACGTAACATAAATAAATGGGACCGTTCAGACTTCAGAGTACCCGAGTTGATGTAGGATGCCGAGTATAATCCAGACAGTCTGATCTGAATCAGACGGATATCATCTGTATGCAACTTTCTATGGTGATTCAGATTCATTGATGGAAAGTCAATTTTGTTTACTGGCTTCTGTTTTTCATTTTTCAACATTGAAGAGTCAATTTTGTTTATTGTGTGACACTGTCTGTATAACCTTCCGTATTGCTAACACTTGATGGTTGTTATTACATGTTATTAATATTTTTCTTAATTAATTAATTTTAGAGACTATAAAAAACCTTTAGAAGAAATAGGTCAATCTAAATAGGTCTTGACATAACAACCACACGAAATAAACATATTTAGAGACATGGAGAATCGTACCAAAGATTATTATATAATATACTTTCTTGACCTGCTGTTTTCTAGCTTGTACTCGTATACCGAATTCTCATCGGTCGTTTTAGAGAGAGAGAGAGGATGGAAACGAAGGCTAGAGTATGTGTGACAGGAGGCTCAGGTTTTATTGGTTCATGGCTTGTGAAGAAGCTCCTAGAGAAAGGCTATGTAGTGCATGCAACAGTAAGAAACTTAGGTACTGTCTCTTTTGCTTTCTCGATCTCTTCATGTTTTTTTTTTCTGGTAAAATTCCACACAAGTTGTTGTACTCTAAGGAAGAACGAACTTACTTTCTTTTTCTTTTTGAACAAGGGAAAAGATATTCCAAAGTTTTCAAAGAAAATATAGAGAATGGTGCATAAATTAAGAAGAAATGTTTTTTAACTTGTTTCAGTTTTCTTATTATCAGTATTCCCAAAGGGATCTCTGACAAAAAAACCTTTTAATCAAGGGAGCATCCCATGATCTCACCACTGCAAGTGAAACCTTCCATTTTTAATTTGTTTGGAGCAAATTAACCATTCGATCGGGCATATATTCATAGTTAATTTGTAAAAAGGATGCCTTAGTAACATAACTAATTTCAAAAATTGTAGGAGATGAGAATAAGGTAGGGCTTCTAAAGACCTTACCAGGTGCAGGCTCGCGGCTTTCATTGTTCAAAGCCGATATTTATGACTCTAGCACGTTTGAGCCCGCAATCAAAGGGTGTCAATTTGTCTTTTTGGTTGCCACTCCATACCAGCTCCACCCTCTTAACTCTAAGGTTAGTAGACTGTTTCTTTAACAGTAGAATCTGGCCAGATGACAAATTGTTTCTCTAACAATTTTGTCTTTTTGGTTGTCAATTTAATTAAAGGAAGCTAACAATTTACTTGAGCTTTTTGTTAAATTGAAACCCGAAGTTAATGGTTTGGGCAACGTTCATAATTTCGTGTTTTGGATGAGCAAATTTGAGAGTTTTGAGTTTTGCAAAAGCAAACATGATATTTGCAATTTAGATCAAGGATTAAAATTTTTGAAAGGCAGTGCACATGAATTTGGCTTTGTTAACAATTTCAATTTACAAAAATCATAAAAAAGTAGAAAAGAGTCATCATGCAAGGAGACGGATAATACTTGTGTGTTCAATTGCAGTAATTAAGAATCCGATGCGACTTGTAACTTTGTTCTTTTATATTCAATGATAATTCATATTGCATGCAATATGTACAATATAATTAGGGTGCAAGATAATGTTTGCCATATAAGCAGTACAAAGATACAACAGAAGCTGCATTAGATGCGATAGATACCATCCTTCGATTGTGTGAGCAGTCTGGTACAGTCAGGCGTGTAGTGTATACTGGCTCGATTACTGCTGCCTCTCCATCGAAGGAAGACATCACTGGCTACATCAGCGACCGTTTCGATGAATCTTGCTGGACTTCACTTGATTTCTCCTCCCCGTATTTTACTGATAACTTCAAGGTATCAACACTATTTTACGTGCAAAGATACCAGACAGTTTGCATGCCACGTCAAACATATTGCATTTGATATTTGATTTGATTTAAATATTCTCATTGGAGGAAAACAATCAATTGAGATGAAATTAATGGTGCAATTTTCTCCGTTTGATGAAATGGCTAGTTTTGGAAAGTGTGTAATAATTATTGATTCTAGATAGACTTCATTGGTTTATGCCAAACATGGATGAGTATGACCCTTTTTTAACATAGTACTGAAAAAAGTCAGATTATTGATCAAGGAACCGCATTTCATTTTGTTACTGTATTTTATAAAATAAACTCTTTAAGGTGATTTTCTGGTAATTGTGCAGTATTATTTATCAGAAGAAAAAAAGATGCACATCTTGACTTATGAAGTTGTGATATCCTATTTCCAGGCTTATATAACATCAAAAACCCTGTCAGAGAAAGAAATTCTAAGCTACAACAACTCAGAAGGAAAGAGAAAATTTGAGGTTGTGAGCCTAACTTGTGGCCTAGTAGGAGGTGATACTATCCTTCCGTACACTCCCGAATCGATGTACATGATCCTTTCACCGCTGATCAAAATAGAAATTTTTCACAATGTATTGAAGGCTCTACAAACATTGTTTAGCTCAATACCATTGGTTCATGTTGAAGATGTTTGCGAGGCCCAAGTATTTTGCATAGAACAGCCGGTCATGGCAGGCCGTTTCTTCTGCGCAGTCGATTATCCAACAATGAAAGATTTTGTGGGATATTTAGCAAAGGAATTTCCAGATCTCAATCTTATCAAAGAGTAAGCAAACTAGCCCCTCTTACTTTGTTTGCATGCTCTATAATCTGAGTCATCGTACAACAGTACAAGGACTAACAAAAGTTTCTCAATTCTTTCCGAAAATATGATCGTTAATATTAATGTACTAATTATATGACATTGATGTAAAATTTTTAGGGTTGACGGAGACGAGAAGAGTTTGAAGCCTAGTTCCAATAAATTGGTTGAATTGGGGTTCAAGTATAAATACAGTGTGGAAGAAATATTAACTGAGACTGTAAAATGTTGTAAGAGGCTAGGCAGCCTTTGAGTCCTTCTACAGCTAAATCTTTTTTTAATTAATTGAGACAAGAATACAAGCACTTGTCTTTTTATCAACTACATTTCCAACTCTTGAAATGCTTTTCTCTACCACCAACTTCAGAAATCAGGATATATGTATAGGCATGGAAGAATACAAGCACTTGTCAGGGCACAATTTTCGTGAGGACTCAATGTGGCAGATGATGTTTTAAACTTGCTGATCTTTTAACTTAAAGATTGTCCCCTTTAAATTACATGGAAGTGTAAGGACAGTATATGGTTTAACCTTTAAACAAAATTAAACTTATTACATGTTCAAATTGTATTTGGTGGTGGTGGTAGCAGGAGAATGAATCATTGCTCCTCTCTCCCTTCATCAGTGGAAATATCTGATTTGCGAGAAAATAGAAAAGGTGAAGCGTGAAGTCCGAATTTAAACTCGGATTCAGCCCAAAACAACTCTAATGGGTTAAACTCGACTTTAGACTTAAGTCTTGTATATATAAAATAAAAGAGAATTCAAACACAAAATCAGAGTGGCGCAGCGGAAGCGTGGTGGGCCCATAACCCACAGGTCCCAGGATCGAAACCTGGCTCTGATATCCAGAGTTGGCTTCCCCTTCCCCTCTTTTTGTATTTCTTCAAAATTTTAATTTTTCCTTCTTCTCCGTCCCAGTGGAGCGAGATTTAATACATGGCTGAGAAATGGTTGGTATTGCGAATGGAATGGAGTTTGGGTCGACTGTTCAGGCATTGAAACCTCTCTCACCAGACAATAAATTTCTGTCATGTGGGACTTCTTTAATCTTTTGGTCAGACTAAAGGTTTTAAAGCATCAGTGGTGACATCTCTAACAATTCCTGGAAAAACATGTCCTTTGAAACCAGATTTTGATCCAAGAGAGTGGACTGACCAGAATGGAACTCATTGTAATGCCATGCATCAGTTGCATGCAACCTTGAATAGTGAATACTGATGTTTTTTTTTAATTTTTTGCATTCAAGTACACTTGAATTCAAGCTTTTAAAAAGCAGAATTTTATACACCATTTAATTTAAATATGTTTAAGATCCTCTGATGTTAAGCTTTTTAGAAAAAAATGATTTAGTATTTTCGGCAATTAAACAATTTTAACACTGATAAAACAATTAAACTTTGTTTTATTTCAAGATGATTAAATGCCGTGAAATTTGAGTAGCGAATTTTACGCATTTTAAAAACGTGTATAAACCTGTTCAAAAGCATTTTAAATGCATTCATTGATTAATTTTGGAGACAAATAAAAGGAGAAACATGCTACCAGTGTATAATGCCTTTTGATGTTAGTCACTTACCAGTGTAACAAAATATCTAAATTTGGTACCAGTAATGATAGAAGACTGGTACGGAGAAGTTGAGCACTTTTTTAAAATCAACGCTTAATAGATATTTTATTATCGAAATAGTTTATTATTTTGGTTTTTATTACATTTTGAATAGATGATATTATACATTTCTGTGCTACAGCATTTAACAGACAGATCATACCAGAAAGAAATACAATCATTGGTTCTATAAGAAGAACCAAGCAATGGAGGAACAATGTGAAACATGTGCAGTCTTGATCTTATTTTTGTGTTGCATCTCATAATACCGGGATCTACTATTACATACTAAAATATTTTTGATACTTTTGGATATCAATAACTGTTTTGACTTAGTTTTATTAGCTGTAATTCCCTAGACTCTAAAGCACTAGAATGTGGTACCCATGAACAGCTTAGTTTCAAAAGAAACTGATGGATTAACCACTTTTTAAAAAAAAGATAGAATGATTGTGTTCGTAACTAATTGATCAAACATCTAGAGCTGTCAATGGATATCTATAATCCGAAATCCGATCCGAATCCACATGAATCGATTTATATATGGATCTAAAAAATATATTTGATGGTTTATTCATTCTGCATATAGATCTTAGAAAATGATCCATTTTGCTTTTTAGATCCTCATTTGGATCATACATGATCCGAATCTGAATCCGCTACTAATTCGATAAAATGATTTTATTTTAAATTTTTTAATAGCATGATATATATAATAATAATTTTTTTAATTTTTATAATTATTTATAGATATAATTATAATATAGTTAAATTAGGCTCGATGATTATCATAATTTTTATTTTATATAGTTTTGTAAAAGAGAATTTATTTATAATTTACATGTTATATTAAAATATTTTCATTGTGATAATTAGATCATATTAGTCTTACAGAAGTTTATTTTTATAAGTCATACAAGTTAACTAAATTAAAGTTATTATTTTAATTTATATTTTTATAATGTAAAATTATATATATTTATTTATGTTAAATATGTATTTCATTATTTTAAGCATTTGAATAAAAAAATTAAAATATGATTCGAATCCGATCTGATATCTGCTAAAAAAATATATATAAATTCGCATTTAAATCCTCAAATTTTATATTGAATATAAATCCGCATATAAATTTTATAAATTTATAATGAATTCATATGTAAATGAATTCAATCTGAATCCGATCCATTAACAGAGAGACACCCGATGATGGGTTAAAACAAAGAGGAAGCGTGATGGTTGTTTCTAAATGTTCAATTGGGCTCAAAAAAAAGCCTCATGGGTCTAGTAAAATAAAAATTCTCGTAGAATCGAAAATTAAGTTTTCATTCTGTACATGCCAGATCTTGAATTAGTAACTGCAGATCTTCTAGATTGAAGAGATAGAATAGATCCTTTGCTTGGAGGAAATGGATTGGATAAGCAACTACGACGCTACTAGAATCTCTAACCTCCCTCTCCTCTCTTGCTCTTCTGAAAGTGATTTTGTTAAAGAAGAGGCTTTTACTGCAGTTAAATATCCTTTTTTTCTCCAGATATTTCTACAAATACCTTTTTTTGACATAAATATTTATTTAATAGAGACACCATTTCAACAAAATCAGAGTGGCGCAGCGGAAGCGTGGTGGGCCCATAACCCACAGGTCCCAGGATCGAAACCTGGCTCTGATAATTTCCAGATTTGGCTTACTCTTCCTCTCTTTTTTTTTTTGCTCTCTTTTGTACTTTTTTCATTGGTCCGTAGTGTTATTGCACCTCCTCCTCTTTTCCCCTCTTAGGAATCGGGAGAATGTTGAATAATAATTTGATCCGATTTAATTTGGTGGATAAAATAATCGTCCGATAATATTAAAATTTATGTCGAAATTTTTTTCACTCTCCAATAATCATGTACGAAGTGTCAAATTTAAAGATCCAACGGTTTATAACCGTACATTGAATTAAATTTGGTTCAATCCTCTCTCCCAGTCTTTTTGTTTTTTTTTTTCTTTTTTGCTCTTTTCGTACAAGAATTCATAAGTTCGTAGGTATTATTGTACCTCCTCTTTTCCCCTTTTAGGAATTGGTGGAAGGTTGAATGATAATTCGATCGAATTTGATTTGATGAATAAAATAACCGTCCGATTATATCAAAATTCACATTAAAGTATCTCTTGAACCCTCCAATAATCATATACGAAAAATCAAATTTAACGATCCAACTGTTTATAGCTGTCCATCAAACCGAATTCGATTCAATCCTCTTTGATTTTTTTTTTGTTCTTTTTCTTTTTTAGCTCTCTTTTTGTATAAAAATTCATAAATTCATAGGTGCTATCTTACCTCCTCTTTCCCCCCTTCTAAAAATCGGAGGAAAATTTTGATTTGATTTGATAAATAAAATAATTATTTAATAATATTAAAATTTACGCTGAAATTTTTTTCTCAAACACTTCAATAATAATATAAAAATTAAATTTAACCATTCGTCTGTTGGAAAGTGTTCATCCGACCAAATTCAATCCAATCCTCTTTTCCCCACATTTTGTTTCTGCTATTTCTCTTTTTCGCTTCCTTTCTTCGACACAAAAGCCGATGAAGAATTCATGAGACCTCCCCTTCTTGATCTTGAAATTCGTAGGTGATATCTTCTTCTAACCCTACTTTTTGATTCTGCTATTTCTTCTTTTCGCTTCTCTCTTCGACGCAAAAGCCGATGAAGAATTCACGAGACCTCCCTTCTGATCTCGAAATTCATAGGTGATATCTTCTACCACCATTGACTTTTTGTTTCAATTCGTGTTCTTTTTCCATTTCTCTGAGGAAGGTGGCGCTTTCTTCCTTTTCTTGTGACTCTTCCGTGTTTGAATCGCCCAATTACTCTCATCAGCCCTTCCTTTTGTCTGATAATTTCTTACTTTGTTCACTATTTTGTCTACCTTTTTGAATAAAATTTGATCAATTAACCACTGATGCTTAGTTGTACAATGCCAAAAACAATAGTCCTTATTTGATTTGTATCTGAACAAAATGATGGCTTCACAACCTTGAAGCAAATTCAAAATTATAGAGAAGTCAGTGTTAGAACCTCATCGGAGAGACAACCAGCAGTTGCCGATAAAGTGTAGACCAATATTACACACACACAAACTCACAAATATCGGTAAAACTCGATCTCAATTGGTGCGGCAAAAACTGGCCGCATTTTCTGGTTTTCTTCTATTGCTTAAATAAACGATTACATGGAAACTAAATCTAATTAAATCCTACAGTTAGCTTGACAGCCACACAATCAATTTACACTAATTTAGCTAATGCCTAAGGAAAGTAATTACTAATTAGGGGGCACAAGGATTATTCCTACAGTCTCCTCCTAAGCCTTGTGTCCACTGTTAATGTCGATGAGGCCGATTTTTCCGCGTAGCTCATGAAACTTGGACTTTGCAAGCGCCTTCGTCAAAATGTCGCTTAGTTGATCTTCGCTCATGATGAACTCCACATCAATCAGACCTTCTTCTGCAACCTCCCGGACGAAGTGATATTTCACTCGAATATGCTTACTCTGTCCGTGGAGAACTGGGTTCTTGATCAAAGCAATGGCAGACTTGTTGTCCACCCTCAGCATTGGCGCTCTCGGTATTGTTCCCTGCACCTCTGCCAGTACACGAGCAAGCCACAATGCTTGACTAGCAGCGTTGGCAGCTGCTATATACTCCGCCTCACAGCTAGACTGAGCCACCACCTTCTGCTTCATGGATTGCCAGGTGATCGGACTGCCGCTGAGGAAGAAGATCACGCCGGTTGTGCTCTTGCTTGTATCCACATCTCCGGCGTAATCACTGTCGCTGAAACCTGTCAAATAAGGCTCCTCCTTCTCCCTCCTACTGAACCAGACCCCCCAACTTTAAGTCCCAGCCACATAGCGCATGATGCGCTTCATAGCAGCAAGGTGATCCTCGCGTGGATCTTCTAAGAACCGACTCACACACCCAACTGCAAATGCTAAATCAGGGCGGGTGTTGACCAGATACCTTAGGCTCCCGACGGCGCTCCTGTATGCCGTCGCATCGACTGGCGGCTCGGTGCTGAGCTTACTCAACTTCAATCGCGGCTCCATGGGCACATGACAGGGGTTGCACCCTGTCATGCCGCTCTTCTCCAGGATCTTGCCGGCGTAGGCGCCTTGGCTCAACGAGATCCCCCTCGCACTCTGCTTCACTTCAATGCCGAGGTAGTAGTGAAGCAGGCCGAGGTCACTCATTTTGAACGCGGCCGCCATCTGCTTCTTGAATGACTTGATGTCACTGCTGTTCAAGCCGGTGATCACAAGGTCATCGACATACACTTCAATCACCAGCTGCTTGCCATTGTTCTGCTTGATGTAGATGGCGTGTTCCGACGGGCTCCTCGTGAAGCCGAATGAACACAAAGTGCCGTCCAGCTTTGCGTTCCGCGCGCGCGGTGCTTGATGCAGCCCGTACAGGGCCTTCCGCAGCTTGAGTACCTTGTGTTCATTGCCGGCAACCACGAATCCGGCTGGCTGCTCGACGTACACCTCCTCCTCAAGGTCGCCATTCAGGAACGCCGATTTGACGTCCATGTGGTGCACTTCCCACCCCTCGTGTGCCGCAAGGGCGATGAGAAGGCGCACCGAGTCGAATCGTGCCACCGGCGCGAAAACCTCGTCGTAGTCGATGCCGTGCCGCTGCGCATAACCCTTCACCACGAGGCGCGCCTTGTGCTTGGACACCGCCCCGTGCTCGTCTCTCTTCACCTTGAAGACCCACTTCAAACCAATCGCCCGGCATCCGGGCGGGAGGTCGGTGAGGGACCATGTTTGGTTGTCCTCGATCGACTCCATCTCCTCCATCATCGCCTTCCTCCAGCTGGGGCTGCGCTCTGCCTCGGCGAACGACGCAGGCTCGTCAGAGCTTACGACGTGAAGCTCCTCCATGACCAGTGCCCGTGGCGCGAAGCCACGCGGCAAGGCCGGCCCAATGATGTTGTCGATCTTTCGGAATCGGAGAGGCGCGCCGTTGTGGTCGGCGTCTAGGTGCTCGCTGGCCTCACTCGATGGTGAGGCGAACTCCACCTCGCCATGTCCTGCAGGTGCCGCGCCTCTGCGAGCATGAGGTGATGCTGACGGCGTCACCTCGCCCTCCTCGACCGCAGCTCCAGGTACCTCGGTCACCGGAGGTCCCTGGTTGGCGATGAAGTACTCCACTGTGAACACGTCGTTGTCGTCGATCGGCTCGTCGTTGACTTCGCCCGAGCCCCAGTCCCACTAGGCTCCCTCGTCGAACACCACGTCGCGTGTGATGTGCACAGGCTTCGCGACGGGGTCGTACGCGCGGTACGCCTTGGAGCCACGCTCGTAGCCGATGAAGATCATCTTGCGGCCACGGTCCTCGAGCTTCTTCAAGTTCGGTGTCGTGTTACGGACGTAGACGATGCTACCAAACGTCCTCAGGTGGTGCACCGCCGGCTTCTTCCCGTGCCACGCCTCGAACGGCGTCATGCCATTCACGCTCTTCGTTGGGCAACGGTTGAGGATATACACCGCGGTGGTTACGGCCTCGCCCCAGAACCACCCCGGCAGCCCTTTTGCCTTTAGCATGCTTCTCGCCGTTGACACCACCGTCCCGTTCTACCGCTCGACCACGCCGTTTTGTTGCGGACTGTATGGCGCGGTGTGTTGGCGATGTATCCCTTCTCCCGCGCAGTACTCCGCGAATTCAATTGAGGTGAATTCACCACCACGATCGGTCCGGAGCCCTCCCAACTTCAGCCCCGACTCTCCCTCTGCCCGAGTTTGGAGCTCCTTGATAGCAGCCGCGGCACAATCCTTCGAAGGGATCGCGGCTACCCACATGAAACGGCTGAGGTCGTCAACGAGCAACAAGAAATATTTGTTGTCGCTTGGGGTCGCCGGTGTGATCGGCCCGCACAGATCGCCATGCACGAGCTCCAGTCGCCTCTTCGCGCGATATTCTGCCTTCACTGGGAATGGGGCGCGTCTCTGCTTGCCCGCCGGACAACCTCGCAAAGCTGATCCACCTTCCCGATCTCCGGTAGGCCGCGCACCAGCTCCTCCCGAGCTAGTTTCCGGAGCGCCGCCATATTGACATTACCGAAATGCTCGTGCCAACGCCATGCCACCTCGTCGCTGCGCTCACGCACCGCCAAGCACATCGGTGATGCTATATTGATTCGGAGTAGGTACAGGCGATTCGCCTCCCGCGTCACCCTCGCCAACAGCTGACCACCGGGCTCCCGAATCTGCATCACGCCGGCGTCGATCTCAATCTTGAAGCGGACCTCGTCAAGCTGGCCTAGACTCACGATGTTCGTTGTCAGCCGGGGAATAAAGTAGACCCCGACAAACGATCGGAGCTCGCTGTTCTTGCACTTGAAGACGACGGTGCCCCGCCCCTCGATCCGCGTCACCGAGTTGTCGCCAAAGCGCACGGTTCCGCGCACCTCCGGATCTAGCTTCGAGAAGGCAACTCTGGACCCGAACATGTGATTTGTTGCCCCGGAGTCCAGAACCCACGTCTCTGCCTCCCTCTCCTCATCTTCTCCGAGTTGCGCGAACACCTTTTCTTTGTGGATCTCGACTTCGGCCACGAACGACGCCTGCCCAGACCCTTCGCTGGCATGCCGGTGTGATGTTCCCGCCGGCACCAAATCGGCCCTGTCGAGCGGCGCGATCGGGGACGGAAGCGGCGCCGATGTCGATTTCGACAGCGGTGGGAAGAGAATGGGTGAGCACTTTGCCAGACAGAGAGTAGCCTCCTCCTCATCCTGGACCGTATGGGCCTGCTCCTTCTTGGGCTTCGATCGGCAATCCCGGGCCCAATGACCCAACTTCCCACAACGGCGGCATTCGTCAATGGGCTTAGGTGAGTTTGTCGGTCCCCCCGACGACCCGCTAGCACGCCCGCGACCGCGTCCACGTCGGCTGCCTCCTCCCTTGTGCACGCCGCCGCCTCCTTTCTCCGCATCACGCTTCTTCCGCCGCGCGTCCCACTCCTCCTCAGTAAGGTACAGCTTCCCATCATGCTGCAAGGACGCCGGCGGTTCATTGAGTTCTTTTTCCGCCTCTTGTAGCCGTCCGGTGAGATCCGCGACGGTCATGGTGGACGGATCGAGCAGGGTCTTGATTGCGATCGCAATCTATTTGAACCGGGGGGGAAGGCTTTGCAGCATCTTTTCCACGATCTCCCCTTCCTTTACCTCATCGCCCAGCGTGTTGAGGTGTGCCGCCATGCTATTTAGGCGCAGTGCAAACTCTTCGACGGTCTCACCGTTGTTGAACATGGCAAGGTTGAATTTCTTGCGTAGCTGCTGCGCCGTCGATTTCCTCACACGATCATCACCGATTCGTATGGTTGCGATCGCATCCCAAGCCTCCTTAGCCGTCTCCTTGGAGCCGATGGTCGACACCATCTCGGGCGGCACCGCGCTCATCAACGCGTCGAGCGCCATCATCTCCTCCTGCTCGTCGGAAGTACCCTTGTCGATGGCGTTCCACAGTGCCCTAGCCCTCAACTTGACCTTCATCATAAGCGCCCAGTCAGAGTAGTTGGTCTTGGTGAGGATGGGGTAGCTACTCCCGGTTCCCACCTCACGAATCACCCGCTGGACCACGCCCTTGGTCTTGTCGTCCCCCATGATCCTTGGAAGAACCTAGCTCTGATACCACTTGTTAGAACCTCGTCGAAGAGACAACCAGCAATTGTCGACAAAGTGTAGACCAATATTACACACACACAAACTCACAAATATCAGTAAAACTCGATCTGAATTGGTGCTGCAAAAACTGGCCGCATTTTCTGGTTTTCTTCTATTGCTTAAATAAACGATAACATGGAAACTAAATCTAATTAAATCCTACAGTTAGCTTGACAGCCACACAATCAATTTACACTAATTTAACTAATGCCTAAGGAAAATAATTACTAATTAGGAGGTACAAGAATTATTCCTACAGTCAGAAATAGTCATTATATTTGTGGATCCCATTTTCATCACAATGGCCAAAATTTTAGATTATAGGGGGGAGGACGATTTTGTTAATTGATTTATGGATTTCATTTATCATTAACTCGATGGTAGCAAGCTATGACAATGAATGTGTATCAAGGGAACTTCTATTTGGTTCAAATTCCATTAAGTCCTTGAACTTTTTTCAATTTGGTACAAGCAAGTCCTTCTATTAGAACTGTCTGTGAGAAAGGGATGTGACTGAGATAGAACTACTCTTAAGGGTTAAAAGGGAGATCAATGAAGTCAAACATCTAGTCTCATTAAATAAACTCCAAAAGTATGGAGGTTTTAACTGAACCAACCGATCGAGGGCTAAATTGAATCATCAAGGTACCACTTTCAGACTTCCTTCCAAGTACACTGGCAGTACAAGGAGAAATTGGTCTCTGTATCTTCTTTTTGTATTTCTTCATAAACATCAGTGAAAAAAATTCACATTTCTTCTGGTAGTCTGTAATTTGATGCAGTTAAAGATTGGTTCCATTAAACCATCGCCAATGTATTTTTATAGGTCAATGTAGAACAAAAAAAAAAAGATGTTCTTTGACTATTCCATTAAACTACCCTTTTGATTCACTATAATTCTATATGTGAATTGAAGAATTGATCAACATAAAATGGTGGATTCACTATAATTCTATAGAGGACCATGTTTTTGTCAGAATGCCTTCTTTGAGCATGCCAATCTCGGTAGCGGTGATATCAGTACATACTGTTTTCCTTTCCAGTCTTTTTTCTTTTTCCTTTTGACCAATATAGCCTGAATATGTTCTTTTTAATTTCCATTGTTTTTGCAATGCTTTGATTGGATTTCTTTTTGTTTCTTTTTTTTTTTTGAAAGGAGGTGACAAGCGGCCATTTGTTTCATTGAGACAAAATGCTGATAACTTTCATTGGTTTTTAGGATTGCAAATTTGCAGATTTCACTATGTGAGTCAACCGTTGAATTCTTGACCCACAGGAAAATGGCACTGCAACTATTGACATGTACCTGTAACTCACATTTTAATTAATACATTTAGAAGGAAGAAATAAGAAAATCCGTACACATGCAAATAATCATCATGTGTGTTATATAAACGAACAAAAACACATTGGTCATATGGACTTCATGTTTCTTTCTTGCAAATGTACAGCTAGAGTAGGCAGTGACTATCATCCATTTTTCACTTTTTCATTTTTTCTGAAAAGGAAAAAGGTGGTGCACAGTGTACCACAGCCAGCACCTAATAGGAAACCATAAAAAAATTCCTACTATGAACTCTTTACTGCTTCTAAACCTGCAGCCCTGTGTCTCAGTAAAATAAAGCGATAGGTGCATAAAGCTTGATTAAATTCCGGGGTCAAATTATCCAAATTTTCTGTAATAACATTAAAGCTTGTTTAAAATCCAGGGGTAAATTATCAACTTCAGGTGGGATGGGTGATGCAAAGCAAGTGTGATCTGTTGCCAGGCAGAAGAAGAGGAGGTGTGTAACATATTCATTTTTGCTCAGACACCTAACATTCTAACACATACTGGGTCAATTGCTGGCATCCTTGCGTGCATGGCCTGGGACGTGGGTAAAGCATCATGTAGAGTTCTCCATAAAAATGTACTTACATGTGGTAACAACACCTGACAATACCATACCTCTTGCCAAATTGATGATCTTGGGCTTGTGAGGTCATTATAAGGATCAGGTACCCTTCCTTGGATATGTATGTCCCTCTTTCAGATTTAACATAGATCAACCTTTCCGGTACCAAATGATCAGTTACAGGCCCTTGTATGGTGGTCCTTTGCCCAGTATTCTAGCCCAAATAGAAAAACCATTTAAAACATGTATGGAAGACAATGGTATTGACCCATTTTCTAGATGGAATAAATCTAAACCATTCAATTTCAAATATTTATGGATCAACCATAGTTGTCGATGCATGCAGATTTTGCTGTATGGCACCACAAATCAGCAATTAGTGTGGAAATCTATACTACCATACCCATTATGCATGATTTATTTTACTTGATAAAGATTAGGTAATTTTGTTGGCATCTACTTGCCGGCACAATTAAAAAAAAGATTTCTGAATACTTAAGATTGGAAAAGAAACTCATTATCAAAACATTTAGGCCTATATTCACGTTTTTTTTCTCAAAAAATTAGCCTATAACCATATTTCTTAAGCCAACCCATTTGCATATCAAGCTTTGCATATAAAACTTTGGGTCTTAATCTCAAAAGTAGTTAAATCCTGCAGAATTATTATCTTTGCATATGCAAGATACAAGAGTTAAGACCCTCAACGAAACTAGCATTGGGAGGAAGGAAAGAAACTAAAATACGATCACTCTGGTTTATTAACATCCCGTGTGTGCACAATCACTTGTTACAGGATGTACAGCAAGTCACTTAAACTACAACCTCAGACCTCCACATCTGCCTAACATTGGCTGGTAGACAATTCACGGTACAGTACAATATAAAGGAAAAGGAAAGAAAAATGGAATTGAAAAGATAGAATAGAAAGGAGCGCCTTCTCTATCTGGCCAATTGATAATCGTTGGATCAGGTTGTGTTCTTTTAATTCTTGGCCTTACTTGAAGGGATGTGTTGAGTTGAATGGATAAGTAGGTTGCTCAGTAGTGAAACCATGGGTTGCTGAGGTGTCAGAGCAAGGCATTGGTATCACATCATTGAGCTGGAATTCTGACCCATGAAAACTTGAAATCCCTCCAAAGTCACTACAAAATTCGCTTTGAAACACCGAGAAATAGTTCGAGTCAGAAGCACTCGAAGACACAAATCCTGATGAAAATGCCCCTTCAAGACTGGTACTGGAAGGAGAGAACACATTCCGGTTCTCTGACCTCAGACCAACATGTGCACTAGAGATGGAGGAAGGCGAGAGGATGTTGCCTTGTTCATCTTGGCATGATTCGTGAGTCTCAATTGTGGGATAAGGGTTGTTGAAATCTATCATGAATTGTTCATTGGACTCATTTTGTGTAGGAATTAGTAGTTGATTTTCAAGTGACTGGGTTAAGCTACTTTGACCAGCATATTGCCCGCAGGCATGATCGCCTTGATATGTGACATCAAGGAATGTCGGGTCTTCATCGGAGCGCTGCACATGCTTTACAGCCGGGCAATTCTGGCTCTTTTGGAAGGTGCACCGGTAATAAGACCTGTAATATAAACAGAATTATGTTACTATTTACCTTTCCATAATATCACTATTGTAAGACAATATAACTAATTCAAACTAGTAAATGAAACCAAATTCAGTATAGATAGTGATGATATGTCTCGTTTTTGTACGAAGAAATATAGATTTAAGTTCTATAAAAAATATTTGAGAAATAATAAATATTGAGGTTAACGGAACTAAAAAAATCAAATTAACAAATGATTTGTTGATATTGCGATCAGAAAATAATTTTCAGCACTTTTAGGAGTGCTTCAGAGATGCTCAATGTAGTCCCAAACTTGTCTAATATTATCGCCTTTGTTCACTAAGAAGTCATACAGGTCAACAGTCAGCTGTTTTGACCTTATGTATTGTTCTAGGTCAATATGGAGTATTTCTAGGTCAAAATGTCAAAAAACAATTAAAAAAACAGTCAAAGTCAGAAAGCATTTCTAATTAATAATTAATAGAAGATTCTTTTAATTACTCCCAAAGTTGCTATTTAATTATTAATGAATAGAATATTGCCCAATCAAAAGATCCTACAGTTGAAAAGGCAACATATTTTCCCTCCTCCTTGCTTCTTAATTAAGTTTATATACTAACAAAAGTATGATTTGGTTGTTATGCAACGTAGAGATAATATTATTCTTTTCCTTTCGGTATTGATTTTACTATTTTATTGAACTAGTCACAAGATTCTGGGTAATTTTCACTTTTTCTATCATGTGTATCAACATCAGAATCACAGTAGTAATTTGGTTTATTCCAACGCTTTTCCACTGATGACCAACTAAGAATTATTGTTGTATTATACAACAAAAATATCAATATCAGATGGTATGAGTCTCTCTGTTTTCTATGAAATTCTTCTATTGGTGAGAAAAGAAAAAAAAATAAAACCCATCAAATTTTTTTATTATTATTTTTTTGTTTCATAGATGAGACCAATTACAAATTAAAAAATATAATACCTAGGAAATTTTGCATTGAGGATATTTTTTTGTCCATATTTCCTCCAGCTAAATCCATCATCAGGTGCTAATGCTGTATCTGACGGTCCAGTATTTGGGGCTGTGAATGGTACTTTGACTGTTCGCTTTATGTTTCCCTTTCTAAAGCTAAAAATTGCAAAAAGCAAATGTAAGAATTTATGCGTCAAAGTGAGATGAGTAATTGAGCATTAAATTTTGGAATAAGAAAGTAAGAATATGAACTATTGATGCACTGTAGCTTTTAAAAGTTGGAGTTAAAATTTCGTTTAACCTTTTAACTGAATAATTTTTTTCAAATCTTGAAAGAACTAGGGGTGAGTATTTGCTGATATTATTTTCAATGATATATTTATTATCATTGAATCTTTTTTTTTATATAAGGGTTTTTGTTAATTTCGATATTTATTTTTTTTAAATATTTTTTTAAAAACTTGAACATGCGTCTCTATATAAAAAAACAAAATTTATCATTACTGTATTAAGCATACGGTTCCGTTGTCATTGAATCTAAATAGTCCAAATTTAGTTATTGAGAGTGTTTTTTTATTTAATATTTAATGGTTCCTATATATTATAAACTTAAAAAAATTATAATATAAATATGTCATAAAAAAATATAACAACTGACTGACATGAATCTAAAAAACTACTCATATTTCATTGCACATATGCTATATCGTCAAAAGGGTGTTGCAATCAAGAGAGTTGAAATTTTGAAATCTGGTTTGTTTGTAGAAGACATAGGCAACAATATATCATTGAAATTTTAAAACATTCTCATGTCAGCTTGTTTAGTTTGGCAACATCAGCTTTTGTAACACATTGAGAGAGAAACCAATTACCAAAAGGAACAACAAGTAAAATTGAATGGCAAATATAGTATGGTAATGATAAATTTCGTTTTTTTACGAACAGATATAAATTTAAATTTTGTAAAAAATATTTAAAAAAATAAATATAGAGATTAATAAAATTTTTATTTAAAAAAACAAATTAAAAAAAATAACACATTCAAACTATGCAATTTAATCACCTACCTCTTCTTATTCATGCGCTCTGATCCTTCGCTGCTCGGACTGCCACTTCCGGACCTTCCCGGCGAACCAGATGCCGCCTTGTGGCTGTGACTCGGCATCTGCCTCATGTTGGTATCCTCCATGGAATTAACAATGGCAATAGCCTTGCTAAACTTGCTCTGAAAGTGCATGGCAGCGTTTTGTAACTGCTGGTTCGCGTGTAAAGAGAGTCGCCTCGCTTCATCTTCTCCTTCTGCTAAGATGCTTATGAGATTACTCATAATCATGCTTTTGTTATCGTTCTTGGCTTCGTTATCCATATTTAAGAATTTAGGCAATGTGTTGAGGTTTTCTTCTAGCTTTGAAGAAAACTCTATTCTCAGAGGAAATTTCAAGAGAAGTGTAAAGATGAGAAATTTTGGAAGGTATTTCTGAACTTATAACAAGAAGAGGAAATAGTGTAATAGTTGTGTTTTGCAAGAGAGATTTATGGGAAATTTATATATGATAAAACAGAGTGCTCTGTTTTACAGAAGATGAGAATTGGGGACAAAAAAGGGGATGGCTTTTGTATATAGATATCACAGGAGATTTGTTGGAGAAGCTGAAGTTTGGTAGTCTACTGCATGAGGAATCAAAACTGAGGGGAAAAAAAACTGAGCTTTATGTCATGGTGGCAACATGATCATAGTGAAAACAGAGTATATAAGAAAACAACAAATATTAAAAAAAGACAATCAAGTGTAGTTTCAAGGAACTTGTTGTTTTGAGAATAGGGAGATTTAGCAGGTGAATAATACACACATAAACAAACCGTGCACTTGGCCTTTGTGACAAATGTTGAGATATGGAGAGAGAGAGAGAGAGAGAGAGAGAGAGAGATGAATGTTGCCTTTTGGGTTAGAGGTGAAAGAGAGAGGGAGAACAAAAGGAAATGGTATTAATATATAAATACATGGTTTAACTTGATATATTTCTAGGTGTTTACTCTGTTAAGTGTTGACCAAAGAAAACTAAGTTTTGAATTGAATTCCATAGGTTTTTGCGGATGTAACCTTGTGAATGTTAAAATTACATAAGTACCAAGTTCTAAATATTAATTTATTTCTCATATGAGCCATATGAGTTTTTTGATTTATTCAAATTTTGAAATAGAGTCAAATAAGCAAAATTGTTGTATATTAATCGTAAGTGCAGTACATGTATCGTGTTTAATTTGTATCTGATACATGTTTTGTTTATTATTAGATCGGAGCTGATATATAAATATTATCATTGATATCATCCTTAATATCAATTTTGTTATTCATGTAAAATAAATTATTATTCATATTAATGATTGTATCATATAATTTATTTTATACAGTACTTCTTTATTCAACTTAAGTAAATTATTATTTAGATTAGCGGTATTTAAGCTGAATAACAAAAATATTGTACAAAATAATTTGTATAATAAAATCATTAACACAAATAATAACTCATTTAACATAAATAATAAAATTTTCTTTATTAGATATATCTGGCTAACATAGAATAACCTAACTTCAATATAGCATTTTCTAATTTAGACAAATACTAAAAGGTAGGAGGGTGTTTGTGAAAAAAGCAACCCCTTTGCATGTTCCATGGATTTCTCTAGTAGTTCCCTTGATGTGTCAGCTATAAGACCGGTCTTTGGTCATACTACAAGCAGACTGAGAGAGAAAGAGAGAGAGAGAGATCATTGACTGCTTAACTCTACATTGCAACTGTTTCGTATGCCTGGTTCTCCAATAAACTCATACACCGACACCGTCATTTTACTTGATGATTGTAGCTTTCTGTTGAGATAGCTTCAAGTAAGTAATTGTGGGTGATTAATAATTAGCTTTGTTTTAGTGGTTAGTTTGTTATTTTTATTAGATGACTGTTATGATGTTTTATCTCTGTTTTTGAAATTGTAGTATCTAAAATTTTATGTATTTTTATTCGGTACTAGCTGTTTTATATCTGACATAATTTTATCTGATTTTATAATGAAATCGGAGGGTTTTCCTCACTTTTTTCAAAAAAAATATTATGTTAGAACTATCAAATTTTCCTTTTTTTATCTATACTTTTTAGAATAATAAATTATGACACCTAAAGATATTATAGCTTTTCTTTTACTCTTTTAAATAATATATAACTACCTTTTTATCTTTTCATTAAAAATTATTTCAAATCCTACAACTTGTTAGTTGTGAGTCTGTCTAGAATAAAACTAAATCTCTTTATAAATTAAGTACTATTGGCCACAATTTATTCTTTCAAAATATCTATACATTTTTGTTCTCAAATTTTACAGTCTGTGCCATTCTAAAAATTTACCAAAAAAAACCAAGTCCATGAGAAAACTCACCTCCATACATGGCACAAAAAGGAGAAAATTCTCTATTTGGTGTGTCATTTTGACTGTGAGTGTACCAGTAATTGTAGGAGGGGAAAATTAACAAAAGGAAGGTCAAAGAGGAACGAAATGAGAATTGACTAGGAACCTTCAAACCTACCTTCCGCGTTGGAATAATTCCGATCTCTGTTTCCCATGATGAGCACAAACCGTATTGGAGTCGTTCCGACATGTGGGCCATGCCGAAGACACAGTTCCTAGAGGTTTATCAGGAAGTGGGACCGTGATGTCAGTGATGTCGTATCCGCATGTGTTACAAAGAAACGAGACAGAGAATCTTTGACTACGTAAAGCGATTGAAGAGGCGTGCTTCCTCTACAATTGTACACCATGCCAGGCGTAAAATCCAGATGATTTGTGCTAGAGGTGAAATACGGATGTATTTAGTATGAATTTTGTTATCATCTTTCAGTATCATTTTAGTATTAATTGTGATATTATTATTCAATTTATAGATTTTCTTTTAGGGAGTAAAAAAGTCGAGACATCTTATTGTGAAGAGATCATGAATTAGAAACTTAACGATTAATTAACAGAGAATTATCAAATAATAAATAGAGAGTATATAGTATAATTATGATTTTAATTGATGGGAGGAGAGTATTTGTATTTGAAAAAAATATGATATATAAAGAAAAAAAATTATGGTTTTTCATCATAGATTAAGGAGGAAGAATTGCTCCCCTCAACCCTCCCTGATATTTGAATATCTTTTTCTTTGTCCTTGTCATGAGCCGATCTTCATCGAATTAAAGAAATATTTTTATATCTCATTTTATTAAAAAGAAAAGTTTATTATTGGATTGTTTCGAGTATTGATACACTATAATATATTATTTTTATTTGTTGTTATTTATTTGGACCACAACAATAAATAGTACAAGAATATTGCTATTTGGATAAGAGTATGAAAATAACATAAGAAAAATAGTGCTAATCCGGATAGTGAAAAAAATATTAATTTTGTGTTATAATAATATATATGTTGTTTGGATTGTAAATTTTTTTTTCAAATAATACTAATTTGAAAAGCTCTAATTCACTGTTCTTATAAAATATTAAATTGGTAAAATAATACTAAGCTAACATTATTCTGAAGGAAAAAAAAACACATTTAGATCAATATGAGAATAACAATATTATTTTTGAATTAGTTCTATTTTACTGCGATCAAACATAACTTTAATAAAATAAATCTTGTTTTTTAATATTCAAACTATTTGATCTTAAAATGCATAAATCAGATCATATCAACTAATGCTAAAAATCATTTGATCTAATGTAATTCACTCATTATCAGTTAGACAACTCAAATAAAATTCCACGGAAGTAATTGCAGAGAAGACTCTACAGAGAAGAACCGATGACGTAACCATCCAAATCGTTGCTTACGTAATCACTTCCCTCGGTCGGTTTAACAACAAACGAAATAATTTTCTGTACCCCAATTTTGCAAAAAAAAATTGTTGCCAATTTAGTATTTTTTTTTTGTTAATTTGATTTTATTTTGTCAGCTGGAATTTGGAATTTACTTGGGTATTTCATTAGGTGTTGCCTAACCATAATTATCGCATAAATTCCTAGGAAATTTTACAGCTACTTAATTAATTTCCTAGTTGATTCTTAGCAACTAAACAAATAAAGGCGTAGAAGCATCTAACGCGTGCACTCGCTTGTCAAAATTAATTTAAAGTTTCATGAAAGCTCCACAAATTTAGTGGTCAATGGATAAGTTTAATTAAATTGCAAAAATGTAGTAGAAGAAGACTAGAAGAGGAAAGGAAAGTAGAACTTCTCTATTTTATAGGAGGAAAAGAAATAGAATTTTTGTTTTTTTGATAAAAGTATTTCAAAAAGAGATATCAACTTTTATTACTTTATGAAAACGAGTTATAAAAAATTCAGAAGAGGTGTAGGAGATCTATACTGACATCCGGATGTAAAGAAATAAATGATTTATTTAGAGAAATTATTCATATATTTTATGTTTCGTAATCTTTATCAGCATACTCAAAATGTTTGTACTAAACCGCTAACTTATTTTATATCTAAATTTGAAAATATTTATAGTTAGTATAAAAAGTGTTATCATTTTTTTTTCATGAATGATTATAAAAAAATTTTAATTAAAAATTTTATTATACAAGTAAAAAATACAGTTTACAAAATTTATAATATCAATGATTTAAGATATAAACACTTTAATCACTAGGTATAAATATTTTCTAAAAAAACATGAATACATCTGAGATGTAAGTAATGGACGAGTAAAGAATAAAATTGTCACTCTTCTTATATTTATTCTAAGAAAATGATGGAGTAAATTAATTAAATACTCCCCTTGCTTTTAAGGGTTAGGTGAATCTATTATAATTTTTTTGCCTACTCTAAAAACATCTATTTACTTTAGATTATGAACAAGGTTGAAATGAAATGAAACTATTTATTTACCTTGTTTTATTGTAAATTTAAAACAAGGCTATGACATAAGCTATAACCATAAAGCATAATTTCTCTCTACAATAAGATACTATTTTGAACCCAAAAAATTCAGTAATTGTGCATATTTTTTTTAGTAAAAATTAAGTAAAATAATAATCTAGGAAATACTCTTATACGAATTTCAATTAGTTTGAATTATAAGGTTGTGCTTCATAAAAATATTTGAAGAGATGTTAAAATGAGTTTATCTCCTCTACATTTTTAATTTAAACAGAACAAAATTAGTTCATTTGAAGAGTAGAAAAGATGAAATATTTTTCTCTCTCATTTTTATAAAATTGTAGAATAAATAACATATCAATATTTATCTTTGTCTTCACCTCTTCTGAAACATAGCCTAAATATTTTTCATTATTCTTCATATAGACCTATAGAATTTCTAATGATACTTTTCAATCATCTGGCATCTAATTATAAGTTTCTAATATTAATTTTATTACTTCCTAACTTTAGATATTTTTTTTTATTTCTCTTTCTATCCTATACAATGTTCATCAAATAAGTACCAATTATATTGTTGGTATGATTTCCGTACAATTAATTTTATTAAATACTTATGTTCGTACTAATTCGTTGGATATATGTATAATGTGAAAAATACATAAATGTTAACTGCTATAGTTTAATTATTTTATATATATTTATGTATTTCCATTTAATACGCATATATAATTTCAGCGAAAATATAAGAGAATGGAAACGGTAAAGAAAGAGAGATATGATTCTTTAAGTGTAATATATCAATAATAAAATAATGAGTATTTGCGTATAAAAATAGATAATTTTGAAAAATCTGAAAAAAAAATAATTAGAAAAATCTAAAAATAGAAAATTTTGATATAAATTATTTATTAAACAACTTAAATTTATAATTTAAAACAGATTCAATAAATTTTAAGTTAAAAATACTGAAAAACTCTGTGCTCTTAAAACTACCATAAATTTACTCACAATATATCACATAAAAAATGCTTCTATGTTGCACCTCAATTTAAATTTGTGATTTTATTCCATTATATATATATGAATCACGAGTCATGACTCTAATGTCATTTCTCATCATATCTGGCGGCGTTATTGAAAATGAAATTTATGTTAGTTAGCAAAAAAAAATTGAAAAATATCTCTGATTTTTTTTATCAAATATTACGTTAGAAATCAATGAAAATTGTTGCACGTAATTAAGTCTCCTTGTAAATGTAATTTTCATCCTCTCATGGGACAACAATAAAAATATTATTCGATTATTTAACAGCGATATTTTCCACACGTGTTTGATAAATTAACCAAGTAAATTGTTTTAAACATGGAGAAAGATTTTTGTGAATGTTAATATCTTTTAAAAATAGAAAGAGATACTTCCAGATGTTGAACAATTATAAAGCTTTTTAGTTTTTACCATCCAAATAATTAGAAAAATCAAGACAAATAATACATAACATAATATATATCAATAAAATTTTATCAGGTTGACTTCATTAAAAAAAGTTATCAGGTTGGCTTTTTAGAGATTTTAATATTTAAATCTCTAATAAATACTTAATTCTGAGGGGAGCATAAGCATTCTCCATTACTCAAATATTTATATTGATGGAATTCTATTTTATTTTGTGATGTGGACAGGGAAATAATTGTGTGAACACAAATAATTGAAATATGTTTAATTTAAATATGATTGGAGCCTTGGAGATAAGAATTTTTAGATTGCCACTGCACCTAGACAATTAATAAATTCATACAAGAAAATTAAAATTCCTTTGTGTGGATCCTTTGACCTAAACCTTTTATTAATTATTACTTCTTCTTTTTTTTTTGCCATGTATAATTTTTTACAGTTTTACAGTTTTACTTGATATACATGGATCCTCAATGATTGAGACAATTACTATTCTCAAGGTATTAAGTCACTGAAAAAGGGCATGGAAAATATTTCAAAACCACAAAAATAAAACCTAGCAAGAAAAATAAAAATAAAAGGGAGCTAATATGCAGATACTATCATTAATACCAATATTATTATTCATATTATGTAACTTATTTGTATAGTATTTTTATTATTCAACTTAATTAAGTGAGTTATCATTCATATCAGTGGTATTTGAGTTACAATAAAAATATTACACAAAATAAATTATATAATAAAATTATTAATATAAATAATAAAATCGGTATTTGATGATAATATCAATGATGGTATCTCCTAAATATTTTCCAAAATAAAAAAATGCATGCCCAATTAAACTTCCTATTATTTTCCACAGAAAATTCAAAGTGTCATTTTCAACATAGGTCTTTTCTTGGCCTTGTGGTCTCATGTTGGTCTCTCTCTCAATCTCAGATAGTTTGAAGTTTGAACAACCAATTTTCTTGACCTAGCTAGCTACATGCAGTCAGACTTATAATTGGCCCAGATTTTATTCCAAAACAGTGCAATAATAATAATAATAATAACAACAACAACAATAAGAATAAGAACAACAACAATGATAATAAAATTCTAGTGCAAAACCTAATTAAATATGTCCAAATCTTTAACCAAATAGTCAAATATACAAATATGTCCAAATCTTTGGTCAAGTATGTCTAATATTCAAATATGCCTATATCATAATAAAATATGCTAAGTCATATTATATTTTTGATAGAATGAATTAAAATATTCTTTCTATATTTTGATAAAACAAATTAAAATATTCAAAATGACACAATTATGCTATACTTTGGTAAAACAAATTAAAAATGTTCAAAATATCAAAATCCTGTTATATTTTGATAAAATAAATCAAAATATTCAAAATGATAAAATTATGTTATATTATGATAAAAACAAATTAGAAATATTCAAAATATCAAAATCATGTTATATTTTGATAAAATAAATTAAAAATGCTTAAAATATCAAAATCATGTCATGTTTTGATAAGATAAATTAAATATGTTTAAAAAGTGTAAAAATGATCAGATCACACTTAAATTGATCAAATATGTCTAAATATTGATCAAACATGTCATTATGGATAAATATATAAATCTCACTTAAAACTTGACCAAACATGTCATTACATCAAAATGTGCAAAATATATTCAAATATTGACAAAACATATCATTATATCCAAATATATAAAACACACTTAAATGTCGATCAAATATGTCACTACGACAAAATGATCAATATGCCCCTGAATGACACAAGATGGTCAAATGTCGATCAAAATTCCCAGAATGCCCTTAAAAAGCCAAACACTGATCAAAATTATGTCTAAATTTTAGTAAAACATACCAGCATATCAAATCATACCAAATCATATTTTGAGAACATTAAATTGACGGTGCACTTCAGATTTAATATTCCTCATTTTTTGAAAATCGATAAAGAATTATACGTTCATAATTCTCCTATTTTTCCAAGCTTCAAATTGACATAGCACTTCAGATTCGGAATTTGAAAGGTCAATAGACTGTTTAGGACAATACGTCTTTATCTTTGATATGGACCTCTATAGAGATTAAACATCTCTGGTTCATTAAGTATCGAGTTGGCAGTGCGATTCATATTCGAACTCTGTGAGATTAATAGGATTATACATCCTTCATCTCTGAATTGTGAGAGATTATATGTCTCCTGATTTTAGATTATATGTCTTTAGTTTGATCGTTAAGAATTATACGTTCTGATAACTTCAATTCCTTGAAACATATCATTAAATATAACATAAAACAAATAAAGAAAAAGGGGAGCTTAAATAGCTATTGCTAATAAATAAATTTCTTTTGCATAATTTCATCAAAAATAAAATAAATTTGAAGGGAGAAAATAAAAGTCATGAATTCAACCCATATATTTCGATTATTTTAGTACATTAGTCAGAGGTTCCCGAGATGAGAACTGGAGTAATTAATGACGGAGACTTGCAGCTATCAAAAAATAAAAGCTCCCAAAATTATCAAAATTATAAGTCCTTAAGCACACACAAATACGCGCACGGATGTACCTGTACTTTTTTTCTCCGTGAATAAAGACGTCGATACCTCGTACGTGATAAAAATAGCAACAGTAATAAACAATAATAATAATAAAATTCTAGTGCAGGACCCAATTAAGTACAATTCAAAAGCTGAATTCAAATTTAGAATGTGATGTGACCAAACGGTCCAAGGAAAAAACAAGAGCAAGTCCATAATACGACATGTGAATTTAATGTTATTACATTTTGAAAGTTTCAAATTAATTAGACCTGTTAAGAAGAAAAACAAGGGCAAGTCTACGTGACATGTGAATTTGATTGTTATTACATTTTGAAAGCTTCAAATTAATTAGACCCATTGATGGTATTATGACAGGTGACCTAGCCATACATACCAACAATAAGAGACGGATGCACATGTATAAATTGAGGTCAATTGACCTATTCTTTTTCAAAATTTTATCAAATTTATGCTTCGTTTTATAATATTGAGATAAAATTGTTTTATTTAGACTAAATTTGACCCTCATTTTATTATACAAAATTTTTATGGTTAATCCTCAAATTTTTTTGGAAACAAAAACTAAAATACTATAGGTATTTGTGGAGTTTTGTTAATGTGCTAATGTTAGCATTTCTTTTGAAGTGCTAAAGGTTTAAATTTTATGTTTTCATATTCAAAATTTCGATTGAAGTAGCTCAATGAATTCTTCATATCAAAATCTTATAGAATATATAAATTTACCATTTTTAAAAAAATTTTACTATTTTTTTGAATTTTTCAAAGATAGCTTTATTGGGCTCAAAAATAAATAAAAATAAAAAAGGCTTGTTTACCGATTAAGGTTATTTTTAAAAATTCGAAAAAATAGTTAAAAAATACTAAAAATGATAAATTTCGGTATTTTATAAAATTTTGATATGAAAAATTTATTGAACTACTTGAATCGAAATTTCAAGTATAAAAACTTAAAATTTCGATCATTAACATTTCGACCGAAATGTTAATAATAACACATTAACAAGACTCGGTATGTGTGTATACATTAACCTCGTAAATACGATGTCTGCCTCCACCGACGCTAGCAATCGTACTTGTTTGATAAGGTATATCTTTAATAGTAGCAAGTTTTTTTTAAAAAAAATTTGGTAGTAATGGTAACTAGATAAAATTTCTTTTTCAGCTCTATAAGTAAATAGGAGCTGGAATTAATAAAACCATCTCTCTTGATTAATTAGAAAAGTTTGAAATTAAAATTCTTGTGTTTAATTTATGTTTCGATTTAAATTCTCACCTTGCTCGTACAGTTAAGTTCTTTACAACCAATAATTCTTTACATAAAAATCCTTCCTCATTTACGTCTACGTGTGCAATCTATATCCCACAAATTAATGATATTAAATCAATTCAATTATTCAAAGCATTAGAGGTGCTTAGTGGAGATTAGCTTCAAGTTCAACAAACAAACATTGACCATTGTTGTCAGGGATGGATGCAAATATTTAACAATGAGGATAAATTATTCCCTAATTGAGAATAATCTAGTTATTAATTTACTGATATTTATTAGATGAGTGATAATTATATATTTTATTCGCACTCTTTATTTATACTTCTGATATTTTAAATTATTCAACATATCTTCTAATTTAAATTTTGAAATATATATTTTAAAAAAATATTTATATTTTACATTGGGGCGTAGATAAGAGGTACAGAATAAAATATAAGAATAATTTCTCTGTTAATTAATTAATAATTATGGGTGTCAAAGTGGAAAACTTCAACACTAAATATCAAGGTCAAATTGTTTTATATAACAAAAGTTTCCTAAAATTCAATAAAAAATTATTACAAGTCAGCAAACTTGAAAAAATAATAGGGATCAATTGATAACAATTAATTTTTCACATGAATCTTCTCCTACTTGCTACATGCTTGGAGATGTGATATAAGTACAAGCACCTCAAAAAAAAAAATATCATTGGTGCATACTGCTCTTGAGGTTTTTATACTCTCACTAATTTCTTTGTTTGATTTATTTTTCTTTAATTTTCTGCATTTTACCTCCTTATATACAAATCTGAAAAAATAGAGTCTAAAAAACTTAAAATATCCCACATTGCGTTCACTTTTCTCTTAGTGAATATACCCCTATTTGGTAATGGAATAAAAATGATTTAAATGTTTTAAGATGTTTTAATGTATTATACGGAGGTGATTTAAAGTTGAGTAAAGTTAAAACACCTATGGAGATGGAGTAAAATTAAATTACTAAATTTCATCTACTTACTTAATTATTATCAAACATCAATGATTTTACACTTATTCCGTTTTAATTTTACTTCACTTCTCAAACGGGAGATAGCGTATATATTACTTATGAGTGGAGATCTATTGATAATTATCAATTTAACAATTTTGACAACATATTTTCAAATAATTTCAAGAAAAATCTTTTAAAATAAAAAATTATAGGCATATTTTTTGAATTTATAGATTGATTACGTTTCAAATTTTATACAATTTAAATATTATTTGATATTTCATAAAAAAACAATCAAAATTACTAAATTTCGCAATGATTTAAACTTAATGGTCTTCATTGGAATATTAAATGACGCTTAAATTACATAAAAATTAAAAAATAATCAATCTATATAAATTAAAAAAACATGTCTGTAAACTTCTTTTTATTTTTAAATTATTTTTAAAATTATTTAAAAATTTATCATTAAAATTTTTAAATTAGAAATTATCAAGTGATCCCAACTCATTACTTATTATATTTCATGTCACAAGTCTCAACTCTCAAACATATGTTGTATTTGCAAAAATGGACAGAATAGAATAATAGTTTAGACCCAAACCAAACCAAGAACATGTATTCCAATAACCTCTCATTTTAGAGTTAACCTCACAACTAGCGGCCTATAGCCCGGCCCAATACACCAATTGTATATATGGTTGCAACATACAATTGCACACTTAGCATTTTTATCTAAATTGTAAATAGACTTGTTAATTTTTATGTGATAATTAGAATTGCAATTTGGGGATGGAAAGTACTTGTTAATTTAGCAAAATTATTAAATTAGAAAGTTTTTTTCTAAAAGATCACATCACTATTTGCAAGTAATATGAGAGCATATTCATTTCTGAAATTACTTAAAATTGTTTTCTTTACTAATTAGTAATTATAAGTATGAAAATATTCTCAAATTGAATTACTAAATTGATGATGTAACAATTAGTAATTGAATAGCAATTGCATCCCACACAAATAGACTTGTTAATTCATATGTGACAATTATAATTGTAATTTCAAAGATGAAAAATACTTGCTAATACAAGATTGTCAGATTAGAAAATCTGTCTAAAAGACTACATCACCATTTGTAATTCATTTGCAAGAAATATGAGAGCATTTTCATCTCTAAAATTGCTTAAAATTTATTTTTTTACAATTTAAAAATTATCGCGTTAACAAATTAACAATTACAGAGATGAAAATATTTTGAAATTATATTGTTAAATTTATGTTGTAGCAATTAGTAATTGAATTAGTAATTACAGAGATGAAGATGCTCTTAAATTTGTTGTTTTCGATTCTACTGAACGCAATCAACTCATCACTTTTTTCTTTTCTTTTCTTTTGTTTTTTTTGGTGGTACATTTGTATCGCCTATTAGGAGACATTATCTCATAGAGTAGATGCGGATATATTTGAAAGAGGAGTGATAATTGTACCTCTTAATTGCACTCTTATCTGTACCTCAAAGGCATTTATATTTTTTCATAAAGCATTTATATCTAATATAAAAATATTTATATTTTGCATTATTTTGATTAAATATTATTCAAATTGTATTTTTATTTGTGCAATAAAATTTTTAACTTAACTTTCTCTATGATTATCTAAAAAAAAAGTTATAAACACTTTCTATACTAACTATAAATACTTATAAATTTAAATATAAATAAATTATCAATTTAGTATAAATATTTTTGATGTACACATAAAAAATATAAAACATAAGATGTAAGAATAATTTCTCTATTTGAAAACACCGCACACAAACAACAACAAAAAAAGAAAGAAAGAAAGAATAAAGGATGTGTTTTATCTAACAATCCAGATGCACCTTCCTTTCTTCCCCCAAACACAACTCAATCTCAACAAAGACAACAACAGAAGAACACTTCTACCAACACAAACAAAACTACCCCTTATTGGCTTCTCTGCTCTTGTTCTGTTTTGTTCTTTTCTTCAGATAAAAACAAGGTCTGAATTATACAGTAAAGGCTGAGAAATTCATCTGTGTCAATATGAGATATTATTCTCTCATTCTGTATCTTATTTATCCATCAAGTCAGATCTATCTTATGAGATATTCCCAGATTAACTGACACATAAAACTAGTATATATATGTATGTATGTATGTATGTATTATGTGTCAACATGGGAATTTGGATTCTCTCATTATCAGGCAGACCCACATCTACAAGTCTTGACCTTTCTCTTGATTTGAACTCAAATTAAAGAATTTATAGAGGGAGAAATTAAGAATTCAAGCTACACAAATTTAGAGGAGTTATCCTGCAGATTTTTTTTTTTGCTTTTTTTAGTTTGATTTTGTTTTGGGTCCAGTAATTATTTATTTTAGTAGAACCGTATATTTAGTACAATAATAATATAATTCGTGTATGTACGGGAAGAAACGCAGATTTAAATTTTATAAAAAATATTTAAAAAAATATATCGCAGTTAATAAAAGCCTAAGTATAAAAAAAATTATTTATTTTAGTTGGACTGTTAATTTACTGTTATTTTATTTTTTACCATTCACCTTAGTTAATTTGACCTGAATTAATTTGTTCCATGCTTTCAATTACCTAATACAATAATACTGCTCATCAGTCAAGTTAAACATATAGGTGGAATTAACAGATTGGTTCAGTACAACATCAGTCCCAATGTCCAGTAAAAAACAATGTCCTTTTTCTTTTACTTGCAGTAAAAAAACAAAAGAGGCTAGTTACAAGATGTTAAAATGGATGGTGTCTCGTGAGGAAGTATGGAATTGGAAAAGGACCAAGGGATAAAGGCATAAATAAATTAGAAAGGAATCTTTTAATAAGTATTATTTTAATAGTTTTAATAATTTATTTTAAAATAATTTTAAAAAAAATGGATGGGGTCTCTGCTACGGTTCCGTGGGATCCGTATCCGCTACGATCCCATACAAACGCAGGACTCTACTATCCTCTGATCCCTACCGTCAAATTAAATGAGCGGTGTTGATTGATTACGCTTTCATCTTTTTTTTTTTCCTTATTGTTCCCTCTCTTTATCTATTATATACACAAAGAGTTCACGTTTTTTTTTATAGTATTTTACATATAGTGGGTAAAAATTGATACAGTTACACAAAGTATCTCGTACGGATTTGAATACTGTTCGATGATATGAATTCAAACCTTTGACGAGACTAGCATTCTGTTCCTCAATCCCTTTGCCACAGCTCTACAGTCCCACTGAAATTGATGGCTTAATGTGTATAAACTGTATCAATTTATTTCAATAAAGTAAGAATGGTAGCTCAAAATGGGTATATTGGTTACATTTATTGGCACTAGTACATCAATGGTACCAATTCAAGAAATTTAATTATCACCTATATGTAATAAAATCCAACTTCTCTCTTTTTCTTTCAACGAAAAAAGAAATTACATGAAATCATACAAAATATATTTTCAAATTGAAAATATTGTTTGGACATTTGTCAATTTTAAAAATTTTTGACTTTTTAAGATATTTAAAATTTAAATTCTGAAATTTTAAAGACAAAAGAAAAAAAAATAGAGGCATGTGAATATGTATTTCAGCTGAGATTGGTACATGGGATCGGATGGTATAAGCCTCAGTTTCTATGAACTTTGAAGTTGAACTTTGATTTCTATAAACTTCAAAGTTCATGAGTAATTTACAGTGGAGTTCAAAATCGAAAAACAAAAAATATATTATTATTAATAGAATGCTAGATTATAATTAATTAAGGTATTAACTGGCCACTTTCAATCATCTAGTCTAACTATAATTCATCAAGTTTGTACTCATGTCATAGCACGCTAATCTCTCACATTTGTTTTCATGTAAGTTAAATAAATTAAATAATCAAAATAATTTGTCATCCGCGAAGCACCACCAGCTATTGTATTGTAAGTAAAGTTCTAAAAAATACACTGCATGTCAACATACGATATGATATGATATGTGTTGAGGACGACACAGCATGACACGATGTGCCAACACACGTCATGTTATACATATAATGTGCCGTGTCATATTGGATTTTCATCGCCGAAGGCACGACATGGTATGCACAGTTAAGAGGGTCGACACGACACATAACATGTATAGGCAAGATACGGAAACGCATGTAGGCATGATACGCATATTAGGTATGAGTAGGCACGAATAATTTTTAGAATTTTTTAGAATTTTTAGAATTTTTCCCAATTTTTTAGCGGCAAACAAGTTTTGAATTTTTATAAAAAAAAATTTCATTTTTTAAAGATTTTTTCCTAATTTTTTGTGATTTTTTCAAAAAAAATTCTCACTAAATACGTTTAGCACAGTTAAGATACGCCGTATCAAACCGACACGTCATGTTTAACACGCGCGTTGAATCGATACGGTACGTATAGCACGCCGTGCGTTAATCATATTGTGCGGCTTTCCCCAAATTTTTGACACGACACCGTACTGACGCGAAAAAAAACAACCGTGCTGTGCTATATCATGATACGCCGTATTTTGATACGGCACGACACAATATGCACGTATTGAGAAGTTTAATTATAAGTAATTATAAGTGTACTCATTTGCTGACGCACCTTCAGTTTTTAGGCTACCAGGCTCTTTTTTTTTTTAGTAAAGCGGTGGCAAATTGAAATGGGAAAAAATAACTCGATAGATTAGCAAATTTGAATAAATTTTAGTTTGTTAAAGAGAGGGATAAGGAAAAAGGTCACGGAAGTAGTTATTTTTGAGGATAAAGTGAGCAAAAATCACACGCAAATATTATAGTATAAATTATAGCGATTAATATTGAGATTTATATGAAAAAATTTTATAAAAAAAGATTTTTGATCCTTACAGATATGATGGATCTGATCTGGTGGTGAATTTACCAAAAATAGACTGTAGGATTCTTGTTTCAGATCCTATGTTTTCATCTTTACTAGCAAGTACTAAGTACTACTCTCCTCAGTTCTCAATTTCTTACTGTTCATAATTTCATATTTGTTGTTGTTCTCTTTAATTTTGAGGGGACAAAAAACAGAATATTTGATGAAATTTTGTGTATTACTATTAATATCATTTATTAAAATGAACATTATTTATTGAAAGAAAATTATTTAATAAAATATTTAGAAGACGGAAGAAGTAATATTCACAAAAAAAAGAATTGGTAAAATAAAATGATCTTGAAAGAGAGTCGTATATGATCACAATATCATGCTACTCAAACAAATACTCTCTAGAATTTTACAAATCGGATTTTTGTTCGATTAACAAAAATCATACGATTCAAAAAAGCGCTCGTAAATGTTTGTAAAGAAAAAACTTTCATCAAACAACATCTCATCTCATCAAAACACACTGAACATTCATATGTTTTTATAATGCATAGCTACTCCCCAAATAACATAACTTAATTATATAATAAATTACTCTCTAAAAACATTATCCATTTAAATCAAAGTACCATCAACTGTTCCATCATACATCAACATCACCTTACTAGTTACTACTATCAATACTTCACTACCATCCACACAAACCTTTCAAAACACGGTGACTCAGAGAACTCCGCCGCATCTAATCTGGGGCCAGCTCTTGTCAAATTCAGATGAGTACAAGCATCCAAAGCAGTGCCAGACTTTGCAGAGGTGAGGAGAGCTCAAAACAACTGGTCGTTTCTCAGAGAGTCAGAATTCCCAATTCCCAAGACTCGAAAAGCAACAACATCACGCGCCGAACTGGAACCAGCGGAGTGGGGTCCACTTTCCAGTGTAACTAGGTGTAAAGACCGACGCGTAGGGAAAAAGAACTGTGCTCCCACCTGCCGTTCTTAACTTCCCGCTCCAACTTTCCCTTCAAATGGCGCGCTCCTCCTGCTCGCTCTCTCTCGCTTCGTACTTCCTCTTAAAGAGTGTATGTTTGTATGTATATATATGTTATAAATTCTCTTTCTCTCTTGAAAACTTGAGAGCGGCTGCCAAGGAACTCCCCCCCCCTCCCCCCCCCCCCCCCCTCTCTCTCTCTCTCTCTCTCTCTCTCTCTCTCTCTCTCTCTCGATCTCGATCTCGATCTATCGATCTCTGTCTCTCAATCTCTTCCATTCTCGACAATGTATAAAAGGAGGAGGCAACAACAACCGCAACAGCAAAAAACTAAAGCATCGAACTACGATTTAGAAGGTACTTTTATATTAATTTGTCGAGTAATTAAGTACTACTAACTGTAGCACCATACCGTTGCTAATAGTCTCTCATTGTGAATAATATATATATATATAATATGCAGAGGTTACCAGTATTAAATGGGAGATGATCAACATGACAGATCAGGAAGAAGATCTCATTTATAGAATGTACAGGCTTGTAGGAGACAGGTATATATTTATTCATTTTTCTTAATTAACTACAATTAGATTAAGTTTTTGTACATATTAATTTTGTACAAATTTTAACTATACGAGGTCCTTTTGCCTAATTTCTTAATTAAGTTCAATCTATGTCCAATTATAGATTTTTTATGGTTGTTAATGTATTAGTATCACATTTGAATACACCAACCGTTTCTTTAATATTACTTATTGTTGTTGCTTTTTTAATTGATAGTAGTTACCTAATAGATATTAAATCTATAAAACTATACAATGTGTACCTTTTCATACTGTACCAAATAATTTATGGTTTTAATCTGGCAGATGAAAATAAAAAGGGTCCTTAATTTTACTTTTCTTAGTTGCTATATTTTTACTAAAATTTTAAATATTATTTGTCAACTTAAAAGAAGTTGTTGTACTAATTTACTCTTATTAGTAATTAATTACAGTTCCTCTATTATTGGAAAATTGCATGTACCAATATTTAAATCTATGTCAAGTTCTTAACTTGGGTCAAATATTGGTATGATTGATTTCTATTATTTGAAATGACCGAATTAATCTATTGCAAGATATTTTGTTTCTTTTATTGTGACAAGATGTCATGAATGCTGACATAGATCAGCGAAATGTTTCAACCCACCAATGTCTTCTACTTGTTGTAGACGCATATCTTATTTGTATACTTCTATTTATAAAAAAATTTCTGATCCAATTGCGTAATAAATTTACTTGAAAACATATTGGAAATTAAGAGAAATTAACCTGGGGTTATTTGTGTCATTACCAAGAACAATGTTCACTCAGGCTTTCTATAATTTCCAAAAAAAAGAAATGAATTTAAATTAATTGAAAACATTCTAGGTTGATCCCATTTACCAGTAATTTCAATTCAAGAAAGGGGATGTCTAGGTTGTTAATTTGCCCTTGCAAACTTTATTATAAAAATTAATTAAAAAATCTTTATTGTATGAAGGTGTAAAAAATGTTAATTAATAAATAGTTAAAAAAGATCGCTCCTCTAATTAGTTACATGCTAATTTTGAAGAAGCTTCTTGCTATATACGCCCAACATAATAAACCAATAAAGATAAATAACTAATTCAAAGATGAAATATTGAAGTCTTAAAAGGGCAGGAAAGGAATATGCCTAAAAGAAGTATACTTTAATGGACATGTTTCCTCTTTTATATAAGCTAAAAAGAATACCTCTTCATGCTGCTAATTTTAACAACAATGCATGTCTTGAGCTACTTTTAATTAATAACTTTCACAAAAAATGACTGATGGAGTCGTGTGTTTTACCAAAATTTAGTTACTATTTCTATTTTGAAGTTTTAATTATCTATGTGATACTAGTGAACAGAAAAAGAGAGAAATTTATTGTAATAACCTAAAAGAAATCAAGCATTATACTTTTATAAAAAGATTCAAGTACTTTTTATAAGTGGTATTCCTTTTAAGAAAAGGTTGAGTCATCCAATGAAATTTCCCCTAATTAATTATCATAAAAATGGGCAAAAATTAACTCATCTCCTCTCCTGTGTTCAAAACTTCAAATATTTAAAAATTTTAATCGTCATTACCTATCTCTGTTTTGTCTTTTTTAATTGCATGCAACCAAACTTGATGACTGAATTAACTATGACAGCATTCAATTAATAAGTCTAGAAGTCTAGAGAGAATATCTTTAGTACTTTGAACTAGATATATCTGAGTAGTTTTTATTGATTAATTCCAAAACTATATTTTCAACTACCAAATGCCATATATGCTATCTGCCCCAGGGTAAATATAATTCCATGTGGGCCAGCATGGTTAAATTGGTCTATGGTTATATTTATTGTGGGTACCTTTTGTGAGTACTTAGTATCAACCATTCATGTTCTTTATATATATTGCCATTTTTGGATGCAAATATTCATGAGCCATCAAAAGTTAGGATGTTTCCCAAACTTCACCTACATTAGTTCTTATTGTTATGTTATACAAATTAAATGTCTAACATGCACATTTTTTATTAGATGGGCATTGATTGCGGGCCGAATACCGGGCCGAAAACCCGAAGAAATCGAGAGGTATTGGATAATGAAGCATGGAGAAGGTTTTGCTCAGAAGAAGAAGGAAGCTTGCAAAGATTTTTGGAGAAGATGCTAAGCTTGAATTTGATTTATTTTATGTAATATTTTTACTCTTCATTACTTCATCAATGCTTGTATTCTTCTATTTCTTTTTTTTTTTTTGCACCTTTTGACTTGGTACCTATTCTTTGGTCTTTCTAAGTTAGCTGAGTGTAAAGAGTACTACAACTACTATTCTTAGTAAATGTTAGGTAAGAATTACTAGTAGTTGGGTTCAAATATTCAAGCAGCTTTTTTTTTTTGTGTTTTTGCTGTCTCAATGTGGTTGTGGGGCCCACACTATGATCATGCCTTGTCAATTGTTATCAAACCTAAGTAGGATCCTCTAAGGCACTCTAGCATTGCAACACTTGCATTTTCTTTTGGAGGATTCCGACTATTATTTTGATAATTAATTTTTAAATAATTTTAAAATAATTTTTAAAAATTCTCAAAAATAGAAAAAAATAATAAATATATATTTTTAACTTATAGATTAATTGTGTTTCAAATTTTATATAATTTGAGGATTATTTGATATTTCATTAAAAATTATTAAATATAAATTGTTGTAAAATGTAATGTAATTTTGATGGTTTTTGATTAAGTATTAAATAATATTTAAATTATATAAAATTTGAAATACAATCGATCTATAAGTGAAAAAATATGTTTATAAATGTTTTGCTATTTTTTCTATGTTTTTAAATTATTTGAAAATAATCCATTGTTAAAGTTATCAAAGTAATAATTGCCTATAAATCCCCACCCTTTTTTATACATCACCTTAGTTCTATTTAGGAGTGAGATAAATTAAAAATAATTAGAGGTGAGGATAATTTGTCCTTTAATTATTCCCCTTCCAAACACAATCTACGATAATACTATTTCTTTATGACACATTAGATAATACTATTTCGTATTATTAATAATAATTTAATTTTAAATGATGAAAGTAAATTGTTCATTTTGGTTTATTTCTCAAGAAATTAATGTATATGCATAAAAAATATAAATTTTGGAGTTCATTTAGTACAAGATCAAAACGTCAAAAAACCATCAGTCGGTCGTGGTTAGTGTTATGCATTAATTTTTTTTAAGTTCTTCATATTATATTAAATAAATTCAAATTTTATAATTGAGTAAATAAATAATCTTTATGACATAGAATAAACATCTATGATTAGGGCTTTTTTAATAAAAATTTAAATTAGTAGTAAATAAAAAGTTAATTTTATTGTTTTACACAACAATAAATAAAAACAATTCTAACATAACCTCAATATATGGTTAGATTAAAAAAAATTCCGAGATTGACCCAACAAATTTCCTACATAAAACAAACTAAAATATGAAAATAGAAATTCAAAACAATCCGACTAAAAATCAACCTGGACTAGATCTTTAAATGCCTGATCCGGACTTATTTTTCTGTCTTCTTCTTAGTCATTTCTTTATCTTTTTTTAATATTTCTGAGAATTTATTCTTCTTATCATTGTCAGACAATGACACTACGACAGGAGGATCTAAGCGTCTACATGCTCCTAGTTTGATTTAATGCTGGAGATTATTTTCTTTATTATTATTATTATTATCCTTAACCTTATGAAAAAAAAATACAATACATTTGGTTTAAGTATTATTTTCTAAATGAGGGCGACACCGAGGCTAAGTTGAGCAAAATAAAGCCAACTTTTGTCTCATTTGAATGGTAGTGGTGTTTATGCATTCATACCCAGAAAATTTTAGATATTAGGTGAGATCTGAGTTAATTTTCCTCGTTTTTATTGAAAGTAAAAATATTTACACTGTTTTCTTCTTTTTTTCCTTTTTTTTTCCCTACAATAAGGAACACTTATTATTTTTCAAATATATTTCACGAAACTTGAGTTTATCTTTAAAATTTATCACCGTCTATGCTAATTCTATGATTACATTTATATTGTTTTCTAGACTAGTATTAATTGTAGCTAGGTTAAATATCTTTGTTTGCTTCTATACTTATCTTTTGGGAACTATAAAAATATTGTACTCTGCCTATACATGCTAGCTAGATGTACTATGCCGTGTAAATAAATGTAAAGATCAACACATGTTGTATTGTGTTTTTTTTACTAGTGTTAAGAATGACACTTCTAACGACACGTCTTATCTTAAAGCCTGCACATATTGAACCGATTTTTTTTATTTAAGAAAATTAATATTTAAAATTAAATAAATAAAAAAATCGGATGAGAAATTACAAATATAGGAGAGACGGATTTCCAAAATCTGTCCCCAAATATTTTTTTATTGAGGGACGGATTTTGAAAATCCGTCCCCCAATAAAATATTAGAAAATCCGCCTCCCAATTCGGATAGATATAACTTTGATAGGAAAGTCCGTATAAAACGTTTAATATCAATTCGGATAGATTATTTTACGAGCTTTCCGAATTGATATTAAACGTTTTTTATGGACTTTACTATCAAAAGTTATGTCTGTTTGAAGTTCGATACGCGGTTCTAACATTTTTTATAAAAATTAATATTTTATTTTTTGAAAATCCGTTTCTAAATAAAAATATATTTTATTGAGGGACAAATTTTCAAAATCTATCCTCCTATATTTGTAATTTCTTATCGGATTTTCTTATTTATTTAATTTTAAATATTATTTTTCTTAAATAAAAAAATCTGCATATTGAAGGTGTTTTAATTTTTTTTAATTAAATTTCTGTTTTGAATTGTTAAAAAAAATTTAAAAATTCGGAAAAAAATAAAAAATCAGAAAATATAGGAAAAATGAAGAAATTTTTTTATAACAATATATTTTTTAAAATATACATGTAATAGAGATATAAAATACATTATAAAAATTATTTTTTAAAATTTATAAACATATCTAAACGTGCGAGCTATGCACTTGAATGTGCCGTACCCAATGTGTTTATCGTCTAACATGACACTTGTAAGAACATAATATATAACACGTCAAATACAACACGTCTAAACATACGTGTCATGTTTTGACCGTGCCCGAACAAATGCCATCCGTGTCGTGCTTACAGGCTTTTATTAATACACTACTTACCTTTTGTATAATTTTACTAGTTAAAATTTTAATTCCCTAAAAAAAACACAAATTACACACAAAACAAACATCTATACAACAAATATAAATACATGGGGAATATATATATATATATATCTGCGCACAACAAGGATCACAAATAAAACAAATTTACAATCTTTTTAACCAGGAACTCAACATAGAATGAACTCCATGAGAAACAGGTGCACCTCAGAAAGAAAAGTATAATCGAATTTCTTATTTTGTGGTCTTGTAGAGGTCATCAATAACAGTCTGAAAATATGGAAAAGAATGGACATGTGAGTGAAGACAAAAATAAGGAAAAAGTTGTATTGAAGATTTACAAAATCCAAAAATGTGAAATCAATCACCTGGTAATATTTGAGCATTTGGGGGCGTTTCTTCTTATATGTGGGGGTGAGCAAGTCCCTCTCTATGTCAAATGGTACTGGCTCTAGATGCACTGCCTTTATAAATTCAAATCCTTTCAGCTGCAATACAAGAAATGAAGATAAATAAATGAGATTTACAAAAAAAAAGAAAAAGAAATGTGAAATAGATGTATCACTCTACTCTCACAAAATGCCAACTCATTTATACCCTTCACTATTATCAGAAATCCAATAGAACCCTTACCAATTATCAAGTTTCTTCAAAAAATTTCCCAAACTACCCTCCTTTTTCTCCCACTCATCTATGTAAAAGATAGTGAAGAAAAGGATAGCTTGAGAAATTAAAGGAAAAGAAAAGAAGGGTATAGATGATATTTCTATTAATTTTGTGGGGGTAAACATGCATTTACTTGTAAACAAACAGAAAAATGATAACTTGATTTGTTTCCTCTTTTTGGTTTATCTGTCCAGCTTTTTAGTCTATAACGAATTTTACACACTGACAGAAAAAAAAAGTTAAATATATAACAATAACCTTCTTTTCTTTAGCGAACTTGGTGAGTTCACCTAAGATATACTCTTTAGCTTTAGGATTTGAGCAAAGTGCCGGGAAATCCTGGGCATCAATCCCGTTATTTTCGGCCCACCGTTTCAGAGACTGTTCATTAGGGTTCACCACTGCTACCAGGTACGACTCAAAGCTGTTCCCATACACCCATATCTGTGAAATACAAATGATATGATATAAGAGAAATGTAGAGTAATAACAATGGTAAACATGGTATAGTGTCAACATAACATGTTTTAAGAACAAAATGCTAGCAGCATTGAAGGTTTGGACATTGGTACCATAGTCACAAGGTTCATTACAGGACGCCCCCTAATTATATGCCTTTTCCTCTTATTTTCTATCCAATTTTTTGGGTTCCATTTTCTATTTTAGGCTCCTATTATAAGTTTCTGAACCCAAAAAATTAAATCAGCTAATGTAAACAACAGAAGCACTGCTGAAAATCATAAGCAAGCATCGATTTATCTAATGCTGCCGAGGTGGAATCAGGGACCACACCGGGGTTATGATATCTGCCATACCAGATAATCCTGAACCTACTCCAATATTACTTTCATGCGAGAAGTTGAATGTTGTCAGTTTGAAAAATAAACATACAAAATTATTTTTACCATGTCGAAGTCAGGAACAAGTCCATATATATTTTCCAGGTTTTCAACTGCCACATACTCTCCCTGAGAAAGCTTGAATATGTTTTTCTTTCTATCAATGATCTTCAAGCTACCATCTGGTTGCCACTCTCCAATATCCCCTGTTAAGAATCTCAATTTATAATTCTGAAGACCCTTTGTACAAATAAATACAAAGAACTTCTTAAATTGTTTCATGTCTTCAAATAAAAGAGGAAATTGATCATGCAAATATATCATTTTCTCCAAATGACATAATATTCCACCATATTAGCATCTTAGAACATTTCAAATATTTGCAAATGTAAAGACAACAACATATATGTAAAATGGCTTATCCTAATAATTCAAAAACATGCCAAAAGAAAAGTCGTGCAGGAAAACATAAAGGTGTTGAACTATGTTGGATCCATAAGTTACTCGGATGACAAAGCTGGGTTTGATTAAGAAAGTTCAATGGATGAGTTTAGCTACTACCATACTTAAAACTTTACTTCTGAAACAAGATATTTTTTTCCAGCTGAAGAAGAGAGAAAAGGCAATGATTTTAAGAAGAAATATAACATACCTGTGTGAAACCAACCATCGATCATGACTTCCTTCACAAGGTCCTCTCTCTTGTAATACCCTGAAAAGAGAGTTTTCCCTCTTATGCAGACCTCGCCACGTGGAGTGTCGCCTAGGGCATCGTACCCCATCTCTGGCACAGACTCAAGTCTGACTTCAGTGTGCTGCAGAGGGGGACCCACTGTGCCAAGCATCTGCATCTCATTGGGCAGAGATATGAATGAGCCAGCACAAGTTTCTGTCAGACCTGAAAGGAATTTAAAGGAAAAAAGATGATAGGCTCAGCAGAGTCAGGTGTAACAATGCAAGTGTTATCATGAAGGGCAATGCTGACCTACACAACTGCGGTGAACCTACCCAAGTTGGTTGCTACCAACATGTCAGTAAGGCTGTATGGGTGTTTTTTTTCACTTTTTTCACTTTTTTTTTCTTTCTTCAAACGTTCTCTATCAAGATCTCTCCGAAGCAATTATCACCATTAGTTGTGATGCAGGTCCTCATAACAATATAACTAAACATAAATCACCTTTAGAGGTATTTTGGTACTTTGTTTACTTTTTTTCACTTCTTGCTAATTTAGCTTCCAAGCCTTACTTCTTAATTATTTTGAATTCTTTAAAGCCCTTCTAGCAAGTTCCAGATAAAAGGGACAAAATGGTCATTTATACTTTACACCTCAACAAAACTATGAAACTGATTGAGAGAAAAGCGGTCAAATTGCCCAAGAATTTGGTGAAAGTCATTGCGTACTGCACTGCATTTGATGGTCTTTTTTGGCTGATCAGAGCACCTGAAGGTAGCCAATACAATGTTTTTTTGGGTAAACTTTTGTTACAATATTCCACTTTTCCTAAACAGGAGTATCATTACTGTACCATTACCAGCTGAAAACAGTCAAGCTATCCTTGGTTGTCATTGACAGTTAAGCTTATGAGAGGAGAAGAATTAATTACCATAGCCTTGTAACATATAAGAACATGTAACAACCCGGAGGAATTCTTCTACATGTTTAGCCAAAGGAGCAGCTCCTGACACAATGAACCGCACTTTGCCACCTAAACCTTCTTTAATCTATATTATAGAAGCAAAACAAAACATAAAACAATATAACTAAAAGGATATTGCACCAAAAAAAATACAAGCAGATAATCCTGCTAGCTCTACATGCAGGTCTGACAACTACAGTATTGTTATCTGAGATTGGAAGCTTCGTGTAGGTGCCGATAGGTACTATATTGTATGGTAATTAGCATTGAAGGGACCAAACAGTAAAGTTTTTTCTCCTTTGGTAAGAACAGCAAAATTACCTTACTGAAAACCAGTTTATCAAAAAATGGAGCAGCCTTCTCATGGCCAACCCCTCTCTTCATGCCCCCCAATTTGCTGAAAGGCACCAAAACATAAAGATAAATAAAATAAAGATCAAATTAGGCCCTTAATTAAAGTGAAGATGGAATGGAGCATATAGAATAAGACATACTGATTTATTGAAAAATTGAACAAAGTTTTCTTTAATAGACCACCAGAAGATATCTTGGCTGTGAGACCTGTGTACAAAGAGAAACAAAGTTAGAATGTTTACGGGCTTGACTGCATAATCTAACTGATCTAAAGAAAGTGTTGTGTGGGTTCAGTGCACATACCTGAGTAGATTCGATCCAACACACGAGGAACTGCACAAAAGATAGTTGGCTTCAATGCTCCAAGATCTTCAACTAATAATTTAACATCCTACAGAGTATAATCAAAGAAAACAATAATTGTTTATAGGGTTAAATTTGTAAACATACTTATCCCTTTCAGAGTTAAATATCAATCGTACTTTGCTTTTCCAGAGTTAAATATCATATATGTCTGAACTCTGAAAAATGGACACAGCAATGATGCCAATTATGTCTATATTGAAAATTGAAAATAAAATATGCATGTTTCATTTAAGTACTAAAATAACAAAATAAATGGAAGAAGACAAGTATGCTCTTTTACCCCACGCCAAAATCCAATGGCAGCACCATGGGAAATGAACCACTCCTCAAAAATGCGATCGAATGCATGTGCGAGGGGGAGATATGAAAGATAGACATCCTCATCTGTCAACTGTTAAAAGAGAACATTATACACTTAGTGTTAATTCAATTAACCAAAGATTTGAAAAACCAGAGCAACACTTTAATAAAGTAGATGTAAATCCTTATGAAAGAAGAGATAAATTTTAGCAAGGTGCTAGTTGTCCAGACAAAACCTGGAGTGTTAAATTAATATCGATTAAATCTATCATAACCATTCACAGCTTTTCTAATAATCCTCAATTCTCAAAACTCTATTAGTTAGTTCCACCTAATAATTCCCTGCTCATACCCACTATTAGTTAACTCTGCTGTCACAAAAGAAAAAAAAAAGTAGAGCAAAACATTGCTCTTTGAGCCCATCCGGGTCAGTGTAAGTGACGTAGTTATGAAGTCTACTTTCTGTAACTGAAGTCAAAAGCTCGTCTGGATTTTTGTAGTTTCATGAGATGCAGTGTTTTCAATTGCTGAGACACTAATTACTAGGGTTTGACCTCCCCTCATTTTTTGGTGTCCTTCCACTTACAACCACTATGAATCGAGAAATTTTAAGACAATTGCTACTAAGTTAAATATCAATTAGCTTAATAATTATTGCTTAGGACTTAAGTTAATTCAATGCATCTACATTCTGCTTTTGTATTTTATGATTTCTATTTACCTACCTTAGTCTCATGCACTTCAATCCAAACAGCCCCTTGATTAATTCCTCAAATGAGTCATTTTTATTGTTTCTAATTTTCCAAAGCTGCAATATGAGGCTCTCATTCAACAAATTTATAAAATTACTCTCGAGAAACACTTAACTTACCTCTTGATTTGCTGTTTCAATAACACTATCCATGCCACAAATCATGGTTATGAGGCTCTCATTAGATATCATCACACCCTTTGGGTCCCCAGTTGTACCACTTGTGTACATTATAGTACATAAATCTGACTTCTGTACTTCTGGGAGTTCATAATTGTTGCCATCTCCCTATAAAAAGAAAGAAGAACAAAACATGAATATATGTGCTACTCTTCATTTCTGATTCAAACAATACCATCAGCTATTATGTATGGTTGTATCATCTGAAATGACAGTAATTTCATATACAAATACAATACAGTATATTATGAAGAGATATAAAAAGGAATTACCAAAACCAGGAATTCATCCCAAGAATAAATTGACAAGCCATGCTTCTCGACATCTTTTCTTTGATCTTCAGTCACCTTGCCAAAACTCACAATAGCTGAAAGTGTGCCCAAATTAATTTAACCCAGGATATGAAAAGAAATAGCAAATTCTTCATAATTAAAGTTGGTTCAGTGGTGTAAGGCGTACTTTTCAAATACTCTGAAGTTTGAGGAATGGTTTTAATCACCTAATGAAAAAAGAAAAGGGTCAGATGAGAGCTTGAGACAAGTGCTAGAAAGTATAAAGAACTCAAATCCTTGTTGACCAGATAAGGAAGAAAATTAATACCTCAACAACCTTCTTCTCTTCAGCAAATACAATTTGGAGTTCAGCATGGTTTATGATGAATTCAATTGCATTGGCCCCTATTATAGAAGACAAAAGAAAATTAAACAAATCCATAATCTAAAAAGTATGGTGAAGATAGTTCCTGCAAATGCATCACTTCAAAGCTTACAAGCTTCTCACGATTCTTTCTCCTTCTATATAGCAAGACTTTTACACAACTACCATTATCTACTCCAAAGTACTAAAGACTAAAGTAGATGCTTTGTTACATCGGAAGAATTACTCATTTATCTAAAGAAACTACAATCTTTGTTAGCTAAGTCTGAAGCATATGAGTACATAAAATCAATATGCATATGTCAGGCATTAAGTCTTTTGGAAAGAATGTAGATTTTTATTCATTTCAAATTTCAAAAAAGATATAAAAAAAAGAAATAAAAATAAGCTGGAAGCATAAGATTTACATACCAAGGCTGTCGTACAAGGGAACACAATATATTCCATGAGCATTGCAAGCCTGTAAATTACCCAATATAATTTATGAATTGCATCTTCATTTTGTTTAGAACCACGTCATATTTTGGTAAGAAGTATATGTTTCTTCTTATCTGAGCATATGGATTACATGAGAACCTATGTAATTTTGGTTTTGAGTCAGTACAGTATCTGGTAAATAAGCCAACTAGCTGGTACAACTACAAGTACCAGTACTAAAGGTATCCAATTTTGTAATCCTTGATTGTGCCTTTGTGAAGAAAAACAGACAAAGCTATCTAATTTTGCAATTCTTTATAGTGTTTTCTTTTCAAGAAAGAGTGACAAATGTGAAAAACAAATATATAAGTATAAATTAAAAAAACAAAGATAAACAAGCTAAAATACCTCCATGGTGGTGATCCATTCAGGAGAGTTTGCACCATAAATACCACATTTTTCACCCTGTAATTTTTATGCAAATATATAAAGAAGGAAAATAATAACACAACTGTAATGTTAATAATGAAAAAAAATAATAAAGTAATCTACTGCCACCATTGTTGATGGCATCAAAAAACACTTAAATTATTATAAAAGTTTTGTGAAATGCGAGTTAAATGACAAATTTAAACTAGTAAACTTAATATGAATTGTTTTTCCTAAATTGTTTGCACTTAATTAATCCTTTATAATGTAAATTTTACAGCAAATAACAGAAGAAAAGATCAACACATACAAGAATTATATTGTGAGCTCGGAATAGATAAAATATTAGAAAATGGCATTAACAAAATAATCATGAATTTGTTAACTGCAGTCCATTTTCAAGTGTTTTGCCTTTTGATCTTGAATAAGCAAGATAGAAGAATTTGTTAAATACAACATACAAACTACAATATAGAAATTTTTAACAGTTGGTTCACAGATCTTACATAAAAAGCCAGTGTATCCAGCACCACCAACAGGCAGTGGCATCAGATCCCTCTTTAAATATTCAAGGAGCAAAGATTTATTACTTTTAGTAGGGAATTTTAGCAAATCCTTGTGTCTGATCTTTTTTCTTTTTTTTTCTTTTGATAAAAGAAGGCACATAACACAGTAATGAGCCAAGGGTTTTGGGGGGGAAAAAAGAATTCCGTCAGCCAAACCAAAACTTCAACAGATAGCAATCTGTAGTGAGTTTGTTATTTAATTATAATTAGTATAAAACTACAAATATCTCTATGTTTGGACTTGTATGTTTTGCTTATTGGGAATCAGTCTATGTGAACTTCAAAAGTCAAAGGTCTATAATAAATGATCAAAGATCACCTTATCTTCATAAACAAACATAATACTATTATTCTATTAATGTGGTTTACTTATTGGTATCACCAACAACCTAACCAAATGTTATGAGCAGATAAGATTACAAAGCCAGCTAGGATGACGTGATATTGCAATGTACAAAATTATTCAGATCTGTTGTCTTCAATAACAAACATAATACTATTATTCTATTACTGGGGTTTATTTATTGGTATCACCAACAACCTAAACAAATGCTACGAGCACATAAGATCACAAAGCCAGCTTGGATCATATGATATGGCAATTAGAAAATTATTCAAAGCTGTTATACTTTGAATTTTTAATTTCTAGGAATCAATCAAAACTACTGACAGTTCAGCAAACTTCCCAACAGGATCATATCAACAGGAAAATAAAAAACCCAAGTCCAACAAATAAATATCTACATAAAAAAAATCGGGTACGTTGGATTAAGAAAGCATAATTGGATAAAAGGAGTTGTAACATATTACAAAACAGAAATTACCTTTTCAATTCCTTTGCTCCTAATAGAGGCTCCGACTTTTATTGCAGTGTCATAAACTTCCTTGTAAGTCAACCATTCATAATCCCCAGCCTGTAATATAGTTGCACAGAAGCAACCAAAAAATTATGTATATATACCTGTAAGTTTTACAATTTAAGTTATATATAAAAAATGATTTCTGAAGTGAGGATTTGACCTTTCCATCTATTATTGGGCGACGACCCAACATCCTGTTATTTGGATATTTCTCAACAGCCAAGCTGCATGGAAAATTATCAGAGTAAAAATGTTAGAGGCCTGTAAGAATTGCTGGAGAAATTTTGCCTCTGGCTCATCAATAATGCATCCTATACAATATTTAGTAGGAACCAGTATGGCTGTACCAAATATCTTGATAAGTATAAAATATAAACCTTATAGAAATTTAAATTTTCATGATTCGTACTTCTTAACCTTAGGTGAAATTTTTCCTGGTAAGCCATATACATTTTCTAAATTGTTATAATCCAAAATTGTAGATTCCACAGCAATATGATTGCGAAAAAAAATGTGTCAGAAATGCACCATTTGAACCCCTTGAAAGAGGAATAAAAAACTCAATATTAAATTTTTATATGTAAATAATGTAAACTGAAACTTGGAGTAAGATATATACCAACTCAAAAGTAGAATTTAGAAGTTTAGAAGGAGCCCATAGGAAAAAAAAAATAACAAAAAGAAAAGAATGAAAAACATTGAGTTTATGCTTTTATAAGGTATCATAATAATTTTCCAAAATGCATAAGCCAAGCTACAATTACTAAGCTTTAGAAAATAAGTTGAGATATTTCCTTCAAAACACACACACACACACACACACATATAGATCATTCCAGAATTGACCTGAAATATAAAACAAAACCCTTACATAGTTCACCTTCCATGATTTAAATTTAGATACTAATGCTAATAATATAAATTATAAAGTGACATCACATCAGCATCAGCATCACAGGAACTTCAGGTTCAGTTTCAATTCATCCAGGACCTTACTATAAAAACATAAACTTCCTAAGGACTAAACTGAAGGAAAATTAAAAAATTTTAGAGGAGAGGATCCACCGGAAAATTTCCCAGCAGCTGTTAATGTTCTCTGGCACGGCCTTGAATCCATCCTTCGCAAGGACGTTTCTGTAAGCGGGCCCCACCGACGGCTTCTCTCCGTCTCCTGAGATCGCCGGCTCGATCTCCACTAAGTACTTCATCTCTCCTCCTCAGATTTCTTCTCTCTCTTTCTTTCTCCGCTCTAGTTTTCTCTTTGGTGAGAAATTGGAAAGGCGAGGGGAGAAGAAAAGGTGTGTGTTAGTGTTGCGACGTGCGAGACAGAGAGAGAAAGGGCACTGTTTGACTATTTTGTCGCTCCTTTCGGATTCGGGTGTTTAGATTTGCTACTCCAAAACCTTTATAAAAGTAGGTGTTTCAACGCCCCCATCGGATCAAAATAACCGTTCGATTATAATTCGCACAATTATTAAAGTGTAACAGCAGAATTTTTATATGAATTTTGATATTATTGTTGAACAATTATTTTATTTATCGGACTAAATTTAATTCAATGGGTGTTGAAAGTCCCCTCCCATCCCCTTCAATGTAAGATCTTATCGAGATATGAGGGAATGAGGAGCGTTTCAATGTTCATCGGATCATAATATGGTTTGATAGGCAAAATTATCGTTGGATTATCAAATCTGATGACTCGCATGATTATTAAAACGTAGAAGCGAGTTTTTTATGTGAATTTTAATATAATCAAACGATTATTTTATTCATCGAACCAAAATTTAATCCGATGGACATTGAAACTCTCTTAGTTATTGAGATCTGAGAGCACAATCAAAACCAATACGACTCATTACACGCTGTTCTGTTATGCCTGGTGCATGCATTTCTTAACGAGATAAAAACGGGTTTGACTGATGGATCAAATCAAGGACGATTCCGGTCGAAAAAGCAACGCGAATGGTTCAAATTTTAAAAGGTCAGAAAAACTGAACCAGTTATAAAAGTACAAGACCGTGAAATTTGACGCGTTCGCAGTTCGCGGATCGGATGGGGTGGCGAAAGGAAAGGGGATTAGATATTTGGATTGGATCCGAGATTGTGTATTCTGCATACAAGTCAAAAGTCAATGATGCAGGAGTTGGCTTCCCAATTAATGAGGATATCGTGATTAATAATAAAATAACGAAAATCTTTGGAGTTTATTTTTTTATTATCTTTACATCTGTACATCTATCCAAATATTTATTTATTAATATCAATTATATATTTAAAAATATATTACTATTAATTAATAAAAATCAATCATTATATATATAAATTATATATTTTTATATATAAAATGATTAAATTTTATTAGTTAATAATAATATATTTTTAATTAATAGATATATAATTAATGTTAATAAATAAGAGATGAATAGATTGATAAACAGTAAAAAAATGAATTCTTCTTACAGCTGATATAATAATGCAGATATCATGAATAATAATAATAATAGTGATCGTGATGAAATAAGGTGTGGTACCTCTGTCCTCTGATCTGATTCCTCTGAGATATTATTAGTATCTTTTATATACAATTCAAGATATATTTATACTTTATAAAATAAGAAGTGGTATCTCTGTGCTCTGATCTGTATTCCCCGTGAGAAATTATTAGTATTTTTATATATACTTCAAGATATATTTATATTTTATAAAAAAATATTATGAAAATATTATTAATATCGTTGTTGATATGAGTCAATGTTATTCGAATACTCTCTAAACCCTTCTGCACAAATATCGGATACGTATCCAATACGAATTCACATATGATACGATACGGTTTGGGTCCGTATCGGATACGATTATTTTATTCAATTTGATTGGCCGATACGATTAAGGATACGTGCCGATACGTACTGATATAACTGTATTTCGCTCCCAATACGTTTTAGATATGTCTCGTACGGCCACACGCATGGCCGTACGGAGGCCACACACGACTGCACGGACTGGACACAGCCAATCACAATACGCTCAGCAAAAATAGCCAACAAAACCAATTGCTAAATGGGGGATTTGAACTCAGGATCTCAAGCATAGCAACTAATGGCTCAACCACTAGGCATCAAGATCTAAAAAAATTGTCATTAACAAACATAATAATATTTAATCTGTATAATAAAATTTATATCGACAACGAAATCAATATCCGTATATATATATCATCTCCCTTTATAAAAATATTTTATGAAATAAGGAGCGGTACCTCTGTTTTCTGATCTGTATTCGTCATGAAAAATTATCAAGTTCTTTTATATACACTTCAAGATATATTTAAATTTTATAAAAATATTTTATGATTAAATTGTGTTTATATTTACAATATTGGTAATACAATTTTGAAAATTATATATTTATTTTTCGACATCCTTGTAATAAAAAAACTAAATACTTTGCATTTTAAATACAAACATGTGTGAATTCAGATAGGATCAACTTATATGTAAAGCATAAATACTTAGAAGTGTAGATAATGAATATATATAAGACATAAATTGCAAGAATAATTTGTCTAATAAAATTTTGTTAAGATCGTCATCTCCATTTTGTAACTAGATTGTGAATGCAACTCATAACTCGTGGTTTGTCCATATTCAATTTAAATTATTTCTACCTCAATTAGTTTATTCAAAAAGAAAAAAAAAGAAAAATTTGGGAGTCACTAATGATACTCCCAAGTTAAATTTCATTAACTAACTTTTTATTTTTAATAAAAAAACACATATATATTTACTAACTTTTTATTTTTTAATAAAAAAATATGTTCATGTGTTCTCACGTATATAAGTCTAACGAGTTCAACTCAAATACTTGTATTATATATTCAGATATTTATATAAGTGATTTAAGTATTTATATCTTTGACCCAAATATTTATATATTTTAAACAACTATTTATATTTTATCTTATACTCATATATTTATATATGAAAAAAATATTTATAAAAATCACGTGGATTAAATAGAATAAAAAATACGTGAGAGATGATACTAAAAATGATATTTCAGGAAAGTAAATATTTTCTCTAAAATTTTTTTGATTGATAAATAAATTGTACCTAAGTATAGGAACCGCTGGTGCAGTGAGCAAATGAATAAACTTTGTAGCCAAAATTCTGTAGTTGGAATGTAGCGACATACTAATAGTTCGGGAATGATTTGACGAGGTCTAAAATTCGTGATTCGGATATAATACGGTATAATTCGGAAATAATTCGTTTTTTATAATACGAATAATATAATAAAATATTAATATTTTAATGAAGAAAACAAAAAAACTGAAAATTTCAACTGAAAATCTCAATAATAGGAGTTTTGATAATATGTTATCATTAGCGTTTCGGTCGAAATGCTAACGATTTAAATTTTAAGTTTTCGTATTCCAAATTTCAATTTAAGTAGCTCAATTTTTATGTATCAAAATTTTATAGAATACCAAAATTTACCATTTTTAGAGTTTTTTAATTTTGAATTTTCAAAAATAATTTAATTGGCATACAAATCTTTTTTATTGTTATTTATTTTTTAGCCAAATAAAGTCATCTTTGAAAATAAAAAAAGTTAAAACATTCTAAAAATAGTAAATTCGGCGCTCTACAAGATTTTGATATGAAGAATTTATTGAGCTACTTAAATCGAATTTCAAATACGAAAACTTAAAATTTAAATCATTAGCATTTCGACCAAAACGCTAACGATAACACATTAGCAAAACTCCAATAACAGAACATATATAAATTTTAAAGTTATGTGACAATATAGATTAAAACATATGAGAGAGAGGAGATTGGTATACCGTATACATCAAAGAAATATTAAAAAAAAGAAAAGGAACTAAGCCTACATACTATATATTTCATAGCTAGCATAGTAGCAAGCAACTAAACACGGGAATTACTTCTTCAATTTCAATTTTCAAAGCACTTTGACACGGTCAAAGCTAAAAAGCTAAAAAGTAACGTGCCACTCATGAGATGAATTTTTAAAGAAAACGCGTTTAATTCGTAAAAATATGAGTTTTATTCACGAATAATTCGCGTATTAACCGATTAGTTCGCGAATTGACGAATTATTAATCGCCAGTTCGTTCGTCTGAGACTGAAAGTCGAATAATAAGCGAATTATTCGCGTATTAATCACGAATCTTATTACTATTGATAGAGGAATGGGGCTAATATCAAAAGGAAGCGCTACATGGAAGTCGCCACAGAAGAATACTGTAGAGGAAGATTGAAGCAACACAATCTCCTGCAGAGAGGATGAAGTAGAGGATCTGGACTGTTAATTAAGAAAGAGTCACATAGTGAAGGATTTGTGCAATGGAGAGAATCAATCTTGTCACTTTTTTTATTATTGAAATGTAAACATGAAAGAGAAAAGGGAGTATTTTGAGAACCGAAATTACTATTTTTCAAAATTAGGAAGTTTTTTGATTATGGGTGTGAATCATATTTTTTAATTCGTAAATATTATCTGTGAATATGACTATGTAATATTTTAATTTTGTTTGTAGTCAAGCATGTGGCGGTGTGGTAGGTAAAAAAGATATTTCAAGAGAACACTAGGATTAATTAATATAATGTGTTAATATATTAAATGCTCTTTAAGAAGTAGTTGGGTCAGTGTGAGTTTGTATCAAATGTCATAATTAATATGATGGTGAAATTATTGCATTAGATTTAGATCGAATGTGCACACAAATATAATAATATATGTGGCTTTTTAGGAGAGATTTTTTTTGAGATTCATATGGAATTTATGATGGATGATTAATATCTTATACTATAATTATATGGCAGCGAAATTATGATAGCAAATGTGAATTTGTGTCAGTATTACTAATGTAATATGTGACTTCAAATTCAAAATTTGAATTTTATGTTGCTCATTTGAGCGTGTATTAAGAGAGAATAGAAAATATAAATGATAACTCTGGCTATTTTATTATTTTTTTTTCCAAAATTGAACGTATATAAAAAATTTTCTAATTAGAAATTTCTTTATCAATTTTACTTTTAAATTGAATATATCCCATTCAATTTCAAAATCATTCCTATTTTTCCAAAAGATCAATATTTTAATTAAAATAACATTTAGTTTATAATTAATATCTGAATTTATTTTTGACTTGACTATTCTTTCCTCACATTCAATCCATCTCTTTCTCCATTGGAACTTTTGTTATCAATAGCTATTTCCTTGTTGATTATGGAAGCATTCTCAGTTTTTTAATGAAGGATTGAAAATATATAACAAGTCTTCATTTAGAGAGTTGTTATTTTTTAACAAGTTGGCATTCTTTTTTTTTTTTGTCTCAAACAAAACAAGTTGTCATTTTCCATATAACAAGTCTACCACATTTTTTTGTGCTAGTCTGGTGAAATGCTATGTAATTTTGTAGCATCGTTTTTGTGCTTTTTTAAATGTTTTTTTTAGATAAAGATGAAAGTCTAAATTATTCAGTTTTAAATGTCTATAAAGAACTCTTATTCGGATTTCGAACCTGCGACCTCTCACATGGAGAGTATTATTTTTACCACTAGACCAAAGGCTGGTTCTTACCTTTTTTAATTGTTGTCTTCATTCTTAGTTACTTTCTTTCTCATTGTTAGTTTCAATAACACCATGAGACTTGATCAGGGGATAAGCTAGAGTGCAGAATCAGAATTAGGATGAGGAAAATTTTTAAAGTAAGATATAATTTTATAATTATTTTTTAAAATTAATTATACTTTAATTTATAATTTTTTATATTAAAAGTACAGTTTAAAGTTATATTTTGTAAAATATTTTGTGAATTGGATATAATTTTGTAATTATATTAAAATTGAAACATATTTTTATAATTTTTTCCGTCAAAAATATAATTTTATGACATATGTTAAAAAAATAAAATAATTTGTCCATTTGCCACAAGATGGCTCCACTCCTGATATTTTATTTCAATGATATTCGACTGAAATTAATGAAAAAATATATATTATAATGATAAAATATGAGAAAGAGATGACAAATAGATAGTTGAATATGAAAAGCAATATAGTCACTTCAAAATATAAAAAAAATTAATTAAAATAATTCATGGGAAACATGAAATTGATATTTTGAATTTGAATGAATATATATTCAATATTAAAGATTTTATGGAAAAAATTTCAGTTAAAAAACTTTAATGGATATATGTCCAATTTTTTTTTCCTTTTTTACATGAGTATGCACTTATATACCACATGCGAAAAAGCTGAACTATTCAAACAAATAATATAGATTCGTAAAATCATGATTAATCTATTGACAAAGACAACGCCTTTCGTGTAGATTCGGAATCTAATACCGTTAGAGGTTGTGAAGAAAAGAAAAAAAAGCATGTCCTCTTTTTTTTCCCCCCTTAAAAAGGAATGAAATAATGAATTTGAAAAGGCGTTGTAGGGGCCATGGTATCATTTCTAGTTAATTACCATGCGCGTATGCTATTTCACAATAGATAATTCAACATGCTTTAAATATTTATCCATTGTTGTTATTTTTTGCATTTAATGAATATTTCTACATTTTCAATTACAAAACACGATAAATTTAATTTTTGTGCAAATTTAAATATATATTCATTTTGTTAGTTTTAGGAAATTATTCTTTAAAAAAATCTATTTCAGTGTGGTAGTAATGTGAAAAAGTGTACTAAATTATGACTACATAAAAAAATTATATTATGGTATTAAATAAATGCTCGCTAAAATTTTTGAGAAATGATAATTATATCTCTTTGGATACATCTATTCTTGTATCTTAGATGCATTTTATATTTTTTTCGAAAAATATTTATACTTAATGATAAAATTATTTATGTAATGCATTATTAGAAATAAAAACTCCGAAAATTACATTTATATTTATTTGAGAATGTATTGAATTTGAACTTTTTTATGATCACTATATACAAAATGACAAAAAAAATGATGAATCTTTTCCATTATTCTAATTATAAAAATTATAAATTCAAATATAACCAACAATTTGTTAGATTAGTTATAAGCTATTCTCAATTGTTATGCAATATAAAGTATAGGGGTGTGCAAACGGATCGGTTTGTTTGGATTTCAACCGAACCCTGAAATTTCAGACTATTTGGTTTGATTTTTGGTTCAAAAAGTTCAGTTCGGTTGAAAATTTTAATTTATTCAGTTCTTCTTCTTTGGTTCGGTTTATATTTTTCTAACTCGGATAAACCGAATAAACCAAATAAACCAAAATTTGTTAAGTGAATTTATTTTACTTGATACGAATAAGGACATATCAAGGATAATACGAACATTTTCACTTTTTATAAGTTTTATTTACTCATTATTTTGCTTTTTGAATTATTTATATCTTCTATCATTAATTTGAAATTTATCGATATTTTTCGTCACACTTTAACCAATATAAATTCAGTTTAACCGAATATACTGAACACAATTTCAGTTTATTTGGATATTGATTTATTCAGTTGATATTTTTATAAGTTTAGTTTGATTGGTAATTTGACAAATCAAACAAAACTTTAATTGTATATATTTAATTCGGTTTGAACTGAACCACGGAACACTCCTAATAAAGTATAGAATAATTTATCTATTTAGAATTTTACCTTTTCAGAAAAGAAGTACAAATATAAGGGGCCACGTCATAGTGCCATGTGAAGGAATCCAAATTTCCTTTTCATAGATTCACAAAATTTTGCTCTCTTCCTCCAAAATTATATCAAAACAGTACAAAAAGTGTGTTGTTCTTGTTCCCTATTGGCAATGACAACCACCAATAGCTATACAGCTTGTTGCCTCTGCCTCATCACTGCCAAATATTTGGTCAAAAAAAGAAAAAAAGAAAAAAGAAAAAAGAAAAAAGAAAATGAAAATGAAAATGAAAATGAAAGGATTCTCATAACAGACTAAAACTGATCCTCAAAACTGTCGAGTCAGGATCCTCTGCGGCTCTGCTTCATGTTACCTAATGTAATCACTTGTGTCATATTTGTTTGGGTTTTTAACCCGGGAAAATATTAGAGATATATCATCATTCATTCATTCGTGCTGTTATTAACGATGTCATTTTTATTATTCATGTTAATAATTTTATTATATAACTTTTCTTGTATAATATTTTTATAGGTCAACTTAAATATTATTAATATGAATAATAACTCACTTAAGTTATTATTATAAAAATACTGTATAAGATAAATTGCATAATAAAGTTGTTAGCATAAATGATAACTCAGTTAACTTGAATAACAAAGTCGGTCTTGGTGAAGGTATCATTAACAGTATTTGTATATTAGCTTTCTTTTATCATTTACTCTATGATTGGGATGGGGTAAGATATATATAGTATACCATTTGATATTCATATTCATTGACATTCATAATTGTATTATATAAAAAAGTTTCAAATATCTCTATTTTTTTCATGTAATTATTACATATCGACTATTTAAAAAAATAATGAAATTTTAGAACTCAAATATCAGAATAATTATTGGATGCGATTTATATCATTTTATATATGTTAAATTAACAATATTTCGACTACCCTTTTTGTTATCAATAGGTGATGAAAAAATCAACGTACATAATCTACTTGAGTCGGTGGATAACTGCACCTTAGATATATTTATATTTCTTTTAGAAAATATTTTTATCGAATGATAAAAATATTTATAACTTGTGTTATAAAGATTAAAAGTAATACAAGTTATACTTTTACTTGTGCAAAAAATTTTTAACTTAATTTTTTCCTATAATAATCTAAAAAAAATGATAAATATTTTCTATACTAAATATAAACACTTACAAATATAAATATAAATAAATTATTTATTTAGTATAAATATTTTTTATGTGCAAATAAATGATGTAAGAATAATTTTTCTAAAAAGAAATCAAAGCATTATAAATTTGTATCTGTCCCTTAAACACTTAAAATATCATAACTAATTATTTATTTTGATATGTGAGTCGTTCTAAATTATTAGTTATATGCAGGTATATATATTGTACATATAGTGGAGTTATTAATTTTAATCCCTTTTCGTATATAAAATGAATTCAAAGAATAATATATAGATGAAAATTTACTGTTATATTACAAAATTTTCTCATCTAACTATCACTATGCTCTTAATTAATTGTTACTAGTTATTATTAATTAACAGTATTTATATAAAAGAAATAACTTAATTTTTTATATAAAGATGAGAGTTAAAGCTACTCAATTTTAAATATTTATAAATGACTTTTTATTCAAATTTTAAATCTATAATTTACCGCATAAAAAATAATTTTTTTTGCACTAAATCAGAGCTGATTCTCAAAAAATAATATAATTAGGACGGTTTGGTGTATATACCAATCCTATAGACTCATACGTGGCATGACAGCATGCATGTTGTGCATTATTGGCATGTGTGTCGATTCAAGACATGTCCAAATGCCATATCAAGCTTATTTCTTTTGACATCTATGGACCCATCAAATGTCATATCACATAGTGCTTTGAATTGGCCTTCGGCATGCATGAAAGGTATCGTGCTTTTATATCACTCTCAACTCTTATATGATACATACGTGGTATATCAGGGACCATGTTGTTACATATCATATATTAGCTAGCTAGACACATGTCTGTGGCGTGCAACCATGTGGCACGGTCTCTCCTTTTTATCCATGTTTCTGTCAATAAAATGCATGTCGTGTGCTATTTGTATATTTGCCCCAAGAGATATCCGAATTCAAAAGATTTCTTAACTTCTTATCCATTTCGTCACATGCTCCAACCATAGTTTGATGATTTTCTATCGTTTCTACCTCTTATATTAAATAGATTAAATATAATTTAACTCAAAATTTTATTATATCCATTTTAGATGGTAAATTAATTTGTTAAAATCAATGCACTTCATGAGTGATATATTTATATTTCAAATTTATAATTTTGTGAGTTCATTTAACTCAAAGTCAAGTGATAAAAAATATATACAGCTATGTTTTGTATATTTTGATGGGATTCATTTTTCATCAATATAAAATATTTAAAATATTATTTAATGCATTCATTTTTTATTGATTGAATTAATTTACATTAAATACAATTAATAAATTAACAAATTTAGCATACAAAAACATTATGTACTATTGATGTAGATTAGTTCCAATGGTATAAAAACTTTATTCCTCACATGCTCCAATCAAACATAACCTTAAAATATAATCAGCTAAATGTGCAATGTAGCAATAATTAATTAATTAATTAGTAATTGCACCAGTACCCCAAAGAAAACTTTCTAGCTAGCATGCTTCAAGCACCAGGCAAAACACATATAATATTGGTACACATCAACTCATCATCATGTCTTGCTTCAACAAACATAGCTAGACCAACTTTAAGAGATCATCAGGAATTTAATTATAAGATAAGATGCTACAAGGATGACATGTAAGACATGCCAATTAGGTTGCAGTATCTTTGTTTCTGGGACAACAATTCGGCTTATCTTGGCAATTAACCAATCCTATACTTATATGTGAGACCCCCAGAGACACAGATGCCATGTCTTAATTTGTTAATTAAGATACAATGTTTAATTATTATTGTTTATATATATACATATATGTATGGGCTACCGGATGAATCAGAACAATTGGTGTATATATATGTTCTTTCAACCATGCTTCTATAATATATTTTTCTTTTTGTTCTTTAGTCTGGGTGGGTGTTAAAGGATCTTAATTAGTAAACCCGGTTCAGTTTTTGGTCTAATAGTAAAAGTAATGTTTTATGTATAAGAGGTCGTAGGTTCGAAATTCAGATAAATAATTATTTATGGACATTTAAAGTTAAGAAGTTTTGATTCTCATCTTTATAAAAAAAAAAGAATTAGTAACCTGGATAGCTGGTGATGCGCAAAACAATTAATTAATACATGTGGTACGCACTGAAAGATTAAATCTCCGCAGCTGAATAACATTATAACGGTATGATTGTGTTTGAGGCATTGATTTCAGAGGCAATGGTTCAGAATTCAATTTTAGCTAGAATTAATGAAAAAGAAGACCTTAAGAACCCTTTAATTTCTTCATAAAAAAAAGCAGCTATAACTTATTGGATATACAAAGAGATTGATTTGGCGGCAATGAAATTCATTTTAACATGTTTATTCAACCTGTGCCATTATTGGTAAGCTAAATAATAGTTATGGACATTTCAAATTAATTAGGAGATACATTAATTAACACTATTCAAAAGCGTTAAACGAGGTTGGACTGCCTGAACTGGTGCAGTTATGATGAATTAGCACATGCCTCTTTTTAATCTTTCTTATTATGTGAAAGAATTAATTGTAAGTTCAGGTACAAAATGATATACAAGTGATGGAAGGGGATATGGTACCAATACTTGGTATGGAAATGCTATGGCTGAGAATGAAGATTCAGAACTACTTTCAAGTATGTGACTTCAAAACATTTTTAGCTTGATATTTTGTGTGTCCAGCACTACTTCATCTATGAATTTCTGCATTTGATTTTGGGTATTTTATATGTTGGGGAGACATTAAACTGTTTGTTTCTTATTTTTGTTATTTCTGTAATCTGTTAGATACCATGTTGCTTGGTACCTGACATACATGCGTGTATCCCAGGTCTGATTTACATACATGCATGTATACTGGGTCTGATTTAAACTTCGGCTGTACGATGTAAAATCTGATAACTAACATTGGTATGACTTCTCATCATGATATCTGCCAATAATCTTCATTTGGCAAAAGAAATTTTGTTTTCCACATAGCTAGCTAGTTAGCAGTACCAGTAGCTAAAACGAATTTCAAAAGTAAAAAAAAAAAAACCCGAATATATGGCAATTTCACTGCCGCTATAGCAAAACGAATTTATAGAAGTTTGTATCATTCTTCAAATTCCTAACACTGCAAATTTCTTTCCATTTTTCTTTCTGTGCGCAACGGCCTTTCGAATATTTCTGATCAGACAGATATTCCTCAAGCAAACAATGATATACTTGTACTTGGAATAACCATTGAAAGAGTATCTAACAAAATGCCTCCACTATATCTACTTAGATATCTCTAGCTAGAAGGAAAGTTGAGTTGCTACGACTGAATCTCTGAGACTCTAACTGTACTGGTGGCATATTGGTGTTTCTCATGACGCTTACATGTGGGACCACCGATGCAATTATTACTTTGAAAGATGCTTCAGAAGATACTGGTTTTACTCACATTTTGTACGAGGATTCATATATATGTTGGAATTAATTTCTATTAATTACAAAAATATATGGGCTTATATGTAATATAAATATATATTGAATAATAGACTGTCGAATATCTAATTAAACCGTTATGAAGTGATTAAATTAAGGATTATTTATTGGGTTTTAATATGTGTCATGAGAAGTGGGGTCTTTAATGTATAGAATTCGTATTAATAACTTTATGATTTAGTGATGGACTAAATTATATAAAGTTTGGTAATAATACAATTATGTTATTGGTCCCTAGAGAATACAACTAATAGGCAGTTTCTGATTTTGAAAGTAAACCCGTTAAGAGAGAAATTGGATCTGGTATGAATCCGCTAAGGTATACCCGTTGGTTTGCCAACCTTTCGGTTATTAACACCCATTATATATTTCATAACTGTTCTCTCTTCATGATTTGAAAAAGAGGGTAGAAACAAACAAAAATCCTCTCTCAATATTCTGATTTTCTAAAATGAGAAGAAAATCGTCAGGCCGATTCTCTTCATCTCTCCATCGGATAAAAGAAAGATCACCGCGAAGGCTTAAGAAATCCGGTGATCAACGGAGTTGTGTCTCTCCAAAAGACCAACAACATAGATTAATGTAATTTTAATTTAAATCAATAGTTTACTAGAGGATTACGGATATTATTCTAATATAGTAGGAACTTAACTTGTTTATACTAGTTTACAAGGGGAAAAAAAGAAAAACAACAAGAAAAGAAAATTTTAGGAGGACAATAATTTGTCAGTAACACACCACACGTGCTGCCCACTGTCAGTCCATCGCATGTGCTACAAAAATTTTGAATTTCTGTACAATCAACTGAAAATTTAGCCATACAAATTAAATGAGTTTTTGATTTAAGAACAATATAGCATTCTACTGTCATAATAAGTTGCAGTTTCGAAGTTAAGCGTCACATCAGAGATAAAATTGGAGCTTTGACCTTTGTTTCATGCTAACAATGATTTCGATTTACTATTTCTTTGTTCGAAGCAACATTGATTAGGATACATTATATAGCTTATATCTAACAATTTTAGTATCGACATGTTAATTGGGTGGAAGGTACTTTTCAATTGACCAAAATAATCATAAAATTATGCTTGTAAAGTAGTACATGCAATTAATATAATTACAAAAGTATGTTTTGTTTCTAATATTTAGACATTTACGTTTTATCTTGACTTTTTGTCTTGCATCCTACTATATATGTATATATTCTAGCTCCGTCTTTGCCGACATGCATATGTACAACAATATACGTGCTATGATACTTTGCAAAAAAAAAAAGAGGAAAGTATATATAGGTAGTTTGTTTCAAATCTTAATTTCAAATTCTAAGTGATTGATGTGCACATACCTACGTATGTCGAGAACTATTATGTATACGTAAGGATGGTATCTTCAGTCAATAAATAAACAAACAATAATTATTTACATGTTTATTAAAAAGATGTTTAGATTCTATTATTCTAAAGATGTAGGGATGATTGTGAAAGTTACAATTGAGCAAAAGCATCTTCAAAGTTATATGCATCTCTGGTTATGAACTAACTAATTAAAATTCCATCTCAAAATTGAAAGCGACATGCACATGTATATAAAGGGGTGCACTACCCGTACATCAAAATACATAAACTGTAAGCAGTTCATGCAAAGTATATATATATATATTCCTAGCTTGCTAGCTAGATATAAACAAAGAGTGAGTGTGAGAATTATATATTATTAGGGTTTAATTAGTTTCTGATAGGAATTAATTGATTAAAAGATGCAGAGGCACAGAGGGGATCCCCTTGCTATTGGAAGAGTGATAGGAGATGTGGTGGATGCCTTTGTGAGAACCACATCACTGAGAGTTGTGTATGGCACCAGAGAAGTCACTAATAGTTGTGAGCTTAAACCTTCTCAAGTAGTGCACCGACCAAGAGTTGATGTTGGTGGTGGTGATCTCAGGACCTTTTATACCCTTGTAGGGAAATTATTTTTATATTTATATGCATGCATTATATATTTAATTTGCAACATTTTCTTTTTTGCCTTCTTACCCTCTTTTTTAAAGAAGTAGCTACCCAAAAGGTTACCTATATATTTCATTGAACATGAAATAATTAAAACAGCCTACAAGGTTCTATAATCTACCATCAAAAGCAATCCTATAATCTTCTTTCAAAATTTAGTTGATACCATATATATATATATATATATCAACCGCAATTAACTACTTTAAATTAATTAAACATGCGTGCATGCAATATGATACGGCCTATATATAGTGCACATTTCATTGTTCTCTGGTACATACAACTGAAGTTTTATACAATATTCCAATACTTTATGATATATGCAGATAGGCTAGCTCTTGCACTTTTGTTTGAGATATGATATGATAACGATTCTCCATTTCTCCTTGTATATAACTATACACATTTATGACAAAACCAAAAATATCTACAAAAGAATCGAGTGATCTTTTCTTTCTGTAAGATATATATATATATATATATATATAACATTATCTAATATGATTATTGGTCATGGGGTATATATATAGGTCATGGTGGACCCAGATTCGCCAAGCCCAAGTGATCCACATCTTAGAGAGTATCTCCACTGGTAATATATAATAACAATCTCTTATTCTTCTAGTTTAATCAAAGAGTAATTGCAATTAATTACGGATTTATATATTGTGCCATATATAATTAATCATGATCAATCGCATAATAGAATTGGAGTTCTTACTTAATTATGTCATTTTTTAACTGATTCAGTGATTTTTTTATGTGTTTTAAATTAGGCTGGTCGTTGACATTCCAGGAACAACAGGAGCAGCTTTTGGTGATGCCTCTCTCTCTCTGCTTTCTTTTTCTTTTTGGAAAACCTCTCTCTCTTTTCTCCTTTTAAAACAACTTGGCCGTGTCGCACTCTCTCTTTTTCTTTTCGAAAAAAAATTACAAAGACTCATGTCAAGAATCTCTCTCTATGATTTCAAACACACATAGTAAAAAGAAATATAACATCTTAATTATGGACAACAAATATCCAAAATTAGAATTCAGTTGACGAGTTAATTAGCAATTAATTAAAGTCATTGTTACATTACAAAGTATTCTATTATATCCAAAAAAAAAACAAACTTATCTGCTTGTTCTATTAATTTAGGACAAGAGATTGTGTGTTATGAGAGCCCGAGGCCAACCTCGGGGATCCACCGCTTCGTGTTGCTGTTGTTTCAGCAACCTGGTCGACAGATAGTCTATGCTCCAGGATGGCGTCAGAATTTCAACACTAGAGACTTTTCTGAGTTGTACAACCTTGGCTCGCCGGTTGCCGCTGCGTATTTCAACTGTCAGAGGGAGTCTGGCTCTGGCGGTCGAAGGGCCTATCCAATATAGCCAAGGTAAAAGGTGCGAGCTAGCTAGCTGCATGCCCCGGTACTGATCAAATTTGCGCTTGCTATATGTATTGTTGCATTAACTATGAGTGCTACTATATATACTAGCTATATATGTGGTGTATATATGGAGTTCATGCCTCCTTTGTTGTGTGTTTCCTTATGTGTGTTATCATATGTAGTCAGGCCTATGAGGTTATCAACACAAAAATATTATAGAAGTGTATAACTGTAAATGGCCTTAATTTGCATGCTTATTATTGCATGTTGTATGGTGATGAATAATGAAACGATACAAAGTTATACAAACAATTAAGTATTATGCAGTTATGCATACATAGACTCTTCCTCCATCACTTTTCAAGTATTGGCATCATTTGGAATTAATATTAATTTATTACGAGATTGCTAACGGTTGTTCATGACAAATTAAAATTAAATCCGTCAACTTATTGTGCTATAGAGAGAAAGATGCTCACCAATCTTTGGTGATCAACTTAAATCTGTCAACTTTTTACTTTCAGAGATTGTAGAGGCGGTTAAAATATAGTTATTTATTTATTTATTATTATTATTTTATTTTATTTTATGGTTTATGTTTTTTATATATCCAAATCTCTTGGAAAAATTTGTATTTTGATCGGCTTTTAATAAGGGCTAGACTCTCATTTTGTCTAAAAAAACAAATCGTCTTAGACTCATATATCGTTAATTATAAAAAAAATGGAAACATGCATATATCTTTCATCAGAGATTCACTTTTTTTTCTTCTAATTTTCGGCCCCATTTTATTCCCCACAAATTGTCACATTAATTGAGTACCTTTGCGCTATGTTAGAATAAGTGATTAAATTCATCAATTAGTTGGTTGACTAAATTATCATTAATGAATACTTATATTTTTTTTGAAACAAAAGTTTCCGTTATATAGCTCCAATATTTACTTCATTTCAAATGTTTTTTTACGAAATTCGAACTTACATCTCACTGTAGATCTAAACATATTAGTAATGAACGGCATGCATAAAGCAAAATATTAAGGACGAATGGAGAAATTGTGTAAGAAAAAAAATGGAGAAATCAGACAAAAGATATAAGCGACATAAAGTTCGATCAAGAACGATTCCTTCCGTACGTCGAGTTTTTCTTTCCTCTTTGCTACAAATTCTCTATCCTATTCTTTGTCGCAATAAGATTCTCTTATTTTATATTCTAATATATCTTCTGAACTGTAGGTATAATACAATAATAATAAGTTTTACTTTTTTTAGGATAAACGTATGTTGAAGTCCCGTAAAAAATATTTGAAAAAAAATAAGTATTGAAATTAACGGGAGCCTTTATATCAAAAAAATATATTGTGATGCATCTACTAAATGTCACGTCAATTTATGGATATATTATTCCGAGTCTCCAATGTTATCCACACGTAAGTTCTGATCTTTTGCTACGCAGCACTGCGCTGCATAATATATGAACATGTAGATTATAGGAGATTTTTTTTGAAATTTTACTTTGCATAAATCTTGACACGGTCAGACGGATCTATGTTCTGTTGTAGCAAAGGATATGAACTCCCACACACATGGTAAGATTGAATTTGTAGGAAGATCAGGCGAAGGTTTATGGGTGAAAAAAATATATATTTCTCCTCTTACTAAATAGATAAATAGTAATATATCTAACATAAATGGTAATAGACTTCGTCTATCTGTGGAGTAGAGTTGTAAACGGTTTGGATAATATCCGTATTTATCTGGATATTTGACGGATATGGATATTCTTTTAAATGATACAAATACGAGTATGGTTTTCAATTTGGAATTGGATACGGATACAGATTCAAATAATTATCTGGATCTAAATTTTTTTTAAATTCGGATGTCTATTCTAAATGCTCGTTATATATTTTTCAATTGAGCTTTTGATGTAGATTTTCAAATCCAATTAATTTTAGATCTAGTTTGGACTCATGTTTTATTTTTTTTATAATGTCTTGATACATTTTAACTAACAATATAACGATAATTTGACTAATTTTAATAATTAATATTTACAATTTCTAACTAGTGACTCTATCATGAAAAACATCATGTAATTATTTTTTAATGATATGTGTGACATTATTATTTAATATCTGAAATATATTCGTATCTGTATTCGTATTCGTTTAATATTCGATCCGTATTTGTATTCATTTAATATCTGATCTGTTTCCGTATTCGAAAATTAGAAAAATAAAAAGAATACGATATGACTATTATTCATAGTTATCTGATCTGTTTACACCCGTATTACGGAGATACATATATTTAAATTCTATCAAAAATATTTTAAAAAATAACTATTAGAGCTAATAGCAACCCTTACTTTAAAAAAAATTAGACAAATGGAATGAGTGAATAACACGTAGAAGAGAAGTATAATGTCCCAAAAAAGAAAATAGCTAAAGAAAGGAGAAAAGAGATGGAAGGAATTAGAAGATTGTCAAGGTCTAAACTTTATTCGCACAAGAAAGTTCTTTTTTTTTGTCATAAAAATTCTTAGAAGCATTGATATTAAAATATTTTATATTTTTTCAAAATAGATGATGGATGTTTCACTTAAAACAAAGGTAAATTGGTCTATTACACTTGTCAAATCAAGGAATAGGAATAAAAGAAACTAGAGATTGTTGCTCGCGTTGCTTCGGTATTATGATTTTTAACTATACAATAAGAACTTGTAAAATATTATTATATTTTAATTATAAAATAAAAGTTTCTAGAATATTATGATCATTTAATTATATCGTAAGAGCTTTTAAAGTATAGGTAACACTTTGTAGTACTCTTTTTGTAAGTTAATTAATATCTCAATATAAAAAATGTGACATAAAAAAATGTACTTCTAATAATTACTTGCAAAAGAGAAGTGTATGTTTTGTTCTTATTATATTATACGTGACAAAAAAATGTGAAAAGAATTGGTTATGTTTATACATTTTTATTTAACAGCATATAATTTTCAAGGAACATATTTTAAATAAGGATTTGTGTTAATTTTATGTGGTTTTTATTCTCTAAAGGAAATCTTCAAATTCATGAATTTTATGACAAACAAATAATATGCATAAAATAAGAAAACATGATGGCTTTGATAGTAACAATATGAAATTAATAAAAAAAAACGAATTTGTAATTATATAATATTTTTTTATGAAGCTGCGTAGGTAAATTATGAACGTAATGAATCAAAAGCAACTAATATTTTAGAAGCTTGATAAATACTTTAACATTTTTTATCACAACTTTTCAGTTTTCATATATTTTACATGTGTTTAGAAATATGTAAATTTTATATGTTTCAATTTTTTTAGCACTTTGACATTATATCAATTTTCACATATTTGACATTCTTTAAAATTTCAAAGTCTAAACCAACAAAATTTTCAAAAATATTGAGACTTTAAGGAAATTTAAAATTTATAATTGAATCTTTGTGCAACCTTTAAATACAGATGGACATAATTTATTGAAGAATTCACTCTTAATAATTTTCAAATCAATTCAGAAGAACTTGTTTATCATCAGTTTTTTATTGAATCTCTATCTAACACAAAATGGCTTTATTTTTTGTTAAGTTTTTAAAACCTTTCAATGTTGTTAATTCCGTAATTTGGCAAATAATATTTGTCATCTACTTGTAATAACTTTTTTGCTATATTGTATTTTATAGCTTTTGTTAGATTTTAAAAATATGATACAAAATGAAAAAAAAATCTGAATGGATGTATGGTTTATTATTGTAATCTTTGTTCATATTGGGAGCAGAAAAATTTAATGCTTTATTGCTCAACTTTTGAGACTTTGAGATCATTGCAGCCTTCTTGATGTCATCATTTCAAGTTTTCAATTTCTGTTAAAATTATATGAATTCAGCTGTCATATTTTTTTTATAATTGGATACTGTTATTGTTAAATTTAAATCAGTGATAAGTAAAATTTAATAAATTATAAATAAAAAAATAATTTTTATATTTAAATTTGAACCGATAAAATTAAATCGGACGATTTAAAAATTATGATAGCGTTCGTTGCTATAATTTTTAATAACACAGATCCGAACTCAAAGTTGTATTTAGATTTTCTATGGTGCTGCATGTTAAAATAGTTGAATAATAAATGTTAATTAGATACTGCAGCTATATGATTTGGCATTGAATAATAAATGTCAAATCATGTAATATAGTTATGTTTGGTTTAGAAGGAGAAATAAGGTGTTTTTATTTTTATTTTGATGATGAAATAAAAAAGAATATTCTTGTATTTTTTATCTACATTTAAAAAATATTTATACTTAATATAATTATTATTTATATTTATTATCGAAAATATTTATATCTACTATATAAAGTAGTTTTTTAAATGATCATATAAAAATTGAAATTAGAAACTATATTGTATAGTGTAAAATATATCTTTTAAAGTTTTTAATTCTATCATTATAAAATATAAACACTTCTACTCTCTATATATATATATATAAATATTTTTATTAAATATATAAATATATTGAGGACGTTGAAAAAAAATAAAAATAACGAATACATTTATCATTTCTCAATAAAAAAATTGTGATAGTTTTGATGTGCAATTAAACCAAACAAAATAAGAATTGTCTGTTGACTTGTTAGAAGTACACAGAGACATATCTCAACTCTGAACTGTTCGGAAGAGAAAACAAAGAAAAAAAAGGAAGCCACCATCTAAAGAGCAAAGAAAGAACGAACTCAGTGGTGGATACAAAAATGGCGTCTCCTTCTCCACTAAAAGCGATCTCTTCTCTCCTCCTAGGGTTAGGATTTCTCTCCGCCTTGATCGCTCTCCTCTATCAGTACCCCTTGACGCGCTCCCCTAAGCCGGTAGGTCTCTGATCTATCTATGAATTGCCTTTGTTGTCTGACTGTGCGCTTGTGCGTCAATGTCTGTTTGTGGATTGAAACGATCCTGTGCTGGATTTTTTCATCTAGGACCTTTTAGGTCTGGTACTGGTAATTGATTTCTGAAAGGCATCGTGTTTTTTCTGGTATGAGTTGTGATTAGTTGGCAGATTTTTTGACTTAATTGGACATAGATAGGTATCTAATTGTTGCTTAATCCGGTTTATTCTTTTAATATGTGAAACTTTTGATCTCTTTTACTGTTTTTTTTCTAGTGTTGTATTAAGTTTTGTTGATGCATCAGGTCTTAATTAAGGATTAAGGGTTAAGTAGTTCTGTACCAAAAGACAACATAGTTAGAGAAGGGAAATTATTATTTGGTTGATTGAATTGCTAGAAATTAAAACTGACACTGCTTGAATTTGTATATGTACTAAAATTATTAATCATTAGTATCATTAAGGATACCCTTTTTATCTTAAAAAAATAGTGTTTTTGCGAAATTAAATTCAATAGTTCACTGTGCTTGAGCATATCAACTAGATCCTGCACTTGGGGACATTAATTCAATAGTGTTAAACTATTAAAAACAAGTTTAGCAGAGAAGAAATGAATCGTGCCTTGATTTTGTGATGTTTATTTCAAGAAAATTGATTCATAGAAGGTTCATATGTTTGAACCAACCATTTATATTTCTTTTGTCTGATTTTAGCTTCAGCTTAGTGCTTAGATAGGCCAACAAAGAGAATAAATAAATAAAAAGAAAACAAGAAGAAGTTTACTAGCGGATGATGGACAATAAATGTCAGTAACCCAGTATGAATGTACCTATACCATCGCAGTGCATTAGTTGCAAGATGATAAATATTAGGTTCTATTTGCAAATAGAATCTTAAAATATGCCTCTATTTTACAATTTATTTTTTGTGATTAGAGACTTTGGACAGCAGATGAGTTGGCTTTATATAACGGTACGGCTGAGGATTTGCCTATACTGCTCTCCGTACTTGGGTAATATTATATTGTTGCTTTACTATTTTTATATGGGGTTAGGATCCATTGAGAATGAGTTTTACTGACTACTGTCATTGACAATTTTCTGAAATCAAGCCAAAGAATTCATAGACATATTGTCATCAGCATAGACTTGTTGCTTATGAAATTTCATTAAATTTGGGTGTTATTTGTCAACACCATTAAATATGATCGGTTGCAATTTCAAGTTTTTTGATGAAGGGTAAAACTTCCCCAAATTTGATCATTTTTTGCGTGTGATATAAAGATAGTATCGATAATGTTCTAAACGTCAAATTTAAAATTGAGAAGTTATCTTTATGATTGTCAAATTTGTCAAGTATTTCATCTTCAATGGATCCAATCTGTTTTAAATAATACCATATGTACAAGAAACATCGCAATCTCTTTAGGATTTTTACTCTGGACCCACAGGTCAGTATTTGATGTGACAAAAGGGAAATCGCATTATGGCCCTGGAGGTGGTTACCATCACTTTTCTGGCCGGTGTGTTCTTTTCTTTTTTCCTTTCACAAAATATTGTATTACTTCAATCATTTTGAAAAAAAAAAATCATGCTTTATGTTTCCTGCTTTTTGAGACTTCTTTTTTGTGTAGAGATGCTTCTAGGGCATTCATTTCAGGAAACTTTACAGGTTTGAAAGCTCATTTTATTTATTTTCAATCTAAGTTGTATTCGGATGGATTTGCATTAATCCATATGATCCGATGCAGGTGACGGTTTAACAGATTCATTGCAAGGCTTATCAAGTGAGCAGGTAGAACCAAATAACATCTATTTTTTTTTCACTTGACTTTGTACATTCTGTAATTCACAGTCTAAATCAAAATGCTATAAAATGACCTTGGTAGCTTAGGGATTTTGGTACATCATTTAAATCCTGCAATTCATAGCCTTTTATGTTCTTTACTTTCATGTTCTTTGTTTGGGATAAGAATTACAGTGTGATATTTCTTCATGTCCATTGATTCAGATCTCATATTTTATGCCAATAATTAGGTCCATAGTGTTGTTAATTGGAGAAATTTCTACACAGAAAGATACATGTAAGGATTTCACTTTGTAATTTTCATTCTATTATACATCTTTTTAAGATTTTTTTTTATTGATCTGATACTTTTAGGGTTTTGATTATTCAAACATAGCCCATGCAACTCTCTCAAAAAAAAAAATGCCAATGCAAGGACAATTTGCCCTCTTTCAACCCCTATATTGCATTTATGCTTCAGTCCTCACTTAGCACACAAATTTAAACCAACCAGTGTCAATTTACCTCAGTTATGTAATTAAATACGTAGTTATGTTGGTAAGCTTGTGGGGCGTTACTATGATCAAGAAGGAAACCCTACAAAATATTTGAAAGGAGTAGAAATCAAGGCCAAAAGGGGGGCCCAGCTATTAGAGAAACAGAAAAGTGAAGAGGCCAAAATACCAGGATGCAACTCTAGATGGAGCCAAAATGAGGGAGGAAAGGTATTATCTTTTGTTAATTTTATTGTTATTATTCTTTTATTTGTGCTGAGGTTACACTAATACCATTTTCTGTACACGCACATAAAGATTGCAGCATTTGGGTTCATTTTAATCGGTATCAGGAACACTACAGAATAATGCACAGAATTATCCACATCAATAATTTTTTTCCTTTTCTTTTTGGAAAGAGCTCTTGATGCTCGTAGATATAAATTATTTTTGTTACAAACTTTTATAGGCATGTAGAGAAAATGATACTGATTACATCCAATGATCTTAATTTGTCACTTTAATCCATTAATATATAGTTTCATCATAGAAGCAAACAAATGCAAATTTATTTTTGCAACATTTTCATGTAACAGAAAAAATTAAGATATGGGTCAAGTAATAGCCATAATTTACTGTTCATACTAAATGCTTTTTTGTTTCCAAAAATCAAAATAAAACTAAAATCAATCCAATGGTTTCACCTATTAGTTCACAATCTCAAAGCGACATTGTGATTGTGATTTATTAAAAAGTTTGAAAAACTTAATTTAATATAGTAATATTTGGTTATTTTATTCTTTTCCTTTTGATAAAAAGATGGGATATTTTGTAATTATTAATCCATCCAAACCTTGGACATTATTCACGCACAAAAAAGAAAAAAAAATCTCTTCCTGAAATGAAAGCTAATTGATTTTCATTTTTTCTTTATATGAAATTAGGTTTGGTGTGACGTGGGTTATCCTAGGTTAATGAGGCGGCCAGGGGACATAGCATTAACAGGACAAATAAGCCAGCGGTGTGTTTGCATGAAAGAAGAAGAGCTTACCAAACCGGGTCTTGAACTGTATAAGGGGTGTGAATACTTGTCACAATCTTGTGTGGTGTAAATTGTACAAGTAGAATTTTTCTTTTTCTTACAGTTAGTACAATAATAATGCAATGTTGTTGGAATTTTGGTTTGGTGAGATTCCGACAACATGTTTTCGGGAGGGGAATGTGTTGAGGTTAGACTTTATCTAGTGGTAGACTTTGTTCTAATCATACTATTTGCTCAAAATCAATGCAATTAAAATATTAGTCATGAAGAACTTGGACTGTAATTTGTTACAATTACTCGGTGAAAATAAGTTGCATTCAAAATGAACCAAAGTTAACATATAGAGAAGTTCTAGTGTAATCAGAATTAGATGAGTTTTAACATTGTTGCTTCCGGTATGTAAAAATTTTATCATGGCGCCTCTGTTTATGACTTGATTCAAATTTGAGCAACACAGTGAGTCATTTTTTAGTGGATACTATTTAAGAAGAGAAGTGATTGTCAGAAAAGCGAAAGCGTTGTATGCAACGAAACATTGTTAGACGATGAAGAATTTATTGCGGAGAAGCATTTGGATTATCATCAACTGAAAAGAGATAATATCACTAAAGCGCCCGTGGCCTAATGGATAAGGCGTCTGACTTCTAATCAGGCGATTGTGGGTTCGAGTCCCACCGGGCGTGATTTGTTTTATTTTATAAACTTTATTAGCTTTCATATTTTTGTTGTCAATCTCGGATTTTAAACCTTAAAACAGAAGTATTTTTTTAGTTTAAGGTTTATGCTTACCTTTTTTAGTTTAGGGTACTTGAATTTGAATGAATAAATAACAAATTTTAAAGATTTGATTGGGGAAATATATATCTAATATTGACGGTTGTGATGGGCATATAAATAATTCTCTCTATTTTTTACGACGACGATTGTGAATATGGAACGGATCAGGTCATCATCGTCATAGAGGTACCGAAGCTCGGTAAGGACGCAGCTGTCAAGGCCATCAAGGAATGGTGCCAACCAAAAACTATAATCATCTATTAGATATTCTATACCACCAACGGTGTCAACATGCTTGGAGCCATCAGTTGAGCGCTTCATGATGTACCAGTAAGGCTGCTTTGCTAGGAGCCTTTGATCCTGGACCAGGTAGAGACCAAGCTCAAATAAAGACTGCAAGAGGAGAAGATGCACGCAACAAAACACGTGCTTTATATCCTCTACTGCGCTGTACTGTGCAGCACAATATATTATCCGTCCAATCGCATCAAGATTTGTGCACAACAAATCTCAAAAAAAACCTCATACGTCGTCCAGCTCAGTGTTCATAGTTCATCAAGATGAGGAGCCTATCGGTGGATTTGCCACCCAATGGAGAGGGACTTGGAGGTGCATGGTGTTCTCCGTCGGTTTATCGCAGCTTCGGAATGTGGAGAAAATATGGATTGGTGTCTATGATAAGCGTGCATTGCAGTTTGAATAAAGTTTTTTTCATTTATACCCACCCTTTGATCTTGTATAGGTTCTTTTCTTTTTTAAGTGTTGCTAGTACTGATTTTGATTGATTCTTAGAGCTCAATATACGGGGAGTAAAAGTATGTTTGAAAGTATATTTTACGTTAATTAAAGCATGCGGAAATTATATACAAGGGAAAGAACTTTAGCCTGAATTAACAATAGCATTATATGTGTTATACTGGGTCATGATTCCTGATAGAGGTCTAGTATATACCTATTTCTTTTAGAATAAATGTACTTCTGCACTATAATTAATTTTTCCTACTCTTTTACTAAGTTTTTATACATGGTCTCTCACATAAATATTTCTTAAATCATCGTTCATTATTATTTTGGTTTCAAAAATAATAATTCGTATAAAAATTGTAAGGAATTAGTAATGCAACAAATAATTAAACTCAATGAGTAATGAACCACATGTTTGACGAACTAATAATGAATAAATATTTTGAAATTGAGTTCATTTTGTCACAAACTTTGATTGAATAAATAATTGAGCTTATTTTTAATTTTTTTATGATGTCACGTTCAATTCACAGTTTGCTAAAGCCATGACTCATACTTAATTCTATAACAAATCTAGGTCTTAGATTAATCATTTTTTTGTATTAAATTTGGTTTCAGACTTGATCGGACCCATGATTTGAATACTTTTTTTGTAGATTTTGTTTGGATAAATATCTAAGTTTATATTTTTTATTATTTTACTTTATTTCTTACATTATTATTTATGATTTTTAAGACAATTACATGGATTGTATTATTTTGAAAATTTTTGGTTGAAGCACTAAGATTAGTTGCCCAATGCGATGCGTCGACAATCAATTTATATTAATGTTAATGATAATCGACTGTGTCATTTTATCGTTTAGACTAACAAGTGATGATTTTTTGCTATGCAACACTAAACAGCATAACATACGAACAGATGAAATATGGGGGTATTTTTTAAAATTTGCTTTGCATAAATCTTGACGCGAACAGACGGATAATATATTGTGTTGTATGATGTAACGTAACGGAGGATATAAATTCATAGACTAACATATTTTTTTTTCTTTATTACTTTCACATCATGCAACTTTCATATATCATGCTATCAGCATCACAAACTTCACCAATTTTTCAATTTCAGCGCTGAGACTAGAATTTTTTTCTCATTTTGTCATGTTTGGAAATTGGAAGTTTTGTGGGTTCTTGCGCAATTTACAATAATTAATTAACTAAACTTAAGATGCTGGGCTCAATGATTTAATTCTAGTAGCAAGAAGATGTGGTTCATTAGTTTATTTTACATTTTTTTTTTCTGAAGTTGTGTTCATTATTTTTATTTTTATTTTTTACTTACAGATATTTTTGTAAGGCCATATAAAAAGCAAATATCAAAAATTCAAAATACACCCCTTTTCTTTAGCTATTCTTCAAAGGCATTATCATTTTGAGCGGGCTTTCTCTCCCTTAGATTTTATTTGTCATAAAAATAGAATGTCTTTTTCAAATATTATTACCATGATGTTGGAGCATATTCCTCATAATATAGAATACCTTCCGTGCATTTTAACAACAAATATTATTGTCATTTGCTTGTGAGCTCTTTACTCATTTTTCTTTTTGATTTTTTTTTTTTTGCTTTCAAGAGGATTGTGATAAACAAATACTAAAAAATAATTTATTTTCTCTTAATTGTACAATATTTTTCTGTGTTAAAGAAAATATGATAGAGGCTAGAGCTCTATCTTTTTTCTTAAAAAAAAAACCAAATTAATTTGATTTCACACGTGTGTCTGTTTGACTCAAATTATGTACAATGCCTTCTAGAAAAAAGTGAATCCAACACAATTCTTCTGGACTCAGAAAGATAGAGACAGGCTTTGACTAAAAAGATGATAATATAAAACACATCTTGGCTTTTTTCCATTTTAGTTGATTCAAAAACAGGAAAATAAAGAAGTATTTGAACGAGATATATCCTTAATGTGAGCTAATACAAGTATATCATGATTGGTATCATCGTTAATATTAATTTCATTATTCAAATTAAATAAATTATTATTCATATTAACGATTTTATTAGACAACTAATTTATATAGTATTTTTATTATTCAACTTAAATAAATTACTTTTATTATTTAATTTCATTATGCATAATAAAATTATTAATACAAACAATAATTTATTTCATATAAATAATAAAATCATTATCAACCATAGAATGAATAATGATATATTCCAAATATTTTCCATCTTTAATTGCTAACTCTAATTAAGATACCGGTACAATAATGATTTCATCGTGACAATTGACAAACCTGAATTAATAGTATTTCTCGTGCTATCCAAACGCAACCAAATAGAAAACATCAAATCAACCTAATTACTTATTTATATAACATTTTGTCAAGTACCAACCACCAACATACATACCACATCTATCAAAATTTTATCATCTCTAGCCCAATATACCTGTCTTTGGCGGTCTTTGTCATATGAACTCAGACTTTTAAAGCTCCACTGCTTCAACAACAAACGCAGCCATGCCAGTGAGTTCCACATACACTTTCATGTACCAGCCGACGAGTAAACTAGCAATTGCCACACTCAGAGCACCAACGACCAAATTCTCAGCTTGTTGGTTATCAGCTGGTGCTCTAATTCGTAGGATTACCAGTATGATGCTGAGCATCAATATGGAGAAACTTGTGACTGACAACAGAAGATGGATTGGGATGTGGTGGACAAGGGGATCATACTGATTTTTGTTGGAGAAGGATAAGAGCGGATCGACGGATGTGAGAAATCCAACAGAGATGCACAGGGCAAATAACGCCGGTACGAAGCCTCTAGAAACCAGAAGTTTCTTACAGACAGAGGCAAGTATGGTAACCAAGGCAAGGCATAACAAGGCGGCCCCAGTTGCCAATCCGACACTTTCTTCAGCAACTGCCGCGTGGATGTAGAGAGGTGCGCTTACGACGAGAGTAGCCATAGATACGGTATGAGTTGCCCGAGGCAAATGTTTCTTTAAGAAAGCAGGGGTGGCGCCGTCTGGTGCACCGGCATGGGCCGTGACATGTAGAAGCAGTAAGAGGATGCTGAGGTAGAAATTGAGTGGATTAAGCACAAATAGGTAGGCATAGAAAGGGAGACAGATGGAGATTTTATCAAGACATTTTTGGGAGAGAGTTGACAATGGCTCCCAGAACAGTACGCCGCCTGTCGAGAGAAGGAGACCAGCGAGAGCAAGTACGAAGCGACCAACCGGCGGCCAAAAGGTTCCCTGTTTCTTGCCATTGATAAAAACATAATAGAGATCAGAGGCAGGGAGGTGTGGAGAAGAAAACATTGAGAATTGGCGAGAGGGAACCTAAGACTCCGTCTTCTATAGACAAGAAAGAGTTCAGAAGACGCCAGTGTGGCGAAATTAAGCACGTCTAATATTTCTATTTATAAGCAGAAACAAACGCACATTACATGGATTCACTGTCACAGCCGCGGATAGGGACCCCACATTACATCATGCCCGTTGGTAAGTAACTATAAAGGTATCGTATTTATACGTATGGGACACGTCGTAGCGTATAAGTATATGTATAAAAATTAATACGTATTATGTTTATGTTTTTTTTATATTAATATTAAAAATAATATTTTTAACAGTATAGTATTTCTTAATATATCGTGGCTATAGGTGTTGTAATTTTTTTAATTAAATTTCCGTTTTTAATCGTTAAAAAATATTTTAAAGTTCGGAAAAAATAAAAAATTCAGAAAAAAATAGGATGGAGAAAATTTTTTAATAATAATATATTTTTTAAATGTATTTATAACAGCTATTAAAAATATATTATAATAACTATTTTTTAAAATTTCATAGATGTGCTTAAACGTGTCTAAACGTATCACGTACTAATTAGATACTTGAACGTACCGTATCATATTCAGTACGCTTAACGTCTAATACGACACTTATAAAAATACGATACGTAATACATCAAATACGATAAATTTAAATATGCACGTCTTATTTTAATCATATTTAGATAAATATTATTTACACCCTACATACATATCACGTATTTTTATTGGTATAGTGACCGTAAGCTACGTCCCTCTCTTCTCCAATCCTACTCTCAGAATAGGATTTTCAGTTCACATGGCTTTTCGAAGAATTTGTTCCGTTCACCGGGGGTGATCGCAGTCTACCCTGCTCCTATATAACAAAAGATAAGAACACGCTGGTCTGGGGAAATTAAACAATAATCTAATTTCTTTATAATTTGCTCTGTCCACCTACCTGGCTAATCCCTTCCGTGCGAATTTGTTCACCGGGTGTGATGGGATCCAAACTCCAAATCCTAGATCTAACGTGCACTAATTATATTATATTTTCAAAATGATCCAAGTAAAATAAATTTTTCAAAAATGAGCCAAGTAATCCCTCAAAAAAAAAAAATTCAAAAATGATCCAAGTAAGGTGCACTGATTATATTTTCTAATCAGAATACTATATTTTTTGTATTAGATCATGATATATTTTTATTTTATCCTCATAGTTTATATAAATAAAAAATCAAAAAATATATGTATGTTCAATGTGGATCAAAATATAATTTAATATATAGAACAAAAAAAATTATATGCGTCATTTAATCAAAATGCATAAATTGTGCCCTTCATAACAATTAAAAAAATTATTTAAAATTAAACCCTACATATATTAATTTATAGAACATAATTGATTCAATTTTTATCCTTAAATCAAATTAAAATTTATCAATTGTGAAAACATTACCTCACTCTCATACTTCTTTAAAATTACATATCTTCCAACTTATATTTTCTTATTCAGCTAAGCAAATAAGAAGAAAACAATTGTTCAAAAGTAAATAAAATATGAATTGCTTTCAAATCACAATCATTCAAATTTATTATTAATAAATAAAGTCAAACATATTATTGGAATATAAGGATATGTAAACAATAATCAGTTTATAAACAATGCTATCAACCATATTTAATTTAGTTTTTGCTTGAAAAATAAAAAAAAACAAAAGTCAAAAGAAAACACAAAAAATTCATATAGAATCATAAATATCACGCTGTAATTATGATATTAGCAGAAAAATTAAAATATTTTATGTGATATTTTTTTCTTATGATACAAAATAAAAGGAATATCACATCATATATGATGATATTTTAGAAAAATTATCCTATAAGTAATAAAGGAATAAAAATCTGAAGCATAAATCAAAGATAATTATAAATGTTGAGATGAATTTTTGATACCATATCAGAGAGAGAGATATATATATATATATACACACACACCAATCATCAATTTATGATTGTAAAATAAAAAACTTTTGGTTATTCTCTTTTTTTAATTTTCTCTTTTGATTTCAATCATATATCTTCTAAGATATAATTCGAAACAAAAATTTATAAGAAAATTTTAATTTAAAAAGAAAAGAATCTTAAAGGGAAAGAGGCACAAGACCTTTTGATAAATGTTTGGAGAATAAAATTTCTATTTTCTGCAACAATGCATTTTTTTTATAAGAAATGATAGATAACTATTCAATCAATGTTTTAATCACAACTATTGAATAAATAACATTTTAGATATAAACAAAATTTGAAAAAAAAAACTTCATTTTGGATGCTTTATATATGCACTGATTATAATTATATTATTCGTTGACCTTCAACTCTCCTCGGCTTGGCTCTATGTCATATCATGTTATCTTTTGTTTCCTTTTTTGCCCTTTTCATCAAAACACATGCATAGCTAAAATATATAATTAGAGTAAATATAAGATGTCCGAAGTATTGCTCCTTGATTCATTGATGAGTCAGCATCATGTGTTTATTTTAAGTGCATGATTTACTTTTTCAAACACCAAACAACGTTGAAAGGGAGATGCCCCAAAATCTGTTGATTTCTTTTTTGTAGTAAGATATTGTCATCATAATTAAATAGAATTAAATTAGATTATGATGCTTTTCAAAGTAAAGAAAAGTCTTTATTTTAGACTCAATTTTTAAAAATCCAAGTTCGAACCATCTTTTGAAGTCATCTAATACAATCTGTATATTGAAATTTTATGAAAGATCAAATTTATTATTTTGAAGTTTTCTTGAAATTTTAATAAAATAATACTATTTGCAACTCAAATAGTGTCTCTTTCGGAAATCCAAAAAAATAATTTATATTTCTTTTAAAAGATGTGGATGTCTGTATTATTTGAATTATTCAAATTTCTACTCGTGTATCTGGAATCTAGCCTTCTATTGTTAAAATTCTCTTATAATTTATATATGTATTATTTATTATGAATATCAAATAATATGTATGCAGTTTTGTTATCAACTTTTATTTAAATTTTATTATGTTACTTTAGATTGCTTGATGTGTTCTACATATTGCACAATATCAATTTTTTTTATTTAAAACAAATAAATTATTTTTAAAATTTTTTGAAAGATGAATAAAAAAATAATGATGAAATTAGGTTATTTGTACGATGTTCTTGAGGTACATCGTACCGCAATGAAGTTTCCAAGAAAATTCTTTTTCGACCTCCGTAATTCGATGAATTGCGACCTCCGTAATTCGATGTGACGTCACATTTTACGCACAATTCTGAACCTTCATCTGCAACGCGACCTCTGGAAACGGATTGAATTTGTATCCCTTTACTGTCATGCATTGATCCAATATAACATATTATTTTTCTAATTATATTGAGATTTAAGTAAAATAAATTAAAAGGAAAATTATAATTTATATGTCTGTATAATGTGTAGCTTAATGTTGTATAGTAAAAAAATCAAAATCCGATCGAGTACCGACCCAAAAGAAATGATTATTATAATCATCTGTTTAGCCGTAAAAAAAAATTCTCTTTCAAATTGAATCATTTACCAACTACACTCTTATTTTACATATTTCTGTAAAAAAAATTTCCTAAAATAAAATATAAAGTAAGAGCATAATTAATTAGGTAAGAACAATAATTATTTACTAACGGCAATCTTACTTTCCTCTGTTTTTTAAAAAATTCTTAATTCCAGATGTAAGTTTACGCATATCCATGCTTGGCGCCGCGCTCTTAATCCTACGCATCGGCGTACCGGCTGACGGACAACACACGGCAATTCGTGCCGAGCACTTCCATGTGCTCGTCGGCGGCTACATGGAAGTGTATGCGACAGTCGCTGACATGGCAGCCGGTCGCTGACATGGCAGAATTTTGATAAATTGGTATGTTGCTGCTTTGGTCAAAAACTTGTTTAAAGTTTATGGGTTATTAGTAGGATTTGTTGTTTTCTGATTTTATACTGGTAAAAAGAGATTATAGAATTTGAAGTATCTCTTTAATTTCTTTGCATAATATGTGCACATCTGATTTGGGGGAATTTTGGTTAATTTTTTTTTTGTCATGATGCGATCATTGTTTACAATCAAGAGAAAATAAAATTAATTTGTTAGTATTCGGTTATTACAATCTCGTGGAAAGCAAAAAAAAAAAAAAGGAATAAAGAGCTCACAAGCAAATGACAATAATATGATTTAATTTTCTTTTCTTTTCTTTTTTTACTTTTTAGGTGATAGTTGTTGAATTTAGTTCGTCTGGCAAATAATCTTAGTGCTCCAACGAAAATTTTCAAAATAATGCAATCATTGTAATTATTTTAAAAATTATACTAGTCCACTGTGATTTAAATTTATAAAGTTTTGTAAATGTATTATTGTTAGCAACCGAAGTGATAACGATTCAAATTTTAAATTTTTATATTCGAAATTTCTATTTAAGTAGCTCAATAAATTCTTCATATTAAAGTCTCATATAATACCAAAATGTATTATTTTTATAGTTTTTGACTATTTTTTTAATTTTCAAAGATGACCTTAATTGACATACAAATTATGTTTATTTTTATTTATTTTTGAGCCCAATAAAACCATCTTTCCAAATTAAAAAATTCTAAAAATAGTAAATTTTAGTATTCTACGAGATTTTGATATGAAAAATTTATTGAGCTATTTAAATTGAAATTTAAAATAGAAAACTTATAATTTGAGTCGTTATCATTTCGGTCAAAACGCTAACGATAATACATTAGTAAAACTCTATAAATTTAAACTCATCATGAACTTGTCTTTTAACTCATCGAAACTGGTTTCTTCAGTTACAGGAAACGAACATTTTGCATTTAAACTGTATCTTATGCCAGAAGATCCGTCAATTGTTTGTCCTCCATGATAAACGTTAATTATTATCATTTCTTCCAAAAAATCCTGTAAAAAAATTAAAAATATGATTAATTTAGCTATTCATATATGACATTTACTTAATTATTAATTCTACAAGATTTATACAAAATTTATATGAAATATATGTAAAAAAAAACATACAATGAGAATGAGAATGAGATGAAGATGCTGATTTAAAAAAAACTTGAGAAATAAGAACAGAGAAAAAGAAAAGAGGAGGAAGAAGAGAGGAAGAAAATGGCGGCTAAAGGATGAGTTTCTAGGGAGAGAGAGGAGAGAAAGAAAGATGCTGAATTAAATATATGGGTTGAACCCTAATTTCAAAGAACCGTAGCAGATATACGGTTCTTTGAATTCGCGTTGTGTAAAATCGGTGTTTGGATGTAAAGCGAAATGAACCGTATAAAAAATACGGTTCTTTGAAGTTATACGGTTTTGTTTTTCAAAAAAAAAAAAAAGCGAAAGAAACCGTAAATGTTATACGGTTCTTTCTAGTGCAAAAAAAAAATTCGTATTCTTATGTTTATTTAAAAAGTATTTATTGGTTTTCTAAATATAAAAAAAATTGGAGTCCTTGCGCAAGATAAAAAAAATAAAATAAAGATGACCTGTAAACAAATGGTTTAATTATGTTAGCACAAAAATCTTTTTCTTGACTTTTGTTTCCACTTCTGACCTTTATGTAGGGCCATTGAAAGGGCAAATATCAATACTACCTTGTTCTTTTTCTATTTTTCAAAATATAGTCAATTTAACCTCATTTATTGTTCTTTTAAGCTATATTTAATACAGAGATAATTAAAAAATAAAATTATTATTATTTTTTATAAGAGATAATTTTATTTTTAATTATTTTTATTTTATTTCGCTAGAGCCTAAATTTTTACTAGCTATGTGTCTTATGTTGCTTCGGCAATAAATATTCCTTTATCAATGAATTTTTTATAGAACAACAAATCTAATTTTAGAAAATAATAAAATAAATTATATAATAATTTCGTTAACATGAATAATAACTTATTTTAAATAAGTATTTGAACGAGAATATGGGTTGATTCAAACTGGAATATAAATAAGTATTTGAACGAGAAATATCCTTAATTGCTAACTCTAATTAAGAAAACCGGGCAACAATGATTAATTACATCATGACAAAAAAAAAATAACCAAAATTCACCCAAATCAGATATGGATAGATTCTGCAAAGAAAGCCATACTTCAAATTTTATTTATACCAAATCATTAATTATTCACAACTATACATCACAAAACAACAAATCCTGCTAATGAACTTACAAACAAGTTTGACCAAATCATTAATTATTCACAACTATACATCACAAAACAACAAATCCTTCTAATGAACTTACAAACAAGTTTGACCAAATCATCAACATACCAAATTTATCAAAATTCCATCTCTTACCCAATATATAGATACGATGGTCTTGGTCTTATGAACTCCAGTAGAGATGCCAAGGACAAATGTAACCGGTACAAAGCCTCTAGAAATAAGAAGTTTCTTAAAAATTGAGGAAAGCATGGAAACCAAGGCAAGAACACAAAACACCCCCCATCAAAATCGTATCATATATTCAAACCGTCCGTTCGAATGACAAAATAGTAAATTCAAACCCACGGAATATAAGACGAAAGTCGTCAAGCGCCACCCATCATGAACATAAACTGTATCAAAAAGGATTCGTATTTTCTGTTGTGCTATATTATACAACATAATATGTAATTTATCTGATTTTATTTAGATTTATACAAAATAAATAACGTATTATCCGTCATATATTACATTAAAATTTATATTAAATAAATCTTAAAAAAAAAAAACTCCTCTATAATCTATTCTTTCGTATGATATACTACGCAACAGAAGATCAGAACACAAAACAAAAACCCCTCCCCCAATTAAAATCGTATCATGTATTCAAACCGTCCATTCAAATGACAAAATCGTAAATTCAACCCACGGAATATAAGACGAGATCGGATTAGGGTTTGATCTTTGATAATTCTACGAGATAATCCTGCCTTTTTTTTTTCTTTTTTTTTATTTTGTTTTTTTCTGAATGAAAAGCCCGTAGGCCGACATTACTCCATTAAAACAATAAAAGTTTACTTTGTGGGTGTTTTCTTTTTCTTTATTTTTTGGGTGGAGGACCGAAAAAACGAAAACAGAAACAAAAAATGCAGAATTAAGAAAAGTGCAACTAAGTACCTAAAATATTTGAAATTGCGAACCCTAGTTTAAACTACCATCATGTCACCCCCCCCCCCCCCCAAAAAAAAAATATTGAAGTTTATTTTCAATTTAAAATATAATTATTAAAAACAAATATAATGTTTTTTTTTCCTGAAAATTATTGAAGTCCTGAAATGTCTGAATAGATACATTTTGTACAAACCCTCTTTTGTTCATGTGCTGCACAACAGAGCATAATCACTCAAATCGTATTATTTAATAATTTGTTTTTTCGTTTCGACAAACTAGAAGATCCATTAGCGATTATTTTATTTTTCTCGTAGCCTTTGAATCTGTAGTTATGTAATAAATTTAATTAATATTTATTAATTACAATATTAATTATTTTTCTAAAAAAAATAATCGATATTATCCTTTTTTCATTTGTATTTAACCCCCCTCTCTCTCCTAATAATCTTGATTGCGTCTTTGCAAGCTTTCGTTGTAAAAATTTTATTTCTCATATAATTTTTTCCAACTAGTGTGGACATTGTTAGATACTAAAAAAGATCAGAGGGATGATTAGTCTTAGAAACATTTCATTATAGACTAATTAAAGAAAATGGGAGTTCATATTTTTAGATAAAATAGACACCTTAAATGTTACCGTTATTTATTATTTGTAAAGGCCTATATAAAACATTGTATCCGACAACTGTAAGTAATAGAATACAAAAAATATTATTTATCATCTCAAATCTTTAATTACGTTACAAAATCTAACATGGTATCAGAGCAACTCTGATTCCCAGCTTCCGCAAAATCGATAGAAAGAAACCGATCAGAGAAACCGATCAGGCAAACCCACTGAAAATGGCAGATGATACAACAACCCAAGAAATTATATCTCATCACAAATACCGTTCAGATTTCAACTCATCTCAAAGACTCACCAATGTACCACTGAATGGAAAAAATTACATTCCTTGAGCCAAATTTGCCAGAGTCTCCCTTAAAGGGAAAGGGCTCTTGGGGTTCATCACCGGCGACAAGAAAAGACCTGATAAATTGGGAAATGCCCAAGAAGACTGGGACATAGCAAATTTGCCAGAGTCTCCCTTCGATCTGGTATTACCAGTTAAGATGCCCGAATTAGATCGAAAACGCTCAAAATCGGAGCAATTTGGGAGTTCCGCGTCAGAAAGTTCGTCCGATCCAATTTTTCTGACACTCGAATTTCGATGTCAGTCACTGTAGCAATCGCAAATCGGGAAGTAAGTTCAATTTCAGTTGTTGCGATGGGAGGATGCTTGATTTGTATTGTTGGAGGAGGAAGAAGGATCTTGTAATATCTTGATTTGGGAGAGGGTAAATAAGAACATCAGAGCAGGGCTGTCAGAGATGAATTTGAGTTGATTATATTCGATTTTTTGGCTGATCTCGCACTGATCCCAATCAGACTTTTCTCTCAGGTCCGACACCACTGGTACAACTACGAGGTACAAGCTTGAGAAATCACACGTGCTGCTCTTAGGACAATTTAAATCATCAAATCTTTCTAACTACTCATCTAACAACAATAACATAAAAACCATCAAATCTTTCTAACTTAGTATAATGATAATACATTGTCTCTTTATCGAAAAAACGTAAGTTCAAATTTCATATAAAATATTTAAAAAAAATTATTAAAACTAACATAGCCTTTATTTAAAAAAAAACAGCAATAACATAATTACTACCCCATCAACTGCATCAAACAAATAGTTGACCAGTGTAACAAAAATAACACAATTTCTTCTTTCTTTTAAGCTTGATTTTTATAGCTCCACTGCTTCGACAGGACCAGCCCCTGTGCCGGTGATTGCCATATATATCTTCACGTACCAAACGACGAGTAGAGTAGCGATTGCCACACAAAGAGCAGCAACGACCAAGTTCTTGGCGTGAATTGCGGCATGCGGTCCATCAGCTTGTGTACCAATGTAAAGGAGTAGCAGTGTGATGCCGAGCATGAATACAAGGAAACTTATGGACGACAACAGAAGATGAATCGGGATGTGGGGGACAAGGGGATCATGTTGATTTTTGTCAGAGAAGGATGAGAGCGGATCGAAGGAGATCAAAGTTCCAGTAGAGATGCACAGGGCAAATAAGGCCAGCATAAAACCTCTACCAGCATGACAGCCACAAATCAGCTTAGAAACAGAGGTAAAAATAGTAACCAAGGCAAGAAATTGCAGTGCGGCGCCAATTGCAAAACCAACACTTCCTTCGGCGACCGACACGTGCACCGTGAGAGGTGCGCTTAAGAGGAGAGTAGCCAAAGATGCAATATGAGCTGCTCGAGGCAAATGTTTCTTTGAGAAAACAGAGAGAGGGGCTTCCGGTGCGCCGGCATGTTTTATGACATGTAGGAGCAACAAGAGCATGTTGCAGTAAAAAGTGACCGGATTTAACAAGAATAGATAGGCATAGACAGGGAGGAACATGGAGACTTTATCAGGACCATTCTTGGATGGAGTTAACAGCGGCTCCGAGAGCAAGACACCGCTTGTCGCGAGCCCGAGACCAGCGAGAGCAAGCACGAGACGGCCCCTTTGTCGGCCCAAAGGTTCTCCCTTTGTTGCCATTTGTATCAAGAGTAAAGTTCAGGTGACCGTGGAAATTAAATTGGTGAGAGGAGGTTCTAATATGGGAAGCAAAGGAAGGCATGTAGAAATTCAAATCAACCATCTCTCTATATATAGGCAACTCTCCTCCAATTGGCAATTGCCAAGAAGAAAGTGGTACAGACTAAAATAGATAGTCACTAGTCAAAAAATGGGACAAAAAGGATGGATAGAAGGAAATTTGTGTCGATCGGTAACCGTTTCTTTTAGCACCCTTTAGTTTCTTTAATTATTTAATTCTCGCTAATACATACTCCTTAAAGCAAATTAAAAATATTTTCTTTAATCTCTTTTTATCTCAAATCTTAATTTTTGCTAATGCTTTAAAGCCCTCTCGGATAAAACATTCTTTATCTTTCTCTCATGAATTAAGATTATCAAATATGAACTCATTAATGTAGATTAAAATTTAACTTTCAACATCTTACCGAACAGCCCATTCTTTTTAAGTTTCAACCCATAATCATCCCTACATCCTATCGCTCATCTCACTGTTTTCTTTTCTTCTTTCTTTTTCCTTCCTCTAATCTCTGGCTGTTTCTTTGTTAAAATTTCTTATGAAATCTCGAATTTATTCAAATAACAGAAGAATTATTCAAAAATATTTCTTTCCCTTCAATTAATTTGTGAGCTCACAAATCAATCATTAATTAGTGATTTATGAAAAATGAAATATGTAAATTCAGAACCGCAGACATAACATAGTGATGATAGGTCTCACCTCTTTACGGAGAGACTCAGATTCAAGTTCCGTAAGAGACATTTGAAAAGAAGTAAATGTCGGTGTTAACAGAAGCTCTTATATAAAAATAAATAAATAAAATATGTTAATTCAAAATTCGATATCTATACTTAATTTTTTTTTGCTTCAATGGTAATTAGATATATGAGTTATGTGCAGCCAAAAGAAATGAAAAAAATATATATGTCAACTTCTTCGTTAGATTGACATTTGTTTTTGTATACATACAATATGAAATGTAATGGCCAGAGAGACAACACTTCATCATACTGTTGATGGTAAAGTTGTTCTTATTTATATTGATGGAGATTGTAGACCTAAGACATCAATTTTTTTAGAATCAACTCAATGTAGCTTTGTTCTTTTATCAAAAAAAACTCAATGTAACTTTGTTATAGTATTACTTTTAAATTATAATATCCTTAATGCATTTTTTAGTGCTTTTATATGATTTAGTATTTTAATATTCTAATTTAACAATACTTCATAAAACATAATAGTAATTTTATGTGTGTTATGATGAAATTTCAATTTTTTAATTTCTTTTTTGTTTTTGTTTACTTAGGTTCTTGCTTAATTTCTTTCCCATTTTTTTACTTCGACCAATTTAAAAACATATACAAACTTAAATATTTAGTTATTTAAAGTAGAGTTCTACGTATATTTTTGGGTGTGTGTTTGGCAAATTAAGAAATAGCACTAGAATAGTGCCATTAGAATAGCAATAGAATAGTGATATTTGGAAAAGTGAACAGAAGAGTGTTATTCTCAAATTATTCGGAAGAGTAAAAATATCGTTTGGTAAAAAAATATAAATTGGTTGTTATTCCGTGTGCCGAGAAAAAGTGTTATTTTATTATTCGAACCATATGGTCGAATAGCAGAATAGTTTACTCGTGCCGCTAGTCCGATTTGTTTTTTTGCATTTGACAAGTTACTTTAAACGGAATAACAAACTATTTTGCTATTTTATTTTGTAATCGATTTGTTAAACGGATCCTTAGTGAATAAATGGTGAGGTGTTACTGAATGAAGAGTTATGAATGGAAAGAATGGATACTGCATATCGGAAAAGAAAAAAAAAGGAAATTGATTAACATTGTAAGAGCATCTCTATCCCACTTTCAAATTAATTTACTTAATTCTATATATCAATTGCAATTATAATTGCAAGGATAGAGATCACTTACTAATTTAGCAATCTTGCTAAATTAGTAAGTTTTGCTAAAATACCACATAAGCATTTTTAATTCATTTGAAAGTAGTATGAGATATCTCCATCTCTGAAATTACTTAAGATAATTTTCTCTATTAATTAGAAATTGTCACGTCAACAAATTAATAATTATAAGAATTAAAATATCCTAAAATTAATACGTAAAAAATTGATTAATTAAATTAACAACTGAATTAATAATTACAGGGGTGCAGATGCTCTCATTTACTATAATAAGTAAATGAGGGCTTTAATAGAGGGTATTTTTGTCCGAACCAAAATGAGGTGGTTTCTGTCCGAACCAAAATTTTCTCTGCCGATAGCTCCACCCTTCAGACGCTTTGTAGACCAAATTAGGCCACATCGTTGGCGTTCCTAGGAGATTATCATCACAAAAAAAAACAAAAGAAAGAAACATTGTTGACATAATCTCACATGGAATCCAGAAAGTTCTTACATTAAAGTACAAAGAGAAAGGAAAGTCCTTATTTTGATGTGACCCAGGATCAGGAATCGTGTTATTTTTCGACCATGATGGAATCATTAATATACCACTTCTTTAAGTAGACTTAGCAGCTAAAGGATTTCTCTTTCAAATATTTACCTTATGCCCGCTTTAAATTGACTTTAACTAAATGGGGAAAGAGGAGGAGCTGGATTGTATTCTAGTCAATTTCAGACTTGCAGTCTTTGTATAACGAAATTATTTTTCTTAGTTTTTTTGGTTCCAGATTCTATATTATCCACTACTTCTACAAATAGCATTTGTAATAACAAAAAAAAAAGACAGATCCATTTTATAACACAATTTTTTTTCAAGCACACATTATTCTTCTAATTAAGTATACTATTTAGGAAAATTCAAATTAGGTACAGGCCCTTGGTGTGTAAAACAGACTGGTCAAAAAGGTTCTACACGTCGCGGCACCCAATCAATCTCAAAAGCCTGAAGGTGCTACTAAGTGGTCTAACTCTAATCCCCTGGAATGGGTAGATGGGAAAGCTTTTGTTTGATTATTTACTGACAAGTCGATAATTTAAAGATTACTCAAACTGGGAGAGAATAGGGGATGGTACCAGTTAGCTGGTTTGCCATGAGATTGAGGCAGTTGAGTTGTGCCAATTCGCCGAGTCGGGGTAGTATTGTACCAGTAAGATTGAAAAACGCCAGACCCAGAACCGTAAAGTTCTGCAAATCTCCTCTCGAGTCTGGTATTGTACCGGCCGGCATTGTTACCGAGCTGTAGGATTTGAAGGCTGGAGAGCTTGCCAATTTATCTGGGTATTTGACTGGTTAGTTCGTTTGAGTATAGAAGTAGTACAGATAGAATATTGGGTTCAGGGTTGTGAGCTGAACCGGTACGAGAATTAGAGATAAGGCTTTGCCGCCCATTATTTGTTAAGAGCTTGATTGCCTTGCACTAGTTATTTATAGCTTTTTAATTAGCGCAGATCTACCGCTCTTCCTTACTACACCTATTTATCCTGAAAAAATCATACTGATATACATCTAGAAAGTAAACTAATATTGTATATCGAAAGAAGGATAAGAAAATAAAAAACCCAACAAAAAAAAAAAGGCAAACTATAACCATCTCGTTGTTGCTTGAAGTTGAAGGTTCTCAACCCATAAAGCTTTTTCTAGGAAGTAGATCTTGAGTCGAAAGTTACTCAAATCAGGATCGATGGGTATCATCTTTCTTTTCTTACTACCCTTTTTTCGTTTGTTGCTTCTGTGGCTTACAATCTGGCGTAAATAAAGAGCGGAATTTCTTTGCTGGAGTTAAACAACAGAAGCCATCAATTTGCATTTACGATGCACTCAGTTTAGCCCATCACTGTCAAAAATTTTGAGGTGTTGATGGATCGGATTTGGATCCGATCTAACAAAATTTACATACAAATTCATTAAAAATTTATAAAATTCATATGCCGATTCATATTTAATTAGAATTTAAAGATTCAAATACGAATCCGTATCTATTTTCTTAGCAGATATCTGATTGAATTCGGATTATATATCCAACTTTTTATTCAAATGTTTAAAATAATGAAATACATGTTTAATATGAATAAATGTGTATAATTTGACATTATAAAAGATTACAATTATGTTGATGAAATACATATGTAATAATCACCGAGACTAATTAAAGTAGATTACAATTATAATTATAAATAATAATAATAATTCAAAATAAAATATTGTTATATATATCTTACTATTAAAAATTTAAAATAAAATCATTTTATCGGATTCGTAACGGATTTAGATTTGGATCATGTATGACTAAATGTGAATCTAATAAATAAAGTGGATTATTTTCAATATCTATATGCATATATAATAAACTATGGGATATATTTTTTAGATCCACATACGGATCCATTTATGTGAATTTGGATCGGATTTTCGGATTATGGATATCCATTGATAGCTCTAGTCATAATTAACTACTATTACTATACTTTATCAAAATTTGGAATACAAAAATATAAATTTTGGACTATTAGCATTTCAGTCAAAATGGTAATGTTAGCACGATAGCAAAACTCTCTCTCTCTCTCTATATATATATATATATAAGGAGGGTTCAAATGTCTCTATCTTTTGTACCTCCATCGTACCTCCATTTTAATTTTCTATTAACTCATATTTTAAAATTAAAACTTCAAAATAAGACTATTAGATATAATCTATATCACTGTCTTTATATATATATATAAAATACGACATTTCAACATCATTTTATTTAATATTAAGAGTTTGTAAAAAATACACTAATACGAATAATTTCTAAATGTTGATTTTTAACTTATTGACTCATATAAAATAAAAGTAAAAAAATCAATATTTTTTTATATGTATGAATATAATAAAATATAGATTATATCTAACAGTTTTATTTTGACATTTTAATTTTAAAATTTTTATTATTGACAAATTAAAAATAGAACTATGATAGAGACACAAAAAATAAAAACATTTGAACTCTCCTCTTTATATATATTGTTTAAGTGCAATGTGTGGGCCCCCACTTACATGGTGTACTTAATTTGAGCCCACTTAATTAAGTGTCTCTCTCTCCACCAACACCTAGTTGGTGCCTGTCAAGGGGCCTGGTTAAAACATATTCTCAGATAAGATTAACTTTTAAACTTGAGGAGAAATTCAATATTCGTGATCATTAATGTCACATTAATAATTATGAAATTAAATTTTAAATAAATATTTGTTGAATTTTTAAATAACAAAACTAATTGATTGAACATTATATATATCATGTTATATAAGCACACAAAAAATTACACCATTTGAACTTTATTTTAATATGCATCAAACATTAACAAAAATCAACGGACCAAATTTTGTGATTTAATTCACTCTCTTGATGACCATCGAAATAAAGTTAAAATTCAATATTTTTTTATATACATGTTATTGAGATGTATTAGAATATATCTAACGGTTTATATATATTAACTAAAACATAAATAATAAAATAGACACCATGGACACCAATGATCATGGACATTGGATCCCTCCTCTTTAAACTTTATGCATTTGTGCCTCCTTTACATAGTTCATGTAATTAAAGATAAATAAGAATAAAAAATAAGTTTGTCTTCTTATGTATGCCTTAAAACTCTCTCTCTCTCTCTCTCTCTATATATATATATATATATAAAGTTTGACTAATATGTTTCCATAAACATTTCGGCTCGAAACGTTTACGGACCGAATTTCAAAATTCCGTATCCGAAATATTGATCTAAGTAACTCAATAAATTTTTGATAACTACTTTCACTAATTAGATAATATCAAACATCAAGAGTTTATTGAATTGTATCTACGAACTAGTATAATACTTAGTAATTTCTTCGTCATTATCTTTAAGGCGCTTTTTAGTAATTTTGGTGTGATATAAGGACATATTTGGGTTATTTGAATATAAATATATATAAGGACATATCTGCATATAGGCAAATTAAACATTGCAGCTGTTTTGGTCTTTCGGATTAGAAGCGGGGTGTGTATACCCGCGAGTGCTCCATAAGTTTTAACCTTCGATCGAATGAAATTATTGAGATTCGTAATATTAAGATGCATGCATTAAAGAAATCTAAGTGTCATTATGAGGGAACCTTCAAAAGAAAAAAATGAATTTTATAAGGGGAAATGATTTTATAAATTTTTTTACGACTAGGAACTCGCGTCCAGAGTCTAAAACTCCCGAATTTTTTTTAACTAAGAAATTCATTATTAAAAATTAAATATATAGGAAAATAGAAATGTAATTTTGATATTTGGGAAGGACGGGGTAAAAATAACCGTCCAATTGTGGGCTGGACGGGCCTCAAAGCCACGTCCTTGGAGCCAGTGGACGAGGCTGTGAAGCTCGTCCCAGAGCTTGGGCCGCGGAAAGGAGCCGCGTCCGAATTGGGCCGAACCCGTCCCAACCCGTGACTACGCCCGTGACGCGTCGAAATCCGTGCAGGCCACGGAATCAGTGCAGGCCAGGCCGAGCCAAGACCCGTGAGTGGGGGCGGTGATGGGAAGCCCGTCCCAGCACGTGGGGCGCTGTTGGGAAGCCCGTCCCAGCAGACCCGTGACTTGGGGCGGTGGGGGATACCCCGTCCCCTGGGCCTATTTCTCCCCACCCCCGAAGCCCACTCCCTCCTCCCCCACACTCCCTCCCCCCCCCCCCCCCCCCCCGAAGCCCAGTCCCTCCTCCCCCACACTCCCTCCCCCACAGCCCACCCTTCTTCCCCCACAGTCCATCCTCCTGCCTTCTGCCTGCTGTCGGCACTCCGTCGAGCCGCCGTCGATCACTCTCGGCCACCTCTCCGTCTTCCCTCTAACATTACCAGGTAAATTATAATTTAGTAGAAATAATTAAAGTATGATTTATAGAATTTGTGATTTAGTACAAATTAAATTTTTTTTTTGCATAAACAATTAGCAATAATATTTAGTTAAAAAATTAGTAGCAATAATATTTTTATTTAGTTTATGTTGCACATTTAAGAATATTTAGAAAATTATGCATGCTTAATAAATATTCGTAAAATATAAAATAATGAAAGTTCTTAATATTGGAAAAATAGAATTTTCAAAGTTTAGAAATTAATAATATATATTATTATTAATTTCTGAAAATTTCAAAATATAGATAGAATGACAAATCTATTCAATTTTTTTTATGTAGTTCGGGGAAAAAATATTTATATTGCAATCTAATGATGAACTAAAAATATATTCACATTGTATATTTGTTTCAATGATGAACGAATCGGAATTATTGGTATCAAGTATTAATATTATATAATTGTACGATAGATTTTTTGGGTTGTTTACAATTTACATTTACAATTTGTTTAATGTATGAACATATTGGACATTTAGGAATATTTTCAATGTCTTTATAAATTATGCATGCTTATTATGTCATAATGAAATATACAAAAATGAAACTTTGTAAAATCAGAAAACATATCATTTTTAAATTTTAGAAATTAAGAATATATACCATTACTATTAGTATTATTTTGTGATATCGGCACTTTGGATAAATTGTGAATTATTTTTATGATATATACTTATTTTGGCGTATATGTGAGTTTAATTTTCATTAACTGTTTTAATATATGAATTATTACTTCTTATACTTTTGCTTGAAAGAGATGACCGTAATTATTTATATAAAGATTAATTAGTTAGAATTTTATAAATTTCATTTGCTGTATATTTTTGTAGAGATTATAGAATTTTGTATACTTTATCTGAATTTTCTGTATGTCTTGTGTAAGTTTGTAACTAAAATAGATAAGTAATGTCGAATTTTAAATTATTTAGAAAATTAAAACAATGGCGAACATACAAGAAGTCGGTAGTAGCAGCAGTGCCCGATCTCAGCGGGAGGTTGATACTAGCGAAGCTGATGAGGCCCTTAGACGACCTCTCACTGCCTTACTGGCCATGCCTATGTGCAATCATAGAATATTTGACATACACGAGGAGGTGAGTCGAAAATATATCATATGTTTTTATTCGATAAAATACCATAGTTGAGTGATATAATTGTTGTTTTATAGTTTAACTTTTATTTAATTTATTTTTAGCCCGAAGCAGTTTTAAACTCACGTGCACACCGTCCTCACATTCCTTATCATGAGCGTTGTGAGCCGGCACTTAGGAAGTTAGGGATGTATCAGATTGCCCAGTTGTCTCAGATGCAGGTTGATCCGAGATTAGTCACCGCACTTGCAGAGCGGTGGCGCCCAGAGACGCACACTTTTCACTTACCGGTCGGTGAAGTTACCATTACACTACAAGATGTCAGTTGCTTATGGGGGTTGCCGATATGCGGTCTCCCTCTGACCGGACATAGTGAACTGGGGAACATGCAGTTGGTGGATGACTGTCTCGGACATGTCCCGTTACAAGCATGGAAGAAAAAGAAGAGAAAGAGCGGAGACGATGAAGAGGGGACTGTATCTTACTCGAAATATCAAATTAACTTGAGATGGCTGAGGGAGACATTTGGTCAGATGCCTGATAACCCAACCCAGGAGCAGGTGGATAGGTACACTCGAGCATTTTTACTTGATTTATTCGGATCGACATTTTTTCCCGACTCGTCTGGGGATAGTGTACCGGTGATGTATTTGCAGTTTCTGACCGATTTGCAGAATCCACCGACCTACAATTGGGGTGCAGGTATTTGAATATGTACTTATATGAAAATTAATAATTTTTTTGTAGTTCTTTTTTGTAATTATTAAATAAAATTATTACTGTGTAGGTGTACTAGCTGTTATGTACCGACATCTTTGTACAGCCTCGTTATCGCGGACGAAAACAATCGGTGGGCCAGTTTTACTGCTCCAGCAGTGGTCTTGGACGTATTTCAATATTGCGCGACCCCGTTGTCGAGGTACAGATCCTCCCTTCGGCGGCGAGGATCCCGAGTTGAGACCATGCTACGCAGTGCGGTGGGTCACTCCACATACTTATGCCTTTTGTCCGGCCCGAGCCTCACTGACATATTATCGCAATCAGTTCGAGAGTTTAGTTGATGAGCATGTCAATTGGGAGCCGTATAAACGGTATTTTGATCTGCTTCCCGATCGTGTGCACCGAGAGCGGCAGTACTGGTTAGCTCGGATGCCGTTGATACATTTTTGGGTTGTTTCGTGGCATTATCCGGAGAGAGTCATGCGTCAGTTTGGATTATATCAGACCATACCACCAGCTGACCCACATCATTGGACTGATCTTCGAGATCTAGATCGAGTTGCCCATACATCGCGTACTTCATCGGATTGGGCTCATCACCATCGACGGTATGTGAGTATGTGGTCTCGGATACATTTCATTGATGAGACGCGGCCATATGATTTGTCACGTCTGATGGAGTATCGTCAGTGGTATCAGCAACAGGGGATGTATTCGATCTATATTAGAGGTCATTTGGAGGCTGGACTGGACAGGCCTTTACCTCCACCACGAGATTCTGTAGAGGTCCTCGGCTATGTTCCTAGTGGTCCGAGATTGCGCCGCATGGTATGTTTAAATTATTTAAAGTTAACATATTTTATTTCAATTAACTTGGATCACCTTAATTTGTATATTTTTATTGTTTTTTAGGGCATCAGAGCGTTACAACAAGCTGAACATGTTATTAAGAAACTGTATAAGCGCGGCACAAAAGCCATCAGTAAAGTTCTTTTAAAGAGCTTACACTGTATGCTACAGGATGCCGATCAGGCGCATGAGATGGATCGTGTGTTATCAGAGGCCGGTCTTCCTACCAATATTGATGCTATTCCAGATGAGGATGACGAGCCTTCAAACGCTGGACCTTCTGCTGTTGCACATGACGATACGGATATTCCGATACAGTTCGGAATTGATGATATCTTAAGACAACTACAGCCAGAGACCACACAGGCATCACGACCACCTCAGGGGTCGATGCATTATCCATATCCATATCCGTATCCACATCCACCTCAGGGGTCGCCGTATTATCCATATCCATCTTCGGGACCATCGACACAGCCTTGTTATGGGTTTCCGCAGTCACAGACATACGGCTGGGGTCCTACACATCCTGTTCCCCCATCACAAGCATATCCGACGTGGCAGGTGCCGCCGGTCCCCTTGGCGCAAGCACCTCCAACGTGGCAGCATATCCCCCACATGTCACAAATGCCGTCGACACAGCCACAGATATCACAGGCATATCCGACGTGGCAGGTGCCGCCCGTGTCACAGATCCCGCAGACACAGGCACAAGCACCTCCTATGACAGAGGCGCCGCAAACATGGTTTGGATTCCAGAGCCTTCTCGCAGATCCGACATCAGAGCCTCCACGTTCTGCACCGCAGGTTCCCCCTGGTAGCTCATATGCATGCACGGCTGAAGTTCCGTCACATTCGTTGGTATTTTTATGTGCATATATTTTGGAATCAATAATATTATATTATTACCATTTAATAAATATATTTTTTAATTTGCAGAATGTCCCAGCCGAAGATGATGTGTCGCGGTCATCTGGGGATCAAGAAGATACAATTCCGATGGGGCGAGGACTTCGAAGAAAGCGGGCAGCATCGAAATATACACCAAGCAGCTCTTAGATTTATTTTGTGTTGTATTAGATGACGTTACTTACCAGCTCTTAAATATTTTGTACTTTTATTTATTTTGAGCACTTTCGATTATGGCTTACCTTTATATTTTATGGCACTTTATAAATACCTAATAAATCAAGTACAAAAGTACAACCGTAGCAAGTACATAAATTAAAAAATACATAATAAAACATTAACAAATACGTAATCATAATTTAAAATTTGAATTATTTTAATAAATACATCATCAAATGCCTAAGAAATACTCCTCCGAGCACGAGCCAGTAACCTTCGCAATCGTGAGGTACCATCCACGTTCGAACCTACAAAAATATAACATTTTGATCCATATTAGTATGTATTGTATAAAAATTGTTATAAAATTTAACTAACAAATTGAATAAAAACCTGGTTGCGTGTTTCGTTGTGTACAGTGAGTTGTTCCATGGTTGATCGAGCCACAACTATCGCAAGGTGGAGGACCTCTCCTACCTTCCATGCGATCCATCATCATGGGAATACGTGTGTGTTTCCTTCTACCTCTCTGCACTAACTTTTTGTTAGAAATAATTGTCTCGCCGTCATATTCTGGCCAGTCTTCTTCCTTCCCAAAAATTTCGAACTGACCTTGCCATGTGTTCACCAGCGCTTCGGTGCTATAAAACCGATGAGTGTACTCATTCGGATTATAACCACGCACCGCACATACTTTCAAGATGTGACAACATGCAATGAATGTATTATCCGGTTTACGACACTTACATTTGGGTTTCCTTCCTTCCACTAGATCAACTCTGTAGCTTCTGTCTTCCCTACCATTTGGCGTGATTCGTTCGCCTTTAGCGATAATCTCATATCGACCTCTGACCACATCGAATTCGGTGACTTCAAGATTTTGTGTTTGTATCACTCCTTCCTCAAGTTTGGCAGTAACCATATTAGAGAATAACTGACCTTTACGCGCCAACTCTGCCACTTCTATTCTTCTTTTAGCAAACCAAGCAACGCACTTATAGTAGGTCGTTTCGACAATAGCACACACCGGAAGGCCCCGACATACTTTGAACACCCGATTAAGTGACTCTGCACCGTTACTTGTCATTATGCCCCAACGATATCCTCCATCATAGCATTGAGACCATTTTTGAGGGCACCATTCTGTTTCTTTGTCTGTTTCATCTAGTTTACCGACATGTTTTAAATATTCCTCCGCCTCCCGACTCCAATTTTTTATCTCATTCATGCCTTGTTTGAACTCACGCAGACTGTGCTTCCTGCATGTTGCTTTAAAATTATCGGTTGTATTTTGATTTCTACATACTTTTAATAAATTTTCAGCGATATGTTGTGCACATAAACGATGGACGACTTGGTTTTGCTCTTCGTGCCACCCAAATTGAGGATTATGAAACACATGCTTAATGCCTGCATGACGATCAGAAATAACACATAGTCGTCTATCTCCGACAACCTCACGTCGCAACCATCTCATAAACCATCCCCAATTGTCACCATTTTCTTTTTCAACGAGTCCGAATGCAAGTGGCAACAGATGATTTTCAGCATCATAAGCGACAACTACCAGTAACCTCCCACTGTACCGTCCGTGTAGAAAAGAAGCATCTATACTTATAACAGGACGTAAGAATCGAAATGCTTCAATACACGGGCCAAATGCCCAAGCACATCGTGTGAATTGACGCACAGCAGGATCTGCCGTGGGATTAGATTGTAACTCTGTTTTCGTACCCGGATTAGACGTACGTATAGCATTAAATAATCGAGGTAAAAGTGCGTACGAGCCATTCCATGACCCGAATAACTGTGCCATCGCGAGCTCTCTTCCTCGCCACAACTTGTTATACTTGGGATTTATTCCTGGGAATACTTTTCTTACCAATCCACGGACAGTTTTAACTGACATTCCTAAATCATCTTTCAATTCGTCTTTAATAATGTCAGCTATCATCCGAGATGTGAGCTGAGCGTGGTCAACTCTAGCTGCTGTGGTGGTACAGGAGTGTAAAAATCGACATGTTTTAATAGCCCATGCATCACCCACTTTTGTTGGTGTTGCATATAAACTCCAGTTACAATTTGAATCTTTACATTTCACTTTATATTTTTTCGTGCTACTATCGGTTACGACTATTTCCCTATTTTTTTCAATATGAAATCTTTGGACTGCAAGGATAAGGTGTTGTTTTGAGAGAAATATTTTTTTCTCCACGAGGGGACCTTCCAATCGTGCACGTGCACCGATGAAATCAACATCGGCACGTGCAAAACCTGACACATCATTTACCATACTAACCGGATGTTCTATACCTCTATTAATAAATGGGTTATTCTCTTTTCTACGTTGTAATAAATACATGTCCGCACGTACCTCCTCCTCATCGTCATCGTCATCCTCATCATCAGAATCAAACTCTTCACGCACATCGGACCCAATCTGATAATCGGAATCATCATCAGAATCTTCTTCGTCTTCTTCTTCTTCCTCGAGCTCTATAGACGAATTAACATTCGTTATGGTGGATGAAGGTCCGGCATGATCGAAGGACCTACTAACAGGTAAATTATTCGAAAATGGTTCCTCATTCCAAAAGTTCAACACAGATTTCACATTTATGTACAGTTCAATCAATGCCATTTGGGAAGTTACTAATTCATAAAAGGTTTTCCATGATATCTCATCATTAACTGATAGTATGGTGAACCACCAACATCCACTTGCTCCGCTATTTACTTTACCATAAATCTCGAGAGAGTACTGCCTCTTCGATACCCGTAATCCGGTATATATTTCATTCAATATATTTTCAAAGGTAGTAGATTCATTCACAGAGAATGTTAATCGGGGAGCGATGGTGTACTCGGCTCCAAATCGGCCATAAAATATCTCACCCCCAAAATAAACACTTACAGGTGGCATTTTTAATTTATCTGCAAATTTTTACACAAATTATTTTTTCTGTATGTATACAAGTATATATTATATATAAAATACATTTTCAAAATGAAAATATAAGGCAAATAATTAAAATACAAAAAAAAAAACTAACCGATTAATAAGATCCTGTTTACCAACAGATTCAGCTCATTTCCGATAATGCTACAATAGAATTTTTTAATGTCACCCCAAAAATTTTGTGTATAGGTCGCTGCGTCTCTTTGGGTATTTATATTGGTTCTGAAAAGTAGGGGCGGACTGAGAAAATTCGTCCGAAATAATTAAACTCGGGTCGGAATTCGGTTTCGTAATCTGAAGGGGGGGACGGTTAACAGTAACACGTCCCTGAGCTTAATTATTTTGGGACGAAAAAATCCGAACCTGGGATGAAAAAATCCGAACCTGGGACGAGTTGGGCCTGTAAATCAGCTGCATCGGACGGGCCGGCAAATCGCGGCCCAAATCTGCCGAAACTGCGCTTAAGCGCGTCCCTGGCCCAGGGACGGGCTTTTGGAGCTCGGCCCAAGGACGGGCTTTTGGAGCTCGGCCCAAGGACGCAACATTGGAGCTTGGCCCAGGGACGCGAGGAATCTGCCAAAGCGCTGGGCCGTGGCTTTGAGGCTCGTCCCAAGGCCGTTGATTTGAGGCCCGTCCACCCATCCACTCGACCCTATCGGACGGTTATTTCTACCCCGTCCTTCCCAAATCTCAAAATTACCTTCCTATTTTCCTATATATTTAATTTTAAATAATTATTTTCTTAGTTAAAAAAAATACGGCTAAAACTCACCCTTTAATTAAAATAAAAATTTAGAAATGAAAAATAAATATAATGGAAATCGAAATCAACATTTTACAAAATTAATAAATTTACATACAATGTTTGTCTGTCGACCATCTTTTTTTGGTTCATGAAATTTGTCTACAAATACGATTATGTAATATTATATATAGCAAATATATAGATTTACAAAACTAGTTCGCAAATAACTGATACGAATTATATTTAATTGGTAAACAATAATATTAGTTTTCTAATTTTAAAATTTACATTTTAGAATTTCGGTTTTGAAATTTTTTTACTTTTGTAGTATCATATTAAAAAAATGTCCAAAAATAGAGTCATCAGTCAGGTGTCCAATAAAATAAAAGTAGGGTCATTACTTTTTATTGGATAAATTAGGGATCAATCATAGACAATTGTCTATGGTTGACCCCCTAATTTATCCAATAAAAATCTGACTATTGCAACTTTGGGTACTATTTGAGTACTTGCAGTATTTTTTATTTTTTTTCTTCACAACTTTGGGTACCATTTGAGTACTTACAATCCGATTTTTTTTATTTAAAAAATTTAATATTCTAAATTAAATAAATTAGAAATTGAGATAAAAAAATTTCAAATATAAGAGAGACGGATTTTAAAAATCCGTTCCCAAACATATTTTTAAAATTTTTTAATAAAAAAATTTATTTTATTATGGGACGGGGTTTCAATCATCGTCCCTCAATAAAAATTATTTTTTTATTGAGAGACGGAGTTTCAAACCCCGTCCCATAATAAAAAAAAATTTATTAAAAAAATTAAAAATATGTTTGGGACCGATTTTGAAAATCCGTCCCTCCTATATTTGAAAATTTTTATTTCATTTTTTTATTTATTTAATTTTCAATATTACGTTTCTTAAACAAAAAAAATCGGACTTACAATATTCTTTCTAGCTTTTTTTTTTTAAATAATGTTCCGTTAGTCCCGGCATTTATTTTTTTTAAATGTCTTTTACGGAATTTAAACCTACATCTTTCCGTAAAAAAACGAAATTCATTATCACTGTACTAAATATGCGGTTCTTCTTTCTAGACTAATAGGCTTTAGTTCTTGTCCACTCTTCAGGCTTTGCCTTATTTTACATATCACCCAAAGAAAGAGAGTATTCTATCAAAATGAATCATTTTATGGGTGTAATATTATGGTGAATTCAATTAAATTTAGTAATGTAAATTAAAAAAAGTGAAAATTTTAATGTTGGCAAAACAATTGATCAAAACAAAGGTAGAAGAACAAAATGAAAACAAAAAAAGGACTTGGTGATTTTTTATATGAGGTTTGTGTTGAAAGGGGGTTCTTGGGAGGGGCAAGAATTAAGGAAAGCTTTAACTAAGCAATATTTGGTGGCTAGAAAAGATTTTTTTTTTTTTATCTGTTACTCTCTTGGCTTCTAATTGCTTGCAATTTATTAATTGGGATGCATGATTTGTATGTCAAGAGAAGTGCTATATTTAGTAAAAAGAAAAAAAAAATCGAAGAACCGTTTTATACTTCTCAGTAATACCTAAATTAAGAATTCTTAAAGATAGTGAAATAAGACAAAATTTCTCTCTTACAATCATTTTTTTGTTGTTGGAAAATATATATGAATATAAGTATCTTTTTGACAAATCATTTTTTTTGTTTTTGGAAAATAAATATATGAATATAAGTATCTTTTGGAAAATAAATATTATAAATATATAAATAAATATTAAATAAAAAATAAATAACAATGAATTTAATTGACCTGATAGTTGAAAATCCTGCCTCCGCTAATAAGACACATACCCTCCTCTTTCCATTTTAGTTGATTCAAAAACTAAAAAATAAACTAAAGATTTAGTACATATGATAATAAATTTCGTATTTTTACAGAAAAATACAGATTCAAATCTAAAAATAAATATTAAAAAATAAATAAATATCAAATTAAAAATTTTAATTGCTAGCTCTACAATAAAGATATAGCTAGCTCTACAAATAATGATTTCATCCTGACAAATCCGAATTAATACTATTCCTCGTCCCATTCAAACGCAACCAAAAAGAAAACATCAGATCAACCTAATTACTTATTTATATAACATTTTGTCCAAGTACCAAAATACCGAATTTATCAAAATTCTCCGTCTCATGAACTCAAGACTGTTGTAGCTCCCCTGCTTCAACAACATATTGTGCCATGCCAGTGACTTCCGCATACACTCTCATGTACCAGCCGACGAGTAAACTAGCAATTGCCACACTCAGAGCGGCAATGACCGAATTCTCGGCTTGAATTGCGGCTGGTGTGCCAAGACGTAAGATAACCAGTGTGATGCTGAGTATGAATACGAAGAAACTCACAAATGACAACAGAAGATGGATTGGGATGTGGTAGACAAGGGGATCGTAGTGATTTTTGTCGGTGAAGGATAAGAGCGGATCGACGGATGTGAGAAATCCAATAGAGATGCACAGTGCAAATAACGCCGGTACGAAGCCTCTAGAAACCAGAAGTTTCTTAAAAATTGAGGAAAGCATGGAAACCAAGGCAAGACATACCAAAGCCCCCGGAATTGCGAAACCGATGCTTTCTTCGGCGACTGCCACTTGTACCAAGAGAGGTGCGCTTAAGACGAGAGTGGCCAAATTAACAGTATGAGATGCTCGGGGCAATTTCCTCGATAAGAAAACAGTGAGCGGGGCTTGTGTGCCGGCATGTGCCACGACGTGTAGGACCAACAAGAGGATGTTGAGGTAAAAATTGAGGGGATTCAGCAAGAATAGGTAGGCAAAGACAGGAAGGTAGGTGGTGATTTTATCAGCTCCTTTTTGGGAAAGAGATAAAAGGGGCTCCCAGATCAGGGCACCACCAGTCGAGAGAGCTACACCGGCGAGAGCAAGTGCGAAGTGGCTCTTGTGGGGACCGACAGGTTCCCAAAAACTTACCATTAGAATGCGCGGAGCGGAGTCGCAGCCGGGAGAGTTATTCCGCTTTTCTTTCGAGAGAGGAGGGGTGAGGCTCTGAAAGAAAAAATAGGAAGCTCGTGCTGTAATTTATTTGAATGTGGTCTGTTTTTATAGGCAAAAGTGAGGTGGAACAGTGGACTATGGCCCCAAAATTTTTTCGATGAAAAACTTTGGGCAACCATCAGCGCCCTTGTGAACGACAATGGAAAGAGTATTAGCAGGGAAAACGGGCTAACGTTCGTCGGATTAAATTTTTAATGCGAAATATGATCCAACGATTAATACGCTCGTCGGACCCAAATTTCATCCTCTGACCATTGGTTCCGCAAAATTTAAAAGTTTGTAAAAACAAAACAATCGTGTGATTTAGAAAATTAATATAATTCTTATAATAACTTCATCTCTAACAAAAACTTAAAAATTGATATAATTTCAAATCATCCGTGTGACTTAGAAAATTGATATACTTCCGTGTTCTTTTAGTCAGTTTGACCTGATTTGTGTTTTTTGAGGCATATTTTTCCGCCGTACCAGAACTTATTCTTATCGGCGGAAGTGTAGTCATTACTCTCTGATTATTAGAGTGGGCCCAAATTATCGCCCGTTGCCAAACTCTAAATTTTATATTCACTCGAGGTAAAATCTAATGCTTCCAGTAAGTTACGTTTACCGCTTAATATTGGAATAATTGAAATCTGAAACAACCTGTTGAGTTTTTCTACTGGTTTTAGACTGCAAAAACTTTTGTTCTGTTTCTTGTTCAAGGTTAATTAAATTGCTAGCAAAATTCCAAATAAAATTTTGATTTATTTCTTGGCTGTGAGATTTATGAGAATGTCCACACTAGCTGGAAAAAATTATATTAGAAATAAAATTTTTACAACGAAAGATGACAAAGACGCAATAAAGAATTACTTGGAAAGAGAGGGGAGGAGATAAATACAAATGAAAAAAAGGATAATATCGATTAATTTTTTTAGAAAGATAATTAATATTGTAATTAATAAATATTAGTTAGATTTATTACATAACTACAGATTCAAAGGCTACGAGAAAAATAAAATAATCGCTAATGGATCTTCTAGTTTGTCGAAACGAAAAAAAAATTTATTAAATAATACGATTTGAGTGATTATGCTCTGTTCTGCAGCACATGAACAAAAGAGGGTTTGTACAAAATGTATCTATTCAGAAATTTCGGAACTTCAATAATTTTCGGAAAAAAAAAACATTATATTTGTTTTTAATAATTATATTTTAAATTGAAAATAAACTTCAATACTTTTTTTTTTGGGGGGGGTGGGGTGGGGTGACTTGATGGTAGTTTAAACTAGGGTTCGCAATTTCAAATATTTTAGGTACTTAGTTGCACTTTTCTTAATTCTGCATTTTTTGTTTCTGTTTTCGTTTTTTGGGTCCTCCACCCAAAAAATAAAGAAAAAGAAAACACCCACAAAGTAAACTCTTATTGTTTTAATGGAGTAATGTCGGCCTACGGGCTTTTCATTCAGAAAAAAAACAAAATCAAAAAAGAAAAAAAGGCAGGATTATCTCGCAGAATTATCAAAGATCAAACCCTAATCCGATCTCGTCTTATATTCCGTGGGTTGAATTTACGATTTTGTCATTTGAATGGACGGTTTGAATACATGATATGATTTTAATTGGGGGAGGGGTTTTTGTTTTGTGTTCTGATCTTCTGCTGCGTAGTATATCATACGAAAGAATGGATTATAGAGGATTTTTTTTAAGATTTATTTTATATAAATTTTAATGTAATATATGACGGATAATACGCTATTTATTTTGTATAAATCTAAATATAATCAGATAAATCACATATTGTGTTGTATAATATAGCACAACAGAAAATACGAATCTTTTTCGATACGGTTTATGTTCATGATGGGCGGCGCTTGATGACTAATATATTTTTTAATGTATTTATACATAAGACGAGCATGATGGACTTCATTATAAACTTGTGGTATTTAATTATGTAGAACTTAATTTTATTTTACTTTAATTATGATGCATTTCAATATGAATTTGTAGTATTTGGTTATATAGAATTTTATTTTATTTTGTTTTCGATTTTATGATTCAAAGCTATTTAATTTGCTTTAATTAAAAAGCATAATTAAAAAAGATATAAAAATAAAACTAAAATCAGAACTAAAATATAAGCCTCAGAGTCATACATAACTAAAAAAATCATGCATAACTAACAACAAATCAAATCTACGACGACGTGTCCTTAGAATAGTAGGAGGAGTGTATCGTGTCGATACTCTAGTCTGACGTCTCGGTAGATCATCCGAAGCAACAACAGTGGATGATCATGCTTCAGATTCATGGCGAGCAGGCGGCGGCATTGGCAAATCGAACTGACTATCGACAAGGAACTGAGAATATGATCCAATATCTCCCGACATGAACTCACTCCAGATTGGCGGATCATCGGTCTCGACCGGCATACTAGGTATGGATCCTGAAACATCGTCTAGGTATGGTCTCGACTGGTATACAGAAGACGAGCATGATGGACTTAAGTATTTCTTTGCCTTTTTAATTATGTTTTTTTCATTAGCTTATCAGATAATAATATGGGTAAAAAAAAATTTTGTATCCGTTACCCTATAGGATAAATAATATATAAGATAATATATATGATAATTTTTAATTTTATATTTAACTATATAATACATAATATTTTATATACAATATTTTATAGTGTATTTTAAGACAAGGTTATTTTATGCAATATTTTAATTTATATTCTTCTATAGATAACAGAACTGATAATTAAAATCTTTATATTTATTATGTATATGATGTATTTAAAGTAACACATTTATTTATTTGTTGTATTTTTCTTAAAAATTATGTAAGTTCCAAATTATTTGATAATCACCCGTTATTAATTTGCTATCCGTTAATCATAAAGGGTAAGGATACGGTATGAATAAGTCTATATTTAACGGGTAAAGGTAGGATATGGATAAAACTAATGTTAGACAGATACGGATATGAAAATACCACCACCGAACCTATACCGTACCCATTGACATCCTCAGAAGAGAAGTAGCTTATACTAAATAAAATTTCTTGAATTTTTAATCTGTTGAATTTCTTCTTCCTACATATCTGTACTAATTATCTTTTTAATTCAAAGCTTTTAATTATTTCAGTACATATAATTAGTGTTTGTATAAAAAAATTTTGAGCTCTTTCTTCCTCCCACCCAACTTCAGCAAAGAAATTTCCTTCTTTTTGTGACCAGTTTTTAATTAAAAAAAAAAACTTACAAATAATTTCATTCTCCAAGGACAGGAATTGACTAAAATACAAATCCTCCTGCTCCTCTTTCCTTAGTTGATTCAAAATGGCATAAAATAAATATGAAAGAGAGATCTCTTAAACTGCTAAGTCAACTTAACAACCAGTACAGCAATATTATACCATCATGACCGAAAATAACACAACATACAAAAATTATATATGCATATATCTGATTAGAGATCCAACTTTTGACCAAATCTCCAACATACATCAAAATTATATACCTCGTGCGCAATTCATTGGGCCTAGATAACTTGAGGTCTGTGAGAGGGGGGAGAGAGATTGACGAAGGGTTGACTTGTGATTGATTGAAGGAGAGTTTCATGGCCGAGGAGAAACCCGTGCAGATCACATGATCGAGAGCAGCTTCGATCTGGTATTACCAGTTAAGATGCCCGAATTAGATCGAAAACGCTCAAAATCGGAGCAATTTGGGAGTTCCGCGTCAGGAAGTTCGTCCGATCCAGTTTTTCTGACACTCGAATTTCGATGTCAGTCACTGTAGCAATCGCAAATCGGGAGGTAAGTTCAATTTCAGTTGTTGCGATGGGAGGATGCTTGATTTGTATTGTTGGAGGAGGAAGAAGGATCTTGTAATATCTTGATTTGGGAGAGGGTAAATAAGAACATCAGAGCAGGGCTGTCAGAGATGAATTTGAGTTGATTATATTCGATTTTTTGGCTGATCTCGCACTGATCCCAATCAGACTTTTCTCTCAGGTCCGACACCACTGGTACAACTACGAGGTACAAGCTTGAGAAATCACACGTACTGCTCTGATGACTGATGCCACAAATGGTTTTAGGATTAAAGAGAAGATAAAAGGAGATACAACACAATTTAAATCATCAAATCTTTCTAACTACTCATCTAACAACAATAACATAAAAACCATCAAATCTTTCTAACTTAGTATAATGGTAATACATTTTCTCTTTACGGAAAAACACAAGAACACAAGTTCAAATTTCATATAAATATTTTAAAAAAAATTATTAAAACTAACAGAGCCTTTATTTAAAAAAAAACAGCAATAACATAATTACTACTCCATCAACTGCATCAAACTCATAGTTAACCAGTGTAACAAAAATAACACAATTTCTTCTTTCTTTTAAGCTTGATTTTTACAGCTCCACTGCTTCGACAGGACCAGCCCCCATGCCAGTGATTGCCATATATATCTTCACGTACCAGCCAACGAGTAGAGTAGCAGTTGCCACACGAAGAGCAGCAATGACCAAGTTCTTGGCGTGAATTGCGGCATGCGGTCCATCAGCTTGTGTACCAATGTAAAGGAGTAGCAGTGTGATGCCGAGCATGAATACAAGGAAACTTACGGACAACAACAGAAGATGAATCGGGACGTGGGGTACAAGGGGATCATGTTGATTTTTGTCAGAGAAGGATGAGAGCGGATCGAAGGAGATCAAAGTTCCAGTAGAGATGCACAGGGCAAATAAGGCCAGCATAAAACCTCTACCAGCATGACAGCCACAAATCAGCTTAGAAACAGAGGTAAAAATAGTAACCAAGGCAAGAAATTGCAGTGCGGCGCCAATTGCAAAATTAACACTTCCTTCGGCGACGGACACGTGCACCGTGAGAGGTGCGCTTAAGAGGAGAGTAGCCAAAGATGCAATATGAGCTGCTCGAGGCAAATGTTTCTTTGAGAAAACAGAGAGAGGGGCTTCCGGTGCGCCGGCATGTTTTATGACATGTAGGAGGAACAAGAGCATGTTGCAGTAAAAAGTGAGCGGATTTAACAAGAATAGATAGGCATAGACAGGGAGGAACATGGAGACTTTATCAGGACCATTCTTGGATAGAGTTAACAGCGGCTCCGAGAGCAAGACACCGCTTGTCGCGAGCCCGAGACCAGCGAGAGCAAGCACGAGACGGCCCCTTTGTTGGCCCAAAGGTTCTCCGTTTGTTGCCATTTGTATCAAGTGCAAAGTGCAGGTGACTGTGGAAATTAAATTGGTGGGAGGAGGCTCTGGTATGGGAAAGTGAGAAGAAATGAGATGTGTTTGTCGAAATTCAAATCGCGTATCTATATTTATACTAAAAAGCTAGGGAGAAGAAGTAGATAGTCAAAAGAGGTGCAAAAAGGATATCTGAGGAAAAAATCGCGCATCTATTTTATACTAAAAAGCTAGGGAGAAGAAGTAGATAGTCAAAAGAGGTGCAAAAAGGATATCTGAGGAAAAAATAAATTGTGTCATGTTATAGTTGTTTCTTGTTATCAAGTTTTTTTATGCTTTAGACAGCCAAACCAGCTTGTCAATCCCCTTTCTTTCATATTTACTGATAACGTTTCTCTCCATAGTTTTATTCTTATTCTATTTTTTAGATTTTGCAACTTTCTTAAAAATATAAATACTGATGTACATATACATAAACGTATATGTTTTCCTGAACTTTGTAGTCAAAGAATTTTAACAAATTTGTCCGGACTAATTTTTCTATTTTCAAATTATTGGATAAAGAAAGAAAAGGATTTTTGCAATTCTTTTTTATTTGACGAATTTAGTCATTTAGATTAAACATTTTTTTCTCTTTCTTAAAAAGAATATTTTTAATTGCCTTTTTGGTGAGATGGCTAAGTAGCACAAACATCATTTCTGTATGCAAGTATTTTATAAGGGACAGATATCTCTAATCACCAATCATTCATTCTTTTTTTAATTATGAACTAGCTTACGTTAATATGCTGAAAATGAGAATGACAAATATTTACAACTTTTGTACAATTATTTGTTCCTTGTAATATGATATTTCTTTTATGCGTGTTAAAATTTGTAGTTCATACATATAAAATTCATGTACAAGGTAATTTTGTAATAATTAATTTCTATTTCTTTTGTACATTCAAAGAGAACTCTTTTAATTTCTTCTTACAAGATAAAAGAAATACTCTTACGTTAATATTATCATCAAAAAAATATAAAAGAATGTTTTTTCCTTATTAGAAATAAAAGAAGAATTACTCTTACGTTAATTTCTATTTCTGCTTTGGCTCTTAATATAGCGATGGAGGAAGGCTTTGAAGACTTATCATGCAATTTTAGTTGTTCTTGTGTATATAATGCAGCTTTATGTTTCGAATTTTAACTTTTGTTTTCAACCATAATAGATTGGTGATTTTGATTTGTATTTTTTTTTAAAAAAACTTTATCGTGTATCGCTTTTGATAAGAAATGAAAGCAGACGACTTATTTTTTTAAAATAAATAAATAAAAGTTATGAAAAAAATTCTACCTCCATTGGGCTATATAAAAGAATTATGTTTGTGTTATGAAACCATATGATATTTGAAAAAAGAGAAAAAAAAAATCTACAACAACATTCTGAACACATTGTAGATTGGTACACATGGGGTGCCAAAGTAGGGGCACCATATCACTGCCGCTGGTGTAGGTTAATAGCATTGAAGATCTCAAAGGTACATCATATTTTTGGCAACGCATCACTCTGATGATGTTATCATGGTTGGATTCTGGAAAGGTTGGATGCGGAATCCTTCTATTATTTTTTCTTTCTTTTTTTTTTTTTTTGAAGAACGGCGCGCAGGCAAGGTCCAATTTTTCGAGTTCATGTTTAAGTCACAATTTAATGTTATCAGATGATTGGACAAAAAAAATGTTCTAGCACGTGGCGTGTGTCAGCGTGTTTAGACAGTTTTCTTAAGTTGTCTCTAGGGAATATTAAACCGGATCCGGACGCACATACTACTACATACGATAAAATAAAAGCCGGAGTTGGTTTTTCTGAGAAAATATTTAATTACCCAAAATATTATCCTCACATCTATATCCCACCGTTTTTTTATTTCACTTAACCAATATAATTTTTAATTTTTTTGTTTTTTGAAAATTTTTATGTTTTAAATTAATTTCGTTATTTAATTTATAAATATCTAAGATTTAAATTGGACTATTGTATCAATATGAAATATGAATAATCCTGATTGAAATTATATCATACATCAATTATGTTATTCTTCTGATTTTGGTTAGATTGAGGGGATTTATATTATATAGGATATTATATTTCAACGGTGAATGACAATATCTATCTTATGTATTTCGTTCAGAGATGATTATAGTCATACCAAGTTTATTTGACAATTACAAACTATCGCTAAAACTACAATCAAAATCGAAAAAAGTTAGCAATTATATAATTTGATTGGTTATTTATTAATCAGTTTATATATATATATATATATATATATATATATATATATTGTTTGAAAAATATTTAAGAGATATCATCGTTCATACCGTCATTGATATCAAATTTATTATTCAACTCAAATATTATTAATTTGAATAAGAATTCACTTAAGTTGAATTTGTACAAATAAATTATGTAACATGAATAGTAACTCAGTTAATATGAATAATAAATTTGACATTAACGATGATATCAATAACGATATTTATATATCACAGTTCCATTTAGTTTTATCAACACATGATCGGTTGATCGGTGACATATAGTAGTGAAGTTGTATAAAACGAGAAAACTGCATCGCTTCTTAAAAAAAAAAAGAATAATTTTAACATACATTCAATTTTTACGGTACATCTAATTCTTATAATATATATTTTTGAGAAAATATTGCTCAAATTAAAAAAAAATTAAAATTGTAGATACGTTTCTAATTGTTTAGATAGAACACGTATTAAATTTGGATTAATTTGAAAGAAATTTTGCCTTCCATCAAATAACTTAAAAATTTTAACGGTAAATTTTAACGATAAATAACCAATTAAATTCTAAATTAATTTTAAATTAATACACTTTCCATCTAAATAATTAAGAATATATCTAAATTTTTAGTTTTTCAATTTAAATAATATATTTTTTTAAAATATACTATAAAAAATAAATATACAATAAAAATTAAATATACGCTAAAATTATTTTAAAAAAAAATAAATAACTGCATCGCAAGTTATCAGATAAGGCAGCGAACTTATCTTCGGGAATCTAATAGGGAGGTTAACTTATCAGTCGGCAATTATTTTGTACTACCAATTTCCAATTGAAAAATGTGATGATGATCTCATCATTTATACATCATCATATTAATTTTATTATATATATTATTAATTTTATTTTATACATTATTTTTATTATTGAATTTAAATATTATTAATATACATAATAATTCATTCAAATGAAATAATAATAATAATAATAATAATAATATTATAGGAAAATAATTTATATAATAAAATTATTAATATATATAATAATTTATTTAATATATATAATAAAATTCGTATTAACCAGTGAAATCCTGCCTTTTCCCCATGGCCGTAACATGTAATCCCCAATGCTTTGTCAATGGAAGTCTATGAGGAATTTCACAAAAAAGGAAAAAGAAAAAGGATTGAGGTTGCAATCATGACGTCTTCAATCATATCTATAAGTTGTGCAAAAGGTTTTTGATTTGAATTTTTATTTATGTAATGAAATTTTTTATTTTAATTTTTTTTATAATAATTCCAAAAAAGATAGATGATTAAATATTTTTTATATTAGATATAAATATTTATAAATTTAGATATAAATGATTTTTTTAATTAAGTATAGATATTGGGTGTAAGAAATTATATATTTTTGGGTTCATTTTTATCTTATTGTTTTCTAAAGTTGTAGATGAATTGGATTAGTACTATATTATGCAGGCCATAAGTCTAATTCATTATAATTAAATCATTGCATTTTCAATTTTTGACAAATCAATTAAAGAAACCATACAATCCAAAATTTGTGTTAGGCAATTATGTTTGAACGGTTTCATTGAATGAAATTTCTTCTAAAAATACAGATGATAATAAGTCATAATTGAATAAGATAGAAATATATAACAATCTAACTAATAGCAATAAAAAACACAAAAAAATTGTAATTAGAAAAATAATAAAGTATTAGAACATTCATTATTTCTATAGTAACATCACAACTGAAAAATAGTAATATACAGATGTTATTAAGAAAAATGATATATAATGGTTGAGTTTGGTTTTATTCCACTTCTTTTTTAGAATTCATAACTTAATATTTTTGTTTTTCAAATTAGTCAAAATTCAATCGACATATAATTAATCAATTCTTAGTATGATAAGATTAATCAGTTAATTCTTTTTTTTTTGGGTGACAAGCGATTGCCTATCAATAATTTCATTAAACATAGAAAAAAAGAATATTTACAAGTAATCTGTTACATTTACGAGTGGGGATTTATTGACAACTATTTATTTGATGATCTTGATAATAAATTTTCAAATAATTCTAAAAAAAATCATAAAAATATAAAAAAAATTATAGTTATATTTATTTTAAATTTCATGTAATTTAAGTATCATTTGATATTCCATCAAAGACCATCAAAATTAGATGAAATTTTCAATGATTCATATTTAACGGTCTTTGATGGAATATCAATTGATACTTAAATTGTATGAAATTTGAAACACAATCAATTTGTAACTTCAAAATATGTATGTAAATATTTCTCTATTTTAAATTTTTTTTAAAAATTATTTAAAAATTCATTGCCAAAATTCAATATCAAAGTTAAAGAATCTCTATCCCACTTTTAAATTGATTTATTCAATCCTATGTGACAATTGTAATTATAATTTTAGAAATGGAGAACACTTGCTAATTTAAAAAATCTTGCTAAATTAGTAAGCCTTGCTAAAATATCACATAAGCATTTGCAATTCATTTGAAAGTGTTATAAAATATCTCAATCTCTGAAATTACTTAAGATAGTTTTTTTACCAATTAAAAATTATCACATCAGTGAACTAATAATTAAATTAATAATTACAGATATGAAAACATTCTAAAATTAATATATCAAAAAAATACTTAATTAAATTAATAATTAAATTAACAATTGTTAGGACATGCTGCTGTTATAAAAATTAATTGTTATGAAACATATCCCCACCATACAAAACAATTTCTCTTAACAAGCGAGTAAAAAAAAAAAAAATGCTCTTTTTGCAAAGAAGCCCTCTAGAAAAACCTTGAACTAAACCCTACTCCTCTCGGCTCGCCGTCTCCCAAATCTCATGCCTTCGTCTTCATCACCAGCTCACTAACACCTCGCCTCCTCTCCTCCAATGGCGGCCGCTTCTAGAGGCCGAGCCCTCATCTCTCGCCTTGTCCAGTCCTCTCTAAACCCTGGGTCCAGATGTCCCGTTCTGACCATCTCTTCTCGAAATTTCTCCTCCGCGGATCCCCTCCCGGATTACGAATCCGAATCGGGGGACGGCGCTGGTCGGATCATAGAGGCGAAGTCACGGGTGATGACTCCCGGTTCGAAACGAACTGGTGCGATCGGGATCAAGTGTGGCATGACTGCGCTGTGGGATAAGTGGGGCGAGAGAATTCCTGTCTCGGTGCTTTGGCTGGATGATAATGTTGTAACGCAAGTCAAGACTGTTGAACAAGAAGGGCTCTTCGCACTTCAGGTTGAAATATTGTGAGATTAAGTATTCGGATCTTATTTTGCTCTATCATTTTCTAACTTAGAAGAGGAAATTCACAGAAGGTGGATTTTGTGTACTGAAAAATCTGGTTGAAATGGCCTCCATTGGAAATTAGATGAGCAAATATCATGTATATGCTCTCATTCAATTTTACAAAACCCAAATAAGCATAGATTAAGCACCAAAAGGGAAACTGAGAGAAAAAAAACATTGGTCGCTGAACTTTCAGTTACCAGTAACAACTGCTTGTATGGTACCAATCTTTAGAGCTGTTTCCTTAAGACATTTCGGTGTATCATTCATGTCTTTTCGAATAAAAGTGCAACCTGTGGTTCAATTTTACTACCTGATAACCTGAATGTTATTGTCAATTTTTTTAACTACCAATGTTTGGTGATTTTCAGTTTGTCTTTCTAAATTGAAAGGAGATTTTACTATTTGAATGTCGTGTATGTTTTCATATAGCAACTACTTGATTAATGACTGTTATTGTGTTTAAATACATATTAATCTATTTAAACTTAAGTGGTTAAATTGCAATTCATAGGCACATTTTGCATCGTAATGCAGTCCATGTTTTTCTCTTGACGTGTTCCATTGCAGTGCTTCTGCCAACATATAGGAAGAATGATTCAGAGATGATATCCATATCATTAGCATCTATTTTAGAAATTGTTTAACAGCATTTTTGAATGCTAGAACAGTTCTTAATCTGTTGTATACAACTGTTGGGACCTCTGTATTTTATCTCGGGAATTGCAATATAATCCTTCTTTTTGTTTTGTTGATTTCTGTGAAGGTCGGGGCAGGACAGAAGAAGGAGAAGCATCTGACAAAAGCAGAGTTGGGGCATTTCAGGGCACACGGGGTGCCATTGAAACGCAAACTCAAGGAGTTTCCTGTCACTGAGGATGCACTCCTCCCTGTCGGCACACCTATCTCTGTGCGCCATTTTCTCCCTGGCCAGTACGTTGACATCACTGCCATCTCCCGTGGTAAAGGTTTCCAGGTCTGTATGTCATCTTATTGCGCTCTTTCCTTTTCTTTTCCATATTTGATATCAAATTCTTTTGTTATACTCTTACCAGCCACATTGATTGGTTTGAAACTTTTCAGTACCAGTATTTGTAAGGCAGTTGATTTGCACTTGTTACCTTTTCTTTTCTTGTAACTCCAGTACCCTTACCAGCCACATAGCTGGACACTGAACTGGGTATCTAGTACCTCCAGTAAGCTTTAATACATGACAAATCATTTATACACGCATGGTTACTTGGTCGCATGTACTGTTCTTCCTGTTTTATTGTAGTAGAGAAAATTTGTTGAAGTGGAATGTTCAGGAATTAGACTAAAATCTTGCAAGATTCTGCTTTTTTATTATTCTAAGCTTTTGTTGTTATAATGCAGGGTGGTATGAAGAGATGGGGCTTTAGTGGCATGCCAGCCTCCCATGGTGCATCGCTATCACACCGTAGCATTGGCTCAACCGGTCAAAGAGATGCTCCCGGGAAGGTAATTATTGTAACAATGATTACTATACTAGCTGGTTCATCTTGGTAAAAGATTGTCGTGGACTATACTCAAATTCAAGTATTTGGTTATACTCAAATTCAAGTATTTGGCAGGCAGCTTGGTGAGATTCTATTTCCCCATAACAGTACAGGGTGTACCATTGCTTACTGGGTTTGTTTGGGGTTGGCTCTGGGACTCATCAGGTTGGCAATATTTTATAGGATTGTTCCCAAGTTAAGTCTGACTTAGCTGACTTGTTAACCGTATTGGGTCACTGGAATTGGTCTAACTTAGCCTGACTTGGCATGATCAACCTGTTTGCTAACCAAACTGATAACTATTCACGAGCAATGGACCCATTAGGTCCGATGAAGAATTGTCAGTTATTAGCACTGGGGAGGCTCAAACCACTGGCATGATGCAAAATTTGATATTTCCTCTCCAAAGGAACATGTAATTAGCGAATTGCTTATGGACTTTCCGCTGAAAATAGGTATTCAAAGGGAAGAAGATGCCTGGGCGAATGGGAGGGGAACAAACTACAGTAAAGAATGTGTGGGTCTATAGAATAGAGCCTGCTCGAAATTTGATGTGGGTCAGAGGCCAGGTATTACTCTAATATATGCATTGTCTATTCACTTTGGTAATTTAATTTCAGGAAGAGGCCCTGTTCTATGTTTGCTAAAAGGACGCCTCTATGTCGGAGAAATTTAAAATCCCTTGTGATTACATAGTTACTATGTTTTGTTCCTCAGTTCCTCTGAGGAAGCTCGCAAAACTTCCCCACATTAATCATTAAATTTGGGTTCTTTTGGCCTTGAAACAGATATGTTTAGCATTCGGCTGATTGTCACCTAGTTTATTGAGTGACGTACAAATCACAAATAAATTAATTAATCGCAATATTTTGTTAGGTGCCTGGTCCAGAAGGAAGTTTTGTTTTCATTAGAGATGCGCATTACAAGAAGCCAGACAAATCTCTTCTACCATTCCCTACCTTCTTCATCCCAGAAGGAGAAGAGACTGAAGAATTGGAGCCTGTAATTGCCGACCTTGGTGTCAATGATCCATTCATGGCTGGAGACTAGATTTTCAGATGATTTTTACTTATCTGAATCGTGTTTATTCATTACAAAATTATCCCTTTAGAATGCACCATGGTCTGGTACCAAATAATTGCCCTGTTGTGTTATGATAGGTTGCATCAGTGTGGGCCTACAATCCAAGTGAATTATACCAAAGACAGTTAGGGTAAAAGATAGGGGTAGGTCAAATACTGTAGCATGATATTTTTGTAGTTGAGAATTACAATGGTGGTCATTTATTTTCTGTATTGCTTTTTTAAATGTTCTTTTTTTCTTTTTCTTCTTTTTGGCAACTGTGGATGAATAATTACCAGATTACTGTTATTTCTGTCTCATGTTGAGAAATGGAATTTTGATTTCTGACCATAAAAGAATTAAAATGATGTTCCCATACTGAAGTTGATGTCTTTTCTTATCAATGAATTTGTTTATTGTTAATTTTTGCTAATTTAGACTATGTATACCTCTATCTCTTACCTATTAAAAACTACAAAAAGCAAGGTTAAAGCATGACATTTCTTAAGTTTTCATTAGTTTTATTTATTTATTTTTTGTATGGAGTCACTATTGTGCAGAATGTTAATTGCACTGTACTTGGTTGTGTAGTTATGTATTGGACTAAGGCTGGTTTGCAAAGCTTTGCATGTTGGGTTGGATTTATCAGCTTTTAACTGATAATTAACATGGACCGACTTTAAGCCCTGAATGTGTACATTTTAAATGCATAATTGTGTTTGCAAATAAGCTACAAAATTCATTGCACATACATAACAACTGCGCCATTTTTCTGGACTTGAAATGAAAAAAACCCTCACAATGTAAATAACCTAATGCAGTAAATTAACATCAGTTTTCAAAATAACTGCTAAATCTACTATGAACTACATGCTGGGCACAAACCAAGCAGCCTTCACATTCGAGTTCCTCTTACCCAACCATGCCGGTCCAGAAATCTCTTCAACTTCGTTCCGCCCCATGTCGAACTTCCCGATCACATGCTTGGTGCCACGCTTAGCCTTTCTACAACGAGTTATGAAGTATATGCAGTTCCCCTTGAAACCACTGTAGTCGCCGGCCTTCAAGCTAAAGCAGTTGGAATGATCCATGAATAACATCAGGTCCCCGATTGAACTCAACTTGTTCCACTGGGGATTTCGGGGATAATTCTCGAGCCGTTGCACCTCAAACCTTGATTCCTTCAGGTCGTTGAGATGCTGGGGTATGGATGCACTAACGGCCAGCAGACCATCACTGGTTGCTATCAGGTAATTCAAATAAAAACCATTGTTGGGGAACGGTATCGATGCTAATTCGGGTTTATCATTCTCATCAATAACCACTATTCGACTGTGGAGATTGCTATTCTCCAAAAGGAAGTACCTGTTTTCATAGCAAGCAGCAGATGTCAATTCACCAAATGTCATCGAGGTCCATTGATCCTGTTCCGATCGCTTAAAATAGAACGCATCATAAGGAGCAATGTACTTGACCATCACAAACTCTTCAATTTTCGAGCTGAACCCAACATGGACCGGCTCCAAAAAGGAGAATGGCTCATCAAAAGGAGCATTTTTCTTAACCCTAGTAAGAGGATTCAGATAAGAGAGATACTTGTCAGATTCAGATAGAATCAACACGTCTTGGCCGGCTGGTCCGTAGAAAGATGTATTTGGGACATGGAAGGTGTGAGTTCTGTGAGAAGCGGGGGAGTAGACTCGAAGACTGGAGCCCTTGAGGAGGTACGGCCAGTCGATGAGGCACGGAAACTGCTGGGGAGGGTCGGAGATATCGGTGGCATCACGCCACGCCTTGCAGACGGTACGGAAAATGATGAAGCTTGAGATGTCACACAATTTCCTAGAGATGATGTAGAGCAACTCGGGATTCAGCTCCGTCCAATTTGCCCATGTTTTGTTGCTGCTATATGCCTTTCTGGCTCTCTTGCGGCACCGCATCCTCCTCTGTAATACAATTTGATCATGACTCATTAGCTTCGGGTAATTATCCGTTCTTCATCGACTAAGAAATTTATGTTCTACTTAAAAAAGAGTTTAAATAATCTCAAATAAGAAGAACAAATGATCTGATATGAAATCTTACAAAGACTGACCGGATTGATGCCGTTCTACATATAAATCAGGTTTTGATCGTAAAGAATAAGCATTATACATCTAAAATAAATCAGGTTTTGAGAGGCACAGAATAAGTATTATACATCTAATTAAGTAAACACCAAGATTACCAATTACTTATCTGGGAATAATACATCAAATTACATAGAAATTCAAAACTTTAAACCAAATATATAAGAAGAAATTACTAACCAGCGTTGTTGAGAGCTTGAGTTGATTGATGCAAATTAATCTCCGTTGTGGAAGTTCTATTGTATTTTGAGAAAGATTTGCTTATAATTAAGGTTTTGAGAGAGAAAACCGCTAAGATCAAGGGGTTTCCATGTTCTAATAGCCATGTTTATATGTCACCACCACACCGTGATATTATTAATTTTAGAAACCTTTTTAAGGCAATGTTTCCACTTTCTAAAACCAACCTGCAGTTATATTCATTTCCTTTATAAATAGATTTGTATATGTGTCGCGGTTAAAAATAAAATAAAAAATAAAAAAATAAAAAATAAAAAAATAAAAAAATAAAAAATATGAAATTTCAAGTTTGGGCCTGATGTAAGAGGTTATGGGCTTTTATCTGATTCTATATTGGGTTCTTAAATTATATATGGCCCAAATAAAAATGAATAAATTAATGTTTATTTCTTAATTTCTTAACTGGTGTGAGGCTCCTTTTCAAATTCTGTGCATGAATTTTCTTACATGGTCTTGGTCATATACAAAAAGTAACATGTTTGATCTTAATTCTGATGTGGAATAATAGTAAACATTTTGAAATCACACCAAATAATATCTGTACTAATAATGGAGAGAAGCAGTGCAATGTAACAGTCTTGTAGCCTATTTAAACGCTTCATGTTTTAAAACAAACTCCAAAATATTGAAACAACATACAACTGTGTCATTTTTCTAATTAAATATTTGAGAAAATTAATTTTCTTGTGTAATCTTTTCGAAAACAAAATTTGAATTAGTCATGAGAAACACCTGAGTGATATAATTGCACCCTTTACCTATACCTTTTATTTACCTCATATGTGTTTATACTTTTTTTCAAAAAATATTTATATCTAATGATAAAAATATTTATACCTTATATTACTAAAATTAAAAATTATACAAACCTAAATTTTACTTGTGCAATAAAATTTTTAATTTTAATTTTTTATAATCATTTAGAAAAAGAAAAACTGATAAACATCTTCTAACTAACTATAAACATTTACAAATTCATATATAAATGAATTACTTATTTAGTATAAATATTTTTAATATGTAGATAAGAGGTGTAAAACATAAAGTGCAATAATAATTTCTCAATAATTTATTGCTGGGAATTTAGAACAGTCAGTCTCAACTTAATGGGTAATTTTTTTTTTAAATTTTAGGCTACAAAACAAAATATTTTGGAACAATGACGAGAGATCATATCTTAATTTTATTTCTCTTGAGGACATATATATGACGTTACCGATTAATTTATAACAAAACCGGTTTCAGAGAGAAATCAAATACTATATACTTGATCGTAGATCTGACGTGTGCATATTGCTGACATGGAACAAACCTCATCTAAATATCCATTATATTACCTAACAATGTCAAGTACCAGTTAAAATAATAATTAGTTGGGATGGGTTTTTCTGTAAGAATAAAGTCAGATATTAATAAAGCTGTAAGTATATTCAAAATTAGGATGAGAGTTTTTTTTTATAAATATTTAAATTTGAGTGGTTTTGGTCTTCATCTTTATCTAAAAAAAAGCTGCAAATACTAAAAAATTTGTAAATAAAGGAGAACATAAATAGATTTAACTGCCCAGTATATATAAACCTGCAGATATATTTTGGAAAAATAAAAAAAATGAACATGATGAACAGGCACCAGAATAAAAATGTACATATATATTTCAGCCAAATATATTATCTCTTTGGCATGTGCAAATTAAAACAACAAAGAAAACAGATGAAGATGGCTATGAAATTACACCAAGGGGAAAAAAAAAGAAATGAATTAAAACTAATTACCAAACCAATCATAGTAGAAACATTCAAATCATACCTGATGTAAGATGAGCATAGATAAAAGAAATAAAATAAAACCATCCTATAAAAATGGCATCCACTTCACCATTGACTGGAAAACAGAACACAGTTAAAGTCACATCATGGGGTTAATTTATACGTTTAATTGTGACAATGATGACATGAGTTGCTCCAAATGAGCCACCACAAAGAATCTTTACTGGTACAACTTAGCACTGAAATTCTGAAAATGGTTGATACATTTCTTTTTCTAGCTAGGCAGAATTTCTCCATTGTTATATATGGGATGAACAGACATTAATTAAGTGGTGAGATATAAATATAATTGATGAATTTAATTGGATATTTCTACTCCAATATTTTTGAACCAATCATGACAAAGATCTTTCTGCACTGATGCAAGATAAAATTTGATTTCTGAAAAAAAAAAGGGAACATATATTGGATGTAGGATATTCATTTCTGAGAGAAGATTTTCTATTTTTCCACCTTCACACCTACTAATTGAACTTTCAGCCGGAATTATATAGTATATGTATTATAAGCGCCCGACTAAAATACTTTCATAAGTATTTCGGTGAGACGCTTACGGGTCAAAAAGAGTCATTTTTTAAAAAATCATTAAAAATAGTAAAAAAAACTCTAAAAATGATAGATTTTAGTATTCTATAAGATTTTGATATGAAGAATTTATTAAACTACTTGGATTGACATTTCGGATACGATATTTTGAAATTAGATCCGTAAGGGTTTTGGACTGAAAAATAAATATTTAATCCATGATTAGTTATTTAAGAAGTAATTAGATTAATTAATTTTGATATATGACAAGCACAAAATCACCAATCACATGCCAAAATTAATAGATTTTTCAGATATTGGCCATGAATAAAATTAAAAGTACGTAGGTAGGGAGATGTTAAAAGTAGGTATTGATGTCAGGAAAATAAACTTGGGCATGGAATTGGCAGTTCATGCATCTCACATATCGAAATTAATATACATATATAATTATTTTTTTCAAAGAATTATTATGAATTAAATGCTTCTTATAATAATAGGAAACTTCGGAATCCTGAGATACCGTACAGTACTCGTCCTCTTTGTTTTGCTGATTTTTTGTTTGATAATTGTGGTACAGAGAGAACTTATTCAGAGCCAACTTAATTATACCTTTTCTACATTACATATTTGCATGTAAAACATTTTTTTGAAGAAATTAAATGTATTTTGATATTTGGTTGAATAAGGAGAGAACAAAACGTTTCATAATATTTTTAATTATTGACTTAATCCTTGTTAATTACTTTATAAATAAATACTAATTAGAAGAACATCCTTACAAGCAATGTACATTTAGTGCATGCATGCCTAGCTAATTAGTTGAAATGGCTTTTGTCAACTATTGAATAATGACAATGTCATATATAGTTTTACCAATGGTGTTTCCCAGCTATACACCAAATTTCTCTTCTAATTTAAGTCTGATCATCAATTGTTTCCTCAATTAATTAATTACAGACTTTAATTGCTTTTATTTTCATTGCACGCTGCGTCCACCAAGATGCAATTTGAATCCGACTATTCGCGTGAATCATCGCCCCGGAGGGACCGTCAGTTGTCGATGAGTTACCGCAAGGCGGCCAAGTACTACTGGATTTTCATCGGGTCGGTTGCTGTAGTTGTTCTCATTTTCATTTTCGCCTCCAACTTCCTTAAGAGAGCATCGACCGTAAGCATCGTGATTAGTGCTACATTAGTCATCTTGTACGTTGCATTGGCCTATTACTGTCGGCCTAGACACGCTGCTCGAGATCCTCCCGATTATTTACTGCCTATTGCGGCGACCCCTCTGACATGGAGCCGGACCTCGAGCATGCGTCGTGAGACGGCAGAGCTCAGTGCAACTATTGGTTTAGCCATACCGCCATTCCCGTACAGCAGAAAAATCGGCGATGAGAGTAGCGGTGGTAGCAGTCCGCGACAGCTCATCTGCTCGGTTTGTCTGGCTTTGTTGCAGGAAGGGGAGCAAGTGAGACAGTTGCCGGAATGTAAGCACATATTTCATGCAGATTGCATTGCGAAATGGCTACCTTTGCACATGAGTTGCCCGGTTTGCCGATCGGAAGTTGACATAACGAAGTATGTTCGGGCGGCTGAAGCGAGGAAATCTTTTCAGGCGCCCGATACATCAGCTCTGGCGGGTTCATTACATGTAGTTTAATTAGTGCAATAGATCTCTTGATTAATGAAATTGTTTGCATATTTGATGTTTTGTTTAGTTTATTCTTTTTCATGGTGACTTGCTTGTTTGCTTGTATATTGTCATATTCATTCATCTCCAAAGAGAGAAATGGTGTATAGTGACGGTGCTTTGATTTAATTGGAAAGAAAAAAAATGCTATAAGTTGTAAACAATGACTTGTGTTTCAAATGTTATTGAACATTATGCATGGAGGTCCTTTGAAATCATTAAAATTTTCTGGTTATACTACTGCTACTATACATTGTTAATTGACAGCCAGCTATTGTTGTAGCAGCTGGCCTTAATTTGTAATATAATCAGCACACAGTTACTTAATTTGATTTCTCTACTGGGTCTTCTAGGAAGAAGGAGGCATTATTTAAGATTTAAGAATGTAAACATAAACATTTTTGTTTCTTTTATATGTGATAGGAAAAATGTATATATGCAATTGTACCTTCAATTACAAATGCATTTTGTTTAGTGGTCATAAGAGCTAGAACGGAAGCGCAGCACGTCAGGGGAACTACGGTGGTTATCGGTACAGAGGCTGTATATTCGGATGTCGTTTGAGTTTTCAATCTGATCTATGGTGGTCGGATTATAATAATTTTAATCCCTAATTGTAACTTGCACAAAATCTGGATTTATCATATATGTAGGTGGCAGTGAATGATGAGAACATAACCAGTACCAGTTCGGTACCAGATTAGGAGGTGCCAGGAGGCAATGGGGCAAATTGAAGGCATTGTGTGATTAATTTGTGAAAGGGAGCTGATACACAGATATTAAAATCGATACCGACTTTATTATTCATATTACATGAGTTATTACACATGAGTTAGTACTTTTGTTATTCAAATTTAAGTGAATGATTATTGGTATTTGAATTAAATAATAAATATACCGTTAAAAATAAGTTGTATAATAAAATAGCTAATATGAATAATAACTCATGTAATATGAATAATAAAATTGGTATCGATTTTGGTATCTCTCAAACATTTTCGTTTGTGAAATATTCAAGGGGCCTTTTGTAAAAAGATAATAAAAAAATTGTTTTTGTTCTCACATAACCCACTTCTGAAGCATTCCATGTACGCTCAAATCACGCATTTGTATATCTTTGGAAATGTTCTATTTGACTGGTATGCATGTAGAAATCTTTATTATTGTATATAAATTTGATATTCTCCCTTTTTTTAATTAATAAAACAATATCAAACCAAAACAGATAATAATAATAATAATAATAAAACAGTACTTGCAAAAATTGAACTCCCTTGTTGTGTCGGTTCCTCTAATTAAATGATACAAATATTTGGACAATACCTTTATTTTGACTTTGAATGTATCATGGTCAAATTCTGTTGGCTTTCATAAATCTTTGTTCTAATATGTTTTTTCATGCATGGCAGATTCTCTTTTACTTAAAGAATAAGGATCCAAGCCTTTCAATTTAATGTTTAATACCTTGGTTCTTAAAATAAATACTTGCAGTTGTCAAGATTATTGTAGCAAGAAAAAAAAATGCTGGAATTATGAGTAATTAACCCTCATGAAATATTATGGTATCATCTCACATATGTTAACAATATCACATTAAAACATGAATTAACCCCAAAAAAACACAAAAATATGAAATTGTTCAGCTAATTAATTTGTCATAACACTTTAATTAAGACATGCATGAATCAACATTAACTCTTAATTATTAATTATATACAAACAATTAGCATACTTAAGGTTATGTATATATTACACAAACAACATATTTACACAACACAACATATTTACACAACACAAACAAAACAGGTAAAATTAAACATAGAAATAAATTGAAGGAAAAAAAGCCAAGTTAAGTGATCAACTAATTAACATCATAATCTATATCTTTTTCCTAAGAACAATGTCAACCATGTCATTATGGTCCCTAGAAAAACCTCCATAAAGACAACACAAGAAATGCCAGAATTCTGTCATGCTACCAGTATCACTGATGTCGCGAATCAACTTAGGCCTGTCGACATCGAGGATATCGCACCAACAAACAGGGTCGCTGGCAGCGGCTCGCCATGACGAGCAAACTCTAGAACCACCATTGATTAGGTCATGCATTTGGAGCTTGGAGAGGATTAATACAAGGATATCATGGTTCAAGTTCTCCCATTTTTTCGTGCCATTGGGCGTTCCGGTGGTGTTGGTTTGGGTGGAAGCGTTTGTCGGGTCGAGCTCGAATCGAGATCCTTTGGAACAAGCCATACTTGAAGTTGCTTGGTAAGTTGAATTGTAAAGAAGTATGTATGTATTTTTCAAGCAAAGATAAATATAACAATTGCTATGACATGACATTAATTTATTACAGGATGGAGAGACACATTGTTTTTATACAGGATATAGAGCAAAAAATAACACACCAATTTGGTAAAAGATAGTGTTTGAGTTTTCCTTGGTGTGTCTCTCTATTATTATTATTAATTATTGGATGCTATCGTAAGCAATTATCTCTCTGTTCCCTTGGTCAAAATAACTCAAGGAAGACATTTCTTTTTGACTGGTTTTGATTTTTGCTAGGTTAGAAATCTCCTTTGAACATAGAAAATTCTAATGTTTTGCTACCAATAGATGATTTCTATTTTTGGGAAGGGAGAAAGGAATAGTAGCAGCCAAGCCGTTTCGAACGCACTCACTGTCTCAAATAATTCACATTTGATCAATTGAGAAAGTAATTTAACCCATCTATCATGTTTGAATTAAAGAAAATAAAAATATATTTTGCCTCCAATATTATGTCTCACTTTATCCTCAACTATCATTGATGAATGAAATCTCCTTAAAAAATATCAGCGTATGGACTCCGTATACAATGACAGCAAAAGAAATGGAAGGACATAACTGAGAGTCTCTGTATCACTACTCTTAAAGAAAATGTTTTTGTCTAAAATATCAAAGAATGTGCTTTTTCATATGTGTGATGAAAGAATTGAAAAATAATAATTCAATACCTCTAGTAATTAACTCCATTTTTCATTTAATTTATCAAAAGAAAAAATAATGCATAAGATGCCTCTTATCTCTCAAAGAGATAAAACAAAATTAATTATTAAAGTTTCGACAATCCAATAACATAAAAACCACCTACAGAATAATTAATTAAGGTACTACTTTTTATGTAAAAAAAATATAGATTTCAAGTTTGAAATATCCAGATTATGCGTATATAAAAAAGGTATATGTTTTTCCTTTCACACAACAAATAAAAAAAAAGAATTCATGTACTTGTGACCTCTTTTTTTTTTCCCTTTTCATCTTCTTTTTTTTTTAAAAAAAATTAAGATATATCCCATATTACACCGGTTATAATTAAAACATAGTTTTTATTTTTGCCTTTTCTTATTATTTTTTTGCATGATTAGTTTTCAAAATGTCTATCTTCATATTGAAGAATCTCAAAGAGTACAAAAAATGCAATTTATTTCATATTTCTTTTTTTTTTTTTTTTTGGGGGGGGGGGGGGGGGGGGGGGAGGTGCAAGCACCCCTTCCATTCACATGAAATATAAATTATACTATTTCATATTTCTTTTAGGGAAAAAAACTACTACAAATAGGCAAAATAGTTGGTTTAAAATTTCTTCAAAATTTACAACTAGTAGCTACTAAATTTATTTATGATGACATACATAGAAAACATATTAAAAAAAAAATCCAACTGATGAAACCAAAATGTTAATTAGTTTGTTAATTCAAATCTGCTGTTATAGTTGCTCTCTTATAAAACTATGAGATGTGAATATGTGATGGTGATCTCTATTTACTTGTTAGTAATCTTATACAAACCCCAAACCACTTTTATAATCCACATTGTGTTATGCACAGTCAATCTAAATCAGACAATTAATCAAGATGATGCTTTTTGTTTTCTATAATGCCTTTCTCACAACAAGTTTTGTACGAAGATTTCTTTTCTTTGTTGTTTGTTGTTTCGTAAAACTCATGATTAATGAAAACGGAGAGCCTAAGCGTACCTAAGTTAAAAAAAAAAGAAAAAGAAAAAAAGTGTTGTAAGAAATATTTAGGAAGGTGAATGGAGAGCTCCATTTCTTTGTTGCAACGGAGATTGTAATCCAGTTTTGTAATTATATGGTTTACAAAAGCCGAAACACTTTAACAGAATAATTTAATGAACAATATTTGAAGATATTATTATTAATATCGTTATTTATATAAATAAATTATTATTTATATTAATTATTTTATTATATAACTTATTTTTTTACAGTATTTTATTATTTAAGTTAAATATTAGAATAACATTTTACAGTGATTAAATGGAGACGATATGGACAGAACCTTTGAAGACTGAGTTCTGCGGCGCCATTTTTTTTTTCAACAAGGATTTTTCTGAAATGTTTTTATAACTTTGAACTAAACCTTGTTTTTATTATAATCATGGCTTTGTCATATTATTTTTGAGAATATATGTTTTTTCTTCCAACTCTGTCTCGTAAATATTTTACCACATACTTTCACCCAATGCTTTTTTTTTAATTTTTTTTTGTTTTTAACTTCTGCTGATTCTTCCAATTTTTTCTATTTTAGCAAATATTTCCCCCACTTTCTCCTTTATTTTTTTTCCTTCAAAAAACCTTGAAATCTCATCTTTACTTCATATTTTTAGAAAACTTTTGTTATTTATAAATGTTAAAGACGTGCCATTATTTATATTGTCTTTTAATACAAATATATTCATGAAGTAGTATTAGTAATGATTAGGTTGAAGAAATGATAATTAATGTTTCAAAAAAAGTTCATCAGAGGTCCCAAAAATAAATTAGTATTAGTAGTGATTTTATTTAGCTTATATTTGTAATTAATAAGCTAAATGATTCCTAGTGATTAGTTATAGAAAGATCTCTCTTCTCACATTGAAAAGCCTTTTTTTTTTTTCAATTAATTACCCATTTGTTGTTTGGAAAAGGACCCAAAAAGGACTGTTTAACCAAGGCCTATGAAAAATGGGCTAAATTGAGTACAATAACCAACTACTGGTTCTATTATTTTTCTCTTTTTTTTAGGTTGTATTTGTGGAAGCATGAACAAAATAAGGCTGATTTTCTATTATTAATTGAGAAATTATTCTTATATTCTATATTTTTTATTTTTTATTTATACATCAAAAGTATTTATATTAAATATATAATTTATTTATATCTAACTTTGTAAGCATTTATAGTTAATATAAATTATGTTTTTCAATTTTTCTTTTCTCAATGATAATAAAAACTTTAAGTTAAAAACTTTATTGCACAAATGGAGATACAGTTTATATAACTTTTAATTTTAATAATATAAAGTATAAATATTTTTGTTATTATATATATACTTTTGAAGCAAATATAAATACATTTGGAATGTAATTATCACTCCTCTTGTTAATTCATTATTTGTTTAATTGATTTTTAGAAATTCTCAAACCATCTCTTAAGCAATTTCTCTTCAACCCTTCTATATTTCCTTTTGATAAGATAGAAGCCAATTCTAATTTATTAATACATTGAAAACTTCAACTAAATTATAAATATCAAAAAGATTTTTAGTCAAGTCAGGAAGAATATTTCAACTTGCTAATTAACATTTTTCTTTTCCCAAATCTATCCGCACTATCAATTGTTTAGAATTTTTTGATCCCAGCTGGATTACACTGATACCATAAACAATTTTCTGATACCTCCATCTCCATCATGTTTTAATCTTTCAACTCAGAAATCTTCTTCTTCCTCCATTCAAGATCCATCTTAATTAATCAATACCGTGACAATGAAACCTACCGAGGAGGCCGGTGTGAAACCCATATTCTGGTACGCATCTGATACAGAGATCGTGCCAGATACCAGTAATACCAGCTATTCCGTGGCATGCGCATTTGTCATCATCATCGCTTCGGTACTTCTTTTCTTCGGCTTATGGGCAGCGTTTCCGCTGAGCATGTTAACTTGTGGCTTGTTCACTGCTGCTTTTGTGATTGTTTCGGCTGGGTGCGGGTACTTATTCGGACCTGTTAATAGTGGTTCAGCAACTTATGATATCCTTCCTGTTTCTATTCAAATGACTCCTCTGACTATACCATAAATCTTTCCATCCAAGATTTTTGTTACTGTCAATGGATAGTTTGCAGATCTTGGGATCTGTTCATATCATGAATGTAATAGATTGTAATTGTAACATCATTCCGATATCAGGCTTTGTGTGAGTGTGGTTTTTGTGTTGGTGTGCGTGCACTATATGTATTTCTAGACCTTGACAATTACAAGCTTGTGAACACCAATTTTCATGCTATGGTCTTGCCGGGGGGTTTCTGTAAGAATATACAAGATTTTCTATAAGAATGTATATTATCAATTTATCGTTATTCGATTCTTTGTCCCACTGGTTTTACCTACCTTTCTCTTGTATAAATGGCAGAAAAAGGAGGAACTAATTACCGCGCTTCAATTTGATTTTCTTGAAGTAAATCTTTAAAAGGAGAATTTCATCTAATGCATGTTGGCATTAAAAGGAACAAAATTCATCAAGTGACTGGTACCAATCTGTTTGCTATATGTGAAATCTCAGTAATTAGATGATGATTTATTTTTCCCATTTGTTCTAAAGATGAAATTCATGATCCATCATAAATTTTTTCGACGAGATCGCGCATGGTTCCATGTAGGCCTGGTAACTGGTATGGTAATTATCACTTATCAGTAAAGAGCTTCAGATTTATCTAAGCATGAAAATAACCTCTTGTAATAATTAACATCACAAACAGAACTAGCCGATAAGAAACTAAAGAACAAAAGAAAAAGGAAAAGATCCAGAGCAAAAGGAATCTAGAAATAGCACTGAAATGTTTCATTGTCTAGCTAGACATATTCATTTTCCTCTCTCTCATATAAGTAGGAGGAAAAAGGAAATTGTCAGAAGAGAGAAAACCGTCATGATTATTTTCTGTTAGAACTCAGAAGAAGGGGGAGGCAATATAACATGAGCCTTAATCGGCCTCTTGAAATCCATTTATTCATTACGGGTTTTAGCCCAGAGGCCTCTTTTGTTTAAAGAAGCGCTTACAATTCGTGTCTTGGCCGGTTCCGGGGGGCTGGGCTACAGCAATTCTCCGGAACCGGGGGCATTTTGACGCATATTTTGGTCTGATCGGAAAAAATAACTATTAGATTATCAAATTTGATAATATGCACGATTATTAAAGTATGAGAGTAAAATTTTTGTACGAATTTTGATACCGTCGAATGATTGTTTTGTCCATCGGACTAAATTTTAGTCTAATGAGCATTGAAACTTCCCCACTTCCCAATTCCCCATGGATGATGGCTTCTTTGCTCTTTGAGCGAGCACCTCAGAAATCGGGATGCAATGCAACCCGCGAACCACCACCAAAATGACAGAACGGGAGAAGATCCAATTGCTCTTTAGACCGAATTTGATTCGATGGATATTTCTAACTATCGAATCATTAAATCTGATATTTCGTACGATTATTAAAACGCCTTAGTGAAACTTCGACATGAATTTAATATCATCAAGTTGTTATTTCACCCATTGAACTTACAAGCTAATCCGATAAACATTGGACCTCTCCCGATTCCTATCTTGACACATTCCACAAATCTCAAAGTAATACAGACCGGTGGATTTTTCACTGCCTGTAACTTTCCAGCATGGCACTGGATTTCGTTCCCAGTAATGCGATCTAATTAATTAATTAAGTCAGCGGTGGTTGGACAAGTGGCGATTTTATTATGTATATCTAGTGGTGTGGTTGGACAGAAAATATTGTTAATTTGCTGGCATTACCATTAGTATCTATAATTTTTTTTTTCACATTTTTTCTCATCATAGATGCAAAATTGACCTTACAAAATAATCGGAAATTAGTTAAGAAAAACCAAGGTGCATCAAAGTGCATGCATGACCGTAACACGTTATATATTGCTTGCTTCTAATACTGAAATCATGGGACCCATGAATACTACTAGTCAATGTTTGTCAAATTAATTAGCTTCCCAAACTTAACAGACATAAGACATGTTGGAAGAGTAGCGACAAATTAAAGATAAATATCAGTACATTGACAACTGGAACAAAATGTAGAACATTCTTATAAAGAATTATCCATTTAAGTTTCGAATCTGTGATTTTTCATATGAAGAACGTTGTCTTTATGATTGCACCAAATTAGGCTAGTTCGATCTCTAATTTTTTTTTCTTTTTCAATCACTAAATGTCCTGGACTAGGCTACTGATTCAATATATATAATTAACACAGCTTTTTATTTACTAGAATATATTAGGCTCTTTAATTAATTAGATCAATTGGCTAAATGAAATTGTCTACCTTACAATCATTCAAAACCACCTTATATATAATGGATCTGGTTTAGCCCCATGGTTTCAAATTAAACATATGTCTTATATATACAGCTGGCACAACTGACTTGACTTGGTACATTATATACATGCTGCCTCTCTCTGATTCTCTTTTATCAGCATCAATATATGCTCCTACATTTGAGAGAAATATTCTGAATCCATTCATAATTATATATATTTCTCAATCGTACAATGCCGTTCGATCGCTGGCGGCTGTATACTCCCAACCCTGAAACTGAGCGCTGGGCTGTCGTTTCTGTCATCATTGCGATTGCTCTCTACGTGCCTGTTTTCTTGATCACAGTGATTTACTTCAAGGCAAACGACGTCATCTGTACCGTGTTCTTGTTTCCAATAGTTATAATATCTTTGGTAGCAGGTTATTTTATCAGCAAACCTGTTTATCGCGTCGAGGCCGATGAGAGTCTTCTTACGACTACTACTGGAGTTGTTCCATGATCTGTATCTATCTATTCAGAAGAATTTATTAGCTTCATTTTGAATGAATATTTGATATTATCATGGAGCACATCAAAAAGTACCCATCACCACATGCAAGCTTGCTGTTCATTTCGCTTACTTTTTTTTTTCTTCTTTTTTGGTGAAGACTGGATGTGTAATAACTACGGCCTCCATTAATTTCAATGTATTGTTCTAGGTTGCATCTTCAGTTATCAGTATTTCTCAAGTATTAGTTGTGTATGTGGAAGAACAATGTATTGAGCTATTGATAGATTAAGAGAAATCAATGAGATCGATGCTGTTTTAATTAAGTAGAGTATAAATTGTGATATATTTGGTACCTCTTTGTTTATCATTTTTACTATAAACATAGATCTTTAGAGCTAGCACAGTAGCAGAATTCGTTGTAATGCTACATATAGGATCTAGTGCCAAATCAAATGGAGGTTACCATTAATCATCTCCATCCCAAGAACTTTTCTTTCCTAGTGCGAGGAAACGATATAAGGAAACGATATGAGGAGCTGATATACAGATATTATCATTGATATTATAATTGATACTGATTTTATTATTCAGATTAAATGAGTTATTATTCATATTAATGATTTTATTATGTAATTTATTTATATAGTATTTTTATTATTAAATTTAAGTGAGTTATTATTCATATTAGTGATATTTGAGTTGAATAATAAAAATACTGTAAAAAATAAATTGTATAATATAGTCGTTAATATGAATAATAGTTTATTTTATATAAATAATAAGGTCGGTATCGATTATAATATCAATAATGATATCACTCAAATATTTTCTAATGATATAAAGAACACACAGGAGGAAAGGAAGATGTTAAAAGAAAAAGGACATTTAAATAACACTTGACACTTTATGTAATTCAAATTTTTTTTATGAAAGAATGTAATTCAAAATTTAGAAGTTCACAAGGCAATCATATGAATATGAAAGAAGTATATTTATCCTATGGTCATTCGGACCAATTCCCTTGAATTCCTTGGTGACTAAATTATATTCTTTTTTTCATGAATTATAATTGTACTATTAATGTAACAGTTTATGTGCTTATGTCCTTTGTTAATTACATTAGTGATATTTTGCTTTTCTTTTTTTGACATTAGTTTTATTTAATTAGGGGCTCTGCATTATTCAATAATATAATGTTCAAAATTTTCAAAAATTTGCATTCTTGATCCTCATTGCTATTGGACAATCATGAAGAAAAGACAGTTTTGGTCTTCTACCTGTCAAATTTGTCGAACCCTATCTGTTTTTTTATATTAGCAAATATATCGTAAAATAAAATTAAAATTAAATAAGTGTCAAATGATTGTAAAATATTAATGTTTAATAATAGTAAAATAAGTAGATAAAGTAGTAAGAATAAAAATATTAAAAATTATGAAATTTAGTAATTTAGCTTTATTCTACTTCCATAAATATTTTAACTTCATCTTAAATTATTACTGTTTGGTGCATTAAAGCGTCTTAAAGTATTTAAATTAGACTTTATAAAAACAGAGCAAATTGAATGTTTTATTTATTTGATTAGTATAAAATTCTAATTTTTCTATTTTAAAGTCATTTTTTTATTTCAGTAATAATAATAATAATATCATCATCATCATCATCATCATCATCATCATCATCATTGATTTTAATTAAAGTTAAACCCTCTAAATTTGTATTGGCTTCATCACTGTTATGGACTAGATTCAGAGACTATGGAGTATGGCCTTGTTGCATGGCACATTGTTCCCGACCGTTAGATTATAGAGGGAACTTTCTTTTAGTATGAATCTTGACACATTTTACGAATCTCAAAGCAACACAGACCATTAGATTATAGGTGGAGCGGTGCTTCAACTTTCCATCGTGGCACTGGATATATTTCATTCCAAGTAATGTGGTGTGATCTTAAGTCGACTTCACATCCTCTTTAGTAATACAAGTGTAGTGAACAAAATTCAAATCATTCAGCATAAATTTTAATGTTGTTCGCGCTATTAAATCTGTCTCATAAATAACATCTAACGTTTCAGATCAGTTGGACAGAGTACATGGAGTACTCTGAAGGAGCCGGATTTGTCTAAAATGGTTGGACACAACACATTGTTTAGCATCACCATTGCAACAGCTATAATTCATTTTCATATTTTTCTCAAGAAGAAGAAAATATTCAATTCATGTTTCTTATGTACGAAACAAGTTAAACTTAATTATCATCATATATAGGTGGAATAATTGATCTTGATTGCACAACTAACCGGAAAGATCAGGTGCATGCATAGGCAACTTGATAAAGAGAGCACACATTTAATTTGTTGGTGATGTACATTTGATTACTTCTAAATTCATCCAATTTAATTTCATCCCCACGTTTCCTAAATCAATTTATTCCAATATATATATATATGTAATGGCCTTCAAAGAGGCTTCAAGTATTGTCCTTGACTAGATAAACACAGCTAGCTAGCTAATTATGTACTGGAATATACTAATTAATTAAGTCTTTTTAAATTAATTAATTACAACAAGTGGCTAAACGAAATTGTACTACCTTTGAATCATTCAAAACTACTCACACACACATATATATAGTAGTTCCATTCTCATTTATTTAACATCAATCTTCCTAATTTGAGAAATCTTCTAATTAAATCATACAAAGATGTGGTCCGGCCCACCATCGGATCGCTCTCCTATACCCGGGGACGTCCGTTTAACTATGGCTGGTCTTTTCCTGCTGTTTGCCGCCTTTATCATCACTGTTTCCTTTGCGGGGTTCTTGGGCTTGAGCAAGTTTATCGCTTTGTTTGGGGTTGAAGTTTCAATAATTGTAATAGTTTGGGCGGCATGTCGACATTTCCTGTTCCACCGCCGGCTGGTTAATGGTGTCGAAGCCAACAACCGCCTTTTTACAACTACTCCGGCAGTTGTTCCATCCGTATCTACTCTGAATTAGCTTCAATTTGAATGAAATTAAGAAGATAACTGTTACCGTGCACGCAAGCTCGCAGTTCGATTTGCCGATCTCTACATTTTTTTTTTGTGAAGATTGGTTGCATAGTAACTACTATGGCTTCCATTAATTTCAATTATCACTATGCTTTTTTTTAGAGTATTTCTTTGTCAGGAAATTGTGATATATCCTGGAAGATTAGAACTGTTCTCTTGATTCAGTAGTTTTATTTAATTAGCTATATATTTGGGGTAAATTTGTAAGCTCTTCCAGTCAATTCCATTGTGACTACATTATATTATCTTGTTCTTTATAGAGGTAAATAATGTGTTTATGTCCTTTTGTATATACATAAAGTAATACTCTGTTTTCTTATCCGAATTCTGATTTCCATTTAGAGCAGGTCAAAACACAGATCATACGAGCATTGACTTGAGAATATCTATGGGGAATTAAATTTGTTAACTGAGAAAATAAAAACAGAGTATATATTCAATTGCTGAAAATGGAAGGAAAAAAAATCAAATCGAATTAACAAATAAAATGGTAATAACATTTAAAATCTCAATTTGATTATTAATCATGTCATATATTTTTATTGTAATATTATCCCTTTCATTAGGCACTTTCAAGAAATTTCCCAAATTAATTAATTGTCATATACATTATCAGTTTCTAATCCAATTAGTTTAGTCCAATTTCCTCTTATCAATTTTCCATATCATTTTCAGTTGGAACAGACAAAGAAGGCTTTGTTAAATAATTTAATTTTATATCTCAGCTTCAGTCCAGAGCCATGCCCAATATATTATTTGATCTCTTTTCAACTCCAAACCGAGACCACAATCAGACCCACATATATATCAATCAATTTTACATTTACAATCCTCTGACAAAGAGTGACTCAGTGAATCACCGATAACTATTATCTTGATAATCTTAATAATCAATTTTGAAATAATTATTTAGAAATTCTCAAAAATAGAAAAAAATTGACAAATATATTTTTTTAACTTATAGATTGATTATATTTTAAAATTCATATAATTTAAAGGTCATTTAATATTCCATTAAAAACCGTTAAATATAGACTGTTGCATAATAACTCATTTAAATTGAATAATAACAATACTGTATAAAATGAGTTTACTTAAAAAATCATTAATATACATAATAACTCATTTAACATATATAATAAAATCTATATCGATAACGGTATCAACAACCGTATTTGTATATCAGCTGCCTTGTCAATGAGGCGGGGTCCGAAGAAAGGAAAGAGATAAGGGAAAGTGGAAGTGGGGCCCAGGCGGTTAAGTTAGTTGAAGGAAGGAGGGATGGCCCCAGCAACTGGGTCTCTTTCTGTAGAAGGAAGAAGCGTTTGAAATGGAGGAAATGGAGAGACAGGCAGAGAAAAAGAAAAAGAAAAGAAAAAGAAAAAGTGCGGATCTCTGTGTGGCAGAAGTCTGACATATGGGCCATACATGTCAGTCACTAATGTTTTAATCTAGTTGTTCTTCCGTTCTATTTTTGTTGAGTTCTCTAAATTTCTTTCTTGGTAACGAATTATATATCTGATAATTTCCAATAATGTGCCTTTTTTTTATTGAGTTGACAATTTACAGGGTTTTTTTTTTTCAAACTTTGTGGCCATGGGTTTTGTCTGACTGGGGTTGTTGTCCTCGGAAAATTAGTTTAAAATTTTTAATTTGTTCAAAATTATAGATGTGGATCGTCCCAATTTGGTCAAGATGAGATTTCAGATATTTTTAAATCAGAGATCATCAATCGAGGTGTTAATTTGCAAAACCTAGTTGTGAAAATACTATATTAAAATTTGAGCAGTTCTGTTGTAGATTAAAATTTTTAGTGGTTAATAAATTATAACTGTTAATGTTTATAATATAAATTTTGATCCAATAGAAGAATTGGCCTTAAAATTTTTATTTCGGAGATATTAGGGGTGCATTTGTGTGAACATTAATATGGCTGGTTTTTATTTTCAGATATTGGGTTTTCTCATTTTTATTTATTTATAAAATTTACATTCAATATTTTATTTATTTTTTTATTCCTAATCTAAACTATATTCAATATTATCAAAATACATGCTTAGAACAACTATTTATATGCTGGAATAGATTAAGGCTGGCAAAACAAAATTGTGTACATATATACCATTAATTGAAATATTAAAAACTACCAGATAAGGAATCATCAGATTTAGCCCATTGGATTCAAATAAAAAAATAAAAAAAGAATCTCTCATAGCTTTGCATATATAACCTATACATATACATATATGTTCTCTCTCTTCCATAATTCCAAACTCTTTTATTTAACAATTAACATCAATTAATCTTCCTTGAATAATTTCTCAATCATCATACAAAGATGTATCATCCACACTGGGGGCACGAACCGACCCAATCAACGACGGACGTCACGCTTTACCCCGAGCCGGAGTTCAAGCGCTGTACCACCGTTTATCTCATCCTGATACCAGCTGTCTGCACCTTTGTTTTGTTTGCCAAGAGCTACTTCAATTTCAGCACCATTACTTGTTTTTGGATCTTAGTTCCAATACTGGTAATAGGTCTGATAGCATGTTTGTATCTCAATCCCCCTTTAAGTGATGCTGATGCATACTGGAGCCTTCCTACAACTAATCCTGCTGTTGTTTCATCTTTATCTATTAAGTAGTAGTTTCATTTTTGTTGAATGAATGAATGAAATTAATTAATTTTGAGGATTTTTGGTGAGGTTGTAAGTATAATCACTAGATATATGGTGATCATTATGAAATTTGGAGGAAGATTTATAAGCACAATAACTATTATATTTTTCAAGGATGTTATTTTTTAATTATGCACATCCAATCGTAATGTACATCATGTGATTGAAATTCAAATTATAATTTCTTTTAAGAAAATAAAGGAACTATTTTATTCAGAATTAAAATAATATTTTTATCAATTTACATATTATAGATGGAAAGATGTAATTTGCATTTAATGTACACTGTATATATAGAGTAACGAGAGATTAAAATTTTTAATTATCAATTGGTACTAGTGTTAGAAATAACTTTTTTTAATCTTTTAAAATTCACATCAATTATACAAAATGTGCAATAAAATCAGAGAAATGCAAAGTTCTATATAAATAGACTTCTTAGAAAAATCCTAATTTCAATATATTGTTGTAGCATCTTCCACTATGACTGTTTCTCAAGAATTAATTTTGTATATAGAACAAAGTAGTAGACAATGTATTGATAAATAAAAAGCATAGAGATGCTGTTCTAGATTTTTTTTTTTTGGGAAAATGATATATTTTGATACTTAGATCAGTAGAGCTGTTCTTCTCACATTAGTAATTTTATGTATTTATTTGTCGGCTATTCCCCTCAATTCCAGGGTGGCTGCATTATATGCTCTTTCCATTAATTACATTACATTTGTAGTCTATGACCAATGTATTAATTAATTAATGTGTTTACGTCCATTTTTAGTTTTTTACATGAGTGACATTTTGTGTCTTTTTTATTTCCCTTAGTGTGCTTAATTATGTCCTCTTTTGATCAAAGTACAACAGGCTCAATCAAATTTTAATTTATAAGGGTTTAGGGTTTAATGACAAAAACAATGCTGTCCATGTGAGAGATTACATGTTTAAAATCAGAATAGAAGATTTTTATGAATATTTAAAATTAAATAATTTAGACTCTTATTTTTATCTCAAAAAAAATTTTAATTTATAGGGAAAAACAGAATACAGGATTATTGTACCACATACTGGTACCATAATAGAAGCAAAGAAAAAAAGAAGTACAAGTCACTGATCATAACAGATTACTTAGGCACAATGAATTACAAAAGAAAGAAAGAAAAAAAGATGTTCTTATTCACTTCATCTCTTTCTTTTTGTCAATTCTCCAAGCACAGCATCCATAAACACGCAATAAACAACGATGCACAATACAGCGGGCCCACCGAAAAGTGGTACCAGAGGATAGGAAACTGTTAGCCTCTGGAGTGAAGAAATTAATGTCCCCCTGGAGAACAATTTTGTGTGTGCCACTGTTACTGTTATTGTGCTAAAAGAAACTTAGTCAGGTTTCTGAAACACCGAGCATCGGCAATCCGGCATGATTGTGATAAGCCAAAGATGATAACATATTTTAAAAGGGTTTTACGATAAATTTGGACCAATTTAATTAGAATTTAGTTTAAAAATACAAATAAGATTTCGATACTGTCAAAGTTTGTTGGTTTTTAATTTCAGGAAAAAATGAGGAGCAATTGAACTAATTTTGGAGGCTAATCCAATTGAAGCACAAAACAAACAAGATCATGCTTCAGGCAACACTGTTGCGACCCGCAACAGTTACTCTGCTAGCCGTAGCACGAGCACACGAACAACTAATTAAGTGGCTGTGACCTGAGGTAGAGGCGCTGCCAACCGCAACACTCAGAGTTAAAACAAAGATAACCACTCTCTACAGCACTGCACGAGCCGTAGCAGTTGAGCTGCAAGCCACAACAAATGAGGCAGTTTCAGTAGTTAGATGATTTGCGTCGAATTTAGATAGAGAGGCTTTATAGAATTATGCATGATTCTCCACTACTCCACTCCATTTTCACTCTATTAGCATAGGCTTAGGTTAGTTTTAAATAGCTAGGTTAGACTAGATTTTAGGATATCGAAGTAGAAAAGAGCTAGCCATTTGAGGCGGAATTTTAAGGATTTTATCTCTTTTTTTTTATTGTATTTTATTATGTCTTGGATATGATAGATTTCTATTTTCCTAGGGTTAGGCTTTGTATCAAATTACTCATGTTCAATTAATATTTTATTTTGCGATTATTATCTCTTCTTATTATTCTTTTGATTTATCTTGTGCATGATTGATTTTCTATTTCTATACTTTTTGTCCTAGTTGGAATTATTATGATTATTTAGGTAAAGTCAACATCTAGATAATTGCAATATAGGAAGATTAGAGATAGCAAATACATGAAACTTAGGATTTAATATCCGAATAATACAAGATAAATTTAGTGTTTAAATCATGGATTGAGAGATGAAGTTTAGACTTTAAGGGGACTCCAAAATCGTGTTTAGGTGTTTAGATGATAGATCGAGAGGTGAAATCTAATTATTTAGATTAAGTTTTGGTTAGTTATAGAATTAATTTATAATTGGTTTAGGATAATATGACCATGAGAGTAAGTATTTGAATAAATCAATTTATGTATTAAGCCATGAAAATGGATAATGTTATTTTAGAACTAGGAACTCTCAAAATAATAAATTAGATAATAATTGTAAATAGAATCATTAATTAGACAAGTATTGTGATTAGTCAAATCCCTAGATAATTGCTTTCTTTTCTTTAATTATTCCAAAACAATTTGGATTTAACTTAGATAATTGAACGGGTTAGGATTAGTACTTAAAATCTCATCTCTGTGGATACTACACCCCTCTTTACTACTTTGTAAGGCTGTGAGCTTGCAATCAAATTTAGTGTAAATTAGGATATTTTAATTGCTATAGAAAAATATTGTCAGATTATCAAGTGTGTGTATGTATATATAGTGAACTATTACTTATGGAAAGATAAAATGTACCTGTATCTTGCTTTGCCAGCAATGATATATGAGTGAATGTAGTTTTCTGAGTGCATTTAAGTTCTAAGAACCAGAATTTATATATATTTTTTAGTTTTTTGGGTAGGAGCCTGCCAGAATATATTTTTTACCAACTGGATAGTTCAATCATTTTGGATGATAATGAGTTCCAATTTTCTTGATACTTCCATATTGTTGGCAAATATTTGATTTGCACCAGTAAACAGCTAATTAATTAAAGGATCTATGTAATTAATTACCATGTTATTTTCTCAAAGAAAAGTGATAATCGCACCCCTTAACTTCTCCCTTTATTTGTACCCTAGAAGTATTTATACTTCTTTCAAAAAATATTTATATTTAATAATAAAAGTATTTATACATTGCATTATTAGAATTAAAAAGTTATGCAAGTCGTATTTATACTTGTACAACAAAATTTTTAATTTGAATTTTCTATAATCATGTAAGAAAGAAAATGTCATAAAATTTTTTTATACTAACTATAAATACTTATAAATTCAGATATAAATATATTATCTATGGGAGGGATCCCTTGATAACCATTATCTTGACAACCTTGACAACCAATTTTGAAATAATTTTTAAAAAATTTCAAAAATAAAAAAATTGACAAACAAATTTTTTAACTTATAGATTGATTGCTTTTCAAATTTCATACAATTTAAGGATTATTTGATATTTCATAAAAAACCGTTAGATATAGACCGTTGTAAATATCATGTAATTTTAATGGGTTTTGATGGAGTATCAAATAATATTTAAATTGTACGAAATTTGAAACACAATCGATTTATAAGTTCAAGAATATGTTTATAATTTTTTTTATTTTTAAGATTTTTTTTGGAATTATTTGAAAATTTATTGTTAAGATTGTTAAAATAATAGTCGTTAAAAGATCTCCGCCCATTATCTATTTAGTATAAATAAGTTTGATATGCAGATAAAAGATATAAAATATGAGATGCAAAAATAATTTCTCTTTCTCAAATATCTTTATTGAAATAACTTATGCAATGACTTCCAACCTCATATATATCATAGCAATTACGCTGGAGCCAAATATCATTATTTTTAATTTTTTACTGCATTATGTTGCATAGATAAAATCATAATGTCCGAATTACAATGCTTTCAATCTTTTTAGTTCAGAATTTAGTATGAAGTTAATTAAATTGACTTCTGTATTGCCAACAATGACATGGATGCATCCAAAATTATATCTTTTTTCTACTTGATGAAGCAAAATTAATATTCTTGTCAAATTTCAAGTAAATAGATTGTTGGGTTCCTTTCCTCCACATGCAGCCCACCGAACTTGGACTGATGGGTATTGGGTTAGTTTGATTTTTAGAATTGAGAAGATGAGATGGAAATTACAATTATGAAAAATTCATGGGTTATTTTGAATAATCTATAGATAATAAATAAATTAAATGTTTAATTAATTAATTAATTTGGGTCAAATTCGAATAAAAAATAATATAATAATGTCGATCTGATCTGAATCCGACCGTTAGCATTCCGCGACCACAAGTTACTGTTTAGAAATTCCTTAGATGACCAATGACATATACTTTTTTAGAATATGATAAAGTCAAGTCATCAAATTTTATGACAATGAATGATATATGTTTGTTTATGTTTAGCATATTCCATATCTTATTCTTTCTTTTTGGGACAAAATTATGTAATGTAGAGTAATGTGAATTAGTCAAGGCGTGATTAAAAATTTCTATAAAATCGGACTAGATCATAATTTTTTATATATATGTGTTAAATTTCAAATTACAATTTTTTTTTAAAAAAATTTAGTAGATTGTGAAGTGATGTTGAATGTTCATTATATACTTCTCAAATATGTTTATAGTTTTTGCTAAAAAAAAATGTTACATTTGATGACAAATTGTTCAAATCTTACATTAGTAGAAATAAAAATTCTAAAAAAAATGCAAGTTCATTTATATGACGAAGTATTTAATTTGAAGTTATGATCAATCAAAATAGAAAAAATAAGAATTGTTCACCATCTAGATATTAAGCAACAGTGAATTTAGATATAGAAAACCTTTTATATATTAAGTCTAAATATTTTTGAAGTACAAATAAGAGATATATATATAGAAAATAAAAATACAAGAATAAGTTTTCTACATGTCACAAAATACATTTCAATAGATCTAAGAATCTCCGTTAATGAATAGACAAAAAAAATATATGCATGGAATATTAAATTTAAATGGTAGTTTTGTCTCTGATGTTATTTATTTATTTATTTTTTATAAAAGTGAAATCTACCAGCTTCATTGAAATTGAAATTGTTCTTACATCATTTTAAGATATCAAACAACTGGTACCAAAAAAATTAATACTTTACACCTCTATTGACCTTATATGATGCCTAATAACTCTATTTATGTTCTTTTAATTTAGTTATGTGATTATAATACAATTATACATGAAGTTAAAATTTTCACCATCACACTTGATGATGGATCTCACTATGATTTTGAGAACTACAAGAAAAATGTGATAAAACTGATAATATATATCAATATTACCTATTATTCTAAAAAAATAATTCTCCAAATAAAATTAACCTATTTTTTTCTTCGAGATAAATATGAAAGTCTAAACTATATAACTTTAAATATCTATAAAGAATTTCTCATCCAGATTTCGAATATACAACCTCTCATACGAAAAATATTGTCTTATCACTAGGTCAAAAGCTGATTCTCATATTTACGAGTGAAGTAGTACTAAAAAAATTAAGTTTCTACTATACATATCTAACTAGGGTTTTATAGATAACAGAAAATTGTCGAGATAACCAACAACTAAATTATTTAATTAATACCAGCTTCCAACAACATTATATTTGTCTAATTGTATCACTTACTAGCACACCAAAAGCCCCTGATGTCATCATGGATATTATGTGGAGCAATTGTGGGAGAACGTTATCATATCTCTTCATCATGTCAGAAATTGACGAATCCTACATCACCCAAATAAAAAATCGAAATAAATAAAAACAAATCAGCAAATTAAAATTAAGTTAGCACGTCTTAATTAATTAAGTAGAATAAACAATGAATTGGGAATTCCTAATTACGACATGAAATGAAATGAACTGAACTTTTTTTTTAAGTTTTGGAAGATTTTAAATATATATTAAGACGACAACTGGAAGGAGAAATTATATAAGTTTGATACTTAGATTTGAAAAAAAAAATTGCATTAACTGGACGGAAAAATATTGAGATTAATTTGTGTAAATGCAAATATTAATGATCGATCACATTCATATATATATACAGCAGTGAATATAATGCATCATTAATATATATACAGTACATCTTTTTTGAGAAATATTATTCAAATTAAAAAATTAAAATTATAGATGTGTTTCTAGTTTTTTGGACAGAACGTACATGAAATTTTGAGTTAATTTAGAATTTCATTGGTCATTCATCACAAAATCATTAAAGTTCTATGGTTAAAATTTTAAAATTATTTTATAGAAGCCAAAATCTCTTCAAATTGACCAAATTTTGATACATATTTTATCTAAATAATTAGAAAAATATTTATAATTTTAATTTTTTCGTTTGAATATTATTTCTTAAAAATATATATCTTAGAAATTAAATATTTCATAAAAATTAGATGCACACTGTAATTAATATATTCTGCTGACTTCAATAAAAAAATATAATATATTTATGATTTGCTTGAAGTACTTAAACTTCAAAAGTTTGAAAACAAGCCCAAAATAAAATATATTGGAGTTGGCACATCTTTATTGACTTCATAGTTTATACAGATGCCGATACTATATACACACAATGAGAATTAAAAATATATAGGGTTTTAATTAATTTATTGATAGAATTATTTACTTTCCGGCACAATCGTTAGAGATATATATATTTTAAATCATATCATTAAAATATTCATTGCTCTTTCTTCTAAGTGAAAAATTCAAAGCTAAATATAAATATATATAGGTTATCCAATCGCAAATAAAATTAATTAAAAAAATAAAAATGTAAACAAACCTTATCTTGAACTATTCCTAAGAGATATATTTGAACAATCCCTTCAGGGAGCTGATATACAGCTAACATAATTGATACCGACTTAGTTATTCAGATTAAATGAGTTATTATTTATATTAAAGATTTTATTATGCACCTTATTTGTACGGTACTTTTATTATTCAATTTAAGTGAGTTATTATTCATATTAGTGGTATTTGAATTGAATAATAAAAATACTATAAAAAATAAACTGCATAATAAAATAGTTAATATGATAATAACTCATTTAATCTGAATAATAAAATCGGTATCATTATGTATCTCTCAAATAGTTGCCATCGCTTAAATTTCTTTTTTGTTGACTTGTACTTCAACCAATGCAACGCTCCACATCAATACATATATATATACTACAAATCCATATTCAAACTAATTAAAACCCTAATAACAAATCAATCACCAAATGTTGAATTCCATCATCCAATATTTCCAAAGGCGTGTTGTGAGAACCTCATGCCTAAATGATGACATTGTTATCACCATTTTGTTCTTCACAATCTCAATATTTTCATGTTTTTGCCTCTTGTTTTTCTTGGTTGGTATTTTTTGGGCCTCTATATATCTCTGCACTGCTACTTTTCTATCTCTGTTGTACATCCATTGGTTAAAGCGATCGGGGCAAATGTCGATTAGTCTCCCTTTCATAGTTGCACGGGAGGAGGAGGCAGGGCTCGATGCTTCGGCCGTTGCAGCGTTGCCTTCCTTTCGGTACCAGAGGTATTGCAAGGATAATAGTAGCAATATTGGAATTGATGGCAATGGATGGGTGCAATGTGCGATTTGTATCGGGACGGTGCAGATAGGGGAGATGGTGAGGAACTTACCGGCTTGTAAGCATTTGTTTCATGTCGAGTGTATAGACGTGTGGTTGAGCTTGCACTCGACCTGTCCGATGTGCCGTACTACTGTCATGCCAGCTAATGAAGCACAACCTCCGGTCTAGGTTAATTGATCAAGCGCTTTAAATTAATAGGTTTTGATTAATTTGTTGATCCTGAAATTCATTATTTATGGTATGATGCTTGTATAGAGATTGAGATAATTTGTTTTTTTAATTGTACAGACAACATATTATTAATTGTGATCATTTATTTGAATTTCATTGTCATTTGTTCTCTACTAATTAAAGAATTGCAACTATATCCTTTGTTGATGATAGCACAAGAGGATCATCAATTATCATATTCAATTTATTAAATTGAAGATGTCTTTTTTGTTTTCCTCAAGGGCTATGTCTGCTTTGGATAATGCAAGACAGAGATGATGCTATATATTATTAAGTTCTACTAATATTTAAAAGATGAAACTTGCTACATCCTCATAATTTGTTTTTTTATTTTCAAGTATTTTGTCATCCAATTATGAAGATTAGATATTAATTTATCCACCAGTTTGTTGTCCTTATTGATATTTAGCCATAAACGATTTAAAACTAAAATGTCTTAATTGAAATTCAATTGATTAATTAATAGAATAACTTGTCCTTTGTAATGTTTTAAAAAAAATTAAAAATAGAAAAACATTGATGGACATATTTTTGAATTTATAAATTGACTCTGTTTTAAATTTCATGGAGTTTAAATGTCATTTGATATTCAATCAAAAACCATTAAATTTAGACTATGCAAATTTATGCAATTTTAATGGTCTTTGATGGAATATAAAAAATGACACTTAAATTGCTTAAATTTTGAAATAAAATTAATCTATAAGTTCACCAATATTTCCATCCATGTTTTTCTATTTTCAAAATTGTTCTTGAATTTATTTGAAAATTCATTATCAATATTGTCAAAATAGCCATTCCAAATGGTCAGCTTGTATTAATTTTAAAGTGATGTGAGTCATCTTGTATTTCACATTTTCACTATTAATGTTTAAACGATCACAAAAATTAAGGCTTAATTATATATAACCGAATTAACATTCCAATAAACTATGATGATGAGGTCAATATAGAGATTCATGATATTAAGCTAATTAACCAACTTAATTTGCCAGGAATAGCAAATAAGTTCAAGTACCATGGTATGGTGCTGGTAAGGTGTTAGTTGGTGCAATATGGTACTTATATGCATGTGAAGAATTAATGGCAAATTGGTCCATCAACAAAATTAATTTGAATTTAGTTGACAAATTTTGGTCCAAATTATTTTCATGGAGATATATCAAAGGAAACACAAAAATTATGAAATAAATATCTAGTTTTCATAATTTGATGGGGACATAACTAAGAAGAGAAAATTTGATGGTGATGTAACCAATTTTAAAAATGTGTTATGCCTCAAAATTAGTTATAATTTTGAAACGGCATGTATGAAGACCAACAAAATATTACAATTATTTTAAAAAAATTCCGATTTATAAAATTTAAGCAATTGAAAATAAACTAATTACAACTACCTTCCTGTCCTAAAGCTGTTAAGAGGTCACATCCAATATTATAGGCATAAATAAAAACAAAAAGAAATAACAATAAAAATCTTTTATAAATTAAAAATTGAGAGACAAAAATTAAAAAATATATCTAGGGAAGGGTACATAGAAGAATGTGGGATTTTTTTTATAAATTAAAGATTGAGAAATTAACTCCAAAACAGAGATTTTCAATTGAATATAATTGACCTGCTCAACATGGAGAAAATATCAAAGAAGGATCTTAGTGATCTAAATTATACACTAAGATTAAGTACATCTGTCAATTTTGTAGATTATAGATTGAAGTGCACATTCTACTACTTAAAAAAAATGTAGGCTAAATTAATGGAACCTTTTTTTTTTCTGATAAAGCATGCAAAGCAACCATTTTCCATTGCTTTTCGGAAAGGAAAATGTTTGGGAGATATCATCATTAATACCGTAATCAATACCTACTTTATTATTCATGTAAAATGAGTTATTATCCATATTAACGATTTTATTATGCAACTGATTTTTTTATAGTATTTTTATTATTCAACTCGAATACCACTATTATGAATAATAACTCATTTAAGCTTAATAACAAAAGTACTATACAAATAAGTTGCATAATAAAATCGTTAATATGAATAATAACTCATTTAATCTGAACAACAAAATTAGTATCGACTATGACTATGGTATATCAGCCCCCTTTTGGAAAAACAGTCTTACAAAAAATAAATTAATAAAACTTAATTATTATTTACAAATAAAGGAGTCGGTTACCATCGAACATATATATTTTGGATTGTTGATGTTATTAAAATAGAAAAAAAAAATAAGTCTCCATATATGCATACAACCATGATTGTAGCTGCAAGCAACAAATAATATTAGGTAACTAGAAACATGTAAGGTCCCAAAAATATTTATTTGGACAAATTATTTTAATAGTTCTTTTTTAATATATATATATAGTACTGCAAGCGTCATCATTCTCATTTTAAACTAGCTATAGTTAATTTTCTCTGCTATGTTGTCTACGTTACCTGAAATTCTTTACTTTAGGTTTACAACTATTTGTTTCTAGTCACTTTCTATTTACTTCCTAAACAACTATAACTTTGTCCATATAAAATTCTTCTATAGCACAAGGTTTTCAGATTTTGTGCCTCATTGGTTGAATTTTCTGAAAAGAATAATTGGTTGATCATTCTATGGACGGGTAGGTACATGAACATTAAATTAAAATTAAGTGATCATACATATATAAATAAATACACACACACACTACAAATCCAAAATCAAACTAATTAAAACCCTAATAACTAATTAATCACCAAATGTTGAATTCCATCATCCAATATTTCCAACGGCGTGTTGTGAGAACCTCATGCCTAAATGGTGACATTGTTATCACCATTTTGTTCTTCACAATCTCAATATTTTCATGTTTTTGCCTCTTGTTTTTCTTGGTTGGTATTGTTGGGGCCTCTATATATCTCTGCACTGCTACTCTTCTATCTCTGCTGTACATTCATTGGTTAAAGCGATCAGCGCAAATGTCGATACCGATTAGTCTCCCTTTCGTAGTTGCACGGGGGGAGTTGGGGCTCAATGCTTCGGCCATTGCGGCGTTGCCTTCCTTCCGGTACCAGAGGTATTGCAAAGATAGTACTAGCAATTTTGGAATTGATGGCAATGGATGGGTGCAATGTGTGATTTGTATCAGGACGGTGCAGATAGGGGAGATGGTGAGGAACTTACCGGCTTGTAAGCACTTGTTTCATGTCGAGTGTATCGACATGTGGTTGAGCTCACACTCGACCTGTCCGATGTGCCGCACAACAGTCATGCCACCGGCTAATGAAGCACAACCTCCAGTCTAGATTAATTGATCAAGCGCTTTAAATAGGTTTTGATTAATTTGTTGATCTTGAAATTCATTATTTATGTTATGATGTTGTATAGAGATTGAGATAATTTGTTGTTTTAATTGTACATACAACATATTAATTGTGATCATTTCTTTGAATTTCATTGTCATATGTTCTTTACTAATTAAAGAATTGCAACTATATCCTTTGTTGATGATAGCACACGAGGGTCATCAATTATCATATTCAATTTATTTAAATTGAAGATGTCTTTTTTGTTTTCTTCAAGGCTATGTCTGCTTTGGATAATTCAAGACAGAGATGATGCTATATATTATTAAGGTCCACTAATATTTAAAAGAAGAAAATGGCTACATCCTCATAATTTTCTTTTTGTTTTCAAATATTTCCTCATCCAATTATGAAAATTAGATATTAATTTATCCATCAGTTTATTGTTTCCTTTGATATTTATCCATAAAAATGATTTAAAACTAAAATATCTTAAGTGTTGAAAATTTTAAATTAATATTTATCCGTATTAATTTATCCATAACGATTTGCCCTTTATAATATTTGAAAAATTTTAAAATGAAAAAATATTTATGGACATATTCTTGAATATATAAATTGATTGTGTTTTCAAATTTCATGGAGTTTAAGTGTCATTTGGTATTTCATCAAGGATCATTAATATGTACAAATTTTATGTAATTTTGATTGTCCTTAATAGAATATCAAAATGACACATAAATTACATAAAATTTGAAACACAATCAATTTATAAGTTCAACATTATTTCCATCCAACTTTTTCTATTTTCAAAATTGCTCTCAAATTTATTTGAAAATTCATTGTCAATATTGTCAAAATAACCATAAAAGCTTATATTAATTTTAAGGTGATGTGAGTCATCTTGTATTTCACATTTTTCACTATTATATGGTTTAAACGATCACAAAAAATTATGGCTTAATTATATATAACCGAATTAACATTCCAATAAACTGTGATAATGTGATCAATATAGCCATTAATGATATTAAGCTAATTAACCAACTTAATTTGCCAGGCATAGAAAATTAGTTCAAGTGCTATGGTATGATGCTAATTAACCAACTTAATATTGCCATTAGTGATACATGCATGTGAAGAATGGCAAATTGGTCCATCAATAAAATTAAATCGAATTTAATTGACAAATTTTGGGCCCAATTAGTTTCATAGAGATATATCAAAGGAAACAATAAATTGATGAAACTAATATCTAATTTTCATAATTTGACTGTGATGCAACCAATTTTAAAATTTTTTAAAAAGATGTCATGCCTCAAAATTAGTTATAATTTTGAAAAATCATGTATGAAGACCAACAGAATATTTCAATTTAAAAAATTTTGAGTTTAATATTTAAGCAATTGAAAATAAACTAAACAACTACCTTCCTGTCCTTAAGCTGTTCAGAGGTCACATCCAATATTATAGGCATTAAAAAACATAAAAAGCAATAACAATAAAAAGTCTTTTATAAATTAAAAAAATTGAGAGACAAATATAGATTTAGGGAAGGGTACATAGAAGAATGTGGGATTTTTTTATAAATTAAAGATTGCGAAATTCACTTCAAAACAGAGATTTTGAATTGAATATATTTCACCTGCTCAACTTGGAGAAAATGTCAAATTAAGAAGGATTTCAATGATTTAAATTATACATTAGGATTAAGTATGTCTGTCAATTTTGTAGACTAAGTTGATGAAAATTAATAATTATTTACCAATAAAGAAATCAGTTACTATCAAACATATGTATTTTAGGTTGTTGATGATATTAAAAATAGAAAAAAAAAGATAAGTCTTTTTTCTCATATATGTATTACAGCATGATTTGTAGCTGGAAGTAAAAAATGACATTAGGTAATTAGAAATCAAATCAAAGTTATCTCCAATCTATTCCTCTCAAAATTCCTACAAAGATACTAATATAGTATCTTTAATTTGCTCCTCCGTTTCACTCACTATTTATGACTGTCGACCTCGACACATTTTTCATGAGACGTAATTTTTTTAACAGATATAAAATTTTTAAAATGCATATAACGATTAAACGATTAATAATACTATAATTTCCTGTTAGGTTGACTACGTTATGAGAAATTCTTTATTTTAGGGTTACAACTCTGTTTACTTTCTAGAAAACTATAAATTTGTCCAAATAAAATTTCTTCTATGGCGCACAAAGTTTTCAGATTGTGTGCCTTATTTGTTGAAGTTTTTGAAAAAGAAATAATTGGTTGATCATTCTATGGACGGGTAAGAACATGAACCTTCAATTAAAATTAAGTGATTAATTAAGTTGAATATTTTATTTCGAGTGATTCTAGTATACATCTAATAATTAATATACACCTAAAATTACTACACATCTTTAATATCAACTATTGATTTCATAAAGATAACATAGTTATTGTCACACTGTTAATTAAATTTGGTAACTTATGCTATATATATTGAGGAAAATTGATACTACAATTATGTCTAAATCTTAAATATCAAAACAAATCATACAATTGAACCGGATGTACAATTATCTAGCAATTTATGTCAACCTCTTGAAAAGACTAAATAGAAAAAAAAAATTCAAAACAAACATAACAACAAAACCAAAAAAAGAAAAAAAGAAAAGAAAAGAAAGAAAAGATCTTTGTCCAGTTTCATCTAAGAACCCTTTCTTCTGCTCTCTCTCTCTCTACAGAATTTTAAACTTTGTTTCCCCTCTCTCGGCAGTGCAGCAAACAACATTTTTAACTGCTTTTTATTTATTTAGTTTTCCTTGTTAGTTGTTTCTTCGTCTCATAATGTCTTTTAAAATGTTGAAGGCAGTAAAAGTTTCTACAAGAAAAAGTCAAAAGAGAAGGAATTGGTGCAAGAAATACTGTACACAAAAAATGGCCTACAATCATCAATTAATATGACTGAATCCATTTTTTTTATGAAAACAAAAAATAGTATATAATGAGAAATCTTAAACACAATACTCGGTTATTTTCCAGCAATTACAAATACAAGAAAACTAATATATCTACATCACATGCTTGGTTTATAGTTCAATTAAACACACAAACTGTAACCCTTTTGTATTATCCATCTCAAAATTGAGATTGAACTGCTGCTGATTCTAGAGGAAAAGAAATACAAAATTGTCAAAGTTCAATTACATTCTCTAGCGTTTGTGTACAAAATTTGAATTTAATTGTCTTTCCTTTGATTTAGCGTGACATTGTTGCTGATTAGAACATATTATTAATGTTGGCCCCACATGACTTTAATGCGTTTTCTTCTCCAGATGTAGGATTTCTATTGCAATTACTTTTTTCCAATTATACATTTTTCATGTATCAAATATACTCCTATTTATGAACAAAGAAGATTAAAATGGAAATTTGTCTTATCTATCGTAATGTAATCTCAACCTTTGAATGCACCTTAAAAATGGTCGTATATAAATAGTAAGATGTAAGTTAAAATTATTCATTTTTTAAAGCAAATTCCGATCAAAATTCGTCTCACCAAAATATAAAAAAAATATAAAAAATTAATAAAACGGGCATGTGAATCCGGTTTCAAGAAACTTTTTGCCATTAATTCACATCAGTGTTTATCTTTTTTAACTCCGTGTATTTTCAAAAGAGTAAATTACATAAAAAGGAAGATTTATATATTACAATTTTTTTCATATACAAGAAATTACAAACCCAATTGTTTATCGATATTATAAATTTAAATTTCCTATATCAAAATTCCTATATAAACCTTTGAAGCGTAATTAACGCCAGAGAGAAAGCTGCCTTAGAAGCTTTTAGAAATAGCAAAAATAGAATAAAAAAATATAAATTTAATTCAGAATACAAATATTCATTTTTGAAGGGATTGGAGATGTATATAAGTGCCATATTACAGAGAAGGTAACGAAATATATTTAATATTAGATTTGGTTTTGCCCCTAAAGATTAAAGAGATTATTTGTAATACTTTTTATTTTTTGGTGCCTTGTAAATTAGCAGACATGAAATTAACTAGAAAGCGTCCATACGATTTTATGAATACTAGTATCCTACTTAGAAGTTGTAAACATAATCAAACCTTGCTCAAGTTTTGAATTCAAAATTTTCTTGTGCTTATAAAAAACCTTTGGGTTCTGGAAATTGTAAAATTTAATTACATTTTTTTTTGGCGATAGTTGTCTGACAACTTGTTGCATATTTGGTCACTCAATTAGTTAGCAACCTAGATATATGTATACATGATTTGCTGATACAGTGAAATATATGATCTCTGTTCTCTGAACTTGATTCTCTTGACACAGTGACAACAACTCTAAATGTTGATGCGTAACCTCCTGTTTGGCAAATAAAATACAATTAAAACGGAGTGAGTATTAAATTACTCTAAAATATTGATGTTTGATAATAGTAAAGTAAGTAAATGAAATAGTGAAATTAAAAAGTGTTAAAAGTTATGAAATTTTGGTGATTTAATTTTATTCTACCTCCATATATGCTTTAACTTATTCTACCTTAAATCACTTCCGTTTGATATATTAAAATATCTTAAAATACTTAAATTAGCTCTACTTCATTTACCAAATGAGGGTTAAGAAATAATACAAAAATAAGTAATGTAAGAATATAATTTAAATTTGAATTTACCATTCATTGTACCTTAATATATTAAGTATTAATTTAGATAATTCTAGAAAATGGTAGCTACCATAAATTAATCTTGTATACATTTTAAGTATCTAGAAGAAAAAAAAAATCCCTTAATATTGCTTCCATCACTTCATACATTTTATACAGCTCCATCAATACATACAATTCAAGACCATTTATATTCGAACAAACCTCAACTAAATCTAAACCAAGCTCAAAACCAATGCTTCCTCCTGGTACCTACTACAGATCTCTGGTAACCACCACCTGTGGAAACAACAATAAGTGCACCATGGTTTGCTTAATTCTGGCCCCTTTTCTCTCCTTCTTCCTCCTTACTGTACCTTTGGGCTGGTACCATGTGGATCCTCTTCTTCCTCATCGTCTTGGTGATCATTTTTCTGATTTTCTATATTCATAACTTAATGGAACAGTCGAGGAGGTTGAGCTGATTGCCGGCACAAGTTATAATATCGATGTAGATACAGGGTTAGATGATCATGAAATAGCAACTCTACCGATGTTTATGTATGAGAGAGAGAACAACAACAGCAGTTCGGATAGCGGCAAGAGTGATAGCAACCGATGGGAGCAGTGCGCGATTTGTCTCGGCATATTACGAATTGGGGAGACAGTGAAGCGAAAACCGGCTTGTAAGCATTATTTCCATGTCGAGTGCATTGACAAGTGGTTAAGATTGCATTCAACTTGCCCGATGTGTCGCTCGGTGGTTGTGCCGACTCCTTTGAGACCTCTTGTTTGATCTCAGACAATTTTGAGATTTATTTTTTTTTGTTTTTTTTTTGGGCCTTCTTTTCATAGATTTCTAGATGAATAAACTAGGCTCCTTGGTCTGAATGATACTTAACTGAAACAATGTAAAAAAAAAAAAGCAGCTGTAGAAACTATAAATATCCTTTCATAAACATAAATTGAAATGAGAATACATGCTTCTTTTTTTCCCAAGACTTCATTTTACATGAAAAATAACATGCAAAGTAAAGTTGTTCAAAGCAGAACAATTAACATAATCCTGAAAGCATTTTCTAAAGATTATAATTTTGCAACTTGCTGTTCATTGTGATGAAAATAGATAATTTTTTAGTACCATAATCAAAGAAAATATATTAAAATGCAGAAGAAAACTAAATACTCAGGAAAATTTTCCGGTAAGCAACCAATTATATATGCTGAAATTTGAGATTTTGAAATTGAAGAAGTCCATATATATATGCCCTAAAGCCCAGAAACAAATTTTGGGCCTAGATTTTTATTACATCCATCTTTTCACAAAAAGACAGCTCTTTTTCGCTGTCAGATTAGTAGTATTAACGTGGGATATTTTTTTTTAAAATAAGAGCTCATGTTAGTTTTGATATTTATTTTTTTTAAATATTTTTATGAAATTTAAATTTATATCTTTTTATAGAAAGATGAAACTTATATAACCTGGCTAGTAAAGTGTTAAAAAAATTCTGAAGCTCCTTTGAATTGTGTATCATTTTGTTGAGATAAAAAAATGTGTTAAACTACTTAAATTTAAATATCTATAAAAATTTTTTTATTCGGATTTTGTACTTATGAGATTGTAACCCCTCACGTAAAAAAATATTATCTTTATCATTAAATAAAAAGTTGATTCTCTTGAATTGTGTTTCATGAAACGGCTCAAATCAATTGCAATAAAAAAATGTAGGAAAATATCACTGGACGTGCTAGACATGTCGGCATGCACAGGTAAACACATGCATAAACATGTGTTCTGCCCGTGACGTGTCCACGTGTTCACTTGAAGTATCATTAGCCCTGTGTATCCAAGATTCTGCACTATTTCGACACATCATGTATAGCACGAGAAATGACATGTCACTCACCGCATAAGCATACATGGGTAGCATGCTGGGCAAATACGGATAGTGCACGTTAAGTTTTGAAATTTTGATTTTGGAGTGTGGTCACTTGGGCGGAATTTAGGATTCGAGAGAGGGATAGAGGCCAATGGAATTTGAATTTTTCTGAATTTTCCCAATTTTAAGTACTTTTTTTTATTTTATAAGTATTAATACGTGCTAACACGTCACGTCCGAACATATTTAGCATGTCTTATTAACATGTGACGTGTTCTTATATATATATATATATATATATATATGTTAGATGATCTGTACTATTCAGATGCATTACGCACGATACGTATAAAATTATTGACACGTTAGTTGTCATGCTAATATATATTTGAACACATCCATGTGAACACGTGACACACGACACGCATGCCTAACAATTCACTATTCAAACATGTGATCTACGTAGTGGTAGACTCAACAAATTATAATTAAAAAAATGTACTATGCCAGCAAATAACTGGTCCGAAAAGTTGTTTGTAGTCCGAGAAATGTTAAATTGTACGGTACCTAAGTTTTTAATTCATTTTTGTATGTTGCAACTTGAAAGTATCATTATCCACTAGGCAAAAAAATATTAAATTGCTTGGTGGGACCAAGTACAATTTCTTGAACTGCAAGATGTCAAATGAGGGTGGATTAGACTTGTGATCATGACAGTTGTATCCTCCGTCACGTTACTCGTGTAGCACTTTGCAATGCATGTAGCGTGTTGTCTATTTAATTTAATTGTATTGAGATTCAAACTAAATGAACTTTTTTATAATTCATCTATCTGTTAGTCTGTTAGTACGCTATGTAGCATATATGAAACAGATGTATGAAACAGAAGATGAACACCCGTGATTTTGCAACTATGAATAAAAAATGAATTGACGATCCATTATTTTTTTTCTTTCATAGAAGTTAAAATAAAAAAAATAAAAAGTGTATGAATATAGCAGAATTTTCATGTTACCTCTTTAAAACCTGAACACCGTATCTATATATTTTAAATATGTATTTGGATTATAAAACAAAAATAATATAAGAATAGTGTTATTTATGTTTACCTCTAAAATGTCAATCCTTTAAGTAAGTAGGTCAAAATTTTTACGAATGTGTAAATAAACATACATAATTTTCAATTTTATGAAATTAAGATATAATTTTATATAATATAATTGACGTTTCAAGCTCAAAATTCATAAACTAAATAAGTTAAAACGTGATCATGCGATGCTTACTGTGGTGAGAATCATGAATAAATTGAGACAAATCAGTTATCTGTACCGATTACTTCAAGTATCGCTGGTACCGATTTGTGAAACGAACAAGATCGATGCATCCCACTCGAATTAAACTTTATAAATCTTTTGAAAATAGATAGGCGATGCTAAATATTAATGGAATCAGTTTAATTCAAAGGAATAAATCGAATTTCATGAAAATCGCATCTCAGTCGCACTCAAACCAAACCGAGGTGGCCACCTCCTGGTGCCGGCGATCACCGCCGCTGCAGCCTCTGACTTTGATACCGCAAGACTCTTCGGACTCAGGCGATCCTGATGGTGCCTTCTGATCGGGGCATCCGATGCCGGGAAGCCTTTGATCGGAGTAAGCATTACGCAGCACGAGGTTTGAAGGGATCTGATGAGGCTCCGAAGGATAAGTTCGAATATTGAAGCAAACCAAAGTGCGAGATTTGATGAAATTTGAATTTGAACGGGTCTAAAGAGAAAGTGTGAATCTTTATGCAAAGATTAAATCCAACAGCCCAGGATCGATTGAAAGTGCAGATCATGTTAAATTGGCTTTGATCCAAAGGCCCAAAATAAATAATAATTCTTTTAATGAAAACAAACTTATTTTGATAAATACAAACAAGCTTTCATGCACAAAATAAAAATGTTTGAAATATTCAAATCATGCTTATATTTTGATAAATTGATTTTAAAACAAATAAAATTTGTAAAAATATCCAAAAATCACCAAAACTCATAATATTCATTGAAAAGTATTTTAGAATAGAAAAATGTGAAAACAAACTTATTTTCATCATAAAATACTTTTAAAATCATAAATCAAATAAATTGCAATAAAATCTAAAACAAACATGCAAATATTTTACATAAAATCAATTGAGTGTACCTCATTGGAATTTAGCCAAACATGCTAAACATTAAAATAAAGTCAAGTAAAATCAAACAACCTAAATCAAATTAAATTTTTAACTTGTCATAAACAGATATGATCAAACATAATTGAATCAATTTTTTTTAACTTGTCATAAATAGGCAAGTCCGTTCCAAACCAAATAAAACAAACATGACCAAACTTGGAACTTGTTAAAAACAGGTAATTAAACCAAACTTCAAATTTGTCAGAAACAGACAATTAAACTGAATTCTAAATTTTTCAGAAACAAATAAGATCATAAAAATATGATCAAATGAAACTTGAATTTATCGAAAAACAGGCAAAATCATATAAACATGTCAAACACATGATCAAGGGTTTAATAAGGAATCATGCCTCCTTGTCCCCTTTACAGGATATTAGATTGATAGTGCGTTTCAGATTTAATATCCGTATAATTCTAGAAACCAAGAAAAATTATACGTTTCTCAGATTTTAAATTAGCATAGCGCTTTAAATTCAGAATTTAAAAAGTCACAAGACTGATTAGGATAATACGTCTTTGTCTTTGACATGAACTAATGTGAGATTATACATCTCTGATTCACTGACCTTGAGTACCAAGTCGACAGTGTGCTTCATATTCGGCTCTGTGTGTTAGCCTTTTGTGAGACTGATAGGAATTTTACATTCCTAGTCTTTGAATTTCAAGCTAATAGGGTTATACACCCTGGCCTTTCTTTTAGAACCCTTGAGGGATTATGTATCTTGATCCTTCGACTTTAGATTATACGTTTTTAGTCTTCAAACGGCCGATATAATTATACATTCTGGTCATTCACATGCATGCATATAATATTTTTTAAGTAAACACAAAAGGAGAGTATAATAAATCAGTATATATATTTGTTTCCTTTAGTTTTTTAATCAGAGGTTCCTGAGGTGAGATCCGGGGTAATTAACGGTGGGGGCTTGCACCTGTTGGAATATAAAAGTTTCCATAATCACTTCAAATAATAAGTCCTTGAGCACACAAACGACGTGCAGGGGTGTACTTGCACCTTCTTCCCTTATGAGCAAGGATGCCAATGCCTCGTGCGTAAGCCGCAAGAAAAGGCCACACAATTTCGATTAATATGTTAGAATAGTATGAAAAGAATACTATAACGAATAATTTTAGAAGAGTATTTTTTTTATTATATTTTGAGATAAAGATTCATAAATTCTCCATCTGAGTTTCGGACCTACGATCTCCCATACAGAGATCATTGTCTTTGTCATTAAATTTTTTTTACTATCTAAAATACTATAAATATTGTTTAGCTAATCCAGTATTATTTTCAATTGTTGATTGTGCATTTCAAATTGTAAGTGAAACGAAAATATTGATGATCTTCCGAGAATAAAATCATCCTTAACAATTCAAACATACATATCAGAAATACCACTGTAAAGCACCACATATCACGTATGGCCCAGCTACTATATATAATTCAAACCTGCACGTCACAAAATACCATTGGATGGAAAGGACAATCTATCACATATGACCCTGCTAGTACGTATAAAATATGATTGGCATGCTTAACGACTTTCAAAAATAACATTTTTTTATAATAATAATGCAACTTTAGTCTAGTCCACGAAAAGTCATATTGATATGGGACCGACTAAATCAAGCATAACAGCCTATTGATGGCATCGTGGTAGACAGAAGTGTAAACGGACCAGATAGTTATGAATAATAAATAAAAGTTATATTATATTCTTTTTGTTTTCTAATTTTCAGATATAAATTGTTTCGAATAAGGATTGAATATTAAATAAATATGGATACAGATTAGATATTAAATAAATACGAATATGGATACTGATATATTTCGGATATTAAATAATAATATCATACATATCATTATAAAATAATTGCATAATATATTTTCATGATAGAGTTACTAATTAGAAAATTTTAATATTAATTACAAAAATTAATCACTAATTATCATTATATTATTAGTTAAAATGTATCAAGAAATTATTAAAAAAAATGAAAGATGAGTCCTAATTAGATCTAAAATTAATTGGATTTGAAATCTACATCAAAATCTCAATTGAAAAACATATAATGAGCCTTTAAAACGGATATCCGAATTTCAAAAAAATCCGGATCCATATCCAATTCCAAATTGAAAACCATATCTGCATCCGTATCTGCTAAAAAAAAATATTTGAATCCGTATCCGTATCTGACAACTATCCATATCTGTCAAATATTCGGATGCGGATCTAGATAAAAATGGATAATATCCGATCCGTCTACAGCCCTAAATTGGTAGGTAGGGTAGGATAATAATTGTATTTTAATAAATTTCAAACACTATATTTTTTAAAAAAATTGATGATTATATAAGAATATTTGGAGGTGGGTTAAAATACCTCCAAGTATCCTTACATGATCATCAAATACTACATTTTTTTTATCTTCTTAAAAAAAATTTTGTTCTCATTTAATAACATCAAATGTATGCAGTTGATTTGCTTCATTGCTCATATAGTTTATCTACTTTTAAATAAAATTACAAACTTATAATATTTTTTACTTTTTTAATGAATTTTTTTAATAAATGAGCAATTAGATGAGAACAAAATTATTTCCTGGGATACAAGATAAAATATTTTAGAAAATTTTTTTTAAGAAAAAGTAGTATAATAATGTCAATTTATTTTTTAAATCATATACGAACTATGAGTTTGAAATATATTAATTGTAGTTAATTTGTCAAGTTAATTTTATGAGTAAATATGAAAGGATTTAAAGAGTTGAAAGATACTTAAAATACATTGAAAATTCGATAGGTAATATGAAAGAATTTTAAGAGTTAGAGAGTTGAAGTACATATGAGATATATTAAGAGTTGATAAATAAATATGAATAAAGGAAGAGATAAAAGATAATATGATACTACTTCTCTAGACTATTTTTTATCGATACGTCTTTGTTGGTGAATAAAATGACATTCTTGTGAGATTTGAACCTATATTTTTTTTATACAGAGACGAAACTTGTGATCACTATATTACACTTGTGATTTACATTTGAGCACAATTTCACTGAACTTTCCTTTGCGCTTATGTTGTCAATCAAACCATTACTTGATGCTCTATAAATAGAACAAATCCACACACGAGAGAACATGAGTAGAGTAGCCAACAATTCAGTGTTCTCGGACAAAATGCCATCTCCGTCACCCACTGTGCACACCATCAAGACCTACACAGTAACCCCGCAGCCCAATCCGCAAGCGCCACATCAGATTCACCTAAGTGCATGGGATGTTGTCATGCTCTCTCCCCACTACATTCAAAACAGCCCCCTCTTCAAAAACCCACCTGACCTCTCACTGGAGCAAATCATCAAACGACTGAGGAGCTCTCCGGAGGAGGCACTTTTCCACTTCTACCCCTTTTCAGGCCGGCCGAGGTTGGTCATGTGCGAGGGGGGTGGTGTCACGTGCCACGTTGAGGTTGGGTGTGAGGGGGAAGGTGCGGAGTTTGTGCACACGATGGTGGATGGGATCGGGATCGCTGATGTGGTGGCATCGGACGGTCAGGATTTACCCCAGTTTTTGAAAGAGTTTTTCCCTCTTGACTTGGCTGTCAATTTTGATGGATGTACCAATCCACTCCTCTCTGTTCAGGTCAGTTGAAAATAGGTTACGTTCAATTGCAAAAAAAAAAAAAATTAGAGGTGTAATAATCGCACACAAATTCTGCACTCCAATCATATACCCTACAAAATTCTGGATATAAACTCTTAAAATTCTGGACGTAGATTCTGAAAATCAGAGATGAAACATTCAAAATTTTCAAGACTGACACTTACCATTCCATACATATATGCGAGATAAAAATATTTATACTAACATTCAAATATATTTATACAATATTTAAATGTATTTATACTAATATTTTTAATGTGTTTGTATTATTATTTAAATGTGTTTATACTAACATTCAAATATATTTATGTATATGATAAATACAACATATCACAGTATAATGAGACGTAACAAATTATCACGATCCGTAATATAATCAAATTACATTGTTATAATCTGTAATACTCATTATGTTATATTAGATAATGTGATGCAGAAGATGGGGAATAATAATAATTTCTCAAAAAAATGTATATGATATATTTTTTTAATTTTGATATATTACGTATTTAAAAAAAATTGATATATTACAAAAGGTAATAATATTCAGTCATTGTGTACATGAGTTGCACTAAAAGACTACAAACACCAAAATGAAAAGAGGAAGCACTTTTATTAAAGAAGTCAATGACTTGTTGCATTTTCTGAAGATGTGGATTAGTCCACCACTAATGAAGAAATATTAAAATGGTAATTATATATATGACAATATTTCTGCGCCAAAAAAGAAGTTATAGACACACCCTAAAATGAGAAAATTTGTGCAAAGGGCATATTACAGAGTACTAAATGGTTAATTTTGCGTAATAAAACCATCTAGATGAGCACTAATTACGGAGCTAATAGATGGATTCTTCGTCGGTTGCGCTTTCAACCACGTGATTGCCGACAGCACCTCTTTCTGGATGTTCTTCAATTGATGAGCAGAGATCACGCAATGCAAAGCAGCCGGGAAGGAGGTGGTGCTCTCCCATTCGCCAGTTCATGACAAGGGGTTCATAGGAGGCTATGGAGAACCCCCTATCAAGCTCGCCTACTCTTACCCCATGGAGTTTGTTCAACGGTTTACTCCGCCGCCTCGAAGAGAGCGGATGTTTCACTTCTCAAGCGAAAACCTTGCAAAGCTGAAGGCCAGAGCAAACCAAGAATGTGGAAAAGGTACATCCTTAATTATTGTTACTCTTTTTTTTTGCGGGGTAGGGTACATCATTTATTATTTGAAAGAATTAGGGTATGTTATCCTTTGGTTAAATCAATATGTACTGTTTGTTATATTTCCTTTTGTGCAAATTGAATTCCAAGATGCTTTGCTGTTTAAGAAGTAACATATATACTATGGTGCTAATAAAGAATTACAAAAAAAAGATTTCATATATAGAATATAGCTAGAGTGCTCTTAAGAACACCGAATTCTTCAGTGCTTTTAATTCAAAATTTATCAAATCGGTTTCAAATGATAAATCCAAATTGCTCAATAAATTCTTTATATCAAAATCTTATAGGATACTCAAATTTTCTATTTTTAGCATTTTGTAACTATTTTTTAAATTTTTTGAAAATTGTCTATTCTCACGTACAAATATTCATTATTTTATTATTATTATTATTTTAATGACATCTTTACAAATCTGAAAAAAAATAGTTAGAAAACTCTAAAAATAGAAAAGTTTAGTTTCCTACGAGATTTTGATATGAAAAATTTATTGAGCATTTTAGATTTGTCGTTTGAAACCAATTCAATAAATTTTGAATTAAGAACACCGAAAATCTTGATGCTCTTAGGAGTACCCTAACTTTGCTCTTCATATATATGTTAAAAATATTTGTTAATATTGAGATTATGTTATTCATTTAGGTATAATATCTACTTTTCAAGCTTTGAGTGCGCTGATGTGGCGCTGCATTACACGTGCTCGACGACTCCCTCCTGAGCAGAACACAAGTTGTCGCTTGTCGATCCAAAACCGAGCGAGGTTACAACCTCCGCTCTCACCAAACTATTTTGGCAACTCAATCCATGCCATAGCCGCCACCACTACAACAGCAGGAGAGCTTCTAGACCACAACCTCGGCTGCGCTGCATGGCTAGTACATCAAATAGTTGCTGATCATACTGACTCTGCCATTAGAGAAATGATGCATAAATACATGGCAGAGCCTTTTGTGTACAACTTGCATATGTTCGACATACATAGCATAATGATGGGCAACTCACCGCAGTTCAACATGTATGGTTGTGATTTTGGTTGGGGCAAGGCGGTGGCGGTGCGTAGCGGCAGTGCGAATAAGTTTGATGGGAAGGTTTCGGCGTATACCCAGGATGGGAAGGGGGTGGTAGCATCGATTTGGAGGTGTGCTTGTTACCGGAGTACATGTCTGTGCTGGAGAGAGATGAAGAATTCTTGGCGGGGGTGTCTCCACCAGTTGAGTTGGGGGTTTTACTGGGGACATCTAGCAAATGAGTTCTGCTAATACTGGCTGGATTTCGTTTACTTGTGTTGTCTCTTCTTTTGTAAGCTTATTCATGAGGAGAAATAAAATTAGTTTAAAATGTTCGTATTAAATTTTTATATGAGAGAAATTTGGATTGCTCAAAAAGTGGCAACTGTTTTTCCTGTGTACAATTCAACACGTGATCAATGAGCAGGGCAAAATATTGTTCATTTGAATAAACAGTAAAAATAATGACTTGGAGACCTAGACTTGTACCCTCCTACAACAGTTTTTAACTTGAGGTATAATAATTTATTTAATGTATATAATAAAATCTATGTCGATAATGGTATTAATAATAGTATCTCCATAACATTAGTTAATTGAGATAATGTTATGGTAAATTCTTAAAGAGAGCTAATATACGTATATCATAATCGGTGCCAAAATCGATATTGATTTTATTATTCATATTAGATGAATTATTATTTATATTAATAACTTTATTATGCAATTTATTTGTATAGTAATTTTGTTGTTGAACTTAAGTGAGTTATTATTCATATTAATGATATTTGAGTTAAATAATAAAAATACTGTTAAAACAAATTACATAACAAAGTTATTAATATGAATAATAACTCATTTTATATGAATAATACAGTCAGTACCGATTACGGTATTAATGATGGTATCTCCTAAACATTTTTCATTCTTAAATTTTTTTTTTTAAATTTTGATAAATTATTTTTTAATTTTTAGTTTGGACAATCATGGAAATGGCAGTAATAGGAAATTAAGTCCGGTTCATATTAAGCAAAGCAAAGTGATGTAGGTCTTGCCAAATCAAGGAATGGGAATAGAGGAAAAGTCTGAATCTTGTTATCACCGCCTACTCATACTTTCACTTTCCACACTATCTAACATAAATTCTATTTATTTTTAGTCTACTATATTATGATAAATTATACATGCTCCAGTAATTAATTTGGGTGAATGGTCACAAAAAGAGTTTGAATGCTCCCTCCAATTCATATATTGAGGTAGCTAGGTAGCTGAGTAGTTGACCAATTCAGATTTGAACATGTGTATAAAAAAGAAGAGAAATATTTATATCCAAAAGCTTCATCACAGATTCATATCCTATACATTTTTTACTTCATTTGGCTTACTTCATTTGGCTTAGATGATTTTTATCATTTTTCTTCTCGAAAATTTCTATCTTCAAATTAATTTTACTATTTAATTATATAAATACTTGAACCCAATATATAAACACTTGATTCATTTTTATAAACACTTGAGTAACCTATATGACTTGTTCTCCGTACATTTTTGTTTTTTGAGACTCCCTTTCTCTCTTTTCTTCCACACATTTTTTTTATTTTTTCAAAACTCTTTTTCTCTCTCCTCTCTCTTACTATTGTTTTTGACTTTTCTTTCATGTATTTTTGTTTCTCGAGACTCTATTTCTCTCCATTCTCTCTCTTATTATTTTTCTTCTTCGTAATTTATATAAACACCCAAATCCTATATATAAACACCTGAATCAGAAATATAAACACCCGAATCACTTATATAAACATCTAAATATATAATACAACATTTGAATTAGACTTAAATACATGAGAACACTTAAACATATTTTTTTGTCAAAAATAAAAAGTTAGTGTACGCGAATGTATTTTTTTTTATCAAAAATGAAAAATTAGTTAAAGAAATTTTTGAATGGATTTGACTTGAATACCAATAGTCACTTCTAAAAAAGAATTTGACTTCTAAAATTGAGTTAAAATTATATATACCTTTAATTTATTTCATATTTAGCTACCAACTTTTAATATATCTTATATGTCATTTAACTCTTTGGATCCTTTCATATCGACTTCTCATCAATGTAACATTTAACTCTTTAAAACCTCTCACATTTATCTATCAAACAATTCTGTATATTTTATATAACCTTCGGCTCTTTATTTTCAATTTATCCATAAAATTAAATTGATATATTAACTCTAGTTAAACTAACATACATCAAACATGTAGTTTGTCTCACTATCAGAAAAAAAGTTTTGACAACGGTTATAAAATATATTCAGCACCGGTTATAGAACTAATGCCAATAGAAGGATCGTTGAAATTTAGCAACAGTTGTTTGAATAACTGTTATTAAAAGTAAAATTTCAACGCCGGTTATTAATAAATTGAGTCACTTTCGGCACCGGTTTTTAATAACCGGTGCCAATTCTCTTTTTTTTTAATCATAAAACACCTTACAACCACTATTTTTTTTAATAACCGTTGCATAATGTTTATATTTTTTTTATAACATGTTCATTTTCTGTGACTAGCTCGGTAATTGCTAGTCGAAATTAGACATATATATACCGTATACCAGAATCACAAAATCTTAATGAATTAATTTACAAACACAATATAAACAATATTAAAATTATACAATTACACAATCACCATATTTCAAATTCACACAATTAATAGATAAAAAATATAGTTTCAATGTACAAAATCAAATAGTATAAGTAAGAAATGTCGCAATCATAGCTCGTACCTCCTCGATATTGCTCGGAGAGTACAACGAGGGTTCCATAGTCTGTAAAAAGAAAAACAAAATTTTTCATTAGTTTGATTGAAGAAATAAATAAAATGTATATACAAATGTAATTATTTTTTCATATTGTAGACTAAATTTACGCATCATTAAAATTATTAATTATGTGATACATCATCCTCATGACATAATAGCTGTCCTCCCGAGCACCCGGTTAGTGCGGACCCTAAAATTACGAAAATAACAAGTACTTTCAATAAAACACAATATTTGCATGCAAAACCTACATATTAAGAAATTACAAATTAAATTCAATTAAGTTCCATAGCTTAATCATGACAAATGAAATTTTTTTATTGTTCTTACTGGTAATGCCTCTTTGCAGCCAATAATGCTGAAAAGCTTTGCAATATAAAATTAATAAAGTTAATATATATAATTAGCATTTAGGTCCAACTTGGAATAAAATAACTTACGTATTCAATGCCACTTGAATATACAACGTTATGGGGCTCGTCAAAATTTACAGAATCCAAGACGTAACAACGGGACCCCCGGAGGTGCAAAACAAGAAGAATCTAATGTTTCATATAATTTTTATTAGTTTTCATAAGTAAATAAATTATGAAATAGATAAATGATTTTTCAAATATTAATCGTTCTAACCCATCAATATACAATAGCAGGACGAATGAGTGCTCGTCAATTTTATTCAAAAATTCTTGAATGTAACCCACCGCGGCTTGATAATCGCTCTTAATACTAGTCTCAGAGCAATGGTATAGATCTAGAAAGCGAAATCGGATAATCGCAAATGTGTTGCACCAATCTACACTAACACTGCATACCCATTTATGACTTACATTTCATAATATTTATTAACTAAATATTAAGTTAGAAAAAATGTTACATGTAGAAAAGTTGAATAATAGATGCGTCCAGCCAATCGTACTTCAGCATGTTGATGATGTCGGACACGCCGAGCATGACGCCTCCATCAAACCCGAACAACTCCACGCCAAAAGGGACCTCAAAATTTTCAGTTTCGGCTAGTTGGGACATCAGCACTTGATACAAATGGAAACAAGTTTCATCAAGAAGCTTCACCGTGCTCTCATCGTGAAGCGCCTCTCGACAAACAACCAACGCTTCCGTTAGCACAGTTGCCTTGCCTTTCCCCTTCTTAGGCTTTTGTAGTGTGTTGTCCCGCACTTCATAATATTAGTAATGAAAATTAAATAAAAATATAAACTTGGTTAATGTATAGTACATGCTCGCGTAGCTGCACTAAAGTCGTCGGTCATTGGACAAAAGTCGCGACCACTTCACCGAGATTCTCCACATCGTCGAACGATGCCGAGATTTTCACGAACTGACAACCCTCAAATACCAAGTCGACCTGCACCTTAATGTGATCAAGCTAGAGAGGTTAATGGTGGATCATAACTCCAGGGCCAAACGGATGAACCATCCCGTCCACTATTGCGACAACACCCTCTATCTTGACAATGATTATTTTGATAATTTTGACAATAAGATTTTACATAAATTGAAAAAAAATCTTAAAAATAAAAAAATTATAGACATATTTTGAAACTTATAGGTTGATCATATATTAGATTTTATACAATTTAAGTTACATTTAATATTTAAACAAAGATCATTAAATATGAACTCTTGCAAATTATCTAAATTTTAATATCCTTCATGGACTACCAAATGAAATTCAAATTACATGACATTTGAAATATAATCAATTTATAAATTCAAAAATAAAAAATTTTGTTCAAATTTATTTGAAAATTCATAGTTAAGGTTATCAAAATAATCATTGACAAATTATTCCTCTCCTTCGAAGAAAGAAAAGATGACTTTTCATGAAGGAAAATATTTAAGAAATACCATTATCGATAATAACTTTATTATTCATTTTTTTCAAACACGGTCTCAGATTCTGAGGAACGAACTTATCGAACCCATTTTACTTAGATCTCACATTTTACTTATCATTTTCTTATTTTTTGAATTCAGTTTATTATTTTTCATATATTGAAATTTTCGGTCCAGAAACAACTCCTCGCTCTTCCTATTTCTATCCTCATTTGAGTCCGTGATGGTGAGGTGTCCTGCACTTATCTCCTCTTATTTTTCTTATTTTTCTAGGTCAGTACACTTTTTTCTTTAAGTATATCTATTTCGCTTTTTCCCATTCTAATTGCGTTGATTTGTGTTTGATTTTTCTTCTTCTTGTTTTTTTCCGTCAGGTGTTGCCTTCTTAATTGGGTTGTTTGTGCTGTATTTGTGTCTTCGCTTCCCTTCTTGGATTACTCTCCCCGTCACTGTCGTTCCCCTTAGAAGGTACTATTTTTGTTATTTCAGTGGATCAGCTCAGGAGCAGCCTGATCCCCATTTATTTTTCCTCAATGCTATAACGAAATTCATATGTTCTACAGTTTTTTTTTAAAGGGGGTACATTCCATCTAAGGTTGAAGGTAAGTAAATTAAATTGTCATTGAGGAATAATGAGAATGAAACACAAAGTAAAACAAAATTTGATACTTCTACTGATAATAGGCATATATAATAATTGGTCATTTAGAGGTAGATTAAAATACTATACCAATTACCAAGTACAAATTGATCATTTGACTACTCTAATTTCCTTTCTGTATAATTAATGTGAATGATCAATTTGAACTGCTCAATATTATTGGCATGTTGGTCAAATCTTTTCACTAGCTTTCAAATAAGAAAATACAATCGATTTTAAAACATTTAAATCATTCAGTATTAATATATATATATATATATATATATATATATATAATAAGCTCACCAATTTTTTTAGTGAACTTAACTCAGAAAATGATTGAAACGGTTTCAAACGATAAATCTGAGTAGCTCAATAAATTCTTCATACCAAAATCTCGTAGGATATCAAAATTTTTATTTTTAGAATCTTCTAACTATTTTTTTAGAATTTTTGAAAATAATTCTAAAATAATAATAAAATAATGAATGTTTTTATATGAGAATAGATTATTTTCAAAAAATCTGAAAAAATTAGGTACAAAATTCTAAAAATAAAAAAAACCAATATTCTATAATATTTTGATATGAAGAATTTATTGAGTAATTTATATTTGTCATTTGAAGTCGATTGAATAGATTTTTGAATTAAGCTCATCATAAAACTTGGTAATCTCACCCTAGCTTTACTCTGTATATAAGATCTTTCTATCCAAAAATTATTGATATGATATAAAAAAAATATGTAAATCATCGTTATTTCTTACAATATTTGAGTACGTAGAACACGTTGAACGATTCAAATTGACTATTTAAAAATCAATTTTGGAATTGAAGCATTTACTGATCATCAATGTTTTACAAAACTATTTAGCCAACCTTGGATATTTATGAAACTTTGTGTTTAATTTGCAAAGGTTCTTGTGATATTTTTTATGGTCACATATGATATTGGAGTGTATTTATTGATCCGAGACCAATTCCATGACTTACATATATCCGGCAAAGACACATCCGCTATCATTGAATTTAAACAGTCTGATGATTTAGCTATAAAAAAATAGTTTTTATTTATATTTTAATAAATCTTAGAAATAAATCAGATGAAAATGACAATGTTGTTCGAAACAAAGCTAAATTGGTAGCTCAAGGGTACAAACAAAAAGAGGGTATTTTTTTTGAAGAAATATTTGCACCTGTCGCTTGTAATGCTTTTGGCTTTACCTTATTCCAACTGGTGTCAAAAGTGTTTTCTTGAATGGATTTATAAATGAGGAAATATATGTCCAACAACCACTCAGCTTTGTTGATCCAACATTGCCTAACCATATTTTTTGGCTCACCAAAGCTCTTTATGGTTTGAAGCAAGCTCCTTGAACTTGGTATGGTCGCTTGAATTTCTTGTCTAATTGACAATGGATTCATACAAGGTAAAAATGACACCACAGTTTTTACTAAGAAAAGACATGACGCCATTTTATTGGTGGAAATATGTGGATGATATTATGTTTAGTTCAACTAATACGGCACTTGCAAGGAATTTTCTTCTTTGATGCGTAGTGAATTTGTTATAAGCATGATGGGTGGGCTAAAGTTTTTCTTGGGACTCCAAATCAAGCAATTTTCAGATGGCATTTTTTGTGAGTTAAACCAAATACACGAAGGAATTAATTAAGAAGTTTGACATGAACGATAGCAAAAAAAGCAACACGCTTATGGCTACCAACGCGAATTTTGACTCGGATCCAAGTGGCACACTCGTCGACATCACTCAATACCGAGCCATGATAGGTAATCTTCTTTACTTAACTGCTAGTATACCAAATATAATGTTTGCGGTATGTATATGTGCTAGATACCAAGCAAGTCCCAAAGAATCTCATCTTATGGCTGTTAAAAGAATTTCAAAATATATTAAAAGGACTCAAAATTTAGGTCTTTGGTACGGTAGGCAATCGGAGTTAGACTTGATAGGATATACCGATGCCAACTTTGTTAGAGACCGAATGGTCCGAAAAAGTACAAGTGGTACATGTCAATTCCTTGGGGGATCACTTGTCTCATGGTCAAGACATAAGCAAACTTTGGTTGCCTTTTCCACTGCGGAAGCTGAGTATGTTGTTGCCGGTAGTTGTTGCATAGAATTACTTTGGATCCAAACCTTATAAGACTATGAATTATGCTTCCGCAAAGTGCCAATTATGTGTGACAACACTAGTGCCATTATGTTTTCTAAAAATCCGGTGCTCCATTTGAGGACTAAGTACATAGAAATATGGCATCATTTTATTAGAGATCATGTAGAAAAAGGTGATGTAGAACTCATGCATATAGATACTAAGGATTGAGTAGCGAATGTTTTTACAAAGCCCCTTAATACTTCTCAACACAATAAGCTTAGATTCAAATTAGACATGCTTGAACTTCAGGAATAATGACCCAAACAATGGATTTAAACATCATGTATATAGCAATCATTTTGTTGAGAATGTTCACCCATTTTCCTTCAAAATGTGTAAATTTCCTCTAACCGTTATAACGATTGTGACATCTAATTTAATTTTTGAATTTCAGCTTTTTCTACAACATCCAAACAGGAACAAACATTTTGTAGCAGAATCCAAACGTTACAACGCTTATTCTTGCTAGATTTTGTTTACAAAATTTCTCATATTCACAAAATCCAAACAATGACAAAGGTTTTGTAACAGAAGCCAAACGTTATAATGCTTACTCTAGCTAGAATTTTTCCAAAATTTCTCATTTTCACAAAATCCAAATAAGAACAAACCTTTTGTAACATTTATTAAATGTTGTAATGAAAACAAAAAAATTAAAAAAAAAAAACAAAACGTCACAATGGTTGGTCAGACGTTGCAACATTTACCACAAATTGATTCTAGCGAAAATATCACATTTTGGACCAGGGGCTTTCGTTACATAACATTTTTAAAGCGTAACAACGATTAATACAAAATTATCCTATCTTTGACCTAACCGTTACGACGATTGATTAACCATCACGACAGTTAACCCAGGGGTACAAATCATTTCCTTCTTTCTTTCTTTCTCCTCTTTCCCAGTGACCTCCGTCGCCCTCCTCTCTCTCCTTCATATCTATCTCCTTTGGTAGCCATTTTCGTCGATGACCACCTCTTTCTTCTTCTCCTCTCTCCTCTCTAACCAAATCTACTTTCCAAATTCTCTTTCTCTCTCTTTTCTCTCTTCTCCACCAAAACCCTCCTCTTGCCAATCCAATCATCAACTTCTTGATCCAACTTCACCTCCAGATTCTCCTTGCTGTTCTCTTTCATAACAAATTCATCTTGCTTTGATCGGTAAATTTTTCTTAAACGCTTGATCCTACGGTTTTTCTCAATGCCTAAGGTAACGGCTACCAAAAAGCCCTGACGGGAACCCGGTCAAGCCTCTAACCCCACTGTCCTACCCAACATAGGGATTGATAGAGGTAATCAGTATTTGTTTAGGGATGAGCTTATTGGAATTTTGTTGGTCAATTTCGATCCCGAGAATTGGCTAATTATTACTATTTCAAGAAAAACCGTTCCAAATTTGGAACCAAGAGGATGAAAGGTTAGAAGGGTACATAAACCATTGGCATTGGCGATCCATATGCCCCAACAACTGTATATACATATATATACATATATATATACATATACATATATATATATATATATATATATATATATATATATATATATATATATATATATAGTAAAGCTAAAATGAATTTAAACTCATCAAGGAGGTCGGTAAGCTTAATTTAAAAAGCTATCGAATCGGCTTAAATTTTCTAATCCAAATTGCTCAATAATTTTTCATATTAAAATTTCATAGGATATTGAAATTTTTTATTTTTAGAGTTTTCTAACTATTTGTTTAATATTTTTTCGATGGTTCTAAAAAAATAATAAAATAATGAATATTCGAATATTAGAATAGGTCATTTCAAAAAAAATTCAAAAGAAATACTTAAATAACCTCTAAAAATAGAAAAATTTTGTATCCTATAAGATTTTAATATAAAGTATTTTTCGAGCAAATTAGATTTATTATTTAAAGTCGATATGATAGATTTTTAAGTTAAGCTCACAAGAGTATTGTTGAGCTTAAACTCACGCTAGCTTTACTCTATATATAGAGAGATAGAGTAAACTAGCGTGAGCTTAAGCTTACCAGAGGAGTTGGTGAGTTTAACTAAAAAACTATCAAAACGACTCAAAACGATAAATCCAAGTAGCTCAATAAATTCTTTATATCAAATTTTGTAGGATACCGAAATTTTTCATATTTGGATTTTTTTAACTATTTTTTTGGATTTTTTAAGATGGTTCCAAAATAATAATAAAATAATGAATGTTTATATATTAGAATTGGTCATTTTGAAAAAAAATCTCAAAAAAATATTTTAAAAAACTCTAAAAATAGAAAAATTTTGTATTCTACAAGATTTTGATATAAAAAATTTATTGAGAAAACTAGCTTTATCATTTGAAGTAGATTTGATGGATTTTTGAGTTAAGTTCACTCTAACTTTAATATATATATATATATATATATATATATATATATATATATATATATATATATATATATATTCAAACATACACATCATAAATACCATTCTAAACAACATATATCACATTGACCCAGCTAGCTATATACAATATGACTGGTGTGCTTATTGATTTTCAGAGATATAACATTTTTTTATTATAATGCAACTTTAGACTAGTCCACATATAGAAAAGTCATATTGATGTAGGACCAACTAAATCAATCTGATTCATATCCTCTACTACATTATAATGTGTAGCGTGGCATATTGTCCATCCGACCGAATCAAGATTTATGCAAAATAAATTTAAAAAAAAATTTTATAATCTATCCGTCTGTACACTGTGTTGCGCAGCAAAATATCAAAACCCAAATCAATCATACCAACCTACTGATGGTAGGATAATAATTATATTTTACTAGTTTTCAAACACTACATTTTTTGAAATTTTGATAATCAATTATGTAAGGATATTTAGAGGTAGGTTAAAATACTATACAAAGTACAAATTGATCATTTTGACTACTCTAACTGCCTGTATTTATAATTAATGTGGATTATCAATTCAAACCGCTCAATATTATTGACATCTTGGTCAAACAATTTAACTAGCTTGCAAATAAGAATATATAATTGATCAATTTGAAAAATTTTAAATCGTCTAGCATTAATATATATAAGATCTTTCTACCCAAAAGTTAATAATATAACATAAAAAAATATGTAAATCATTGTTGTTTCTTACAATATCTGAGTATGTAGAACACATTGAATTAACGATTCAAATTGACTGTTTAAAAATCAATTCTGGAATTGAAGCAATTTACTGATCATCAATGTTTTACAAAACTATTTAGCCTAACTTGGATATTTATGAAACTTTGTGTTTAATTTGCAAAGGATGTTTTGTAGTCACATGTGATATTGTAGTGTATTTACTGATCGGAGACCAATTCCATGAGTTACACATATCCGGCAAAGGCATATCCGCTGTTATAGAATGTAAACGGTTCCATGATTTAAACAGCTCAGATTTATCTATAAGGAAGTATTTTTTTTATTTATATTTGGTGAACCCTACGTATCATAGATTCAAAAATACTATGACAGTAGCAATGTGCCATAGAAAATTTTATGACAGCGAATATGAATTCATAAAACTTATACACAATGCTGAGCGAAAATTATGCATGGAAGTATGCAACAGAGGTTGGTGCCTTTTTAGAGTTGTTATGTGTCATTTTTGCTGTGGACTAGATCCAGTAAAGTGCCTAGTAGTAGGGTAATGTTTAGTAAAATATATTGCTACTTTATTACTAGCTCCAAATGGGATTAATTTAGTTAATTGGGCTAATGTTGTTATCATAGCGAGATTGTTACACTTTTAACTTGTGACAAATTATTTTCCGAATTTATAATTTGGACAATCAACATTACAAATTTTAAATTACTGCCGATTCAGAATTTTCAATTTCCACACTTTCTGAAATAAATAGTTTTTTTTTCTTTTTAATCTACTATTTAATTATACAAAACTCCAATAATTAATTTGGGCGAATGGACATCACAAATTTGAGGTTGCAAGCTCCCACCAATATATATATATATTGAGGTAGCAAGTTGATCAATTCAAATTTGAATGTGTATTAAAAAGAGTTGGACTTGAATTTTTTGAGAAAATAGACTAGTAAGAGTTATTAGTTGAAGAAAAGGTCACTTTTGATAAAACATTGAATATAACAAACCTTACCTCCCACCAACATTAGAGCTCAATTTCACTGAAGTTTCCTTTGTACTTGTATTGTCAATGAAATCTTTACTTGAGGACAAAGTAACTTCAAAAAAAAAAGTAAGTTTAATATAGTAATGATAGATTTCATCAATAAAAATTAATGTTATAAGAGATGTTGAAAAATAAATAAATATAGAGTTTATGGAGCCTTTATTTAAAAAATATCTTTGAAATTTATTTTAAAAGCACAAGATGTAAATTTGTAAGTTACGAAGTTACTTCAACAAGAATAATCTCCAATTTTCATACAGAATCATGCATGTTATTAACAACATTCAGCCAGTTATCAGTCTAATTTGATGGTTTCTATTTAATTTACCCTTACAAGAGCAAAAATAAAAGATGCGATTCTATTATCATTTGAATTTATAAATTAATTACGTTTCAAATTTTATATAATTTTGATATTATTTGTTATTTAAATTAACCATTATCAATTAATTCCATCCTAATTAATACTTAACTTGATATAATTAATATTTCCAATTGAAATTAAAAAAAATAGAGGCATTATAGACTGTCATTAAAATCTGTGACATAAATCTAACTATAAATTTTTTTTATTTATAATTTATTGGCCCAACTTATTACATCTCTCCTACCTATCAGTTGGGAATTAGAATTTTTGTCCTACTTGACACTATAAATACAGAATTAGAGATCCTCACAAAGTCACAAGAGAGAACGGAGAGAAGAGTACCACACCAAGTAGCCAACAAATCCTCTCTCTTCACACAAAATGCCATCTCCATGCTCCGCTGTGCGGACCATCAAAACCTACGCAGTAACCCCACGACCCAATCCCCAAGCGCCACGTCAGATTCACCTCAGCGCGTGGGATGTGGCCATGCTGTCCCCCCACTACATCCAAAAGGGCCTCCTCTTCAAAAACCCACCCGACCTCTCGCCGGAGCAAATCGTCGAACGGTTGAGGAGCTCTCTAGAGGAGGCACTTTTCCACTTCTACCCCTTGTCAGGCCGGCTGAGGTTGGTCACGTGCGAGGGAGGTGGTGTCACGTGCCACGTGGAGGTCGGATGCGAGGGGGAAGGAGCGGAGCTTGTGCACGCGGTGGCCGATGGGATCGGGATCGCTGATGTGGTGGCATCGGACGGTCAGGATTTGCCCGAGTTTTTGAAAGAGTTCTTCCCTCTTGACTTGGCGGTCAATTTTGACGGGTCTACCAACCCACTCCTCTCTGTTCAGGTCAGTTGAAAATAATTCCCAACCCTCACCCCCAATTAGCGCTGCACGTGGTGTAACGTGCGATAACACATTCTTCCGATCATATCAAGATCTATGTAAAGAAAATCTAAAAAAGAGACTATAATTTATCTGTAGTGTTACACAACAAAAATCAAAACTCCTGCACCCAAAAAAGAAAAGAAAAAAGAAAATGTTTTAATTCTAAAACAAAGAAGATTTTTTTTTTAATTTTGATATATTAGAAAAGGTAAAAATGTTGAGGCATTGTGTAAATGGTTTTTACTGGTCAATGGCTAAAGTAAACACAAAAATGAAAAAAAAAGGGAAGCACTACTGGTAAAGAAAACTACTTGGTGCATTTCTGGAGATGTAGATCAGTCCACCAATATAGGAGAAAAATTAAAATGACAAGTTGCTTGCAACGCCTGGTCACCTGTATTATATTTGGTGCTGACTGGAATCTTAAGAGGCACAATTCTAAATGGGAAATATTGAGAAGATACTATTATTGATACCGTCGTAAAACTAATTTTATTATTTATATAAAATGAGTTATTATTTATATTGATGACTTTATTATGTAATTTATTTTGTACAGTATTTTTATTATTGAACTCACATAACACTAATTTGAATAATAACTCATTTAAATTGAATAACAAAGATACTGTACAAATAAGTTATATAATAAAATCGTTAACATGAATAATAATTTATTTATTTTGAATAATAAAATTGGTATCGATTACGGTATCAATAACGACATCAGTATATCAGCTCCCATTCTAAAATTCCAAATTATGCTCTTATAATATTTTGAGAGTTAGAATCATATAAACAAGTACAGGTTACAGAGCTAATAGACGGAATCTTCATCGGTTATGCTTTCAACCACACAATCGGTGATGGCACTTCTTTCTGGCATTTCTTTAATGCATGGGCAGAGATCGCCCGATGCAAAGCAGCAGGGAAGGAGGTGGTGCTTTCTCGGCCGCCGGTTCATGACAAGTGGTACATAGGAGGCTATGGAGAACCCCCTATCAAGCTCCCCTACTCTTCTCCTGCCGAGTTTGTTGTACGGTTCTCTCCGCCGCCTTTAAGAGAGCGGATGTTTCACTTCTCTAGTGAATCCCTTGCAAAGCTGAAGGCACGAGCGACCCAAGAATGTGGAAAAGGTACATCCTTATTATTTTAGAAAATTAATTAATGCATGTTATGGTGGTTAAATCAAATTCTTTCTTACATTTCCTTTTGAGGAAATTGATTTCAAGATATTTTGTTGTTAAGAACTACACTGCATATATAAGATCATATGGCAAATGCTAAAGAAGGAACTGAAAAAAAAGGATCATGTTTATTTGAATTTTTTCAATTAATTTTGGATTATGTGATTCATTCAGGTACAATATCTACATTTCAAGCTTTGAGTGCGCTGATGTGGCGCTGCATTACACGTGCTCGACGCTTCCCTCCTGACCAGAAAACAAGTTGTCGATTGGCAATCCAAAACCGAGCGAGGTTACAACCTTCCCTCTCGCCAAACTATTTTGGCAACTCAATCTATGCTGTGAGCACAACTACAACAGCAGGAGAGCTTCTAGACAACAACCTCGGTTGGGCCGCGTGGCTGGCACACGAAATAGTTACTAATCATACCGACTCTGCCATCAGAGACATGGTGCATAAATACATGGAAAATCCTGTTGTGTACAATTTGCATATGTTCGACATACGTAGCATAATGATGGGCAGCTCACCGCGGTTCGATATGTATGGTTGTGATTTTGGTTGGGGCAAGGCAGTGGCGGCGCGTAGCGGCAGTGCGAATAAGTTTGATGGGAAGGTTTCGGCGTACCCAGGATGGGAAGGGGGCGGGAGCATCGATTTGGAGGTGTGCATGTTACCGGAATACATGTCTGCGCTCGAGCGAGATGAAGAGTTCTTGGCAGTGGTGTCTCCCCCAGTTGAGTTGGGGGTTTTACTGGGTACATCTAGCAAATAAGTTCTGGCTGCTAATAGTCAAATGGCGGCTTGATTTATTTTCCTTTGTTGTTTCTTTTCTTTTCTTTTTTAATTGCATGGTTATTCATGAGGAGAAATAAAATTAGTTTGAAATGTTCTTACTAAATTTTTAACATGAGAGAAATTTGGATTGGTCAATAACTGACAACTTTTCTTGCTGAGTACTATTAAACGGTGGTCCATGAGCAAAGCAAAATCTATTAATAGCTCTTTTGTGTAAACATGTGATGTAGACACCCTCCTACAACAATATGTTTTAGCACCAATTATTGTTGGATATATATTTTTTGACCACCGTACCAATTATTGTTGGATGTATACGCAGTTTGTGCTAGTCAAAATCAAACCATAGTTCATGTTGTTAGTTGAGATTTGATCTTTAGTTTTGGGCTTCTACAAATATGTAAAACCAATTCATTAATTGCTATATTGGGTCGGAATTTTGTCCACAAATTGGGTATTTACAGTTTCATTTTATTGTCTTTTCGTCTGAATGAAGAAAATTATAATTGCTGGTGGTGTGGGAGTGGAGGTATAGAGAAATTAATTTGTACAATCTATTAGGTAAATTTAAAGGGCCTTGCCGGCTATTAATTCGATAGTCTTAAAGATAAATTTTGAAATAATTTCAATTTTTATATAATTTAAATATCAATTAATATTTTATTAAAAAGGTTAAATATGGACGTTATAAATGTAATGTAATTTTAATAGTTTTTGATGGAATATTAAATGATACTTAAATATTATGAAATTTGAAACACAATCAATATATAAGTTCAAGAGCATGTTTACAATTTTTTTTTCGTTTTAAAGATTTTTTTTTGAATTATTTAAAAACTTATTGTCAAAGTTATTAAATTAATAGTTGTTAAGGGATTCCCACCCAATCTTAAATTAAATGCAATGTAATTTGTTAACTTCATTTCATACATGTTATACATTTTGAATATTCTATAAGAATGTTTATAAGATCCATATTTTCGTCAACTCTAATTTAATTAAAAGAAACTTGTTAACTTCAATTCTGTATTAAAAAGTATAAGGAGAATAGCTAACACTTGACATCTTTGCCAAATTGCTTCAGTGCCTTCTGTGGTTAATTGAATATGACAGTATTAGTATATTGTAACAGCCAACTAAATTATAATACATTTCACACATTGTTGTCAAATTAATACAAAATGAGAACATTCAAAATTAAATTAAGGATCAATCCCAAATAAAACCACACTTAATTGTGCTTCTTGAAGTAAAATATTCTAGTCCACATTAATTGCTTCCTAAAAGAAACCAAATTCTTATCAACTTATTTCCTGAAAAATCCCCTCAACCATTGCTTATACTGTTGAACCAATGCTATGTTACAAGTATACAATATCTGAATCCAAAATCAATGTAAAAAGGCCAAAAATCAAACAAACGTTTCGTCCCCGCACCAAGTATCCATACCAGTATCCACGGCATCCATGTCTAAATGAAAGCGTTTTTGTCACGGTTCTGTTTTTCTTAATATCAGTCGTTTCATTTCTCGTCTTGCTTTTCTTCATCGGTATTCTATGGGCATCCATCTTCCCCTTTTCTCTGATCATTTTACGTTCCTTCTACATTGATTGGTTGAGGCTGGCACCAGAGGGACCCCTCCTGGTACAAACTCTACCTCTTGAGTTTGTGCCATTAGATGCAGGGTTAGTCGCCTCAGCAATTGCTGCCTTGCCTTCTTTCTGGTATCAAAGATATTGTGATGGTAGTAGCAACGACAGATCTGACGACAGTAATGGATGGTTGTGTCAGCTAAGGCGCGAGCTGAACTGGGAGTTACCGTTGGAGAGCAGTTCAACTTAGAATTTAAAACGGGAGGGGAGGAGGAAGGAGTTGAGCCTGGCGCGAAGTAATATTTAATGGCGCCAAATGAAGAGTTTAATGGAAAAGCCAGCAAAGGTGAGAAGAAATTAGTGACCCTGTTAACGACTGAAATGGAGAGGGAGGGAAATAGCAGAGTTCGTTAGAGGCTGTTGCAGTGTTGTCAGAAAGTGCCATTTATCTCATCATTTTATTTTTTTTATTTTTTACTGAATTACTCGAGTAATTTCTCTTTTGTTTAAATAGCTAGATTGAGATGTAGTAGGATTATTATAGAATCACTATTACACTTCTTTCAAAAACTCAATTTTAGCTGTATCTTTCTTTGTCTGAGAATTAATAAAATCCTTATTAGTTTCTTCAAATTCTCTCTTTATTTTCATTTTCTTATCAATTAAGTCATTTAGAACATCACAAGTGGTATCAGAGCCAGGTTTAATCTGGGATTTGATTTTGGTTGAAATTTGTGGGAGCAAATCTTGCAATATCCTGATTTCAAGTTTCAGTGGTGCTTGATTCTTATGCCAAGGAGTGTTACACGAGATAAAAGTATGGAGGAATTCCGAGCTCAACTGGAACAGATCCATGAAAGTGTCAATAAGAGGTTTGAGGAGGAAGCTGAAAAGAATAGGGCCAGAGAGGCTCATACACAGGAGCTTCTCATCAGTACTATCATCGATCAGCTCAAAACAGTTAAAGATCAGGTATCTCACACTGTTACTCGAGAGATGAATGATCGATTGGCTTCCTATGAATCAAAGTATGAAAAGGCACCTGGGGAAAACTCTGGGAAAGGTTTATATCATGGTAACCAATCTCAGATAGTGATGACCGATGATAAGAGATCCATTGGGTCTGATAAAGGTGATGATACTCATGATGAAACAGATTGCAACCGTAGAGATTTGAGATACCAGTTACCCAGATCTGATTGCCCGGGGTTTAGAGGTGACAATCCTTTGTAGTGGATAAGGAAATGTCAATCTTTCTTTGAGTTGCATCAAGTACCTCACGCCTTGAAAACAAAACTAGCTACCATACAGTTTTATGATAAAGCTAGTGAGTGGTATGATGGTTATCTCATTGAGCATGAACCTCCTGATTGGATTGAGTTAGTTAGGCTGGTTTTGAAAAGGTTCAAGAAGCATAGCACCAAAAGTGCTCTAGAGGAACTCAAGTCACTGAATCAGATGGGTACTGTTGATGAGTAAATGGATCAATTTGAAAGATTGAAGTCTAGATTGTTGTTGGTACATAGGCAATTCTCAGAACTAGATTTTGTGGATGCTTTCATCAGTGGGTTAAATGGGGAGATAAAACCTTTTGTGAAGGCATTCAAACCTATTACCCTTGAAGAGGCATTTGAATATGCATTACACATGGAGAGTGCTACTGATAACCAGTATAAGAGGTTTAAGGGAATTACTAAAGTGAGTTCAATCCAGTCTTCTACCTCTGTTCAGAACAATAGAGATAAAGCACCCATGTCTGGACAGAGGGTGAATTCTGGAAATTTTCATACTAGAAATGCCCTTGTAGATCAGAGAAGAGCTCTTGGGTTGTGTTTCAAATGTGGAGAAAAATATTTTCCTGGTCATCAGTGCAAAATCGAAGTGCAAATGTTGTTGGGACAAGAAGAAGAAGGTGACGATATTATAGAGCCAAATATGGCTCAAGAGTTGACAGGTGAGTCAGTCATGCTAGCTGAAGAAGCAATTGTTTCTATGCATGCTACTTCAAGCAATCCTCAAATTAGCACTATGAGGTTTAAAGGACAAATTGGTACTGCTTCGGTTTTTGCATTGATTGATAGTGGGAGCATCCACAGTTTGGTTAATCCTGCAGTGCTGAAAGGGCAGTCTTGTCAGATTGTGGAAACCCATACAATGATTGTGATGGTAGCTAATGGTGAGAGGATAGTAACAAATTCTAAGTGTGAAGCACTATCATTTTCCATACAAGAGCAGGAATTTACCAGTGAACTCAGACTATTGCAGGTAAAAGGCTATGATGTGATTCTAGGTTTGGATTGGCTATCTCAACTTGGGCCAATTCAAATTGATTGGAGGAAAAAGTGGTTGGAGTTCAGTAAAGGGGGTAAAACAGTCAGGTTGCAAGTTCAAGAGGAGACTGCATGCATTAAAGCTCAGAGTGATATTATGCTAGCACATATTTGGTTGTGTGAAGAAGGTGGTAAGAAGGAAGATAGCAACACAGTACTTCCAGAGTTGCAAGGGGTGTTATCTAAGTTTACTAAGGTCTTTGAAACCTCTAATTCCTTACCACCTGAAAGGGAAGTGGATCATAGCATACCACCATTGCCAAACTCAGAACCAATCAACCTGAGACCCTACAGGTACTCCTACTTTCAAAAGGTTGAAATTGAAAAGATCATTGAAGAGCTGCTAAAAATTCAGTGATCAGACCCTCATCCAGCCCTTTTGCATCTCCAGCATTGCTGGTAAGAAGAAAGATGGGACATGGAGGCTTTGGTGTGGACTACAGGAAGTTGAATTCAATGACTGTGAAAAACAAATACCCTATACCTGTCATTGATGACTTATGGGATGAATTGCATGGGGCTACATACTTCTCCAAGATTGATCTTAGATCAGGGTATCACCAGATCAGGATGAAGCCAAGTGATATTGCCAAAACTGCATTTAGAACACATCAAGGGTATTATGAATATCAGGTGATGCCATTTGATTTGACAAATGCTCCAGCAACTTTCCAGTCTTTGATGAACCAAGTATTCAAACCCTGCCTGAGAAAATTTGTGTTGGTGTTCGTTGATGAAATACTCATCTACAGTTCTGATTTATTGACACACCAACAGCATTGGACTCAAGTGTTGCAAACACTCAAAAATAACTAGTTGAGTGCTAAAAGGTCTAAATGTGAATTTGGGGTCAAAGAGGTGGAGTATTTGGGGCATATCATCTCTGAGCAAGGTGTCTCTACTGACCCAAAGAAGATAAGAGGTTATGAGAAATTGGCCTGAATCCAAAACCATCAGTGAATTGAGGGGATTCCTTGGTTTGACTGGGTATTATAGAAAGTTCATTAGAAATTATGGACTAATCAGCAAATCACTCACTAACCTCTTGAAAAAGAATGCTTTTGTGTGGAGTCAGGGACATCATTTAGAATAATTTTTACGTTCTATTATTAAGTTTTATATTTTGGATCCTCAATCCAAAAGATTAATAAATAAAAATAAATCAAGGAACACGATGAACATCTATATCATATATATAAATCATACAGATTATATGAACTAAATATATTTAATTTCTAGATCACAACACTAACAACATACACCAATTCCATGTGCTTATCCATCCAGCAGTTTTCATTATTGCTTAAAATTAGGTTCAAAATACACAAAATTGGTTGCGACACAGTTGAAGCTATATTACTATCCACAGAAAATCCCAAGGAAAATGGAACTCTCCAGTCCCGAAAAGTCAAAAGAAAGTCAAGAAGTTTGACCGGCGAGAAAAGTCTCCTAGCCGAAACAGAACAAAGATAGCGTTCCATTTTTGTGGGTCCCACAAATACATGAATGAAGTGATATTATTTTGGAAGCTGCTAATTATATCACACTAGCTTCAAATTAAAAAAAAAAAAAAACAAGAAGGAAATTGACGCTGTGCACCGCGTGCATTCAAGAAAGAACTTCTCCTCTGCTGTTGCACAGTACGGCCTTCATATAAATACACCAAACGGTTATTTGATTTCTCTACTCCTCTCTCCTCTCATCTCCTCTTTGATCTTTTTCTCTCTTTCTCTTGAAGTTCTTGAATCTCAATTCTCATCAAGGTGTGTGCGTGCGCAAGAGATCGATCTCTTCTTCTCTTGAGGTAATTACAAGCGGCTCTTGCTTGCTAGTTCTTTATCTTCTCTTCTCTTGATTTGATGTTATAAGTGATGACAGAGTATGAGGTTCTTGCTAGAAATCTGCAAAGTTTGCTTGTTGCGGAGGGGAATTAATTTTGACAGGAATTGTGTTCCAATAGGTCATTGATTTATCTAAGAAGTTACTTTTCATGATTTATTATCATTATTTGTTTCATAGAACAGAATTTTGTATTGCCTGATCAATGCAATGTCTTTATTTGCATAATGATGCAATTCTTGGAACCTTTCTTTTAGAATTTTTTTGCATTAGTTGTGATTCCTCGGTTGAAATTTCTCAGAGATAATTAATTAGTGTAGTTTTTGAAAGAATAGAATAAAGTTAATTGTATTCTTGAAGGCCAATTACAGCTCATTGCGATCAGAAATTGGAAATTTATTTGTCTTTCAACTCTAACCTTAAATAAATTGTAGTTGCAACAAGAGTTGATTATATGAGTTGAGAGCCATTAATTCTCAAGTTTGAGAGAAACAATGCTTTCTATATATTTTTAATTCTTGCATTATTCCCAGAGTTGTTTGTTCTGTTTCAAAGAAATGCAACTAAGCATTGTTCTAATCTTATTCCAAGTATTGTAGTTTTGTAACTTCTGTTGATGTAATCGGTAAATCACAAAGGAATAGCGGTAATTCCGATAAAGAAATTTTAGTTGTTGACTTTGTTAGCAATTGCATATTTCAGAAATTTCTCATATTATTTATGTTTTACTGAAATCATTGTCATTAATGTCTTTTAGTTTTTGTTGTATAAAAATCAGAAGATGGGAAGGAACAAAATTGAGATTAAAAAGCTGGAGCTGGCTCAGAGGAAGATTACTTACAGTAAGAGGTACAAGGGGCTCGTCAAGAAAGCAGGGGAATTGTCTATTTTATGTGAGATGCCGGTTCTTCTTGTCACCGGTAAGACCACTGGAGGCTACAAAGTGTGCATAGAAGGGAAAAGGTACTATTCTTTACTCAACTTTATGTATCGAATTGCCATCTAAAAATGCAATTGTTTTAGCCTTTTTTATTGATAATTTATGAGGTTTTCATTTTGGAACAATGAAATTTATACTGGTGGTACAGTACTGATAAAATAAGTGTATTAACAACTGTACCAGAATAGCAAAGCCCCCATGACTAATATGGTTCTTGATTGTATGGTTACATGTCTGTTTGGGCCTAATGTTATTGGTAAGAAAATTAAAAGAGGTGCTATAGGTTGTGTTTCAGTATGCAACATTCTCTAGCACGAGCAATTTTTAGTCTTTATGTATGGTAGTTACATATTTTTTCTTTTCAATAAAAATTTGAAGTGTTTGTTTTTCTAAATTTTTCAGAAGCTTCAATGCTGTTGTTACGCAATATTTAAATGAGGGTAAAGAAAAGCGACGCAAATCGTATGTTCAATCTCCCTGTAACTTTTTATTCTTCCTTTTTCTTCAGTATCACAATAATGTATTTCTTGTGTCATGTATTTGTTACATTTTTTTTTTGATATAACATGTATTGGTTACTTAATTCAACCATTTAGTATTGATTCACTGTACCAATAGTTTTTCTTGTGTCGTTTATTGATCAGACGTTCATAATTGGGAATCAATCAAGGTTGACAAACAACAAACTTGATTAATCTGTAAGGTTGAACTGGGTTAATCCAATAACAAAAAAGTATCTGATGCAAAAAAAAGTTTAAATTGATTTTATCATGCATGGAACCTGTGACTGAGAATTAAGCAAGGGGAACCAACATTATACTGGTCAAGTACCAGTTTTGACAGGGCAAAATTGCACTGTTTTGGTTAATTCTTGCAGATACCTGAGCTTTTTTTCAAATATTTACTTTGCTTTGCTTTTTAAATTTACAGAGGAGAGGAGAGCATCCAGGTTTGTTTCTTAACTTTACTGTTACATATTTTAGAAAATGACACTTTACTAGCTTAACACCTCATTACGTTTTGAAAGTTGTGTTGAACTAGTCATGTATTACAAAATTAGCAAAATTTCAGCAATTTTGTTGTTAAAATTAGTTGGTCTCTTGCTTTGCTATGTAAATCAGAGACTGTTACCTCAAATTAATGTACTAGTATCAAAAACCACATAAAAAAACTAGGTGCTGATAAAAAAAAAAAGAAAAATTGTGAAGGAGAGAATCTTTTAAATGATTGTAAGAAATCTAAAATTGGGGTTAAAAGTTAATCCTAATGATATAATTCATGTTGTATCGCTATTTTTATCGGGTTGTTCGGATAAAACATGTTCTCTTATATATTCAAATCTTATCCTCGCAGATAATAAGAAAATGTTACAAGGATGGCCATGTGGTGAATCTCAGAAGGTGCAATGGACAATGGGTTCATTCTTCATTTTCTTGTTTATTTTTGCAGTTTCCTTATCAAGAATCTTATAATTTTAATTGATGGAAATGGAGTAAATCCTCCAAGAATCTCCTGATTTGTACATCAAATCTACTACATCACCAGCTTACTAGTTTTATTTTAAGCCTAATTAATTCACCTATAAATATGATCCCTTCACACAACATGGAATGAATATCCATATATAGCAGTGAATGAAGTCAGTAATGTGACATTTTACCAATTTAGAGTATGTCACACAGATGTTCTAGATTTTAACATTTGCATTGTACAATTAATTATATTTTACAGCCATTATTGTTAAGTATTTAGGTTTCTTGTTGATAATTGTTGGCTTTTATATATATATATACCTTTACATTTTTTTCCAGCATGCAACTAACTGAAGGCGAAGAAAATTCTGAGGTAATTAAGTTGTTGCATATTGAATTACATATTTTAATTTCATTTTTACTGTTGGGCTCAAAATACTGATTGTTTGTTTCTGTGACAGAAAAAGAGGCAACTTGAGAAGATAAAGCAAGAAATAGCAGAAATTCAAAATCAACTAGGCTCCCTACAGTAATACACTTCTTGACTAAACTTAATAGCTTACCTTATATAAAAATGTTTTTTTTCTTTCTTGATTAGGATTTTTGCCTAATATGTGCAAGCAGCTGAAAGGAAAAAAAAGTTAAAATTACAAAAAAAAAGTACGGAATAAAATTGGTCTCCACAAATGCACTAGCCAGTTATAGATCGATATCTTCATAATTCAGAACATACGATAGTTTGGACTGCAACTTTAAAAGTCTTTTAACTTGCTTTATTTTTTCCATTATTTCATCTAAACACTTGGTGATGAGCATGTTATGTAATTGCAGAAAAATTTATCAACTGGGAAAGATTAAGAGCGCGCAAGAACTGAATGATCTGCAAATATCCATCATGAATTTAATCACTAGAAACAAATATAAAAAGGTACAATTTGTATGTTTTTCTAATATGCCGAAATTTCCTATTTGTGTACTCGGAGGAATTAAAAGTTGGAAAAAGTAACAAAACAGAGTGATTTGAAAGATGTGAGCATCAATTTATTGTAAACCAATTTGGGTTGATCAAAAAATAAAGTGCACAGCTTGGAAATGAGGAATTTGGCCTAATTTCTCAATTTGTCCAAGCAATGTCAGAGAACTGTTTGGGTAGGTATATGTAGGTACCAGCAAAATTTCAGTCCTTACAAACTGCTAAAGGTTACTAACTTTTTTTAACATTTTAGGCACTGTTTTTGGAACAATGGAAGCGCAGTTCTTATTTGCATGCACATCTTATCAGGTAAATAAGAAATATTCGATTTATGATTTTCTGTCAGAAAGAGTTTAATTGGAAAGCTTGCATATGGTTAAATACTGCAGTAAAATAAAATCTCACTTGGAAAACAAATTCTCTGTTTCCACACAAGAATTGCAAATAAGAATTGAAACAGATGAGACACATACTGGTGGTTTTAAATAGTTGCTAATATATTTGTTGTTGATACCTACTGTCAATTTCTTTTCCATTTCTGTTTACCTGTATGAATGGTCTAGCAGATTCTGGTTTTGGATCTATGAATGGTGTAAGGAGCGAATTTGTTTTATAACGTACATTGGTAGATTTTGAAGTCTTAACCAATTTGTAGTGATATTAGGGTTCTGTACTAGCATAGCCAGTAACTAGAGCATGAGGCTAATAAAGGACTGAAATTCTTACAACGATTACGATTTCATGCAGGGATCCTAGAGGCTCTACAAGCACATTAGTTGCACCAATATTACCTACTGCTCTCTTGTCAACTAATTGTAGTGCTTCTTTCTACAGTCGGTGAGATAAAATGAACTTGTAAAAAATCATGAAATTTTACATATGTACATCTCTCATGAAAATAAACTTCATCAAAAGTTTGAAATTCTAATAAACAACCAATTTGTATTGATATTATGGTTCTGTACCGGCGTAGCCAGTAACTAGAGCATGAAGATGATAAAGGTTTCAAATTCTAATAATGATTACGGTTTCATGCATGGATCCCAGAGGCTCTACAAGCACAACAGTTGCACAGACAGTACCTACTGCTCTCTTGTCAACTAATCATGGGGCTTCTTTCTACCGTAGGTGAGATAAAATGAGCTTACAAAAATCACGAAATTTTACATAGATATATCTCTCTCATCAAAATAAATAAGATCAAAGGTTTGAAATTGTAATAAACAACCAATTTGTAGTGATACATATTATGGTTCTGTACAAGCGTAGCCCATAACTAGTGCATGAGACTAATAAAGCATTGAAATTCTAATAATGATTATATGGTTTCATGAAGGGATCCTAGATGCTCTACAAGCACGACAGTTGCACCAATAGTACCTGCTGCTCTCTTATCAACGAATCATAGAGCTTTTTTCTACAATAGGTGAGATAAAATAAACTGCAAAAATCATGAAAAACATGTGTATATCTCTTATGAAAATAAACAAGATCAATGGTTTGGATAGAAAAAATTGACATTTGGATGTCAAATTTGAAATATAAATAAAAAAGAGTGTGTGGCCATTTTGTAACATCAAAAACTTGTGGCATTAGAACCCTCTTATTTTATAACCAGCCAATTTGTCTTATAACTTACATTGGTTATATTGTTTGCATTTTCCCCCAAAAAAGAAAGAAACGAAATTTGAAGTCTTAACCAAGTTGTACCAGCATTATGGTTTTGTACCAGCATAACTAGTAACTCGAACATGAGCCTAAATCATAATGAAGATTGAAATTCTAAATTTGATTATGTTTTCATGCAGGGATCCTAGATGCTCTACCAGCACATCAGCTGCGCCTGTAGTAACTCCTGCCCACTTTTCATATAATCATACAGCTCCTAGGTAAGATAAGAAGACAGGCTTAGGCTATAAGAATAATTATATATTATCCAAGAAATACATGATCTAAGAACTGTGAAATAAATTTTGAGAAGAATAACCTCAAGAATCAGAATTGTCATGTTCTCTACTACTGTGAAGTGCTGTTACCTGCAAAATTCCTTTTCTAATTATTGATTGATGCCCTATCTAATTATGTCAAATTTGCCGTCATGGGTACTTGTAAAAGTACAATTGGAAGCATACAGCGACATGGTCCGGCAATCTACGGCTCCAGTAGCAATGCAGCTGGAAGCGTACAGATACATGGCCACACAATCCATGGCAGCACTACATTGTCTCAAGGCCCATGGTATTTTTCTTGGTTGTAAACCCACACTATTCTCATTGTTTATAGATGAAATTTATCATTTTCTTTCTTGCTGGGATAGTACTTCGACTCTGGTACAGTACTGGCTCGATTTTGAACCCTCGCCTATCATTGAGTTGAACTCGACCTTCTTATTCACCGAATTGTATGAGTGGTAGCACCGCTAATCAATAATATATTTCATATCAAAATACTAACAGAAAATATTTCTTCAATGATGTATAGGAATATGAATGAGATGACAAATATTTCAGCATCGGCCTCATCTTCGAACCCACGAAATGGCAACTTGTTAGAGGAAGCTGGATCAGACCAGTACATGCAGTATCAGTATAATGAAGACACCACATTCTTTGATACCCTCCTTTTGCAGAATCCTAATGTTGAGTATTCTCGCTTATTCGATACAGAAGGAAACTTTGAATTATTGGCACATCATGAAGAAGACCTCTAAACGTTTTATTAGGGATATGTGCACATGTTGACTCCTGAAATTATGTGAGATAGAACTTTCTCTTTGTTAGCTGTTATCTTTTTACTGTTGTCAATGAACCTGATTTAAATTCACACTTTACAATTCAGTTGATAAAAGATGGCCTCTGAAACTTGATTTTTTTTTTTTGTTTAAAGCACAGAAAAATACTAAATAATTTTCTAGAATAATATATAAACTTTGAGAAGAGATTAGACTGCAATGTTAATTAAGAATTTATATTTCTTTTTACTTATTTTTTATGACAACGATATCAATTTCTTCGAAAGCAACCCACGTCTAAGCAAACCAGTTTTTCTAGCTATTTATCAAAAATAATCCAATAATATGATCATGGGGATTTAATAATCGAAATATATTCGGGCAAAGAGGTCGCTGGTTTTAAAAGGTCAAGCCATACATATCAAAATAGATCACACCTCAACAGCAAACCAAAATATCGCCAAGACACCGCTAAAATTATAAACAGTTCAAATAAAGTATATTAATTATAATAGAACACTTATATCAATACATAACTATATAAGATTCTTATTTAGACTAAAATTAGCGGTGTCTTGGATTATGAGATCTCTTGTTCAAATTACAAATATTTGTATCTCCAGTTTTCAATGTAATTGCCATATGAAACCTACTCCTTCAAACAAGCATCCAACCTCACCTTCAAATCGACAGGCTCGGAAACTGCATTCATGAACTCATCATCCTTCAACAACTCGGCCATGGTATCAGGAAACAAGCACACCTCCAAATCCATGCTTCCCCTACCCTCCCACCCAGGATACAGCGAGAACTTCCCATCTGATTTATTTGCAGTACCACTGCCTATCGAGACAGGCTTCCCCCACCCAAAATCACACTCATACATTTCAAATCGGGGTGAGCTGCCAATGTGCACCATATTTGGGTTGAAAGCGCTTCGCTTGACATAGATCGGGTTGGCCATCCATTCACGTACCATGTTTCTTATCGACGAGTCATCATGTGCAGCAATGGTACGGTTTACAATCCATGCCACCCACCCGAGATCATGGTCTAGAATCTCCCGTGCTGATGCAACTGCCTTTATCACATAAATGCTGTTACCAAAGTAGTCTGGTGAGAGAGGCGGCTGCAGTCTCGGGCGGTTCTGAATTGTCAGTTGAAAGGTAATCTGGGCATCTGGTGGCAGATGACGTGCTCGAGTGATAGATCGCCACACCAATGAGGCTAGAGCTTGAAAAGAGGAAATAGTTCCTGCATAGCCACAAAGAATTAGAATATATCTGATTAGCCTAAACATAAGATTTTTAGTAGTAGTAGTTTCATTTAATTTGGCTCTCTTTTAACAGCAATTGCACTTATAGATGGAGTTTGGTCATGCAATCTATCATTCAACAGGAATATAGCCATACAAAATCATAAGAATATCATGTAAATTTGTAAACGACATTCAGATTTACCAAATTTGACCCAAGTTGAGGGAAATTGCAGTAATGAATTCAATATTATTTCAGTTTCAACTGTCATTGAATATCCACCAAAATAAGATAATAGTCATTTCCCTCAATTAAATCAATTACCTATTTAGAAAGACTCCCATGATAGTCCCTAGAAATCTGCCTTTAGTTTGAGCTAGTACCTTTTTCACACTCTCGATTTGCTCTAGCCTTTAGTTTGGCAATTGACTCAGGAGAGAAATGGAACAGCTTCTCCCGTAGTGGAGGAGAAACAAAGCGCTCAATAAATTGGGTCAGAGACGGAATAGGAAGCTTGATAGGAGGATCTCCAAGTCCTTTGAAGAAGAATTTTTCATGAACCGGCGGTCGAGAAAGCACATACTCTCTTCCGGCAGCTTTAGCACGGGCAATCTCTGCCCATGAATTCATGAAATGCCAGATGGAAGTTCCATCAGCAATCATTATATTCAGAGCACAGCCCAGAAACACACCATCACTGAGCTCTGTGACCTACATTCTCAAAGGAAAAAACAACCACAGATCAGTTAGACATATGGATGTAACTACACTATAGTAATTAACCAGTAACAGCAGCAAGTAAAATTATATATATGACCATTGTTCTTTCAAAATTTGATTAGTGATTGAACTTAAGGGAAAATTCACATTTTCGTCCTTGAACTTTCATAAAAAAAAAAACCAAATCGGTGCCTAAATATCATGTATCAAGTTGGTCATTTTTCAGAAAAATTAAATTGATTCTTAAACTTTATATTTCACAAATAAGTCTTTGAACTTTTGAAATAATGTAAATTTTAATTCCTAAATTTTTTTCAAATAAATTAAATTGGTCTTTGAATTTTCATTTGCATTTGGAGTTGTTAGTTCTTGATCCGATCCGACGGATCGATCTTATTTAACCCGATTCGACCTTCAACTAATTATTTTTATAATAATAATAATAAAATGATGTAATAAGGGTATAAATAGCTCAGGTCGAGTCAAGCTAGCATTATTTTATTATTTTTTAAAATGAGCTGAGTTCGATTCAAATCAGATCGGATCAGATTCAATCTAACTTAACCAACCGAAGACAAATGAAAAATTTTATATTTATATCTGATTCTGTTTAAAAAAAGTTATATCAGATCACGTTAGGTTGGATAAAATTGACCCGTTAGATTGGACCAAGAACTAACACCTTTAGATACAAATTAAAGTTAAGGGATCAATTTATTTTTTCATAAAAAGTTTAGGGATCAAAATTTATATTCTTTCAAAAGTTCAAGAATTTATTTGATGTAATTTAAAATTTAAAGACCGGTTTGATTTTTTTTTTTAAAAGTTTAAGAATTTATTTGATTTTTTTTAATTTAAGGACTAACTTAATATAAATGAAAGTTTAAAAATCATTTTGATTTTTCTTAAGAAGGTTCAAGAAGGAAAAGGTGAATTTATAACCAATCATAAGACATGGTTTCTCCCATGAAATTGAAATAATTGCCTTCTACTATCGGATAGAATAATTACTGAAAATTAAGTATTGTGGTATCTCTATTAGTACTGGATCAAAATGAGCCAAGTGTCTCAGTTTGGAAAAAATAAATATTTTGATAGCACTATTCTAATGCTTCCTTTCAATTTGTCAAGAAGGTAAAATTAAGTATTTTAGTCAGATCAATTGTAGGTACATTGAAGGACTATTTTCAAAAAAAAAAAAAAAAAAAGGTAAATATTTTTCTCGCAAATGTACACCTGTACAGAGAGAAGCGGCTTACAGCAGCCGTCAAAGCTAACAGCTTCATCAAACGGGAAAAGCAATTTTAGCACCTCCGGCGAATCCCGGCCATGGTACGATGCCACGTCAGCGATAGTGATTCGCTCCGCAACAGCTCGTACGATCTCCGCCCCATCCGATCCGGGTACTATCTCTAGCTCGACGATCGTGGCCTCGCCGTCGCAGGTGACTTTGAGACGGCCTGAGAAAGGGTAGAAGTGATAGAGGGTTTCTTCCAAGGAATCCCTCAACAGATCAAAGATCTGTCGGAAAGAGAGATGAGAAGGTTTCGCGAAGAGGATACCTTTCTGTATGTACTGTATATTGAGCAAGGAGAGCTCCCATGGGGTGAACTGGATCACACGTGGCGCGAGGGGATTGGCTGCGCATTTGATTTGGTAAGTATCGGTAATGGTAATTGTAGGGGAAGGAGATATAGATGCCATTATTCGGATATTTGAAGCTCGGATTGATGTGTGTGTGGGTTTTGTGGCTGTATATGACGACTGAGAAATGTATATTTTGAGATACTTATAGTTGGGAAAGGGAGACAATATAATATACATAGCACGTGCGCCACGTGTGAGTTTTGTCTTATCTTATGCTAGCTCCTGCGGCGTCTCTTCACTCTGTAGCGATCCGTGTAGCGGGTTAGGGCAGCAAAACTGGGTGGTGGGTACTGCGTGTAGTGGCTTAATGGGTACCAATTTAATTAAGGAAAATATTATGAAAATATCATTATTAATGCCGTCATCGATACAAACTTTATTATACACGTTAAATGAGTTATTATGCATATTAATAATTTTATGTTGTATAATACTTCTATTATTCAACTTAAATACTACTAATAAGTATAATAACTCATTTAAGTTGAATAATAACAGTACTGTATAAAATGAGCTTGTATAATAAAGTCATTAACATGTATAAAACTCATTTAATATATATAATAAAGCTCATATCGATGACGGTATCAATAATTATATCTGTAAATCAGCTCCCTCTAATTAATTAAAAATATTATTAAGATGTTAAATATTTGTGTACAATAATTAAAAAAAAGAGATAAATTGTTTATATAAACTTGATAATATTAACTTTTGATTTGTTCTCCATCTTGTATTACTGTCTAAAACCGCTACTGTATAAAATGATATGTATCTAGAGGTTTAATTTCTGTAATCATGATCCAAAATTTGAGGAAAGATCTGAAAGAATTGAATATATATCTTGTTGAATCTTTACTTCTGAATAATTAAGGAACATAATCATGAGTTCATAGACATTGTCATAATTATGACAGTGTGTCAACCATGATTATGACACATGACTTAATCCATTTTAATCATAGACATTGTAATTAATAATTATGAGAATGTCATGATTATGACAAATGACCTAATCCATTTTAAGTTGAATAGGATGAATTAGTCATAATATCAGTATGATTGTAGTTAACATATATGAACTGAAAATAACCGTATGTCTAATACAGTAGTGATAGATTTTACCTCTCCATAGAGAGATATATATTCAAATTTCACAAAAAATATTTAAAAAAATATAAATATCGACGCTAACGGGAACCCTTATTTTGAAAAAAAATTAAAAAAATATATATAAACCGAAAATAATACAATGTAATGACAATTATTGGAAGTTATCTTTCTTTTGAATATTGTTATGAATTTGATTGAGTTTTGAATAGATATTTCATCTTTGTAAATTTTTACTGACTTATAAAAAAAACTTGGAGATATTTATAAAACTTCATTTACAATTATTTTTCAAGTTTTTTTTCAAACATATGAAATTATTAATTGATTATATAACTCAAGTTTATTCATTTTTTGTGGGTATTTTTATTGGCATATATGATATATATCATTGAGATCATTGTAACCAACATGTTTTTGCATCAGCATATATAACTTTGATTATTTTATGATTTGACATGAAACACAAATTGTTTATTAGAAATATCAGCATATGAGTCATTATCCTAATCATATACATTATGGCGCAAATAATTCTCTCTTTTCTTGAAAAAAAAATCAGATATTATTTGGTGGACATAAAGAATAAAGAAAAATATTATGAAAATATCATTATTAATATTATTGTCAAGACGGATTTTATTATATATGTTAAATGAATTATTATACATATTAATGATTTTATTTTGTACAGTACTTTTATTATTCAACTTATATATCATTAATATGTATAATAATTCATTTAAATTGAATAATTATAATATTATACAAAATGAGTTTATATAATAAAATCAATAATATGCATAATAACTCATTTAATGTATATAATAAAGTTTATATTGATGACGATATTAACAACTGTATCTGTATATCAATTCCCAAAAGACCGATTTGAATTTCTTTTTCTTTTTCTAGAAAAAACAATAATGCTAATCATTTCATAATTGATTATTGCAAGCTAACAACAGCTACCAAATTCATTTTGGGCTGGTACGTGTCACGTGTGATGTTTCATTTTGGGATCCGAATTAAAATCCCCACATGCTTCTGAAATCATGTGATACATTAATTAGACCATTAAACGGAGCATTTTCTAGTTTCTACATCTCAAATTATGCATTTGTATCATGATTTGTACATTATACAAATAGAAATTTATCCTCATAATTGACTATTTTATCTTCTTATTTTCAAGACACAAAATTTATACTTTTTTTTTGCATTAATTCAAACCGAAAGTTATAAAAAATATTAGTATCAATAGCTTGGTGCTAACATTATTATCAAAGACGAAATAGGTTAGTACTAAACCGCTACCAATAGAGAATTGAATTGTATTTCCATTTTTGTAAACTTTATTTGTATAGTGAAACGATTGGGATTAGAGAAATATTTGGGAGATATCATAATTGATATCAACTTAATTATTTATATAAATAAATTATTATTTATATTAACGACTTTATTATATAACTTATTTTTTTTAGTATTTTTATTATTCAACTTAAATATTATTAATTTGAATAATAACTCACTTGAGTTAAATAATAAAAGTATTGTAAAAATAAATTGCATAATAAAATTATTAATATAAATTATAACTTATCTAATCTGAATAATAATATCAGTATCAATTATGATATCAATGATAATATTTATATATAAAACTCTAATTGGATTATACAGTGCCTATCCGCTATCACAAAATTTATGAACAGTAAATATGTCATAAATTTCAAACAGTCCGATTTAATTTAAACAATTCAAATTTGGTTATAGACAAATATTTTTTTATGGGAGCTGATATCAAAATCGATACTGACTTTATTATTCATACTACATGAATTATTATTAATATTAATAACTTTATTATGCAACTTATTTGTACATTACTTTTATTATTCAACTGAAGTGAGTTATTATTCATATTAGTGATATTTGACTTAAATAATAAAAATACTATAAAAAATAAATTATATAATAAAATAATCAATATAAATAATAATTCATATAATGTAAATAACAAAATCCATATCCATCTTGATATTAATTTTAATTATCTCCCAACCAAATTGTTTTTTTCAATCTATAATAAGAAAATGTCATACACCCAAAAACACCACATGTAAAAAGTACGCTAGTGATGATGTAAATCCTCCGGATGGATTTGTCAACGACCACGAACTACTTTTCTTTTTTAACCCAAACGGGTACGGCCACAACAAGCATTCCCTTTTTAGATCCTCGGAAAAGAAAGCAAGATTTTTCTTTCTGTTTCCTTGAATCGAATTGACCCCCATCCATCAAATCCATCATCATCCTTTTTCCTTTCTTTTCCTTTTTTCTCAGCATTCTCATTCACTATGAGCATCCTTCATTCACTATGAGCATTCTTCATTCACTATGAGTATTCTTCATTCACTATGAGCATTCTTCATTCACTATGAGCATTCTTCATTCACTATGAGTATTCTTCATTCACTATGAGCATTCTTCATTCACTATGAGCATTCTTCATTCACTATGAGCATTCTTCATTCACTATGAGCATTCTTCATTCACTATGAGCATTCTTCATTCACTATGAGCATTCTTCATTCACTATGAGCATATTAAGACATATGGGATAGTATCACATTATTCTAAATTATGCCATAATCCTCATTACGTCTCTTGACCTTCCAGTTTCTCAATTAATTAAATTGGAAGTTACAAATACTTCCTTCTCAATCTCTATCCCCATACTTAATTATTGTAGATAAACTAAAACCTTTATTCATGTGTTAAGATTAGAGGTGTTATCGAGGCGGGCAGAGTCTGAATATTATTATATTTGGATTTTTATTTTAAAAGTGTTTGGGTCCAAATTTCGATTCATATATTTATTATTTATAAATTAGATCGGATCTGGATCTGAGTATGACATCTAATAATAGATATTCAGATTTAATATTTCAATTCCGAATAGATAGATATTCATAACTTGTTTGTGAATTATTAAATTTGGTTCGGGTCCGTGACAGATATGGGTCATACAAACATTTGAGGAATCATTTATTTTTAAATTTATAATTATAATTTCTTAAACATCTCACATCAAATATATTATTATAATATAATATATAAATTAAAAGGTGATCCAAAATCAAAATTATATTATTGTTCATAATAATACAAAATAATATGTTATTTTTAAGATTTAATTGTTGATTGTTTGCTAAGAAAGTAGGTGTGCTGGTTAGACTAAATAGACATTATTGAATAAAAAAATATTGAAATTAGAGATTGAAGTTTTTTCATTAAGAATTTTGGAAGTCAGAATAAATGAGAGAGAGAATATTTGAAAAGTAAAATATTGAAAATATGTGTTAATTTTTTTCTAATATATAATATTGCAATATTTATTTCCTAAAAAATGCTATAGGTGGCCGCCTTTCTACAATTATTAATCTCTATTTTTATATTGATTAATTATAAATAATTATTTTAGTATTATATTGGATATTTATACAGGTATTAGACTGAGTTCAGTTTTGAGTCGGATAATTAAATCAAATCCAAATCATACTCATTATAATGTCAGTTCCAGTTAGAATCTAGATTGGATATTAAATTATTGATCTTGTAACTATATTCATAATTGAACCGATTATACGTTTTAAATCATATACGATCCAAATTAATCGGATCGGATCGGTTTCAGTTCGGATCCGGTTCAGTCCCGAATCGGTTCCGAATAATCGGATAAAAGTAACACTAGTTAAGATAAAATCTAACAATGTCCATCATAAAATAAATTTCTAACTGATATACATGAACATTTTTCCAAGAAACCATGCTGTCTAGCTTGCTATTATTTATTTTTTATTAAATGGGCTATATCATGTGGTGTTTTAGTGAACGTCAAACTCCTAAAATGACTTTGTGCAAACTTTACAATATTACTAGTGCAATTTGATTGTAACGTATAAATTAATTTTATGACATCATGTGTTATTATTTTTGCATGGTTTTTAAAAATCTAATTTCAAATTATGCTTCTTTAATTTGTACATGTCTGTGCTTAAAAGAAAATCCGAAATTATTGTGAAAATTTCTTGTCAAAAGGCAGAGATCATGTTTTTTGTCCTTTTTTTTTCATTTTTGCTGTGTTTTTTTTTCTCCTTTCATATTTTTTTTTTGTTTTTTGGCCTTTTGTCTTTTTTTTATCTTATTGAAATACTACATTTTTTTATTTCAGTATTTTTTTTGTCTTATTATTTCTTATACAATAGTGTAAAGACTTATCACATAATTTCTTTTTTTTTATAGATTTTATATATATATTTGAAAGATTTCATCTGTAAAAGGAAGATCAAAGAAACTCATGAATCATGAGGTGTAATTATAGTCATCTTTTGGTTTCAATTGGTTTAATAAATGAATTTTTTTAAGAAGCTACTAATAGTATCCTAAGCCAAATTTTTTAAAAAATTCTTCTAACTATTTATTTTTGGCGGTACATCGATGTACACTAACTTTTCATTTTTTATTAAAAAGTACATTTAGGTTCTTTCACATATTTAAATCCAACTCAAGTCTTTGCATTATGTACTCGGGTATTTATATAAAATGACTTAAGTGTTTATATATGAGACTCGAGTATTTATATAAATTGTCAAGAAAAAAGTAATAAAAGAGAGAAAGAGAGCTGGGAAAACAAAAATATATGGGATAAAATATCAAGGATGGTGATAAGAAAGAGGAGAGAGAAAGAGAAGAAAATTTTGGGAAAATAAAATGCGTGAGAGAAGAAAGAAAAAGAGTCTCAAAAAATAAAAACACATGGAGAACGTGTCATATTGGCTACTCAGGTGTTTTATGAAGTAATTAGGTGTTTATATAATTAAATAGAGAAATTAATTTGGAGATACAAATTTTTAAAAAAAATAAAAGTTATGTGAACTAAATAAAATTAGAAATATGTGAGGGAAGGATGAAGTTTGGGGAATATAAATATTTTCTTTTGCTTTTAATGATCTAACAATTTAGAATACTGGTGCATAATTGAGCTCATTTATTAATTTAAAAGGTAGATGCCATGTGGCAACTGACTATTGGCTGAATGCTGTTGTGGGCAGGAAAATCCTGCCCATATGTAAATATCTAAAAGCGGCAAATATATAGGAAGTTAAATATTTGACAGGAAGGTTGAAATTATTTGAATAACTTTATATGGCAATTAAAGTTATTTAAATAATTTCAACTTTCCTATCAAATATATAAAAGGTATATTTTAATGATTTTTGATGGATTATTAAATAGTATTTAAATTGTATAAAATCTGAAACACAATTAATTTATAAATTAAAAAATATAATTTTTAATTTTTTTCGAAATTATTTAAAATTTCATTATCATAAAAAATAATTATTGTCAAGTTACCCCTTCCCTTAAATAAATCAAATTATTGGTGAAAACAAGACCCCACCAGGCCCAACTCATATGGGTTGGTTGGTTGTGACGCATTTGTTCTTAGTCCAAGAATTGTAAGTCAGAAACAGATATGGATTGGTTTAGAGGCGACATCCAAGCTCGATCCAGTACAGCCTGTCATAAATTTGTTTATTCTCTTATTCTTTTTGTTGCAAAGAAACATACTGTCGTGAAAATTCAGACCTTAATGAACTTTTGAGCAGTACTTGCTGTTTATTCTGAACTGTTGTCAAATTGATTGGTGCTAGGTCCTTGACTGCACATTTACATGAAAGAACACTCAACACATTCTGATTTCATAATTCATTAATCCAACTAATATTACTATATATAGGTGATTCCCTATTCATTCATTGTATAGTTTGAAGCTTAATATTTCATGAGCTGATATACAAATATCGTCACAAATATCATAATCGATACCGATTTTATCATTCAAATTAAATAAATTATGATCCGTGTTAACGATTTCATTATATAATTTATTTATACAATTTATTTATACAATATTTTTATTATTCAACGTAAGTGAATTATTATTTAAATTAATGATATATGAGCTGAATAAATAAAATATTATATAAAATAAAATGTATAATAAAACCGTTAACATAAATAATAACTCATTTTACATGAATAATAAAATTTATATCAATAACGGTATCAACAACGATATCTCTCCAATATTTTCCTAATACTTCACTCAAAATAGAGAAAAAGAGTTAAAACGGCTCAAACTGGTTCCTTCCAAATTCTATGTGAAGAGAAGACTACATATTTACATGAAAGAACAAAAGTATAAGCAATTAAAAAAAAAACAATTAGAGGAACTTGCAACAGACAATCATAACATTTTTAGTACTTAACTACAAGCTATGCTACCACTACCATTATATTTCTTCCACATATCCATTTCATGTACAATTCCCAATTTGAATTTTTTTTTTTTTTTTACATTCCTTTTCTTCAATGAAACATCTAGACAGACAACTAAGACTCCAACCAAAGTTGGAACAATTAAAAAAGGACCTAAAAAAAAGAGAGAAAAGAACTAAAGTATTGTTCCCTACTGCCAAACAGAGATGCAAAGATATGAAAATAACCCCTTTCACCTAAACCCTGTTTTTCTCCCATATCCTATACATACAACCCTATAAAAACTAAGCAATACCATAATTCAAAAACTATAAATCCTTCAATAAACGCAATTTGAATCCCCCCTCCCCCCCAAAACACATACACGGAACAGAAAAGAAAGAAAGAAAAAAAAATGATGGCAAACCACTACCAACTGTAAGAAAAAACTTCTACATCAGCCCGAAATCCCAGCTCTGGCCCGTGCTTCTGCCAGAGAAACTGCCAAAGCCAGCCTCATCTGCTCCTCAAAACCCTCCGGGACATTCCAGTGCATCATACCAGCTTCACTGTAACTGCTACTGGCACTGGCCCCCCTCTCTGCTGTTACGGACCAGTGGTCAAACTGCCGATCCTCTCTCATCACAAGCCCTCTTATTGGAGACATACACAAACTCCCATCGAGATTCAGCTCACTAGTCATGGGACCAGAACTAATAGAAGTCGCTAGAAGGCTTGGATTGGCATAGGATGAATGAGAAGCTTCTAGAAGCCGGTGTTGATGCTCAGCCAGGTCGGCAACTGCGCTGGCAAGTCCAGTGGAGGAAGCGGGGGACGGTGTTGTCTCAATGGCATGAGAGGAGATGTTGTCATTTGACCGTGATTCTTGATCCTGTTTTGAAGAAACGGGTAATTTTCAGTTATATGTGAATGCATGTTGCAGAATAAATTGCATCAACACTTCTCAAGATTAGTTTACAAAGTTCATATTAAAATTTTATCTATTCCCTTTCATCTTCCAATTCACTTCCAAAATCTGCCAAATTTACCCTCTATTCTACCCCGACAAGCCATATTTCTCTTCTTTCTTTTGCTTTTGTATATAAGCCAATCTCAAAACATACATTATGTTTTGAGGTTTGGCAGGGAAATTTGAAATTTCTCTTAACAAGCATTTTAAGTTAATGGAGTCAATAGGAAACCAACAAGCCAAATTTTGATTAAAATAATACTTGAGTTTGGTTATTCACCTGAAGAGAGAGCCACATTGCCTCCATAAGCATCACTTCCTCCAAATCCAGATTATAGTCTCCATTCCTACAATTAAAGAAGAACCAAAACATATTTCATCATTACCACCATAAATGAAAAAAAGGTAGACAGTCCAAGGATCACAGGCTAAAGCCCTAACTTGAAATAAATTAGTGTGAAATGAAAACCAAAAGTTAACTAAAAATTAAAATTAAAAAGCAAATGGACACCAACAATTGAATTTATAAAATAGTTCTCTTCTTTCGCTGTACCTCGCCTGTGTAGAAGGAGAAGGCCTAGTGCTTGAGGAAGAGAGGCTCCCAGACCGAGAAGAAAGATATCCATCGCTGCTTTCAGCTCTTTCAGCTCTACGCGGCACTTTGAAGATGGAAAATTTCAATTAAATATAGCATGTGCCGATTAATGATCCAAAAAGATTTCGGACAATAAATCTCAACCAGGTGATGTACTTGAACAGATAAGGTCAGCATATTTCGAACTAAACTAGGGAATCATGTGAGAGATAACCTGACCTACTGGACCCCACCCATCAAGTTGTCTAATGTCTAGGTCGACATCAAGTCAGGTGGACACAGGGTGTCAACATACTAAATTGTCAAAAAGTATCCTTAAACAGGTGGTCTTTTATACGCTATGCCTTGATATGCTGTGAACTAAAAAAAAGAAATGGGGCTCATTGGGTTCTTGGATTTCTGTTTCGACAGAAGCTTAGAACTAATATTAGATGGGTCGGGTTGTAAGGGCTAGTGAACCTGGATCCATAACCTTAAGGTCATATCATTCCTTGAAAGATTGAATGGACCTGTTGGGATCGGATAGGACCAACATTGTAAGAGTTCTAACAAACAAGTCCAGAGGGCCAGATCATGTCATGACCATGCTGTTCTGAACCTGACCTGACCCACCAGAGTGTCAAGAGATCCGCAACTGGTTACTTTACTGGTGGCCTTAATCTGACCAGCCTGGGTCCAAACCGTCAAGTCCAGATAAATAGTTTACAACTGTATCCCAACCCACACAAAAAACATAAATAACCTGAATTATTCCAAAAAAAATGAATTTTCATACATGAACTCGGTACGCCACATAGATCACGGTATTGTTCTTCAGTTGGAACAGCAATGGCACTTGAAGTGGCAGCATCCTTTCTCTTTTGCCATCTCTCATTTTCATCCAGGATTTCCTGTTGCCTTAGCCTTATCTGGGCTTCTATGACCTTTTGCTCCTCCTACATCCAAAAAAAGAAATAAGAAAAGAAAAAGGGAAAGGTTGGAATGACTAAAAAGCACTCCTTGTCGAAACTCATTAAAGGAACCTACACTTAAAAACAAAGTACTTGCACTATTGAATATCAAACAGGCTATATTACATAAGTTAATTTGGTACTAAGTGGTACCAACTTGAACTAACTTCTAAGAGATGGGCTCAAACCAGGCACCAGATCTGCCAAGAGCAACATTGGATGAAATGCCAAACTTTAAGGGATAGAGAACAAGGTTTTTGGAGGCTTTTGTGCACACAAAGGTCCAAATAAAATAAGAACTAAGAAACTTACAATCTGCTCCTTTCGCTTCTCATCCTTTGTCTTGATCCCCCGGTATTCCACAGTATAATTTGTAGTTTTACAAAACGGGCATCTTTATAATGAAGTTAAGTAATTTACTAATTTTTCAAATAAATTGAAACAGGACCTGTAATTCCAATTTACATGCACACTTCAGATAATGAATAACAAAGGATACACCACATGCCGAGTTGTAAGGTGTGGCTTGACCTGAAGAAAGCACTCTGAAAATCACCAAATATAAAATTAGTAGAAGATAGAAAGCATCATTGGAATTCTAAAAAATGAACATCCCTACTGCTCTCCGCCCAACCCCAAAAGCACTCTTGAATATGCCCATCTCTTGAACTGCTTCTATATGCTTCTATCCTAATAAATGTGATAGGTAAGAGGGGTAGTTTTGGTATATGCAGGATTGTCATGGTACTTAACAAAAAGCTGGAAGACGAGTGTAAGTCATATGCCCATGATTTAAAAGAGTATGCTAACCATAAAAAAAAAAAAAGGGAGATGCAGGATATACATCTATGAAAGTAGACATACGGGTGGTTCCTTGGATGGGACTAAATCAAATTAATCCTTATAATCTCTACTGAAAAGATACTTAAGCAAATTGCAGAAGTACTTTACAGTTTATAATATAAAAAAAGAATTGCAGACATATCTTTACAACATATACCTGTACATATGCTCTGGGCACAACATTTGGAACGGTTCAGACTTGGATAATACTACAAAAGAAGAAATTTATAAGAACCAAGAACAACGTAGGCAAGAAATCAATCTATTAAGCTTCATTTCATGTAATATATAAAATTAAAATGCAATATCTGTACAATCACAAACCAAAAGGCACTGGGTACTGCTCAAGATGCAAACTTGGCTTAAGACAGAAAGATTTTGTGAAAGCTAAAGTCAATTTTGAGAAAATTTTGGGGAATATTATGGAAGTGTCATCAGACATACTCCTGAACACATACATACTATTAGGGAAATCAACCAACTTAAATTTCCTCTATAACAGTTTTATCTGACAGAGAAAATAAATTTGATTATTGTAACTATTTAAAAAGAACAGAGAAAATGGTACAATCTTCTAGATTGATTGCAAACTCATCAGCACAGATCTGTTAAATAGAATTACTAAGCTTCCAATAGATGTTATATGTTTCATAGACTTCTAAACCCTAAGGACGTTGCATGTGATCAGAACAATAAAAACTCAAGTTATATTTTACTCAAAAAAATCAAATGTAAAATTAAAAAGTTGAAGTACCAAAAAACAAATTGGGCACTCCTCCAGATCCGCTGCCAATTCATCTTCACCAGGATAACACGGTGCAAGTTTGAAGTCAAGGATTAATTTTCTGAGCTTCTTTTCATCTATGCTTCCATGAGGATACAAACCTTGTGGCCTTGTGTACCTCTCATCCACTTGCCTCCTGCTACCACATGCTGTATTCCCCATTTTTCTGTTGTACGTGCTTCAAATATAACTGAAAATTTCAAAGATCCATGAAAAACTCTGACGATCTGAAAGAATTCATATTTGAAGATTGAAAAATATCACATGCAAGACCAAAACAAAATCGAAGATCTATGATTATTAAGCACTGATTGAGAAAGCAAAGGAATAATTTGATTAGAAACTTCAACAAATCTAATGAAAACTTAACCTAAAACCAGGAGACAGAATAATAACAGATCTACCTACATATCTAAAACACGAAGAACAAGATACACTAGTTGAAAAAAAAAATATTGCACACTACTTCAGTAGATTTTAAATATAGTCGGAAGACATTCGCTTAACTAGAGACGAGTGCACATATATATAGAAAGGAAGCATAATAGGTATGCAAATATTGCATTTTTCCTAAAATGCGTCCAAAAACTTTCTTAATTTACAATTCAATCCCTCCGGAAAACTTCAGCAAAGTTCTTATACATGCTTGAAAAAATGACCATGTATATGCTCTTTAATACTTCTTTCTGTTTGCACCAAAGCCTGTTCAACTACTTTTCCTTACATCAGTTACATAAAAGTTGGAGTAAATTTGGCACTGAATCTTGCCATTCTATACTCATTTTTTTTTTAACAATCACTTGCACTATTGAACTTCACACTCGTACTAAGTTTTCCTCAAGAAGTTAGTTCTTTTTTTATATGTGCATTTACAGCCTAGTTTTAGTGATTGTGGTGAATTTACAATTATGCATGTGCCCTTGCAACTATTTTTATTAACTCATATCAGTTATGTGAAAATAGAGTACTGCTAGAAGGATTCCACTATTATAGAAAATTTAATCCTAGGGCCTAATTCAATATATATTATAAACATTGTTGGTAACAATTGCATCTGTACCCTCCGAAATTGGTATTTGCATGGCTATCTCATGCATCTTAGTCATAACAATTAAACTGTTTCTTTCATGTAACCAAATTTTCTGTGTTACATCCTTGCAAAATTATATATTGGGTAATAAATTCCTGCTATACACATCGTGACTCCCGAGGCTAGAATTAATAGCACAATAAGTAAAAAAAGTTATAAAAAAAAAACAAACAAACGGTCAATGTTGGTGACGATAGCAAATTCCACTTCACTTAGTTTTAAATCCATATACTAAATGCTAACTACTGCTGATACCAAATACTTGCTGGCACCAGAACTAATTAAAAGGCCACATTGGTACATAACATTACCGGGTACAACTGGTTCATGCTTCTTAAGTATTGAAATATGGATTGTGTTTTGTGGATCCTAATTAATTGACGACTAGATATTGGTAATAATTATGTGGACCCTAATTTATTCTCGAACACTGGTACATCTCAGGCCAAGAAAGAGAAGTTAGAGAACTATAAAGCCTTTATGTTCTGATTCTCTCTTATCTACTTTTCTTCTTACTTTGTGTATTTAGTGACATTGACAGAGACAGAAATTTCTTAGAAAGAAAAATAAACTAAAATTAAAACATCAACCAGAAAATTATTCTAAATTTTCAAAGAACTACTAACTTAATTACCAGAAATGAGATGAAATTACATGTAAATGATATGCATGCCTACTCCAATTCCATCAATCGCTCTCTTTTCTCAGTTCTCATTGAGCGCTGATCCTCTCCATTCGAGATTAGACTGGAGAAGACCTAGCGCTCGCTCAAGGTACTGACACGTCAGCTCAGGCATCAACCAATTCACCGATCAACTGATGCATCGAATTTAACGCATCAGTACACGCCCGTCGAGTTGACGTGGCAGCGTCTGATTCGGCGGAGCGACATCTCCTGGTTTCATTCCAACTGGAGAAAAATCGTAGTATCGAACTAACGATACACCGTATCTGCGCCTATTATAGTCGGATAACTAGACTAGAGAGAGAGAGAGAGAGAGAAGGCAATTGAAAGAGAGGATACCTAGAGTGGAAGAGACGCCATGGCCGTACTGGTCTCGTAAGCACGGGGGATGAGAATCACGTGATGATTGCGAAATGATGAGAAGTGAGAAAGGCTAGAGAGAGAGAGAGAGAGAGAGAGAGCTTAGGAGAAGTTTATTTCTTCTCTGAGTTCTGATCAGAAGGAAAGGAAGCTTTTGTGTGTTGTGTTCCGTTTTGTTTTGTTTTCTCTGCTGGAAACAAGAAGTACAGAGCAGTTCTTCTTTTCTTCCTTTTCTTTGCTCTCTCTTTTTCTCAATTTCTTTCTTTCTTTATCTATCTATTATCTATCCTTTCTTTCTCTTTTGTTTGTTTCCTTTCTATAAGCGAAGAATGTTGGTGTTTGTGTGTGCCTTGTGGATAATTTTGACCTCTTAGCATTCCCCCTTCAAACTACTGGAGATCTCCATTGCTCAGAGAGGGGAATGGATGCTTGATTGATACAGTCATATTTTGGTAACAAGTCAAAGTTATGGTTAACAAATTCCTGTGAGATCATTATTTTGTTTGAGGAGGGATCCAATGTTAATGTTAAGAGATTTAGTGTCAGTGTTGATGAAATTAAATTTTGAATATTTTTTAAATTTTTCAAAAAATCAAATTAATTGATGAAATATTTTACATATTTCGTATACTGTATACTGTATGTATATAAAATTTTATATTATTTCAATTTTATTTGAGTATACATCGAGAGATAATAAAATTAATAGTTTAAATTCTGACAATTTAACCACATCTTTTGATGACTTATCGAAATGAAATTAAAATCTTATAATTTTTTTATATAGATATTATTGAAATGATATAGAATACATCTAACGGTTTAAATTTATTGATTTTAATATAAATAATAAAATTGACACTGTTTGATATCGATAAAAATTGTCATTAGATCCCTTTTTATTTTCTTTTAGTGTGAAATAAAGTATCATGTTTTTTCATGTTTTCATTGGGTTTAAAGTCCTTTAGAGCATATTTTATTCCTGCCATTGTGAAGAATGATTTTTTTTTATCAATAAACAATTTTAGTAATTATTTCTCAATTAATCATTTCAGTTAGTCCTAATTTCAATTTTAAATGTAATGTATGGCTTTTAGTTTTATATTCCTGCAATTATTAATTATAAATAGATTCTAAAATGATGTGACTCTTATAAAATTGTCAGTTTATTAATCTTATAAAATTAACAATTATTTGACATCCTTACAAATGAAATTAAAATCGTTACCTCAACATTTACAATTATGATAAAAAAAAGGATTAGAAATTTTGCAGCACTTTGGATTTATTTTTATAATATTTCATATGTATGTGTAAATGTGAAATAGATCACAAAATATATATTTTGTTTTGTTTTATTTAAGTTTTTGGTATGTAGAAATTTAAAATTTTCAAGGTATGAAAATAGACGCATTTAAATACTTATTTTTTAAATACAGATTATTAGTATGATTTTTTTATTAAATATTATTACAATTTGTTTTGAGATCTATATATGTGGATGTATTCATCAAATTAATTTGTAACTAAACATCATTACACATCTAAAATATGGCATTGGCATCCACCTTATTAATTATCATATAAAATTTAACGTCTGTATGTCATTCTAATTTTTAAATAGGATTGATGCTTTACGACTTAAAACATGAGAAGCTCAAAGTATCATACAATGATGATACCATTTAATAATATTATAAAAATGTGAGTTTTTATAATTAATTTACAATAACAGTATGGCATTTTTTTTATAAAGATGAGAATCAAGCCATATAAATTTAAGTGTTCATAAAAAACCTTCATTCTGATTTCGAACATACGACCTCTCGCATAAATTTAACAATATTCTAATTTTATTCGTCATTTTTGCTTCCCAAACAAGTTTTTTTGGCATTTATAGTAAAATTTGTGGTTCCACACAACCTAAAACAAAATATAGAGGCAAATGTTTAAGCAACATTTTTTTTTTTAGTTATCAAGATCATGTTTATACTTACACAAGTTAGTACATTTGTATATTTAACACATATGTAGCGAAATATTTAGATTGTAATTTTGAGAACATCAATAACATATTGTAAGAGGATTCAAAAAAAAAAAATAAAATGATAGTGTTGAGAGGGATTTTCTTCAAAAGAGAAAAAAAATAAAAGGCAGAGAAAGTAATTTTTCATAAAGGAAAAGAATAGAAAACAAGCAATAAGCCAAAATAATACTATTAATTGTATTACATGACGATGTTGAAAAACAGAAAAATAATAAAATATTTGAATGCTAAGTCCGTCTTAAAACTTCATATTTCGTTTCACATATGAAATAATTGTGAAGAGATTTTTTGTTTCTGATTTTCTTTAGATATTTCCAAGAAGAAAATACCTCTCCAGTTTTTGTGTGAATGGAGAGGAGTTATTATGAACTTGGAGAAGTCACACAAGCACAAAAAAAAAAAAGTGTAAACAAAACGCAATTGTACTTGGCTCTAACAAGAAACAGAAATCCTTTTTAAGTTTTAACCATTTGAAGTTCAAAATGAAATTGATTGATAGAGACCACTCACTATAGCAAGCCTTAAAAGAAATATATATATATATATATATTATACAGTGAAGTTAGCGTGAGTTTAACTTAAAAAATTATCGAAACAGCTCCAAACGATAAGTCTGATTATTTTAATAAATTCTTCGTATTAAAATCTCATAGGATACTAATATTTTTATTTTTAGAGTTTTTCAACTATTTGTTTCATATTTTTTTAAAATGCCTTACTTTGATATACAAAAATTTATTATTTTTTTATTGTTATTAGAGTCGTCTTAAAAAATCCGAAAAAATAGTTAGAAAACCCTAAAAATAGAAAATTTTAGTATCATATGAGATTTTAATATGAAAAATTTATTGAGCGCCTCGGATTTATTGTTTGAAGTTGATTCAGTAGATTTTTTAGTTAAACTCATCAAAGAACTTGGTAAGTTTAAGCTCACACTAACTTTACTATATATATATATATATATATATGCTTAACAGCCTTTTAAGTAATTCATTCATAATTAATGACTTAACATTCTTAATAACAGACTTTTAAATAATTTTAAAATATTTTTTTATAAATTTTTAAAAATAGAAAAAAACTTATAGACTTATTCTTGAACTTATAAATTGATTTTATTTTAAATTTTATATAATTTAAATGTCATTTGATATTCTATTAAATATTGTTAAATATAGACAATTGTTATAAATGTCACATGTAATTTTGATGACCTTGAATCGCAAGTTTAGTACAGTGATGATATGCCTCGTCTCTTTATAGAGAGACATAAATTCAAGTCCCGTAAAAGACAATTGAAAAAAAATAAATATCAAGATTAACGGAAACCTTATTTCAAAAAAAATTGATGGTTTTTAATAGAATATTAAATGATACTTAAATTATATGAAATTTAAAACACAATCAATGTATAAATAAAAGAACATGTTTATAAACTTTTTTCAAATTTTAAGATTTTTTAAATTATTTGAAAAATCTATTGTTAAAGTTGTCAAATTAATAATCACCAAAAAATCCTCATAAAAAAAGCATTATGCATTATATAACTATTACTCTACTATCAAAAAAATTATTATTGCTATTACTTTCGTCACAATTTAATTTTACTAGTAGTCGAACCGTAAATCTAGTACAATAGTGATAGATCTCAATGGATCTCAATGTAAGTTTAAATTCATAAAAAATATTTAAAAAAATAAATAAATACCAAAACTAACAGCAGCTTTTATTTAAAAAAAAAGAGAAAACTTTACCATTGGTTGTTGAACTAGTAGTGTTCATAGTTCCCGTTTGGTCGCTGGTTTTAATTTTTTTCACACCAAACAATTTATTTAATTTTTATTAGTTTGTTCCTTTCAAATTAAAATTAAAATTAAAATTACCTCAGCAAAACTGGAATTAAGTGTCAAAATCCAAGGTCGAATTTTCTATCGTCAATTAATTGTGAGAAAATAAATGGGGTTTTTGGGTCAATTTACTTCAATTTTTTTTTTAAATAAGCTCATTTTTGTTTTTTTTTTCTAATATTATTTTAAAGAGTAAAATCGACATCATATTCTTTATAAAAAATTGGTTATTGTGACCCTTATATTCCTAAAATTAATAAATTGAAATTAGAATTGTGATATAAAATTAATTTCCTGATCAAAGTTTTACCTTATTACGAATTATGTCGATATAACTTTCAGACGTAATTCGCAAAATAAACGGATTTTTTTTTTTGCCCAAATTAACTCATCATATACAATTTTTTTAATTATGATGAACAGAACAAAAATCTGCTTGAATCAAAATAAATAAATATTCAATGACAGTGAAAGCTCTGAATAAAATTGAGTCCCCAATTGAAACATGAATTAAATAATTAACAATAACTAGCTTAATTATCATGTGAAATTCCCATATTAATTCTTGGCATAGAAAGAGTGTTGAAATAATCAAATTAAATTAGGTATACTTTGCGCGTACTTCATTAACTCGGTGTGATGTAATCATGTAATATATATACATGAAATTAAATATCTCACATGCATATTTTTTATTATTATTACTATTATTATTACTATTATTATTATTATTACTATTATTATTATTATTATTATTATTATTATTATTATTATTACTATTATTATTATTATTATTACTACTACTACTACTATTATTTTTTTAGAATGAAGTGGTGTGATGTAATCATGTAATTAAAGTAATAGACTTTAATTACCACCATGCTTAACAAACTAATCCAACTAATTTAACCATAGGTTGTTTACTAATCCCTCTCTCTACTTTCATATAAGCCTTTTTGTTTAAATGTATTTGCTACACGCACTTCGTTGCACGCCGCTAATTTTCTCGCATACTTTTTTTTGGGTTTTTTTTTTTGAAATAAGGACTTCTATTAATTCCGACATATGTTTTTTTTTATTTAGATGTCTATTGTGAGAACTGAATATATGTCTCGTTATATGATTAGCATTACTAGACGATCAATTTTATCAACATTTTCACCTATACTTATTTCTTTTTTTTTAATTAAGGACTTATATATATTTTGTAAATAAAATTTTGAGTTCCTAGTTTTCATGGAAAAAACTACTAGGTTGAAAATAATTGTAGTTAATAAAAAGATGTATTTTTATCTTCTTTTTAATAGGGTTACGTAATGGCTTTTTTAAGGAAATTTCTCTATTTTATTAAGGATAAATTGGTCAATTTAATTTTTACAAATAATACATTTACATGATAAGATAGAATATAAGAACGGATATTTAATTAGTTTTAATGGAAAATATATCATTTTCATGTTTTCATGAGAAAATTAGAAATTTTAAAAGATTCGGTTACATGAGCAAAACCCTTTTAAAAATTAATTAATGAAAAAGATACACTGTATGAGAAAAGATATGGTGCATAATAAAAATAAAATAAAATAAAAGGGATGTACAATTACGTACAGCTGCTAAGTATTTAATTTTGCTAAATATTTTGTAAATTTAATATGTCAAGCTAGCAATTTAAGAGAAGATTTTCTTATCAAGTGAGATATTAATCAGATAATAAATTGATAATATTGCAACTAGATGGAATTATTATTTCATCCATCCCTGATGTTGAAAGTATTTCATAAAACATGACTGCTTGAAAAGAATTTCAGAAATTATTTTCTAAAAGTCTTTGATCCAATGCGGCCAGTTTGGTGCGATCAACAATTAATTAGAGTAAAGCTAACGTGTTCTTGAAAAATCTAACGAATCGGTTTCAAATAACAAATTCAAACCGTTAAAGTAAATCTTCTTAATTATGAATTTTAAATTTTACTTAAAATCAAAAAAATTATTCACGAATTTTATTATTACAATCGCAGAAAACACAAATGTGTGTTCACATAAAATCCTGACCGCATGGAACAGAGAAAAAAACAAGATTGTATATATTTGCTATTTCTTCTTAAATTTGGGTTAGAAAGAAAGAGAGGAAAAAAAATTCCAGAGAGGAGTAAGTTCCAGTGTGTGGGCCCCACAGTTTTTGTTCTTTTCTAAATTTCCATTCAACGATGGCAGTTGGAAGAGATGCCGAGTCTTTCGGCGACTTTTAGGCACCTGAGCTAACTGCCACCTCTTACCTCTGCAATCCATTATAATAATAAAATTCTAGAATTCCTTTCTTATTATTCGCTGGCGTCACTGGAATTGGAGAACACAAGAGACTCCGGATATTCTGTGGCCTTTGATCTGTAGAATACAGTGTTGCTTGTTACTGGTGAACCAAAGTTGCTAAATTATTACCAAGGGTGCTTGAATAAGCAAGGAAATGAGATTATGACGGTATATAAATAGAAGTAAATGAAAAGTTAAAAAATGAATTTTAATACATACTACTAATAATGTAGGGTTATAATTTAGAATTAGGAATCCTCTTATTATTTTTATTTCTTTCTGTTGTACAATGGAATAATAATTGATTTGTTTTTTCATAGTAGGATTCATATTATTTGTAAAATATAGGATTTTTTGGTTGATATCATATTTTTTTTTTGGAAGTAGGGCAAAGTCTACTTTATTGAACCAATAAAAAAAGTTTATAGATTAGAGGGGAGGATCAGAAATGTACATATCAATTGAAAAAAAAAAGAATTTACATACTAAAAGTTGATTTTATTTTTAACTTCATATATGTCTACTTTCATTGATCAAATATTTTTTCAATTATAACTTCTTTAGAGAGAGATTTCCAATAAAATATCTATCTAGAGCAGAAATATATTTGAATTTATTTCATCCACAACACAAATACTCACATATTGTTTGTGCACAAAAAATCATGTGCAGTGCAATGTTTGGTAGTAAATAATTACTTCATCAATGCACTAATTAAATTAACAATCTTTGTTATGTACTTTTGAAGTGTCTTATCTAGTTAGCAATTTCAAGATTTGTTCTAAAGAAAATTAAATTTGTCAAACTTAAGAATGGACTTTCGTGCAAGTCATGTTATAAAAATGTATATGATGATGATTAATTTGGTTGACCAAACTAAAACATTTCATTTTCAGACAACGAGATGGTAATTCAATTTTACACACTCACCCTTAAGAAATTGTACTATTTGCAGATACATCCCTGTCAAAAGTCATGTATCAATTATTAGTACTAGCAATTTCTATATCATTGCCTTGTATCAATTAAATATTTGTTATATCACTCAAATGGCAATTGATAAATATTATTATTGGTCGGTGCCTTGTTGGTGGTGGCATCATCATGTATAAATGGAACATTAATTGACTTCCATTTAATTAATTGACTTCATTTTCTTTTGAGAAATTTCCTTCTATTGGGTTGATAGAGACACTAAATTTTGAAAAGTATGATGAAGTGTATGTTTATTCAAGTAAGTGATAGGTGATAAAAAAATTTCAAAAAAAAAAAAGGTGTACAAGGATAAACTGGTTAGAAGTTTGTAAAAATTAATTACCCTTGATTTTGCAATAATTTCAAAAAAAAAGATGCCACAATAAATGTATGTATTGAGGGCATATTTTTAGAGATATTACTTGACAATAGTTGTTTTTATAATTCTGACTAAGTTTTTAGAAATCAAATAAAATTTGAAAAAAAAGGTAAATTTGTACTTATGTTATTGAACATATAGATAGTTTAATAATTAAAATTCACGCAATATAAGCAATGTTTGATCTATATAAAAAATTGTTAATTTCGGATCGTTGAAATTTCAAGTCAATTGATTTATGATTAAACATATATTAAATATCATCATATTAAGAGAAGGGATCCAATTCTCATTGGTGCCACATCAAGGTCTTAAATAATAAAACTAATTAATTACGTATTTTGTATATATCATACTATATAAATATACAAAAAATTATATCATTTTAACTTTATTTTGATATGCATCAAGCATTAACATAAATACAAACCAAAATTTGTGATTTAATTCCCTCTATTGATGACTATCGAAACAAAATCAAAATTTAATATATATATATATATATATATATATATATATATATATATATATATATTATTAAGATGGATTAGAATATATCTAACGATTTACATATATTAACTAAAACATAAATAATAAAAAAGAAACTATGGACACCAATAATCATAGGTATTGGATCCCTTCTCTACTTTATATACATAATATGTATATGATATAAATTGTACCAATTATGTTGGATTTCAAATTTAAACATTAGTTTTGAAAATTGTCATAAATAAACTATTGTACATGATCCTCCCTACTTTTTTTCTAAGGTCTATTCCAAAAATATCATCTCCATACTATACATGTGGGAAAAAATGAAAAATAAAAATTTGGATGATGGATCTATTATTGGGCTTAATCAAATAAAGAACAAGGCCTCAATGGGCTATCTTTAATTTGTTGGAAACAGCTAATTAATTACCATGTAATTATATTAGCAATTAATGCATGTACTCTTGAATTATTATGATATGAATAGTTGTACTATATGGAATTAGATCATGATTTCTTAATTGATTCAAATTTTTGGCAAAGCTCTATCACTTTAATTTCCAGTTTAGTCCAAAAAAATGTGTTCTAACCAATTATTGTGCTTGTTCATGTGGTTAACATTTTCATTCTAAATGTGTGACACCATCTATTTAAGTAAATGGTTCCTCATAAAAATGTTATCTAAACATACATTTTAGCTAGAAGCACAACTTAATTATTTGTTATCTAGAATTTTCATTTTTTATAGTATGGTGAATTATGATGTTGCTAAAAATTACTATAAGATTTATATGATATTGGTGGAAACTAATAGAATAATATTTAAGATTTATTACTTAAAAACAATGCTAAGGAAACGGAATGGTCGGGATGGATTGATAATTTTACATCACGAATAAATTAATAGGCATAACATAATTAACTCACAGTATACAAAATGATTGTGTTTATTTTTATTAAATAGTTTTGAAATAATAGAGATTTTGATGTAGATATGGCAATGAGATTAAAACTCTAAGATATTTATCATGATTTTTTATAACTCAATATAAATAGTTTTTTAGGTAATGCAAGAAAAGATTAGATGTAACAAGATGTACACTCTTCTTGATGAAATTTTAACCTCAATCATATTTATATTTTTAGTTGTCAATTGTTAATGAAACTATTATAAAGTGTTGGCTTTACTATTGTTTTCTAATTTGTATTATATATTGTTGTTCATTTTATTGTATAGTAAGATAGAGGTAAGAATTATTAATGACATATCTTTTATCTTGTTTATAAATTTATTTTCCTTATTAGGAGTAGGGAGGATTAATTAAAAATTTCAGTTCATTCTCAAGTTTCAAAAATTTCGTTAAAAATTTCGCAAAATTATTCGCATATTTTCACAAATCCGGCGACCTAACTCGGATTGTGACAAATTGGCGGAGCGTTGCTCTTGCTTTTTCTCACCTTCATCGATCGACAAACTCGAGTTTCTCCCGATATTTTTTTCAGTACAATTGACATTACTAGAAAATAATTCTTCCCCAAATTAAATTAGGCGGTTCTTGACGTTTATAACCCTTTTATTTCGAATTTTGATTCTAATTTTTTTAAAAAAATTAATTCTGAAAATTCAAAAAGCAAAAAAAAAAAAATAAAAGAGAGAGAGATTAGACAATGAGGGAATATAACTATTTAGATTAGAGCTCTTCATAATATATAGCCTTAGTAAAAGGTTTGGTTCGGCCCACAAAATTTTTGGTCCGGCCCGGTTCGGTCGGGTGCATGTTCGTATTAGAAATATTTTTTCTAAAGCCCGGTCTGACAGTAATACGACCTCAATGGACCGGGTTTTTTTTTTTTTTTTTTTACAATTGTGTTGATAATATAGTTGATTTCGGCCACTAATTACCATGATTAATTCATGAATTCACAAAAATAAACCAAAAAAGCAGCTCAAGAAACTGAAATTCAAAGAGTTGAGTGTCATATTTTTTTTGTGATAAATTAAGATGAGAGTTGGAGCGGAGTCTCGCTATTTTTCACCCGAGTCGAAAAAAAATTATGTTTCAAGTTTCAAACAATTTTATTGCCGGTTCATGTAGCCGACATTTACATCCTCGATACAATCATGCAAATAGTATGACTCCATCTACTTATGTACTAGTTCTTTGTGAAGTGATACCTATAAATACATTCTATAAGCATTAGTTGCATGTTAATTAATAATTACCAATAACTTATTTTATGTTATATGGTATTAATTAGTTCTTTTTTGTTAAACTATTCTAAGATATTGGTGGATACTAATAAAACAATATTAGTGATCCATGGCCAAAATAAAATATTGCTTTTAAAGCTGTAGATACTGGTACATTTAGAGTATTATACCTCCCAATTAGATGAAATTTTTTTAAATAATAGTAAACATCATATTTGCAAAAGGTACTTGTTCAATTAATTCTAAAAAAAATAATTTTTTGAGTTTGTAGATTTATGATGCTAAACTAAATTAGAAGTTTCTGATGGCGCTAATTAATTCGGAGTGAAACAAATTAAAAGAAAAGAAAAGAAAAGAGAGAAGGAAGTAATTTTGTTATATTTTATTACATTCCAACTTTTGAGATTAATAAATTTTGTAGAACAAAAAAGGGAATTGCTCATCTCATTTTGTGCATTTAACTCTAAACTTTATCAAAAATTAGTCTATAGAATTTGTCCAAGTTTTTTATTATTATTTTTAAATCATGAACTTTTTCATATAATATAGGATAGGTATTTGTAAGATTACTATTTTACTAGCTCAACAGATAAAAGAAATATATATAATAAAAAAATTTCCTTAACTTTGTTCAACAATAGCAAGAACAAAATAAAGATAATTTTAATATTTAATGGATAATGATATAACACAAATAAAGTTTGAATTGATGATTAAGTATAATTGTAAGTTTTAGATCTTGCTTCCTAATCAGTGATGGAGTCATAATATTATTTCAATTAATGTATTTTATAAGTTTTTGTGTCACAATATAAGTACATTTTGAAAATTATTAAAGAATTTTTGTATCTTCAGTTGAGTCCATGTGGTTATTCCCAACAATAAATTTGGGGTGAAACTTGAAAAATTGAATATATAATTATAATTATTCGTACCTGAAAGAAAGAACCTAGAATTTTGGTTCAAATTATCTGATTTGAAAATTTAAGTTAAGACCATAAAATCTTCTTTTTAACAATATAAGCATCATTTGAAGTTAGGAAATAATTAATTTGATGAGATTTAAGCTAGTGATGTCGATATAATTTGTGTAAAATTCAGAAATAATATCTTTTCATAATGCATATAACTCTATGACTATCTCAAAATCCTGATAATCTTAGAAAATTTAGTGAATTATTTACAAATAATTAGTAAAATTCTGAAATAGCTCAAAAAAATAAAATCATAAGTTCTGTTTAATTTTGTCTATTGATTGAAAAAAAAAACATTACAAGTGCACACACTAGTGAATAGTTCAAAATATCATGTCACATCATCACATAGCAATTGCAATTGAATAATAAATTAATTTAATTTGTGACCCACCACATCAAAATTATTGGGATGACCACAGAGAATGCAACATAGAAGAAAACAAAAGAGAAGAGGAGGTGCTGAATGAAAATGAAAAATAAAATATTAAATGATATAAAATTTATAAAGATAAATATTTAATTGTATTTGACGGTACATCAAATAATATTGAAATTGATATAAAATCAATTTATAAATAAAATAACCTGTCTATAAATTATTTTTATTCTACTTTAATAATATGATTCTATAAAATATTACTAAAATTGTCAAAATAAAAAATTACCAAAAAAATTGTAAACTTGTATTTAGAAAAAAAAATAATCAGCACGAACACTTTATAAATAAGTCCGATCAAATTTCAAAATTTCAATAAAGTATCATATAGTTAAATAATTAAAATTATACTCAATAAAGCAAAGTTCAAATTAGATTTCCGACCTTTTTTCGAATATTGTTGTCGCCTCGTGTGTATAATTCTGCATTTCTTCCTTTGTTCTAACTCTTTTGATTTTACAGATATTATTATTATTATTATTATTATTATTATCATCATCATCATCATCATCATCATCATTGATACCGATTTTATTATTTATATTAACGATTTTGTTATGCGATTTATTTGTACATTATTTTTAGTATTCAACTTCAATGAGTTATTAATTAAATTAATAATATTTGAGTTGAATAATAAAATACTATAAAAATAAGTTGTATAATAAAATTGCTAACATGAATAATAACTCATTTTACATGGATTAATAAAATCGGTCGATAATGATATCAATGACAGTATCTCTCGAACATTTTCCTTTACATATATCTCTTGTCGTGCAATGTGCATACACTTTTCTTCTATTTCAAAACCGACGAATGCATTCATTCCGTTTGGCAAATAAGTAAAATTAAAGCGGAGTAAATATTAAATCATTTTAAAGCATTAATATTTAAAAATAGTGAAATAAATAAATAAAATAATAAAAGTAAAAAAAATGTTAAAAATTATGAAATTTGATGATTTAATAACTTATTTCAGCTTAAATCATTTCCATTTAATATATTAAAATACTTTAAAGTACTTAAATCACCTCGATTCTGCTTATCAAACGAGATTAAATCACATCGCCATTCGGACGGATTGCTTTTAACCCGCAATACGCTTGGGCACTGTTTTATGGCAGCGGACATGAATTCGAAGTTAAATTATTAGAACAAGTCCTGGCAACATACAATATATATTTTGTATTATATTTTTTATGTCATGTCAGCTAACTGGCTGTCAGAGATTGACTGTGGAGGAATCTATGCAAAGAAAAAAAAACAAGAGAAAAATCTCCTTGAGGGGGACAGCTTTGAACTAGCCTTTGACTCTTCATCAGTAGTAGTAATGTAGTATTATTGTTCATAGTCAAATAACCTTTTTGATTCTTTGTTGGATGTCATATGAAATGAAATCATTTATTATTTATTGTTAGATTAAAACAAAGGAATTAGTTTCTTTACATAAGATATCTTGAATTTTATATGAAGCCGATCCGATTTGTTTTATTTTAATTTTGATGGTCCGAATTAAAATAATAATAAAATTTTATTTTTTTTATTTGGAATAATAACGGATATAGACTCATGCTATGTGATGACTGTATTTGTTTTTGTTTGATTTTTATTGATCTTTATTGTAACTTGTTTTGATGGTAATTTTGATCTGGTCTGAAATTAAATTTTGGGTTGGGCTCCTCCTGCACATCAGTGAGTGCATGGATTGTTCCAAAATCCAAAACCATAGACATGCTTTAGGAAAATATTTGGAAAATACCAAAATCAATATTAAAATCGATACCAACTTTATTTTCATATTAACTGCTTTATTTATACAATTTATTTTTAACAATATTTTTTATTATTCAACTCAAATACCACTAATATAAAATAATAACTCACTTAAATCGAATAATAAAAGTACTGTACAAATAAATTACATAATAAAATTATTAATATGAATAATAATTCATTTAATCTGAATAACAAATTTAATATCGATTTTAATATTTGTATATCAACTCTCCCTATGCTTTAAACCACGGAGAGAAGGTTCCAACAAAAATGGAAAAAAGAAGACTAATTGGTTTGATTAACAAAGCCAACTTGAACAAAACCCTCAATGGAGGGGACAGGTTTAAAGTTCAAGTAATGCTGGCTCGTAGCTGACAAAAACACCTTTTGACCTCTTGAGTCCTGGGCACGAATATGACAGCTCAATTTTTGGTGAGATTTCATTGCCAAGTCAAATCTCAAAGCATCCATTTACATCAAGAAAATATTATATTAATGGACTACACTTGGTTTGGTTAACTTCAGTGAGATTCATTTGCTTTCAAATATACTAACTCCCAAGGAATGCAGAGCTAATACCAAGTAAATTGTAGATCAAAAAAAAAAAAAAACTACATAACAATTATCTCAGAGCTTATTGAGGAAAAAGGAGCAAACTGAGGGCTGCTTACGAGCCTCACAGAGTGCATGCAACGAGGCACATTGATTTGAATGCTGTTAGAAAATTAGTTCATTGGAGATGATTCGCATAAGCAATGCTTCAGAAGTACAATAGTCATTCATACAAATGCACCGACAAAGACCCAAAAAAAAAATGAAAAATGATACCAACATCCCACTTCCCCTTCGGGTTTGACACACAGTTAACCGATCTACATCGAATAATTATCCAAACGGACAAAGGGAAAAAAGCAATTATGTACACCACATAAGTACGGTTACTGAAAAAGCCCCAGTAAGTGGCTAATGAAAATGCTTCATTACCTGAGATTTTATTTGGTTATCCTTCTTATTATAGGTACTCTGGATTAAAGGCTAGTGCCTCCTGATGGATGAGGTCCTTCATCTGGTCCTCTGAAAGGGCGTGCTGTTCAAAATCAAACCGGAAGGGGTTCATGCACACTGGCTCATCGCTGATGTCATGCAGTGATGACAGGTACGGGTGAGCAAGTGCCTCCTCCACTGAATCAAATTAAATCAGTAATCAATCAATAATACTGGAACATGCTGAAAATCAGCAATGTTACCGATATTTTACTCATACCAGTAATAACCTGGCGTCCTGGCCAGCTTGATAATGAGGGCTGGTGATTCATACTATTTAGGCCTCAAAACAGCCAACCAGTCATATTTAAGGCCAAAGCATTTGGCTATGGGTCAATTTTAGTCAAAAAGGTTGGCCTGACTCATTTGCAATGCTCTGTCGAACTAAAGGATTGTACTTCGTATTACTCTTAGTATTTCTTTTCATCAAGAAGAATATGGAAAAAGAAGAGTAAAATGTAATCAAAAGGAAACAGTCTCATAACATGCCCAAATCAATAGTTGAGCCGAGCTAAAAGGAAAATGAGTCAGGAGGCCGCGTGATTCTTGACAAGCAAACGGATAGGATTGGACCTGATCCAGTTTAGTTCATAATAAAATATGACTACCTGACATCTGTCATGCTAGACACCATTACTTGAAACAACCAAGGTAACGTTTAGGGGTTAAAGCTAACCACAGCAGATCCATTCTCAGCTAATGATTACAAAAATGCAGGCCAAGTAATACCACTAATTACACTAAAACCAAAGACCCACAGAAATGCAAAACTCAAAGAAAGAAAAAACTAGAAGGAACAATGATGTACCAGTGATTCTCTTTCTAGGGTCAAAGGTAAGCATCTTCTCAACAAGATCAATGGCTAAGGGATGAACATGAGGGAATTTCTCGGTAAAAGACTGGCGTGCATATCGAGGCAGCTGGCGTATGTACCTCCTCGCATTTTCATTCACAAAATCCAGATCCACCTCATTTGGTGTGCCAATCAGCTGTCATACTCAAAAATTAGAAGCAGACAAAAGTTAGAAACAGGCTCAAGTTCAAACAAACAGGCTCTGCTGCTGCCTCTGCACCATTGAACAAGTGTATTATAAAGATCAAAATAGTATACCAGATAAAAAAATGTCTATCGTGCTAAGAACAAAAATGATGGCTTCTTTTGTGCATCATTCATCACATTTTAAGTGATTTTCACATTTAGCATGGGGACATAACATGAAACCCCCAACTCCCAAATGAGGAGAGAAAAAATTTGCACTGACCTCCATCAGCAACCTTAACTGGTGCACATGGTCCCTCCCGGGGAAAAGTGGCTTTCTATCCATGAGCTCCATAAAAATGCACCCCACAGACCACACATCAATAGCATCTGTATACTCTGAAGAGTTAAGCAGCAACTCAGGAGCTCTGTACCACCTAGTGACCACATATTCAGTCATGAAATCAGTCTCTGAAGTTGTACGTGCAAGGCCAAAGTCACAGATTTTCAGGTCACAGTTAGCATTCAGCAAGAGGTTGCTGGGCTTCAGATCCCGATGGAGAACACTTGCTGAATGAATGTACTTTAAGCCTCTAAGGATTTGGTAAAGAAAATACTGCATGGCCAGAAGTAGAAAGGGAATTGGTTAACTTAAAGTAGGTGTTTATTTGCAAATGCCAAGTAACACCCAATATCTTATCAAATTATGTAACCCAAATCCCCATGCTTCGGATAATGCTGAAAGAATATCCATAACAAAGTTAACTCAAGCAATACATGACTAAACACCCTGACAGTTTCGTATTATCCTCTGACAAGATCTATTGATAATAAGTTCCCTACATGAAACAGATAATATAATTTGCTTTGCACGGAAGTAATTAAGTTTATAATCAAAATGAAAGCTAAACAGATCAAAAATTAAAACTAGTTGAAGCATATAGATACCATCAGACTAAGTTAACAGTTGGAAATGAGCTATGAATAGTTCAATAATTTTGGGTGCTTGTTGCAAATATGAGAACACGACAAAAGTTCTGCGACTAAATTGATATTGCCTTCCAAGAAAGCTATTTACACCTAATAAGGACAACTAATTTGGTTACTCTAATTTAACTGCTGAATGACTGAATAGTTGAAACGGTTATCACAAAAGCACCTGGCAGTGCTCTTCTGACAAAGCTTGATTAGAGCGAATAATTTGATGGAGATCAGTATCCATTAACTCATATGCAATATATACATCATTAAATGTCTCTCGCACAGGTGGCGGTATTATATCTCTTATCGCAACAATCTGCAAAAAAAGTTACCATATATTAGGAAACTATTAAACAATATAATAATATAAAAAAGGCTTTCTGGTCCAAGCTTGCATAAGACAACCTAGGATTTCTAGACAGCTACCAAGCGTAACTTCAATTAGACTTCTAAAATGCCTAATTATAAGAGGATAAAAGTTATTCCACAGTTTTGCCTAAGCTCTGACAATACAGAAGTCAAGAAAGAAACTGTCCCGAAAAAAAAAATCTCTTTCTTACCTAGGAACTGCTTAGGATTCAGAAAAGAAGAAAAACTATTGTTACATGAATTAAAAGAAGCTACAAACTGTTTTAGTTAATTTTGACACCATCAATATCATCATCAACATTATAACTATTAGATTAAGACATACCAATTGACAGTAGAAAATGAAAATAAAAGATAGATTGCATTTATTTTCTTCACAGCATCATTTTTAATCCATCTATCATGAATAAGGCTAATGTGATATTAGGCTAACTAATAGCAGAGACCATTGTTTCAGTTCTCCAACAAAGCTAAGGACTCTTTACAATTGTCACGTACTAAAATTTTACAGCTCTTAGCATTTTATGGATAAAAAATAGGATCCCCTTGCAATTGCATAACAGTACCCAAGCAGTACTACTACATGATATGCAGGTGTGCTTACAAATAAGGAGAGGGGTGTGTGTGTGTGAGAGAGAGAGAGAGAGATAACATTTTCATGGTCCATGTGGCGAAGGAGCTTGATTTCGCGAAGAGTTCTCTTGGCATCGATCTTGTTGTCAAATGCATTAGCTATTTTTTTAATGGCAACTTGCTCTCCTGTCTCCGAGTTTAAAGCCGAGCTGATCACCGTTTAATTTATGTCAGTCCCATGAAAAAGAATTTTGTTAAGCATAAGCAGAATACAGGTAACAATTCCAAGCCTCAATAAGGGGTACATAAGAAATAAGTAAAATAGTTTAAAGTTATTTACCCCCGGAAAGGAAGGATTTACGATTTACTAAGCAAGAGGTATAATTAAATTCCAAAGATGAGGTCATTTGGTCAATGAAACACTACTCTAGTTTAACCTTAAACAAAGAATAAAGTAACAGACTTAAAAGTTCATGCTGAAGTCAATAGTCAGTCTGATATGACCTTCAGTTAACAAGTAAATGCATAGTTCTAGCCCAAGTTGAAAGCCAAGGATGAGTCAAATGTTTAGATAAAAATATATATGTCTGAGAGATTTATAAATAATATATAGCTTATTCACAAACAACAGAGAATCATAAGCAAAATACAGTTCGTATTTTAATTGTTTAATTTAATTCAATACAGACTAGTATAGAAGCAATATTAAATATGCAGCAGAATGGCTAAAGAACTGAACTAGAGATTTCAGGTAACAACTTCTCCGTTTTTAATCTGAGGAAGAAGCCAAGAATCAAAACAACTAATACCAGGTCGTATTTACCAGAAAGGTATTAAAAATACCAGACCACGAGAACAAATATCTCAGTCAAATCTTGAATAACCATGCAAACACGGAGTATTAACAAAGATGACTGACTTAAGTCTTCCAGTCTTTTAAGGAAATACTAGATCTATATATGGCTCATGTACATAGGCACAAACACAGCTGTCTCCAGTTTTCCCTACCACTGGAGATGAACTAAATCAAACCATGGTCAAAGGCTCATCTAAAACATTTTGAAATTAACAAGAACTAAAGAAAACCTAAATCCAGTTGAGGAGAAAAAGGAAAATAAAAAAGGGAATTAATGAGCGATAACTTTACATAATCATATATGTTTGATTTGCTGTAATTATACTTTCGGAGAGTCTTTTAATTTGCTAAAATAAAATCAAATCAACAAGATATATCCTCTTTTTTTCACCATGAATAACTAATCCTAATTCCAGAGAAGATCGGAACATCACCTGATCCGAAATATTCAGAAGAGAAATGGATAGAGAAAGAGAAAGAGAAAGAGAGAAACAGTACCAGACAATTCCATAAGCGCCTTTTCCGATGGGGAGAATCGGAGGTCGATACTTAGCGGAGACCTCAAAAATGTTGCCAAAGATATTGTATTGAATGAATCTCCCGCCATGGCTGAGCGTCGCCTGAATGTTGCTCTCTATCCCTGGCACAGCGGAAGGAGGTTGTTGCGGCGGCTGAGCTGGAAGCGCCGCCGCCTCCGCCATCTCCGCATCAGGCGGTGCACCTCCGGCGTCCATACAGAGAGAAGAGAGGTTGAAACCCTAGAGAGGGGGAGAGAGAGAGAGAGAGAGAGGTTCAAGGAGAGGGATTGTATCTGTGTGCTTTTTCTCTTTTTTTATTTCTTTTATTTTGATCTCCCCCTTTTCTCTCTCTTTTTTTTTTTTTAATTTTAATCTGATATCCTGTTTTTGTTTGTAGGAGGAGGTGGAGGAGGAAAAGAGAGTTCCAACTTTTATAGGATCAAAATTTAGTTTAAAAGACGAAATAATCGTTCGATGATATCAAGATTCGTATAAAAGTTCACCTCATGTTTTAATAATCATACAAATTATCAGAACTAATGATCCAACGGTTCGATCAAAATATGATCCAATAAACATTAGAACGCCCCCTTTTGAAGCTGGACGGGTTGGCTGGATTGGATTTCCTGCAAGTGGAGATGCAGGAAACATCTTTCCTCCAAAGTTTTAGTAGTCAATTTTTGGATAAAATCTTTTCTTCCTAGCTCCCTCCCATCAGCTAAGTTGCCAAAATTTGCAATGTGCTTTATTTATTTATTTTTTAAATTTAATCTGAGTATTTATTGAACTAGTCATCATTTACTCGTTGCCACTTCAGTTGATTGATTAATGATTATTGATACATTTATGATTGAAGTGTATGCATGCAAGAATGTAGCAAAGCCAGGCTACTATATGAATATATTGATATTCCCTATTGCTCAGGTGAAATTTGTAATTTTGAGGAGGAAAAAAAATCCTTTTCATCAAGACTATGAAAAATATGACAATTACAAATTAAAAGAAAATGTCATTTCTTGTCTTCTTTAAAAAAATAGATATATTCTTTGTTTTCAATATCTTTTCTTTTTTTTTTATAAAATACTAGAAAATTTCCGCGCTCTACTACGCTATGTATAAAACTATTTAATTCAATTATTTACGAATGTAATATTTTCACAAATAAAATTGATTTTGCAAAAACTTCATCACATGATAATAACAAAATTTTACTATTTAGAAGCATTCTAATATATTGAACTAATTTAATAATAGCACAATGATTTATTGGATCTAAAACAATGTACTAGTAAAAAAGTTGTTACATTTTACAAAAAATCAATTTAATACATATTCTTATTGCCAAAAAAAATTAATGAAACTAAAGCTTAAAGTGACTAAAAAGCTTTTTAAAATGATCTTGATTTTTAATATAAATTTTAGAAGCAAACGAAAATCAAACGAAATAAAATTTAATTTCTTGAGATAACTTAATTGAATAAAATTTTTGAAGTCATCAAATGTAGATATCCTAAATGAATGAAATAAAATTCAAAATTAAAAGTTGAGAGGGGAAAAAGTCAAAATTAAGTTGAATCTAGATGAAATATCACTTACAAGAACTTAAAAGAACATTAAACAAATTAAAATATGATGTTTAAATAATAAATTTTTCATTCTAATATAATGAAAAATTGAGTTTTTCATAACAATTTTCAACTACATCATTCTCATACATTTTGTCTCATCTTTTGTCTTTTTCTTTTCATCACATTCTGTTATCATATATCAATATCGTCGACCAATAATGATATACCATAGACTTCATACATCTTTTAACTAGTGCAAAAAAAATAAAATAAAAGTTATAATAGAGAAAAACTGAATTAAACTTGATACATAATTTAAAATAATATAATTAGACAGTAGTTTTATAACCACCCAATTTATATATCAACTTGTCAATCAAAATAAATAGTATAAAAAAAATTGAGTTCGTGTGCTAGAGAAAAAAATACAATTAAGTTGACATAGATTTAGTGGAAAAAAATGCATTTCAAGTTTGCTGTATAACTACTAATATTTCATAGTTCATATATATAATTAATAAAAGCAAAATTCTTGATAAAAATTTTTGTAATTCAAAATTTAACTACAAGAATAAAAAAAAAGAGAGGAGATGATCTAAAAATCAATTCGAGTCATGGATTTAATTTTTATCCAAAGCATTGAAAATAAATCTAATTGATAAAAAAAAGAATAAGTAGATATGTTAACGTATTAAATTTCGTACGTGATTATTTAAAAAAAACTTGTCGAATTAACTACAAAATCCTGACCAATAGAAAAAGAAAACATCACATACTTATATAAGACTGTTAAAATTAAAAAAACTATCGGATAAAAAAAATCGAGTCACTGTAGCGTACTACTATTGCTAAGCATTGTATCGCAACAGTAGCACGCTTGAGCATTTGAAAAAAACAAAAAAAGGTCGTTGGAGGGGGGAAAAATTGAGCATTATAGCACGCTAATTTTTCTAAGTACTGTAGCACAATAGCGGCTTGAGCATACATAATTATATAAGTTCGTAAAAAATAAAAAAATTATAAAAAAAATCGAGTCATTGTAGCGCGCTACTATTGCTAAATATTGTATCACAACAATAGTGCGATTGAGCATCTGAAAAAAAAAGATCGTCGAAGGGGAAACAAATCGAGTACTGCAACATGCTACTGTTGCTAAGCACTGTAGCCCAACACTAGTAGATTGACCAATAGAAAAAAAAATATGACATAATTATATAAGTCCGTAAAAAAATAGAAAAAACTTTTGGAATAAAAAAAAATCAAATCAATGTAGCACGCTGTTGTTGCTAAATACTATAATACAATAGTAGCGTGCTTGAGCATCTAAAAACACCAAAAAAAGGTCACTGGAGAGGAAAAGAACCGAGTACTATAGCACGCTACTGTTGCTAAGTACTATAGCACAACAGTAGTGGCTTGAGAATTAATATATTTATAGATGGGCCTTATAATTGGGCACCGGATGAATAAAAAAAACAAAACTAAGAGGCACAATCAGGCTTGGGGTCCTGATCTTCTACTACGCTGCACAACATATGAACGGATAGATTATAGGAGGTTTTTTTGAGATTTACTTTGTACGAATCTCAATAAAAATCGGACGGATAATACATTACGCTGTACGGTATAACGTAACAGATGATACAAATCCATCAAACTTGTGAGGTTCATAATGAGTTTAGCTATGGTCCTATGGATGGCAATGGACCTTGTAGGTGGGGGTGGGGGGAGTCAAACTCATGATTAGATTGAGACAAATTTTATAAGAGATAATTTTGTAATTATTTTTTAAATTATGTATATTTTTATAATATTTTACGTTACTAGTATAATTTAAAGATATATTTTGTAAAATATTTTATGAATGGAGATTTTCAGAGGGGATCTACTACGAGCATGGCTCCGCCAATACACGTAGGTCGGGTTGTTTTTTATGATTTTAATCAATTTAGACTTAATTTGTTATTATCATGTCTTCGAAATTCATAAATATATTTTTACAAGTGCAAAAATTTATCTAAACTAAATCAAATAGTCATAACAAATATTTTGTATAAAATTAAACTAGAATTCATTTACAGCGTGTGTTCATTCATGATTTTATCAGTTCAAGCCTCATCTTTTGTTTTAATATCATCAAAACTTATATATATGCTATAACTTATGTTTTTTATATGTGCATGAATTTTTCATTAGTATGTTTTTTAAATACATGTATTCATGTTTCGAATAAATTTAGGTATTATTTTGTGATTGTAATTTCTTCAAAACTTGCAGAGATGCTCCAACTTGTATATATATTTATTTGAGCTAGATCAAATAGATACTAGAAATATTTTGTATAAGCCTTTTCATGTTTTCAATCAATTTAGTCCTAGTTTGTGATAGTAATATCATCACAACTCTCTAATGCTGCATCATATGTATTTCCCATGCACACAAATTTACCTAAAGCAAATGAAACAAATACAGCAAATATTATGCATAAAATTAAACTTCAATGTATTTGAATGTGTCCTTTATTCAGTAAGAAGTTATTATTAAATTTAAAATTGAAATTGAGAATTTTAATTTAAAATTGGTATTTGGCATTAGATGGTATATAATAGGTTTAAGTTTAGTTAATTTGGATGAACGCTGAAATTAACACTTATTTTGTTCTTACAAAACAAGGTATGGGACTACAACATGCTAATTCTTTAACATTCTCTCAATTTCTTGAAATTAATTCTTTTTTTGGCTTATATAATACTAATCATTTGGAAAGTTTGAGCCAGTGAACCAAGAAACAAAATCCATTCATTTATTAGCAAAACTGTTTTGTTCAATTTGCAATTTTATCCCCATGCTTTTTGTTTCTGTGTTTTTTTTGTGATAATTCAACTGTCTCTTTCAACGCAAAATACACATGATCCCCCATTGTGTTTCACTTTTCTTAAACATGATTCCTACGTGTATCTGGATTTGCAATGTAATTTCACATGCAGTAGTTGTTGGTAATGCGCTTCACATTTTTTTGTTTGTTAGCAATTGCAGCAGAGGATATTTAAGGTTATATTTCTTTGGTAAGGAATTTTCTTGAGAACTATTATTTTGACAGTTTTGATAATTAATTTTTAAATAAATTTGAAATAAATTTTATAAATTCTCAAAAAATAGAAAAAAAAATTAACAAATATATTTTTTAACTTATAGATTGATTATGTTTTAAATTTTATGTAATTTAAAAATCATTTAATATTTCATCAAAGACCGTTAAATATGAATTGTTGTAAAATATTATGAAATTTTGATGATATTTGATTGAGTATCAAATAATACTTAAATTATATGAAATTTGAAACACAATCAATCTATAAGATAAATAATATATTTATAATTTTTTTTCTATTTTTAAGATTTTTTTTTGAAATTATTTGAAAATTTATTTTCAAAATTATTAAAATAATAATTATCAAAGATCCCATCCTATTTCTTTTATTTGCTTTCCTTATTGGACACGTACAATCATACTATCTTTCTTATTGAACAAAAGCGACAAGACACTTCCAAATGTGTTTTAAATTTATTGTAAATCACTCCATAGTTAGCACAGCAGTTGCTCCTGCATTAAAATTGAGAGTAGGACCAACTGTTGCATTTGGCGTTAATTTGGAAGTGCAACTGCAGTGTCAAAATATGATGAGAAAAGTTTTCATTCCATGAGCCTCTTTCCTTTAATTAATTCTCTAACTGAGTTTAACCATTATAATCGTCTTTTGTTTAAAATCCACTCATTCCACGTTTTTCTCTTTCTTTTTCTGTTTTTGATTCTCTCTCTCTTCATTTCTTTTCTTCCTTTCTCTCTCTTTCTCTTCATCTCTCTTCGTTTCTCTTCTTCAGCAATCTCCTTCTCCAGTGATCTCCTCCTCCGACGACCTCCTTCTCTGACGATATCTACCCATGTTGCTACATCTTCTGTTCGTGCTCTTCTTCGACGATTTCAATCACCTCAAACTTCTACTTCAAATATTTCTTCTTTGACTTACTGTTTTTTCTATTGAAAGTTTATTTTTTAATATTAAAATTTAATGTCCTAACTATTAGACTTGTGACAGTAGATTTAAAGATTTGTATAGTTTAGGGATAAAGTCTTATTTGTTATATTCAATAAATATATTCAGACTTGTATTAGTAGCTTTTTTTAAGACTTACAAGTATTAGATATAAAGTTTTATATTACTAGATATAAATACTTGATTTCTAATTATATCTGACAAATAAATTTTTATAATTTTATTTTTTATGTAATGATAATTATAATGCAGCTTCTTGCATATGGATAAATTGTCTCAAGTAAAAGAATTCTAATAAATGCAACTCCTTGCATATCAGGGGTCTTGAAATAAATTTTACTCAAGTAATATTTATTTATATGTAAAATTTATATAATTTTTATTTTAATTTGAAATAATTTTTTTGTTTGTTTTAGAATTTTATAGGAGGACATTTCAAATGAGAAACTTATTCTTGCATATAAACTTTTTATTCATGAGATAAATAATAAATCATGAACATTGTGATGTACTAAGATTTGTTTAGAAGTACTTTACAGATTTATTGTTTTTGAGTATAAAGATTGAATTAGTTATGTTGTTTGCTTAACAATGACGTTATTGTAAGACATTATATAATTGAATGATGTGATATTTAATATTAATATATGTTCTCTATTAGTATACATATATGTTACTTTTACTATAAAGACATACCGTTATGACTATAAAATTATCATTAAAGTCAATTTGTTTTGATAATTTATTTCAACATTTTAATATTAAGATTTGATACTCTAACTATTAAGAGTTCCTATAATAAATATAAAGATTTTGAGATTTAATATTAAGAGTTCCTTTAGTATGTAATATATTAAGAGTTGAGTTATTCGAAGTTAAAAATATAGCTTGTATAAGCTAGTATTAAAACTTACAATATGAGATATTAAGAACTCGTTTAATAGATATAAAGACATAGTTGAAAATTTCATCAGTTGGTTTCCAGAACATTGGATCCTTCGAAATAAAAAATATAACTTGTATAAATTAGTATTAAGACTTATAATAAATGTATTACGACTTTGGCTAATATGTATAAAGATTTGGCTGAAAATTTTGTTTGCCGGTGTTCCAGAATATAGTTAACTCTGTTTGTTGGGGGATTTGAATTGGGTCTGAGAGCTGTCATCTCATTCCAAATATAATTACGGACAAACAAACATACATTGTTTGCAAAATGCAGTAGATGGACCTACTTGCATATTCAAGTTCACGGAAACAAACAGGCCCTATGTTAATAAACAGTATCAAAGACAGCTTTGGTTTGACAAATAGGCATATTATATAACATGATTGTTCTATTCCAAGGCTAAGAAAGCTCTTAATTAATTAACAAATTAACAATTGATGCAGTTGGGTTTCTCCAGTCTGTCTTCTTTCAAGGAAATAACTGTAATAAAATAAAACATGAGGAGCAATGAAAAGTTAATTGTTTATGTAAAAAATAATTTTGTATTTATTTATTATCGTATACCATGCCTACGGGTTCTTAAAGCAGAAAAAAAAAGGAAAAACAAAATGATTCCAAGTTAGATATGGTTGTTTGACATACTCATTCTGAGTTTTGCTGTCGAAATATGGTTGCATTTTTGTTATTTATTGAATTTTGGAGCGATTGATTATCGTATTATATCGAATACGTACCGAAAACTATCTTACCAACCACATGATGAATAATAATTAAGTACAGTTTGGAATCAAGCAAAATGTAACATATAAAATTCACAGATAATAAACAGCATCAGTGTCTCAGATGAGGAGCAGCAGCCTCCTGGATCCTGATCATGCCTTTTACTGACTGGCTGATATGCTGACATCCTTATTCTTTCTTGTCTCAGTATTTAAGGTCTGATAGGGGCCTCAGTGTAATTTTCCACCATAATGGGTTTTTGGGTTTGGATAGGTGAATATTTGACACTTTGTTCTGGAGATCTGTGTTTGATGCTGGCTTAGAGCTTGAGTGTATCAGAGCTGGTACCGGTTGCTTCCTGTGATATATGTAGCTTTATTTCTCTTTACAACTGAGCTGGTATTTGTAATATTTAAAATTTTACAATGGAAATCAATGGCCTTGAGCTCACTTTTTGACAAGAAAAGGAAGATTCAGAAATAGTCCACTCAAGATCTAATACACCTGTTTGCATAAATTTGTGTCAGAATTTCTGATCGACATGGTAGAATCACTGGTCAATAAATTCTGACAAAATCAGGCATGGTTTATGAGACATGGTACTCATGTAACTAGGCAAATAAATCCATCACCTTTCAACAAGCATCCCCTAACCCATTATTCGACTCGCATCCTCACCCCATGCTGTTATAACCTTGTGCAGAGATAAAGAAGCTCACTCCCAATGCTTTTATTGCTGCTTTTGCAAGGGAGTCCTGGTGTCTGTCATGCTTGCAACTGAAATCCAGCAATGTCGGGTCTTCACAATATGGCACCTAACATTTATCGTACTCCTATCGTTAGGTTAAGCAAAATTGACTAAAGTGTCCTTCACTGTTCCTACCTACTTATCTTTGCTTCTTCAGTATTAATTATGTAAACTCAGTGCCCAGCAAACTAAATGGTCTCAAACAAAGGATATGACATGTCATTTTGGGTGGTAGTGGTATGAGCCTGGTACCAACACTGCAATGCTCAAATTACATGAATCTGCCGAAACAACGTGCATGATTAAACTAACTTCAGCATTGCAAATATGACATCTCAACCAACACAATCCAACCCATACACTAATGTCTCAGCAAGGTCCATTACTTGCAGGTACAAATTTTCTACCTGTACAAATCGGGTAGCAAGGCGATTACCTAAAACTACTACTTGCAAGCACATTTCTCATTGAAATCAGAACTGACAAAAAGTACGACAGTTTAAAAAAAAAAGGAACATGTAAAAGTTGCCACTTTTTTATTATTTTTATCTGATGAATCCCACAAGGAACAATATACATAAACTCCTGTGAAAGAACAGATGTTTACCACTGTTCAGTATTGCCCTCCTATATCTACATGCCAGTGCTTTTCATTGATTGTTAATATATTTATTTACAAATACTTTATTATTTATATTTTACTAACTTAACCTATTATACAAGCTTTTTTCGTCAACCTAGTAGAAAATATAACAAACATGGTCGTGGTCCTTGTATAGTCTTAATGTCATCATATTAAATTTTATTTGAAGTGGGGAAGCTTCCAGAATACCTGAAAATAAGTACAAAATTCAAATCCGAAAGTACAATTAAATAAACAGATATCAGATCTCCACAAATCAGAAAAAAAGAAAGGTCTTTTACAATTTCAGGCCAGGAACAGGTAAGGTACAAGGTAGCAACTGATTCTAGATACGCTACAAAATCTAGCATGATAAAACTCTCCATCATAGCAAATTTTGTAAATAAAAGAGATAATTTTTATCTTCATACCTTGAGAAACACAATTATCCCGTAAACCATATGAGTATATGGATTGCAGAAGGCTATAGATTAGCAATAATACATGTACGATATTCATGTTGCTTTATGCTATCTGCCACATGAGAAATTATGCTGGCACCTGCATTGTGCATCCACTCATTTTTCACCTAATTAAAATAATGACTTAGCTTAAAGTAAAGTAAAATGAAATTTGAATGTTAAAGATAATCGAGCACTCAAAACAAACACGTTTTGACATTGAAGGGTACTTTCGTCATTCAGTTGATCATATAATTATAATGGACTTAATTTATATAAGTAGACATGCTTGCTACCTCATTGTCTATGGTGTACTGTCAGGGGCTATTGCAAAAAATAAAAAAATAGATAACAAAATAGAAAAGAAAATAAAAGAAAATTCAAGAGGAAGTTGATGCAACTAAGAAGAATGCCTGGATAACTTTGTAATCTAGACAGCTAAGCAACTGATAGGAATACTTTTGTGTTACCAGTTTCGTTTTCTAAGGGCAAATACAATATTCATTAGTCAAAAACATAAACAAAGATAGAGAAATGATGCATGCATACATGGATGTTGTTATGAGCAAAGAAGGGCCATGGTGCGGCATGAAAGCTGACATCCACTTTTTTCCAGCTAATTCTTTGCAATCCCCGTATCATCTCCTCTGTTATATTCATAAAGTGTCAGCTCATCGTATCTCAAATGATATATTTATAAACACTAAATTCTAAACAGTAAAACAAGAACTCAGAACCACAACATGAAATTTGCCATAAATTGGGGATTTCAATTTCAGTAACTGAAATAATGACAACAAAATTTCTTTATGCAAGCTGAGCCCAATATTTTTGCAACTGAAACCCAGGGATGTTTTGGGTTCATCGCAAGTGGCATTTGACAATTTTCTAATCTCCGAAGCTCAAGCCAAAGCAAAAATGACAGAAATCTCTTTCACTGTTCCAGTCTACTTTGCTGTTTTGGTACCAATTATATAAACTCAGCTGCTCAGAAATATTAAATTTGCGGCGCTTGATTTGTAGTTCACTTTGGTCTTAAGTAAAAAGGCAATTCTTGAAGATACGAACAAATTAGTCATATCAAAATGGTATATATCTTGCCATCACCTCAAAGTTGTTGGTAATTTTGCATCTGATAAAATATTGGGTTTAATTTGCCAAAACTCAAGTAGAATATGCTTATTTTTCTTTCTATACCTTCCATTATGTGATGGTACTTATCAGTGTTTTGAGCGGTTGGTATATCCTGAGCAGCTTCCTTGGCTCTGGCTGCCTCAGAAGGGAAGTGGGGCCCATCAGATAATACTGCAGGGCAGTTCTCCACACCAACCACGTGCTTATATCCATCTAAGGATTGTCTTGAGGACTGTCAAAAAATAATTGTTCATGCCATATATGCTCTTAGAAAATTCATAATGTAAAATTTTGCAAGTGCAGATCTACTCTCGAAGAATACCCATAACCTACTTTTTTGTTCTTCTTTTTCCTTATACATGCATTAATAAGAAATAATGTACACTTGCAGTGCATTTAAAACAAGAAATAGTAAGTTTTGGTTTGAAATTAATATTTCTAAAGTGTCTACAACTTATTTATATATAATGTAATTTACCAAACTTTTTATTTTATCGAATGTTTTCTTCTTAGGACACATGAATAATAGTAAATTTCGTGAGTCACATACCTCAATGAGCTCCATCTCTCTTCTAATAGATGAGGTACGCCAGCCAACCATGTCTGATCCTAAGCTTAAGAAAACGAGTGCTAAAATGTGGTTTAAACAGTTGAAACCTCTCACTATAAAAGAAAGTAACTGTTGAAATCTGAAACAATGCTTTCAATATTTAAAGGCCAATCAATGCATTACATGAAAAAAAGGCACTAATATTGGAAAGGATACGGTCATATGAAACGTTTGCATACACAACTCGATTCTTAAAAGCAGCAAGAGCAGAACTGCAACAAAAAAAAAAAGTAAATAAACTAAAACAAACAGAAGAGAGTAGTAATACTAAAAGGAAAGAAAAACAAAAATGCATTGGGATACTTCTTTGGTCTACTTAACAGGGTAATTTGTAAGGATTATCTAAACTTTTGATATGGGATGATTTTTTTTTTCTTACTAGCCAAAGAACATTAAGACGGCACTTTCATAGGGGTACCAAATGTAAATGAGTTTTTCATCAGATACAATGCCATTTTTATTTTTAGTACAGATTGGGAAAAGAGAAAGATCTGCTAAGCAAAAATCAACATTATCCTACATGTATTCATTATCTTCACAATCAGATGTCATGCACAAAAGCAGAGGCCGCTTGCTGGGTTTTCCATCTGTCAGAAACAGCTGTCGGCCAGTTCGACCAACAAATAGAGGAGCCAAAGGAGGCGCCAGTCTTTCCAACATTTCTACACCAAGTAGGAATGGGAGCTGACAAGTCAAGATATTTAAAGGAGAGATGTTAAGGAAATTTAACTTATAGCACAAATGATAGGCCGCATCATTTGCAAACGATACCCAAGGATCTTTTGGTTATTTTTAAGCAACACCAGACAATAGAAACAAAAGTTAAGCATATAGAGAAATTGACTAATCACCCCAAAGTTTTCATCCTGGCTCGAATTTAACAGATGCATAATGAAATATTCCAACTGCTAGTAATGAAATATTCCTTCTTTTTACATGAATGTGTAAAGGTGGGTGTTATTTGCAAATAACTCAAAGAAATGAAGGGTCAATTGCAAGTTAGAGAAATACAGGCTATCTCAATTTGCCAAATAGAAAAGACATGATTTCTATAAAATTTCACATCAATCTAATTGATTCGTGCAAAATCAAGTACAAGTTTTACAATTGGTACGTGTTGTCTTTTAAGAGCAGTTTGTATGATGCAAGAAGGGCTCAGTGTTACATGGATTTGCAATTAATCCCCAAAAATATACTGGTATATGTGCAAATAATATCCAATTTTCGACACTCAAGTTAAGATGTTGATCCCAGCAGGTAATGACTACATCACCCCGCTATTTCACATGAGGTTGAATTAATCTCTCTATAACTACTTCGTGCATAGAACTCCAGATGAAAATCTGCTTAGCTTCATTTTGCTCAATTTTGTTTCATGTAAAAAAAAGAAAGATCACTACAGCCAGTGGAAAAATTAAAACAATTGAAAAACATATGCACAATACCAAACTGTTGGGGGCTTGAGGTTATTATTTGAAAATATTCAAACATTGACTACAGTAGGCATTTACCACAAAAAGAAAAAAATCCAGAAATAGATAACTCCGGACTGAGATACAAACCTAAAAAGAAAACAGACGGAGGTAAGATACTGGGTAAGAACTGTTACTTACAGTACAGGAACGTGGTAATACATATAATCCTACCTGTTTATTTCCTCTAACTCCAAGATGTGGTGTTGCAAGGGTAATGAAATTGATAGGCTCCAATCCCGCAATTAGGCCAGATCTCGTTATTTCTGTTGAATCATCTGTTTTTGTGTTTTGCAAAGTTACATTTTTGCCCATGGTGTGATCATTTGAGGAATACAGCACAGCAATTGCATATCTTGTGAACAAACCACCAAGAGAATGTGCAATGAAAGATATTTTTGTCAATCCAAAGTTCTCTTCAACAACATCTTCTACCTGATTAAAACCAAAAATAAAAGAAAATAGTAAACAAGAATGCAGTAGGTACATCATCTAGCAATCTTATTCAGCTATAAATTGATTCAAATTTTCCCAGAAAATAAACATAATTTTTTTTTGTTATTCTTTAGGTTAATTAATCTTCTTAAACAATCAGAATATTAGAAGTTACTTAATAATTATTTTTTTTTGTGCTTTGAAGAAAAATTTAACAGGGCTTTCTCCTTGTCTAAGAAAAAGAACTGAAAAATTGCACGGTGAAAAAAAAATCTATGAGTTAGTATCATACTTCAGCTGCTAATCGCCTTCCAGCAACATCTATCCCTTCAAACGTTTTGATGAAGCTATTAGAAGAGCTAACTGAGAAAATAAAAACAGAACAATTAAATATGAAAAGGAAACTATCCTGACATTAGTAGAAACTAACAAATAACACAACCCTCCTACTATATGCTTTTGCATTTATTTTGGGACTTCAATATTCCTCCTGCCCCTCAACCACAAAAAAGATTCATAACTGAATAACCCTGTTCAACTTTTAACCTGAATAAACATGAACAAAATCACAAAAGCGGAATTTGATTAATACCAACTAATATGTATATATGCCACACCAGTGCTGAGTTTAACCGGTACAAGAACAAATCCTTCTGTTCTTGCCAAATAACAATTAGCATCCAAATTCGTACCATAAATCAAGAAATTGGAGCCAAGGCGTCTCTTGAGCTCTGCTTCAGCATATATCCAGTCATTTGGACTAAACAACAACAGCAGCAGCAACAATAAAAAGAGCATTAAAATGAAACTAGTTAATCTCTATTATGCATTTAAATGTCAAGAACTATATATACCTGGCTAGGATGCCATGAACAAGTACAAGGAGGTGATCAGGTCTCATTTCTCCACTGGAGAAGCCTCTGGATGAAATGGCATTCCCCTGAGTAGGATTCGACATGATCTGATCTAAAGCAAAATTGATGTCACTTCCAATAGATTTAAGTACAGAAAACAATAAAAAAAAGGAAACGAAAAAATTCACCTTTTAGAAAGAACTCACGAAAACAATCCGCCGAAGAATTGAATCAATAAAACCTCGATCAAGCTCTGGAACCAAGTCAATTGAACATAGGACTCCACAATTGACAATTCGCATCCGAATTCATGCGTAATCTCGGTTGTCGGACCTAATTACGAAGCATGAAGAGAGAGGATGTCAGAATGACGGACCTGAGTTATTGCACGAAGAGAAAAGGGGGCTCCGAGAAAACTGGAGAGAGACGAGATCGCGTGGGGGAAGGGAGAATCGCGGCGGGGCAAATCGGTAATTACACTTCTACAGAGTACAGAGATAAGCGAGTGATGGCGTGTTGCATGAGAAACCTCCAGAAAAAGGAACTTATTATTACGCCAAAAAAAAAATTTAAAATTTAAATTTTACTATCCGGCACCTAAATGCTTTTTTTTTTTTTTTTTCTTTTTAGCAATTCATCGAGTGATGTCATGACCGTTGGAGAAATGAGACCCTGCGCCGAACAATATTGATTGAGTTGGCATGAGATGAAGTACATCTGAAATGTGGACCAAAAATCAACCCCAAAATAAAAGAAGCAATTAATAATATTTCAAATTAAATTTAAAAAAAAAATTTGCTAACTAATTTTTTATTTTTGAAAAAAAATACGTTCATATATATTGATTTTTTATTTTTAATAAATATATTCATGTACTCTCATTAGTATAAAGAGTCTGATTATATTATGTATTCGTGTATTTATATAAGTGATTCATATGTTTATATATTTGACTTAGGTGTTTATATATCTAACTCAGATATTTATATATTTTAAACAAATGTTTGTATTTTATTTATACTCAAGTGTTTATATTTCAGACTTATATGTTTATATATAGGATTTAGATGTTTAAATAAATTGCTAAGAAGATAAGTAATAAGAGAGAAGAGAGAGAAAATCGGAAAATAAAATAGTATGGGAGAAAAGTGACAATGACAGAAGAGAGGAGAGAGAGAAAAAAAAGAATTTTGAAAAAGCAAAAAAACGTAGGAGAAGAGAGAAAAAGAGAGTCTCGGAAAACAAAAATAAAAATAAAAATCTCGTAGAATACCAAATTTTATATTTTTTAGAACTTTTTAGCTATTTTTTCAGATGGAAAATCCTCAAATCAATTGATTTTCTTTCCATCCAAACAAATAGTAAAGAAATTCTAAAAATATAAAATTTGGTATTCTATAAGATTTTAATATGGAGATTATATTGAACGGTTCCGATCAATCACTTTCATTTGCAATTGGAGAGTTTGAGCCGTTGCACGGGTTCATCCATGTAACGCGTTGCAATTTAGCCTATATATATAAAAGCTAGTGTAAGCTTAACCTCACCAAGGACATTGGTGAATTTAACTCAAAAAACTATCGAAACAGATTCAAACGGTAAATTCAAATAGCTCAATAAAATTTTCATATTAAAATCTTATAGGATACTAATTTTTTCTATTTTTAAAATTTTTTCACTATCTGTTTCATTTTTTTAAAATACCCTACTTTTATATGCAAAAATTCATTATTTTTTTATTATTATTAGAGTCATTTTAAAATATCCTAAAAAATAGTTAGAAAATTCTAAAAATAGGAAATTTCAGTATCCTACAAGATTTTATTATGGAGAATTTATTGAGCAACTTAGATTTATCATTTGAAGTCAATTCGATAAGTTTTTGAATTAAACTCACTAAAGGATTTGGTAAGCTTTAACCTCACGCTAGCTTTACTCTCTCTATATATATGTATAGGGTGGACTAAAATGCAATATGTTGTATAGATCAATCCATACAATGACTTCAAATCTTATATTTAGAGCAAAAAATGACTGATCCGAGCCACTGAATGTAATCTCCATATTAAAATCTTGTAAAATATCAAATTTTATATTTTTTAGAATTTTTTGCTATTTTTTTCGGATGGGGAGAAAATTGTTCTTATTGGATACTCCGAAATCTTCAAATTAATTGATTTTCTTTCCATATGAAAAAATAGTAAAAAAATTCTAAAAATGTAAAAATTGGTATTCTATAAGATTTTTGTATGAAGATTACATTGAACAGTTTGGGTTGATTATTTTCATTTTCAAATTGGAGATTTTGAGCCGTTGCACGGGTCCATCTGTGCAATACATTGCATTTTAGTCTTTATATATATATATATATATATATATATATATATATATAGAGTAAAGCTAGCGGGAGTTTAACTGAAAAAATAATTGAAATTATTTCAAAAGACAAATCTGAGTAGCTCAATAAATTCTTTATATCAAAATCTCATAGGATATAAAATTTTCTATTTTTAGAGTTTTCTAACTATTTTTTTCAGATTTTTAAAAATGATTCTAAAATAATAATAAAATAATAAATATTTTTATATGAGAATAGACCATTTTCAAAAAAATATGAAAAATATAGTTAGAAAATTTTGGTATTCTACAAGATTTCGGTATAAAAAATTTATTGAGCAACTTCGATTTGAAAATTTAAGTCAATCCATTAGATTTTTGAGTTAAACTCACCAAACATATTGGTGAGCTTAAACTCACGCTAGTTTTACTCTATAGATATATATATATACATGGGAGTGATTAAGGTGCTTTGCAAAGTAAAGACCCTCTTTGCTTTGGACTCATATCTCGAAAATCAAAGTTCAAAAAAATTGATATAAGTTGCTTAACTCAATCAATGTAATGAAACTTTGTGGAATATCAAATTTTATCATTTTTGGAGTTTTCTACTTATTTTTTTGAATTTTTGAAATATGATCCTAAAATAATAATAAAATAATATAATTTGTCCCTCAAATTGTGTCATCTTTACAAAATCCAAAAAATAATAAGAAAACTCTAAAAATAATAAAATTTGATATTTCACAAGATTTCAATATATAGATTATTATCGATGACTTTGATCGACGATTTGAACTTGGATTTCTAAGATATGAGTCCAAAATAAAGAGATGTCTTTATTTTACAAAGCACCTTAATCTAATTATATATATAATATACATACACATGAGAGCAATGCAAGATAGTAGACTTGTAGAGCTTGTTTGATTACGCCTATTATCATCCTGTTTTTTTTTTTTTTTTTGTTTTGTTTTGTTTGGGACATTGGTCACGGAAATTGGGGCGGTATTAAGTCAAATTGATGATTATGGATTTGGTGGAGAAGAAAGGTTGGAGATATACTTTTAAGTTTCATGAGTGTTACAAAGGTTTTCAAAATAAAAACTTACTTATATATCATAATACAATCCGGACTCATCTAGCTGCTTCCACAGTTTTCCTTTCCTTTATCAAAATATTCAACCCGTTCTTTCGGGATGTTACCTCATTTATCTTTATTCCAGTAATATCCTTCTTGAAGTGCCAAACAATATTTATGAGTACCAAGTTAGATGTAATGGCCCGGCTCAAGTGAATGCAGTGCCGGTTAAGGTTTTCACTAAATCCCTCTTTTTTTTTTTGCACATATGTATTAAAGAAATTATGCTACGTATCCTTTTTAATCTTGTACTTAATGCTTTGAGCTCACAGGCATTTGGGGGGTTTGTGAGAGTAAAATGCGTGTCTATCTGGAAGGATTTCATATGTATACATGAGAGATGTTTCAAGATAATGGGGGAGATTTTGGTAATGAGGAGAAGGTATATTTGGGTAAGTATGATTTTTTTTTTCTTGAGATGACAAGGGTGTTTATAAGGGCCCTTTTTCAAAGTAGTCTTTTACCTTTTACCAAAAATAGTATGTTACCGTTGATACCAACAGTAAGGTACCAATGATATTCTAAGCAACATGTATAAATAGAGATCATCTCTTTTTGTAAAAGATAATAACAAAAAAATATAAATCAATAAAATACCGAATACAACTTCTCATAAATTTACAATAATCTTTGAGAAACTGGCATTGTGTATTAAGGGAGTTTTTTTTTTTTAAGAGAGTAGGGTGTAGGATGCTTTAATATCTCTTGATCATTTTGAGGTATTGTTCAGGCTCCTTTCCCTTTTTTTTTTTTTGGAGTTTTGGGACATTGCTTGTGATTTCAGAGCATATTCAATACTTAATTAAAAAGAAGCTAAGCATAATGCCTTTTGACACATTGTGCGTTGATTGGTTCTGGATGCTCATCTCCATCCATATGCTTTGAGTCAAATTGCATTTCCAATGTAGACCTCTTGAATCACATATGGACCTATCCAGTTGGATTTGAACTTACCGTCATTGCTCCTAATCCGTTTTAATAACAGATCTTCTTTTTTGAACTCATGTGGTTTGACCTTTTTGTTATAAACCCTTGCTATTCTTTTCTGGTAACATTGTGCATGACACAAGACTTATAGTCTTCTTTCTTCTATCAAATTTAATTGGTCATACCTTGATTGCACCCATTCTATTTCTTTTAATTTTGCCTCAATAAGGATCCTTAGCAAGGGTATTTCTACCTCCATTGGAGCACTGCCTCCATTCCATAGGTCAATGAGTATGGGGTTGTTCTAGTCGAAGTTTGTATGGAAGTATGGTAGGCCCGTAATACATAGGGGAGCATCTCATGCCTATCTTTGTAAGAATAATATAAGATTTTTATTGGTTGCTTCGACTGCACCATTCATTTGAGGGCAGTATGGCGAGGAATGATAGTGTGTGATTTTAAATCGTTTGCATAAATCTTCTACCATTTTTGTGGCTAAACTTTGTTCCATTATCAGTAATAATTCTTTTATTTATTTTACCTATACATATGTGCTGATATCAATCATATAGTCAATTTAATATGAGCCATTTAAATACAGTAAGGTTTGATATATACTCAGTTTAATGTGGCCCGTATACTAAAGTTGAAAGTATGAATCATGCAATACAATTCATGGTCAATATTATATTTGAATACCTATTTTAATCACTTGCCATAATGTTGGTATATTTGCAAATTGATGAATCCGGGCTCATGTATGTTGACTTAATGATCGGATGACAGTGAGTATGGCCTGTTCAAGTGTAATTAGCCCCTTTGAAAATTAATTGAGTTTACGAGGTGGCATCAAGGCCTAACCCATTATTAAATAAAGCAGTGAACTAGTAATCAGCCCCATTAAAAATTAATAAAGTTTGTGATGTTGCATCAAGGCCGTAATTGATAATTGTTGCTTGTTGCTGATCAAAGCATCGTCAGCCAAGTTAACAAGGCTCCTCTGATAACAGATAAAAGATTGTTAGAGAGCCCAAGATAAGTGGATTAAGTGCTCTAGGCAAAAATGACTTTTTTAGAGATAATTGCTGTAACTAATCCTGTCTCTCCATGTAACCAACCAAGTTAATTTCTCCAGGGTAAGTTAAATGGATGAAACAAAAGGAAAAAAAATAAAAACCGCTGCACTCTTCCAAAGTCTAAAGAAACAATCAACCCCACATCCAAACCTCCACTCACATTTTCTATTTTTGAAAATACAGGGAAACTCACCTATTTCATTCTATTTCATTGAAACAAAAGTGTTACAGTAAAAAATATCAAAGTTTGATACTCAATACCAGTGTACTAGTTATTACAATTAAACTATCATACTTAAACTACTCCTAGCTTACTATCTAAATCTTCTAAACAAAAATTCACCTAGAAAATAACACTGCAACATAACAATTACAAAGAAAAACAACATGTTTTGAAGCTGATGACGATCATCACAAAAAACTGCAGAGAATTACTACTAAGAAAACACAAATTCAGGTATTCAGAACGAGGTCGATTTCTGTGCCAGACCCAAGAAATCCTTCCTCTCTCTCTTCCTCCACCTCTTCTGCCACTGTAAATCCTGAGAAGGGAGGCTTACCATATCCTATGGTAATACAACAGTTAATCTGAAAAATAAGTTTTGACCTAGAGTTTGACATCAAAAGCTAGCCAGATTAATTATTTGTAACCCTAATGCTTGAACAGATTTCTGATGACAATCATTGAAACATAATCTATTTCTTTCAATCCATAAAACCCACAGTATTGCACCTATGGTAATACAACAGTTAATTGATGGTATTATTTGCTAAAGCTACATCAACGGTGATTTTTGGATCAGTAGATATAGTAAATAATTGAGGGAATAAACAAGACAAAGAATTTTACCTAACCATCTGACTAACCAGAAACTAATTGATTCACCATTACGTAATTTTTTATTCAAGCTGAGGGTAATCAGAGAATAATCTTGCATTACCCCTTTCCAAAATGGTGAAAAAATAGCAAGGTTTGTTTTATTCCTATATCTAGAAATTAAAATAGATTCCCATTTACCTTGTACTAAGGGACCATGAAACCTTACAATTCATTTTGCTAGTAAAGTGGTATTCATGTCTTTTAAATCTAAAACTCCAAATCCACCTTGCGATTTACTTCTACAGACAATTCTCCAAGCAAATAAAGGTATTGTTTTCTTGACAGAATTACCCCCATACATAAAAACTTTTTCCTAAGTTAGTCAATTTTATTTCTAACCTTAACAGACAACCTATAGATGGACATCCAATACAAGGGCACAGCTGAAAAAACTGAGTTAAGCAAAGTAATTCTACCTCAAAGTGATAACACTTTTCCTTTCCAACCTTGTAATTTTTTTTTATCTATTTTTGCAATTAAGAAGTTCCAATCCTCAACTTTTAGATTCCTCCAGTGTAAAGGGACCCCTAGGTACTCACCTAATTGGCCATTGAAATTAACAGAAGTTTTACTACCATATAAAGTATTTTTTATCCAACCAATCCATTTGTCATCAAAACCTCTACCCTGTAATATTTCTAACAGAAAGTCCCAATGCACTCTGTCGAAAGCCTTTTCAAAGTCAATTTTGAAAAATACACCAGGTTGCTTAGAAAGCTTGACTTTATACCAAACTTCACGACATTATCCATTATCATTATGCCTCTAATATAAGCAGTATGAGAAGAGTCTAAGAGAATCCATCAACGGTGTTCACCTTCCAGTAAGTGATTTGGTTATAATTTTAAAATTACAATTGATAAGACCAATTGGTCTATAATTTGTAAATGTATTAGCATCTGCCTTTTTGGACAATAGACAAATAGTAGCCATATTGACTTTAGATACATCTTGTTGAAAAATAGATACAATGGGTTTAAAATTAATAACCTCAGACTCGTGAGAGTATTTTCGTCATATGTTATTTTTAAATAAATAAAGAGCCTAAGTGTAAATAACTGGGCTTCCATTTATTATTTTTTTTTATAAAATTTGTACCGTTAACTGATCGTTGGTCACTTGGCTATATAAGCCAACTTCTGTGACTGTAAATAATAAAATCGCTATTGTCAGAATTCATCAAATTTGACACATCTAATTTATTATAGTAAAATGCATTAACCAACTTGAATATATCTGAAGAGATTAGATCACAAGAGGATTGATAAAAGGAAAAAGAGAAGCCACCCGTCCCTGGAGCTTTAGATGGGTTACAAGAAAAAATAATTTTTTTTTAATTTCCTCTAATGTACAAGGTTGAGTTAGACTAATATTTTGTTCTGAAGTTAACTTATCAGAAACATCCCAAAATCAGATTCCCAGTGCTGTATTTCTAACGGTATTAGTTCCTAATAGATCTCTATAAAAATCATTAACATGCTCCACCTACATTTACTCGAATAAAACTGACAATAATCCTGCATCTCATCTCATAACAGAAAGATGATGAGGTCAGATGTCAAAACTGAAATCCCTAGATATCTCCTCCACATAGACCTATAAGCGAGAAAAGAAGTGGTGGTCTCATGTCTCTCACACCAACGTTCCTCATATTCTTCTCTCCTTGCCAACCAAGGAAATCAGAATTCAGAAGCCTATATAAAGGGGCCTAAGTTATTTATTCGGCAATAGTTCCTTTTTCTTCTTTTTTTTCTTTCTTTTGGTGTGTTCTTATGACAAATAAGTCGAAACAAGTTAGAGTTTCAGCTCCAACAAGCTCTCGCAAACAAACAAGTCGAAGCAAGTTAGAGTTGCGGCTCCAACATGCTCTCGCAAACAAACAAGTCGAAGCAGGTTAGGGTTGCGGTCTCATTTTTTGTTCAAATATAATCAAAATTAACACATAAAGTACAGCATATATTTATTTATTATTTATGTATATTTTTTGATGCAAAATTGATGAGTTATTATTAATATTTTACCTCAAATTATATTAAAATGTATTTAAAACTCTTTTGAATATGTTTTAATCAATTTGCCCACATTTTTTATTGAAATATAATCAAAATTCATATTAGATATGTTTAGTTGTTATTTATATGTATGTTGGTGTTAAATTCATAAGTTACGATCTATATTTCACCTCAAATTGTATTAAAAGGCATTCATAACTTTTTTGAACATGTTTATGCATGTTTTTATCCCTTTGGCCTATTCTTGTTTCAAATATCACTAAAATTCACACATAAATCATTATATATATTTATTTATTACCTACATCTCACCTCAAATTGCATTAAAATGCATTTAAAATTGTTTTGAAGAAGTTTATGCATCTTGTTTTATTCATTTGACCTCATTTTTTTCGAATATCACCAAAATTCACAGATGAACTACTGCATATATTTGTTTATTATTTATATATATTTTTGGTGAAAATTGATGAGTTATAACATATATTTCTCCTCAAATTATAGTAAAATGCATTTAAAACTGTTTTGAACATGTTTATGCATGTTTTTAATCCATTTAGCCTCATTTTTTTCGAATATCACCAAAATTTACACATAAACAGCTACATATATTTATTTATTATTTATATATATTTTTGGTGCAAAAATGATGAGTAATGACCAACATTTCACCTCAAATTGTACTAAAATACATTTAAAACTGTTTTGAACATGTTTATGCATGATTTTAACCAATTTTCCCACATTTTTGACCCAAATATACTCAAAATTCGCAAATAATCTTTTAGATTTGATTATTTGTAGTTTATATATATTTTTTGAACTAAATCGATGGGTTATGATTTATATTTCATCTCGAGTAGCAATGAATTTAAAACTGTTTTGAACAAGCTTACACAAGTTTTAATCCATTTGGCATTATTTTTGGTGCAAATATCATTAAAATTCGCACATAAGTCACTACTTAAATTTATTTATTGTTCATATGATATTTTGCTGAACAATTGATGAGTTACGACTTACATTTCACCTTAAATTATAATAAAATGCATTTAAAACTGTTTTGAACAAGTTTATGCGTGTTTTTAATCTATTTGGCCTCATTTATTTTCCGAATATCGCCAAAATTCACAGATAAGCTACTACATATATTTATTCATTATTTATATATGTTTTTGGTGCAAAATTGATGACTTACGACCAGCATTTTATCTAAAATTGTATTAAAATGCATTTAAAATTGTTTTGAACATGTTTATGCATATTTCTAATCCATTTGGCCACATTTTTTTCGAAGATCAGCAATATTTACACATAAGCCACTACATATATTTATTTATTATTTATATTTATTTTTGGTGCTAAATTGATGAGTTATGACCATTATTTCACCTCAAATTGCTTTAAAATGCATTTAAAACTTTTTTGAACATGTTTATGCATGTTTGTGATCAATTTGCCCACATATTTTACTGAAATATAATCAAAATTCGCAAAAATTCTTTTAGATATGTTTATTTGTTATTTATATGTATTTTGGTGCTAAATTGATGAGTTAAGACCTTTATTTCACCTCAAATTGCATTGAAGAAATGCATTTAAAAATGTTCTGAACATGTTTATGCATGTTTTTAATTCATTTGGCCTCATTTTTTGTTCAAATATCATCAAAAATCCCCCATAAACTAGAACAGATATTTATTTATTGTTTTTTTTTGGAGCAAAATTGATGAGTTAAGACCTTTATTGCCCCTCAAATTGCATTAAAATGCATTTAAAACTGTTTTGAACATGTTTATGCCTGCTTTTAATCCATATGGCTTCATTTTTTGTTCAAATATCATCAAAAATCCCCCAAAAACTAGTACAGATATTTATTTATTGTAATTTTTTTTGGAGCAAAATTGATGAGTTAGGACCTTTATTGCACCTCATATTGCATTAGAATGCATTTAAAACTGTTTTGAATATGTTTATGCAGGTTTTTAATTCATTTGGCCTCATTTTTGACTGAAGTATAATCAAAATTCACACATAATCTTTTAGATATGTTTATTTGTGGTTTATATTTGTTTTCCGTACTAAATTGATGAGTTATGACCTATCTTTCACCTCAGATTGCATTAAAATGCATTTAAAATGTTTTGAAGTTGTTAATGCATGTTTTTAATCCATTTGGCCTCATTTTTGACTGAAATATAATCAAATTTCAGAAATAATCTTTTAGATATGTTTATTTATGTTTATATTTGTTTTGTGCACAAAATTGAGGAGTTATGACTTATATTTCCCCTCAGATTGCATTAAAATGCACTTAAAAATGTTTTGAAGTTGTTAATGCATGTTTTAAATCCATTTGGCCTCATTTTTTGTTCAAATATCATTAAAATTCAGAAATAATCTTTTAGATATTTTTATTTATGTTTATATTTGTTTTTTGCACAAAATTGATGAGTTATGACCTATATTTCACCTCATATTGCATTAAAATGTATTTAAAACTGTTTTGAACATGTTTATGGAAGTTTTAATGCATTTGGCTTCTTTTTTGTTGAAATATCATCGAAATTTACAAATAAGCCGGTACATATATTTATTTACTATCTATATGTGTTTTTGGTGCTAAATTGATGAGTTATCACCTTTATTTCATCTCAAATTGCATTAAAATGCATTTCAAACTGGTTTGAACAAGTTTATGCACGTTTTTAATCTAGTTGCTCGTATTTTTGTATCAAATATCACCAAATGCACACATAGGACAGTACATATTTTTATTTATTATTTATACATATTTTTTGTACTAAACTGAAGAGTTATGACTATATTTCACCTCAAATTGCATTAAAATGTATTTAAAACTGAAATGCATGTTTTTAATCCATTTGGCCTCATTTTCGACAGAAATATAATCAAAATTCACAAATAATATTTTACATATGTTTATTTTCTTTATATTTGTTTTTGCTGCTAAATTGATGAGTTATGTTTCTGCATGTTTTTAATCAATTTGCCAACATTTTGACTGAAATATATTCAAAATTCGCAAATAATTTTTTAAATTTGTTTATTTATAGTTTATATGTGTTTTATGTGCTAAATGGACGAGTTATGATCTATATTTCATCTCATATTGCATTAAAATGCATTTAAAACTGTTTTCAACAAGCTTATGCAAGTTTTTAATCCATTTGGCTTCATTTTTGGTTCAAATATCACCAAAATTCGCACATAAGCTAGTACATATATTTATATATTGTTTAAATCTGTTTTTGGTATAAAATCGATGAGTTATGACCTTTATTTCACCTCGAATCGCATTAAAATACATTTAAAACTGTTTTGAACATTTTTATGCATGTTTTTATTCCATTTGGCCTCGTTTTTTACTGAAATATAATCAAAATTTACAAATAATCTTTTAGATATATTTATTTATTTATTGTTTGTGTTTTGTATTAAATTGATGAGTTATGACATTTATTCACCTCAAATTGCATTAAAATGCATTTAAAACTGTTTTGAACATGGTTCTGCATGTTTTTAATCAATTTGCCCACATTAATAACTGAAATATAATAAAAATTCACAAATAATCTTATAGATATATTTATTTATTGTTTATATTTGTGTTTTGCACTAAATTGATGAGTTATGACATTTATTTCACCTCAAATTGCATTAAAATGCATTCAAAACTGTTTTGAACATGGTTCTGCATGTTTTTAGTCAATTTGCCCACATTAATAACTGAAATATAATCAAAATTCACAAATAATCTTAAAGATATGTTTATCTGTTATTTATATGTGTTTTTGGTGCTAAATTGATTTAAGACCTATATTTCACCTAAATTGCATTAAATGCATTTAGAACTGTTTTGAACAATTTTATGCATTTTTTTAATCCATTTTGCATAATTTTTGTTTCAAATATCACCAAAACGTACACATAAGACAGTACATATTTTTATTTACTGCTTATATGTATTTTTGGTGCAAAATTGATAACGTATGCCTTTTAGTTCACCTCAAATTGCATTAAAATGTATTTAAAAATGTTTATGCTGGTTTTTAATTCATTTGGCACCATTTTTGACTGAAATATAATCAAAATTCACAAATAATTTTTACATATGTTTATTTGTTGTTTATATGTGTTTTTTATACTAAATTGACAAGTTATGACCTGTATTTCACCTTAAATTACATTAAAATGCATTTAAAACTGATTTGAATATGTTTATGCACGTTTTTAATCCATTTGGCCTCATTTTTTACTGACATATAATCAAAATTCACAAAAGATACTTTAGATTTGTTTATTTATTGTTTATATTTGTTTCTGGTGCTAAACTAACGAGTTATCACCTATATTTCACATCAGATTGCATTGAAATGCATTTAAAACTGTTTTGAACGTTTTTTCATGTTTTTAATCAATTTGCCCACATTTTTGACTGGAAGATAATTGAAATTGGCAAATAATCTTTTAGATAAGCTTACTTGTGATTTATATGCATTTTTGGTACTAAATTTATGAGTTATGACTTATATTTAATATCAAGTTGCATCAAAATGAATTTAAAACTGTTTTGCACAAGTTTATGCAAGTTTCTAATACATTTTGGCCACATTTTTGGCTCAAATATCTTTAAAATTCACACATTAGCTTCTGCATATATTTATTTTACTGTTTATATGTACTTTTATTGCTAAATTGATGAGTTATGACCTATATTTCACCTCAAATTACATTAAAATGCATTTAAAATGTTTTGGACGAGTTTATGCATGTTTTTAATCCATTTAAACTCATTTTTGTTTCAAATATCACCAAAATGCACACATAAGACAGTACATATATTTATTTATTATTTATATATGTTTTTTGTACTATATTGATGAGTTATGACCTATATTTCACCTCAATTGCATTAAAATGCATTTAAAACTGAATTGGACATTTTCATGCATGTTTTCAATCCATTTGGCCTCATTTTCGACTGAAATATAATCAGAATTCACAAATAATATTTTAGATATGTTTATTTATTGTTTATATTTGTTTTTGGTGTTAAATCGATGAGCTATCACCTATATTTCACCACAAATTGCATTAAAATGCATTTAAAACTGATCTGAACATATTTATGCATGTTTTTAATCCATTTGGCCACGTTATTTGTTCAAATATCATCAAAATTAACACATAAGCTTCTCCATATATTTATTTATTATTTATATGTATTTTTGGTGCAAAATTGTTGAGTTATGACTTATATTTCACCTCAAATTGTATTAAAATGCATTCAAAACTGTTTTGAACATGTTTATTCATGTTTTTAATCCATTTGGCTTCATTTGTTGTTCAAATATCATGAAAATTCACCAATAAGCTAGTACATATATTTATTTATTGTTTATGTATTTTTGGTGCAAAATTGATCAGTTATGACCTTTATTTCACGTCAAATTGCACTAAAATGCATTTAAAACCATTTTGAACATGTTTATGCAGGTTTTTAATTCATTTGGCCTTATTTTCGATCGAAATATAATCAAAATTAAAAATAAACTTTTAGATATGTTTATTTTGTTGTTTATATGTCTTTTCTGAACTAAATTGATGAGTTATGACCTTTATTTCATCTCAAATTACATTAAAATGCATTTAAAACTGTTTTGTACATTTTTATTCATGTTTTTTTATCCATTTGGCCTCATTGTTTACTGAAATATAATCAAAATTTACAAATAATCTTTTAGATATATTTATTTATTGTTTGTGTTTTGCATTAAATTGATGAGTTATGACATTTATTTCACCTCAAAATGCATTAAAATACATTTCAAACTGTTTTGAACATGGTTCTGCATGTTTTTAATCAATTTGCCCACATTAATAACTGAAACATAATCAAATTCACAAATAATCTTATAGATATATTTATTTATTGTTTATATATGTGTTTTGCACTAAATTGATGAGTTATGACATTTATTTCACCTCAAATTGCATTAAAATATATTTAAAACTGTTTTGAACATGGTTCTGCATGTTTTTAATCAATTTGCCCACATTAATAACTGAAATATAATCAAAATTCACAAATAATCTTATAGATATGTTTATCTGTTATTTATATGTGTTTTTGGTGCGAAATTGATTTAAGACCTATATTTCACCTAAATTGCATTAAAATGCATTTGGAACTGTTTTGAACAATTTTATGCATTTTTAATCCATTTTGCATTTTTTTTGTTTCAAATATCACCAAAACGTACACATAAGACAGTACATATTTTTATTTATAGCTTATATGTGTTTTTGGTGCAAAATTGATGAGTTATGTCTTTTAGTTCACCTCAAATTGCATGAAAATGCATTTAAAAGTGTTTATGCTGGTTTTTAATTCATTTGGCACCATTTTTGACTGAAATATAATCAAACTTCACAAATAATTTTTACATATGTTTATTTGTTGTTTATATGTGTTTTTTGTACTCAATTGACAAGTTATGACCTGTATTTCACCTCAAATTGCATTAAAATGCATTTAAAACTGATTTGAACATTTTTTTGCATGTTTTTTATCCATTTGGCCTCATTTTTTACCCAAATATACTCAAAATTCGCAAATAATCTTTTAGATTTGATTATTTGTAGTTTATATATGTTTTTTGAACTAATCGATGGGTTATGATTTATATTTCATCTCGAGCAGCAATGAATTTAAAACTGTTTTGAACAAGCTTACACAAGGTTTTAATCCATTTGGCATCATTTTTTGTTCAAATATCATTAAAATTCGCACATAAGCCACTACTTAAATTTATTTATTGTTCATATGATATTTTTATTGATGAGTTACGACTTACATTTCACCTTAAATTATAATAAAATGCATTTAAAACTGTTTTGAATAAGTTTATGCGTGTTTTTAATCTATTTAGCCTCATTTATTTTCCGAATATCGCCAAAATTCACAGATAAGCTACTACATAAGCCACTACATAATCTTTTAGATTTGTTTATCTGTAGTTTAGATATATGTTTGTTGTGCTAATTTGATGGGTTGTAATTTATATTTCATCTCCAGTTGCATCGAAATGAATTTAAAACTGTTTTGAAGAAGCTTATACATGTTTTTAATCCATTTGGCTTCATTTTTTGTTCAAATATCATCAAAATTCACACATAAGCTACTACTTAAATTTGTTTATTGTTTATATAGTTTTTTAGTGAACCAATGATGAGTTATGACCTATATTTCAACTCAAATTAAATTAAAATACATTCAAAACTGTTTTCCACAAGTTTATGCACGGTTTTAATACATTTGGCCTCATTTTTGGCTCAAATATCATCGAAATTCCCACGTAAGCTTTTGCATATATTTATTTATGGTTTATATGTATTTTTGTTGCTAAATTGATGAGTTATGACTTGTATTTCACCACACATGCATTAAAAATGTATCTAAAAATGTTTTGAACATGTTCATGCATGTTTTTAATCGGTTTTCCCGCATTTCTGACTGAAATAGAATCAAAGTTCGCAAATAAACTTTTAGATATGTTTATTCGTTATTTATATGTATTTTCGGTGTTAAATTGATGAGTTATGACCTATATTTCACCTCAAATTGCATTAAAATGCACTGAAAACTGTTCTCAAAAAGTTTATGCATGTTTTTAATCCCTTTGGCCTCATTTTTGTTTCAAATATCACCAAAATTAACACAAAAGATATACATATATTTATTTATTTTTTATATGTATTTTTGGTGTAAAATTGATGAGTTATTATCATTATTACACCTCAAATTGCGTTAAAATATTTTGAAAACTGGTTTGAACATCTTTATGATTGTTTTTAATCCATTTGGCTTCATTTTTTGTTCAAATATCAGGAAAATTCACACATAAGCCAGTACATATAAATTATAACTTACATATGATTTTGGCACAAAATTGATGAGTTATGACCAATATTTCACCTCAAATTGTATTAAAATGTATTTAAAACTGTTTTGACCAATAATCCATTTGACCTCATTTTTCATTCCAATATCTCCAAAATTCACACATAAGCTACTACATATATTTATTTATTATTTATCTATATTTTTTGGTGCAAAATTGATGATTTATGACCGATATTTCCCCTCAAATTATATTAAAATGCATTTAAAACTGTTTTGAACAAGTTTATGCATGTTTTTAATCAATTTGCCCACATTTTTGACTGAAATATAATCAAAATTCACAAATAATATGTAGATTTGTTTATTTGTAGTTTATGTGTTTTTTGCACTAAATTGTGGGTTATGATTTATATTTCATCCCGAGTTGCATCGAAACGAATTTAAAACCGTTTTGAACATGTTTATGCATGTTTTTAATCCATTTGGCTTCATTTTTTGTTCAAATATCATCAAAATTCACACATATGCTAGTATATATTTATTTTTTATTTATATGTGTTTTTGGTGTAAAATTGATGAGTTATGTCCTTTATTTCACCTCAAATTGCAAGAAAATTCATTTAAAACTGTTTTGAATATGTTTATACATGTTTTTAATCTATTTGGCCCCGTTTTTGTCTGAAATATAATCAAAATTTACAAATAATCTGTTAGATGTGTACATTTTTTGTTTATATTTGTTTTTTGCTCTAAATTGATGAGTTGTGACCTATATTTTACCTGAACTTGCATTAAAATGCATTTAAAAATGTTTTTGACATGTTTATGCATGTTTTTAATCATTTTAACCACATTTTTGACCAAAATATAATCAAGATTCGCAAATAATTTGTAGATATATTTATTTGTTGTTTATATGTATTTTTAGTGCTAAATTGATTAGTTATCACCTCAAATTGCATTAAAATGCATTTAAAACAGTTTTGAACAAGTTTTTAATTCATTTGGCCTCATTTTTGTTTCCAATATCACCAAAATCCACACATAACTTCTAAATAAATTTATTATTATTTATATATATTTTGGTGTAAAATATATGAGTTACCTTTTTTCATCTCAAATTGCTTTAAAATACATTTAAAACTGTTTTGAACAAGTTTAAGCATGTTTTTATGCATTGGCCTCATTTTTGTTTCAAATATCACCAAAATTCACAAATAAGCTACTACATATATTTTTTTTATTATGTATATATATTTTTGGTGCAAAATTGATGCATTATGACCTATATTTCACCTCAAATTGTATTAAAATGCATTTAAAACTGTTTTGAACATGTTTGTGCAAGTTTTCAATCCATTTGGATTCATTTTTTGTTCAAATATCATCAAAATTCACAAAAAAGCTAGTACATATATTTATTTGTTGTTTATATATATTTTTGATGGAAAATTGACGATTTATGTCCTTTATTTCACCTCAAATAGCGTTAAAATGCATTTAAAATTATTTTGAACATTTTTGTGCATGTTTTTAATCCATTTGTCCTCATTTTGGACTGAAATACAATCAAAATTCACAAATAATCTTATAGATATGTTTATTTATTGTTTATATTTTTTTCACTAAATTGATGAGTTATTACCTATATTTCACTTGAACTTGCATTAAAATGCATTTAAAAAATTTTTGAACATGTTTATGTATGTTTTTAATCCATTTGGCGTCCACACATAAGCTCTACAAATATTTATTTATTATTAATATGTATTTTTGGCGTAAAATTGATGAGTTACCTTTATTTCACCTCAAATTGCATTAAAATGCATTTAAAACTGTTTTGAACAAGTTTATTCATGTTTTTAATACATTTGGCGTCATTTTTCTTGAAATATCAGCAGAACGCACACATAAGACAGTACATATATTTATTTATTGTTTAAATGTATTTTTGGTGAAAAACTGATGAGTTATGACCGATATTTCACCGCAAATTGTATTATCAAAATTCGCAAACAATATTTAGATGTGTGTTTTTTGTACTAAATTGTTGGGTTATGCTCTATATTTCATCTCGAGTTGCATCGAAATGAATTTAAAAATGTTTTGAACAAGCTTATGCATGTTTTTAATTCATTTAGCCTCATTTTTTTGTTCAAATATCATCAAAATTCACACATAAGCTACTACTTAAATTTGTTTATTATTTATATATTTTTTTGGTGAACAATCGATGAGTTATGACCTACATCTTACCTCAAAATGTATTTAAAACCGTTTTGAACATGTTTATGCATGTTTTTAATCCATTTAGTCTCATTTTTGACTGAAATAGAATCAAAATTTTCAAATAATCTTTTCGATATGTTTATTTCATATTTATATGTGTTTTTTGTACTAAATTGATGAGTTACCTATATTTTGCCTCAAATTACATTAAAAAGCATTTAAAACTGTTTTCAACATGTTTATGCATGTTTTTAATCCATTTGGCTTCCTTTTTTGTTCAAACATCATCAAAATACACACATATACTAGTACATATATTTATTTAATATTTACATGTATTTTTGGTGCAAAATTGATGAGTTATGATCGATATTTCTCCTAAAATTTTATTAAAATGCATTTAAAATTGTTTTGAACATGTTTATGCATGTTTTTAATCCATTTGGCTTCATTTTTTTGTCGAAATATCATCAAAATACAAACATATGCTAGTACATATTTTAATTTACTGTTTACATGCATTTTTGCTGCTAAATTGATGTGTTATGTCTTTTATTTCACCTCAAATTGTATTACAGTGACTTTAAAAAAAATTTAACATATTCATGCATGTTTTTTTGTCAATTTGCCCGCATTTCTGACTAAAATATAATCATAGTTCGCAAATAATCTTTTAGATATGTTCATTTATTGTTTATATTTGTTTTTGGTGCAAAATTTATGAGTTATTACCTATATTTCACCTCAAATTGCGTTAACATACATCTAAAATTTTTTTGAACATGTTTATGCATGTTTTTAATCAATTTGCCCGCATTTTTCGACAGAAATATACTCAAAATTCGCAAATAATCTCTTAGATATGTTTATTTGTTATTTGTATGTATTTTGGTGCTAGATTGATGTGTTATGGCTTCTATTCACCTCAAATTATTTTAAAATGTATTTATAACCGTTTTAAACATGTCTATACAAGTTTTTAATCCATTTAGCCTCATTTTTGTCTCATATATCTATTTACCATTTATATGTATTTTGGTGTAAAACTGATGAGTTAGACTTTTATTTCACATCAAATTGAATTCAATGAATTAAAAACTGTTTTGAACATATTTATGCATTTTTTAATCTATTTGGCATCATTTTTTTGTACGGCCCTTTTCCGCGGCTCACGCGCGAGGCATCAGCGTCCTCACTCACGAGGGAAGAAGGTGCAAATACATTCTTGTGCGTGTTTGTGCGTTTAAGGACTTATTATTTAGGTGATTATGAGAACTTTTATTTTCCGACGAGCGCAAGCCCCGTCGTTCATTATCCCGGCTCTCGCCTAGGGAACATCTGATTAATGGGGTAGAATGATCAAAATATATGAATTAGATTCATGGCTTTGGTTTTCTCCCTTCAGATTCATTTATTATTAATTTTTTTTATAAATTGTGTAAAACTAGTTTATTTATTAGTTGTTGGGATATTTCACCTATAGCTAATAATACCCTAAATTTACCTAATTCGGTTGCAAGCGTACAACCTTGTCAAGTAGTAATTGGAGTGTCGAATCCACAGGGACAAACTCGTAAAGTACCGGTTCTTACTAGTTCACTAAGCTAGACGAATTAATTTTTGTTGGTTTTCTAAACTAAATCGGATGAAGACAAAACAAATAATAAAATCCTGGGATTTAATTCAATAACAAGAATTCTAGGGGCTTTGGCTTACTTTCCACTAGACTTTAATTTATTTGGTTTGTGTATTTATATTTTCTAAACATGTGCGGGTTAATATATAGATTTTGGTTCTATTAATTAGTTGTAATTCACCGTTAGGTACCTCTCACAAGCAATTCAACATAACCAAAAATACCCGTCTAGACCTTTGGATTCACCGTTAGGTACCTCACCTCTAGCCTAGTTTTGTTCTCTTGATCCGGGTTCAAGCAAGTGATTGATTAGTCATTTACTCAAAATCCTAAGTACACGTATTGCTAAAGTTGGTTAAACAAGCAATTCATGCATTTAACAATTCGCAAAAGAACAAATCACAATAATCAGTTAAAAACAACAAACCAAGTAAAATTAAAGCACTAGTTTCGAGTTTTACATGCCATCGCCTCTAGAGAGAGAATTAGCCTCTCGTAGGGGCACACATCATCTCAAAAGAGTATCTAAAACGACAGATAAGAATTTAAAGGAGAGAGAATAAAGAGATAAAACAAAGCAAGAGTAGTCTTCTTCTTCTTCTTCTCCAAGTCACGCGCTAGATCTCTTCAAGCAACCCAAAAATCTTTCGAATCTTGGTCCCAAATCAGTTCCTAGGTGTGGAGAGTCGTGGAGAGAGGTGATGAGAGGTTTGGGGGCGGCTAGGGTTTCTTGGGAGTCGAGCCCAGGCCCTTTTATATCCCTTCCAAACAAACAGGCCTGTTCTGGGCTTTTCAGATCTGAAACAAGATCGATTTTGCGACCCGCAATAATTATTGCGACCCACAAAATCGGGGTAAAAAGGCGCCAGAGAATTCGCAGGAAAAATTGTTTCTTAGCCATGAGAGATTTCGACTCGCAATATTTACTGCGACCCGCAATAATTGTGCAAAACTCCACCAACAAGTTTCCAGTGTTGTATTTGCGCTCTGCCTTGCCTTCAACATTTCTCTCTTGCTCTCGAATGCTCCAAACTCCTGAAATCAAACCAGAACATAGCAGTATCTCGAACTTGGTGCAAAATTTGACTAAATGATATAAAAATTATGTAAAATGGTATCGTTTTAGAGATCAAATCCTATCAAAAAGTGTATGCAATTAAGACTTATCATTAGCATGGTTATTTAACATCATCTTGTTTTTATTTGTTTTATGTTGTATTTAATGATACGCTTGAAATGACCAGAATATATAATTCTTTTATAATTAGACTAAAGACATATAATCTAAAATCAGATAAACATGTAATTTCTCATAAATCAGAGATCGAGGATGTATAACTCTATTGATCTCACAGATTTCGAATATGAAGCGCATTACCAACTCGATACTTAAGGAACCAGAGATGTTTAATCTCTATAGAGGTTCATACCAAAGACAAGGGCGTATTGTCCTAAACAGTCTATTGACCTTCTAAATCCCGAATCTGAAGCGCTATGTCAATTCGAAACCTGAAAAAATTGGAGAATCTGAAACATATAATATTCGCACTTCTCTTCTTCGACCTTGATTAAGGCTCTACCGGCGTCGGAACATTGATCGGAGGGCATCACCAGAGTCGCCAAGGTGGGGAGAACTCTACTGTCTTGGTGTCGGGGTCATTAGCTCCGTCGATCGTCGGAAACAGCACCACCAATTCGACAAGGGCTGAAATGAAGGCCGAAGTTGAATTTTGATCGATTTTGAGCTCATTTTGTCAAATTGATTCAATTCTTTTGAGACACTGTTGAATTTCTAGTGAGTGATGTTGATCGATTACATCGCTGCAACATGGAGAAGAAGAAAAACCTTCATAGGATGTTTCTATTGCATGATTGATTGTGTTGACTTGGATGCCATACAGCGTCACGTCGACTTACAAACAGAAACAGATGCAGAAATACCAGTGTTCATAGACAAAGAATATGCTTGTGTTTTAGATAATTTTAACGCACAAAAATTTGATGATCATTGTGCTAGTTATGATAAGATACTAACAACTCTCATTGATCGCAACAAATTGATTCCTCTCTGAATATATGTATTTATATTTTTAAATGACTAATAATGTATGTTTTGCTTTGTTAAATGGATACTAGTGACGAATATCATATAAGTTCACAAACCACTCACAATGCTGACCAAGATCGTACTCGTTGATTATGTCAAGCCACTTAGTCTCAAAGTCTCCATGAGAAACAGAATCATATACAACATTACATATTAGTTGTATAACCTACATTACAATGTAAGAACTGTTCAATAAATAATGATTTTATATATACTTCATCTCGATCATTTACAACATTATTCAGGATCAATAAATAATGATTTTATAAATACCTGGTCTCGACCATTTATACCAGCTACTTTTTCTGGTAGTTTCTTCAGTATGTGCCACAGGCACAGACAATGCCTAGTGTTAGGAAATATCTCAGCAACAGCTCCACAAATAGCTCCACATTGATCTGTGATCATAGCACCAGGCGCCTTGCCATACATACAGATGATCAGCATACTAAACAACCAACTATATGTTTCCTTGAACTCATAAGCAAGTAATGCACACCCAAGAAGGATGCTCTGGCCATGGCGGTTCACTCCAACAAATACAGCAAATGGCATCCGATACCTAATCCAATGAACACAAGGCTGAATGATATGTGTGCGGCCCTTTTTCGCGGCCCACGCACGAGGCATTGGCGTCCTCGCTCACGGAGGAAGAAGGTATCCATGCGCGTGTTTGTGCGCTCAAGGACTTATTATTTATGTAATTGTGGGAACTTTTATTTTCCGACGAGCGCAAGCCCCCGCCGTTAATTACCCCGGCTCTCGCCTCAGGAACCTCTGATTAATGGGCTAAACTAATCAAAATATATGGATCAGATTTGTGGCTTTATTTCTTCCTTCCAATTTATTATAATACGTGCTTAAAATAACCCAAAGATATAACTTTTGATAATAAGACTAAAGACGTATGATCTAAAGTCAGAGAAACGTATAATTTCTCATAAATCAGGGATCGAGGACGTATAATCCTATTGATCTCACGGAGTTCGAATATGAAGCGCACTGCCAACTCGATACTCAAAGAACCAGAAATGTTTGATCTCTAGAAAGGTTCATGTCAAAGACAAGGACGTATGGTCCTAAACAATCTATTGACTTTTCAGATCCCGAATCTGAAGCGCTATGCCAATTCGAAACCTGGGAAAATTGGAGAATCGGGAACATATAATTTTTTATTCGATTTCCAAAATGGGGTACATTAAACCTGAAGCGCACTGCCAGTTTAATATTCCCGAAACATGATTTGATATGATTTGGTATGTTGGTATGTTTTTACCAAGTTTTGGACTTATCTGCATATTTGGCATATTTGACCAGGGATTTGGACATATTTGCATATTTGACATGTTTGGTCAAAAGTTTGGGCATATTTGCATATTTGACATGTTTGGTCAGAAGTTTTGGCATGTTTGCATATTTGACATGTTTGGTCAAAGGTTTGGACATATTTATATTTTTTGACATATTTGATCAAATGTTTGGGTTGATTTGCATATTTGACATGTTTGGTCAAATATTTGGACATGTTTGTATTTTTGACATATTTGGTCAAATATTTGGATTTATTTGTATATTTGACATGTTTGGTCAAAAGTTTGGGTATATTTACATATTTGACATGTTTGGTCAAATATTTGGACATGTTTGTATTTTTGACATATTTGATCAAATATTTGGATTTATTTGTATAGTTGACATGTTTGGTCAAAAGTTTGGGTATATTTACATATTTGACATGTTTGGTCAAATATTTGGACATGTTTGTATTTTTGACATATTTGGATTTATTTGTATATTTGACATGTTTGGTCAAAAGTTTGGGTATATTTACATATTTGACATGTTTGGTCAAATATTTGGACATGTTTGTATTTTTGACATATTTGGTCAAATATTTGGATTTATTTGTATATTTGACATGTTTGGTCAAATATTGGACATATTTGGCATATTTAAATATTTTGATTTGTTTTATCAAGCTATAACAAAGTTTAATCATTTTGAACATTTTGATTTGTTTTATGACATGATTCAGTCCTTTTGAATGTTTTTTTTTATTTATTTTATCAAGATATGATATGGTTTAATTATTTTGAATATTTTGATTTGTTTTATCAAAACATAACATTATTTGATTATTTTGAATGCTTTTATTTATTTCATCAAAATATAACATGATTTGATTATTTTAAACATTTTTTACTTCTTTTATCAAAATATAACATGATTTGATTATTTTGAATATTTTTTATTTGTTTTACCAAAATATAACATGGTTTGATTATTTTTAAATACTTTGAGTTGTTTTTTTATCGAAATATAACATATTTAATCATTTTTGAATATTTTGATTTGTTTTATCAAAATATAACATATTTAATCATTTTTGAATATTTTGATTTGTTTTATCAAAATATAACATATTTAATCATTTTGAATATTTTGATTTATTTTATCAAAGCATAACATATTTAACCATTTTTGGATGTTTTAATTTGTTTTATCAAAACATGACATAATTTAATTATTTTTTGAATATTTTGATTTGTTTTATCAAAACATACCATATTTAACCATTTTTGGATATTTTGATTTGTTTTATCAAAACATGACATAATTTAGTTATTTTTGAATATTTTGATTGGTTTTATCAAAATATAACATATTTAATCACTTTTGAATATTTTGATTTATTTTATCAAGATATAACATAATTCAATCATTTTTGAGTATTTTTGATTTGTTTTATCAAAATTTGATTATTTTGAACATTTTTATTTGTTTTAGCATGATTTGATTATTTTAAAAAATTTTGATTTGTTTATGACATATTTTAATTATCCTTGAATATTTTGATTTGTTTTGCATAATTTGATTATCTTGAAAATTGTTGATTTGTTTTATCATAATTTTCACTTATTTTTAAATATCCTATTTGGCATTTTGAATTTATTTTATACATATATCATATATCTTGAATTTTCTTTTATTTATAATATAAAAGGAAAATAAAATAAAATCAAAATTGATATTTTATAGTCTTAAAAATATTCATAAATGAAATCATGATTTTTGATATATTTTTCATAATTTTTGGACTTGAGAAATCATTTTTATTTGGTGTTTAAAGTTTATTTTCGAAACAGATTAATATGGGCCGTCAGATTTGAGCCCATGCATCAAGATCTGAACTTAAGTTCAGTTTTCAAATCATCTTTTGAACTGGGCCGTTGGATCTCTGGCGCGCATCAAGCCTTCACTGGGCTGTTTGAATTTCATCAAGATTCGCACTTTGAGATGCATCAATATTCGTGCTCATCCTCTCCGACACTGATCGAGGCCCTGCCGGCGTTAGATCTCCAATCAGAAGGCATGGCTAGCATCGCCGGAGCGTGGGGAGTCCATCGGTGGTGGTCTCGGCGGCGGCAGCTGCCTGGATCGTCGGAGATGGGGATAGCCATTTGGTTTCGGTTGAGAAGTTGGCTGAGATGAAATTTTGAGGAATTTGAGCTGATTTTTGACAAATTAACTTAATTTCTTTGTCATATGGCATCGCCAGAGCATGTTTAACAAGTTTTTGGGATTTAATTTGGGTTTAATCCATCAATTTTGCAACTTTGGCCATTTTGTACCAAACTGGTTTCGGGACATTGGTACCAAATGGTATTTCATGGTTTTTCCTTGCAATTTTCTTCCAATTAAGCTTCCAAACAGTGTCGTTTAGCATGTTTGAACATATTTGGATGCTCAATTTCATTAATTTAGATGTGCATTGTTCTTTATGCATATTGGGTCATTTCTGGTTTTCTTTTCAATTTGGTTTTCTTTTGATTTCATCACATTCTTCTCAAATTGCATGTTTAAGTATGTTTATTTGGGTCAATTGCATGATTTAGAAAGGTTTTATATTAGATTTTCATGTGGATTTCGTTTGGTATGTAAGTTAATTTCATTTTTTTCCTTTTCTGACATTTATTCCAAAATTAACTTAATTCTGATTTTTATAGGTCCAATTTCAGAAATTTATAGAAAATCACAGAAAATACCAAAAATGGTAAAATTTGGTGAATGAATGCATTAAGACTTATTTTATATGCCTATGAAATTTCAAGCTAATTGAATAATCAGAAAGCATGTTTTTTGTATTTTTACCTGACTGGACAGAAATACCTTATCAGATCTGTTAAAAATCAAATTTGGCTTAACCTATATATTAAGTCCTGGTTTAATTATTCTAAACCCTTTAAAACCTCACATGAGATATTACAAAGGTGAATTAACCAAGAAATTTTGGATTTTTGAATCAAAAGAAGAATGAACTTCTCAGTTTGACCCAAAGTTGACTTTTTTGGAGTTTTTGACAGATGATATTGTAAAATTCATATCAATTCACAGAAAATTCCAAAAATTATAAAATTTAGATTGTAAGCTAGTATAAACCTAGTCTACATGACTGTGAAATTTCATAAGAAATTATCAACCAGACTGAGAGATATGGATTGATCTCTCAGCTGGACAGAAACTGGAATACACTGGATTCAAACCAGTATTGATGTATATTGCTTTTCCATTGCTCAATTATGATTTTGAGCTATCAAGCATATAAGAGAACATGAAAGAAGGAACTAAAAGGAAGAAACAAAGTCAATTTAAATCAAAATATCATATATTATAACAAATTGAAATAAATTACACAGAAAACATGAAGTCTTGGTTTCTCCATGGAATTTTGACAGCATAACAGCTTGTATAAAGTCATTACTGAGCTTTATATAGCCACTGCACATGTGCACAGGGCTTGAGAGAGAAAGGGGATGAGCATGTGCCCATCCCCATGAAACCAGATTGGCATGTGCCAATTGGTTAGAGTATGTTGTCAAATTCCATGGTGGACTTACTATGGGAGCTCCTGAGACTCATGCTCAGCCATCAATTGAGCTCTGGAAGGAGGGAGGCACATGTGCACCTCCCCAGCCATGGGGCTAACCATCTCACCCAGCAAAGTAAGACTGGCTCCTTGAGCTCAATTGGCACTGAGCCAAGCTTAAGGCTTGACTCCTATGTCCCTTACCTAGCTACTCAAGACTTGATCTCTTCTCAGCTAAGTTTTTTTTTTGGAAATCTCGTGAGTTTTGATTTTGGCAGAGTTTCAGCTATGTTGCTCTCTCTTCTTTTTTTCCTTCTTCATTGGGGGTCTATTTATAGCCCAGAGGGCATGGTTTAAGCCTCAGGGCAGAACTGGGATCATCCCAGCCCTTGGTTTGATCAAATGGCCATAATTGAGCCAGCCAAGCCTGGGCTGGCCTGAGGCTTATCCTTGGCAGATTCCTCCAGCTAATTGGCGCTCAGAGCTCTCCATTGAGGTGCCTACACGTGTCCCTGACGCAGGCCTGGGGAGAGAGAAGGAGCTGTTGGCTTTGTCTTCTTCTTTGGGTCAGTGTGTCATGCCTTTCGGGTGTGAGCATATCCCGAATATTCCTCGGTCTTGCTGGCGCTTGACATGTCACCAAGGTGCCACTGAGTGTGTCCAACGTGTCAATTTGGCTGCTTGAGTGCTGAGATGTGCCAATTGACCATACTCAAATCAGATTCGAGTGCCAAGTGGTGCACCTGTCAATTGAGTGTTTTTCACTCCAAATTGATACTTCAGGCAGCGTCGTGGAGGCATCTCGGAGCTCCCCCAGGTGTTGGCTTGGCCTCTCGAGCTTCCAATTGCCCTGTCACCTTCAAGGTCGAGGTACTTTCTTCTTCGATTTTCTCCTTGTTTACTTTACTATTTTCAATGCTGTTTGTGGCATTGAACTCCCCTTAGGGTGTAGATTAAGTCCCTAGAATGGTTTAGGCCAACTCGAACCATACACCCGAACTCCATTTTTGAAGCCTTGATTGAGCTCGGAGCTCGGGGAGGAAGAAAGGAGGGAGAGAGAGTGAAATTCAAAGGGTTTCCCTTGCTTGGGTCGGGTGCACGTGAACCGTGCTTTGATCTCAATCCTGTCAGAGGGAGAGAGCACTTGCACCGCGCTCATCTCTTTTTTCTTTCTTTTCTTTTGCTGGCTGAAGCGTCGTCTGGGCGCTGGGGCCCATTGGCAGCGAATGAAAGGGAGTGGGGTCCGCTTGTCAGATTTAATGAGACTCATCCCTCAGCGAAATAATGAAATTGTTTCTTTAATTTCAAGAAATAATTTTGAGATTTGATAAATCATGAGATTGAACATAATTTCATGATTTAATATTTATCATGACTATTTCATGAAATTGTTTCTTTAATTTCAAGAAATAATTTTCACATATAGTAAATTATGAAATTGGATATAATTTCATAACTTCAAATTTTTGGTATAAAAATCACATGAAATTATATTATTGATTTCATGCAATTTAATTTGTGTATTTTTCTGACAACTTTTAAACAGCAAACAATATGACATTTTAATAAATACATGGACTTGAACATTTTCATTTAATGTTTTAAATAAAATTTCAAAACAGATAAATTAGGGTTGTTGGATTTAGACATTTGCATCGAAATTTGCACTTTAGTTCGATTTCTAAAACAACTTTGAATTGGGCAATTGGATCAGAGGCGCGCATCTGATATTTGATTGAGCTTTTAAATTTCATCAAAATTCACACTTTGAAGTGCATCAAAAGTCGTACTTTCTCTTTTCGATTATGATCAAGGCCTTACCAGCATCATTGGAGCAAGGGGAGTCCAATAGTGGTTACCTCATCCTCGGCAACGGTGTGGATAGACGGGAATGAGAGTAGCTACCTCGGTTATGGTCAAGGGAAGGCTAAGAAGAAATTTTCGATGAATTTAAGCTTGTTTTGAGCAAATTGGTTCAATTCCTTTGACATTTAGCATTGTTGAAGCATGTTTAAGAAGTTTGTGAAATTTATTTTGAGTTTCATTCATAAATTTTATCGTTTCACCAACCGATACCAAACTGGTAACGAGGGAATTGGTATCGAGACCTTGTTCTCACATTTGTGATCGTTTTGAGATCAAAAGTCACTTTTTAAGTTGTTTAGATGTTTAAAAGTCATGAGAATAATCAATTTGAGCTGAGATGTTGTGTTTGCATCATTTCAAGCATCGGTACCGTTTGAATACCAAATTGTACATTGGCACCAACTGAGCTTCACCAGTTTTGAGCTGGTACAATGTCATTCAGTCCATGATTATATCACATAACACTATTTGAAGGTGTTTAAGTCATCAAAGTCATTCAATTTAATCCAAAATCATTGAATTTATCCAATTTGATGTTATTGTTCATTTTTGTATTTGCATTTATTTCGGATTTAATTCAAATTAACACATTTTAATGAGAGAGAGTTGAGCAACATTACAAGGTCTCTACTGTGAGCGCGATTCACATGCACCAAAACGTGTTGTCAATGACTTAGCTCATGTGCGATAAGTCTATTCAAATCTCACTGAATGCTTTGTGTATATGACATGTGGGTCCTAAGACTTATTTAATCATTTGAGAGCCTCAAATTCCACCAAAAACTTCATCAATTCCCTAAATTGCACCCAATAGTCTCCCAGCTAGTTTTTTTTAGTATTTTCTTTATTCTTTTGCCTTTTTATTTTATTTTCATACAAATATTCATGAAGATTGACTGAAAAATCATAAAAAATTATTTTTATGATTCTATTATTTTTTGGATAATATTTTTGGTATTTTTGGGTTTTGAAATTAGACATTAATTTCATTTAATTCATTAATTGTACAAAATTAGGCATATTAATCCTATACAAATAATATTTGGCATGATTATTTCAAGGAATTATTTCTTAACTCTAGGAAATAATGTTTGGGTATTTTTCATGAATTAAATTCATGATTTTGGATTTGTATAATTAATTATATAAAACTATTTCTTGATATAATCAGGTTTTGTGTATATTTTTTTTACACATTTTGAAGAGGTTTCGGAATGATCAATTATATGAAATTGTATCTTAATTTCATAAAATTGAGAATTATAAATGTTTGTTTGTACATTTGCAAGATTTTGACATGTTTGTTCAAAATGTTGAGTCTTACAGAAATTTCATAAGCTTTCAAGGTCCGGATCTAGTTGTTTAGGCATTGTTCCGAGTTTAATTTTAAAGGGTTGGGACTTACAGAAATTTCATCAGTTTTCAAGACTCAAGTCTAGCTGTTTCGGCATAGCATGTTTTGTTGGGTTTTAACACAATATTTTCTGAGGGTTTTATCAGGGTTGGGACTTATAGGGCTTTCATCTAGCCAAAAGCCGAAAAAGGGTAAAGCTGATGAAGATTCAAGCATCGTGAGCTCACCTCTGAAGCACAACTACTGGAATGTCACTAGGCTAGGATCGAGTTGAAAATATCTATATTTATACTTTTCAATTTGAGTTAAACCCAAACTATGGGACTAATCTTAAGCTGAATATTTTTGTTTCGATTCAGCTTTAAAGCTTTCTGTGTGTATTTTTCTGATAATTTTTTAAGGATACACAGTAGTTATTATCTCAGTCATTTTTTTATGATTGTGTAAGATGGTGAAAGCTCTGAATTGTCTACCACATATGAAATGGAATATGATTCAAGACATCATTTTTCAATCCCAGTTAACAAAAATTTTAATTATTTATTTTATTTTTGTAATTAACCATCTGATAAATTTTGTTTGATACAATTTCTCTATAACTCCGCAAATTTTATCAAACCGTTGTAAAACAAATCTGGAAGGTTAATTTTGAATCCAACAATCCACATCAACTGTAACATGTTATGGATAGAACATACAGTGGCGAAACTTGACCAAAATTAATGAGGGGTTAAAATATTGTAGTTTTTTAAAATCATGTCTCAATTTTTTTAGGGACTGACTACAGTATAATTACAATAAAAATATCTTAAATCCTTAGTTTTTAAAATTTTTGAGAGGCTGCAGCGCTTTTTGATTTCCACTAAATTCCGCACCTAAGAACATATATATAACATAAAGAAAATAGATCCTTATTTGTATCTAGATGGATTTATATTTTTTTCAAATAATATTTATATCTAATGATAAAAGTATTTTTATCTTATATTATTAAATTTAAAAGTTATACAAATTATATTTATAGTTGTGCAACAAAGTTTTTAACAACTTTTTTATAATCATCTGAGAATGATAAACATATTATACTAACTATAAATACTTACAAATTCATATATAAATAAATTATTTATTTAGTATAAATATTTTTGATATATAGATAAATTATACAAAATATAAGGTGTAAGAATAATTTCTCAATAAATGAGTGTGGTAATATAATATTCCATTAGCCATACTGAAATAAAGTCCAAAACAGCAAATTACAAAACCTATTGGATTACAGACAGTAATAGATTAGATCATGAGCTGCTTTTTAAGTTCAGGTTCACTGTTTCCTCTCTTTTTTTCTTGTCATTTTCCTCTTTTTTCATACAGTAGGAGAGGTTCACAGTTCACTTTGTAACCTAGTGCTACTATCATTGATTTAATAAAGGTAGGATCTCTTAATAATTATTATTTTGATAATTAATTTTTAAATAATTTTTAAAAATAGAAAAAAAAAGAAAAAAAAATTGACAAACATATTCTTTAATTTATAGATCGATTGTGTTTCAATTTTCATATAATTTAAGAGTCATTTAATATTCCATCAAAGAATATTAAATATGAAACATTGTAAATATCCTGTAATTTTGATGGTTTTTGATGGAATATCAAATAATACTTAAATTATATGAAATTTGAAATACACTCGATCTATAAGTTAAAGAATATATTATAATTTTATTTCATTTAAAATTTTTTTGAAATTATTTGTAAATTTATTATAAAAATTATTAAAATAATAATATTCCCTCTTTAATAAATGTGATGATGTGGTCCAATTGTTTCCTTTTATTTTTCCAAACAGGAAATGGGATAGTGGCCACTGATTAGATAATTTTAACTCCCAATTGGGTTTCAAAGCAAAAGAAAAAATGAAAAAAAAAATGAAAAATTAGATGGTGTTGTACATTGTACTATTTTGGTGAGGCCCATCTATCTAGTTAGGTAGATCTGATTCACATGTTTTTTATATTCATGCTAATAAAGGGATGGAGATTGGATTGGAAAGAGAGAGAGAGAGGACAAAAAAAATCATTTCTTAATCAATTGTTTGACAAATGCTCTCTTTTCTGTGACTATGAATTAAAGGATTATATGTGTCCACTGTCTGAGTAATTAATTTGCAAATGACAATGGTCCAAATTAATATTATTTGTTTGACCATGTAAATATTTTTTCTATCAGTTTTAAAATACATATTTATTTTAACAAAATTTCAAAAAGAACAATGATTTCATTGTATTGTATATTTTATTTGAACTAAATTAAATGTTATTATTTTGGTTAGAAGTAATTGTCAATGATTTTCTCGTGTTTTGACTTATTACTTTAAATCCTTCCAGATTAAGTATTCATATCGACTGAAATGTGTACTATTTTGAAGTGAAGGAATATGTCTAGTCATTTTCTTTTTTTTTTGTCGAAAAGTATGCCAAAAGCACGTAGAAATAATTTAAAGACGAGATGTTAACTACAATATTCCAAATCCAAAGGAAAAAAAAAAAGAAACAAGAGAATATGAATGAAACTAACAAGTCAAAATATACTTTCTTCTTTTATGTTTTTTTCAAAATCTTTAGATACTTTGATTTTTGATGGATTTTTCAAGATATGGATATAAACTTTTTTTTTACAGTCTATAAATCTCTAAACACACTGCGGATCTAGGACTCGAGTTACTCCCAATGTCAGAACCCCTTGTTCACAAAATGAAATTGTTAAAACTTAATAACTTGTCTAATATAGTGATGATAGGTCTCGTCTCTTTACAGAGAGATATAAATTTAAATTCTATAAAATATATTTGAAAACATAAATACCAACACTAACAGAAACCCTTACTTTGAAAAAAAAACAATTAACGACTCAACATACAAGACAACACACGGTTTGCTACGAAGTTCAGACCACATAAGAACACCTCTTTATCCATGTCTAATTTGTTCTTCCTAGCATTCCGGATTCTCTGTTACACATCACTGTAAAAAAGAGAAAGTCTCTGCTCAAGAGTCAAGAATAACTAGTAAGTAACAGAGAATTCCATTAAAGAGAGGCAACAGAGAATCCGGCGCTTCCTTTTTTCTGAAGATGTAGCAGGACACCTGTCCGGAGTGTTATGGCCTGCGTACGTGGAAATTAGAGGTGGTGCAAATGAATGATTTTCATGCTGTCGCTTTTCTAATGGGTTCTTTTTTTTCTTGTGACTTTGCTTTTCTCCAGTTGGGAAATACTACTGCTTCCTCAAGTCAATGTTAGTATTTATTTCAGGGGATGTAATGGGTGGAGATGTTAACCAGCTAATTTAATTCAGAGCTGATTTTATGGATAGAATATAGTTGAGTAGCACAATAAATTATTGACTTGTTATCTTGTACAAATAAACAGAAAATTAAAAAAAATGAAGTATAAAAAATAGAATAATATATTCCGTACTAATTCTTGACTTATTATCAGCAATTATGCTTGTTAATTCTAGTAATTATTTGACAATATGTATAGTGACCGACGAGTAGTAACTGAAATTAGAAAAAAAAAATACGAAGGAAGAGTGGCAAGATGATTTAAAGATTGTCATCGAAAACAATACCCAATGTATTGAACAACAACAAAAAATGATAATGAAAAGAATATCAATTCTCATCTCTCTTTTCAAACCCTATATTCTTTTAAACTAAACACAATAACAACCGGTGCACATAACAATATCGTCAATAAAAGAAAAATCATCAAACACCCCTTTGTACTAATGTCCCTTTCTTCTAAAAGAAATAAACAAACCATCCACCATATTTAATTTAATTCTAACTCCTCTTCATTTCTCTAAAGAAAATTAATTACAACCCTCTCATATTCTGGTAATGGACATCTCCAGTCCTCTCAAAACCGGAGATATGGCATTCAATTCACCTAGCCTATTTTCTGGATAAGGTAATAAATTGATTGGGTGTACGAGACAATCAATCTCCTCTCTAATGGATAAGGACATGATTGATGAGATATATAAATATATAAATATCATATTTATATATCATATTTATATATTGAGAAGATTGGGTAATTAGGACTTAGGAGTGCTGCTACGAATCTCCAAGTTTGGAAGAACAATTGTGACTTACAAAAAGGAGAGAGAGAGAGAGAGAGATTGTAGTAGTACGAGTATATGGCATAAAATATAGACTATCATTGGACTATATCTATGTCTATCTCTCTCTATCTATCTATCTATCTATCTATCTATATCTTATATCTTATATGTATATGTGAAGTAAGTATAGTCTAGTAATATTCTGTGCTTATTGCTCTCTGTTTATTAACTTTAAATCACAATCTTCTACTTTTGACACCCCACAACCACGTTGCAAAGCACATTGTAAGAATGGTTTAAACTTCTTTATTCACTATCACTATCTGTTTGTTTTTATATATACTATAGCAATCTTCTTCTTTTTTATTATATATATTTTTTTTGAGGAGTAAAAACAGGCGTGCTCGTAACAGCAGCGGACTCTTCGGTATTTCCAACTCAAAATTCGTTGAATTGGACTCGAATGATGAATTTAAGTTGTTTAATAAATTTTCTATATTAAAATATTGTAAAATACTAAAACTTTGTATGTTTAAAGTTTTTAACTATTTATTTTATATTTTTGAAAATTACATCTTTTTATAAGCAAAAATTTATTATTATTATTATTATTATTATTATTATTATTATTATTATAGTCATCTTAAAAGTTCGAAAAAAAAATAGTTAGAAAATTCTAAAAATAGAAAATTTCAGTATCCTATAAGATTTTAATATGAAAAATGTTTTGATCACTTGAATTTTTTAGTTTAAAGTCGATTTAATATATATATGACTTAAGAACATCAAGAGACTCCGTGCTCCCAAAATCACGCTAGCTTTACTCATATTTTGAGTGATATATAGTCACCGATTACTATTTTTTTGTAAATAATGTTGCTTCTTAATTAATTAATTGCATGTTTCAAATCTATGAAAAGTAAATGAAAAGATGCCATAATTCCACTCGCCTTGGAAGTAGTGGGTTTAACTTTTTAATTATTTTTAATAAGTGCTTTCAAGATCAACATTAAATTAAAATTAACATAAAATAAAAAGGGGAAGAGAGTGCATAAAGAATTTCAACGTAGTTCAAATAAAGAGAGAAATTCTAGGATATAAAAATTAGGAAATTTTAGGTTTTTATCCTTGAATCTTTTTAAAGAAAATAAATTATATAAATAATCTCTAAAATAGCACTCATTTATTATTTTGGTCCTCTAAAAAGTATTGTTTAGTTCTTTAAGTATAATTTATTTATCATTTTAATCGTCAAAGTTTTAAAGATATTATTTTGACTCTTAAAATTTAGGCCTATCATTATTACTAGTCAGAAAACTAGATGAAGATCCATGTCAGCATCCTTATAATGAAATTTATGGCAAGATATACAAAAAAATATTATTTATAATTAATTTATGATGACATAAATATTGATGCTAGTATCAACTTAATTGATACTCAATGTTATGGATAATTATATTAGTTAATATGTTATTTGTAATGTTTGGTGACTACATAGATCCGCATTTGTTTCAATGCTAAAAGAATGACGTTACAATAGATGAAATAATATTTTTTTTCATAAACATTGAACTAATTTGGTACATATTAAACACTAACAACCAAAATATTATTTTTAATACTTTAAAGGACAAAATGATAAAAAAAATCATCCTTTAAAAATAAAAATGATAATTCTAAAACCTCGAAAATAATAAACACTGAAAATTTAAGGACTATTATTTATTTTACTCTTTTAAAGTTATCACCTATTTATCATTTTGATACTTAAAATTTTAAAAATAATAATTTGATCTTTAAAATATTTATTTGATTAAAAATTAATCCTATCACTACCATCAACCACAGAGTTAGATAAAAATCCATGTTAGCTTTTGTATGTAAATACTATTTTTTTAATTAATTAATGGTGGCACCCAATTATTGATGCTAGTATCAATTTAAGTGATATTTGATGGCACAAACATTGATGCTAGCACCAAAATGATGTTTCCAAACTTTGAAATATCAAAATGATAAATAAATAACATAAAAAATTATTTATGTAATTTACTCATAAATAGATCACATTGATTCTTGAACTTTTATTTATATCAAACTGATTTTTGATCTTTTTTCCTTTGGGAAAAAAAAGAGCAAATTGGCCCTTAATCTTATATCAAATTGATTCTTAAATTTTAAGAAAAATTAGTTAATCAATGTTCCATGAAACAACTAAAATCTTTTTTTCTTGGTTGTTTTCAAAAAAATCAGAAATCAATTTGATTTCTTTTTTAAGTTTAAAGACCAATTTAGAGTAAATAAAATTTCAGAGATGTCTTGTAAAAATGTGCAATGATAAAAATAATACTATTCAATTGAACAGTTATTTGTCACATTTTTATCAAACCAAAAATGCTCCAATTAACACAACTTCCTCTTAGCAATTGGCCTTAAATACAGATGTCTCAATAAATTATGTCTATTGAACTTGTAAGAATATGAATTTTTTTAGCTTATCAAATAAAAAGTTCATTAGCTTAATTATCAAATAAAAAGTATAATATTTGAGTTAAATAATATATTATTTACAGAGAAATCGCTAATAAATCCGTTCGGGTCTCCAATTTTTTTTTTAAAAAAATAAAAGTTCCCGTTAGCCTCGGCATTTATTTTTTTTTAATATTTTTTATAGAATTTGAACCTCTTTTATTAATAAAAAAAAAGCAAAAAAAAAAGCAACAAGGTTAATCATACACCTTAATTAAGATCACAAACCACTATTATTCTCTCTCATTAATCATACACCTTATTAAAATAAAATAAAAGGCATAGATTGAGAAGGTTAACAATTTCTTACCTTTTTTCCTCCCCAATTTTTTCTCAATTTGTCTGTTAATAACTCTTTTTAACTTTTGATTTATAAAATTACATAATAAGCAATTCGCCTCCTACATTAAAAAAAAAGGTTAACAATTTCAATTGTGCTTCTCTTGTTGTTCTTTCTCATTTTTGAGAATTCTTTTTTTTTTTGCTTCAATTAAAATCTAGAATGAAGGTTTTAATAACAATTAATGTGTTAAAATTTATTGTGATCGAATTATTATAAGTACATGAATCATGCTAATCAACATATAAATTTTAATTTAAAACCATCCTTATCAAAATCATTTCTATATATTAAAATCAATTAAAACTTCATCAAAATTTCTTTCCAATCAAATTATGGTATAAAATGATCATGATCAAGTGATGTGAGACTTGTTATGGAAAAGGTGTTGGTTTGTGTTTTTGTGTTTCCTAGCTTTATATTAAAGATTAACCGCAGACCTAACACATTAACTACAGACCTAACACAGTGGTGATAGATCTCGTCTTTTTATAGAGAGATACAAATTCAAATCTCACAGAAGATATTTAAAAAGAAATAAATGCCGAAACTAACAGAAGTCTTTATTAAAAGAGTTAACGAGAGTTCTTACATATAAAAAAGAAGAAGCTTATGTTAAAGGTTTTGTTTTGTACATATTAGATTAGAGGATCTTGATACATGGTATTTTTGGTTTATTGTAAAACTTTATTGAGATTGTTGTTCAATAGAGTTTGAAATACATGTTATCATGTGCCATTTTTGTTTAAAAAAGCAAAAAAAAAAATAATGAAAAGGGATGTGTGTGTGAGAGAGTAGGGGTCACTTAATAGTGGTTAGTTTGATAATTTTGACAATGAATTTTTTAATATGTAAAAAATTAAAAATAGATAAAAAAAATGTATAGAAATGTTTTTAAAAACTTATAGATTAATTGTGTTTCAATTTTATAATTTAAGTATCATTTAATATTTTATTTAGACCGTATAAATCTCATACAATTTTAACAATCCTTCAAGAATATTTAATGAAACTTGAATTGTGTGAAAATTAAAAAGCAATTAATCTATAAATTTAAGAATAGGTATTTTTATATTTTTAATTTTTTCAAATTTATTTAAAAATTCATTGTCAAAATTATTTAAATAGACACTATTAAGTGATCCCTCATTATATATATTATCAATAAAATTTATTTGCCGACCATACATTAACAAAATGATCGTCAAAATCAAACAATAAATTATATATATATATATATATATATATTATCTATCAATTTAGGTGTAATTTAAAATTGTCGACTCATTGATTAAGTATCGATAGAGCTGAATCAAGGATCAATTATCTTTATCTGTGTACTAAATGTATTTATAGTAAATAAATAGTTTATTTATATTTGAATTTATAAATATTTATAATTAGTGTAGAAAATATTTATCACTTTTTTCTTTCCTAAATGATTATAGATAATTAATGTTAAAAATTTTATTACATAAATATAAATACAACTTGCATAACTTTTAATCATAATAATATAAAATATAAATACTTTTATCATTAAATATAAAAGAAGTATAAATATATTTAAGGTGCAATTAAGAAATGCAGTTAAAGAGTAATTATCACTCTTCTAAAATTAATTCATAAACTATCTAAATTCTAAGATAATAATTTTTATCTTTTTTAATTCGATAACAGTTTAATTAATCGTCATTATGATTTTTAAATAAATTTATTGTCAACCTAACACTTAATTCTTTTGTCCAATTCAACAAATAGTACCTCTGTTTGTTAATATTATATAAAAAGAAAAATCAATATAAACAGTGAAATTCTTATTAGTTGACAAATGACTAAGCTGAGCACAAGGACCACACTTATATAAATCCAAAACAAATCATGCCACGTTGATATGTAAATTTCTAGGTAGATAGAATATTTTATTGTGGTTCTTGACTAGTACGCAAGCACACAACACAAATAATTAAAAAATAGTTGTGATATTGGGGGCCTAAATGCAATTAAAGACTCACATGGGGACAAGAATGGTTATTGGTGAGGAGCCTTTTTCATGCTCTGCAACTCTTTTAAGTAGTAGTATCTACATTTTATAGCTGAATCGTAGATTTAGTATAGTGATGTTAGATATTATTTTTTTTATATGTAAATATAAATTTAAGTTAAAAATAAATATTGAAATTAATAGGGGTCTTTATTTCAAAAAAAATGTACAAGTCAAAACAATTTAGGAACAAATTATATGGACATATGGACATATTGTATTTGGAAATAATAAATAAATGGAATAGAAAAAGTATACAAGTCAAAACAAATTATATGGACATATGATATTGAAAATTAATTATTTAAAAATGATAAGATAATTTAGGAACTAATGATGCAAAAAAAAACAAAGAATGGAAGGGATAAAAAGATGCACCTTGATGTTGCAAAACTTTGGTTGACAAAAAACATTTTTTTATAGGGGGCAATATGTAAAACTTAAAAACCAATCTATATCAATAATATTAATTAATTGTTAAACGGCGACTTTAATTAATAATAAAATCAGAATTATGGTGAAAAATATCCGATCCAATTGGATAATTACAATTCACTATTTCCAGATTCTGACAACCTGACAAGATAAATAGCATTAAATGTTCCGTGAGCGTGATATTTTACAGATGTCTACGAATAAGTCCACGTGTTCGCTTTCTTCGCCGCAATTTTGGTACTAGACAATTCCAGCACTATAGGAGAAAGAAAAGATTTCAACCAGTAATATGGCGCCAATGGAACAGTGTAAGAATACGTAAAATGTGCGAAGTGTAGATATTCTAGAAACATACCAAAGCGGATGACGCTCATATCCCCAGGCCATCACCTCAGCTCCGCTTGCCACGCCATGTGCATAAAACAGAGATCTTATAAGGCACTAGTAGAGTTGAATATTGTGTTGCTTGCTTGATTTATGGATTGGTTCCCCCCTTTTTTGGACCATTTCTTGTGAGATTGAATGGGAGATAATTTTTCTAAAAAAATATTTTATCACTCTTTTTTAAAATTTTGTAATGATTTTTTATGCAAAATTTAATAAAAAATTTATAATGATTTTTTATATATCTCTTTTTGAAAATTTTGACTAATTTTCACTCAACTTTATTTTTTTATTTTATATTTTACAATTTTTTTTGAAATAATATCCGTCATTCCACTCTATTTTTGATAAAGTTGAGAAATTGAAAACATCTTTTCCTATAGTCATACTTATTGACAATCATATAAAATCAAGTATATATATTTCATACCTAAATTATAATAGCATGTCGATAAATAGTTTTAATATAAAATACATCATCCATAATTTTACTATATTATTTACATCAAATTCTAATGTCAATTTTCGCCTCCATTGATAAGACTTTTAACTTCTAATAGAAACTATTAATTTTGAAATAAAATAAATCATCAATAAAAAAATCAAAAGCATTTTAATTTTTAAAGAGGTTACACTCATAATTAGTCATTAAATAAGATAGTTTGTAGCTAACAAGGAATCCACTTTCTCCATACCCTTCTATGAAAGGAATTAATTGCTAATTTTTAATTAGAGAGCTGATATATAGATATCATAATCAATGCCGACTTTATTATTCTTATTAACTATTTTATATGTAACTTACTTTTATTATTCAGCTTAAATGAGTTATTATTTATATTAATAATATTCAACTTAAATATATTATATAATAAAATAAGTAATATAAATAATAATTTGTATAATATGAATAATAAAATCAATATTAATTATGATATCTTCCAAACATTTTCCTTTTTAAGTAACAATGCAAATAAGCATACACGGAGGAGTGTAACAGAAAACCCAAACCACCTCTCTCATCTACTTCCCAAACCTTCAACCAAACCCCCTCCCCCTTCTTGGATAGAAGGATACAATTAATAACAATCTCCATCTCCTCTCCTCTCCTCTCCTCTCCTCTTTTCTCCTCCTCCTACCAAAACCTAGCTTCCACCAAAATGCTCTCGGAAAATGCTGGAATTCCAAGCAAGATCCACCTCCACGACCTCCCTGAGGCGCTCCTCCTCCAAATCTTCGCCTTCATCGAGCCCACACGGGCCCGCAACTCGGCATCTCTAGTGTGCAGCCGTTGGAAGGATCTGGAGCGAAGAACACGCTCCTCTCTCTCGCTCAGAGGCAATCCTTTTACGATTCCGGATCCTCCTCCCCCTTTCCCTCGTTTTCCTTCCCTCTCCGCTCTCGACCTCTCCAATCTCTCCCCCTGGGGCCACGCTCTCTCCAACACACCTCTCCTCGTGGGCCCCACCTTGCCTGACAAGTTCCCAGGCGTCACTTCGTTGACAGTCTACTCCCGCGATCCGACGGCCCTTATTTACCTCACTAACCATTGGCCACAGCTGAAGAGGGTTAAGCTGGTCCGATGGCACAACCGCCCGAACGGGCCGGCCTTCACGGTCGGATCTGATCTCCATCCGTTATTGGAGAATTGTGCCGAAATCCGAGAGATTGATTTGAACGAGTTCTATTGCTGGACTGAGGATGTGACCGAGGCGGTCAAGAGCTACCCTCTTGTTGCTAAAGGTTTAACGGGTTTGGATTTGATGCTTGCCAATGCCACGGATGGATTTCGGGCCTCGGAGCTTGTCAGCATATCAGAAGTGTGCTCCAATCTGCAACGGCTCATTGCGCCTTGTGTTTTCAACCCAAGGTTCAGTTGCTTTATCAAATTTGTTAGCTATTTTAGGATCTTTTATTGCTTGTTTGGGGAAAAAAATTACATTTGGGGGGTCCCTCAGTTTCAACTTTTAAGGAAACTTTTATGTGGAATTGGTTCTGGGTTGTTAGGTCGTTTGGTGCATCACAACTTGATTTCACTATTTTAGACAGTGCCTAGTACAAAAAAGCTGAAGTTTCATATTTGCAAAATGGTAAATTCAAGTTGGGAAAAAGTTGGACGAAATTGTGAAAATATACAATTAACAATCTACAAATCTGAATCAATCAACAGTTAAAAACTAAAAAAAAAAGTATTACGGTTATTGATATGGTCATCGATACGAGCTTTATTATATACGTTAAATGAGTTATTTTGCATGTTAATGATTTTATTATACAAACTCATTTTGTACAGTTCTATCATTATTCAATTTAAATGAGTTATTATACATATTAGTGGTATTTAAGTTGAATAATAGAAGTACTGTATAAAATAAAGTCGTTAACATGCATCATAACTCATTTAACGTGTATTATAAAATCTGTATTGATGACGGTATCAATAATAGTATCTCCATAACATTTTCCTTACTGGAAACCTTAGTTCACTTCATTTTCTATAATTCTGCAACTCAGGTACATGGATTTTGTCAATGATGCAACACTGCTCAAACTCGCTAAGAATTGCCCCAATCTGACAACTCTTCACCTTGTGGACCCCACTCCTGTCACTCTGAATAATAACCCAGAAGCTGTTAATAATTTCCAAGAAGATAACCCCTCGGTCATAACTCCTGCTGGCCTTGAGAAACTCTTCTCCTTACTCCCCTTTTTGACTGATCTCTCTCTCGAGCTATCCCACCCAATCCTTGAAGTTGGCCCCATGTTGGAATCCCTAGGTCAGCGTTGTGCCAGTCATCTCATCAAAAACCTCAAGCTGGGTTATTTTCAAGGGGTTTGTAAAGGTAAATGGCTCCACTTGGACGGTGTTTCTGTATGTGGCGGGCTGGAGTCCTTGTGCCTCAAAAACTGTGCCGATTTGTCAGACGCTAGCCTGGCTGCAATTTCCCGTGGCTGTACCAGACTATCAAGATTTGAATTAATTGGATGTGATTTGGTGACTGAATTGGGAATTCATAAATTGGCATTCGGGCTGAGACAAACTTTAAAGGATGTTAGTGTTTCACGTTGCACTCTTATTTCTGCACGGGCATTGGTCAATGCACTGAAGCCAGTAAGGGCCCGTCTTGAGAGGTTGCACATAGACTGTGTATGGACCCGGCCTGAGGCAGAGGAGGTTAGGGAGGGACAGTCGGATGCTGCAGAACATGATCCTTTGGATGATAACAATGACCCGAATGGTCTGTGTGAGCGACGGAGTAAAAGGTGCCGGTATGAGTGTGAAGAGGATCATGAAGGTTTTGGTTATGCTGGTACAGTTAATGGAGGGTATTCTCAATGGTACATTCCCTATTTAATTGTTATTTTTTATTTTTATTTCAATTTTTACCAGGTAATCTAGACATGCAAGGTCAAAACTTCAAATGTTATGGTGATAAATCACTTGTCTTTACACAGGAACTATGAGAGCTGGGATAGCCTGCGTGAGCTATCCCTTTGGCTGTCAGCTGGTGAGTTCCTGCTCCCTCTACCGGAAATCGGTCTTGATGACTGCCCGAATCTGAGCTCAATCATGATCAAGGTAGAGGGCAACTGCCGTGGCAAGCCAGATCCACGCACTTTTGGTTTGGACATCCTCTCACAGTTTCCAGAGCTCTCCAAAATGAAGCTCGACTTAGGTGAGGCCATTGGCTATGCCTTCACCGCCCCATTTGGCCAGATGGACCTCTCGCTTTGGGAGAGATTCTACTTGTCTGGGATTGGGGAACTTCCATTTTTGCAAGAGCTTGACTACTGGCCCCCGCAAGACAGAGAGGTCAACCAGAGAACTCTCTCTCTGCCGGCTGCGGGATTGATCCAGGGGTGTCTCAGTTTAAGAAAATTGTTTATACACGGCACAGCACATGAGCATTTTATGGGGTTTTTCTTGCAGATGCTGAATTTGAGGGATGTGCAGTTGCGGGAGGATTATTATCCTGCGCCTGAGAATGACATGAGCACAGAGATGCGGGATGAGTCATGTGGGAGGTTTGAGCTTGCCCTCAATAGTAGGCAGGTGCTCGATTAGGGTTCTCTTTGGGGATCCGGATGGACGATTGTGGGAGGTGTAGTTCTGAGGTTGTAGTAGGTGCATTTTCGTAAGGTTCTTTTGGGGTAGTGAAGTGTTCGTGTGGAGCTTCAATGGGGTTTGAGATCACAGTTACTAGGTTTGTGCGGGAATTGGTTGGGCGAGTTGTAGGAAGTAGAGTTATAGTTTGCAGTTGCGGGAATAGGAGTTGCAGTGAGTGGTTGAGTGGGTTCTTTGTGTATTTATGCACTACGGCAGGGATGATGTGCTTAAGTGAGGGAAAGAGGAAGGATAAGTGTTTTGTTACTATGAATTTTGAATAAGGTTAATTTTTCAAAGCTTGGAGTGAAGGGATGCATGCGCACACGTATGTGATAGTAGTACAAGAAAATGTGAGGTATTTTGTAAGAGTTTTGTATTTTGTAGTTTAGTCTTATGCACAACATGGAAGAAGAAGAGGGGTTTATATTAAAAATATGGATGTTGTAACTAAGCCAGAGAGGATTACCACTTGCTTTCTTTTATCTTCTCTGTTGAGGTTTGGTGTTTCAATACACGAAGCAATCAAGTTTTGTGTATTGAGAAGCTAACAAATTTCAATCTTTCACTGAGCAAAGCTTCTGATTTTGTGTCAGTTTGCTTAAAAAATAAAAATACATCCAGAGGATAAGAGCTCGAATTCCACATGAGAACTTTTAAAAGAGTTATTGTTTGTCGTGGATAAGAATAATAATATGCGTACAAAATAATAATAAATTCATTTTTTCCGCGTTTTGGATAATGTATGTAAATTGTAAAAAAGAATAAAAAAGGTACTTTTTTTAAGTCACTTTTCAACAGCCACCGTTATCTTGAAGTATACGAAGAAGTATTCTTGAGTGCCCACAAAAAGCATCCGGATAAACATCTCCTTTTTGTAGTAGATTATTAGTTTATAAATTATAACTGATAAAGCTTGGAGAAAATATGAGAAAGTAACACCTCAACCTAATTGCACATTATTTAATTACTTCATTGTGTACAAGAGCAACTCAACTATCAATCAAATATCAACTCCAATCATAGTTTTCCAATCATAGACCAAGGGCAACTCAAGGCAGTGTCTCCATTTCTGTATGTATGCAATTGCTTGAATTGACTTTATTTGTCACGTCATTTACTTCACAACTTTTTACATATTAAATTTAAAAATTTCATCTATATAATTGATAATTTGCTGACATAATTAGTAAAAAAAAATACTTTTTTTTTTGCAATTGTAGGATGAAAAATGCTCATATCACTTATAAAGAAATTATTAATTTAGTAAGATTTTTAAATTAACAAATGCTCCATATTCTTGAGATGGAAATTGCAAGTGCTACGTCATAATCAGCAAGTAATTTGTAAGTGGGATAAATATGCTTAATATAACTTAAAAAATACTGTTTATCCGTGCTTTTGATGTTTTCTTAATCTAGTTGTCTTGTTTGATATTAATGTATTAATGATTGAGGAGGACCTCAATTTTTATCTTAAAAAAAATGGATGGGTTGATCTCTATTTTTATCTTAAAAATAATAATAATAATTGAGAAGAAATCACCTGATAATGATTATTGTGACAATAAATTAAAAATAAATAAAAAAAATTAAGACTGAATAATATATACTTTGTGATATTAGACATTAGATAGTTTAACAACTGAAGTTCATATAATTTAAATATCGTTTGATGAAACATTAAGGATTGTTAATTTTAAAACTCCATGTCACTTATTGTTTCATAAAGCATTAAGGAAAATTATTTTATTAATTTATGTAATTTCAAATCATTTGTATAGACATTTGTGTATCCCTATTCCAAAAAGTGCCACTAGATCTACTTTTGTCAAAAGTTTCTCACTGACCCAAGACCAAAAAGAAAATAACAAAATAATAAAGATGAGGAATACCTGCATCTCTAAATTATACCCCTTATTTACATTTTATATATATTCATATTTTTTCAGAAATTATTTATATTTAATGATAAAAATATTTATACTTTACATTACCGATATTGTAAGTCTTGTGAACTGTATTTTTATTTGTATAATAAAATTTTCTATAATCATTCATGAAGAAAAAAGTGATAAATATTTTTTATACTAACTATAAATATTTTTAGATTTAAATATAAATAAGTTAACTGTTTAATATAAATATTTTGGTGTGCAGATAAATGATGCAGAACATGAGGTGTATGAATAATTTCTCAATAATAAAATAAAATAAAATAATCAAGAGAAAATTTTGCCTCCATCAAACAGTATAACAGTTTTTGGTAAAGTGCACTTGTCACAATCTTTATACTCTCGGCTTGCTAATGATTTATTCTAAAACAAAAGAACAAATAATCCATTTTGGTGCTACAATTATTTTTTTCCCCTTTTTGGATCACTTAAATACATGTTTAATTCTTGCACTTTTATAAACCTAACAGTCATGTGACTGTTGGCTTGACCTTGAGACTTCTTGAAGAGAAGCTCTTCTAAATCTGATCCAAGTTAGATCAGGACAATGCTCCTACCAACCTTCCAACCTTTTTTTTTCAGAGAAGGAATCCAATATTAATGATTATCGGTGTTAATTAGTATTAATTTTATTATTTATATTTAATTCTATAAATTTAAACTACTAGATGTGTTGTATATTATCTTAATAACATATATATAAAAAGATAATAAAGTTTTAACTTCATTTGATAGCCATCAAGAGAAGGGATTAAATTGTCAAAATTTGAACCGTTAATTTTATTAGCTCTTGATGTATACTTAAATGAAGTTGTAAAACTTTGTATATGTATAGTGTATGAAATATATAATATGTCTTGTTAATTAATTTTGTTTCTTAAAAGTGAAAAAAAAAGTTATTTGAATTTTAAATTTCATCGGCATGATTTAACATACAAAATCATTGACACTGGATCCTTCCTCCATCTTTTATTTTCCTTTGTTTCCTCTTTTTTTGGGGGGTGAATATTCTTAACAAAATTTATACTCTGATTCATGTGCCAAATGGGATTAAAATGTAGACCCAAGATCAGCACTCAAAGAAATCTCCAAATGGCCCAAATTGTACATTGATATTTTAGGAAAGATTTTTTCCTACTGTTATTTAAACTGTCCAAATTTTGATTTGATGGTCTATGTGTTGGTTATGATACATTGGTAGGTGGTTTCTAATTTCTATGGCAGCTGAATTGGAGTTTGGATCTTGTTATTCATTATGTGGAATATTGTCAAGAAAATGAATTACACACACATAAACTTACTTATATACAAGGGCACATTGTTTTATTTATATTATTTTATTTGGATGAAATGAAATAGAGTCAAGATCCTACATAAATAATTATGTAAGGTTGAATCCATAAACATTCCTATAAATTTTACTTTTTATTTTTTGACTTTATTTAATTCGTTTTAACAAACTATTATTAAATTTGTCAATATCATTCCTACTAAATAAATGACAATTGACAAGAGAGATGTCTCGCTATGATAAGTTCATAATTAGTATATGCAGTATTCAGTTAATTTTAACAGACCATTTTTGGTGTGTTATCGGGTTATCGGATCAGAAAAAAAACCCAACATGAAACAAATCCAAATAACCAAACATCTCACACATCCAACTAACAGTCCAAGTACCAAACTCCTATAACACACTGAATTCCAATTCTATCAATTGTTATCACAAAAAAAATGCTTCTCAAAAGAACCAAAATCCATGCATTTGTTCTCCTTCTATGGTCATCAATGGCCGTGATGCTGGTATCTCCGACACCTAGCGATTTCTTTATCACTGGCTTTGACCTGTCTACCAACTCAACAAACCATGACATAATTCAAATGTTTGAACGATGGATCAAAGAACATGAAAAAATCTACATGCAACCAGCTGACAAGGCAAGAGGGCTTGAAAACTTTGCGAGAAACTTGGAATTTGTAAATGAAAAGAATGCGGAGAGAGAGAAAGGTGGTCATCTTGTGGGTTTGAATAAGTTTGCGGATTTGAGTAACGATGAGTTCAAAGTGAAGTATACCAGAAGGATGAATATGAAAAGAAGAACAGAGAGGAAGGTTGAAATGTATAGAGAGAGAAAATACGAAAGTTGTGAAGCGCCGTGGTCACTTGATTGGAGAAAAAAAGGTGCCGTTACCGGGGTAAAAGATCAAGGCGACTGTGGTACGATAATTGTTATTATTACTTCAAGTTTTTGTTGCATTTATATCAAAAATATTTTCTACTTTTCTCACTATACCAGTAGATACCAATTGTGCCTGATACTGTTGCTATATATGAGAATGTTTAGATGCAACCAGCAACAATACTACCGAAGAAGATAAGACACTGGTCTGGTACCTCCGGTATTATGCCAGTATCACACTGACATAATCAAACCATCCCTTTCAGATACCTTAACATCATCTCCAGCAAGAACAAAATAAAAAAAAAGAATAATTCTAGCGTACATCTAACTTTTATAATACATCCAATTCTTACGGAACATATTTTTGAGAAATATTGTTCAAATTAAAGAACTAAAAGTTGTAATCTTGTTTTTAATTATTTAGATAGAATATGTATGAAATTTGGGTTCATTTGAAAAATATTTTGTCTTCCATCAAATAATTTTAAAATTTCAACGGAGTTTTAATGATTTTGTGAGGAATAATCAATCAAATTTTAAATTGACTCAAAATCGATACGCATTCTATCTAAGTAATTAAGAACACATCTATAATTTTAATTTTTTAATTTGAATAATATTTTTCAATAAGATCTACCGTAAGAACTAGATGAACAATAAAAATTGCATGTATACTAGAATTACTCAAAAAATAATGATAATAATATAACTGAGTGGAACAATTTTGTTTCCTGACAGGGAGTTGCTGGGCATTTTCATCGACCGGAGCAATGGAGGGCATCAATGCAATTGCAACCGGAGATTTGATCAGCCTCTCGGAACAAGAACTCGTCGACTGTGACACAACCAATTACGGGTGCAGTGGAGGCTACATGGATTACGCATTTGAGTGGGTCGTCAGTAATGGAGGCATCGATTCTGAGTCGAATTATCCATACATTGGGACTGATGGTGCATGCAACATTCAAAAGGTGTTTCAAATTTTAAATTATGAGAACCTTTTAAGATTTCTGCCGAACTCTGTAACAGATCGAATGACATAATAAAAAAAATGCTATTAATCGGTTTGTCCTGAGCAAGTGATATGATGCGTTTTCTAGATATAACCCAATACCGAATTCAACTGTTATTTCGCAAGTAGTTGTGTCTGAACCGATCATTTTGTATTTTTAACATTTACGTGCTAATCTGAGTATAATCAATTTTTAGGAAGAAACAAAGGTGGTGGCCATAGATGGGTACAAAGATGTAGCACAGAATGACGAGGCACTTCTTTGCGCGGTGGTGAAGCAACCGATCAGTGTCGGCATTGATGCCTCTTCTCTCGACTTCCAACTCTACACCGGGGTACATGAAACTTCAAATATATAATTTGGTTCCAATTTCTGTTAAACTTACTTCTTACCAGAAAGGGAGAAAAAAACATACCTCTCGATGAGATACCATATTTCTCATTAATTATACACCATTGGCATGGATGAATACTATTTCCTGTTTACAAAAAATGCCAATTTGTTTATACTTTAGACAATTTGAATGCATAATGCAAACTAATACATATGTCTGACATGTGAAATGCCATTAAAAATGCTTTTGCTTATCTTTTTTGAAAAAAATAGGTAATTAACAAGGAACTTCCCAATTGTATCTGATTTTGTTAGGGAATCTATGATGGTGATTGCTCAAGCAATCCATCTGACATCGATCATGCTGTTTTGATCATCGGATATGGATCTGAAAATGGAGTCCCTTATTGGATCGTCAAGAACTCGTGGGGTACCAGTTGGGGGATGCAAGGATATATCTACATAAAAAGAAATCAGAACTTGCCATATGGTACATGTGGCATTAATGCTATGGCTTCATATCCCACTAAGGAGCTCCCATCTCCATCCCCATTTCCATCTCCAGCGGTGCCGCCACCCCCACCGCCACCGTCACCGCTTCCTCCACCACCTCCAGGCCCTTCTCCAGTAATGTTATAACCCAAACATTTGATTAGGGATCTAATTGTTATTATTTTTTAATTGTGGATTGGTTAATATATAAATCCTTTGTTTCTTTTAACAAAAAAAACTCTTTTGTAGATAAATGCAACTATTTCTAAGTTGATAACACACAAAAATTATTTTTTGGATGCAACAGGTAATATGTGGTGACATGTCATACTGCTCATCTGGCGAGACATGCTGTTGTCTATACCAGTTCGGCGAATACTGCTTTCTCTATGGCTGTTGTGCTTACCAGAATGCTGTATGCTGTGATGGAAGCATTTATTGCTGTCCCCAAGATTACCCAATTTGTGATCTCAAAGATGGGGTTTGCCTCCAGGTTTGTGTTTTGTTATGTAATTAATTAAATTGCATTACATTTAGAGATTTCTAATTCAAGTTTGTGTTTCTATTTTCTAATTAGTTGTGTTGTTTTTATGGTTTAACCATTGATAGAATGCTCGCGACATTATCGGTATGAAGGCGAAGAGGAAAAGAGTTGCTAACCATAAGCTTCCATGGGGAAGAATTGGAGAAGAATCCAACAACAATGTCAAATCTTTGCTTTGGAAGAGAGATGGCTTTCAAGTAATGTGAAAAATCCAATTGATGGAATTGGGTTTCCATGGAAATTGGTTTGAATGTATGTTTAAATGGAACATGTTGTGAATTTAAATTCAGTATGTTTAGCATTGTCTTTTTGCAATAAATGGGAGATGGATAAAGATGAACTTTTGTTATATGATGGTAAACAAATGCATCTGAGAGAGACCGGAGGCGTCCCTTACTTTATAACAGGAGATAAATACCTCTCAGCTTTATCAACTAATGGAGAGGTCCAGTTAACAACGTAATGGAGAGATTAGTTATAATAAACTGGAAACGACAACTACCCCTGTTAATTCCTTCCGTAGGAGCTCATGTACAGATATATATAAGTTTTATTATATAAGTTAAATAAATTATTACAAGATAAATGATTTTATTATATAAATTTATTTTATGTAATATTATTATTATTCAATTTAAATGAGTTATTATGCATATTAGTAATATTTAAGTTAAATAATAGAAATATTATATAAAATAAAATCGTAAACATATATAATAACTCATTTAACGTATATAATAAAGTCCGTATCGACGACGGTATCAATAATGATATCTCTATAGTATTTTTTACTAGATAATCAACCAAACTCTAATAACAAAAAATAATGAGAATAATACAACAATAATTATTTTGACAAGTTAACCCCCTCTTTTGATGGCTATCAAAATTAAGTTAAAATCTTGTGATTTTTTATATATATGTTATTGAGATGATATAAATCATATCTAACAGTTTAAATTTATAGATGTAAATATAAATAATAAAATTAATACCGTTTGACACTAATAACCATCAACATCGGATCTTTTCTCATTTATATTTAGATCGTACATAGGGTTCATCCTTTTTTACCATCCATCCTTCCACCCCTTATTTTTTATAATTTTTCTATCATTGTCACATCCTATATACAACCTATTTTTTTTTGGAGAGCAATCCTGCCAAAGTCACCAATTTGTGTGCTTTTGCTTCTCTCTTCTTCTAAACTCTTCTCCTCTTCTCTCTATTCTCCTTCTCTCTGTTTTTCTGTTGTCATTTTCTTCGACTATGGTGTGCATAACAATAGAGATCAATGAGGGGTATAGTTTTAAAACAAAGATGTTATCTTGAAGTACTTTATTAGGATCGCTTGAGAGGTATAGTTTGTTTGATGATCTGGTTTTAATTTTTTTATTGTTTTAAAAATTTGGTGAATTAATTGATTTATCGTTATTTTTAGATCAAGACAATATTTTTTCTCTCTCAACTCATCCCAGTTATTTTTCCAATGAATTCGCTCAAAAATCGTTTAGCCTTTTCTATTCTCACTTACAAGTTACTTCACCAAAACCAATCTAAGACTAAATCGATCTCCTCTCTTTGTAACACTAAGAATTATTTCCTGATTGTCAAGGCGCATATTATTTAGTGAGTTAAATAGATAATATTATTATAGTGGATGCCGATAAGTGGAAATTAGATATTAGTCATATATCTGTATGTGTTGACTGTTATTATGATCTGAGTGTCACGCCTTATTATTTGGATATATGATATGATGATACTTGTATTATTTATTATTTTTGTTATTGTAAACGTTAGTTGTGAATCATATCTGTTACTTGAGAAAAGTTTACGACCAATACAAAAAGATTATGTTAATATATACAACTGATACTAAATATATAATTGATATTTATATTATTTGTTTTTCTATTCTTATAGATGTTAACTAAGTCAATAATTATTACTTGAGAAAAATTTACGATCAATATGTAACGCCCCGAATCGGAGCGTCACAGACCGGTATCTTCTACATCCATCCGACGGTCCGCCAACCGATGTCGCCAATAAAAGGAAACAAAATAACAAAATAGAGTCAACTAAAAAACTCAGTAATCGGTTATTTAAGGACGTGTTTCTCTATAACAAGTTTTATACATGCAATAATTTTAATTTAAAATGTACTAAACTAAATATACGAATATTTTTTTCATGACAAATCAATTCCATGCATAATTCCCTTTCTTATAACACACATCAATTTCCATGTACAAATAATTTTTCATTTCAAATATCAAATCTCATGCACAATTTAATTATCATGACATGATCACTAACAAATCGAATCGTCAATTCGAGTTATAGAAAAATCCGGTTACCTTATACGAATACGAGACCATTCAGATTCAAAAATCAAATTGCGACAATGCTTGCATCAAACCGCAACGCAAGATAGATATTCTATTAAAATCGCAGAAATATTTATCACTTGAAATTTTCTTTTATTTATTTATCTCTTTCTTTCTTTCTTTCTCTTTTTTTTTCCCTTCCGTTTCTAACTTTTTCCTTTTTGTTTTCATTTCTGAATCCCTATATATATATATGAGAGAGAGAGAGATTTTAAGATATGGCACTGTGGCAAATGGCACGTGGCGTAAGGGAACTACGTTTTTCTCTTTTTTTTTGAACTTGGCAAAATAACCCACAAAAGTTTCAAATTATGAAATAGTCCAAAATAAATTATCAAAATTTTTGAGATATTACACAATATAAATGAACCTAAATTAGTGGATCATTGTTGTTGGACTGACAACTATTGTGAACGTACGCATCAATTTCCATATAATGGAAACAAGTTCATGTTAGGTACAAACAATATTTGTTATTTGAGAAAAAATTATGACCAATAAAAAAAAATATTCTGATAATATATACTATTAATAGTAAATATGTAATTGATATTTGCATTATTTGTTATTTTTGTCTTTCTAAAAGTTAGCTGTAGACAATATCTATTACTTGAGAAAAATTTACGACCAATATAAAAAACATTATAGTGGACTAATAAATAAATAAGTGTGTTAATAGTTACAACTATCAAATTATATACGTTAACGTAATAGTATTGAACAGATAAATACACTGTATTAATATTTAATAAGAAATCATTACTTATTATTGTTAATATTTAATAAGAAGTCATTATTTATCACTGTTAGAAAGTTTCTCAATTAGAAGTTCATTAACAGAACCAAATAGAAATAAAAAGAGATCAAATATGTAAAATAGTCAAACTTTAAATATTTAACAGACCATTTTATTTAAAAGTAAAATTTGAAATTTTTTCAGTTTTTAGATACTTAGCTCTTTTCTAAATTGACAATATGATATGATATATCTCTCTCTCATTTAATTGCTCACGTGATTGTTGGATAAAAACTAATTAAAAAAATTTGAGATGGATAGATATACGCTTAATTTTTTCCTTTATATTTCACGTCTTAGTATATCCTCGGAATTTAATGCTAGTTGAGTATTATTTTTCTCGGAAAATAGCAAACAATTTCAAGATTCCCCAATCCATGTGGTCAATTTGGTGATAAACAATAATTGAGATTTTGAGAGAGAAGAAAAGGGGGGAGAAAAGCAAGATTATAGAAAATTGTTAACATTAGATCATGCATCCCACATCATCCAATTGACTTTTCAAATTCCAAACGATAATTAAAGATCAAAACTAGAATCTCAAATCTCAAATCTCAAATCTCAATCAATCGTCTTTCAATTCGTCAATGCGACAATGTCTCTCAAGATCATCCGAATTCGAGCGCTGATCCTCCTCCTCCTATGGCAATCCATGGCGATGCTACTAGTCCTTTCAATCCCCACAGATTTCTCCGTCGCTGGATACAATCCCTATCCTACGAACGCAGAGAAGCTCAAATTAGCTCAGCTCTTTGAAGAATGGATGGAGATGCACGAGAAGATCTACTCCCAGCCATCGGATAGAGCTCGTGGATTCGAGAATTTCATGAAGAACTACGAGTTTGTGAATCGGAGGAGGAACGCGAATGGAGATGATCATTCTGTAGGGATGAACAATCTGGCGGATTTGAGCAATGAGGAGTTCAAGGAGAAGTATTTGAGCAAGTTTCGTATGGGAAAGGAGAAGGAGAGAGAGAGAAGGATCAGATTGGGTAGTGAGAGGAACTACGACGGTTGCGATGCCGATGCTCCGCCTTCCCTCGATTGGAAGGAGAAAGGTGTGGTTACTGATGTCAAAAATCAAGGCCAATGTGGTATGATGCTTTCTTATTTCTTGTTGTTTTTTGTACATTATTGTTGCCATCTGACATTTTTAAAAGAGAAGCGATAACTATAACTCTTATCACTATAAATACCTACCATCTCTGTAACTCTTTTGTTATTTAATGAAAATTCAGTTAGCTTTTTGCCTACTACTTCAAAAAAAAAAGTATATTTATACCTTAAGTATTTAAAGTTAAGAGCTGTAAAATTTTAGTGTATAACTTAAATTTTAAAATATATATTTTTGAAAAGTGTTTATATTTAATGTTAGGTATAAATAAAGTGTGTAGAATTCAGGGTGTAAGAATAATTTTTTATTTTAAAATACTGTGACAAGTTATTAATATATTTTCACATACAAATTTGAAATAGCATATATTTCCCTAAATTTGTTTAGTATGGGTTAATCTTGTGAAAGAAATGTGGCGATCAGAACTCGAAATAACAAGAAAAAGGTGAAATAGCATCTAGCCATATCCAACTGGTACGAGTATGGTACATATCAGAACATAGAAATGCTGGCATTGAGATTTAGCATGGTAAACAATTCAACTTCAAATGATAATTCAGAAATCTCAGAAATAGGCATCGACTTATAAAATTAAGAAAGGAATAGTGAACTCCAAGAAAACATTTCCATATTTGCCCCTTTCAATAATCAATCTTAAGCTTTTTGCGTAAAGATTTTGAAGACAACCAACTATTTCTTTGATAAAAAGCAATGAAATTAAATCATACTAAAATTCAAGCTTCTTTGTTTTAGGAAGCTGTTGGTCATTCTCTACAACCGGAGCCATTGAAGGAATTAACGCAATAACAACTGGACAGCTGATTAGCCTCTCGGAACAGGAGCTCGTGGAGTGCGTGACGACCAATTGGGGTTGTAATGGAGGCTACATGGATTATGCATTCGAATGGGTTATCCAAAATGGAGGAATCAGCACCGAGACAAATTATCCCTATACGGCAAAGGATGGTATATGCAACGGCACTAAGGTAATTCAATAGGAAAATTATTTTCAACCATGTTGCACTTATATTTTGTGATTTGGTACCTTATCGTGTGCCTTTCTATTCTGTGAACTTTGGCTTGTTTGGTTCATAGAATGTCTTTCAGTTTTGCTTTTTTATTTCCTTTTTGTTGCGGGTACCGCATTAATAGTCTGATGACGTGTGTTTGGATAATTCAAAACCAAATGGCAGGCAAATAATAAAGTGGTGACAATAGATGGATATGAAGATGTGGAACCGAATGATGAGGCACTTTTCTGTGCTGTACTGAAACAGCCGATAAGTGTTGGTATCGATGCAGGTGCTCATGACTTCCAGCTTTACACAGGGGTAAGCTTCCGCGCTTGCAGAATTCATTACAGGGATCTTTAGGATTTTTGTATAAAGTATGGTAACATTAATAATACTGAAACAGGCATGACAGACAAAAATGCAACTAAACCGAGTAATTGCTTGATTGTATTTTTATTAGGGGATCTACAACGGAAATTGCTCAAGTGATCCAGAAGAAATCAACCATGCTGTTCTTCTTGTTGGATATGGATCTGAGAATGGCACCGATTACTGGATCCTGAAGAACTCCTGGGGTAAAAAATGGGGAAACAAAGGGTATATCTACATGAAAAGAGATGCAACCCTGCCGTATGGTAAGTGTGCCATACATGGATTGGCCTCATACCCTATTAAAAATCACGGTTCCATCTCCCCGTTTCGAGCATTTGAGTGACCTGTAAATTAGTGTACATTTGTATTTATGATTTATTGCTTATTCCGCATGATGGAAATTGAATGGCTTATGAATTGATGACCGATTAAGATAATAAATATATTTATTTATTTTGAGCTAAAACCTAGTAGGAATTTTCATGAAAATAAAGAAAAAGTTTCTGTCTGGTATGCAGAGAGTCAGATAACCGGGATAAATTACTTATCAAATTTTTTGATACACACATAATTCCTGCAAAAAAAAAAAAAAACTCAAGTGATTTGCAAGATTGTGGGGCCATGCACAATGCCAATTTTCTGCAACTCTTCACTGGGGCAAACATGTTTCAATCCTAGTGATGAATCAGGTTTACCAGTATATTGCACACAGATGAAATCAGAGTTTCTTTTAGAGGCATGGTTTCAATGATTGGAAAATTTTGCCATGGCTTCCCCATGTAACACAAGATCTGGCACATTGATTTGAGTTAATCATGGTGTATATAAACTCCAGTTGCAATTGAGATTGTAAATAGTTAATGAGCCAGGAGATATTTAAAATTTCATTTCCTTTGTGGAATAGGTGATTTATGGTGATATCTATATGGGAGTTTCTTTGTGAAATTAATTATGAATTTGAGTTTGAATGAGGAAAGTCTATTTTTGGTTTCATTAATAAGAAAGTTGATTAGAGCAGGTGTAATAGACAATAGTTGAAAAAAATATTAAATAACTTAATTAAACCAAATATACATGTTGTTTAAATTGGGTAGGCCTATCATAATTTTGGACTAATTACTAAAATAGTTAATTCCTCTGTGGTATTGAGATGAATAATATAGCTGAATTAATGCGGTACATACACCTTGAAAAAACGATAATAGGTTTAACTCAAGGAAAATGTTATGGAGATATCATTATTGATACAAACTTTATTATATATATTAAATGAGTTATTATACATGTTAACGATTTTATTTTATATGGTACTTCTATTATTCAACTTAAATATCACTAATATATATAATAATTCATTTAAGTTGAATAATGACAATACTGTATAAAATGAGTTTGTCTAATAAAATCATTATCATACATAATAACTCATTTAATATGTATAATAAAACATGTATCGATAATCATATTTGTGTATCAACTCTCTTAATTCAATATTTGCACAAGACAATAAGCAGTATATTTCCATAACACCTAATTATGGTAATCTCATTTTTTTTTTTTTATTTTGACATTATTTGAAAAGAACTGTCAAAATTATCAAGCTATTTATGAAGTCAAGTGGATCAAACTCTCTGAAACGGTCCTGAAATTCACTAAACGTTCTTTTTATTTATTTATTTATTTTTGAGATAAAACAGTTCACTAAACTTAGGTGTACATTTTTAATTTCCATTATAGTCTTTTCTATGAAGTAAACATTACTCTTATAGTCAAGTTTCTAAATCCATAACACTCCATGCTAATTCCTCAAATCTCAACATTTACCAACTATTTTTTGCTATCAACTATATTATAAATCATAAATCATAACCAGCAATTCAATCAATTACTCTCATACAAAAAATGTCTCTCAAAAACACCCAAATTCAAGCAATAATACTTCTCTTTCTATGTCCATCCATTGTCATTTTCATGTCTTCAATCCGCACCGATCCCTCCATTATAGCACACAACCCTTCTTCTAATTATCATGAAGAGAAGCAAGAACTAGTACAACTCTTTGAACAATGGATGAAACAACACGGAAAAACCTACGTGCAACCTCAAGATATAGCACGCTTATAGATTAATTATTTTCTAAAATTTATTTAATTTAAGTGTCAACTGATACTCCATCGGAGATCGTTAAATATGAACCTTACAAATGTTTATGCAATCTTGATGTTATTTGATAGAATATTAAATGACACATAAATTATATAAAATTTAAAACGTAATCAATTTATAAGTTCAAGAATATGTCCGTAATTTTTTTTTTTTAAGATTTTTTAAAATTATTTCAAAATAAGTTGAAAAATTATCAATGGTACCCACCCAAAAAAAAATATCCTGCTTTTCCGAAAATGCCCTTCTATGGTAGCGTTGTACCAATTTTGCATAGAAGGGCATTTTCGGATAATTAATTAATGTATTTCTCTACAATATATGAAATTATCAATGATAAAAAATTATATGAAATTAATTATTTCATATATAATTATCAAACGAAAAATTATCAATGATAAAAAATGTCCTGTTTATCAAATTTCATATAATTTTAATTAAATTAAACTCAGACCACCAAAAAGTAAAAAAAAGTTCAATGAAAAATAAAGCATATATTGAATCTCATCTTATGTCAGTCTTATATATGCATTGTGTAGATTATGCCTACAAAATTTTATTTTTAGTTTAATTTTTGACAATTATTAAGATTGTCAAGTTAAAAATTCATCAAGTTTTATTATTTGCATTGTATCAATTTGTTGAATTGTTATGTAAATCAATAAAATTCTAGTTGAAGTAAAACTAATGAAAGAAAAATAACGAATAATATATTAGGAAATTTACGACGGAAATTGCTCAAGCAATCTAGACAACATCGACCATCAAGTTCTTCTTGTTGGATATGGATCTGAAAACGGCATCGACTATTGGATCGTAAAGAACTCATGGGGTGCAAACGTTTAATATCAATTCGGATAGATTATTTTACAAGATTTCCGAATTGATGTTAAACGTTTTCTACAGACTTTTCTATCAAAAGTTATGTCTGTTTGAAGCTCGATACGCGATTTTAGAATTTTTTTATAAAAATTAATATTTTATTTTTTGAAAATCCGGCCCTAAATAAAAAAATATTTTTTTATTGAGGGACGGATTTTAAAACCCCGTCTCTCAATAAAATATATTTTTTTATTGAAGAACGGATTTTAAAATTCCGTCCGATATTAAAATATTATTTTTATAAAGAAAGATTAAAAGTATATTTAGGGACGGATTTTGTAAATCCGATCCTTCTATATTTGTGATTTCTCATCTAATTTTCTTATTAATTTAATTTTAAATATTAATTTTCTTATATAAAAAAAATCGGGTAAAACCCTCCCTTATGGCAAGTGTGCCATACTTGCTTAGGCTGCCTATCCTACAATAAACCACAGTTTTCACTTTGCTATAGGAAACCATGGTTCTTCCTTCCCCCCACATATCCAGCTTTTGGGGCATCTTTTTCCTATGTATGGTGTGCATTTTTATTTCTGAATTGTTGGTTATTTACTTGGTTATAAATTTGAGAGGCTTGAGTTGGTGTTCCATATCATTGTAAATTTTGGAAGGTAGATAAATTAAACAACAACAAAACAAATTTTGTATTATTTTTCTTATTATGTTTATATGTATGTCCTTTTTTTTTATAGTTGAGGATTGTAATTCTCTGAATTGTTTATTAAGTAATTCAAAGGAAAAAAAAATAATGTTCTTTTTGTATATCAGATCCTTTTCTTTTTCCCTTGAGAATAACACTTTTGGATTAATTGGTTAATAAATGTTATAAGAAACTCCGTTTATAGTGATCTTGGAATCAAATTATTTTCTAAAATTTTGTCTTTGTATTAAGCAGGATTGATCATTTTGGTTGTTTAAATTCTAATAATTTTTTTTTTCATTTATTGTCTTGATAAAAATATTATTTAGCAGTTCTGATAATTAAGGAAACATATATCAAAACCAGAAAAATTAAAATTATAAATATTCCCCATTAGTCTATTTGTGTAGATTTGAAATAGTTTTGCTTTGTTCATTTTTTTAATTGAAAAAAAAGAGTTTTAAATTGTATTAAATTAAATATACAATTTATCTAAATGACAAAAAGGACTTATATTTTTATTTTAAATTTTAATGACCTTTTTTTATGTTGATCATTAAATCTTAAGAAAAATAGTTGTTAATTGTTTTCCAAAATTAATATAGCTAAATGATTTCTCCTATATTGATGAAGTATCATAGTCAACTACTTAGATAGGCAACCAAATTATTTATTGATAATATTAGCACGTGCACATTAATTTGGAGAGCCATTCAATAAAAATTAAGAATATAAATTTCTCATTATTTAAGGTATATAAGCCGATTTGGAGGGACCAAATTTAATTTGAATTTTTTTTAAATAATGATTACTGATTTTGAAATTAATTTTTTTAAATAATGCTAAATTTAGAAGAACAATTAATTTTTTCCATCCTTTTGACACATGCAATAATAAAGAAGTTGAGAAAATAAATGCTATTCCATCTCTGTTAATTAGTGTGGAGGCATGGAAAAAGAAAGAAAAATGCATATTCTCTTTGGATATATTTTTTAAAATAGCAACCATATATCACCTGCTTTTATTTTTTTTTTCTAAAAGTAAATACATGACAGAATGTTAAAAAAAAAACACATTTGCATGGATAAGAGGACAAAAATTGAAGAAAAATAAAAATATACATGTCTTTTAGGATGAAGAAATATTATCTAACTTTAGTCTTTAATCCTAAACATTAGGGTATTTTTAGCTTACACTAAATTTTTATAATATATTCAATTTTTATAGTATATATATTTTTGAAAAATATATTTAAATAAAAAATTTAAAATTATTGATGTGTTTTTAATTATTAGGATAAGATATGTATTAAATTTAGGTCAATTAAATTTATGATGAATGATTAATCAAATTTCAAATTGGTTCAAATACGATGTACGTCTGATCTAAATAACTGAAAATACGTCTATAATTATAATTTTTTAATTTAAATAATATTTATTAAATATATGTATGATAATAATTAGATATATCATAAAAATTAAAATTACGTTAGAATTACCTAAACAGTACAACATCTTCCATCTTCATATCTTTCCTTTTAGTTGTTTGTATCAGAAAATAACAATACAAAACAGAAAAAAAATATCCATCCTTTCTATTTTTTGACATTTCACTTTCAAATTCCTAAAACATTTATTTTGAAATTAATTATTGATTTATGGGAGTTGATATACAGATAACATAATCGATGTCGACTTTAACATCTTTATTATACAACGTATTTATACAATTTAAGTGAATTATCATTCATATTAGTAGTATTTGAGTTAAAAAATAAAACACTTTAAAAAATAAATTACATAATAAAGTTATTAATATAAATAATAATTTATATAATATGAATAATAAAATCAATATCAATTATGATATCGATTAAATATCTCCCAAATATTTTTTTGATTTATTGTTATGAGAAAATATATAGGTTGTATTCGGTCTTAGACTAATCTCTACAATATGAAATGTGAAAATAATTTTGGTCTCTGTTTTTTTTTTTTTTTTTTTTGCAATTTTGCTGATTTTGTATTTTTTTTCTCCCGTAGGAAACAGCTGGACGCAAAACCAGACAGCGCTTCAGTACCGTACTGCCCTTCTGAAGGATGTTCGGGTTCCATGTGTCGAGAAAAAACTCAAAACCCATGTTTCTAGTTACTGACATGATACTATCATGCTACGCCTGTACGAACATGCTGTCGACCCCACATATGGTAACACAGTATCCGTCCCAGATGACCCACATAACCCGTTTCGCAATTGACAAAAACAGAATATTCTATATCTGTATTATTGGTTCGCATCACACGGCTCAGATTTAATCAAAGCGAGGCGATAGTTCCGATCTTAGTTACACCTCCCTCCTGGAATCAGGGGAGGTACAATGTACGTTGGATCGATTTTGGGTTTGAGGGAGAAATAACCGTTAGATGGAACTACGATTCGCGCAAAAGTTTAGCTCAGACGCTTCAATAATCGCGGAAAGTATCATATTTATGATCTTACGGTCATAACTGCCCATTAAACCAAATTCGGTCCAATTGGCATTGGACCTCCTCCTGTTCCCTCCCTTGAATCCTTTTCGTTACGCCCCCCCCCCCCAAAAAAAAAAAAAAACAAAATCCCAGTCTCTACTGATTCTCTCTCGTTGTCTCTTCACGCTTTTCCTTTTCGCTTTCACGAGCAATGGCGGATAACCTCATCGGCGGAGCGAATCAACAGGATGTGCATTCCGATGTGGCTGGTCAACTGGGCCACAAGCTCTCTGATCTCGTCCTGGTACTTCTTTTTCTCTCCTCAAGTACTGTGGTTCGCTTCGGAGAAGCTTGTTTCAGTGTTTTTTTGCGATTATAACCTCATAATAGTTTGATTCATTGTCCAGGTTGTAGAAAATTTGAGAGAGAATTGTTAGTTTCTTGTTCTCGACTCTTGATTTTGAGCTTTAGTTGCTTATAGATATTATAATTTCATTCAATTGTGGATGTTTAGTTTTCATGTAACATTCAATGTAAGAAAGAAAGAGAAGAGGACTGCAATCTTACACATAAATCCTCTTTAGTTCTTTAATTGTATAGAAGATGCTCCTACTATTAATCCCTTTTCTTTGGATAATATTCGATGCAATGCAATTCTTAATGTTGTCTAAGATACATCTCAACACTCCTAAAGAATGTCTGATAGGATAATTTTGAAAAGGAGCATTATTGCAATGGAGAAATATTGACAAAACCAAAATTGTACCTCATGCTCTTACAATTAGTCCGGACTATAAACTTATGGGGACTTTATTGGTTATTTTTCTATAGTGTGTTTCTTGAACTCCAATTAATTTTCCTAGGGAATAATCATACTAATAATTAATTCTTTGAAACAAAAAAAAATGTAGGATAAGAAGGATACTGATGCGAGCCTGAACCTGAACTCCAATCCCAGGAGCCAGGAGAAAGGTATAAAGGATACTGACGAGTGGCCCCCATGCCCCACCCCTTTCCCTGACCTCAAACCACCAGCCACATGGGCGGCCACACAGGCAATGGCCCCACCACCACCCCCTATCACTGCCAGGTCTGAAGCTCTTGCTAAAGCCGCCAACATACAGCGCCGTGCCATCAAGGTCACGAAGAAATTCTTCTCAGCTATTGAGGAAGATTTTGGATCTGAATCTGATGATGAACCTGGATCTGAATCGGATTATGAGTTCAATTCCTCTGATTCGGAGTCTGAAGTGAAGCCTGACATGGATGAGTTCTTTGATGGTATCTTCAAAAAGAACCTTAAACTGAGGGAATATTACAAAAATAACCCTGAGAAGGGGGACTTTTACTGCTTTATCTGTCAGGTGAGGAAGGATTTTAAGGGGAAGGGGATGCGCTACAAGAGCGGGCTTGCACTTGTACAGCATGCTAATACTGTATACAAGTCAGGCTGGAGCAGAGCGCACCGGGCACTTGCAAGGGCGGTTTGTCAGGTTCTTGGGTGGGACCCATTAAAGATACCTAGCAATGGTGCCAGTTTCCCTTTATCTGAGGTTGCAGCAGACACCGGTGATTCTGGAAATGAGGCACTTTCTTTGCAGATTCTGGTAATTTATTTTTTCAAGATAAACTTTTGTATATTCTGGCAACAACTGCTTGCTCTAGCTCGGGTGCAAGGATAGTAAATGCAGAATGTCAATTATTGTTATTCTTCATTCAGGCCAGATCTTCATTTCTAATTGAATGTTTTACGTTGTCAATTTTGGTTTTCCAAAACATCAAGAGGCTTAGTTGTAAATATGCCAAGGGGCTCATTCAATCTAAAAATGTTAAAGGTCGCTGAAAGTAATATTGTATATATTTCTATTTGCACCCTCTATTCATCTATAATTCTTTTTTTGTGTTTTATTGCATGCAGCCCCACTTGGAATCATTTATGTATAGTTGTATTTTCTGTCTATTTGAACATCCTTTTATGGATTTGTGGCAGCAAATTTTAAAGGAAAAGGTTTCAGATCAGAAAAGAGTTCTGAAAAATAAGCCAAATATAGATCCTAAAGAGCTAAAGGAACTGATCTGAAGGTCAATTTCTTCATAAATTATGCATTTACACCCCTAAAATAATTATATCATTCAACTTGCCCCTTGCATATTCTAACTTGATGTTCTTGCCATAAGAAACTTGTATCGGAAAGAACATTGCTTAGAAGATGAATTATCTTCATGAAAATATTTTTTGTTGTTTAATTGTAGGAGAAGGAAGAAGTCGCCAGTGATGCTGCTTCATTCTGATGCTTTTCAACCACATAGTGTTTTCATCTGTAATCATTGTACTTTTCTTTATCCTTTTTCTTTCTAAACTTCACATTAACACCTTTCCTATTATTATTACACGTACTTGTGCCCGACTTCATCTAATCAATTTTGTTCCGACTTCATCTAATCAATTTTGTTTTTGATTGGCAGGTCTTGTTCAATATTCTCCTTTTTTCCGCAAAAGATCATAGTCAGTATTAACCAATAGAAGATGAGTATATCTTAAGAGTAACAACAGAGTAGAAATCTCTGATTTGCTTACTTTTTACTCTGACATGCACTCTTTGGGTCTGTTTAATTACATATTAGGTGCCAAAATGCTTTGAATGCTTTCAACTAAATAGTATGTTAATTAAGTGTGTATAACTGCTATTCTGGTAATAGGTAGAAGCTTTTGAGGTCATCTGAAATTTTTCCTCCTTGAAATGCTAATTTGAAGGCTTGCATTTGATTACTGCTAATTTAACCAGGGAAAAAATGGATATGCAAGAGGGAACAAATCTGAAATGGCTATTTTAAGTGAATGTTTAAGGTTGAGTTCAAAGAACAAAGATTATTCTTGTCTTCACTTAAAAATTCACTAAGTTTTTAAACAATTTATCTCCATTACAAACAAAGCAGGAAATCTGTTACTACAGCAATGAAAACGCTTTTGTTATTTTAACCTCTAGCAAAGTTCTTTAATAATTATGGGTTAAAAGAACCAACCTTTGGATTAAGGGAACTAATCTTTGATTTAGTGATAAAGGTAATGTTTTTCGTATGTGTGGGAGATTGTAAATTTGAAATTTGAATAAAGATATTTTATGGGAGTTGATATCTTAATATTGTTATTGATATTGTCATCGATATTGATGTTATTATTTATGTTATTGATTTTATTATGCAATTTATTTGTATAGTATCTTTGTTATTAAATTTAAGTGAGTTATTATTCAGATTAATGATATTTGAATTAAATAATAAAAATACTATATAAAGTAAATTACATAATAAAGTCGTTAATATGAATAATAACTCGGTTTATATAAATAATAAAATTGGTATTGACAATAATATTAACAATAGGTATGTCTGAAACATTTTCCATATTTTATAAGCATATAAAGTTTAATAATTTTGATCCTCATTTTTATCTTAATTAAAAAGAAAGTGATGGGTTAAAAAAAGGCCATTAGCTGAGAACGGAGAACCTAAGGTGTAGTGAATTGCTAGACATATATGTCGGACGTGTCACGTGTTGACTCAGGCGTGTCCGAAACATGTGCTAACATGTTAAGTCACATGTTAATGGTTTTATACGTGTCATGTGTGACGTGTTTGAATAATATAGATCATCCGATACGCACATATAAAGACACGTCACGTGTTAACAAAATATACTAGACGTGTTTGAACACGACGTGTCAACACATTTCAACACTTGTAAAATTTAAAAAATATGTTTAAAAATCAGGAAAAAATTGAAAAAAATTTAAAATTTAAAATTTCATTGGTTTCTGCTTGCCGTAAGCATCTATACTCTAAATTTAAAATTTCAAAACTACATATGCCTTATACATGCTTGTCCGTGATTGCCCTGTGCCGACCTCATATGCTCCCTGTGCGTGCTCGTGCTATGCATGACATGCTAAAATAGTGCAGAATCTTGAATACATACATCTAATGACATTTCACGTGAATATGCAAATACGTCACGTATAAAATACACGTATTTATCCGTACATGCCGGTGTACCCAACCCATCCAGTAATTCACCACTGAGGTGTGAACCTACTGTACCCTCACACTCATGGAGCCCTCCATTCTCAAATATACCGAAGAAATAAAGGCTTAATTATGAAAAAAAATAAAAGAATTTAAAAAATCAGGCCGCGTCATCTTCACACACTGGACACTCCACAGTCGACATTCCCTCCTCTCCTCTCCTCACTGGCGCCATGAATTACAGCGAGCAAGAGTATCGCTTGGCGCGAGAAGTTCTCTATCTCCATTCTCTCTGGCACCAGGGTCCACCAAGCTCAAACCCTAGTTTCTCCTCTCGTCATACCCCTTGCCATGGTCCCACATTGTACCTGAGGTCCTCCTTCTCTAACCCTAACAGCTACTTCCATCCTAACCCTAACCCTAGTCTGTACTGTACAAACCATCAGACTTCTCGTTGTACGCATGAAAGATGTAGCAAGAGGCAAAAGAAGGACTCATCGCCGGAAAATGAGTGGCCGTGTGACCCTGCTTCGGTCCCCGGGCAATCTCCGCCTCACACGTGGCCACCATTTGAACAGGCCGTACAAAACCCTACTCTCTCTCCTAATTCAGCCGGTCGAGATGCCTTGATTTCCACGCAGCTCTCGGCAATTCAATCTTGCAAGAATTTCTTCTCTCAGGACTCCGATTCAGAATCAGAATCAGAATGCGAATTGGGATCAGATTATGACGTTGATGAATTCTTCATGGGCCTGTTTGAAAATGACGTTGGTTTGAGGGGCTGTTATGAAAAAGATCGTGACAATGGTGAGTTCTATTGTCTGGTGTGTGAGGCGAGGAGAGATGGCAACAAGGGGAAGGGGAAGATGTACAGAGGGTGTGCAGCATTAGCTCAGCATGCCAGTGCCATCCGAAAAATTAGCCGGCGTGCAGCCCACAGAGCCCTTGCAAGATCCATCTGTCGGGTTCTTGGGTGGGACCTGCAGAGGTTGCCTAGTATTGTCCTTTTGCCTGGATCTGTGGTGAAAGCCAATCATTCTGAGGTGGAACATCTAATATTTTTGGATTTTAGATCTTTCTGTTGTTGTAGAGGATTTAATTTGTAGTTATTTGTATATGTTAATGAATTTTTAATAGCTTCAGAAGCTATATCATTGGTACTTTCTGTTTTTATGTTGAGGCTGTGAATTCAGAATTAATTGCTTATAAATAAACTAAATCATTTTATATTTTTTTTTGAAGTTAGATATACTGCAATATTCTTAGGATACACTACTAAGAACCCCAATCGGTAATATTTGATATACTGCAATATCTTACCCTCACAATGGATCCATATCGAACTTCTAAATGAAGTAAGATATAAGTGGTACTATTGGTTCTGAATAGTGGCATTATATAAGGTAATATAAATGGGGAAACTAAATTCAGATATTTCTTTTACAATTATATAAACTTTAACGACTTTAGCAACTAAATTCAAACTATTATAGATTTTGGTTGCTTTTCTTTGGCTTCAAAGCATTTTCTTGGTCAAGGCCCTACTTTTACAGGATAATCAAAGTACTATGTTTATTTTTTTTTGGTATATTTTAGGATAAGAAGGAGACTGTTGCAATCCAGATAACCAACTCCATCTCTGACAGCCCTGAGATTTGGAAAGGAGATACCAATGATGGGCCCCCAGGTTTCACCATCGAGCGGGAACCAGCAAACATACCTGGTACTAGTGCATGTTCTCTTCCTGAGGTTGTACCAGAGTCAGGCGATTCTGGATCTGAGGTACTGTTTGATTCTCTTTCTTTCTGGTAATTTAAGTTTCTCAACATTTTCCTCCTATTTTTCTCTTTTCTGTAGCAACAACAATTTGCTCCAGCTTGGGACCTTTGGGTGCTTGGATAATAGTAGCAGATGTTAACTATTGTACTGTTGTTCATTCAGACCTGATCTGCTTTTATAAAGCAATGAATTTTAGGTTTTCCATTTCAGTTTCCCAAAATTTAAGGCCTAGTTATAAAACATGCAAGAAAACTTAATTATTCTACAACTGTGAAAGCCAGATAAAACTAACATTGTATTGGTTTCTACCTGGTCTTTTTGTATCTGTTATCCCTGTGTGTTTCTGTTTGTACGTGAACCCATTTACATGCATTTCTGTTCAAGTTACATATGCTAATTATTTGAATCTTTTTATTCTGTTTTTTTTTTTTTTTGCAGAAAATTTCGAAAGGAAAGGATTTAGATCCGGAAGAGAACTCTGAAAATGATGTAAAGGAAGATCCAGAAGGAATAGTTCTGAAGGTCATTTTGTTCATAAGATTTTGCATTTACCTGGGTACTTCCATACAATATCTTTTCTTCCAACTTGTCCCCCAATCCTGTTAACTGTGTTCTGAACCTTTTGAAGTTAGGAACTAAAAAATGGAAATGTTGCAATGCTGAGTTTAACAATTTTACTTATTACCCATTTTTTGGAACAAGACTGATGGTTGGGTAATTTTTTTCATGAAATGGAAATTGCAGACCATTGATTTTATCGATCCTGTGAAGTATTCTGGTTCTCCTGTGGAGGTATGTACCAATGTCAAAGTCTGGTATAGTTTTGTTTCCACCTTACTTTATGGTTTTATTTGTCCTTGATTTTGTTTTCTCTCCTTTGGTCAATCTGCCTTTCCTTCATTCATCATTTACTTGCATAGTTTGTTCTTTTTGAGACTATATAAGCTATTTGCAAATTACAAGATTCATTTATTCACTGATGGAAGTGCATATCTGGTGTTTACAAAGAGATTTTATCATGTTTAATTGCAGGAGAAGAAAGAAGGCACTAGTTTTGATGCTTAGTTCTGATTGTTCTGATTATTTCCATCCAGCTAGTATCTTTTTTCTGGCGGTAATCTTACTTTTTGTTTATTTGAATTTTTTTATGGAACTGTGTTTCCTATTGTTATGTATATACTTGTGCTAGACTTATATCTCATTAATTTTTCTTTTTTTAATTGCAGGTCTTGTTTGATAGTCTAACCATTTTAGCTTCAAAGATTCATATTCAGTATTAACCAACCTTATGTGAGTACATCTTAGAGTAATTACATAACATAAATGTATGGTTGGCTTGCTTTTATTTTGGGCATGCAGTGGATGGGTCTTAGGTGCCGAAATATTTTGAAAATTGCAACTTCCCATGTTATATAGATGGTTCAAATGAATTGTATTGACTTTATGTATGTATAGGATAGCTATGCTGGTAAATAGTTTGAGGCTTGTTCAGGTCAACTGGTATTTTATTTTTTTTGAAATACTGGTTTGGAGTTATATATAAAGTCAACACTGCTCCTGGTTTAACATGGAGATGATGTGTATACCAGTCCTAACTTCTGAAATGAATGTTTATAAGTAATATTAGGAAATCTTACATTGATCTCTCCAATGATTCTATACCAAAAACATGAAATTATATGGTAAATAGGAAAAAAACTTCAAACAAAAAAAGAAGGCAACTAGCTAAGAAAAAGTTAACGAACAAATGATCTAAACTAATGGCCAACTCCGGGGCTCGGCACAGACTCCATCATTCGCGCAATTACTTTCGCGGCACCACCACGGTGAATCATTTTGTTTCCTGAAATGAAGCTCAGCACCTCATTGCTCCCATTTTCCTCACTATCATGACCTTGATCAATTCTAACTGAGAACCTTATTGCATACATGGAAGGTGGGATAAAGAAGAAAAGAATCACAACAACTTTTGCTCTGTTGGAAAATTGGGCCATTAATATTGTACCTTATTAGGGAGGGGGATTTTGGGGATTGGAGGGAAATTTGAAGCGTGGTTTGTGGTGTGTTTATATAAAGAGAAGGTAAAGGGAAATAAAGACAAAGGATCAGTATTGACAAAATTGGGATCACTTTCAAAGAAAGCAATTTTTAAGAGGTTTAAAGTGTGAACTCAAACTGTAAACAAGGGACCTATAAGCATAGGGAGTTCATATTTTCTATTACGCTGCATTATGTAGTGTAATATATTATTTATCTGATCGCGTTAAGATTCGTGTAAAGTAAATAAAAGAAATTTTATAATACATTTATTCATACGTTATGTATTATAATATTGTATAATATTGTAGTATAATACATTTATTCATACGTTATGTAGTATAATATTGTATAACGTAATATTGTGTAATATTGTATAACAGAAGATCAGCTCTCCGTAGGAGGCGTGCTTAGTTGCTTACTACTTGTGCACTTGCCACGTAATTCTTACTTCAAATTAGAAAAAAAAGGACCCACTATTAGATTTTGGGAATTTTGTAGGAAGCAACTAACATTATTAAATGGGTTATAAATTTACTTTGTACGGTTTCTTGTCAAATTTTGATTTTTTTGTGCAGAATTTTCAATAGTTTTTAGGTTTTTCCTTTAAATAAAGTCTCATTAGTTTCGTCATTTATTTTTTTTAAATATTTTTTACGAAATATGAATCTATGTCTTTTCTTATAAATACGAAGTCTGTTATTATTGTACTAAACTTGTTATATAGAAATTCACTTTTTATGTAATATCGAACATATGTGTGCATCTTCTCATGATTCCTTCTGACAAGTTAATAACAAGTTAATATAGTTGATATGTTTAATAGATTTATATGTTAACTAATTAATTTCTTTTTGGAGAAGGATGTTAACTAATTAAGTTAACCAATTGTGTTGTCATATCAAAATTTTTGTTAGTAAAAAAAAGTATGCAAAGCTTGCAAAAATCTAACCGTCCAACAGAAATGTGCATTGGATGTTTTCAAATTTAATTAATTAACTATGAGTTAAAAATATTATAAATCATAAATAGAGCTTAAAACCTTGGAAAATCAGAACCCAACTTGTTTCCCCCTTTTTTAAGATTTGAAACAGTTAAAACAATATAAAAAAAACCGTAGATTTAATACATATGATAATAAATCTTCTCTCTTTATGAAGAGTCAGTGATCGAGGTAGATTAGTCATAGATCGCCTCGAATACCAACTCGCTTTATGAAAAAATATAGATTCAAATTAAAAAAAATATATTTTAAAAAATAAATATTGAGAAAAATAAAAATTTTTATTTAAAAAAAATAACATGAAGAAATGTCACTGAAAACTGAAAAAGGAAACAAAGTGCCAATTGCGACGGCGATATTTTCTCAATATAAAAAATAATAAAAATATATCTGATTCCGATAAACTTAAAAACATTATCAAAAACATAAAAAATTGGAAAAATACATATCCGTAAATATCAATCGCAGCTCACCATTGTTGTGAGTGACGTGTCAATTGACAAACGAGCGTGCAATATGTGTGATGTGATTGCCATCAAAAAAATAAAAATAATGTGATGTGATGTCAATTGAACCCCCTTGCAACGTTTGTGAACAATATAAAAGAAAATGCTTTCTTAAACTCTGATCTTTTGGGATTCTTTGTGGCAATGATATGTGTGAGCTCTTGTGTTGCTGGAGAGAAATTTTGGAAGAAGTTGAAGATTGGTTGAATTTGAAGTGTGATACATAGCTAGATTAGGTTTCTTGACATGTTTAGTGATGTATGGATTGTGATGTGAAAGTATAAGAAATTATACTTTTATACATAGCTAAAATGTTACAGTTTTTTTTATTTTATTTGAAATTAGGATATTTGATAGTCTCAATATTTATATCTCTATGTAGAGAGATGAAATTTATCAACATCTGTGCTAGACCTATAGTTCTTATAAGATTGTATAGGATTAAAGGTAGTGTCTCTAATAACGTTCTTTTTTTTTTCTTATGTTAATTTTTCTTCCAAAATTGCATGTTTTTTCTTGTTAAATTTGAGTTAATAATAGTTCTTTGTAAAGAGTGGTGAACAAAAACATTTGAAAATATTAAAAAGAATATAAACATAATAGCTTGTCAAGTGAAGAGCTAATTTTGTGACATCCTTAATTGTAGTTACACATAAATGATTATACTACAAATAAAAAAAAACAAAATTGCAAAATTGTCCAATAAATATTTTCATTATAGACTAAAAAATTAATCCAAACATTCTAAAATTATAACAATTCTTTAAATAAACAAAAATTTGGATTAAAAAATTAATTTAATTGACATTGAACGTGATAATGAAATTAAATTTTATTTAGTTTAAGTCAAACTATTTTTATATATGAATTTACATTTTTCATACAATGACAAGGTATCGACATTCGTTTTCAAACATAACACGGTCTAACTATATATATCGCAATTTTAATATCATCAATTATTTTCTAACAATAACATAAATTTGCAAGTCTTTTGTAACATCTTAAGAAACTTACCAAAGAATATTTCATTGTTTTACTTATAGTTGAAAATATGTCTATATATTAATTTTAGTTACAAAAAATCCATAGAATCCATTAGCCAAATTTTAAACTATGCATGTTTTTCTCCAAAAATTGCTTCCTTGCATCATCTCCCTCTTGTGTGCTTGGTGGAAATAACATAGGTGATGACGTGGCTACCTAGGAGTAGTGGTGGCCCACAATAGGATAGAATAAGCAATGACTCAATTGTGACACTGTGGTGGACCCGGTGCACTGACCTGGTCTATAGATAAGACAAAAATACTACTGTCAGTGGGGCCAATAATTCCAAATGGAAAATGATTTTTTTTTTATTGTAATGTATTTATAAATGATTTATTTGTTCCTGATATCTTGTAGTAAGCTTTGCTTTGCAACATATTTTTTGACATTGTAAAAAAGGCACTTATGTGGGACTTCACATTATTTTGGATACCTCATTGAAATGGACATTACTAAATATAATTTTGTTATAAATTTTATAATTGTCCATTTCCTACAAAAAAAATATAATAATAAAGTTTTTCAATAATATATGTATTATATATTTGTATATGTATTATTTTTTTAATATTTTTTTGAATTTGACGAATTGTACGAATAAGGTATTATTATCTTATATTTCATTTGTTAAAAATAGAATTCTTTTGTTTTTGAAATATAAGTATTCACTATTTTGGTGTATTATTTGTCTTAAAAATTAATATTTTATTTTATATTTAATATGTATTAATCCGAATTATTAATTTTAGACTTTACTAAATTATCTTATATATAATTTTTTAATTTTTTTCCTTTTTGTAATGACAGGCCCATAAGAACATAGTGCTTTTTGCTCCACCATAAAATTGGGCCCAAATTCATGACATATTGCATCTTGTTATACCTAATATGGATCATAATAAAATGATAAAAGTAAATTTCTTCATTTATGAATTACTACCAACTTCCATTCATCTTTCTACTATTTTTTTTTTCTTAAAAAGTTTTTTCATTTTGATAAAAGAAGAACCTAATATTATGTTGATGTTTGGGGTTTTTATGTTTTAATGGAAATATAAATATTTGTACAATAGTCTAATTCTCTCTTTCTTTCACATAAAAAGACTACAACAATAGAACTACTATAACAAAATTAATTTTGTCAGAAAAGTCTACCAAAAAACCAGACATAATTAGAAGAAAATACATATTTTTTGAAAATAATAAGAAGCAAATACACATAATATGTATTTCAAATAAGTTTTTCCTTACATGCTATTATTCTCCCTTTTTCTAACATATAATTAATCCCAACAGAGATATTTTTTACCAAATACACAATATTTCAAACATGATAATTATCTTATGATATTTATTGTCTGACCAATAAAATATCTTCTTTGCAAATATCTCCAACCAAGATACTTTTGTAGTTAAAAAAAGTAAAAACAAAAAATGAAAAAAAAGAAAAAAAAGGAAAAAAAAATCTCTAGTGCTCTTTTTTCAACAGCCACAAATGCGCCAAAAATATCTAACGGCCTTCTTTTGGATTTAAAACTTTAAATACAAAAGACATCTTCTCTCCCAAAAGAAAAATAGAGAAGAGAGAAAGAGAGAAGTGTGTGAAGTGCATCCGATCGAAGTTTTAGGATCCGATTAGCAGGATGGAACAGGAAGCAGCATCCCGGAGGATTTCGCTTATCTCGGGACACTTGGCGGCTGCTGAGGAGCTCCCCTCCCTCCATCTCTTTCCCATGGTGAGGCACCTCTAGCTGAAAAGATATCTTCTCTCTTTAGATCAGTAATTAGTTAATTTAATTGTAATTTTTCATGATTTTAAAGAGGAAAAGACATATATATCTGTGTATATATTGCAATCGATGCTCGGTATATAATGAAATTTGTAGTAAAATTGAATTGTACGACATATAATTAATCGTAATTCAACTTTGTAAGTGTTTAATTTTGAGTTTTTTTGGTTACAAATTGGAGAAGAAAAGGGAGGAGGAACTTTTCTTTTTTTGGTTTTGGTTGAATTTTTTTTTGTAATTTGATTTTTTTACCTCAGATTTGTAGTAGCACTTTAAGTTCTACAATGGGAGGGAGATATGATAACCGACTCCTATTTGCACGCCAAGGATCCTCCTCTCAAGCATATCACATGAGACAACAATCAATGAGACAGGTAGCTATATTATTATTCTTACACCTCTTATCTGCAGATAAAAAATATTTATACTAAATAAATAATTTATTTATATCTAAATTTATAAGTATTTATAGTTAATATAAAAGTATTTATCATTTTTTATTTCCTAGATGATTATACAAAAATTGAAGTTAAACATTTATTACACAAGTATAAATACAACTTTCATAAGTTTTAATCGTAATAATACAAAGATGCAGTTAAGGTGTGTAATTATTACTCCTCTTATTTTAGGTTTAAGTTTGAACGAAATTAACATATATATTGACTGAAAATCATGCATCTAGAAAGAATTTTGTGTTTGCCAAAATATAAAATTAATAAACAAAGTGTTTTGGTGACAAAATAATTCTTCTTCTTTTTTGCAGAATTCTCAGGCAAAATGTGGAACTCAAGAAAAGAAACCTCAAAATTCTCATGGTTGTTCTTCTCAAAAGAATTTGAGAGAGCCTATGTTTTCAAGACAAGCTCAAAATATTCCACAATTTCAAAATACAAGAAGGGACCTACATCCACCTAGATTTTCTAGAAGTAACCAAAAGGAAATGGCTCCTTTATCCAATGGTAAATACTTTTAAAACCACCATATAATATAATTAGAGTAATTAACTATACATCACAAATATATTTATACTAAATAAATATATAATTTATACTTATATTTGTAAGTGTTTATAGTTAGTATAGGAAATATTTATCACTTTTTCATTCCTATATGATATGAAAAATTTTAAATTAAAAATTTTATTGCGCAAGTAAAAATAAAGCTTGTAAACTTTTTAATTCAAGTAAAATAAGATATAAATACTTTTTGAAAAAAATGTAAATTTATCTGGGGTGCAAATAAGAGAGTGATTAAGGGGTGTAGTTATCACTCTTCATATAATTATTCCAACATATTATTTTTGTAATTTGTTGGGAAAAATCTCAATTTTTTTATGGGTCTAAGCTCTTTATAAGAATAGAACAAGAAATATAAAAATTTATGTGGAGCTCAAATTAACAAAAATTAAATTTAAAACAGGGCAATTTGAGTGGGCCCCACGAATGGATGCAGTGGATATGGGCCGTTTTTATGCTCTAACAGTAGAACTTGCTGGTGTGAAAATTTCTGATATACAAGTGGAAGTTGATGATAACAAGTATGCAATTTTTTTCATGTGATTTTATATATAGTTTTAGTTTTATCATAAATATTTTATAGAATTTTTCATATTATTGGATTACTTCAAACAATCATGAATATGTGTAGATTCTGATTAATCCAATATAAATGTAGGTTGACCGTAATGGGTCGACGGTCAATGGTCAATTCGATGAATGGTACCGGTACATCTGTTCAACGGCGAGAGATCTCACAAGGCCCGTACCGGCTTACATGGCCGTTACCAAATAACGTGAATAAAGATGCTGTCTCAGCTAAATTCATGTAAGTTTTACCTATTTTTCTAAATCAAATATCTTAATTTCATGGTCTTTACATGATCTTAATTAAACCTAATATAATTTTGATATTAATCAATTGTGCAACTATATGGTGTCATACATACCAGATTGTCAAGATTTTTCAAAAGAGAGATCATATAATTAATTAATTAATTCTGTTTTTTTTTTGCAGGGATGGTATTTTGCATGTTACACTCCCAAAAATATGAGAATTTTTTTATAGCAGGAGCAGCTATTACTCTGCACACACAGGAATCAAAATCAGAGAGGTATTTGGTTCAAAATTTAGTGTCAATAATAGAAAAGATCTAAATCAGATGTAATTAATATTAATTAAGTTGATTTATAGTTAATTGCAACAAAAATAAACTAGCTAGGTACCGCTAGATGCGGTGGACAATACCATTATTTAATAATATTCATCTTTGTTTCATGTATTTAGATATTAACAAATATTATGGCATACTATTTGAATCATTTTTTTTTTGCCAAAATATTTGCATCATTTTTTGTTGCCAACATATTTGCATCATTCTATTCTATATAGGTGCACACTAAAAACATTTTGGGTCTAGCTAACAGAAAACCTTTTGATGGAGGTGCACTGTGAAAATATTTTACATGTATAATTTATGGCACTGTTACAATTATGGCAAGAAACTTTTTTAATTTACATCCTGTGGAATGTCTTGTGTTTAATTAATTACCAAACATTTGAATATAAAAGTTACATAATACCTAGGATGCAAACAAACTAAAAAAGAGCTAATATACATACACTATTATAAACTCATGAATATTATCATTGATAGCAACTTTATTATTTAGGTTAAATGAGTTATTATTTGTATTAATGTATTTATTATTCAACTTATTTGTATATTACTTTATTATTGAACTCAAACGAATTATTATTCAGATTAGTGGCATTTAAGTTGAATAATATAATATAGTACAAAGTAAGTTGAATAATACAATTATTAATATAAAACAAAACTCAGTTAGTGTAAAATAATAAAGTCGATATCGATGATGGTATTTATGATGATATCTCTCTAATATATTTCATAAAAATATATATGAGAAAGGTTTTGAAGTATTAAACCTAGATATATTATCATATTGATGACGATATCTTTCTAACGTTTTTCATAAAAATATAATTTAGAAGGGGTTTGAAGTATTAAACCTATATTATCATGTATTTACAATTTATAAAAAAATTATATATGCTGGAATTTATGCTAAGTTTTTTGGGGAATGGAGAAAAAAAAGAAACTGAAAGAAAAAGTCAAACTTAATTCCATAAAAATTAGCACTAGAAATCAGTTAAGCAATAGTAAACATCCACTAACAAAAAAATTATGTGATATAGATTAAAAAATGATACTATGTCAAATAGGATATAATCAATAGAAAATTACAAGGTAAATATGTGTCAAATTTGCTTATCCTACCAAATCGAATCTAAAAATTACATTTCTATTAATCTAATATATATCTCCAGTATACCGTTGTTACTAATAATTTGATAAAATTTGAACTTGTTGATGCAATCATTTACTATGGCCATGACAAAATTGCTCTCTGATAATTCTAGTATGGTCATCGTGCTTTGCTAACACTGGTACAAAAATGTCAATCAGTGTTGGCACATTAGTATCTGATATTTAGAATAAATGACGTTGATAATATCAGTGTTGGGATTTTATCATAACGGACACTGATTATCACACTTTCAGTGTTAGATTTTCAAACAAACCGACACTAAAATTATGATAATCAGTGTCGGTTTTTAAAAATAGAGATCCGCTAATTATTCAACAATTTTCAGTATTGGTTTTTTTATAAATTTCAATATTGAAAGTTTTGATAGTAAATGTTGACTTTTATAAAAAATACATTGATTCTTAAAAATCCGACACTGATTGTTTCCCGCCTTTTCTATTCAAAGTTTGAGATTTCAATCACAATATTCCACGTGCGACCATTAGTTTAAAGTTTTAGCACATAGGAATTTAGAAACGAGGCACCTATGGATAACGATCCGAACTATCACCCACTTTTATTATATCCATTGTCCATTCTATAGTCCATCTAACTAGTGAATAAAAAATGTGATGTGTCATGATGTTTCGTGTAAAAATATGATATATTTTAGTCACGTGACATGATTAAAATATTTTTTTTACATGATTTGATATGACATGTCAAAAATAATAGAGTAAAAATATGTCACGTCTATAACACATTAAGACATATCATGTTTAGATATGTTATGTGATGGGTGTTTGATGTATAGATATTTTAGAGTATTTTCTAGATACTTTTGGGTTTTGAAATTTGTATTGAACCCTAAATTTTATTTGGAAAAGTCGCAAGCGCACAATCTACATTATAGTATTCTTTGGTGTCAATTCACAGAGACAACCTAAAATAGTGATTTTTACTACTAAGCTAGACTAAAAATATTTAGTGGGTTTTGAAACTAAAATAAAATTAACAAAAATAAGAAACACTCTTTGGGAAAATTCAATAGAACAAATTCTAGGGGCTTTTGGCTTTCCTATCAATTGATAATGCAATTCACTCAAAGTTGTACTTCTTAGTTATTTTCAAATTATTAAGAGATTTTTAATCCTAAATTAGTATTAACTTATATTTTCATGGCTTAATATCATACCTAATCTGTTTAGGTTTCACCATTACGTACCTCACCCTACAAATCTAGACTCTAAAACTCTTGATTAGTCTTAATTTCATTCAAACATTGATATTTTTTTGTTAGGTATTTCACACAAATATCCAAACTTAATTATGGTCTACCACCTAGATTTTAAATTTTACGGTTAAATACTTGATTTAAAACCTAAGTTTTATTTCTTGTTATTTCGCGATTTCAACCTTTTGCCTTTCAATACTTCGTCTAAAATTCAAAGAATTTATGTGCTATAATTTGTTTAGTTCTACCTATTTTTGAACTAATCTACTTAAGATTAATAAATAAGTTGCTCGATAGACAAAAATTGGAACAAATAGTCACATAAGTAATTAAGCAACAAAGAAACAAATCTCAATTTCATTAATTAAAAAGCAACAAACCAAGTAAAATTATATTATTCTAATTTAAAATATGTGCCATACTCTTAGAGAAGAAAACTAGCCTCTTATGAATACACAATCAATTATGATTAACTAAAAATCAATAAGAAAAATAAAAAAAGAAAGAAAAAGAAAAAAATACAACAAGTCGAATCAATCTTTCTCTTCTTCGCTTCAATTCTTCACAAAATTCAGATAGAAATTCAGTCTTTGCTCTTTTCTTCTCCTCAAAGGCATCTAGAGCTTCTCCTGTGAGAACCCTAGGCCTTATATATTGGCTCCTCCTGAAATTCCTCAAAATTCATTGAAAATCCTAACTCTACCCAAAATTTGTGGTCCGCAAAAAGAGTATTGCGACCCACAAAAGCCGAAAGGTTTGCTGCTCTTGTGCTGAGTTTTTGTGCAAAACTTCAGATTTTCTGCACTGAACATTTGGTGCAGTTTTGCGACCTGCAAAATGGAAAATTGAAGTGCTTTTTGCTCCGTGATCGATGCCGAATCTTCTGTTTGTTGATATCTCATTGTTTTGTGCTCTTTTTTTTTGCTTCTCTCTTCGATTTTCTGCAATTGAAAACAAACTATGATAGTAACTTGAAATTAAAGTAAAAATCAACCTAAATTATTCTAAAATCAAAGAATTTGATACGGTTTGAGAGTTAAAACTCTAGTCAAAAGTATACATAATTGAGGCTTATCACCATGCTATACCGTGACGTGACGTGATACACATATAACACGTCACTTTTTTTTTTCGAATTTTATCTTTTCATTGAAAAATATTAAAATTTATTTAAATTTATGAAAAAATATAAAATTAATTGTAAAGTGTAGGAAAATATTATAAATTTTTTTATGATAAAAAATATATTTCATAGTTGTTACCATAAAGAAAAGTAAAACAAAAATGAGCAATTCTATGAAGCCACATCATCCCTTTTTAAAGAGATTCGTTAGATCATTCATAAATGGTTGAGATTTGTTCAGTTAGGGAGAGGTCTCTTTGCAGTGTTTAATTAAAAAAAAAAAGTTTCCAATAAGCGACTGAAAAACATAGCGCCTCTTCAATCTGGAGTCATTACTGCCTCTTGCTTCCTCTCGCTCACTCTTCATGGCGCCTCCTCACTCTTCTACCTTACCATCTCTCTTCGTTAGAGATCTGATCTCGCATCCCTTCTCTAGAAAACTTCATTTTGCTAAGCAACCCTTCTTCTCCGGTTCCCTCTTCTACTTGGTTTCATTGTAATGGACATTTCAAATGCAAAATCTCCAGTAATCCCACACAATTTCGTTTTCAATTTTAAGTCGATCGTTTTTCATTTGATTTGATTGACAACCTTTTTTGGTTTTTTTTCCTTGACCAATAGATCAAACAAATTAAGGAAAGACGAGAACATCTGATCTGATTTCTGGGTTCAGATTAATTAATATAGTCACAAACAAAGTTCAGAAGTTGATAAAAAGAAAG